>CM053329.1:33961991-35399491 GCA_028583605.1 Dastarcus helophoroides
AAACCACTTCGTCTTTATGGTCTCCCCAAAATTCACAAACCCAATATTTCTTTTAGGTCCATTGTCAGCACGATAAATTCACCTACCTACAATGTCTCGAAATATTTATCTAACATCCTCAAGTCATATACCGGAAACACATCATCACACGTCCTAAATTCTAAACACTTTGTCGAATTGTTGTCCGAATTAACCCTAGATCCCAATGACATACTGGTAAGTTTTGACCTCACTTCACTATTCACTAATGTTCCAGTTTCCGACTCCATGACGATAATTCGTCACTTACTTTCAGGTAAAGAGAATGCAGATTCTCTAGCTGATTTAACTGAAATGTGCCTCATATCGAGCTTCTATAAACAAGTCTCCGGCACCGCAATGGGTTCCTCCTTATCCCCAGTCGTTGCAAATATTTTCATGGAATCTTTTGAAAACACTGCGTTGGAAACTGCGGATTTAAAACCCAAGGTTTGGCTTCGTTATGTAGATGACATATTTATTGTATGGCCACATGGCAAGGATTCATTAAATTTATTTTTGAAACACCTAAACAGTTTACATTTTTCCATTAGCTTTACTATGGAAATGGAAAACAACGGTTCTCTTCCCTTTCTTGACGTACTGGTCACCCGTTTATCAAACGGTCGCGTTTCTCATTCCGTTTATCGAAAACCCACCCATACTAATCGTTATTTGCATGCAGAGTCCCATCATGATCCCTCCCAAAAACGTTCTGTTATAAATTTACTGGTTTCACGACCTGTAATAATTTCACAATCGATAAATCTTTCAGACGAGTTTCCCTTTCCCTCTTTCCTCTCAGAAGAGTTTCGCCTCTGGTATGGTGGACATACTGAGTTACTGTGCTCTTCTGTCTAAACCTTCTTATTCTTTGTACCAATTTTCAATTCAGAAGAGTTTCGCCTCTAGTATGGTGGACATACTGAGTTATCGTGCTTTGATGTTTTGAAATTGGCCTTTTCATTCTTTTATTATTGCATATTCCCTTATACTCCTCTTTTCATTTATTGTTTCTTTTCTTTGTTCTTGAAGAAGCCCCCTACGATGGTGGGCGAAACCTCGAACACGTTTAGTAGTTCTTTGATACGGACCAATCCCGGAAGAAGTATATCCTGTACTGACTCTGGCCGTGAAAGCCTTCGTTATCATATTTTGAAGTGAAAACTTCTTTAAGTGCGTTGAACGATTTTGGATAGAAGTGATGGTTTCGCGTAACCATTACCCATCACACATGTTACCAACATGCGCCAATGTTAACAGTAAATTATACTGTTAATATAAGAACATGTGTCGAACTACACTATATAGATATTGTTATTTTTAGTTTCAAGTTTTCACTTCTGTCGGCAGTCTTCAGGACTGCGTAATTTTTTTTTTGTTAGCAATATATTTATACTCGATTTCTCATAAAAGAGAATAGAATGTGTCAGATGTCTTCCATGGATGAATACAACAGTCAGTCACAGTCTATGCGAAACATTAGATTTTTTGCAGGAACAAAAATTTAAAAAAAGATTATAAAAACAATGAATCTTCACAAATAGGAGCTGTAACTATGACAAGCAAAGCAAGACCAAAAATGGCACAGCAATTGACTGTCTTCGATTGTCTAGCACTCTTTGAGAAGGTTGTTCTTAGAAGAACCAGAGTTCTTGCAAATACCTACAGACGAGGACCAACCCTTCACCTGTGCTCCAACTGGAGAAATTTATTGTTATCATCAATTAGAAGAATCTCTCTTTTCTAAATGGAAGCCAAAACATCCAGTACTTGTTTTGAACTTAAGCTCTAGACATGAAGACATTGTCTTCGATTGTCTAGTACACTTTGCGAAGATTGTTCTTAGAAGAACCAGAGTGCTTGCAAATACCTATAGACGAGTACCAACCCTTTGCTTGTGCTCCCACTGAAGAGATTCAGTGTTATCATCAATTAGAAGAATCTTTCTTTTCTAAATGGAAGCCAAAACATCCAGTACTTGTTTTGAACTCTAGCACCAGACATGGAGACAGTCTCTGGAAAAGCTCAGTAAAATTTTTTATCATTAATTAGAATAATTAGCCCCATCTTTTTTTTTTTGTCCACTAAACATTTTTTTCTATCTTAGCTATGTGTAATTCAAGGCGAGTCAATAAATGTCTCAAAGTGAAAACCAATATCTTGTTCGTGTCAGGTCTTCAATGGTACTGGAACCATACGATTAAACTCGAATTAACAGGGTGTCAAAGCTGAAGAAAAAAATTGTGATTTTTTTGCATAACTGATAAGCACATTTCACTATAGACATGAAATTTGGCATAGGGGGGTTTCTTTGGTCAAGAAATTCTAATTTGCTAACAGATTATCAGTAACTCATAGGGGGCGCCACCTGCGCTACCTTGTAGTATTCTGAAGCAACATAACTTTTTTGTGCCTTCATGTACACTTATTTTAAAAAGATAGTTTTATTTAGCTACATTTTTTAAGTAAAAAAGGTATACTTTCTGAATGTTGATACAAGCAACCGTTTTCAAGATATTTACCTTTAAAGTTTGCCGTACGCTTATTTTAAGTTATGTAAATGTGAATTTTTCGCAGTAGGTTTCAAAATATAAGTAATAAAACTGGGTCTAAAATAGTTTATATCAAATATTACTCTACTGACATTATTACTACACATATTTTTTAAATTTCTAAAGCAAATTTAAATAAAACACCAAAACAAAATTTATTTTCTAAAATAAGTATATGGGAAATGACCTTTCATGTAAAGGATTGTAAACAATTTAAATGTGGCTGCTTTTTATTAAAATTCATCTCCAAATATCCGCTTTGACCACCCAGACTATTAAAATTTTGTAAATTGTAAACAATTTAAATGTGGCTGCTTTTTATTAAAATTCATCTCCAAATATCCGCTTTGACCACCCAGACTATTAAAATTTTCTTATGCGGACTCAAAGATCATATCTTACATCTCTATGTTAGAAAATAAATTACGTCTTAATTTTTTGGATTTTCTTTACTAAGATTTTCAAAATTTAGGTAATAATATTATCAACAAAGTAATATTTGACATAAATTAGTTTCAAAGCTATCTTATGATACTTTTTTTTCAGGCCTACTTCGAAAATTTAATATCTTAGTAATTTAAAACCAAGGCATGTCAAGCAGCTTTAAAGGCAAATATCTTAGAAACGGTTGCTCGTATCAACTTTCAGAAAGTACTTATTTTTTACGTAAAAAATATGGGTAAATGAAATAACCATTTTAAAATTAATATACGTGGCTGCACAAAAAAGTTATGATGATTTAGAATTATGCAGGATAGCGCAGGTAGCGCCCCCTATCGGCTATTGGTAATATGTTAGCAAATTAAAGTTTGTCAACTTAACAAACCCCCTTGTGCCAAATTTTGTACCTATATTACAATTCATTCCATAATTATACGAAAAAATCGAAATTTTTTTTCAACTTTGACACCCTGTATCTTTGTTAACATCAACTTTTGGTATAAGATAAATGTAGCTAAATCACATTATTTTTATTTGAAAAATCCACCATTGCTCTGTGTACCATTACTTATGGTCCAACCTGTAGATACATATTATATTGAGGACTTCTAATTGTATTGAATTTAAAACGAAAACGTCTAACGTGATTGAAGCCAGACTATGACAATGACCCATTTGACGTCATTAACTATGTAACAAATTATATCATGTTCTTCCTTATTTGACTTTCGTCTGCAATTCCACTCATATAAATCGTAAATTATTCCAGCAGGTGGTATCAAGGTTATTTCATCGGTTCTTTTTCTAATATTAGTTTCTGAAGATGCTATGCTACAAATTCTTACTAACAAATAAATGCGAAAGTGTTTATTCGATTTCCGCGGCTCAACAACCGAAGCAATTATGATGAACATTAATATAGACATCCATTACGATACGGAATAATTATTAGGCCAATTTTTATCCCAAATATGTTATATCAAGATCCAGACAACTTAAATAAATTTTATGATTTTGGTGGAACGAACTTGTCCTTGGTTATCTTCAAAAATTGAAATACAAAATTTGTCCCCTGAAACCAAGAAAGATTAAAAAACACAACAAAGGTTGCTCTAACGCGTTTCGACGGCCAAGCTATCATCTTCAGAGAGATACTGTATCTGTCTGAAGATGATAGCTTGGCTGTCGAAACGCATTAGAGCAACCTTTGTTCTGTTTTTTAATCTTTTTTGGTTTCAGGGAACAAGATTTGTGTTCCAACTTTTATGATCACACACGATGTAAACAATCATAGAGGATGGTAAGAGTGTCAATTCTGCGACCGTTATTTTGACAACGGCCTCAGTTCTTAAGTCCCCGAACTATTACCATAAAAGTGGGCGTCTGTGTTATCGATTTCAGTAATATTACGTTACCTCCTTATAATTTCAAATTTCATTTAAGTGTAAGTGTTTTGAAACTTCCATTCAGTTCCATTGCAGTTATTTCTTCAACTTCGCTGACGAAGTCACGGGTAATAGCTAGTATTACATATTGTTAAACAATTAGTTAATTAGTCGACATCAATTTACACCAATACCTTACTTTGCGTCGGGGTTACGTTCTAAAAAAATACGACGCAAATTGAAACGACGCAAAGTAAATTAAGATTTTCTATAGCAAACCATGTAAAGATCGAAGATAGGTTCCAGGGTTACGAAAATACTACTTTTTAAAAAGAAAATTGAACAAAGTAAACATTTAAAAAACAAAAAAATTTTATTACATACATACAAAAAACAAAAAAAAACGTATTCAATTAAAACTAAATAAACTATTCAATTAATTTATGAAAAACAAAATTAAAATTAATCACTGTCTGATTAGTCCATAGTGGCTGTTGTCGTAAGTCGGCTTTCTTTCACAAAAAATTGGTCCAATGTTTGCTGCACAGCTTTTTTTTTCAACGTAAAATAAATTTCCTTGTCGCAATTGATATTCGTAGCTACCGCCTAGGACACTTTAAAACTCCTTCCGCTGTCAGGATCGTTTAAAAAAAAAATCTCCATAGCTTCGTCAATCAAACTTTGGAAATTTGTTTGCAGATTAAATTTTGTCCTTCAGAGATTTCTACTGAACGGTCACTCTCATCTTCTTCATTAGCAAATTGCAATTCCAGTTGCAATAGTTCTTCATTAGAGAATTCTTGGTTGTGAGAGGTTAGCAATTCATTTATGTCAGTCTCCTCCATACCTTTAAAATTAGACTCTCTAGCTAAATTAGAAATTTCATGCCGAACAGCTAGTGTACCATCAACTTCTGCAGCGCATATTCGGTGAACACATTCAGGCCATATTTTGCGCCAAACACCATTCATGCAATCTCCTCCCACGAATCGGAACTAATTTCTATGGCTTTCATAATGCTGAACTTTTTGCAAAACTCTAGCATGGTAGGCTTATCTTGGCAATCGGTCCCACTTAAAAGAAGTTTAAATGTTCGTCAAGGTAATAACTTTTAAAAGTCGATATTACTCCCTGATCCATCGGCTGAATAACTGGTGTCGTATTAGGCGCCCAAAATACCAATTTCACGTTTTCTGACAACTCATCAACATAAACTGGGTGGCCAGGAGCATTGTCTACTAGGACCAAAGCCTTGAAGTTTAAGTTTTCCGTGTTGCAATAAGCTTTAATTTCTAGAATAGCCCAAGTTGAAACCCAGTTTTGAAATAATGATGTTGTCATTCATGCTTTTTTGTTTGCTCGCCAGTGGACAGGAAGATTCTTTGAACAACCTTTCATAGCTCTTGGATTTTCTGATTGATAAATGAGAAATGGTTTAAATTTGAAATCACCATTTGCATTACCACCAAGAAGAAGAGTCAGTCTCTCCTTGCTAGCTTTAAATCCTGGCGCAGATTTTTCTGTTTTAGATATGAATGTTCTGTTAGGTAGACGTTTCCAAAATAACCCAGTCTCGTCAACATTAAAGACTTGTTTCGAATCATAGTCACCTTCATGAATTAATGCTTTAAACTCTGTCGGGTAGCGTTCTGCAGCAGTTAAATCAGCGCTAGCTGCTTCGCCTTTAAGAGCAATGCTGTGCAGATTTGCTCGAACCTTGAATCTCTCAAACCAGCCCTGACTAGCTTCAAATGTTTCATTCTTGTCTGTATTACTACCACTAGCATTATCGTTGAATACTGCTTTACTTTTTATGTTATCAAATAAGCTTTTTGCTTTCGTCTGAATTACCATTTTACATGGTATTCTCTGCGCAACTTGATTTTCAATCCAAATAGAAAGCAAGGACTCCATTTTGATCATCAAAGCACTCCTTGTACGGGTCATCGTTTTAGCATTTAATAATGTCTGCAGATTTTGTAGCCTCTCTTATTTTATCCCCATCTTGATCTCTAATAGTTCTGACAGTTGTTGCAGCCAGACCAACAGACTTTGCTATCTCCACAGCCTTCTCTCCCTTGTTAAATCGTCGTAGAATATCTAATTTTGTTTCCAAGCTGGTAGTTTATTTTTTTATTTTTGGTAATTCTACCAGCAGTGCCCTTTCCACTCATTTGGCTAAAAAAATTGCAAGTGTAGCTAAAAAAAAATAATATAACTCTGCCAATAAATAAATTGAAAAAATATTTACCTTTTTTGTAACCAGAAACAACCCGTAAAAATTTATACAAATTTATCATTCTCTTTTAAACAAAGCACAACACATTAATTGAAACGATACAAAATTGAAACTGAACTTTAAAATTAGCAAAACAAAGTGAAAATAAAACTGTGTTAAAATTGCGTTGATTTTCGGTTAGAAAGGGAATCCCCGAGTTTTGATGGCATGGCGCAATTAGAAACAAAAGTCGTGCCATCTTTTAGAAAAAAATAAAATTTTAAAAAATTTCAAAAGAGAAATTAAAGACTCGAACCCAAAACAACGCAACCTCGAAAATCTAACGACGCACAGTGAAAATTAGTACTAATTAAGCAGCGACGCAACTTCGAAAAAATGCAAAAGAAACGACGCAAAGCGAGGTATTCATGTATTAGCATTTACCCCAAGTGTTAATTTTCATGAGGATTATCAAATTTTAAACTGGGTTTTTTAGATAAACGTTTCCAGCTAACAAAATTTTTGAAATAAATAAAAACTAAAAGATTGAATTATTCGGTAAATATCCGAATTTTTGCAGAAACTTCATAACTTATTTAAAAGGAAATAGGTAATAATAGTAATTGTAGTTTTGATTTGAAATTTTTCCATATTAAATACCAACTTCTGGGATTATACATTCGAAGTTTTAAAAAAAATCAAGATAATTAAATTGGTACCCAAAATTTTGAAATCAAACTTAACATTTCCTGTAAAAAAATAAATTTCGAATTCAAAATTCAAATGACATTCAAATTGGAATTTCGAGATTAAAGTTGAAATTTTGACCAAAAAGGATGAGACTTCGAAAAAGAGTCTGCGTTTTAAGTTTAAGTCAAAAGTTTTAACGAAAATTCGATACCTCGGAAGTTCAACTTTTGAAACTAAACTCAAAATTTTGGAGCCAAGTCGAGATTTAGAAAAAAAAGTCGAATTATCCTAGTTAAGGAAGAACTCAAGGTCTTTGCAAAATATTTAAATTTCGGATAAAATTTGAAAAAAATATCCTATGTTACACAAGCTTAACTTAGTCTTAGGGTTAATTTGCTATATTTTGGTTAGTGAGAGCAAAGTCTTGCAAACTTTGGATATTCAAAATATTTGGAAATTTCGAAGCAAAGGTTAGAATTTAGTTAACTTTTTCTTTAAACATTTTTTGAAAAAATAAACCAAAAATCAACCACGAAAACCCTGACGAATGCTAATCAATAGTTTTTCTTGAATTGAAATACAAAACTTGAGAGAGATATCTCTCTGAGGATGATAGCTTGGCTGTCGAAACGCGTTAGAGCGACCTTTGTTGTGTTTTTTAATCTTTCTTGGTTTCAGGGGACAAGTATTTCAATTTTTGAAGATAACCAAGGACCAGTCCGTTTCACAAAAAAAATAGTTTTTCGTAACAAAAAAGATTCTGCAGAAGAATTTTTCCAGTTAAAAAAATATCAGAAAATTAAAAAAAACTGTTTTATCATAGTTTTAAGTTTTCACTTCTGTCGGCAGTCCCCATAGCTGCCCAATTTTTTTTTCTAACAAATACATCCACTTGTATAAAACCATAAAACTCCAACATTTGAACCTTTGATACTTGTTTATTTTTCCGTTCGTATTGGATGGTTATCAATTGTATTATTTTTATCTCTCATTTAGGTGTACTTAACCTTTAGCCATACTTTAGTATATGATTGTAGATGCACTTCAATTTAATGACTAACGCTCAATTATTCTTATACTTTGGAATTTCGTATTTGTTTTTTTTAATTCAATTTTTTTCTTTCCGAGTGTGGCCAGTTTCTTATTTTTTTTTAAACTTTGACTTTTTTAAACATTTAATGTTTTTGTTTTTAAAATGTTGATTATGATCTATAATCTTTTGTAAAATTACCACTTTAAACACAAAATTTTCTTCTATAAGACCTTTTCCTAAAATTTCATCTTTTTTTGTTAACATTTTAAGTTTTTACTTGATTTTAAATTTTTTCTAGAGTTTCAATTTTGATTTTGAAGTTTAAGAAAAAAAAATGGATTTCTTTTTTCGATATTAATTATAAATAATACATAAAATCAGTAAAATCACATTACTATTTTTATTTTACTTGCGAAAACTTTAAAATCAATATTTCCGCTTTTCGAGAACTTTTTACTTTTGCAATATGTCGTCTTCTAATCGCAAAATTTTAACTAAAGACGGAATTTTAAGAACTCCTTTTTTTACACCTTCCGTTATAATTACTTATTTTTTATTGTTCGACTTGAAACAAAATTTTGGCTTAATAGAGATACAGAATGTGATTTTCTCTTCTGGGTTTATAGTCTTTTTCGACAATTCTCTTTAAATGTCAACATTTTTCAAAATTTAGACGTTGCTTAAAATTCTGAGCTTGTATTGCACTTTATTTCATTTTAAACCTAATTGCAACATTGAGAGAGATTTTGATTTTTTCAGAAGTTCTACTTTTTTCACGAAATCCTTTGTTTTAACTCGGAAATTTGCTAAATAAATCAAGTTTTTTTTGATAATTTTTGATTAAATAATTAGCTATGATGTTTACCTTTTTTTCATCAAAATTTAGAAATGTATTGTTGGAATTTTTACCTAAATTTTGCTGCCTCAATTGTTAATATTTTAACTCTTTTGTTTTCAAAATTAAACTTTTGATTTTTGCAATTTTTTAATTACATTTTTTAATTAAATTTTTAACTTAGGCAATTTAGAGGATTTATGCTCGAGATTAAGATTTTGCTTGATATTTTGACTTCAATTTATAAACGGACGACTTTTGGCGAAAAAGATTCAAGCGAAAATTTTTAAAATTTAGATTATTAGGACATACGAGGGCAGATTGATAAGTCGGGTAAAAATGAATGAAGCGGTAATACTAGTACACAAGTTATAACATGTTTGGGCAGGTCATTGTTTTGAGAATACATACACGAAATTTCATATTGATATTTGAATTAGTATTACTCTGACAGTTGTTTAGACCGAACAAATCGGTTCGCTGTTAAAATTGAAAAAAGTGAATTTTCAGTGTTGATAAAATATTACTTTTTACGCAATAAACCATGACGGAAACGAAAAAATCTTTGATAAGTATTATGGTGAATCTTCTCCATCACTTAACAGGATTCAAAAGTGGTTTACTGAGTTTCGTTGTGGTAGAACAGGCACGGAAGACGCTCCTCGCTCAGAACGTCGAATTGAGGTAACCACTCCAGAAATGACCACGAAAATCCACGATACCGGACTAGCAAATCGACGAGTAAAGTTAAGAGAAATAGCCAACATCATAAACGCTTGCCCATGAAAAAGCTTTCGGCAAGATGGGTGCCACGTTTGTTGACAATTGACCAAAAACGTGAAAGAGTGACACTTTTCCAGGCTGTTTGAACGAAACCCGGATGAGTTTTTGCGCCGTTTCATCACTGTGGATGAAAAATGGATTTATTTTTATACACCAGAGACAAAACAATAATCTAAGCAGTGGCTGGAAGCTGGTGGCAGTGCTCTGAAGAAGGTCAAGGTGGTTCCATCAGCGAGCAAAATTATGGCTACGGTTTTCTGGGATGCACAAGTTACAATCTTAATTGATTTCTTTCAAAAAGGGAAGACAACAAATGGAGAATATTACGCAACACTCTTGGACCAGTTAAATCAAGAGATCAAAGCAAAACGACCTCATTTTGCCAAGAAGAATGTTCTGCTTCACCACGACAATGCTTCTGCTTATTCTTCCGCCATTGCAAAGGCCAAATTGGTGGACTTACTCTACGAAATGCTTCCCAATCCACCATATTCTCCTGGTCTAGCTCCGAGTGATTTCTTCCTTTTTCCAAACATAGAAAAAGTGGCTTGGGGGACGAAGATTTGAAGGTTATCTTCGAAATTAAGGCGCATTTTGAGGCTTTGGAAAAGGTTACTACAAAGAAGGGATCACAAAATTCCGACATTGTCTAACCAAATGTATAGCTTTAAAAAGAGATAACGTTGAAAATTATTATTTTTTAAGTTTAATCCACTCGCAAAGGGTAACCCCATTATGCTTTCAAAGCACTGCGACTAGGATGCGGAAACAAGGATAGATGGCGATGAACCGCCTTCTGAAACAAGAATAGGTTGTAATTTTTGGGGAAAATTCTGGAAGGTCTATAGAAAAAAGGGTCTCCATAGACAGAAATCCTAACTGTGTCAAGCTGGACCGCACAGGAATTTGATGCCTCCGACTGTCTAGTACGCCTCAAGAATCTTGCCCTTGGGGGATTAATCCTATTAGTTCCTGCAAGCATCTTCCATAATAGTACTTGTAGAAAAGAGATAAGTCACCAACCATACGCCTGTGCTCTAGTGTTTTGAGAGAATCGGTCAGACTCTCGTCATCAATTAGGCGAATCGCTCTTTTTTGAATTAAATCCAAGAGAGCTAAAGTGTGCTTTTGGGCTGAACTCAAAACATGAGAACAGTATTCTAGTGTTGGCCTAACTTGAGTTTGTATAGTGTTAATAGCTGATGAGATGTGAAGTACTTTTTAGCTCTAAAAAGAAAGCCTAGCTTCTGAAAGGCGGATTTAGCAATGGCGCGCACATGATCGTCCCAAGAGAAGTTAGTGCTCGCATTCACTCCTAGGATGGATAGATTAGATCCCATCGGAAGGATTTTACACTCCATTAGTATGTTTGTTGCATTATCCCTTAAGGTTTTCTTAGAGAAAACCGCGGCCTGAGTTTTTGAAGCATTGAAGTCGAGCAAATTCTTCTTACCCAATTCCAGAATAATCTCGAGATCCCGATTAATCGTCTGCATTTGCTGTTCTCTTAGTTAATCTGAAGCAGCGATAGATAATGGTTTGTCGGAGAAAAAAGATAACACAAGGTTACTATCATCTGCGCAGCTGTATATAGGATTGGAAGTTGAAGCTAAGAGATCGTTTATGTGTAATAGAAATAGAGTAGGAGACAGAACGGACCACTGAGGCACCCCTGCGTTAATCGCAATGTCTCGGATGAGATGCCATCGAAGACGACTTGAAGAGATCTGTCAGCGAGAAAATTGGATATCAAATGACAGAGCCCAGGAAGAAGACCATAAGATGTTAATTTGGCGAGAAGAGATCGGTGCCAGACTCTGTCGAAAGTCTTTGAGATATCCAATGCCACAATCCTAGCCTCATCATGTTTTTCCATAGCTGAGTTACAGATATGACTAACATATGCCAGTAGATCGTCAGTGGATCGTTGTTGTCTAAAACCGTATTGCCTGTCGGAGATGATTCTATTTTCCTCTAGATATTTGAGAATCTCAATGTTGATAACCTTTTCCATCACTTTAGATATAACGGGTAACAAAGATATAGGGCGATAGTTGTTAGCCAGATTCCTTTTTCCCTTTTTAGGGACAGGCTGCACTCTAGCAGATTTCCAGATGTTAGGGAATACACCTTTGTTGTAAGAGAGTGTGAACAATTTGCTTAGGACAGAAGTCAACTCTGGGGCGCACTTCTTAAGAACAATAGCGGGAATACCATCAAGGCCAGAAGCTTTCGAGGTGTCGAGCTCAAGGACAATCTTCCTGATTGTGCGTTGTCTGAAAACAACTTCAGGCATCGAAGTGCCAACCTTAGGAAGAATAGGAGGTTCTGCGTTTCGAGAATCAAGATTGGAATTTTCAGCAAACATTAAGGCTAACATGTCAGCCTTTTCCTTGGAGGTAGTAGCAATATTGCTATTTTCATCGAGTAAAGGTGGAAAATTTGAAGGTGTAAAATTCTTTCCAATCGCCTTTGGAAATCCCCAAAAGGACCTGGAACCGTTCGGACAGTTGATAAGCCTCTGGCGTATTTCACGATCGAAATCAGCTTTTGCCTCGTCAATAACCTGTTTAGTAGAATTTCGTGCATCTACAAATATGATCCGAGTCTCGACTAAGGGATTATTTCGTCAACGACGATATGCGCGATTTTTGCAGGAGACAGCCCAAGCACATTTTTTACTGAACCAAGATTTACTGGAGGCAGACTTCTTTTGGGAGTGGGGAATTGAGCATTCCGTACCAATCAGGATAGTTTCCGTGATGGATTCGGCGACTAAGGAAGAATTTTCTGAGTTAAAGCAGACTTCCTGCCATGGAAAAGATGCAAAGAAGTCTCTTAATTCTTCCCAGTTTGCAGAGTTAAAGTGCCCAGCCCTACGGGACTGCGTTTGGGAAGGAGGTGGTATATGAAGCGAGCGAGAGGCTGCTACAAGCTTTTGATCCGAATTTCCAAGCGGTGATGTCACAGAGATTTTATACGAATTTGTAAGGAAAAGGTCAAGTAGATTAGGTTGATGGGTATCTACATCAGAAATTCTTGTTGGTTCCTCAACTAATTGCGATAGTTCACAAGTGATGGCAAAAGCCCCTGCCACCCTTTCCGCGTCGTCAGTTCAGGAAGATAAATCTTAACCAGGAGATGTTGCGTACGTTGAAGTCACCGAGAAAGACAACCTCAGCTTTTGGATAATTTGTCTGTAGGTGATCAAAGATTACGGAGAGATAAGAGAAGAGGCTGTCTGTATGAGGGATCATTTGGAGACAAATAAAGTGAACAAATGAATATTACTTCGTTTTTTGCAGCAGATTTTCAGCCAAATCACATCATGATCAACATATTCCAGAGCTTCTTCTCGTTGACAGGACAGGTCGCTTCGTGTAAAAGCACAAATTCCCCTCATGTCGAAATTTTGTGTGCAAGTCGTAATTAGGGCAAAGCAAATGGACTATATTGATGGATGGGGAGACTTGGTTTTCTGTCAGAGACAGCACATGGGCTCTTTCATTTTGAAGGTGTTGATGAACCGAGTTTAGATTTGAGTTTAGACCCCGAATGTTACAGAATTGAATTTTGAATGAATTGTTTGAAAGAAACTTGACCCGTGATACATTAAAATTTTCCGTCGATTTTTCCGAAAGGGGGGGTAGTTTATGTCCGGAATTTTTTGCACGAAGAGAATCCATAATCTGTGTTTTTAATAATTAGAAGAAAAAATCAAAATAGATGAAAAAACGAAATAAGGAAAAAAGACAGGATGAGGAAAGAAGGATAGCAGAAACCGACTCACGTGTCAGAGACAAAAACATGATGTAAGCATCATTTCACCGCCTCCTAGTGATACGAGGGGTGGTACTACCTCGGACGACTGAAAGTTCCAGTCTACCACCTTTAAAATGACACTGATTCGAAAAAAGTAACTCTTTGTTTAATTTTTATTGGACTTATCAATCCATTCTCCTAGTTCAGAAGAAGTCGTAATATTTGCTGTAAAAAAGGACCAGTTAATAGGTGCAGCTAGACTAGGGCAGGGCACGGTACCTGCCCCCATTGGGTCGAGCAATCAATCGAAAATGTATATTCAATTACGGGAACATTTTTCAGAAGTTGTCATTTTTTTCCTTAAAATTCGTTTTCTTTGAAATTACAACATTTTCCCTAAATATGAATTTTTTTGCTCAAAATTCGTCTTTTTTCCCAAAATTTGTTTTTTTTATAATTTCGAATTTTTTTTCCATTTTGAAATGTTTCTTCGTTATTTTTTTAAATTCCTCAAAATTCGACCTTTTCTGAAAATTTCGACTTTTCTTAAAATGCGATATAAATTTCGGTTAGTTTATCAATATTCGCCTATTTTTGAAAATTTGCCGGACCTTTTAATATAAAAAGGGAAGATTTAAAAAATATCTTTTTAAAAATATTCAGTTCTTCTTGTACAAGGGCAAAATTTCAGGGAAGATTTTCTTTGGAAATTTCATCAGTTCCTTTTTAAATCCAACCTTCTGGAAATTCAAATTTGTTTCTCAAAATTTTGACAAGCACAAACAGGGTTGAGTGCTCGTCTTCCTCTGGCTTAACCACTCAAAAGAAAATCAATATTCAGCCAGCAAATTCCGACTTTTTTTTTAATGCACCCAGTTTTCAAAATTTCGACAAAATTTGACCGAGATATTTCGAATTTTTACGAAATTTGTCGTCGAAAGTTTGATGTTTTTGTCTTCATTTCGATCTTAATCTTTTTTCAAAATATTGACAGATACATAATACATGTAAGAAAAAATTAGAAATATTAAGTTTGAAATTGGAAGTATGAAAGAGAAAATTTCAAAAAATAAAAAAAATGTTCATTTTCTTATTTCATTCATTATTTTACTAAGATATGAAAAAATGTGAATATCCTTCCTAAAGCTTATGCTTCTTCCGGGATGGACCATGTCAAAAAAGTACTATAAGTGTTAGACGTTCCGCCTACCATCGTAGGGGGCTTCTTTCAGAAACAAAAGAATTAATAAATGAAAATTATAGAAAAAATATACAAGAAACTGAAAAAAAAAAAATTCAGAGCATGGTAACTCAGTATCTCCACCATACCAGAAGCGAAACTCATCTGAATTGAAGATTGGTACAACGACAAGATTGTTTAGATAGAAGAGCACGTTAACTCAGTATGTCCACCATATCAGAGGCAAAATTCTTCTGAAATAAACAATCAAGCAATAGCACGAGCGATAAATAAAACAGAAGAGCACGTTAACTCAATAGTGTCGAACAAATCAGAAGCGAAACTCTTCTGGTTTTTGTTTTTTTATTTCTTGTATATTTTCCATGTTATTTTCATTTATTATCTTTGTTCCTGAAGAACCCTGGCCGAAACGTCGAAGGCTTTCAATAGTAGTAGTTTAATGAATCCTTCCTAATTTATTGTGTTTCTGGGGTTTTTTCAGTTTCGAGTTTTGCTTTTGGAAAATATTAACAAATTAAAAGTACAGTGATGTCCTCTTAGGGGCCGTTCATAAATTATGTAAGATATTTAAGGGAGGGGGGGTGTTGATTAAATATTATAGTTTCTTACTATAGGGAGGGAGGGTAGAGAATTTGATATTACGTAAAATTTCGAATTAGAAATTTTACCACTTTCGCGCTAAGAAATGGCATTATTGGATAGCGCCATCTGTGCTTTATCTCTCTTACTCAGTATTGAATCTTACAAGAATCATATGTTGTCAGTACTTCTAGACTTTCTACTATTTCGTTGTTGTTCTCGTTGATCGGGGATTTCCCTGTTACTTGAAATCTCAAAAATATAACTCATTTCCTTTTAGAATATTTATTTTATCTAACATGTCTGGATACTTACATCCACTGTTATTTAAAGCGTGGGTAGAAGGTTTCCCAGATAAAACACCAAAGGTTTGTCAACAAGAGTCTAATTTATTCTGGACAACCAACAAAGAAGTTTTCAAAAATGATGACAATACTTTCGGAAAATTTGTATCTCAAAAAATAAAGGATTTAAAACAGCTTGCTGCTAAGAAAACATGCTCGGTTTTTTTAAACAGGTTAGTTGACACTTTATTTCTAAATTTTTTTGTTCAAAATATTATTATCAATATTTTAATATTATTTTTAAGAAATTGTTATATGTAAAATTCTATTTAAATAAACTTATAAGTTATGCATATTTTGCTGCGTATGCTAAGCTATAATCAAAATCACTTCTTACAGCAAAATGTGTCTGGTGGACCGCTTGCTTTGATGGACAAAAACTCAACAGATTCTTCTGTCGCATTATGCACTAGAGAAGTCGATATGACGCACAGACTGATTCCTGGCAATTCCTGATAAATCACAATTAACATGTCATCCTACTCCAGCACAAGATGCAATTGAAAAAAAAATTTCATTGATCGAGAGTGAATTAAATACAAGTATTTTACGTCGGGATTCTGGTCTTGGAGGACTCATGATCAATCAAGAAATCACTAAATTGCAAAAAAGCCTCGGTGAAGCTAAAAAACAACTTGGTAATAAAAAACGAAACGCTGAATATCAAAAAAGTTTCGGAAAAAAAAGACAGGCATTGATAAAAGATGTTATTAAGAATCCAGCTGTAAAACAACAATTAAATGTGCACGAGACAGTGGGTCGCCCTCGTTTGGAGGAAGCTCAACCTGAGCTGTTGAAAGTTTTAGCAGAAATTACGAGCTTTGGAGGTGGTGCAGATGAGAAACGCCGAACTGAAATGGTAAGAAGCTGTAGAACTCTAGATGACTTGGTCAAAGAACTAGAGACGTTAGGTTTCAATCTATCACGAAGTGCTACGTATCTTCGTCTTTTACCTAGATACTCTACTACAATTCAAGGAAAAAACACGCAGTAACAGTTCAGGTAAAACTGGCGAGAGCAACAAATCATGAACACAAAAGCCATCCCGATGATAAATTTTGCACTGCTTCTATCCGGGCAATCGAGTCCATCGCCTCCATGCTTGGGCCTGCTCAGGTTTTCTTCTTGTCACAGGACGACAAAACGCGCATTCCAATTGGTAAAGCTGCTGTAGAAAAACAAGCACCCTTTCTGATGCATATGGAATATCGAGTACGACTACCAGATCACGACTGGGTGGTGGCAGAAAAACATAAATTAATACCTTCAGTATATGCTGGCATTGAAATTAATACTGATGGAATGGGCAAACCTGAAGCAGTGACATACAGTGGACATACGTACGTTGCAATCAGATCAGGAAAACATTCATCATCATTTGCACGCACTCATAGCATCGATCTAGAACATCTTATGGAGCTAGCAGAATTTTAATTCCTTGCCAAAACAGATTATAATAATATAAAACCAGTTATAATCATGACTGTTGACGGAGGACCTGATGAAAATCCACGCTTTCCTCAAGTCATCTCTCATGCTGTTTCCCACTTTCGTAAATTTGATCTTGATGCTATATTTATTATCACTAACGCTCCCGGAAGAAGTTGCTTCAATCGACTAGAGCGTAGAATGGTTCCATTGAGTCATCAATTATCTGGACTTGTCTTATCGTATGATTCTTTTGGTAATCATCTTGATGATCAGCGACGTACAATTGATAATGAACTTGAACTCAAAAATTTCAAAATGGCTGGTGATATTTTAGCGCAAATATGGAGTAAGTTAATTATTGATGATAAGCCAGTTGTTGCTGAATACGTGATAATATTGATGGAAGTTTAGTGGAATGGACTCCTGATTGGTACTGCAGACATGTAAGAGAATCTCAGTATTTACTGCAAATTAGCAAATGCACAGAATTTAGATGCTGTGGAAAATTACGAAATAATTTGCGAATGATATTACCGGATGGATTTATTCCACCACCTTATCCTCTTCGACAAGCGCAAACTTTAGATATACCACTTCCTAAAGACCAAGCAAATGCTAATTTTTGCGCTTTATTTGTGCAATTATCTCTAAACATTGAAATTCCTAGCCGCCCAAATTTTATTTTAACACCATACGACTTTTATTGTCCTACGGTTCAAACGCAATTGATTGCACGTACATGTCCAAGATGTGGATTGTACTTTGCATCAAATAAAAATGTGAAAATCCATCGTCAATCAGTTCACAAGTACCAGTGTGCTCGTACTGAGAATTTTCATCCTATTAAATTATTGCGTCGTCGTGCTGGACAGAGCCTGTGTCTTACATCATACAATAATAATACCCATGATATAGAATGGTACGAAAATGAAGATATTGATATTGAAAAAATTGAAGAGCCTCAAGAGAAACAAAAAGAATCAGTCATTCCGGTAATTGAATCAATATCTGAATGGTTAGTCAGTCTGTGGATAAATAATAATTAGTTTTGATTTATTATCTAGTTTTTTCAACACCTTAGGTTTTACTAAACTAATTCTGGTCAAAACTGTGATAGGTTGATAAGATTAATGTTATTCAAGTGAGTTAATGATATTTATAATAATATGATAAAAGGTATTTTTAAAATTAACGGAGTTGTATTTTATTGATGCATACATTTCTTACGAAAATTTCTTATTAAGGGGAAGGGGGGAGTAGTTGAAATCTTATGATGTCTTACAATAGTGGGAGAGGGGGTCAAAATAGCCCTCAAAACCTCTTACGTAATTTATGAACGGTCCCTTATAATGCCAATCGGTTTGTTATAAGCTAAGTTCGTATTACATGTTACATGATAAATATTAGTACTTAAACCGCCTGTACTTTGCAGATTTAGTTTTAAGCAAAACTTCATATTAAGCAGGTTCGTTATAAGCCAACATTATTGCATTTTGTACATATACTTTAGTAAAGATATATTATTGTATCATGTTTTAATAATGTAATATCTTCTAAATAAAAATGAAAGTTATCCTCAAAATTTATTGAAAATTATTTTCATGCGTAATACAATTAATAAAAATGAATGAACACAGCGTGTACAATAAAAATCAACAACTTACATAGTAAGTCAATCTAACTGCGAACAACAGTTGTTAACTACTTAGGTAGTTAAAATATAAATAACTCGTAATGCTAAACAATTTTAGATTCAAATTATATTAAAAAAAATTGTTAAATAGCCAGCTACTCAGTCTCTTTCCTGTGATGCGTTTTTATATGTTGTGCCAAAGTGTCCCGCCTATTAAACGTCGCTTTGCAAATACTACAAGCATGGTGCCGATTAACATCATGAATCCTCATATGCCTAATTAATTTGTCTTTCCTCCCAAAACTTTTACTACATTTAGTACACTTGAACGGCTTCATGCCGCTATGGGTCACTATATGCCGATCCAACTCCCTCTTCCTCACAAACGACTTATTACAGGTGTTACAAACGAAGGGTCTAACGCCCGAATGACTGGCTCGGTGATACCGCAAATTCTCCTTGCTGGAAAAACTTTTGCTACAAGTCTGACACGAATAAGTCTTCGAATTTTCAGTCTCTAGCCTCAAGGAATTTTCCAAAGCAGCCTTCGCGAAACTATCACCTGTTATATGCTCGGGAACGGGAGGCAGCCCATTCACGTCATGGTAGGCCGTATCGGTGTTCTGGTCGCCTAAGAGGCCGAAATCCGGGGCGTTGGCGTCCGACTCCGAGAGGGGCTCGCTCTTGGGAGTGATTTCTAGATTGTTGTGGTTAAATGGGTCGACGTTGATGACCATGTTTTCCGAGCTAGCCCAACCATCTTTGTCTTGGTCGTTGTTGTTTTCGGAATCGTTCGCTGGCGGCGCGACGTACGAATAATCCCCCATTAAATTCTCCCTTAACATCTGCAACTCCTGGGATTTATCCTCGGCGTTTTCCTGAGGAAAATGACGCTTCTCATGCCTCTGCAACTTATCTTTCCGCTCGAAACTCATCGGGCAATAATTACAACCGAATGGTTTATTACCGAAGTGAACGGCGGTGTGTCTAGTCAATTCAGCTTTCGACGTAAACGACTTTGGACATTTCGGACACACGAACGGTTTCCTACTCAGATGAATACGCATATGCTTTGACAAATTCGTATTCCTTGAAAACGATTTAAAGCAAACCGTGCAAGTGTACGGTTTAATCCCGGTGTGTACAATCGTGTGTTTTCTTAAATCCGAACGCCGCGCAAACGTTCTATGACATTGGGGACAATTGTACGGTTTTTCGTTCTGGTGAACGTTCTTCAAATGCGCCGAGTACTGCAATCTATCGCCAAAATCCATGCTGCATTCCGCGCAAGCGTACGGCACTTCCAAGTTGTGCGCGGTGTTCTCGTGTAGGGTGCACTCCGCTTTATCAGTAAAAGCGTGGTCGCAAAATTTGCACATTGACACGTTTTTGTTGTCGTAGCCTTCGTTAACTTCGACGTTTTCGTCGCTTTGTCGCTCATTGTTGTCGGATTCGTATTCAGAATCGTAGTCCATAGCGGATGGGTCAACCACCATCACCACATCTTCGCTTCCGGTCGCCAGTTGCTCGTAAAATGGCACATGAGGTGTATTGCTGCCGCTTTCGGCGTCTTTGTTCGCTACGCCGTTTATTTGTCGGAGGGTCGCGTCCGATACGAAGCACAGTTGGCGGAATTCTAGGCAAAATTCGATTTTGAAGAGGCATCTGTGGCATATCACATTTGGTAGACCGTCGCCAACGGAAATCTAAAAATTAAAAAGGTCTCGATCAGTTACTAACAAAAAATTGACACAATATTATCTGAAGTTAGCAAAAAAAAAAACAAATTTTAATCTCAGTTTATAAAAAAAGGGAGTTTTCTCTAAAAATTTGGACTTGTTTTGGTAAATTTTACAACGTTCTGAAAATATCGATATCAATATCGAATTTCAATCCATTATTTTGTAAATTTGACTTAAAAAAAATTTTTTTTTGACATTTCAACTTTTGAATATTGCAACTTATTTTTTTTCTAAATTCGATTTTTTTTTGAAAATTTTGACTCCTCAACGTTTTAACTTATTTCAAAATTTCGACTTTTTTTAAAATTTCGACTTTTTTTGAATATTTGATTTTTTCAAAAGTCTTAGCTATTCTCCACATTTCGACTTTTTCTAAAATTCGATTTAATTTAAAAAATTCTACTCCTCAATTTTTTTTTTTGACATTTCAACTTTTGAATATTGCAACTTATTTTTTTTCTAAATTCGATTTTTTTTTGAAAATTTTGACTCCTCAACGTTTTAACTTATTTCAAAATTTCGACTTTTTTTAAAATTTCGACTTTTTTTGAATATTTGATTTTTTCAAAAGTCTTAGCTATTCTCCACATTTCGACTTTTTCTAAAATTCGATTTAATTTAAAAAATTCTACTCCTCAATTTTTTTTAATTTCAACTTTTTTATAATTTCGATTTTTTTTAAGGTTTAATTCACACACATGGGGTAACCCCATTATGCCTTCAAAGCACTGCGACTTAATGTAAATTTGAATTTGTTTTGCATAATTGGACTTTTTTGAAAATGTCAGTTTTTTATTTTGTACCTAAATTTGACATTTTTTTTTGAAATAGTCGACCTATTTTAGAAATTTGAACTCGCTGCAAATTTTTTTTTTCATAAATTCGACATTTTTTTCAAAAAATTTCGACTTTCCAGAAAATCTCAACTTTTTTAAAAATTCCTTTCAAATTTTTAACTTTTTAAAAAATTCGACTTTTATCAAGATGTCAACTTTCATCAATATTTTGATCAAAAAATTTCGACTTTTTAAAAGTTGTTATTTTTGCAAATTTAGACATTTTTCAAAATTTGATTTTTTTTGAGTTTTTTTTCTAAAATTTTTGATATTCTCTAGACTTTTTTTAAATTTCGACTCAATATGAAAAATTCTGCTCTTCAGCATTTTTACTTTTGCAAAAATTGGAGTTTTTCTAATTTTGTCCTTTATCAACATTCCAACTTATTTTGAAAATTTTAATATATTTTGTAAATTCGAATTTTTTGAAAATTTGGACTTTATTAAAATTTGAACCTAACCCAACTTTTTTTCATAAATTCGACTTCTTTTTGAACATTTCGACTTTTCTTCAAAATGTCAACCTTTTTACAAAATTTTTACCTTTTCAAAATTTTGACTTTTTGAAAAGTTCGACTTCTTTAAAACTTCAACTTTTACCAAAATGTTGACTTATTTTGGAAAATTTCGACTTTTCTCATGCTTAACAAATTTTTACCCTTTCAAAATTTCAATTTTTTTTAAACAAAAGTTCGGCTTCTTTCTGAATTTCTGATTTCTGAAAATTTCGACTATTTAAAAGTTTCGACTTTTCTCAAAATTTTGATTTTTTTTGATTTCTTTTCAAAAGTTTGTCTTATCGATGTTTGCAAAAATTTAAATTTTTTCAATTTTGTCTGTTGGGAAAATTTAAATTTTTAAAAAATTTAAAGTTAATGCAACTCTTTTTTCATAAATTCAACTTTTTTTTTGAACATTTTGAGTTTTTTCAAAATCTCAACTTTTTTCAAAATATTTACTTTTTTCAACTTTTTTCAAAATTTTGACTTTTTGAAAAGTTCGAGATTTTGACTTTTATCAAAATGTTAACTCATTCCTGAAATTTCCGACTATTCAAAAGTTATTCTGTTTTTTGCAAATTTTGACACTTTCAAATTTTCGACTTTTTCAAAATTTTAAATCAATTTGAAAAATTCTACTCTTAGAAATTTTGACTTTGGCCAAATTTGAATTATTTTTTAATTTTGACTTTTTTAAAATTTAAATTTCTTATTTTGTAAATCTGCTTTTTTTGAAAATTTCGACTTTTAACCAATTACAATTTTTTTCAAAACAGTTACCTTTTTCAAAATTTTTTATTTTTGAAAAGTTTAACTTTTTCGAGATTTTAGCTTTTGTCAAAATTTTGATTCAATTTGAAAAATTCTTCTCTTAGAAATTTTGACTTTTGCCAAATTCGAGTTTTTTAAATTCTGACCTTTTTGAAAATGTAAACTTTTTCTGAAAATCTCAGTTTCTTATTATGAACATTTCGACTTTTTTTGAAATTTGAACCTATTGCAACTTTTTTTTCATAAATTCGATTTTTTTTTGCAAATTTCGACTTTTCTCAAAATCTCAACTTTTTTTCAAAATTTCTACCTTTTTCAAAATTCTGACTTATTTCTGAAACTTTCGACTTTTCAAAAGCTATTTTGCTTTTTTGCAAATTTTGATTCTTTCAAAATTTCGAGTTTTCAAAATCTCGACTTTTTCAAAATTTTTATTCAATTTGAAAAATAACACTGCTCTTAGACATTTTCACTTTTGCCAAATAGTTTTTTTAATTTGAACTTTTTTGAAAACTTAACCTTTTTTTGAAAATTTCAATTTTTTTATTTGGTAAATTTTACTTTTTCGAAAAATTCGTCTTTTTTTGAAATTGGAATCTAATATAACTTTTTTTTTAGCGATTCGCCTTTTTTTAAAAATTTCGACTTTCTTCAAACTCAAACTATTTTAAAATTTTTATCCTTTTCAAAATTTTAACCTTTTAGAAAGTTTGACTTTTTCAAGATTTCAATTTTTATTAAAATTTTGACTTATTCCCGAAAATTTCGACTTTTCAATAGTTCTATTGTTTTTTTTTTACAAATTTTGGCTCTTTCAAAATTTCGACTTATTTCCGAAAATTTTGACTTTTGAAACGCTATTTTGCTTTTTTTGCAAATATTGATTCTTTCAAAATTTCGACAAATATTTTTTTAATTTGGACTTTTTTGAAAATTTAACCTTTCCATATTTTTTAATTGCAACTTTTTCTAAAAATTTCGAGCTTATTTGCAAATTTAACCTTTTTTTTTTGTTGAAGATTTCGACTTTTTCCTATAAATGGGACTTTCCCCAAGATTTAGACTGTTTCAAAAATTTCGTTTTTTTTTTTGAAGAATTCAACTTTAAAAATCGATTTTGAAATTAAAATTATGAAATAAAGTAATATGTCAAAGGGAAAAAAAATCGCGAAAATAAACCAAAAAGTCATTTACTATTTATTTAAATTTTATAACACGCAAACATCATTCTAAATTTTTAGAAAAAACTTTTTTATTATATTTAAAGGCTGCAAATTTAAACAAAAAGTCGAAGTTTCGAAACGAAATTAAAACATAAAAAATGTCAACCGAAAATTTTTAGAGAAAATTTTATTTGGAATTTCCAAAATCGATTGAAATTAATAAAGTTTACACTTTAAGTTTTGAAAAAAGAAATGTTTAGTCCCACATAGCAGTTAAAACATTAAAGTGAAAACCGCTTTTAATAATAACTCAAATATTCAAGAAAAATGCACACAGAATATTAAATTTGAAATTTGGCTTTCAAATTTCCCTCCAAAACTGCGCGCCATCAGACGCACTTCATGAAAATGGAACACGTGCAACAATGCCAAACGTAATATTTACATAACTCTTTGTAAACATCAACACGAAAAGCAAAGTAGCCACGATGCAAATTAGTTTTTAAACTTGTAAAATTAATCGCTTTAGTAATCATAAAACATTACAAGAATAAAACAACGAGTCAAGTTAATAAAAAGGATTTAACATCGTAACGCTTTGAGGTTAGATTCTTGAAAAATCGAGAACACGTGCTCTAAACGGCAATGCCGCAGCTGCAATCTAAACTACATATTTATTGACATTTCTAGGTTGTAAATTAAAAATATTGATAATTTAAATAAAGTGCCCCGTTAATTGGCCCACAATTTTAATATACGTTTGTATTCCGCCGAAATATCCAGCAAATAACCGACAAAACCGTAAGTAATCCCATTTACATTTCTACGGAAAGCTGTCACTTACTTGTAGCGCCGTGCAGTCCATGATTTTCTTATAAATACTTTTGTCTTTGCCTTGAATATGATTAAAAATGCCCAACATGAAGCCGTCCTTCTGCAAGCACAGCCTGCACATCGTTGCATAACTACGCCAATTTTCCATTCCGTCCATTTAGTGCACCCGCCTGTTGATCGCAATCAATTCACTTTCTGTTTAATAAAACGTGTCACAAACTAAACGTACAATTGAAAATGTACCTGGCAACGAGACATTTATTTTGTTGAAAATGTGGGGCGCCGCCTGGTTGCCGAACCGAGACTGGTTAAGGGCGGCAAAGTAGACTTGCGCGTGGCCCCCGTTCACTGGAGCTCCCAGTCGTTGCGGGTTCACATCTGTCTCGTGTCTTTGGCGGGAAGTTCGAAAGTTTACCTGCCGGTGGCATCGCTTTTATGCCCCAATGGATTTAGGGCGAAAGTGCTGATACGTAAAATCCTGATATGTTAAATAGTTTTTATTTACTTTGTAGCTAGTTCTGTCAAAAAATACTTCCATAGATTTGGTTTACCACTGAAACCAGTTGATTAACAATTCTTAACATTTAGGTTAATTTGTTTTTTGCACGTTTTTTAATACTATTAATACCACAAACAAAGCTAAAGCTATGAAAATTAAATTTTATTTTTTTCACGAGTAGTTTGTCTAGAGCAAAATTACCCGATTTCGAGTTTTTCGAAATTTCGATTTTTTTTCTAAAATTTTCCTACTAAAACTTGGAAGTTTTTTTTTGAGAAATTCTCGGTAAAAGTGTCGACATTTTCGAATCAAATTATAAATTTTTTAAAAGTCGAGAGTCCAAAAAACATGAAATTAATATAAATATATTTCTCGACATTTTGAGAAGTAAACTCGATTTTTTAAAATTAAAAGTCGAAATTTTGAAAGTCAAGAAAAAAATTTTCGACCCTTTCGCAACTTTTGACCCTTTTCATTATTTCGATTTTTTTTTAATCGAAATTTCGACGCGCTTTTGATATTCCAACTTTTTTTAAAATTCCATGTTTGTTAATTATTTCTATTTTTTTTTTCTGAATATATTTTTAAAGTACGGCTTTCCTCAAAATTAATTTTTTTTTAATTTCGTTTCTTTGTCGAGTTAGGCGAGTTTTGAAACTTTCAACAGTTTAAAATTTTCCAAAAATGTTCACTTTCCTCAAAATTTTGACCTTCTCAAAAATTTGTTTTTGAAATTATTTACTTTTTTCCGAAATTTTGGGTTTTGTGAACAATTCTTATTATTTTGAAAATTTTGATCCATTTTGGACATTTCGACTTTTTTGAAAATATCATTTTTTTTTGAATAATTCGATTCTTTAAAACTTTCGTCTTTTTGTCGGGTTAGTTTAGAAACTTTTAACACTTCAAAAATGTTCAAGTTCCTCGAAATTTTGACTTTCTCAAAAATTTCTTTTTGAAATTCTATTTTTTTCTCGAAATTTTTACTTTTTTGGGCGATTCTCATTTTTTCGAAAATTTTGATCCATTTTGGAAATTTCGACTTTTTTGAAAATATCAATTCTTTTCAATCATACGAGTCTTTCAAAATTTCAAATTTTCTACCTAAAAATTTCGAAGTTTTTTATATTCAATTTTTTGGAAATCTGGGCATTTCAAATGTCGACCATTTTCTGGTAATTATAACTTATTTCGAAAATTTCGATTCTCAAAAATTTCCTCTTTTTTTTTGATTTTTTGAAAATTCCAATTCCAAAAATGTTCATGTTTCTCGAAATTTTGACTTCCCAAATTTTGAAAATTTTCGATTTTCTCCAATATTCTGAATTTTTTTTTGAGAAGTATTTCCTTTTCTCGAAATTTTGCCTTTTTTGAAAAATTTCTAAATTTTAATCAATTTTCAAAATTTCAACTTTTTTGAAAATCCAATTTTTTTAGGAACTCGTTTTTTTTTTTAATTTAAATTTTTTTGCTTAAAAATGTCAAAGCTATTTCAATTTCGTTTTTTGGAAATTTTAACATTCAAGATTTTGACTTCTTTTGAAAATTTTCATTCTCAAACATTTCCCAGATTTTGGAAATTTCGACTTTTTGGAAAATATCAATTCTTTTGAATAATTCGATTTTTTTTCAAAATTTCAAATTTTCTACCTAAACATTTCCAAGTTTTTTGGAAATTTGGGGCATTTCAAATTTCGAACATTTTTTGGTAATTTTGGCTTATTTCGAAAATTTCGATTCCCAAAAATTTCAACTTTTTTTCTATTCTCAAAAATTTCGATTTTCTTTTTGAGTTTTTAAAAATTCCAATTCCAGAAATGTTTACTTCAAAAATTTTGACTTTTTCAAAAATTTTACTGTGAATTTTTTGGAAACTGTTGACTCTTTTTCAAAATATCAGATTTTTATCAAGGCTTCAAATTATTTTGAAAAGTCACACTTTTTTGACCTTTTTCAAAATTTTGATATTTTTCTGACAATTTCGAACTATTGTCAAAATTTTGCATTTTTTTGTTTAAATATTAGCTATTCTAATTTTAACAACTTCAATTTCTTAAAATTTTATCAGTGTTTTGAAATTTTCGACTTCTCTCAAAATTTATTCTTTTTCAAAATACAGAATATTTGAAAATTTTGTCTTTCCTTAAAATTTATTCTTTTTTTTTTTGGACCTTGGCCATGTTTGAAAATTTTCCTCTCTCTGTCTCTTTGAAACTTCCAACAGTTTCCTCTTTCCGATATTTTTCACATTTCTCGAAATTTTGACTTTTCTAAATTTTGAAAGTTGTCTTCAAAGTTTTGATTTATTTTTGAAAATTTTTTCGTTTTGTCGAAATTGTAACCATTTTTGAAAAATTCTTCAATTTTGCTATTTCGAATATTTCGACTTTTTTGAAATTTCCGATTTTTTTAATAACTAGATTTTTTAAAATTTCACATTTTTTATTTAAAAATTCTGAAGTTTTTGAAATTTTGTTTTTTTTTTTTTGGAATTTGGACATTCACTGCTTGCTTATAATTTTGATTTATTATTTTGAAAATTACGATTCTCACAAATTTTGACTTTTTTAAAATTTTAACTTCGAATTTCTTAATATTTCGACACTTTTGAAAGTTTAGATTTTTTTCGGAAATGTTAACTTTTTCAAAATTCCTCCTTTTTAGGTCTCTTTCGAAATTTCGATATTATTCTGTCAATTTCGACCTATTGTCAAAATTTTCACTTTTTTTAAAATTTATACCGCATATTTATTTATCTTTTTGACGACACTTAACGGTAGAATAAAAAATTGCTAGACACAAATTCAAGTATTCACCAAATTGAAAAGATAATTATACCCCGATGAATAACTGGATGTTTATCATCTTAATTATACTTTTTTTAATGAAAGCGAAATTGGAATGGACAAAGGGTGAGTTATGACGAGCTTCGGGTAATTACTGAAAGCTTTTGTCCCTGGGTCGATTACAACCCGAAGGTTTAGTGGATGTTTACCATCAACAGTCCTAATTCCATTAATTTGAATGGAACTGCAATTAAGATGGACAAAGGACCATAATTGCATTCCTTCTAAGAATGAAATTCGTTGGGGTGGTAAATTGATTCTTAATAACAATCGCTTTAGGATTTTTCTTTCCAAATTTACGCGGTCCAGTATCAAAATATTGACTATTCTAATTTTATATCAATTTTGGTTCAAAATGTTATTTTTTTTTCAAAATTTCGATTTTCCCAAAATTTAATTTTTTTGAAAATTAGGCATGTTTGAAAGTTGCGCTTAAATTTTGGCATTTATTGAAAATATCAAAATTCGAAACCTTTTATTTATCGAAATTTTGATTTTTTTGCTCGAAATTCTGTTGAAAATTCCTACTTTTTTCTCAAAATGTTAAACTTTTAATAAAAATTTTGACTTTTCTTATGTTTCATTTCTAGAAATGGTAACTTTTATCTCAAAATTCGACACTTTATTTCTCAGAATTTTGAATATTATCTCTAAATTCGTCTTTTTCTCAAAATATCGACTTTTTTTCTCAAAATGTCGCCTTCTTTTCTCAAGATTGTATCCGAATTTTATTCAAAAAAGTATCAATTTCTCCAGAAATTTCGATTTCTTTTTTTCAAAATGTAGCCGTTTATTATTCTTGAAATCTCAACTTGTTCCTCAAAATTCGTCGTTTTATCGAAATTTTGACTTTTTTCAACATTTTTGTTTTGAATATTTTTCCATTGGACCTTTTTAAAATTTTCGTTTTTTTTCTGACAATTTCTGCCTAATTATTAAAATTTCCACTCTTTTTTTGAAAATATCTGTTTTGATTTCAACAATTTCAATTTTTTTTTCAAAATATCATTTTCCTCCAAAATTTCAACTTTATTTGTGAAATTCGACTTGATTTCCGAAATTCTATTAAAAAATCCTACTTTTTTTCTCAAAAGCCCCCCTTTAGAAAAGCAGGGCGAAATCTTCAAAATAATTTTGAAATCTAGAGAAAAATTTGATATTTTGAAAAAAGGTCAATGTTTCCAAAAAAAGAAACTTCGAAAAATGTTGAGATATTAAAAAAAATTCAAAGTAAAAATTCTTTTTTTAAACACAATTGAAATTGAATTTCGAGAAAAAAGTAGACATTTCAAGAAACCGACGAAATTTGAAAGTTTCAAGAAATAAAGTGTTGAATTTTGAGACAAAAGGTGGCATTTTCAGGAAATGCCAGACTTTGACAAAAATAAGACAAATTCTTTAAAATATCGTAAAAGATCAACATATTGAGAAAAGAGTAGAATTTTTTAATAGAAAGTAAATGTAAGTCGAATTTTGAAAATTAAATCGAAATGTTGGAAAAAATGATACAATTTAAACAGAAAATTGAAATTGTTGAACAGATATTTTCAAAAGAGTGGAAATTTTGAAAATAACTCGTAATTGTGAGAAAAAATGGAACATTTGAAAGTGGTCAAAAAAAAATGGGGGGAATTTTCAGAATAATTCGAAATCTCGAGAATACGTTGATATTTTTTAAAAAAAGGTCAACATTTCCGAAAAAATGGAAGTTTCAAAAAATGGAGAAATATTTTTTAAAAAATCAAGATGAAAATTGTGAAAAAGGTCGAAATTTTGATGAAACGACAAATTCGAGGGAAAGTTAAAAAAAGATCAAAAATGGACGGAATTTTCAAAATAATTCGAAATCTGAAGAATTATTTAATATTTCAAAAAAAGTCAACATTTTCGAAAAAAAATCGAAGCTTTAAAAATTGTAGAAGTATTAAAAAAAATCAAAATGAAAATTTTGAAAAAGGTCGAAATTTCGACAAAACGACAATTTCGAGGAAAAAGTTAAAATGTCCAGAATAATGAAAGGTTAAATTTGGATACAAATAAAGTCGAAATTTCTAGAGAAATTGCCTGTCTGAATGAGATTCGATCCAATCTTAGGAAAAAAGTCAACATTTCAAAAAAAAGACGAATTCCAAGAGGAAATTCGAAATTTCAATAAGTGTCGAAATTTCAGATATAAGTCAGCATTTTCAGAACATGCCGAACTTTGAGAAAAATGAGACAAAGTCGTAAAAGGTCGACATTTTGAAAAAAAGTAGAATTTTTTAATTGAGTAGATTTAAGAATTTTGGAAATAAAGTAAAAATTTTGAACGAAAATGGTAACATTTTAAAAATTTCAGATTGTTGAAATCAAAACTACTGATGATTTCAAAAAAGAGTGCAAATTTTGAGAATGGTTCAAAACTGTCAGAAAAAAGCGAAAATTTGAAAAAAGTCAAATCGGGGCGGGATTTTTAAAATAACTCGAAATCTTTATTAAAAGGTCAACCTTTTGAAAAACAAGTAGGATTTTTCAATAGAAAGTAAATTTAAATCGAATTTTGGAAATAAGTCGAAATAAAGTCGTTATTTTGGGAAAAAAACCGATAAGATTTACAAAAAATTTAAATTCTTGAATTCAAAATAGCCGATATTTTCCAAAAAGAGTGAAAATGTTGACAATATGACCTAATTATAAAAAAAATGGAAAATTTGGAAAAGACCAAAAAAGGATAAAATTTTGAAAATAATTCGAAATTTTGGGAAAAATTTGGTATTTTGAAGTAGATTTAAGAATTTTGGAAACAAAGTAAAAATTTTGGACGAAAATGTTAACATTTTGAAAATTTTAGATTGTTGAAATCAAAACTACTGATAATTTCAAAAAAAAAATGCAAATTTTGAGAATGGTTCGAAACTGTCAAAAAAAATCGAAACGGGGCGAAAAGTCAAAACGGGCGGAATTTCTAAAATAACTCGAAATATTTCCAAAAAAATTCAACATTTCCGAAAATAATCGAAATTTCAAAAAATAGGGAAATATTAAGAAAATGTTCAAAATGAAAATTTTAAAAAGAGTCGAAATTTCGCTAAATCGACGAACTGCGAGGAAAAAGTTGATATTTCCAGAATAATAAAAGGTTCAATTTTGAATAAAAAAAGTCGAAATTACTGGAGGAATTGTTACGTTTTTGTATAAAATTTGGATCCAATCTTGGGAAAAAAGTTTTCATTTCTAGAACAAGACGAATTTCGAGAAAAAATTCGAAATTTTGATAAATGAAAGTGTTGAATTTTGAAATAAAGTCACCGTTTTCAAAAACCTTCAAACTTTAAAAAAATGAGACAAACTCGTTTAAAAAGTCGAAATCTTTATTAAAAGGTCAACATTTTGAAAAACAAGTAGGATTTTTTAATAGAAAGTAAATTTAAATCGAATTTTGGAAATAAGTCGAAATAAAGTAAATTTGGAAAAAAACGATAAGATTTACAAAAAATTTAAATTCTTGATTTCAAAATAGCCGATATTTTCCAAAAAAAGGGAAAATGTCGACAATAGGACGTAATTATCAAAAAAAAATGGAAAATTTGGAAAAGACAAAAAAAGGATGGAATTTTCAAAATAATTCGAAATCTTAGGAAAAATTTGATATTTTGAAGTAGATTTGAGAATTTTGGAAATAAAGTAAAATTTTTGAACGAAAATGTTAACATTTTGAAAATTTCAGATTGTTGAAATCAAAACTACTGATAATTTCAAAAAAGAGTGCAAATTTTGAGAATGGTTCGAAACTGTCAGAAAAAATCGAAACGGGGCGAAAAGTCAAAACGGGCGGAATTTTTATGATAACTCGAAATATTTTTAAAAAAAGTCAACATTTCCGAAAATAATTGAAATTTCAAAAAATAAAGTCACCGTTTTTAAAAACTTGCAAACTTTAAAAAATAGGACAAACTCGTTTAAAAAGTCGAAATCTTTATTAAAAGGTCAACATTTTGAAAAACAAGTAGGATTTTTTAATAGAAAGTAAATTTAAATCGAATTTTGAAAATAAGTCGAAATAAAGTCGTAATTTTGGAAAGAAAACGATAAGATTAACAAAAAATTTAAATTCTTGAATTCAAAATAGCCGATATTTTCCAAAAAGAGTGAAAATGTCGACAGTAGGACGTAATTATCAGAAAAAATGGAAAATTTGGAAAAGACAAAAAAAGGATGGAATTTTTAAAACAATTCGAAATCTCGGGAAAAATTTGATATCTTGAAAAAAAAGGTAAACATTTCCGAAAAAAGTTAAACTATCAAAAAAGTCAAAATAATAAAAAAATCAAAATAAAAATGTTCAAAAAAGTCAAAATTTTGTGAATGTCCAATATTCCAAAAAAAAAACGAAATTTAAAAAACTATATATTAATGATAAAAATAAAATAAAAGTCGAAATTTCGAGGAAAAATTTAGAAATTTCCAGATTAAAAAGTTAAATTTTGATAAAATCAAGGTTTCTGGAGAAATTGTTATCTTTTTGAATAAAATTTGGATCCAATATTGAGAAAAAAACGCGACATTACCAGAAAAAGACGTAATTGGAGAAAAAAGTTGAAATTTTGAGAAGTGAAAGTGTCGAATTTTGAGATTAAAGTGGCTGGTTTCAGAAAATGTCAAACTTTGAGAAAAATGGGACAAATTCTAATAAAAAAGTCTAAATTTTTATTAAAAGATCAACATTTTAAGAAAAAAGTAGGATTTTTCAATAGAATTTCGGAAATAAAATCTTTTTTTTTGTTAAAATATTGACCTTTTTTCAAAATATCAAATTTTTCTCCAGATTTCAAAATTACTTTCAAGATTTTGCCCTGCTTTTCTAAATTGTGATTTTTTCTGATTTTCCATCTAAATTTCGACTTTTTCCGTGAAACAAACATTGATTAAGAGTTTTTTTTTTTTATAGAAATACCGCAATTAAGTTTTCCAAATGTAGAACTTTAATAGAATTAACTCTTTACTCCAAATTTTTTCTTTAATTTAAAAATTTGTGAAAAAAAGATCGAATTTTTAAACCAAACTGGAAATTTTGAAAAATAAATATAATTACATTTTCAGAAAAGTCAACGTTTATAAAAAATGACGTACACAGGAATATAAAGAGTGTGGCGCCCAACATGGATTGTCCCCATGGTACACCATCGATTGTACCCAAATCTAATTTTCCTACCGAGACCAAATCTCTTACTATTCTTAAGATAGGAACAAGACATCAAAAAGAACTTTTTGTTAACATTTTATTAATCATAGATACTAAATTATTTGCCAGGATAATTTCTGAATTGGTTTTGGAAGTATGGGTTTTCATTTTGTGGTTGGAACTCGCCCCCGTGTTGTGGTATGGCACATCCAGTTACATTTTCGACCCCATCACAAGCGTTAATGAGCTCATTAAAGGCTTTTCCTTCCCCACAATTGTACAAACGTGGCTTATTTTTAACGCAAATGAAAGTAATGCTGGCAATCCTTCGAAGAACGGAAGTAGCGAAATTCCTCCTCTCCTAGTCCATACTCCTTGGCATCTCCAGGGCATGAGAACCCAAGATAAGCTGCAATAAAAATACCTAAATAGCTACACGTTTTGTTACTTCTTAGAGAACTGAAAGATTTATACAAGAAAAAATCCAGCTCTTTGAGCCACTTTTCTCTAATTTTATACAATTTTATACTTTTTCCCCTTGCTTTGACCATTCTCTTCCAATTTGGAGTCAACTACCAAGATATATTTTAATTTCGATTTTTAATTCCAAATTTTCTTTAGTGAAGTTCTCAAAATTTCAATTTTAATCCAAAATTTTGGACTATTCAAGAAATGTTGAACTTTTCAAGAAATTTTGTACTTTTCAAGAAATTTTGAACTTTAATCAAAATTCTGAGAAAAGGTCGAAGAAATTGGAAAATGATTAAAAACGTCCTAATTAATAGTCATATTATTTCTTCGAAAAATTAAGTTAACTTGCGTATTTAGTATGCCTAGTACACACTCGCAACAAAATTGCGGAACTTGAGTCTATAGACAAAGTTCGGCGATTGCCTATAAACAAATGGGAAACAAATCACTTGTTACCCAACTTTCTGTGAACAAGCAGCAATACCACAGGTCGCAGTCTCACTTGTTATGGTGTCTCGGAAATTAGTTTAGCTGAATTGCGCAGGTTGGACGCCTGACAAAATCCCTAAACCATTTTGAGATTTGTTCGGGGCTGTCTACAGACCAAATTTTTGATTTATCTGTAGCCAATTGCGCGATTTTGTCTACGAGTGTGTACTCGCCTTTAGGAATGCATATCCAGACTTTTTCCAGACAAATCAATATAAAAGGCATATTATTAGCTTTAATATGACCACGCATGTATTGGGAAGGAATTGCACTTACCCTCTGCGTCACAACTGGCGACTTGATCGGGCCAGTCGCATCTGTAACTTTCCTCGTTGAAAGCGAGTCCCTCAGGGACAGTCGAACACGAATCCGCGGCCGTCTACGCAATTTTTGAACTGGCCGCAGTTGTTTTGATCACCGATTTTGTAATAGCCAAATTGATGGGGACAGTCTTCTGTTGCCTGGGCAGGTTCTAGTTAAAACATATGTTTATGTTTGGGTTCAACTGTTTAGTTAAAAATACTTACGAGTTTGTTCTCTTCCAGTGCAGTCTACGTCAATGGGATACTGACAAGGAAATGCGAATACGCCAGCAGCTGGGTTGAAGAGTAGGCCATCCGGACACAGCTTTTCTTCTGGGACACCGTCTTTGCATTCAATGTACCTGAAAAATTGTCCCATTTATTCCCTTTGGTCCTCATTTAAATAACGCGTTAGAGGATCTTAAACCACAAATAAAAAATCGATATATTTTGCCTTTTTTTTTAATAACAATTTTCCCCATTTTTAGGTCATAAATATAACTGGGACTTTCCTAGAAGTATGTACTTTTAAAAGAAGGGCGACAATTATAGTGGTAACCTGGAATTTCAATCACCACTAAGAGTAGATACCAAGCTACATACTCCTAGCAGTAATTTTTAAGAGTAATTTTGTCAGTTTTCTCCTCTAATTTCATGTTTTATTCGAAATGTTCAATTTTTCAATCAAGATTATGAGAATTTCAAAAGGAGTTTCCAATTTTTAAGCGAAATTTGCAATTTTCTAGTTTTTAGGTAAAATTTGCCAGTTTTTAATAGGTGTGGGTAGAATTTCATCCAAGGAAAGCCAACAATTATTCTAAAAAATTGAACAAAAAAAACCTGATCTTTCGACAAACTGCATGAACAGGAGGATTCCAATTTCCTAACTAAAGTCGAATTTTCAAAAAAGAGACGAACTTTGGGAAAAATGTCAGAAAATTGACAAACCTAAGCTATAGAAAAAAACTTCGAAAAATATTGAATCTTTAAAAAAAATGTTGAAATTTCTAAAAGGTAAATTTTGTCAAAAAAAGTTTCATTTTCCAATCTTGAAGTTTACAAGAAATCTCTACAGAAATTTTCTAAAAATATTATTCTATGAATGTTTAGATTTTTATTAAAATTTCGATCCAATTTTAGAAAAACAAAACATCGAATTTTAAAAACAAGATTAAATTTCCGGAAAGTCAAATTTAAAAAAAATAGTTTTCGGAATACTAAGAAAAATAGGTTTCGAAAAAAACACGCATTTTGAAAAATATCGAAATATTGTAGCAAAGGGATCGAAATTTCTGGAAGTGAAACATTTTTCAAAGAAAAAAGAATGTTGAAAATGAAGTAATTTCGAAAAGGCGAATTTCGAGAAAAACACAATTTTAAGAGTCAAAATTTCAGGAAGATAAATAATCAAATTTCGAGATTCAAGTTGAAATTTCAAAAAAGCCAAGTTTAAGAAAAATATTGAAATTTCCAGAAAAAGACGACTTTCGACCAAATGCTCGAAATTTCCAAAAACAAAAGCGGATTTCGAAAAAATTCAATTCGAAACTTGCGAGAAAGAAGTCAAAAGTTTTTAGAAAAAGTATCAATTTCTAGGAAAAAGCCGAAACATCTAGAAATATCAAATATCGAATTTTGAATGAAAATCAAAATTTCGAGAACATGAGTGATCTTAAGAAACCAGTCGAAATTTCTGGAAACTCAATGTTAAGTAAGTAACGGAATTTCGAAAAAATACTGAAAATGCTGAGAAAAACCTCGACATTGGAAAACAATTTTGGGAAAATATGGAATTTTGCGACTAAAATTGAAATTAAATAAAAACAAATTTTGCCAAAAACGCCGAGAAAAGACGAATTTCGAAAAAAAAATACAAATTTCATAGAGATTTTGAGAAAACAATCAAATAAGAATAGTCATTTTCAAAAAAAGATTAATTTTGAAATAAAATTTTTGGAAAAAGGCGACTTTTGAGAACAGTTGAAACTTCCAAGGAACATAAAAGGTTGGATTTAAAGATTAAGTCGAAATTTCGAAAAAAGTCGATTCTTAAGAAAAGTATCGAAATTTCGAAGAAATAGACTAATTTCGAAGAAAAAAACTAATTTCGAAGAAAAAGACTACTTTCGAAGAAAAAATTAAAATGTCCAAAACCAAAAACGCATTTCGAGAAATAGGTATGAAATTTCGAGAAAAAAAAATTGAAATTTCATACAAAAGGGACAAATTTTGAGAAAATTGTCAAATTTTGAGAAGAGTCGTTTATTAAAAGACGAAATTTGAAATAAAAAATTGAAATTTTGGGTAAAAGACGAATTTCAAGTAATAAGACAGGTTGAGATTGTCAGGAACATAAATGATTAAATTTCGAAATTAAGTCAAAATTTGGAAAAATACCCGATTTTATGAAAAATGTCGAGATTTCCAGAAAAAGACGAACTTCGACGAAAAGCTCGAAATTTCCAAAAACAAACGCCAATTTTGAAAAAAAATAATTTCAAATTTTGAGAAAAAGATAATAATTTCTAGAAAAAGCATGAAAATTTCTAGGAAGAGCCGAAACTTCCAGAAATGTTAAATATCGAATTTTGAATAAAAATTAAAATTTCGAGATAAAAGTCTGATCTTAAGAAACCAACCAAAATTTCTGAAAACTCAATGTCAAGTAAATAACCGAATTTCGAAAGAAAATCTTAATCTTAATAATAATAAAGTAATTTCCAAAAGGCGAATTTCGAGAAAAAACCAATTGTAGGAGTCAAAATTTTCAGAAAATCAAATTTAAAATAAAAACCCAATGATTATTAATAAACATAATAAATAAACCAAAATTCGCGAAATTCGTAGAAAATGTTGGGAAAAAAGTTATATTTTGCGACTAAAATCGAAATTAAACAAAAACAAATTTTCCGAAAAATAACCAAAATTCCGAGAAAAAAACGAATTTCGAGAAAAAAAAACAAATTTCGCACAGATTTTGAGAAAATAGTCAAATAAGAATCAGCATAGTGTGGCCAGTTTGAGAGAGGCGCATCCAAGGGACGTTCTTCAGTTTCTCAACAAGGTTGGGTGGCTGAATGAATGACCAAGGACACCTCAATCACGGGGATAGCACAATGGGCCCGGAAAGGGTGGCCTAAGTGCTGGCCTAAACTTTAGGCAACCCACAACGAATCCAGAAGAATCAGCATTCACAAAAAAGAAATTTTGAGAAAAAGACGACTTTGGAAAAAAGCTAGGATTCCCAGGAAGATGGATTTGGAGATTAAGGAAAAATTTCGAAAAAAAAGTCGAAGTTTAAGAAAGATATCGAAATTTCGAAGGAAAAGATGATTTTCGACGAAAAAATTGAATTTCCAAAAACAAAAACGGGGTTTGAAAAAAAAAATCCAGAAAAAAGTCGAAGTTTAAGAAAAATATCGAAATTTCGAAGAAAAAGACGATTTTCGACGAAAAAAATGAAATTTCCAAAAACAAAAACGGAATTTGAAAAAAAGATCCAGAAAAAAAAGTCGAAGTTTAAGAAAAATATCGAAATTTCGAAGAAAAAGACGAATTTCGACGAAAGAATTGAAATTTCCAAAAACAAAAACAGAGTTTAAAAAAAATCCAAAAAAAAGTCGAAGTTTAAGAAAAATATCGAAATTTTGAAGACAAAGACGATTTTCGACGAAAAAATTGAATTTCCAAAAACAAAAACGGAGTTTGAAAAAAAGATCCAGAAAAAAGTCGAAACTTAAGAAAAATATCGACATTTCAAAGAATAAGACGAATTTCGATGAAAAAATTGAAATTTCCAAAAATAAAAACGAAGTTTAAAAAAAAATCCAGAAAAAAGTCGCAGTTTAAGAAAAAATCCAGAAAAAGATCAAAATTTTGAGAAAAATACGTATTTCTAGAAAAAAAATCGAATCTTCCAGAAATGATAGTTATTAAATTTTGAGATAATCAAATTTCGAGAAAAGGCAGATTTTAAGAAACCAGTCCAAATTTTTTGGAAAGTCAGATTCCAAAGGTTTTGTAAAAACTTCAAGCAAATAGCGAATTTCGAAAAAAATTGGAAATTTGGAGAAAAACGCCGTAATTGAAAAAACCTCGAAATTTTGCAGAGAAAGTAAAATTTTGAGAAAAAAAGTGAAATTTTGCGAATACAGATGAAATTAAACAAAAACAAATTTTGAAAAAATAGCGAAATTTCGAGAAGGAGAGAATTTCGACAAAAAAAGATAAAGTTCAACGAAAAAGACGAAATTTTGGGAAAAAAATACCAATTTTGCACATAAAATTAAATGGGAAAATAGTCAAATTTTGAAAATAGACATTTAGGAAAAAGATGCATTTTAAAATCGAAATTTAAAGAAAATGACGAATAAATTGGGATTTCCTGGAACATAGAGGTCGGATTTTGACATTCAGTCGAAATTTCAGAAAAAAACACATTTCAAGAAAAATATCGAAATGTCGAAAATAAGACGAATTCTCAGGAAAAAAGCGCAATTTCCAAAAACAAAACTAAATTTTCAAAAAAATTGAAATTTTCAAAAAAATTGAAATTTCCAAAAAAAACTTGACAATTCGAGCAGAAAGAACAAAATTTTGAGAAAAAGGTCACAATTTCTATAAAACAGTCGAAATTTAGGTAAACATTGGAAATGTCAGATTTTGTCAAATTATCCAAAACGACAGCGAATTTTGACTAAGTCGAAATATCAAGAAAAAAATTGAAATTACGCTGCTGAGTATTCATTTCTTGACTATGTAAGTTAGAAGGAGACAAGTGCCCTGATCCTGCCATACAATTGCGTCAGACGAACGTCGACATTTTGAAAAACAAGTTGAAATTTCCAGAAAGCTGGATTTAAAAAAGCAGCTGAAATTTCCACGGAAAGCTTTTCGGAATTTTTGCCTATTTAACAAATCAAAAATATTTTTGGTGGAACGGACTGGTTCTTGGTTAAACATTGAAATACAAAACTTGTCTCCTGAAGCCAAGAAAAGATTAAAAAATACAACAAAGGTTGTTTTAACGCCTTTCGACAGCCAAGCTATCATCTTCAGAGATATACAGTATCCCTTTGAAGATGATAGATTTGCTGTGGAAACGCGTTAGAGCAGCCCTATGTTGTGTTTTTTAATTTGTTTTTAAATCTTTCTTGATTTCAGGGGACAAGTTTTGTATTTCAATTTTTGAAGATAACCAAGGACCAGTCCGTTCCTCCAAGATTATGGTTCCTGGTTGTCTTCAAAAATTGAAATAACTCTCTTGCCCACTGAAAGCTATTTCAGGGGACAAGATTTGTGTTTCAATTTTTGAAAATCAAAAATATTTAAAATATATTTTTCAAGATTTTCAGGTAAATATATTTCTCGAGATTTTTATTTTTCTGTCAGAAGATCGATCAAATTTCGAGGAAGAGGCTTGAAAAGCAAGTCGAAATTTGCAGTTAATTGGGTTTACAAAAGTCTCTAAGTAACCACTGACTTTTATTTTTTTACATGGGCGCACTCAGTATTACTAGATTCATCACAGAAGACTTAAAAATACCGTGTGTGGCCAAATTGTTTCAAAAATGTGGTAAAACATACCCATCGCATGTGCTGGTTGGATATCTTGCATTCTTTTCAACGCATACTCCAGAATGTAATTGGGGAACTTGGGGGATATCCCGAATATTTGGTTCTATGAAGTTCCTTTGTTTGTGTGATTCTGGTCTGAACCTTTGACTGTACACTGAAAAAAAAATCGTTAATCTAGTTGTTCAGACATTTTAAACATTGTTCGAATGAATTACTACATGAACATTGCAAACGATATTTATTCATAGAAAAACATCGAATTTAAATTTGAGGAATCAAAAACAAATCTAACATTTTGAGGTTGAACTTGAACTAAAGATATATTTATTTACTATTATTATTAAATTTATTTTCGAAATTTGGACTTTGTTCTCTAGAAATTTCAACTTCAGACCAATATCAATTTTTTTTTGGTGGAACGGATGGTCCTTGGTTATCTTCAAAAATTGAAATACAAAACTTGTTCCCTAAAACCAAGAAAGATTAAAAAACACAAGAAAGGTTGCTCTAAGCAACCATTGTTGTGTTTTTTAATCTTTCTTGGTTTCATGGGACAAGTTTTGTAATTCAATTTTTCAATATCAAAATTGCAAATTTTTTAGTTTAAAAATTTGAAGCTTTCAATGAATCTATTTCGAAAAAAAGTTCAGATTTCAGAAGAAACCCATTTATAAAAATGAAATTCAAATTTTAACACAAAATCTTGTGAATAAAGATTTTGAAAAAAAACTTGAAACAAAAAAAAGTTTTCAAAATAGTGGTTTAACTTGGAATTTTACCCAAATTTCTGCTGTTCAGTACTCAGCAATTTTTAGAAAATGCATTATTTCCAGATTAACGATTAAAGTTAACATTTTCAGAAAAATAATTGTTCTTTCTTTAAAATTTGTATACAATTTTTAAGATTAAACTGAAAACTAAGGAAAAAAGTTTACAAAAACCTGAAACATCGAGCGTTTTTGCTATAATTTTGACCCTATTTTTTATTCTCAAATTACAATTACGACGACATTACAATGACATGCAAGTCTTAAAGTGAAAAAAAAAACGACAAAAAGAATCAAAAAATTTGGAAAAGTTTTCATTTTCAAAATGTCCAGTTTCTCTCAAAATTTTCTCAAAACTTTACTGATTTATTTTTCAAATTTGGATTTTTAAAATCGAACTTTCAGATTTAAATCCGAAATTTCGACTTCAGATTCAAAATTTCGACTTTAGACTCAAAATTTCGACTTCAGACTCAAAATTTCGACTTCAAACTCCAAATTTTGACTTTTATACTCGAAATTGAGTTTGAGTGAGATTTTCTGCTTCAAAAACTATTTTCGAAATGAAAAATTTTTCGCGATTAAAGTAAACATTTTTTAGACTCAAATCTTTTTAAAGCTGAACTAAAAGCTTCAAAATTAAAGTCAAATCCGCCATTTTGAACGAAAAATTTAGTCCTTTTTTCGATTCAAAATCAATAAAAAAATCTAAAAAGCAAAAACTCTTGATTCAAATACTTTTCTCAAAATTCAATTTTGTTTTATACCTTTGAGTTTCTTTTCTTTCAGTTTTGGTTTTAAATTCGATATTTCGGTTCTTTCTTCTTTAAATTGTATTTTTATCGAAATTTCGAACTTTTCGAAAGTACAATTCGAGCCGAAATTAATTTTTCGCTACAGATTAAAAAAATTACATCACATTTAAAGATAAGACTTATTTAATGAACTGAGCTTTTCTGGATATGAATATGATTTTGTTTCCGAAATTTCGATTTTTATCCTACAATCAGCCTTATTCCCACTTTTATAGTTTTTTTCGTGATCATGATCATGAAAATTTCGAGATCGAAGGTAAAATTCAGAGTTTAAAGTAAAAAAGATAGCATAACAAAAGTAGTAAAGATTTTTGAAAATTTCACAATCAAAAATTTCAATTCGATAGAAAAACTTGGCAAAAATGTGAATTTCATAAGCTTAAAGTTTTCTCATAACAGAGTTATTTGAAAATTTAAAATTTTTTCCATAAATTCAGCTCTAAGCTAGAAATTTAGACTTTCAGGAAAAATTTTAGTCTATATTTTGAGAAAAACTTTCGAAATTTTTAATCTGGTCGAAAGGAAACAAATATTTAAAACTAGCTACCTCCACCGACTTTGTCCCCGCAGATCCAATAACCTCGCATTTCAAAATAAAATAATTTGTCATTTGATTTTAACGGAATAATAGATTCAAAAATTCGCAATCATTATTCTAATATCAGTTAGAATTGTAGATGGAACGCAATATTATATCAGCCACCAACGCATTGGTTTACCTCTTATATGTTCTAACTTAAAAAAAATAATGCTAGCACAGTTTTTTAGAAGTAAAAGTTTGAGTTCTACTAAAATAAAAATAGTCTAAAAGGATGCCTCTAAAAATACTATACATTTTAGTAAAATTTTCATTAAAATCGAGTGAACAGTTTCCCGGATTAGCCCGACAAAGGATCAATCGACTAGACAGACATTTAGATGCTTCAATTTTTATTACTATAGAAATCATTATTTTTTAGAATTTGAAAACAATAATTTCACAAAATTTCGACCATTTGCCACACAAAATTACGAAACTTCTGTAGAGAAAATATATTTTAGAAACTAAGACTGATTTTTTGAAAATTTCAGTGTTGCTCTTCTTAAAATTTCGACTTTGCTGAAGTAGTAGATTTAAATTAAAAATTATGACTCTAGTTCAGATAAAAAAGTTTCAGAACCCAGTTATTTTGGAAACTAGAGGAGACAATATTTCGAAATTTATTTGAAAAGTCGAGTTATACAGAATGAGAATGACGAAATTTTGAACTGCAGAAAAAGCTCTAAGTTGCAACTAAACTAAAACTATTCTCAAATGTTTAACCTTAAAATTCAAACACGAAATTTTGAGCAAAAAAACTATTTTAAAAAACTGAACATATTTCGAGAAAAATGTCGCAATTTTAAGGGCGAAGCTTTAAAAAACCAAATCAAAACTAGAAAATAAGCGTACCTACATGAATTGGAATACATCAAATTTTTTTCTCGAAGTTCCTATAATTAGGTTTAATATTTCACTTAATTGTACCATTTTTGGAAAGTTAAGGCTCGCAAAAAAATCTAAGATTTCGAGCGGAAAATTTCAAAAATCAAACTTTGTTTCAATTTTAACCTTTTTCTCTAGAAATATCAAAATTTTGGTGAAACGGACTGGTCCATGGTTATCTTCAAAAATTGAAATACAAATCTTGTCCCCAGAAACCAAGAAAGATTAAAAAACACAAGAAAAATTGCTCTTTGTTGTGTTTTTTAATCTTTTTTGGTTTCAGGGGACAAGATTTGTATTTCAATTTTTAGAAATGTCAACTTTACCTTAAAATTAAGAAAAAGCAAAGGCCAAAAATTTTACTTTAAAAATTTCAAGCTTCAAATTTTATTTTGAGAAAAAAGTTCAGATTTCAGAAAATCAAAATTGATAAAAATAAACTTCAGCTATATACATGATTAAAAAAAACTTGAAATATGAAGTTTGAACTTAAAATTTTGGCAGATTGTTCGTTATTTTGCTCAGCAATTTCTAAAAAAAAACTTCTAGATTAGCGATTAAAGTCAAAATTTCGATAAAAATAATTGCTCTTAAAAACCTTAAGTTTTCACTTCGACTCCCTCAGTTTTTATTCGAAATCTACGGTTATTACTGAAAATGAAAAAAAAAACAAAACTCAAGTCAGGTTAAATATTTATTCATCATAGCATAGTGTTTTCAACTTTATTATTGAAATGATCGAAGCCTTAACATTTCTAGAAAAAGTTGAAATTTGGAGAGAATTTCTTATTATTTTTCCTAATTACACTGAAAATTAATTTATACTTTCAAAACCTTGACGTTATTTTAAGAATACTAAAAGTGTTAAATATTTTCTAGAAATTTGAAGTGATGACTCGTTTCTGTTGAAATTTGATATACATTCCAGACGCTGGTATGGAATAACCAATTTTTCAAAATTTTTCTAGTTAGATAGTAGATAGTAGGTTTTGAGGGATACGAACCTCATAAATGTAAAAATCTTTAACTTATTAATTTAACATGTGTAAGTTTACGATCACTAGAAATCTGGTTTATTACAACTCTCGCTTTCTTTCGAAGAACAGAAGTGCATTATTCATCGAAGAATTCGCTGGTCTCTGCTGGAACGTGCCTCTGGCAGAATTGAATCAGTGACATTTAATCAAGCATTGTCTTAAGTTCTACCAAACAATTCTGCATAATTGCAAAGATATTTACTACTTTTTAAACCCTGTACAAGTTTGTCGCTTATGTAACTTTGTTAGTCTACAACTCAAGATCTTGTAGGACTATCCTTGACATTTTTAAGACATAATTAGCATATTTTAGAGTCTGTATTAATTATTAATACTTTCTCGATAAATTCTATTTATCTTCTAAATTGTTAATGCACGTAAGTTCGGGATTATGTTGATTTAAGCAGCAATTTAAACGTCATATGACATACGACGTGTTTTTTCACTTGATTTGTGTTAAGAAAAAGAGACGACGAAAATCTAATGGATCCAACAATTACCGTGCCACACAAAGTTAAAAAGCATTCGTACGCAATTGAGGTAGTGAACTAGATGTGTCACTTCTTCCTGCCATTAGGTCTCAAAATAGTACCAGTGGGTTTAACAATTTTATAAATTGACCAAAAAACGTAAACATGCATTGGAATGACTCACACAATTACACTCTTTACTTATCAAGTGAGGAAAGCAAAGTCAATTCTAATAATGCGAAAAATAAGTGAAAGATTTCATGCAGAAGTTGGATAATTGTCTTTGCAAGCACATCAAATGCGAACAATTAATTTGTTGTTTTCAAATGAGGAAAATCAACTTATCTCTTTAGAAACAAGGAAGGAGGGGAATATTCACATTTTAAGCAACATTTTTGAATTCATTGTCCCACAATTTGGGAACAGCACTATTTTTTATCTTACGTTATAAAACGGAAATCTGGATGCTCACAAAAAAAGTTTTTGAACGAAGTAGATGGTAACAATTTGTCTTCCAGGATAAACCATTTGCTTGAACATTTATCTTTGTACTTTACATTTTCACAAATAAGAATATCAACTTAATCTAATCTAATAGTGCAGTCTTTTAATTCATACAGTATTTTACTTGCAATAAATATCTAATGAATCACAAAAACGTAATAATTTTTCGAAAAAACAATCACTCAAGTTAAGTGTGATAAAAAAGTGAAAGTTTGTCTAAATCTTTGTTTAAATAACTAATTCCACAAGAACGAAGTCATATAAAAAATAGAAATCCGATCTATAGAAAGTAAAAGTATATTTCAAAAATTATTTTCGCCAACACAACGAGGTTAAAATTCGAATTTTGAGCGATTAAACAATGTTCAATCATTAAATTTGTTAATCAATTTTAAATACTGCACACATCACAAAAAAATAATTGAAGTATTAAAATGAGCGAAGGAATGTAAAGTTTCACAAGGACGAAGGACGAAGCTAAAAAAAATTAGAAACTTCAGAGGTAAGTTAAGGACTCAAGTAATTTTACAAAATATGAACCACTAAAAAGTACCATACAGAACGCGTAGTATTTATTCCATACTTAAATTTTGTTTTTCCATACTTGGTAGATAAGTCACACGGTTAATTATGGATTCAATTCGGGAGCATAAAAAACGGAATAATTGAATAAATTCACTCACCTTGTATTATGCAGATGACGGCCAGTAGGAGTACCGACTTCATTATTGTTGAAGATTCTGCGGTAGTTGATACGAGAATGAAGATGTGTGATATGATCCTCACCCACCTGGTTGCTTATTTTCTCAAGGACTCTTTCGTCCGTCGTCAATTAACTTTTGGCTCGTTTGTTGCATAACGCAGTTTCTCGAATTTATAGCTGACGCGTAAAATGTTTACTGATCTCCACAAGTCGTCTGCGATGCATCTAATTGTTTTTATACGTTCAAGTATTAAATCGATAATATTTTATAATGAAGCTGGAATAGATTTTTTATAGAAAAATTCAAGCATTGGAACTATGTATTAACCAGAGACTGGTGTTAACCAATATTCAGGCAACTCAAAGTAAAAAAAAGATTTTACTGATTGCGAAGGACCATTAAACGAAAATGCATTTTAGAAGTGTAAAAAGTAAAGTGGGATGAAAATGGTACCACATTCTTTTTCTAACAAAATAATCAGTGATATTAACCCTGCTGTTGACCAAATTTTCGGCAAAAGAAATTAGTTGTGGCAAAAATGCTTACAAAATGCGGTTGCAAAAATCAAAATTCGGAAGCAATTTTGTGATCAGTTATATGACCACCTTCTAATAATATTAGCAAAATATAGATAATCCTTTGTAACTACCAGTTTCATAAGATTCTTTACACAGAAGATTGAATCCTAACCATAAATCATAAATAATACCCAGTGTGTCCCAAGATAAAGCACTGAAGAGGGGTTTCTTTTTTATTTATGGATTTATGAAAAAAAGTCATTCTTTTTAAAAACACGTGCTTGATTTTAAATCACTGAAAATGATATTAATTCGTTTATTTTACATACAGAAAGTTCAATTATTTGAAAATTCCCAAAAATGACCTTTTTTGTCATTACAAACTACATTTCTTAATAACAATTTTGGAACCGCCAAAGATAATCACAATTTACTTCTGACTATTTTCTGAAATTTTTAAATAATTGAACTCCCTGCACAAAAAAATTCGAGAAAATATCATTTTCGGTGATTTAAGATCAAGCAGGAGTTTTTGTAAGAAATGACCGAGCAAATAAAAAAGAAATCCCTCTTCAGTACTTTATTGTGGGACTACAGTATACAGAGGTGAGTCAGAAGGAATGGGCCAACGCTGAACTGGAAATACTAGACACAAAAATATTACGATAAGGGCTCAATATGCCGTATACCAATGTGGCTAGTTTACGAGAGAGAGTGCGTTTCAAAATTTAAATTTTTTTCTGAAATTTCTCAATAACTGAAAGAGTTTTGATGTTATAAATCTAAAAATTAAAAGTTTTATGTTTTTTGGTGTAAAGATTACGAATTTAAAGCTTAGTTTGACCTTTCTCCTAGAGGGCGCCATATTATTTGTTTAAATTAATACATATTTTTTTTGTGTGATTGAGTTAGGCTTAAAACCAATAAAGAATATAAAAGAACAATTAATTTCTACAAAAAAAAGTACTCCTGTTTGAGTCGTCTAAAACTATCGGTTTTTAAGATATTTGCATTTAAAAGTTTTAATGCATTTTTTACGATTTTTTTACTGTCGCAGATATTATAATATTTTTTCAAATTTGAAGAATGTAGTTTTTCAAGAAATATTAAATTATCTTCAGGAGTTGCGGTAAATAATCCAAGAAGACGCAAATACATTTAAAAATAATATGGAACATTTGGTTTTGACATTAAAGAAAGTGAAATTTAAAATTTATTGAAGTAGATGGCAGACACGTCCAACATTCGATTTGATGTATGCCTCTAATAGCAATAATTTTAATTGTTATTTACTGTGCTTTGATTCCTTCTCCGTATCTTTGCATTCGGGGTCTAAGCTCAAATCGAAACTCGGTTCATCAATACCTTCAAAATGAAAGACCCAATGTGCTGTCTCTGATAGAAACCCAAGTCGTCCCCATCCATCAATGCAGTCCATTTGTTTTGCTCTAACTACGACTTGCACACAAAATTTCGACACAAGAGGGGAATTTGTGCTTTTACGCGAAGCGACCTGTTCTGTCAACGAGAAGAAGCACTAGAATCTGCTGATCATGATGTGATTTGGCTGAAAATCTGCTCCAAAAGCGAAGTAATATTCATTTGTTTACTTTATTTGTCTCAAACAATCCCTCATATAGACAGCTCTTCTCTTATCTCTCCGCAACCTTTGATCACCTACAGACGAATTATCCAAAAGCTGAGGTTGTCTTTCTTGGGGACTTCAACGTACACAACATCCCCTGATTAAGGTTTTCTTCCCGAACTGACGACGCGGGAAGGATGGCAGAGGCTTTCGCCGTCACTTGTGGACTATCGCAATTAATTGAGGAACTTGCAAGAATTCCTGATGTAGATGCCCATCAACCTAATCTGCTCGACCTTTTCCTTACAAATTCACCAAATTTGTCTAAAATCTCTGTGACATCACCAAGCTTGTAGTAGCCTCTTGCTCGCTTCATATACCACCTTCTTCCCAGACGCAGTCCCGTAGGGTTTGGCACTTTAACTCGGCAAACTGTAAAGAATTAAGAGACTTCTTTGCATCTCTCCCCTGGCAGGAAGTCTGCTTAAACTCAGACAACCGTTCCTTAGTCGCCGAATCCATCACGGAAAATATCCTGATTGGTATGGAATGCTCAATTCTCTACTCCCAAAAAAAGTCTACCTCCAGTAAATATTGGTTCAGTAAAAATTATGCTCGGGCTGTCTCCTGCAACAATCACGCATATCGTTGTTGGCGAAATAATACCTCAGTCAAGACTCGGACCATATTTGTAGATGCACGAAATTCTTGTAAACAGGTTATTGACGAGGCAAAAGGTGGTTTCGATCGTAAAATGCGCCAGAGGTCTATCAACTGTCCGAACGGTTCCAGGTCCTTTTGGGAATTTGCAAAGTCGATTGGAAAGAATTTTATGTACATCTTCAAATTTTCCACCTTTACTCGATGAAAATAGCAATATTGCTACTACCTTCAAGAAAAAGGCTGACATGTTAGCCTTAATGTTTGCTGAAAACTTTAATCTTGATTCTCGAAACGCAGAGCCTCCTATTCTCCCTAAGGTTCGCACTTTGATGCCTGAAGTTGTTTTTAGACAACGCACAATCAGGAAAGATTTTCCTCGAACTCGACACCTCGAAAGCTTCTGGCCTTGATGGTATTCCCGCTATTGTTCCTAAGAAGTGCGCCCCAGAGTTGACTCTTGTCCTAAGCAAATTGTTCACACTCTCTTACAACAAAGGTGCATTCCCTAACATCTGGAAATCTGCTAGAGTGCAGCCTGTCCCTAAAAAGGGAAAAAGAAATCTGGCTAACAACTATCGCCCTATATCTTTGTTACCCGTTATATCTAAAGTGATGGAAAAGGTTATCAACATCGAGATTCTCAAATATCTGGAGGAAAATAGAATCATCTTCCGACAGGCAATACGGTTTTAGACAACAACGTTCCACTGGCAGACCTACTGGCATATGTTACTCATATCTGTAATTCAGCTATGGAAAAACATGGTGAGGCTAAGATTGTGGCATTGGATATCTCAAAGGCTTTCGACAGAGTCTGGCACCTATCCCTTCTCACCAAATTAACATCTTATGGTCTTCCTCCTGGACTCTGTCATTTGATATCCAATTTTCTCGCTGACAGATCTCTTCAGGTTGTCGTCGATGGCATCTTATCCGAGACATTTGCGATTAACGCAGGGGTGCTACTCTATTTCTCTTACACATAAACGATCTCTTAGCTTCAACTTCCAATCCTATATACAGCTACGCAGATGATAGTAACCTTTTGTCATCTTTTTTCTCCGATAAACCGTTATCTATCGCTGCTTCAGATAGACTAAGGCAACAGCAAATGCAGACAATTAATTGGAATCTCGAGATCTCGAAGGGAACAGCGGATACAGACGATTAATCTTCAGATTATTCTGGAATGGGGTAAGAACAATTTGGTCGACTTCAACGCTTCAAAAACTCAGGCCGGGGTTTTCTCCAAGAAAACATCAAGCGATAATGCAACAAACATACTAATGGACGGTAAAATTCTTTGGATGGGATCTAATCTATCTATCCCAGGAGTGAATGCAAGCAGTAACTGCTCTTGGGACGATCATGTGCAGCGCCATTGTCATATCCGCCTCTCAGAAGCTGGGCTGTCTTTTTAGAGCTAAAAAGTACTTCACATCTCATCCGCTGTTAACATTATGCAAAGCTCAAGTTAGGCTAACACTAGAATACTGTTGTCATGTTTGGAGTTCAGCCCAAAACAGACTTTAGCTCTCTTGGATTCAATTCAAAGAAGAGCGATTCGCCTAATTGATGACGAGAGTCTAACCGATTCTCTCGAAACACTAGAGCACAAGACGTATGGTTAGTGAGTTGTCTCTTTTCTACAAGTACTATCATGAAAGATGCTCGCAGGAACTAATAGGATTAATCCCCTCAAGGGCAAGATTCTTGAGGTGTACTAGACAGTCGAAGACAGCAAATTCCTGTGCGGTCCAGCTTGACACAGTGAGGACTTCTGTCTACGGAGACTCTTTTTTCTATAGAACTTCCAAGTTATGGAACTTGTTACCGAAAGGAATTTTCCCTAAAAATTACAACCTATCCTTGTTTAAGAAGGCGGTTTCCGCATCCTACTCGCAGTGCTTTGAAAGCATAAAGGGTTTACCCTTGGCAGAGTGGATTAAACCAAAAAAAAACTATGCCTTCAGAAAAATTAAAGAGTATGCCCAACTTTCACAAACTACCGGGTAGGAATACCGAAAAGGGAAGTGCATTTAGCGGAACTAAAAAGAGAAACCGGATCCATCTGGTTTACAGATAAATCCAAAACAAGGATTACTACTAGTGCAAGATTAATCGGCCAAGGCCTTCTTTTAGAGCTAAAAAGTACTTCACATCTCATCAGCTGCTCGCTCTATGCAAAGATCAAGCTAGGCCAACACTAGAATACTGTTCTCATGTTTGAAGTTTCAGTCCGAAAGCACACATTAGCTCTTTTGGATTCAATCAAAAGTCTGTGGAGATTTTTTTTCTATAGATCTTCAAAGCTATGGAATTCGATACCGAACAAAAATTTTTCCAAAAATTAAAACGTGACCTCATTTAAGAAGGCGGTTTATCGCCATCTATCCTTGTTTCCGCAATCTACTCCCGGCGCTCTGAAGGCATAATGGGGTTGCCCTTTACGAGTATTTTTTGTTCCTAGAGCACAAGTGGATGGTTGGTGACTTGTCCCTTTCCTACAAGTACTACAATTGAAGATGCTTGCAGGAACTAATATGATTGATCCCTCCAAGGGTAAGATTTTTAAGGCATACAAAACAGTCGCATCCTACTCCCTGTGCTCTGAAGGCATAACGGGGTTACCCTTTGCGAGTGGATTAAACTTAAAATAATATATATATATATATATATATATATATATAAAGAACACCAGGGAATAAATTTTACATAAAGCTGGAAACTTCGGCAACCATCTTGCAGGCAGTTACTGCTATAACAGCCTTTGCTGAAGAACTGATCAGGAAGTCTTATGAAAATAAGAGGATCCTAATCTACAGCAACAACCAAGCAACAATGAACGCACTGAGAGCTTACGAAATTAACTGAAAAACGGTCAAAGGTTAAGATAAGCTAAGTAAATTAGCACAGCAAAATACAGTTACACTAGGATGGGTTGAGGCTCATCAAGGAATTAAAGGAAATAAAGGAGCAGATTTTCTAGCCAAGAGGAGAAGAATTTCCTCTAGTAGGGCCAGAACCTACTTGTTTATTTGCCTATAGGGCAACAAGAAAGATCAAAGGAGCTACTAAGGAAAGAATACCTCACTCACTTGAGGGATGTCAAAGGCCTAAGGTAATCGCAGATGTTCATTGACGAACCATCAGAAAGGGAAGCCAGAAAACTTCCAAGTTTAAGCAAAAATCAGTTCAGGTGGACAATTTGACTGTTTACGGGACACTGTGCCATAATGAAACATTTTACAACAATTGACGTAAAAAAATTCTACTAGGACAAGACAACCTGGCCCAAAGAGAGCCTTATAGATCTGTTGACAAATGGGGAGTACTAACGTAGGTGAACGAGCAGTATCAGCATCAGCTCTCGTTAGGGAAATGTTTTGACGAAAGAAATGAGAATTTCTTGCCAGTTTCTAATTTTAATTCAAATGTTTTTTTTTTGTGCTAAGTCAAGCTTAGCCACTTTCTAAGCCAGAAACGCCCCTTCTATTAGAACAGTAGCCGTAGAAGTAGATGTAGTGTTGGAAGGGAAAATTCTGCTCAGAAAGTTTCTTCGAAATCTGAACAATATTTCTAGTCTATTTTATAACACTGGTTTGAGTGCGAATGATTGAGTTTGGTATGAGAAAAACAGAAAAACAAACAAAGGAACAAGTTAACAAAGGAAAGAAAGAAAAAGTGAGAGAACGAGAAATGAGTAAGATTGAATCAACATTGAAAAAAATTTGATTTATGACGATAAATCACAACTTCATTTCCAGGCTTGAGCTCCATTTTCTCGTAGCATTATCCTTTGAATATTGTTAGCTCAAAGCTTCGACAAAAAAAACTGTATGCTATGTGAAGTATGCTTGAATAAAGAAGCGACAAAAACACAAAAGAATTGGGGAATAAAAAACAGACACCTGAAAATAGTTTGAGAACATCTGTGTACAAACTAACCAGCGAACGCCCACCGATAATCAGGTACAAAGTTAGCTGCATTTGGTTTGAAAACCTTCGAGTACAAACTAAATGGCTCAGCTGGGAAAAATATTGCGATTATTAGGGTTAAAATAAACTTTGGGAAATTAATAACCGACGCACCATATACGAGCGAAAGAGTTAGACAAAGAATATCAGATTAATTGTGCTTAAGCAATTCTCTTAATTTTTTAAAGAAATATTTCTCTCAGATCTGTGCCAGCAAATTGCAATGACTAACGAGAACTACGTTCTTCTTCTTAACAACGACTTATAGATTTGCCTGGTGACTTAAAGTTGCTTATGGCAAGAAGTCTAGTCCATCAGGATCACCAACTATTGCCCAATTGTGTACTCTTTCGTATCAACTAGTGCATTGGTCTTGTTTGCTAAGACAAATGAATAAATTGAACAAAACATACTTTTTCCGCGATTACATGTATCAAGAGACTCCTTAAATTATTCAACTTTGGTTCATCATCTATCCATCTACGAATCTTTTTCACAAAATAAATTTAGAATAGGCGAGCATCGTAATTCAGTATGTTAACCACGTTTAAGATGAATTTCTTCAAAAAAAAATACAGCAAAAACCAAGATAGAAGAGCATATATGGCGTCACTTCTATCTTGGATATTTATGATTTTCTTTCTCCTCTTAAAGCACCCTAGACAAATTACATTTAGGAGAAAATGAAAAAAAATACATTTTTCCTTGATTTAATTTGGACTTCCAGTCTGCATTAAACTGCGTGAAAACGAAGGGAAAATAAAAAAAGTTCTTCACTTACGCTTTGCTATGTGTTGAGAATCTAGTTTGGTATCCTCAGCTAGCTCTAATCGCAGCTAATTATTTCTTGATTTTTATAATCTTGTAAATTGTTATATTCACACAACAAGTCCTTACTTGGATTTAAAATAATAAAACAGCTTTAAATTGAATTTTTTAATAAACATAAAGTGTTAAATATTACATTTTTTTCCTAACAAATTCATTATAGTCTGTGAGAAATTGCAATTTGCCCTCTTTTAGTAACATAAGCCTATCACACATTAATGCTACTTTCTTTTTGTGCGTGATTATAAGCATCGTTTGATTGGTAAAAATTTCTTTGATTTTCTTCAGAATTAATTCTTCTGTTTCATAATCGATGCTCGCTGTGGCTTCATCAAAAATTAAAATTTTATTATTCTTCAGTATCACCCTAGCCAAACACAAAAGTTGTCTTTGACCCATACTCAATTTTTTAACAATGCAATCATCATTTAAACTTTTGACCACACGTTTCATCCCAACCACTTCCACTGCATCCCAAATAGCTTCATCACTGTACTCATCCATGGGATCAATATTTTGCCTAAAAGTCCCCTCAAATACAAAAGGAATCTGAGGGATTACTGATAAATTATGTCTTAAAGTTTTAAGGGGAATATTCCTGATGTTGACCTCATCAATTACTATGTCCCCTTCCATGTGATAAAACCTAAATAAGGCCATCACGATAGAAGTCTTGCCCTCACCAGTTCTTCCAATCAAACCCAATTTCTCGTGTGCCTTCACAGTGAAAGTTATTTTAGGAAGTGCACTTTTTCTGGAAGTCGGATAAGTCAGACTCATATCTTTCAATTCCATAATGCCGTGCGTGGGCCATTTTTCCAGTTTAATACCAGAATTTAAATCCTCTTGTTCAAACTGAGTATATTCGAGAACACGCTCCACTGAAGACATCAAACTTTCCAAAGAACACCATTCCTCTACAAGAATTTCCATTATCTCCCACAGGAAAGTCGCTTGATTAATTGAGAAACCCACACTGCCAGCCTGAGTATCTGAAAGTCAAATTATTACGAATCTTCAAAATACCAACTAAATACCTACTTTTGGCGTAAACTATGCTATGTAGAGTTATAACCATTAGGAAGCAAGAAGAAATGATGGCTATTATAAAAGACAAAGCTCTTCCAACGGATTTTCCCAAGTGATTCACCGAATTATAGAGATCTTGATGCTTGTCAAATTCTTTCTTCAGGACATCTTCTTTCTTAAAGGTTTTTATAGTTCTTAAACCTTTAAAGGTTGCAATTAGGTGGCCCACAACAGGACTTCTACCTAAAGGAAGGTGTAGAAGGCTGCATTATGAGAAATCATCTACTTACAGCTTCCTTTCAGCCTTCGTACACTACGTGAGAGGGTAATAAAAAGAAAGGCGAGTAAAATATACAGAATGACTACGATGGAGGATGATATCATAAAGGTAGTGCTAAAGCTGGATATAATTACGGAAATACTAACCAAACGTGCTGTGTACTAAAAAAGTTTACAATTAAAATTACTAAGAATTTTGATCACATTACTATTATCAAATCATTTTTAACGTACGCTTAAGCAGTCCTTGAAATATATTGGAATTTTCTCGTCGATGTTATTTATGTCTCTTGAAAATCGGTTCAATATATTTCCGATTAAGTGTGTATCGAAGAAAGTCATTTTGCTTCGAATTACTTTTCTCGTTAGATCTTTGCTAATGTATTTAGAAGCTCTTATGAAAAATAATGAATGGGTACAACCCACCACAAATAAAATAATACCACAGGAAAAAGTCGTTATTGTATATAAATTTGTTTGCAGAGATTGCGTCCTTATTAATGTTTCGTAATTCTTTTCATTCAATATTTGAACACACTTTCTGACCAACGAATCTGTGGCATTTATACTACCGGCAACCAAGTGTGTTGATTCAGGAATGATAGTAGTACACTTCTGAAACAGTTTTACTTCTTCTTGAGTGTTTATCCTAAAAATTCATTAATTTAAATAAAAATTGTTAAATTCAAATTTTTTTTTTGGAATTTGGAGGTTTTTCAAGATTCTGAGTTTAAATTTGAAAATTCGAATTTTTTTAAAATAAATTTTGACTTTTATGACGCTTCTAAATTTTGATCGATTTTTTGCGTAAAAACTAATGTTCAAAATCATTGTTATTTTTACCCTCAATTTGTAAAATGCTTAAATAACCATTCATAAATTAAAAGCATATTTCAGAAAATGAACATTTCAAGTATTTGCACTGTTCGCGATTAAGTAAGTTGTGTAATCCGTCGGAACTCTGATTTCTAAATTTGCTCTCAATGACTAGATCATAGTGACTAAACTGAATACGAATTTACAAATATAGAAATTCAAAAAATTCAGGAAATGATGTAGGCTGTACAGACAGATTTTCAGTTTTCAAGGATATGAACCAACACCCTTAAAACCGATTAAACAATTTAGAAGCATTTCGAAATAGAATAAATCTTGGTTTCTGTTGATGAAAAATTAAATGATAAAGAAAAAAGACTTACCACTGACTTAAAACTTTTTCACTATAGCTGAACACTATTTGTACTCCCATGTATACGAATATAATGAAAAGAAAAGGGAATATGCCTCCACCATATGTTAGATATTTTTTATATGTCAAATATCCAATTCTACCAAATTTATTGACCTCGTAATAAATATTAGCTTTTTCGGATTTTAAATTTCTTTTCAAGAGAAAATCCTTTTCCCCACTTTCTGGTAATTTCTGCTCAAGTCCTATGTTTGGTGATATATCACTTGAACTATATATTTGACAAGGCGTATCTTGTTCTAATTCGCTGTGTAATTCTTGTTCGTTGGATTTACTGCAAGAAACCAATTTACCACCTGACAACTCAATAATATTACACGAATATTGAGAAACTTCGCGATCATTAGTCACGAGAATACAAATTTTGTGTTTTAAAAACCCTAAAATACCATTTCTGAATATAAAATCTTTAACTTCACTATCCACAGAGGCAAAAGGATCATCAAGAAGATATATATCAGCATCTCTATAAAGTGCTCTAGCTAAATTTATTCTCGTCTGTTGTCCTTTGCTCAAATTGGCTCCTTCAGTCAGTTATAATGGTTTCGTCCCCTGCTTCCAAATCGTTTAAATCCTTAGTTAAAGCACACACCTCCAAAACACACTGATATCTACTTCTATCATAAGCTTGACCAAAAAGTATATTCTGCTTAATTGAAGAAGGAAAAAGCCAGCAATTTTGAGAAGCATATGATAGTCTACCATTAACCCCTAATCTTCCTCGACTCGTGGGATACTCTCCCAAAATAGTTTCCAACATAACTGTTTTCCCGGAAGCAACTGACCCCAGAATTACATTTAATCCACGTGTAAATCTGACTGTTATATCTTCCAGTATATTTTCGTTATTTACTGCAACGTAAACATTGCGCATCTCCACACCTATAAAGTCTGGTATATATGGTGGTATCGATTTCATATTGTTCTTGGCAAAAACTACATTTTCATAACGCTTAACAGCAGCCGTCATTTCTGATATATAGATGGTGCCCCTTGGAACCAAAAAGATAAGAAAACGCGCTAGTCTTACGTTTAAATTCCCAATGTAGTATACAGAAGAAGCGTCCATATTGTATTTAAACCAAATGCTGCAGATGATAACGGCGTAAAATGAGAGTTTCCATGTAAACCTACCCAACGAGATAATGGCCACTTTTAATAAAATTAAGATTCTCATATGTATCAGCTCTGACCTAAAAGAAAACATGTTATATAGTTCTTGTTCTTTTAGGGATAAGGCACCATCTACATTAGGCCACCAATCGATTGACAGTGATGTAAGTTATGAATCATAACTTACATCAGTGCCAATCTAACTCATCAACTCAAGAGCTAAGATCATATGCAGCAAAAAAAGTAATAAATATGCATGCAATATGCCCTAAAATATTTGCACAATATGCAGTTTATATGCATTTATTTTCATAAAAAATTTCAAACAATAGCCGTGTTAAGGAGAAATATACAGGGAAAATATGAAACATTTACGTACCGTCAGTTCAACAAGAAACGTTCAAAAATTTTTTAAAAACTGTTAATGATTTAAAAAAGTCGAAGACATTCGTGAAGAGGTGGGTTGAATCCTGTAAAGCCAACGAAGATCTTCGGGGTAGATGCAAATTGGAAGTAACAATAAAATAGCAGGTTAAAGTCATCTTACAGCTGCTTAAGCGCAATCCTACTCTACAGTTACGTGAAACCAAAGCCAAGCTAGCTAAGAGAGGAGTTGACGTCAGCATAAATACCATTTGGCTAAAAAAAGCATACGACGAGGCAAAACCTGTTGTTTTCGAAGACGTACAGAAAAAAAATGCAATGCCTGGGTTGTCGAGAATCTTGATTGCGATTGATCCAATGCAATTTTTTTCTGACAAAGCATCGTTCTGGGCATGGGCTTCCATAAGATATTCAAACACCCAGTAAAACTCCATGTTTGGGAATGTTTCTCTGAGCACGGTTTTAGGTGTTTAGAGCTCTTTATGCAGAACTTGGATGCTCAGAAAATCGTCATTATTTATAAACGTGGTTTTCTAAAGCCTGTCCAGAAGATGTTCGCTGTCAAAAGCATAGACGGGATTTTAGAGGAGGACAATGATCCAAAACTTCAGAGTCACCTCTGTACCTCCTGGAGAGAAGAAACTGGCATTGTAACTTCAGACTGGTTTTTACAGACTGGAGCAAGCACTGCAATCAGGAAGCTTGCAGAAACACGTGTCTTCATCCTCAATTAGCTTTCACGACAAATCAGAGAGATACGGCGCTTATTATTCCTAGGATATGCTGGAAAGCTGGTGAAAAGTATGCCCAAAGGGTATGCTATTCTGGAAAGCAATGGGGATTGGACCATGTAATAGGTAGTTGCGATGTGAGCTTTTTAACTTACTTACAGAATATACTTCTTCACGGATTGGACCGTGTCAGAGAACTACTAAAAGTGTTCGACGTTTCGCCCACCATCGTGGGGGCTTCTTCAACAACAAAGAAAAGAAACAATAAATAAAAAGAGAAATATAAGGGAATATGCAAAAATGAAAGAATGAAAAGGCCAATTTCAAAACATCAGAGCACGGTAACTCAGTATGTCCACCATACCAGAGGCGAAACTCTTCTGAATTGAAAATTGGGACAAAGGATAAGAAAGTTTAGACAGAAGAGCACGGTAACTCAGTATGTCCACCATACCAGTGGCGAAACTCTTCTGAGATGAAAGAGGGAAAGGAAAACTTTATATACCATTTGTCTGCGCGATTACTCCCGAAGATTTCCAATCGTTGGTTTCCAGATGAAGGAAAGCATGTAACTGTCGTCTCTGTTGATGTTTCTGGAGAATTTTTGGATTTCAATGGCCTCGCGTATCTTTTTATTATAATAATTGAGAATATTGGATATAACTGAATATTATCATAGAGAATCTTATGTCCGGTTTCATGTTGATGTTCCGCAATAGCTGACTGTGAAAATAAACCAGACCTAAGACATCTTTGGTGCTCGGGTGTTTGCGTCTTAAATGATCGCTCCGTTTCTCCGATGTACACTGAACCACAAGAACAAGGAACCCTGTACACACCATTAGAACAAAAGGATAAAAGTTTATCTTTGGGAGATGGGGGAAGCTGTTGGATCTTTGAGGATGATGAAAAGATGGGTTTAATGTTGTGTTTTCTCAATAATTTTTTGATTTGATCTGTTACTCCGTATAATGAAAAGATGGGTTTAATGTTGTGTTTTCTCAATAATTTTTTGATTTGATCTGTTACTCCGTGAACATAAGGAAGAAAGGCTTGAGAAGGAATTATTGAATTTTGTGAAGGACGAGGGGTAGGGTGAAGATGTTATTTAATGACAGTTTCAATGTCGTGCAATTTGTAACCATTGTTGCGGAGGTTGAAACGAATTTTGTTCAACTCGTCTGAAAGATTTATCGGTTGTGAAATTGCTATAGCTCGTGAAACCAGTGAATTTATGACAGAACGTTTTTGGGAAGGGTGATGATGGGGCTTTGCGTGCAAATAACGATTAGTATGGGTGGGTTTTCGATAAGCGGAATAAGAAACGCGACCGTTCGGTAAACGGGTGACCAGTAAGTCAAGAAAAGGAAGAGAACCCTTGTTTTCGATTTCCATAGTGAAGCTAATGGAAGAATGTAAACTGTTTAGGGGTTCCAAAAATAAATTTAGTGAATCCTTGCCATGTGGCCATACAATAAATGTTTCATCTACATAACGAAGCCAAACCTTGGGTTTTAAATTCGCAGTTTCCAACGCAGTGTTTTCCATGATTCCATGAAAATATTTGCTACGACTAGGGATAAGGAGGAACCCATTGGGGTGCCGGCGACTTGTTTATAGAAGCTGCCATTGAAAGAAAAATAAGTCGATGTGAGGCACATTTCAGTTAAATCAGCTAGAGAATCTGCATTCTCTTTGCCAGAAAGTAATTGACGAATTATCGTCATGGAGTCGGAAACTGGAACATTAGTGAATGATGAAGTGACGTCAAGACTTACCAGTATGTCATTGGGGTCTAGGGTTAATTCGGACAATAATTCGACAAAGTGTTTAGAATTTAGGACGTGTGATGATGTGTTTCCGGTATATGACTTGAGGATGTTAGATAAATATTTCGAGATATTGTAGGTAGGTGAATTTATTGTGCTGACAATGGGCCTAAAAGGAATATTGGGTTTGTGAATTTTGGGGAGACCATAAAGACGAGGTGGTTTGGATTCTCTCGGAACAAGATGTGTGAGAGTGTCTGCGGACAAATTTGAGAATTTTAGCTTGGACTTGAGTTCGCGTTCAATTTTGCTTGTTGGGTCCCGAGGAAGAGGAATATAGGATCCATCATTCAACAGAGCGTTAATTTTGGATACATACTCGGAATTATCCAAGATGACAGTTGCATTACCTTTATCAACCGAGAGAATAGTGATTGAAGAATCTGTTTTTAGGGTTTTAAGAGCACATCTTTCTTTTCTAGAAATGTTGGACTTTGGTGGTTTGGCATGTTTTAGTATATTTGTAGTTTGAAAACGAATAGGATCCGTTGCCTCCTTGGGGAGAGTTCTGAGCTTCTTCAGGAACAAAGAAAAAAAAACAATCAATGAAAAGAGAAATATAAAGGATGAAATTGGCCTTTTCATGTTTTCATTTTTGTATATTCCCTTATATTTCACTTTTCATTTATTGTTTCTTTTCTTTGTTCCTGAAGAAGCCCCCTACGATGATGCGCGAAACGTCGAACACTTTTAGTAGTTCTTTGACACGGTCCAATCCCGGGAGAAGTATATCCTGTATTGACTCTGGCCGTGAAAGCCTTCGTTATCATATTTTTAACATTCTTTCAATTAAAAAGTAAAAATAAAAAAATCTTCAATAGTTTTCCTAAAACCGAGGAACGTTTCTTGGTGAACCTACTGTATGTAAAATAAGATATGTAGACACCTTTATTTCAGATTAAGGCTTAATTTTCTAACTTGATTGCTTTTGTATTAACTGAACAAAAACAAATTCATCATACCAGTTTAGAAAAAAACCTGAAATATGCAAAATAAAAAACTGCATATGCATTTATTGAAAAATGTCTAAATATGCACATATGCACTTTAAATACATTTTGCATATAATCCCAGCTCTGGTATCTATTATATGATACTATTGATAGACCTCTATCTATTCGACTTATGACCTAAGCAATGATAGGGTAAAGATGAGAAATATGAGTACCATTTTCATTTTTTTGTATTTATCTTATAGTATTAGAGCAACGAAATTAATTTTACTAGCTAATAATAAATTATACTGCAAAATAATATAAAATCTACACGTTTTAACGAATTCAAACATATTTTGAAATTTTTTACAATCTTGTCTCTGATCTCTTGATTTTACTATGTTTTGTTTAACTATCAAATCTTAATTCCCACTTGAAAGGAAGCTCAAGTTTTGAAGATTAACATTATTAAGATTATTATTTGTTGTATGGAAATATCTGAAAATTTGAATGGCTGAGAGCTGTAGATGAGAGTCGTTAAAATTATTCACCTCTAGAACACGTTGCAAACAATTATAGAGATTATTTGAATAACATTTGTTTAGTTGATCTTAAAAAAAGATACGTACTTTCGAGTTTCCCAACATTTTTTTATAAAATAGTCTTCCCACCCATACATCTTTATATATTTAATCCCATCTAAAATCTCTTTCATCACATGTAATCGTGCATCAGTTTTCTTATTCATATCCAGCCTTTTCTTCCTTATCATGGCTCCAATAATACCTATAACAATGTTGGTGGTTCCTGTTATACTTTATTACTTGTAAATGTTTATTCTCACATGATATTAATACACTTGATAGAATAATTACTATGGGGGCAGCAGCAATAATTCCAATTTCCTTATAAATCATTAAAAAAATAATCAGAGCTTGCAAAGATTCCATTACAATATCAGTACATATAAAAATTCCATCAATAATTGCAGTTATATCTTTTTCCATCAGTGTCACAATTCTCCCTGTACTTAACTTTCCTACTGTCAGTGGATCAATCGCCAGTATATTTCTGTACATTAGTGACACTAAGGCAATTTCGATTTGTAACTTGAACTCAACTGTCCAGAAATATAAATGATTATGACCGACACGTTTCAGAAGAATAACGAAAACAAACCCTAATCCATAGAGCCATCTACTCTCTACGGTCGCATCTGAATTGGCCTCGAAAAATGAAATAAATTTTTTCGTAATCATCGCGACTAGGTACCTAAAAAAATTGCTGATAATGATTGGTTGGAAATTTTAAATATCTTACATGGAACTTATTTGAAACAAAACATAGAATAGTATGTAAAGTGCATATTTTCTACCATAAGCTTTAATCAACATTTTATATAACGAAAATCTTCCATTATGCTGTTCGTTTTTATAACATTTTTCCAGCTGTCCTCCCAGTTTTCCAGATTTCATTTTGTTACATACATTTTGTAGATCATCCTCTTTTAAGTCCTTCTTTACATGATTTTTCCATATTTTTATAATATACCTTAAAATGTTAATGAAAAGTTAAAAAATCTGGAAGCATAGAAATACATTGGTTTTGATCACGTCTGGTTTTATGAACTTTCAATCTAAAAGTACTCTGGCCAAAAAAATTGTTAGTTTTTTATTTATTTATTTATTCTACTAATAACAGTATGTTAAATTGTGGAATTTTTTATTACAGAGAAAAGTAATGATTTGAGATTATCAAGTTAAGTCTTCCTCTGCACAAAAAGTATTTGTTGCTTAATATAATATTTAAAATTGTCTTAGTAATAAAGTCATAATCCATCAGGGCTTCGAACCGTTATTTTTTTTGTTCCGGTTTTCCGTTTTTGTTCCAGCAAAAAATTTATATCGGTTCAGTTTCGGTTTTCGTTCCGACAAAAATAACGGTTTTTTTCTGGTTTTCGGTTTTTGATTCAGTTCCGGGTGACTCGGTTTCTTGATTTTTCAAAAAATTTTTCGAATTAAAAATTGATTTTCGAACATAATTTAGCAATTGTTATGTCTTTTTTTTTTCTTTAATATTACAACATTTAACTGACCTGATCTTGCCTAAAAAAAGAAAAATATTTGTTATTTTTCAAATTAAAAAATTTCAAGCTGTAACCCTGAATTCTGAGTTGCATTTGGGTTCAAATTTTAACAAAAAACTGAACTTTTCAAAACACTAAATCGTATTTTCGGGTTTAGAAATTTTAAATTTTAAATTATTTTTCATTGTAGACTCTTATTGATCGGAAACATTATCATTATTAATTTTATTTCACATTTCTGCGTTAAATATTTCCAAATTGGGTTGCAGAAATGTTAAATTTAAGTTTAAACTCGGAATTTTCATAAAAATCTTAAATTATAAACCCAACAGTTAAAAAGTTCTGGAATATACGAATCTTGAAGATAAAAATCGAAAATTTGAAAGACTTTTCTTTCATAATTTTGGTTTTCTAGCGAAGTTTTGACTTTGATTCGCTTTTCCTAACAGAACTGATTTTTGCTGCTTTGTTTCTGTTTGCTTGAGCTTTGGATTAAAAAGATCAATTTAAAAAAAATAAATGAAAAAAACTAAAAAATATAAAATGAAGAGTTTAAAATTGAGATTTTGAAGAAACAGTCAAAATTTTGACAAAAAAACTTCAAAATTTAACAGAAGAATTTTTTAAATTTATACTTTAATTTAAAAATATCGACCTTAAACTAAAATATTCGATTTTTTTTCTGAAAATGTTGCTAAAAACTTTAAAATTTCTAAAAAAAGTAAAATTTTTCAGAAAGTTGTGGCGAGTATATTTACTTTCTTTCGATATCTTAACTTTTTTTTATGAAGTTTCAAATTTAAACTTGTATGTAGGGGGAGACTGGGTTATTGTGGACCGCCTTTTTATGTTGGCTAAAAACTGGCAAAAAATATTTTTTTCTGAAAATTTCAAAGCTTGAGTTTGTAGTACAACTAATAATCTCTCTTTGGATTGCATTTTTGCGATTTTGAAAAATGTCGGGGAACTACGGACCACTTTGTAAATCGATTAAAAATGGAAAAATGTTGTAGAAAATTCTTCTTATTTTTGATTCAGAATGGCAGAAGATTTATTATGAAAGAGAAACAAAGTGAAGTTTAGTGAGAAATGGCAATGAAAATCAGTTCGAAACGAAATTATTATTGTGTCCCAAAAAACTATTAGAAATTGCCGAAAAATAATGCTGTGCTGAAAATTTGCACAAATAATCACTTATATGCATCAAATATACGAAATTAGCTTGTGAAATGTATAGAAATTTAGTGATCCATAATTCCACGACATAGTGGTCCGTAATTCTCCAAAGGTCATTTTTTACTATATGGCAGCATATGAGCACAAGACAAACTTCATGCAAAACTTCATGTTCCTGTCGAAGACTTAAGGTTTCGCTAATATTATGAAGATATTTATCTAAGTTGGTTCTCAAAAAATGTGGTCAAATTAGAGGAAACTCTAAAGTAAAAAAAAAAAAATCGAAATATCCCGTTTCTATTTGGCATCGAAGCGAGGTAACGGTTCGTGTACACAAGTCGAGTACTGAAGGGAAAATGAGCCTAACATGAGGTGAGCTGACGACAGTTATTTGTAGCTATCAACCACAATTAGAGAAAAAAATATGAAGCTGGTTCGCAATTCCCCGTGGTCCAGAATACCCCAGTATCCCCTACTTTAAATTATTATTTTTTTTTCTGAAATTTCGACTTTAAATAAAATTTAGTCTTTCTTTAGCAAGTATAATCATTTTTATCGATATGTCGACTTTTGTTCTTTAGTTCTAGACATTTTTGTCGAAATTTTGAGTTAAGACTCGGACTATAAGTTTAAGTTTGGAATTTTCGACTTTTACCTCAAAAATTTCGAATAATTTTAAGGACTTGAAACTGTGTGATTAATTTTGAAAGATTGTTAATCATAAATTTAGTTAGTATTTATTCAAAATTTAGACTTTTTTCAAGAATGTTAATTTTTCAAAATAAAAAATAACATAAAATATTCAAATTCAAATTAGCACTTTTGCATTTGAAATTTACCTTCTGCTGATATTTTTGGGAAAAATTCGAAATGTTTAATTTAAATGTATATTTTAAGCGGAACAATAAAGAATCCACAAAAAATGCAATTTCAGTGATTTCTAAATTTTAATTTTCTGTAGAAAAATTGAAATTTCAAATTCAATGACCAATATTCTGAAAAAAAACGCAAATTTTCACGAAATTTTAGGAAAAATGTTAGCTGTAGCTAAAAAGTTCGTGAAGAGATTTAAAATTTTGAGAATCGATTTTGGACACAAAAGTTTAAGGAGCAAAGGGCCAAACTTTCGAGATTAATACCGGAAGTTTCGCAAAAACAATTAATATTTAAAAAAACACACAATTTTGTCTTCCAAATTCTAAACAATCTCAGAAAATATCGCAATTTCCAGGCTAAAGTCGAAATCTTGAGAAAAAATTAAAGTTTTCAGAATAAAAATTATTATTTTAGCGTAAACAAAATCGTTGGAGATTTAAATTAGATATTTTCTAAGATGTCACCATTTGCTTTAAAAATTTCGACCCCAATGTATTTCCTCTGAAATTTGTAAGATGAAATTTAAAAATTTCAAGGTTAAATTTGAAATAACGAGATTTCAGCAAAAATTTTAAGAAAAAAATCTTATCTTGGAGTTTTAGGAAGTTTTAGGAGGTCGGCAGTGTATAAAATCATAAGAATTTAAATTTGGGGTTTCGAAAAAAAATTGACGTACTAAAAAAGATGAAATTTTAAAGAAAAAATTGGCAAAAAATTCAAAATTTCACTAATACCTTCAAAAAGTAGAGATTTAAAATTGAGAAAAGAAAATAGAAGTTCAAGATAAGAAGTAAATTTGGAGTTTTCTAAAAAAGTTCAAATTTCCAGAAAAACTTGGATTTGAACATAAAAATGGAAGGAAATCCTAGTTTCCCTAGCTTGAGTGAAGAACACGCTACTGTTTTATTCTAACGTTACGACGGAGGATATATATTTTTTTACTTTAAACTCGAAATTTTAATAAGAGAAACATTTTGAGTAATTTCTAAATGAAAGAGGAAAATTCAAAAAAGGGTCGAAAATCTTGAAAAAAAGATTAATTTGAAACTGCGAGATTTTAGCGAAAATTTTAATTTGGATTAAAATTTTGAGAATAAGGTCAATATTTTTTAGAAAATGTGGAAATTGTTAGTTTCTGATGTAATTTTTTAACAGAAATGAGCAATTGAAAGTAAACTCCTAATTTTGAGATCAAGGTTGCACGGATTTGTGTAAAATTTTAAAAAAGAAATTGAAATCTTTAAAAAAAATTCCAAGCTGAAGGGTAAATAAAACTGTTTTAAGTACATAAATTCAACGAACCGAAATAAACCGATATTTTTTTCCGGTTTCATTCCGATTTCGTTCCGACGAAAATAACAGTTTTTTTCGGTTTCCGGTTTTCGGTTTAGTTCCGATTCGAAGCCCTGCAATCCATACAAAACGTGGAATTTACGATAAAAAATTAACTTAAATCAATTAAAAATACATACCAATAAGTTAAATAAGACAACCAACTGACATTATCCCTAGAATTGACTTTTCTTTCGATCTTGAGACCCCTGTCCATACCAAAACAAATGTTCTACACCAATAAAGGTACGCCTTAAACGAATTTTTATAAAATGACATGTTGTTTTATACGATAAAGTTTTAAAAATGTACAATTATGGTTTGTTTCTTCTCATTATTGAAAATAAATAAGATAACGTAAAAATTGTCTGCAATTATGAAATTTTTTTGAATAGGCATTTATTCATTTGAAAAAAAAAGATAACATGCAATTTAAGCTATCTTTTTTTAAATTGGGAGGGCAAAAGTTATAATGTTTTATAACTTGGTTACAGTATTTTTCCCCAGTAAAGGAATCGTGGCTTAGAATTTAGGAATTTATAAAAGTGCCACTACTAGTGCATGGAATAATTTCCTTTACTATCGCCGTCTAGCGTTGGGGAATGAGCAAGAGCCTCTTCTTGTTGGCTGGGAATCGTACACCCCTGTGAGGACCCCTAGTTTTGCACTCTTTTCACAATAAGTTAACAAATCACTCAAAAGTACGAAATTAGAATAAGAAATCCAAAATCTAACTAATACCCAAAAAAAGTTTTAAAATGATAAAAAAAATATGCTGAAGGCATAAACTATAAAATTACAATTCAAAATCTGAAATCACTGAAAATTGATCTTACGATAAAAATTAGTAAGATAACATACATATTTGATAAAACAACTGCAATCAATAACAAAATTACAAAGCTACTAAATGTAAGATTTAAAAAAAGAACACGTTCTTAATAATTTCATAATAGGAATCCAAATTATTTTTATACAAAATCAAATTTAAGGTGACAGCAAGAAACACCATCACGGTGCACTGGCGATAAGGCAGCTCTCCAAATAGATAAAAACTGTACTCTGATGAGCAGCCGTGAGTGTACATAGTTTTTCAAAATTGTCGAATTTTGCTCATCTTTAAAAAATTTTCGAAGAATAATTTACCTTCGATTTTCGGACCCAATTTGTCTACGTTGCGTTTAAAATTATTTTATTCCAATAAGTTGTAACCGCAGTTCCTAGAGTCGACAGGGAAGTGTTATCAAATTCAAACAACAATTGCCCTAAATAGTTTATTACAATAGGTCAAAAAATAAATCAACAAAATTTCAAGTTTGTGGTTTTCAAGTGTTCTTAAACATAATACAACAAAATAAAAGTAAACCTGTTTGTTCCAACTTGTTTAAATTTGCTGGACACAAATTTGAGAAAAATATTTCTTTAGAAAATGAAGAGAATTCATTAAGCACAAATAATCTAACATTCTTTGTTTAACTCTTTCGCTCGTACATGGTGCGTTGGTTATTAATTTCCCAAAAGTTATCTTAACTCTAATAATGGCAAGGTTTTTCCCCAGTTTGGCCATTTAGTTTGTACTCAAAGGTTTTCAAACCAAATGCAGCTAACTTTGCACCTGATTATCAGTGGGTGTTCGCTGGTTAGTTTGTACACAGAGGTTCTCCAACTATTTTCAGGTGTCTGTTTTTATTTCCCAATTCTTGTGTGTTTTTGTCGCTTCTATATTTAAGCATTTGTCTCACAGCATACAATTTCCTGCTAAAAGTTTTAAGCTAACAATATCCAAAGGATAATGCTACGAGAAAATGGAGCTCAAGCTTGGAAATGAAATTGTGATTTATCGTAATAAATCAAATTCATAAATGTTGATTCAATCTTACAGATCTCTAGCTCTCTCTCTCTCTCTCTCTCTCTCTCTCTCTTTTCTCTCTCTCCCTCTCTCTCTCTCTCTCTTCTCTCTCTCTCTCTCTCACTCTTTCTTTCTTTCCTTTGTTAACTTGTTCCTTTATTTGGTTTTTTTGTTTTTCTGATACCAAACTCAATCACTCGAACTCAAACCAGTGTCATAAAATAGACTAGAAAATATTGTTCAGATTTCGTAGAGAAACTTTCTGAGCAGAATTTTCCCTTCCAACACTACATCTACTTCTACGGCTACTAGTCTAATAGAAGGGGCGTTTTCTGGCTTAGAAAGTGGCTAAGCTTGACTTAGCACAAAAAACATTGAAATTAAAGTTAGAAAACTGGCAAGAAGTTCTAATTTCTTTCAAGACATTTCCCTAACGAGAGCTGATGCTGATACTGCTCGTCCACCTACGTTAGTACTCCCCATTTGTCAACAGATCTATAAGGCTTTCTTTGGGCCTGATTCTCTTGTTCTATATTTTTGGGATCCAAGCAACCTACGAAGAAGAATCTACGAATGAGGTAGCGCTAGGTGAATACACCAAAACAAAAACTAGATAAGAGCTTATTGTGGCTTATGCTTCTAGGATATTAAGGTGTACAATGCCCACGTTTCTAGAACTTGCAGAACATCATCAGTAAAATCCAAATATATGTGTCTACTGCCAGTTACCGGACCTTGGTCGGTATACATTTTTTTGGAACTCTTGGAAACTCAGCTTCTTTTTTTTTCTTTTCTTATTTTGTTTTATTTTTGTTCCTTTTTTTTTTTGAAACTGGTAGTTGCACCAGTCAGCTGTAAGGTTCTTGGCCCTATAATAATTTTCTAACAACGACTTTCCCATTCATTCGTGTTTGTTGTAAAAATTTTAAATTTCTTTCTCTTTTTTTGTGTACGCCCCCCAACTCGATATTACTCAAAGTTAGGAACAAGTATTTTCTCAAATTTTTGGAAAAGTTAATTAAATCATATAAGAGCAAAACCCCATCAAATAAAATCATCAGATATTTGAAATTTACTTGCCTTTTTATTCCATAGCAAACGTCACATAAATGGCACAAGAACTTCACGTTGAACAGAATTTTTTTTTGTGTTCATTCACTTTAATTAACACAAACAAAAGCAATTTTTAATACTCAAGTATTTCGTTCTCGTTTTCATAAGTCCGGAAGTTGACCATAATTTTTAAACTAGTTTCATCGAAGTTCAGTATTTTACGCCCTGTAAATTTCTTTATGGTGGTTTGTTTTTCTTCCCCTACCCTTAATCTCTGGTGACCGTCAGATTTTGTCTGAATCTCTCTAGGGGGCATGAAGATGCAGAATTTCTACTAATTTAAAATTTCTAATCCAAATTAACCCTTAAATAAATTTTGAAAAGAATTCTTAAAGTGCAAATCAAACTGCAAACCCATTTTGAATGATGCCATCCCCTTATCTTACAAGTTTTACTTCGATAATTGAAATTTAAATAATTTACAATTGTACGTGTATATAAAAGCGTTTTTTGAACGTCAAATTCCTCCAGTCTACCACCACATGGTCTTGCCGATCTCCGTTATCCTAATTTATTACTCTACTTTCAGCGGTCTTTCAAAACTAACATGTTTTTTTACTCACATATCCGTATTTATGTGTGCTTAAATCATTTTTTTTTAACAAACCAGGTGCAACAAATAACCCTAATCTAATTTGTGAACTGTTAAGAAGTCTGTTTCTCACGCAAAACGTTATGTTACAAAGAATTTTTATAATACAGTATTTGTAGAATTAATATTTCCAATAAAAATTGAAAAAAAATCAATTAAATATAACAAACGAGGAAATAGAACAGTTTAGTAGAACTCGACTCACCACAGTACTTATTTACTTTCCCTTCGCTAACGTGTTGCTTTCTCCTAGATGAAAACCATAGACAGATTTGGAATTTCTCAAACCTCCAGTACTGGAGCCAACCCTGAGGAAGGCGTTCTTGGGTATCCTCGAGGGGTACACTAGATGAAGTCTCCCACTGATTGGAGAATATGATAGAAAGTAGGTTAGGAAAAAAAATGGGCCTGGAAAGAATAAGACAATAGAATTAGCCCTCCAGATGCTGAGGGTTGATGGCTACATGCCCATACCTCGGCTCTTGGTCGACCCTACAACCTGTTTGGCGATTATTCCGTTCCATCGAGAAATACTGGAACCATCCGAAGTTATTATATATGTGTGGTAACGTGCACGAACTGCAACAACTCCAGACGATTCAAGGGCGCGTCGTAGTACATCCCTTTTGGGAAAAGTACCCAAAATCACGTGAAACACTCCGCGTGTAACGGATTCCGCCAAAGTGAACGACACGAGAGACAAGATGACAGCGCTTTCAAAACCAACAATCTGGTATCAATCGGTATCACAAGTCGCTTATCCCAGGCGTATGGTTGGCAACTTGTCTCTTTTCTACAAGTACTATCATGGAAGATGAACTAATGAGATTGATCCCCCCAAGGGCAAGATTATTGAGGCGTACTAGACAGTCGGAGACAGCAAATTCCTGTGCGGTCCAGTTTGACACAGTGAGGACTTCTGTCTACGGAGACTCTTTTTTCTATAGAACTTCCAAGTTATGGAATTTGTTACCGAAAGGAATTTTTCCCAAAAATTACAACCTATCTTTGTTTAAGAAGGCGGTTCATCGCAATCTATCCTTGTTTCCGCATCCTACTCGCAGCGCTTTGAAAGCATAATGGGATTACCCTTTGCGAGTGAATTAATCTTAAAAAAAAAATACCCCTGTGAGGACTCCTAGTTTTGCACCCTTTTCACAATAAGTTAACAAATCACTCAAAAGTACGAACCTAGAATAAGAAATCCCAAAATCTAACTAATACCCAAAAAAAGTTTCAAAATGTTAAAAAAAAATATGCTGAAGACATAAACTATAAAATTACAACCTCAATTCAAAATCTGAAACCCCTGACCAAAAATTCAACTTACGATAAAAATTAAGTAAGATAACATACATATTTGATAAAACAACTGCAATCAATAACAAAATTACAAAGCTACTAAATGTGAGATTTAATAAAAGAATACGTTCTTCATAACTGCATAACAGGAACCCAAATTAGTTTTATCCAAAATCAAATTTAAAGTGACAACAAGAAACACCATCACGGAGCATTGGCGATAAGTCAGCTGTCCAGATAGATAAAAACTGTACTTATCTACTTTCCTTCTGCTAACGTGTTACTTTCTCCTAGATAAAAAGCATAGACAGATTGGGAATTTGTCAAACCTCTAGATAAATACTGGAGCTAAGCCTGAGGAAGGCGTTCTTGGGTATCCTCGAGATGTACACTAGGTGAAGTCTCCCACTGATTGGAGAATATGATAGAAAGTAGGTTAGGAAAAAAATAAAGGCCTGGAAAGAATGAGACAATAGAATTAGCCCTCCAGATGCTGAGGATTAATGGCTACATGCTCATACCTCGGCTGTTGGTCGACCCTACAGCGTGTTTGGTGATCCTTCCGTTCCTTCGAGAAATAGTGTCTTTGTCTTCCAATCTCCACGTGGGGTCAGCAAGTCATTCCTCTTACCCCTTCGTCGCTCTGTTCTTTCTATTAGGAACTTTGTCTTCTCTCATTGTTTCTGTTTGCTTTTTTTGCCTCTTTAGAGACTCAGACCTTCCATGTCTGCTTCTCTTTTTTTCTGCAGACTTTACATATCTGCCATTTTTGTGCCATTCACTGAAAACACCCTCTTCACGCGTATGGAGCGCCTTGTTTTTCTTTCTCCTACTAGTCATTTGATCGAGCCCCCGAAGAAACCATACAAAAACCCGCGGTTAGTAGACTGCTTCCTGTCTTCTTGATTTACTCTACTATCGTCAGAAGTTGCTGCATCTTCTCTATGACGTTGTTAACTTCCTTTGTTGCTGCTCCTGAGCTGGAAAATTGCATTATCATGTCACACAAAATAATGCTTACCTTTGCTCTTTTGTCTTCTCTTTTTTTCTTCTTGTTTTCTCTCTCTTCTTGCTTCTTTGCCTTTCCGTCTTCTCGTTTTTCTGCCATCGTTTCGTTGCCTTCTATCTTCGCCCTAGCTTTACTTGCGTAAGAGACTCCCTCGATTCTCTTTGCAATTTCTGGTTTTCGGTAATGCGGGACAACCGCGATAGCTCGCAGGGTAAGCTCCTTCGCAGTTGGCGCATTTTGCTGGCTGTGTCTTCGGAAGTTCGCATGTCTTCGTCGCATGCTTTTGCCGCATTTGACGCAGATTGAGTCCGCGTGGCAATTTTTCTGCGTGTGTCCGTAGCTCTGGCAGTTGAAACACTGCCCGACGTATTTTCTTCTCCTAAGGGCCTCTACTCCTGTATCTAGGCCGCAGCAGGTTTTCATTTCTCAAATCTTCTTCTCGTCTCGGTTTAGCTCAACAAAGACAAGCTGCGTTATTGTGCTCTCCTTGCTTCTCTTGTACACCTGTACAATTTTAGTTGGATGAAATCCTTTTTCCTTTAAATCAGTTTCAACTTCGTTTTCCTTAAGGAAAGTAGGAATTTCTCTTAGTACTACCTTGAGGTTTCTTTCCTCTGAAAGGGAGTACGTGTGGTACTGAATTTTCTTCTCCTTGAGTTCCTTTACAAGGGCTTGATGATCTTCGGGGCAGGTAGGATAGATTTTTATTCCATCCTTACTGTGCCTTGATGTATTTAAATTTCTTCGTCTTCATGGTATTCGAGGTATCTGTCCTTTTCTTTCACGAGTTTTGTTGTTACTTTTGCTTGGCTTTGCTTGAATAGCCGTTATTTTGAATTCTTCCGTTTTCTTGCGCTTTAACGCGCTTTTTCTTTTCTTCTCTTTTCTTTTCCATCGCTATAGTGTCTGAGTTAGCGACGAAATTTTCAGTATCTTCTTCTTTTTGTGTTGAGATTAAATCTTCCTTCTTTTCTTCAGCAACCAAGCATTCTACATTTTGTGTAGCGCTCAAGTCGTCTACTTTCTCTTTTATTGCCGACTGTAACAATAATAGTATTTCCTTTAATGCCTCTATCGACGGATTTCGGGCTTGTTGCCCTTTGGCAGGTCTTCAGCTTTTTTCTCTTCATTGTCGCACAATTCCGCTGAAGAACAAACCTCTCTGTTCTCGCACGGTCTTTTCACTAAACTTTAATTGCACTGCGGGGGCACCAACAATCCGGATACCTGGACGCACTAATTAACAACCCGAGAAATACTAGAACTATCCGAAGTTAATATATATGTGCTGTAACTTGCACGAACTGCTTCAACTCCAGACTATCCAAGGGCGCGTCGTAGTACATTCCTTTTGGGAAATATACCCAAAACCACGTGGAACACTCGGCGTACCTCACCGTGTGAAGGATTCCGCCAAAGTGAACGACACAAGAGACAAGATGATCGATTTTTCCAGATAGACTGACAGGTGATTCGCCAGCGCTTCCAAAACCAACAATCTGGTATCAATCGGTATCACAAGTCGCTTATCCCAGGTAATAATATCAATGAAAATCCAAACGTTAACAACTTTATTTTAATCAACAAAAAATATTGTAACTATCTAATAACCCAGTTGAATACATAAAATAAACTTTTGCAAAGTAATTATGCCGATAATAAGCTAAACTAAATAAAATGAGTGTATTTTTGGATCATTGCTAATGTCCTCAGGTGTTACCACCTTTCTTTGTTGAAAATTTTTACCCTACATTCATTTAAAAAATATTTATTTGGGGTTAAAATAAAACTATTTAAAATTAGTTTTTTAAATAAATATTAACTTAATATTAACACATATTACTGATACACTCGTTATAATTTTTGAAAAAGCTGCAGTTTACCTTCTTTTAATAACATAAATCTATCACACATTAATAGCACTTTCTTTTTGTGTGTGATTATAAGCATCGTTTGATTGGTGAAAATTTCTTTGATTTTCTTCAGAATTAATTCTTCTGTTTCATAATCGATACTCGCTGTGGCTTCATCAAAAATAAATATTTTATTATTCTTCAGTATTACCCTAGCCAAAGACAAAAGTTGTCTTTGACCCATACTCAAATTTTTACCAATACAATCATCACTTAAACTTTTGACCACACGTTTCATCCCAACCACTTCCAATGCATCCCAAACAGCTTCATCACTGTACTCATCCATTGGATCAATATTTTCTCTAAAGGTTCCTTCGAATACAAATGGAATTTGAGGGATTACTGATAAATTTTGTCTTAACGTTTTAAGGGGAATATTCCTGATATTCACGTCATCAATTAAAATGTCACCTTCCGTGTGATAAAATCTAAATAAGGCCATCACAATTGAAGTCTTGCCCTCTCCAGTTCTTCCAATCAAACCCAGTTTCTCGTGTGCGTTCATAGTGAACGTTATGCTAGGTAGTGAATTTTTTCTAGAAGTTGGATAAGTCAGAATCATATCTTTCAGTTCTACAATGCCGTGCGTGGGCCATTTTTCCACTGTAACACCAGAACTTAAATCCTCTTGCTTAAACTGAATATAGTCGAGAACGCGTTCCACTGAAGACATGACACTTTCCAAAAGGCACCATTCCGCTACAAGAACTTCCATTATCTCTCCCAGGAAAGTGGCTTGATTGATGGAGAAACCCACACTGCCAGCTTGAGTGTCTGAAAGTCAAATTGTTACGAATCTTCAACAGCTGAATGCAATCCTTACTTTTCGCATAAAGTATGCAATATAGAATTATAACCATTAGGTAGCAAGAAGAACTAATGGTTATTATAAAAGATAAAGCACTTCCAACGCATTTACCCAAATGGTTAACCGAATTGTACAGGTCTTGATGCTTATCAAGTTCTTTTTTGAGGACATCTTCCATTTTAAAAGATTTTATAGTTGTTACGGCTTTAAAGGTTGCAATTAAGTGGCCAACAACAGGACTTCTACCTAAAGAAAGGTGTACAGCGCTACGTTATGAGAAATCATCTACTTACAGCTTCCTTTCAGCCTTTCTATACTACGCAAGAGGGTAATAAAAACAAAAGCTAGTAAAATATACAGAATCGCTAGGATTGAGGATGATATCATAAAGGTAGTGCTAATGCTTGATATAATTACAGAAATACTAACCAGACGCGCTGTGTACTAAAAAGTTTGCAATTAAAATTACTAAAAATATTGATACATTACCATATCAAATTATTTTTAACATACGCTTAAGCAATCCTTGAAATATATTGGAATTTTTTCGTCGATGTGGTTTATGTCCCTTGAAAATCGATTCATAATATTTCCTATTAAGTGTGTATCGAAAAAACTCATTTTGCTTCCAATTACTTTTCTTGTTAGATCTTTGCTGATGTATTTTGAAGCTCTTATGAAAAATAATGAATGGGTACAACCCACCACAAATAAAACAGCACCACAGGAAAAAGTCATTATTGAGTATAAATTTGTTTGTAAAGATTCAGTTCTTATTAATGTTTCGTAATTCTTTTCATTTAACATTTGGACGCACTTTCTGACCAACGAATTTGTCGTATTAATACTACCAGCAACCAAGTATGTTGATTCAGGAACGATTGTAGTACACTTCCGAAACAGTTTTACTTCTTCTCGAGTATTTATCCTAAAAATGCAACAATTAACTAAAATTGAGATTTTGTTCATGAAGTTTTTCCAAGATTTTGAGTTTAAATTTGAAAATTCGGATTTTTTCAAATGAATTTCGACTTTTTTGAAGCTTCAAAATTTTTATCGATTTTTTACGTAATATCTAATGCTTAAAATAGTTGATATTTTTACCCTCACTTTGTAAAATTCTTAAATAATTCATACATTGAAATCATATTTAAGAAAATAAACATTTCAAATATTTGCACTGTTCACGATCAAGTAAGTTTTATAATTGGTCCGCATTCGACTGTAATCAAGTAGGCTAGCTTTAAGTAAATTTCGAACTGGTTCAACATCTACTTCAATTTTCAAATTTGCTCTCAATAACCAGATCATGGTAACTAAATTGAATACGAATTTACGAATATAAAAGTTTCAAAAATTTCAGGAAATGATGTAGGCTGTACAGAAAGATTTTCAATTTTCAAGAAGGGTAGAAGTACCAGCAATTGAACAGTACCAGCGAATGAACAATTGACCCTTAATGTAACGTTTATAAGAACTGGTTGTATCCGTTCCTCCCCTTAAAGATTAATACCCAGGCTTCAAATTCTCTTTTTTCATTGGATCAAGTTCTGATCCAAAAATTGGAAGCAGAAGTGTTATATTAATGTGTGAATTTTGTAATTCCAACATTCTCCAGACATCTTGTAAGGAGCAATGTAAGTAAAAATACTTTATAATAAAAATAACACGTATTATTGCTTTGTCCTAACTTGTGATATATATTTATTGCTATGTTTTAAGCCGTTTGATAATCTATATAGCCTCAAAATGTCAAGAATTGGCGGGAAAATTAGCAATTCATTGTGTTCATTTACGGGGTCATGTGTTAGCCCCAATGAATGAACAAGTACGTTCATTTATTGGAATTCATTTGAATTTGTAGAATGCACCATTTTAAGTCCTAAATGCATGTCATTTGCAGAAGGTTCAAAATTTTCAGATTACACTGTTTAGGAAGCGCCTCTATCCAATAAATGAACGGCTGATTACTTTTTGTTTATTCATTGGACCTGCAAATGAACAAAAATATTAAACAAAAATTCAACAAGAACTACTTAATTCTAACACTTAGATTTATTTTTTACTGCAGATATAAAATGGAAGAAGACGTTAGGAGCTGGATTCTGGATTTGTTGTGGGTTGCCTAAAGTTTAGGCCAGCACTTAGGCCACCCTTTCCGGGCCCATTGTGCTATCCCCGTGATTGAGGTGTCCTTGGTCATTCATTCAGCCACCCAACCTTGTTGAGAAACTGAAGAACGTCCCTTGGATGCGCCTTTCTCAAACTGGCCACACTAGGCCAGAAGTCCCCCAGCGTGGATCCTCTGATTGATGCTAGTGCCGGGCAGTGACACATCACGTGCTCGACACTCTCATCTTCTTCTAAACACCCTCTGCAGCTCGGGTCGTGTATAATTCCCATTCTGTGGAGGTGTTTGTTTAATCGACAGTGACCTGTCCATATCCCTACAAGTTTCCTGAGATTATTCCTTGAGAGTTGTAGGCATAGTTTTGCCCTTTCCCTGCACGGCATTTTAATGAATGCGTGAGTTTGTCGGCATGTTGTTATTGATGCCCATAAGGCTTTGTGTTTACGATAAATTTCTTCGTTAAGTAGGGATCTTACGGTTGATCTTGCCAGGGGAAGGGTTGGTTCTGGTCCAACGAATTGTCCCTCCGAACCCTTCCTCGCCAGTTTGTCAGCGCGTTCGTTTCCCTCTTTTCCAGAATGTCCTTTGATCCATATTAGATCAATTGCATTCTCTTGTGATAGACGTTCTAGAGCTAGGTGGCAATTCCATACCAGCACTGAGTTTGTTTTCACATTCCTCAGGGCCTTAAGGGCTGCCTGGCTGTCCGTCTTTATTTGGATGTATTTTCCTGTAATGTTCAGTTGCGTCATTTGTTCGGCGCTATATAAAATTCCCAACATCTCCGCTTGAAAGATTGTTGAGTATTTATCTAGCTTAATGCTTACATTTAGGTTCAGGTCTTCCGAGAAGATTCCTGTTCCAGTGCCCGCATTTGTTTTCGATCCATCCGTATATATACTTACGTCTGGTATCCTTGCTTGTACTTCATCCATTTTTATACGGTAGGATTTTGTGAAGTTATATTTTACCGGTAGATGGTCCATCGGCGACGTTAGGAGCTATAAAAGGTTTAAATATTTGGACGAGGTTCTACAAAATGCCTTAGAGGAGATAAGGCAAAAAAAATGTTACTTTCAGCAGTCAGCAAAAGCTATGGAATACCTAAGGGTACTCTTTTTAATAAAATTAAAGAAAAAGTACCTTTAATAAGAATGATGGGCCCTGACAATTTTAACTACTGCTGACGAAACGCAGTTAGAAAAGTGGGTAATTGAAAAGGCGTTATTAGGTTTTCCCATGCACCCCAATGAGTTAAAAGATACTGTTCAGCGTGTGTTAAAGACAGTAACTCGCCCGAATCCCCCTACAAACGATATACAGGACGAAAATGGTTATAATTGTTCTTAAACATACATCCGAAAATCACCCAACGTAGTGCTGAGATAATATCCAAAGCAAGTGCCTCAGTTTCAGAGACAGGTATACGCAATTGGTTTCAGGAATTAACCGAGTATTTGCAAAAAGAAAATTGTGCAGACATTTTAAATGATCCTAACAGAATATTTAACGGGGATGAAACAGGACTACAAGCTTGTCTCAAAACGGGTAAACTTCTGGGTCAGAAAAATTATAGAAATTTTTACGAAATTGCCAGTGGTCCTGAGAAAAAATGCATAACAGTACTTTGCATATTCTCTGCTTTGGGTGATTTTTCAACCCCATGGTTGTTTTTCTGTACAAGCGCATTCCAAGAGACATCGCCACCTTTCCAGATAAATGGGGTATTGGACGATCTGACAACGATTGAATGACAAGCGCAACCTTCTACGAGTATATAGCCAACATTTTCTTGCCATGGATTTTGGAGCATTGCATAAAGCTTCCAATTTTACTATTAATAAATGGTCATAAGTCTCATGTAGGTAAAGATCTATACAATTTGTGTACTCAGAAGGGCATTATGTTGTATTGTTATTCCTCTATTTAAAATCGCATATGAGAAAGCAGTGCAACCAAGTATCATTAAACATGGATTCAGAAAGTGCAGCATTTTCCCGTTTGATGCAGATGCCGAAGAACAAAAGGATATTCCTGATAAACAAATTATAAATATTATTATTATTATTATTATATTATACGAGGGTTGCCTTTTATGTTTGGGGATTTGGCAACCCTAGTGTTGCAATCTGGCAACTGACAGCTCTATCGTAAAGTTGGACATTTTTGGGTTATACATACTCGGAACGTTTTGACATACGAGCGCTATTTATGTTGTTTACAGTAACTTAAAAGATTCAACTCGGCCCAAAAATGGAATTAAATCGTGAACATTTTCGTGCGATTATTTTTTACAACTTTCGACGTGGATTAAGTCAGCAACAGTGCATGGATGAACTTGATTCAATTTTTGGCGATGAAGCTCCATCAAGGATCAGTGTTTATCGATGGTATGGTGAATTCCATCGTGGTCGTAGTTCACTCCAAGACGAATTTTGTGAAGGTCGTCCAAAATCAATTGTTGTTCCTAAAACCATTGATGCTGTGGGCGAACTGATATTGCAAGATCGTCATGTGACATATCGTGAGATTGAGACAACCTTAGGCATTAGTGGGACTAGCATACATTCAATATTGCATAAACATTTGAGTATCAACAAAATTTGTTCGCGTTGGATCCCACACAGAAATGCTCAAAAAATACTATCGCGGTGCTTCGAAATACGTCTATGACATCGTGCCAGGTGATGAATCGTGGATTAACGCGTATGAGCCCGAAAGTAAACAGCAGTCGACTGTATGGGTGTTTCAAGATGAGCCAAATCCAACAAAAGTTGTTCGCGCACGAAGCACTTCCAAGCAAATGGTCGCCTATTTTTTCGGAAAAACTGGACATGTCGCAAGCGTACCACTAGAACAACGCAGAATAGTCAATTCTGAGTGGTACACAACCATTTGTTTGCCAGTTGTCTTCCAAGAAATCAGGAAAACCAACCACCGAAGACGGATCACTCTTCATCACGACAATGCGAGCTCCCACACATCGGCTCAAAGAACTGCATTTTTGAGCACCCAAAACATCGATTTGATGAGTCATCCGCCGTATAGTCCTGACTTGGCACCGAATCACTTCTTTTTATTCCCGTACGTAGAAAACAAACTGAGAGGTCAACGTTTTTCGACACCTGAAATAGCGGTTGCTGCATTCAGAATGCATGTTTTGGCGATACCTCAATCAGAGTGGCAAAAGTGCTTCGACAATTGATTCAAACGCATGCAAAAGTGTATAGATCTTCATAGGGAATATTTTGAAAAACAATAAAGTGATTTTCGATGATTAATATTTATTTTTGTTCTCTAATCCCGAAATATAAAAGGCAACCCTCGTATCATATTGTAACGCAATGTAAATAGATGAAATAGGGTTTAGAATAGAATTGTAGAATTTAGTAAATAAAAAAAAAATTTCTAGAAGGATCTGATAAGGGGAAAGCGGCCCCGATAACGAAACAAATGGCAGATAAGCGTTCCAGAAATTTCGGCAAACGATAAGCCTTATCTGCCGAAAAGTTCTAGAAGCCGGAGGCCAAAACTATAAAAGGCGGTCAGCTTTCCCTCGAGTCAGTTAGTTAGAAGTCAGTGTAGTTAGTGGGTTAGCATTTAGTAAATAATTAGCGAGTTACTGTTCAGTTGAAGTGTGCCGAGTTAATTTGGTAATAAAGTGGTGTAATTCCACACGTGTAATCAATCGAACCGATAAGCCCGTAACATCTGGTGTCAGAAGCGGGATTATTCGTGGATTGTGTTTTATTACTCGAAAAAAATTCGTGCCAGGTGCCGTAGTTGACTTTATCTCGGACGTTTTAAACTGTTAAATAGTTATACGAGGCGTGTCAAGTAAAATCTTGAACATTCAGATACGCTTTATGAGTACGAGATTAAAATCGGCCAAAATGGAACAACAAATGCAAGCGTTACTTGCAATGTTTAAAGAACAGGAGGAAGAACGAAGACGACAAGATGAAGAACGAAGACGACAAGAAAAAAGAACAGGAGGAAGAACGAAGACGACAAGAAAAAGAAGAAGAAGATCAGAAAAGGAATGCAGAAAAACAAGAATTGCATAGTCTACTAGCAAATATAACTGAAAAAATGGTAGTAAGACGTTGCAAAAATGAAAGAAGAAGTGAAAGAACAAATTACCGGAATGAGAAAAGAAATGAAAGAAGAAGTGAAAGAACAAATTACAGGAATGCGAGAAGAAATGCAGGAAGAGATTGGCGAAGTCAGGGAAGACATTGGAGAAGTAAAAGAAAAATTCAATAGCAAGCTTCTTGATTTGGAAAATACAACACGAATCCGAAAGTGTTTCTGCCATTTCTTCCCAAAAGGTGAAACCGCCGACCTATGATGGACAAACATCTTTTCAGGCCTACAGAATACAGGTTCGAAGCTGCTGCCAGGGCCAATCGGTGAACGGAAGGCGAAAAGACGACCTCATTGGTGGTATGCCTGCGCGGAAAAGCTCTGGAACTACTTCGAGCTCTACCTGAACACGAACTAGCTAACTGTGAAGATTTAGTTAGGGCTTTAGAGCTGAGATTTGAAGACCAACATTTGCCAGAAGTCGCCCAGTCGCAACTACTAGTAGGAAGCAGAAAAGTGATGAAACGCTGCAAGAATTCGAGGCTGACGTAAAAAAACTGACTCATGCCGCCTATCCAATAGCACCAACTGAATTTCTGGAACTTTACGCAGCTAGAATTTTTATAGAAGGAATAAGAGACCCAGAAGTCCAAAAAGTGATGCGCTTGTCAAACTTCCGTACATCGAGGAAGGCACTGATTAGAGCTTTGGAGGTTGAAGCTGCTTACAGGGTTTCGGAACCTGAGACGTCACGGAGGGTAAGAAAGGCCGACCTCCAGGAGGTCGCGAATGACCCTGAATTTGGAAACCTAAACACTAATATGAAGGAAATGAACGCGAACCTGAGTGCTAACATCAACAGAATTGACGCGAGTATCCAAGATCTGGTAGAAACTCTTAAAGGCAGTTCCTGCAGAAGCATAACATGTTACGGCTGTGGCAAACCGGGACCCATCAAGAAGGATTGCAGGTCAACAAGCCCCACAGTAAGAAGACAACATGGTGAGAAAGAGAACTCACTAACTAATGTGAAGAAACCTCTCCCCAGAATTCTTCCCATCAAACAGATAAAAAGGACCAAAGAGAGTTTGGTGGTGGAAGCCAGCGGGAATGGAAGAAATGTGCAGGCAACGGTGGATACAGGAGTCAAGGTTACTGTAGCACGCGATACTCAAACAATCCGTGACTGCCCAAGACCCAAAGATAAACAGGAGTTGCGGAAGTTCCTTGGGTTATGCACCTATAACAAAAGATTTGTGAAAGGTTTCGCCATCATCGCCGCGCCGTTGCACCAACTAACGGAAGGAAGAAGGCCGTACGTCTGGACTCCTGACTGTGATACCACTTTCCGAAAACTGAAGTCTGCCTTGTGCACAAGCCCTATCTTGGCTTATTCTCAGCAGATTGAGAAGTTTGTGTTAGACACGGATGCCAGCAACGTCGGCATTGGAGCTGTGCTGTCCCAAGTTCAAGGCGGTGAAGAAAGAGTAATCGAATCTTACAGCAAGATCCTGACGAAGCCGGAGAGGAACTATTGCACCACCAGGAAGGAACTACTTGCGATAGTGAAGGCCGTGGAACACTTTCACAAGTATTTGTACGGGCAAGAATTCCTCATCAGAACAGACCATTCGGCACTTTCTTGGTTACTCCGAATGAAGAACGCGAAGGGACAGACGGCTAGATGGTTAGAAAGGCTTCAGCAGTATCACTTTAAGGTGCATCATCGACCGGGACGACAGCATAATAACGCTGACGCTTTGTCCAGAAGACCTTGTGGGGCTTGCAAACACTGCAGACGAGTTAAGCACCATGAGGACATGGTGAATATAGGGGTAACTTCTGTTCAGCCAGAAGACGAATGGACTGTTGAAGGTCTTCGGAAGCTACAGAAGAACGGCGCTGATATCGGACCCATATTGGAATGGAAAGAATGCTGGAGACAGACCGGAATGGCAAGAGGTTTCCGACAGAAGTCCAGCTCTTAAGAATTTGTGGGCTCAATGGAAATCCCTCCAGGTCGAGGACGGGGGATCGAAGAGAGCATGGGAAAGCGCGGATGGAAAGCGCGTCAACTTGCAGTTGGTGGTGCCTTGGGAGAAGATTCTACATGTCCTGTGGGAGGTGCACAATGGGACCTCTGGTGGACACCTAGGGATGAACAAGACCCTGGAGAAGGTTCGAAAACGGTTTTATTGGTTTAACTGCAGGGAGGACGTCGAGCGGTGGTGTCGGAAATGTGTCACCTGTGCTGCATCCAAGGGTCCTCGTACGAGAACCAAAGGGGCTCTGAAGCAATATAATGTGGGAGCTCCATTTGAAAGAATTGCAATTGATGTGGCAGGACCATTCCCAGCTTCAGGCGATGGAAACAAGTACATCCTGGTGGCCATGGATTATTTCAGTAAATGGCCTACAGCTTATGCCATCCCGAAGCAGGAAGCCACCACAGTCGCAAGGGTTCTTGTGGACAACTTCATCTGTCGATTTGGTGTTCCCTTGGAACTACACTCGGACCAGGGAAGGAACTTTGAATCGGGGGTTCTTCAAGAGGTGTGTCGGAATAAGGAAAACTCGAACAACACCTCTTCATCCACAGTCTGACGGAATGGTGGAGAGATTTAACAGGACCTCAGAGGAACATCTTTCGAAGGTCGTTTCCAAACATCAGACCGACTGGGACCGACATCTACCACTGTTTCTGATGGCCTATCGCGCGGTAACTCATGAAACTACAAGTCAGACTCCGGCAAAAGTGATCTTCGGGAGGGAACTGCGGCTTCCGTGTGACTTGGTGTTTGGATCACCAAGGGAGATCCCCAGGGAAACGATGGGTTTCGTAGATGACTTGAGGGAAGCGATATTAGAGACGCATGCTCTGGTGCTGACGAAGATCAACTTGGCGACGGACCGGATGAAGGCCAGGTATGACGTGAATGCCAATCATGGTGGTTTCAGTGAAAGTGAATTGGTATGGCTATACAACCCTCAGCGAAAGAAAGGAGTTTCGCCAAAGTTTACGCCATGTTGGGAAGGGCCGTACAAACTGCTGAAGAGGATCAACGACTTGGTATACAGGATCCAGCGTAGCTCCAGGAATAAAATGAAAGTGGTACACCTGAACAGACTATGCAAATTTAGTGCCGAAGTGACTGATTGGGACGATCATTCCTAAGGGGGAGGCAGTGTAACGCAATGTAAATAGATGAAATAGGATTTAGAAAGGAATTGTAGAATTTAGTAAATAAAAAAAAAGTTTCTAGAAGGATCTGATAAGGGGAAAGCGGCCGCGATAACGAAACAAATGGCAGATAAACGTTCCAGAAATTTCGGCAAACGATAAGCCTTATCTGACGAAAAGTTCTAGAAGCCGGGGGTCAAAACTATAAAAGGCGGTCAGCTTTCCCTCGAGTCAGTTAGTTAGAAGTCAGTGTAGTTAGTGGGTTAGCAATTAGTAAATAAGTAGTGAGTTACCGTTCAGTTGAAGTGTGCCGAGTTAATTTGGTAATAAAGTGGTGTAATTCACACGTGTAATCAATCGAACCGATAAGCCCGTAACAATATATTTAAATAGTTTTGTCCATATTTAACTAAAAATATACTTACATCTTAGAAATATTTTTTTATATTAAATATTTTTTTTTATTTAGCAACTTTAATTTACCTTTTACTTATTTTGTTGATTTATTTAAACAGGGCCGTTCATCCACTAGTATCGACTGTTCAATAACTGGGATTTTTTGCAATATTCGACGCATTTTGTTATTTTAAACAATATTCAATTATTAGAAAACGTCATTATAATGGGAATTCAAAGTTATATGTATAAGGATCAAGTAGAAAAATCATGCGTGGAATAAAACGAAATGGCCGAGTAGTACTATTATTTCAAAGTTTATATTTTTCCTAAGTGTTCATTCATTGTTACCTCTACCCACTATAAACCATTGTTTTTAAAACTGATTACTGATTACCCGATTTAAAAATATTCCAAAATGGAATTATTATTGATTTCGGATGATGAAAAATAAAATGATAAAGAAAAAGGCTTACCACTGACTTAAAACTTTTTCACTATAGCTGAACAGTATTTGAACTCCCATATATACGAATATAATGAAAAGAAAAGGAAATATCCCTCCACCATACGTTAGATATTTTTTATATGTCAAATATCCAATTCTACCAATTTTATTGGTCTCATAATAAATATTTACTTTTTCGGATTTAAAATTTGTTTCCAGTAGCGGATCCTTTTCCTCACTTTCTGGTAGCTTCTGCTCAAGTTTTATGCTTGATGATATATCAGTTGAAGCATATATTTGACAAAGCGTTTCTTGTTCTAATTTGCTATGCAGTTCTTCTTCATTGGAATTACTGCAGGACACCAATTTACCAGCTGCTAACTCAATAATATTACATGCATATTGGGAAACTTTACGATCATTTGTCACAAGAATACAAATTTTGTTTTTCAGAAGCCTCAAAATGCCATTCTTGAATATAAAATCTTCAACTTCGCTATCTACGGATGCAAAAGGATCATCAAGAAGATATATATCAGCATCTCTATAAAGTGCTCTAGCTAAATTTATTCTTGCCTGTTGGCCTTTGCTTAAATTGGCTCCTTCATCGCTTATAATGGTGTCGTCCCCTGCTTCCAAATCGTTTAAATCCTTAGTTAACGCACACACCTCCAAAACACACTGATATCTGCTTCTGTCATAAGGTTGTCCAAACAATATGTTCTGCTTAATTGAAGAAGGAAACAGCCAGTAACTTTGAGAAGCATATGAGAGTCTACCATTAACCCCTAATCTTCCTTGACTCGTGGGATACTCTCCCAAAATAGTTTCCAACAAAACTGTTTTCCCAGAAGCGACTGACCCCAGAATTACATTTAATCCACGTGTAAATCTAACTGTTATATCTTCCAGTATATTTTCGTTATTTATTGCAACATGAACATTGAGCATCTCCACACCTAAAAAGTCTGGTTTATATGGTGGCATGGACGTGCTATTGTTCTTGGCAAAAACCACATTTTCGTAACGCTTGACAGCAGCCATCATCTCTGATATGTAGATAGTGCCCCTTGGAACCAAATAGATTAGAAGGCGCCCTAGTCTTACGTTTAAATTGCCAATGTAGTATACAGAGGAAGCATCCATATCGTATTTAAACAAAATGCTGCAGATTATTATGGCGTAAAATGACAGTTTCCATGTGAATGTACCCAATGAGATAATGGCCACTTTTAATAAAATTAAGGTTCTCATATGTGTCAGCTCTGACCTAAAAGAAAATATTTTGTAACAGTGATACTTGATCTTGACCACTGGTGAGGAACCATTTGACAAATTTTTGTCTTACATTTTGAAGTCGTAATTCTATCGATATACTTCTCTCTATTCGATTATGACCTAAGCAAAGCTAAGGATGCGAAATATGAGTAACCATTTTCATTTTTATTTATTTCTCTTAAGGTATGAGAGCAACAACCTTAATTTTACTAGTTAACAATCAGTTATACTGAAAATAATCTAAAATCTACACGTTTCAACGAATCCGAAAATATGTTTACGTTTCTGACAGTCTTGTCTCTGCTTCTCTGATTTTCCTCTTTTTACTATCAGTTCTGATATGAAAGTGAACTCAATTTTAAAGATTAACAGAGAAGTTTTTGAATGGAACTATCTGAAAGGATGGAAGTGTCAAAATCATTCAGATCAAGAACACGTCGCAAAGAAGTATAGATATACGCTTAACTATCAGATTTTTAGTCCTGACTTGAAAGTGAACTCAAGTTTTGAAGATTCAGAAGGCAATTGTTGCCTGGAAATATTTGGAAATTTGAATAGCTTATAGCTGTAGATGGGACTCTTTAAAATGATTCACGTCTAGAACTCGTCGCAAAGAGGTATAGAGATAATTTAAATAAAATTTGTTTAGTTATTTTGGTAGTGGGTTGGTCCTTGGTTATCTTCAAAAATTGAAATACAAATTCTGTCTCCTGAAACCAAGAAATATTAAAAAACACAACAAAGGTTGCTCTTAACGCGTTTTGATAGCCAAGCTATCAGATACTATCTCTCAGATACTATCTCTCTGAAGGGATTTGTATTTCAATTTTTGTTAACTTGTTTTAAAAAAAATACGTACTTTCGAGTATTCCAACTTTTTTTCATAAAATAGTTTTCCCAACCGTACATCTTTATATATTTAATCCCACTTAAAATCGCCCTCATCAGATGTAATCTTACATCAGTTTTCTTATTCACATCCAACCTTTTTTTCCTTATTATAGCTCCAATAATACCTAGAACGATCTTGGTGGTGGATGTTTCATTTTATTAATTAAATATTTATTCTTACATGATATTAATACACCTAAAAGAATAATTAATATAGGAGCCACAGTAATAATGCCAATTTCTTTATAAATCATAAAAAATATAATTACAACTTGGAAACACTCCATCACAATGTCGATACATATAAAAATCCCAGCAATAATTGCAGGTATATCTTTTTCTATCAGTGTCACAATTCTCCCTGCACTTAACTTTCCCACTGTCATTGGATCAGTCGACAGTATATTTCTGTACATTAGTGACACTAAGGCAGTTTCTATTTGTAATCTGAACTCAACTGTCCAGAAGTATAAATGATTATGACCGACACGTTTCAGAAGAATAAAGAAAATAAATCCTAACCCATAGAGCCATCTACTCTCTACGCTCGCATCTGAATTGGCCTCGAAAAACGAAACAAATTTTTTCGTAATCATCGCAACTAGGAACCTAAAAAAATTGGTGATAGTGATTGATTCAAATTTTTTAATATCTCACATTGAACTTATTTGAAACAAAATGTAGGATACTGTGTAAAAAGCATATTTTCTACCATAAGCTTTAATCAATATTTTATATAACGAAAATCTTCCGTTATGCTGTTCATCTTTATAACATTTTTCCTAGCCATTCTCCCAGTTTTCCAGATTTCATTTTGTTAGATATATTTTGTAAGATCATCCTCTTTTATGTCCTTTCTTTACATGATTCTTGCATATTTTTATAACGTACCTTAAAATATTAATAAAAAGTTATAAAAAAATCTGGAAGCACAGAAACACATTGGATTAGACCACGTTTGGTTTCATCAGTTTGTCGTTTTCAATCTGAAAGTATTCTGGCCCAAAAAAATGATACCTGATATTTCATAGTTCACTGCTAGATTTTTATTCATTTTGTCTACTAGTCTCAGTATGTTTGAAATTGTTTATGACAGAGCAAGAATAAAGACTGGAGATGATCAATAGAGTCTTCCTTGGCACAAAAAGCTTTATTCGCTGCTTAATATAGTATTTATGATTTTCTTCACAATAAAGTTGTAAAATTCCGAACTGACAATAGAAAATTAACTTAGACCTATTAGCAAAAACATACCAGTAAGTTAAATAAGACAACCAACTGGCGTTATCCCTAGAATTAACTTTTCTTTCGATCTTGATGCCCCTATCCATACCAAAACAAATGTTCTACACCAATAAAGATATGCTTTAAACGAATTCTTATAAAGTGACATTATTTTATACGATAAAGTTTTAAAAATGTACAATTATGGTTTATGTCTTCTCATTATTGAAAATAAATAAGATAACGCCGAAATTGTCTGCAATTATAACATTTCTTGAATAGTATTCAAAAACTATTATTAGATATCTATTCATTCAGAAAAAACATGGAATTTGACCTCTTTTTTAGAATTTGGGAAGGGCAAAAGTTATAATATATGTTATAACATTATTTTAATTAAAGTAAGAATACTGTAACTTTTTTAATATTCCAATTGAGTACATTTATACAGGGATATCAAAAATGATCTTGGTCAAGGGATGGTTGTGGAATGTAAAACCTGTCTCTTACCTTAAATTTTTGAATATGTTTTGTTGTGTCATAATCTGTCAAGTCATTGTGCTGAAATTTTCTAATTCAGTTTTTGAATCATGCATCTTACCACACAACACAGCACAAAATTTTCATAATTCAAGCCTATTTTCGAACGGGTGTGCTAGTTAATGGAAATTGGCAATACAGTCAACGTTTGTGTTTGGACAATTTTCGTTCCCAAACATATTACCGGACAATTTTTATGCGTGCCTTACAAATTGTGTTGAAGTGTTTCGGGAAACTGGTTGTGTGACTCATAAAAAAGGTGCTGGTAGACCAAGAGTTCGTACAGAAGAAGTTCTCAATGACGTTCTTCAACGTATGGAAGAGGAGCCTGCAAAACCTTTGAAACGTCCTTCTCAGGAAATTGGACTTTCTTATGGAACATGTCAGAAGATTTTAAAGAAAGACTTGAACATGCATCCATATAAGATGCAAGCATATCAAGCTCTTCTGCCCGCAGACTACCCCAGATGCCTTACTTACTGCCATTGGTTTGTCAATAATTTAATGAATGATGATCTTCTGAACTTAACTTTTTTTTCTGACGAAGCGTGGTTCCACCTTTCGGGATACATCAATTCTCAAAATATGCGAATGTGGAGCAATGATAACCCTCAGGTTTTTACTGAATCGGCACTACTTGCTCAAAAAATTGGTGTTTGGATGGCAGTTTCTCGCAGAAGAATAATTGGGCCAATTTTCGATTTCACCGTCAACGCAGAAAGGTACAGACATAACTTTTTGGCTGAATTTGTGCAACAGTTAAACGATGATAAATTTCGGTACGGTTATTTCCAGCACGACGCGAATTTTTTGATGACCGGCTGATAAGTTTGCATACAGAAGTTGAGTTTCCTCCGAGATCACTTTGTTTAACAATTATGGACTATTTTATAGTTTCTTACTTAAAAAACAAGATTTTTGCAATTCCGGTAAATAATTTGCAAGAACTGCAACGAAGAATTGTTTACCAATGTGCAACCATAACGCCAGAAATGCTGCAAAGCGCTTTTCACAGCATGAGGAGGCGCGTCAACATGTGCATCGAACAAAACGGGAGACATTTCCAACAATTACTGTAATTTAGTTTTTCTTGTTACTAAAACCGTTATTTCATAATTTGTAGTTCATTATTGTTTTACAACTGAAATAAATTGGTATGAAATTTGTAGGTTATTGATGATGTCAGTGTGACAGTGATAATTATTTCAAACGTAAAGTAAGACACGTTTTACATTTCACAACCACCCTAGACCAAGATGATTTTTGATATCCCGGTATAATAAATCACTGGGCACTAACTGACAGACAACGCAGAGTCTAAACGAATGAGTCTAGGAGCATGAAATTTCATACAGATGTTCCCTACAATACGTAGGTAAACACCAAGGATTTTGAAAAATTCAGCCTTTGAGGCTTGGTATTAACGAATAAACGATTTTTATGTAATGAATAATATACAAGATTGTACCTAAAGTGGCCTATAAGCGTTGATAACCTGCCACTTTTGATCAATGTGTACAGGATATACTTCTTCCGGGATTGGATCTTGTCAAAGAACTACTAAAAGTGTTTCGCCCACCATTGTAAGGGGATTCTTCAGGAACAAAGAAAAGAAGCAATAAATAAAGGGGAAATATAAGGGAATATGCAAAATTGGAAGAATGAAAAGGCCAATTTCAAAACATCAGAGCACGGTAACTCAGCCACCATACCAGAGGCGAAACTCTTCGGAACTGAAAATTGGTACAAAGGATAAGAAAGTTTGGACAGAAGAGCAGGGTAACTCAGTATGTCCACCATGGCAGAGGCGAAACTCTTCTGAGAGGAAAGAAAGAAAGGGAAACTTTATATACCATTCGTCTGCGCGATCATTCCCGAAAATTTCCGATGGTTGGTTTCCAGATGGTGGAAAGCATATAACCGTCATCTCTGTCGATGTTTTTGGGGAATTTCAATGGCCTCGCGTATCTTCCTATTATAGTAATTGGGAATATTGGATATAATTGAAATATTATCAAAGAGAATCTCATGTCCGGTCTCATGTTGATGTTCCGCAATGGCTGACTGCGAAAATAAACCAGACCTAAGACATCTTTGGTGCTCGGATATTCGCGTCTTAAATGATCGCCCCGTTTCTCCGATGTACACTGAACCACAAGAACAAGAAACCCTGTACACACAATTAGAACAAAAGGATGAAATTTTATCTTTGGGAGATGGGAGGAGCTGTTGAATCTTTGAGGATGATGAAAAAATGGGTTTAATATTGTGTTTTCTCAATAATTTGATCGATCGAGCGATTTGATCTGTTACTACATGGTCATAAGGAAGAAAGGCTTTAGAAGAAATTATTGAATTTTGTGAAGGACGAGGGGTAGGGTGAAGATGTCGTTTAATGAGAGTTTCAATGTCGTGCAATTTGTAACCATTGTTGCGGAGGTTGAAACGAATTTTGTTCAACTCGTCTGAAAGATTTATCGGTTGTGAAATTGCTACAGCCCGTGAAACCAGTGAATTTATGACAGAACGTTTTTAGGAAGAGCGATGATGGGACTCTGCATGCAAATAATGATTAATATGGGTGGGTTTTCGATAAACGGAATGAGAAACGAGACCGATTGGTAAACGAAGGTGGGCGAAACGTCGAACACTTTTAGTTGTTCCTTGACACGGTCCAATCCCGGAAGAAGTTCGAGGGCGGTTCAATAAGTACCCGTATTAGAAATGAAGACTACCATTTTTTTCAAAAAAATGTTTTTTTATTTCTCAACATAGTCCCCTTTTAGAAAGATACACTTCTTCCAACGTTCCGGCCATTTTTTAACCCCTCCAAAAAATAGGATTTATCGAACTTTCCAAAATACGCCTCTGTCTCGGCGATGACTTCCGTCGTTTGAGCTAATTTTTTTTCCCGTGAGCCATTTCTTTATGTTAGGGAACAAGAAAAAGTCGCAGGGAGCCAGATCGGGTGAATATGGGGGGTGCGACAGCGATTCATAACGCAATTCATGCAGTTTGGCGGCGGCGACACCACATGAATGTGCTGGTGCGTTATTGTGATGAAACAACACCTTTTTTTTCACCAGATGCGGCCGTGTCTCCTTTAATTTTTTGTCCAAGCGGTCCAATAACTCACTGTAGTATTGTCCAGTGATCGTTCTTCCTTTTTCTAAAAAATCCATGAGGATGACTGCCCTTTGCATCCAAAAAAATCGTCGCCATGACCTTACTGGCCAATGGGACCATCTTCGCCTTCTTTGGTGCAGATTCACCGGGAGAAATCAATTGTTTTGATTGTTCCTTAGTTTCTGATGTGTAATGATAAATCCAGGTTTCATCAGCGGTGACAACTCGATGCAAAAAGTCCTTCGAATCTCGCTTAAATTGCATCAAACACTGCTTTCGAAGTTAAAAGCCGCATCCGCTTGTTGTCCAGCATGAGCAATCGCGGCACCCATCGGGCCGACAATTTTTTCATCGCCAACTTATCATGTAAAATATTAATTGCCGTTCCGGTCGACACACCTACGGCCTTTGCTACTTCGCGCACTTTCGTTCGTCGATCAGCGAGAATCATGTCGTGGACTCATTTTATGATTTCCTCGGTAACCACGTCTGCTGGGCGTCCTGGTCGCTCCTCATCAAAAACGGATGTTCGCCCACGTTTAAATTTGATGAACCAATATTTAAATGTGGTCATAGATGGCGACGTGTCCCCATAAACAGCATCCAACTTTGCTTTGATCTCCTCGCATTTTTTCCCATCCAAAAACAAAAAGCGAATTACCGAAGGATACTGCTCTTTTTCCATCTTAGCGAAAATCACGAAACACGTCTGACTCGGAAGGCTGCCAAATCGAAACTAACCTATCGATCAGTCTGAAATTTGTATTAGCGTCGTCTGATAGATGGCAGCACACGATGATAACCATATATGTAATACTTCTATATGGCGTGTTGTGTATAATCGCCACTACAAAATGCGTTGTCAAAAAGGTGAGATGAAAGTATATGTCGTACTCTTTGGAGTACAAGCATTCATTCAATTATAGCGGGAACAGATGACAAGATGGGCGGGAACACTAGTAAATGAATGACAATAAAGATAACTGACGAGAAGCGGGATTGGTTAATAAATTCTGTCCTCCATAAAGACAAACATATATATCCATCGCGTCTTTTGAACACAATCGAAGGTACAAAACACGCCATATAGAAGTATTACGTATATGATGATAACACTAACTTCACTCAGGAACGTCCTCTGTCTTCAAACACGAGTACTTAATGAAGTGCCCTCGTATATCCTGTACTGACTCTGACCGTGGAAGCCTTCGTTATGATTGACCAATGTATCTTTAAACAAATTTATTCAAATTTTTGCAGATTCTCAGCGCATGTTTCTTTTTTACGAATGCTTTTCTTTTAACTTCTATAAACTTAGATTTTATAAGCGAAATTTTGGTTTTAATTAGGCACTTGCGATAGTTAAATCGAAATGTGGAGCAACATTTTCTTTTTAGAAATGTTCCAGTTTCTTCTCGAAATTTCGAGTTTATAATCAAATTTTTTTGCAAACAATCGAAAAATGTTACCCAAATTAAACAGCTTTCCCAAACGTCACTTAAATGAAGTTTTGAGAAGCAGATGGTTTCAACTATAAAATTAAGATACTTAAATTCTAGGGTTCAGTCTAAATTCCAACAAAAAAAAAAGATAAATTCTTCTTAACCCTATTTTGACTTTTGTAAACTACAGTTAACATATAGTTCAAATTTCTAGAAAGTTTTAAAAAAGTTTTAATTTTTTGGTAGGTTGGACAAAGTTAACTTGGTTTTACATTAATTTAATGTTTTATACAATTTATCACCTCTAGTATTCAAAGATCGAACCTTAATTCATATTACTTAGTCGTGACTCACTATATCGCACATGTTCTTCTGATGTAGAAAGTTCAATTTACTACATAAAAGTCGAAACTTTCAAATAAACTAGAAATTTAAAAAAAAGTGGAAATTTTAAAAAACGGTTAAAACTTTGAGAAATTGTTAAAGTTTTAACAAAGATGACATTCTCAAAAGAAGTAGAAGTATTCAAAAATCAAAATTTTAACATAATCAAATTTATAGAAAAAATTAAAATTCGAAAAGAAGTCACAATTTTAGGAAAGGGCCAAAATTTTCAAAAAATTTTAAAATAAATCAAAATTTTAACGAAAGGCGAAATTATGAAAGTTTTGAAATTAATAAAATAGGTTAACATTTGAAAAAAGAGAAAATTAAAAAAAAGTTGGAAAGTTGTAATTCAAAGTTTCTCAAAATATAAAGTCGAAATATTCAAGAAAGCCAATGATACCGGAGCCGCGTAAATTTGATAAAAATAAAAAAAAAAATCGAAATTGTTTTTTTAGTCTGAAAGTCTATAGCACTGCTGTTCACCGTCTGTTCAAAAATCACTAGGCAAAACTGTCGGGAAAGGCTAGGCCGCTTGTGTCTGACACGGTACTGCCTCTTGTTTGTCCGCCGAGGCCTTTTATTGGAAAGTGATTGTCATTAAGATTCAATTTACCACCCCCAACGAATTCTATTCTTAGAAGGAATGCAATTATCGGCTTTTGTCTATCTCAATATCAGTTCCATTAAAAATTAAATGCAATTAGGACAGTTGATAGTAAACATCTACTAAACATCCGGGCTGTAATGGACCCACGGACAAAAGCTTTGAGCAATTATCCCAGGCTCGACACTACTCACCCTTTGTCCATCCTAATTGCGTTTTCATGATAAGGAAAAGCACTTAAGACGACAAATATCCTGTTATTCATCGGGGTGTAATTATCTTATCACTTTGGTGAATACTTCAATTTCTGCCTAGAGATTTTTTTACCACCGTTAAGCGTCGTCAAAAAGATGAATATACGGTATAAACAAAATCAAAATCCAAGACTTTTAAAAAAGTTATCTTTTCAGAATGTCAAATTTTGAAAAAAAGCCAAAATTTTGAGATAAAGTCGGACTTAAAACCCTCACTTCACACTTCAAGAGGGTCGATGTATTTCAAAAGCCGAAACTTTCAAAAAATTCATATTTTCAATAAGAACTAAAATGCTTAAAAGAATAAAAACAGTCAGATTTGCAAAGAAGATGAAATTTTCCAAAAACTTCAGAACTTCTAAGTAAATCATAATATTTAAAAAAATGTGAAATATTAAAAAGGAAATTTCCAAAATAGTTGAAATTTCCAAAAAATAAAATTATTGATAGCGACTAAAATTAAGAAAATAAGTAAGAATTTAAAAAAATTCAAAATATATCTAAATAATCCATACGGTTAAAGAAGGAGAAATTTTCAAAAAAGATACTTATTGGTAAGAACAAAAATTATAAAAAAGTGGAAAGATTTCAAAAAAAAATCAAAACGTATTGAAATAATCCAGAAGATTAAAGAAGTTTAAATTTTCAGAAACTCAAAATTTGGAAAAAAGTAAAAATTTTCAAAAATCACAATTTTTAGTTGAACGGGAAAAGATCGACAATGTGAAAAAAGTGCATATTTGAAAATTCGAAATTTTCAAAATAAGTCAAAATTTTTAAGGAAAAACGAGTTCTTTAAAATCGAAATTTTCAAAAAGGTGACCTAAGAATATTTTATCTTTTTTTGCATAGATGATGGTGCTAATATCAACTAGTAAATGAATAATTTTGCACAGTAACTATGCGGCCAGTAAGCTGAATTAAATGGAATGGAGAAGTAGGTTGGCTGTATTCCTGGATCACTGCTCCAGCATTTTTTTTCTGAACTTATCATTGGATGTTTATGCATAAAAGATAATATCGAACGGTTTTTTTAAAGAATTTGTCTACTTTTACAAAGTAATTCTGCAGCCAGTAAGCTGAACTTAACAAAATGGAGAAGTAGTTTTGCTGCATTCCTGGATCACTGCCAATGTCCTCAGGTATCGCCCCCGTTCTTCTGAAGTTTTGTTGAAATTTCTTGCCTTATATTCACTTAAAAAAATTATTTGGGGTATAGGTAATAAAACTATTTGAAATGACTCTTTTAAATAAATATATACTGTTTTAATGTTAACGTATTTTACTGACAAACTCATTATAATTCTTGAAAAACTGCAGTTTGCCTTCTTTTAGTAACATAAATCGATCACACATTAATACTACTTTCTTTTTGTGCGTGATTATAAGCATCGTTTGACTGGTGAAGATTTCTTTGATTTTCTTGAGAATTAATTCTTCTGTTTCATCATCGATACTTGCTGTTGCTTCATCAAAAATTAAAATCTTATTATTTTTCAATATCACCCTAGCCAAGCACAAAAGTTGCCTTTGACCCATACTCATATTTTTACCAAGGCAATCATCATCTAAACTTTTTACCATACGTTTCATCCCAACTACTTCCAATGCATCCCAAACAGCTTCATCACTGTACTCATTCAATGGATCAATATTTTCCCTAAAGGTTCCCTCGAATACAAATGGAATTTGAGGGATAACTGATAAATTTTGTCTCAATGTTTTAAGAGGAATATTCCTGACGTTCACGTCATCAATTACAATATCCCCTTCCGTGTGGTAAAACCTAAATAAGGCCATCACGATAGAAGTCTTACCCTCGCCAGTTCTTCCAATCAAACCCAGTTTCTCGTGTGCGTTCATAGTGAAAGTTATGCTTGACAATGAATTTTTTGTAGACGTTGGATAAACCATATTAATATCTTTCAATTCCACAGTGCCGTTTATCGGCCATTTTTCCAGTTTAATTCCAGAAGTTAAATCCTCTTGTTCAAAGTGAGAATATTCGAGAACACGCTCCACTGAAGACATGGAACTTTCCAAAGCGCACCATTCTGAGACAAGAAATTCCATCATTTCACCCAAGATAAGAGCTTGATTAATGGAGAACCCCACACTACCAGCTTGAGTGTCTGAAAGTATATATTATATTATATTTCTAATAGCTACGATCAATATCTTAAAGTAAAACTGCAACAACCCTTACTTTTCGCATAAACTATGCAATATAAAGTTATAGCCATTAGGAAGAAACAAGAACTGATGACGATTATAAAGGACAAAGCTCTTTCAACGCATTTTCCTACATGGTTAACGGAATTGTATAGGTTTTGATGCTTATCAAACTCTCTCTTTAGGACATCTTCCATTTTAAAAATTCTTATAGTAGTTATTGCTTTAAAGGTTGCAATTAAGTGACCCACAACAGGACTTCTACCTAAAAATAAAACGTACAGCTCTACACTATGAGAAATCCTTTACTTACAGCTTCCTTTCAGCCTTTCTATACTACGCATTGGGGTAATGAAAATAAAAGCGATTAAACCATACAGAATAACTAAGATGAAGGAGAATATCATAAAAGTCATGCTGATACTCGATATAACTACAGCAATGCCAACCAGACGTGTTGTGTGCTGAAAAAGTTTACGATTTCTTAAAATTACCAAAAATGTTCGTCACATTACTTTAAGTAGTATTTATAACATACCCTTATGCAATCCTTGAAATGTATTGGAATATTTTCGTCGATACTGTTTATGTCTCTTGAAAATCGGTTCAATATATTTCCAATTAGGTGTGTATCGAAGAAACTCATATTACTTCCAATTACTTTCCTCGTTAGATCTTTGCTGATGTATTTAGAAGCTCTTATGAAAAATAATGAATGGGTACAACCCACCACAAATAAAATAGCACCACAAGAAAAAGTCGTTATTGAATATAAATTTGTTTGTAAAGATTCAGTCCTTATTAATGATTCGTAATCCTTTTCTTTTAATATTTGAATGCATTTTCCGATAAATGAATTTGTCGTATTTATACTATCAACAACTAAATGCCTTGATTCAGGAATGATAGTAGTACACTTCCGAAACAGTTTTACTTCTTCTTGAGTAGTTTATCCTGAAAATGCATTCATTACGTACGTATAAATGCAAGAGAGAGTCGGCTTAAATTTAATGAAATCTCATCAAAGGGAAAAGGAGAGATCTGAGTTGATGAATTATGTAATGCAAATTAATGTTCTCATTAATCGAATTCTTTAAATTTTCCCTCAATGACCACACCATAAATTGAGAGCAGGTTTATGAAACGAACCGTTCAGAAATATTTGGATAGATATCCACACAGCACCAAATTGAGCCTCAGACACTACAACATAGTACCTACATTGAAGGCACATGTTCGAACAATTTAGGACATGCTGTGGGTTATTCAGAAAGATTTTCAGTTTTGAAGGATATAAGCCAACATTCTCAAAATCGATTACACAATCAACAAATGATCCAAGAATAGAATGAATGGTGATTTCTATTGATGGCAAATGAAATGATAAAGAAAAAGACTTACCACTGACTTAAAACTTTTTCACTATAGCTGAACAGCATTTGGACACCCATATATACGAATACAATGAAAAGAAAAGGAAGTATCCCTCCACCATAGGTTAGATATTTTTTATATGTTAAGTATCCAATTCTACCAATTTTATTGACTTCATAATAAATATTAACTCTTTCGGATTTAAAATTGTTTTCCAAAAGCGGATCCTTTTCCCCCTTTTCTGGTGAATTCTGCTCAAGTATTACTTTTGATGGTGTATCGATTGACGTGTATATCTCACAGGGCGTTTCTTGTTCTAATTTACTACGTAATTCTTCTTCACTGGGTTTACCACAAAACACCAATTTACCAGTTGCTAACTCAATAATACTACATGCATATTGGGAAACTTCGCGATCATTAGTCACGAAAATACAAATTTTGTGTTTTAAAAACCCCAAAATACCATTTCTGAATATAAAATTTTTAACTTCACTATCCACAGAGGCAAAAGGATCATCAAGAAGATATATATCAGCATCTCTATAAAGTGCTCTAGCTAAATTTATTCTCGCCTGTTGTCCTTTGCTTAAATTGGCTCCTTCATCAGTTATAATGGTTTCCTCCCCTGCTTCCAAATCATTTAAATCCTTAGTTAAAGCGCACATCTCCAAAACACAGTGATATCTACTTCTGTCATAAGCTTGTCCAAAAAGTATATTCTGTTTAATTGAAGAAGGAAAAAGCCAGTAATTTTGAGAAGCATATGATAGTCTACCATTAACCCCTAATCTTCCTTGACTTATAGGATACTCTCCCAAAATAGTTTCCAACAAAACTGTTTTCCCGGAAGCCACTGACCCCAAAATTACATTTAATCCACGTGTAAATCTGACCGTTATATCTTCCAGTATATTTTCGTTATTTATTGCTACGTGAACATTGCACATCTCCACACCTAAAAAGTCTGGTTTATATGGTGGCATGGACGTGCTGTTGTTCTTGGCAAAAACCACATTTTCGTAACGCTTAACAGCAGCCATCATCTGTGATATGTAGATAGTGCTCCTTGGAACCAAAAAGATAAGAAGGCGCCCTAGCCTTACGTTTAAATTTCCAATGTAGTAAACAGAGGAAGCATCCATATCGTATTTAAAGAAAATGATGCAGACGATAATGGAATAAAATGACAGTTTCCAGGTGAACATACCCAACGAGAGAACAGCCACTTTTAATAAGATTAAGGTTCTCATATGTGTCAATTCTGACCTAAAAGTAAATATTTTGTTACCAAATAACGAAATAAAATTCCTGATTTCTCTAAATAGATGCACTCGTCCTCAGAAAATCACTAATGCGCTAATTAAAAAAAATTGAAATACAAATCTTGTTTCCTGACACCAAGGAAGATTAAAAAACATAACAAAGGTTGCTCTAACGCTTTCCGATAGCCAAGCTATCATCTTTAAAGAATAATTATTGTGGTTTTTAATCTTTCTTGGTTTCAGGGGGCAAGATTTGTGTTTCAATTTTTTAAAATAACCAAGGACCAAGTCCGATCCACCAAAGCTTTAATTTTTTAATGAAGAATTGGCACTTAAAATATTTATTAAAAAAAGTTGTTCTAAAATGAAGATACCTACTTTCGAGTTTCCCAACTTTTTTTCATAAAGAAATCTTCCCAACCATACATCTTTATATATTTAATCCCCCCTAAAATCTCTCTCATCAAATGTAATCTTGTATCAGTTCTCTTATTTGTATCCAGTCTTTTCTTCCTTATTATAGCTCCTATAATACCTACAACGATGATGGATAGTCATCATTACTACTCTTAAATATTTATTCTTACATGATATTAATACACCTAAAAGAACAGTTAATACAGGGGCAAGAGTAATAATTCCAATTTCTTTATAAAACATAGAAAATATAATTAGAGCCTGTAAGGACTCCATCACAATATCACTACATATAAAAATTCCAGTAATTATCGAGGTTATATCTTTTTCTATCAGTGTTACAATTCTTCCTGTAGTTGACTTTCCTGCTGTCAAAGGATCAATCAACAATATATTTCTATACATTAGTGACAGTAAAGCTACTTCAATTTGTAAGACGAACTCAAATCTCCAGAAGAATAAATGATTATGGGCGACACGTTTCAGAAGAGTAACGAAAACAAATCCCAACCCATAGAGCCATGTATTTTGTAGGGTCGCTTCTGAATTTGCTTCGAAAAATGAAATAAATTTTTTCATTAGCATCGCGATTAGGAACCTACAAAAATAGAGGGTAATGATTGGTTCAATTTTGTCAATAACTTACATTGAACTTATTTGAAATAAAACGTAAATTAGTATATAGATAGCATATTTTCTACCATAAGCTTTAGCCAATATTTTGTAAATAGAGAATCTTCTCTTTTTATTTGCTTCAGTTCTTGTAACATTTTTCCAGTAGATCTCCCAGTTTTCCAGATCTCATGTTGTTAGATACTTTTGGTAGATCATCTTCTTTTAAATCCTTCTTTACATGATTCTTTAACGTTTTTACAACGTACCTTAAAATATAATTTCAAATTGAAAAAGCTCGAAACAGAAACAAACCAGAAACTTTAGTTATGTTTTAATCAAACAATAGAGCTTTATACTTTGTACAATTAGATGATGTATTTATTTTATTTGACTATGAGAATATATAAATATGATAATTTTTTAAATTTCTTATGATCTTTTTCTTTAATTGACAGTACACTACTAAGTATCAAATTGAATAGTTTAAAGTCGAAAACTAAAGACTGGTTTCGAGTGCAATTTGAAAATTACCCTTTAATCTAACGATTCCTTCAAGCAATTAATACATATAGCTACACATGTGTGTATCTCCCATTTTATTACATTTAGATGTTTTATTAAAAAAAAAACTTTGTAATTCTCAAAATAAAAGTAAATATCTGAGATTATCGAAAAATTTGTTATTTAATGTCAGATTTAACACTTTTCTTGATGTTCTAATTAACTTCAAATGATTGCCTTGTTTACCGATTAATAAATACATACCAATAAGTTAAATAGGAGAACCAATTGACATTATCCCTAGAATTGGCTTTTCTGTCGATCTTAAGGCCCCTGTCCATACCGAAACAAATGTTGTACACAAATGTAGAAATTATTTACATACCACTTACAAAAAATTGTATGTTATATTATACGATAACGCTAAAAAAGTATACAATTATGTATTTATTTATTCTTATTGTTAACATTAAGATAACGCCTAAATTGTCTGCAATGATGTCAATATTTCGTCGTTAATATTCGTAATTTTCTTATATTTCTGTTTATAAGTATATACCTTTGAAAAAAATCAATATACAATGTATATATTATCGAATATCATTAAACTGCTTTTTTTAGAATTTTTGAGGTCAACGATTATAATTAGAGACCGGATTATATGCAACATAAAAAGCTTAAAATATGTATGCAAATATGTTTAAAATATGCATGCAATAATTTTTAACAACCAAACAAAAGTTCATTTTTCCATAATTTCTTTCTATAGCTTTCATACTAATCTTTTACTAACAAAAACAAAAAAAAGGAACCTCTATTCATATTTTTTTTATATTTTTGACGTGCTCTGTGTCTAATTACCGAACAGTTCGGGATCTCGTTTGTCTGGCAACCCTAAGAAATGTTGAACATCAAAATATAAGATAAAAATCCAAACAACAAGAAAGAAGCTTTTAAAAAAGCCAAACCTTAAGAATCTAGTCAAAATTTCCGGAAATTCAGATTCTAAAACATTAAGGTTTTCAAAGAAAACCCAAAGCTAAGAAAAAAACGCAAAATCTCAAAAAAAAATCCAGTAAAATTTCGAAATCGATAACAAATTTGAAATTTTCCAGCGAAAGTTCATTTTAAGAAAAAAAATCTTATTTTGCGACTAAAGTGAAAATGTAAAAAAAACATAAAAAAAGTCAAAATTTTGAAAAAATGACAAATTTCGAGAAAAAAACTGAATTTTTGCATAGAAAGTAAAAATTTTTCCAAATTAAAATCAAAAAAGACTAATTTTGAAAAAATAGTCGAAATTCTAAAAAAAAGACAAATTTCATTAAAATACGAAATTTCTGGAAAAAACGGATACTTCGCATCGAATGTAAAACACTTAGGAAATATATTCAAATTTTGAATACTTTGAGAATACTTGCTATAAAAGTGACTTTTGACATACATTTAAATTTTAAGGAAAAGACAAACTTTAAAAAAAATTGATTAAAGGAGTAAATTTTGAGAAAGAAAATCAAAATTTCATGTAACAAAAACTAATTGTAAAAATCAAATGCAAAATTTCGACAAAAAGATTGAGGTTTTTAAGGATAGAAATTACGAAACACGGATCAAATTTTCGAGGCCAAATTTAGTTCGAAATTTCTCAAACTCATTTGTGAAAATTTCGAGAACTGGATGGATTTTGAAAAAAAAGTCGGAATTTTATGGCTACATATTTATTTTCTTTTGAATGTTTAAGCCAGAAGGATTCAAGAGCTTCACCCTGTCCAAAATTGAGATAATTTTTTTTAAGTTTAATCCACTCTTGAAATGGCAGCCCCATTGTGCCTTCAAGGCACTGCAACTAGGATTCAGAAACAGGGATAGATGGCAATAAACCGCCTTCTTAAACAAGGATAGATTGCAATTTTTGGGGAAAATTCCATTCGGTAACGAGTTGCATAGCTTGGAAATTCTTTAGAAAAAAGAGTCTCGATAGATAGAAGTCCTCACTGTGTCAAGCTGGACCGCACAGGAATTTGCTGTCTCCGACCATCTTGTATGCCTCAAAAAATCTAATTTTGCGAATAAAATGAAAATGTAAAACAAACGAATTTTAAAAAAAGTCAAAATTTCGAAAAAATGACAAATTTCGAGAAAAAACTGAATTTTTGCATAGAAACTAAAAAATGACGATTTTTCCAAATAAAAATCGAAAAAGGTTAATTTTGAAAAAATAGTCGAAATGCTTAAAAAAGAGACAAATTTCATTAAAATACGAAATTTCTGGAGAAAACGGATACTTCGCATCGAATGTAAAACACTTAGGAAATGGGATCAAATTTTGAGAATACTTCTTATGAAAGTGACTTTTGAAATACATTTAAATTTTAAGGAAAAGACAAACTTAAAAAAAATTGAATAAAGAAGTAAAATATCGAAATTTCGGAAAAGTAAACAAATTTTGAGAAAGAAAATCGAAAAACGAATTGTAAAAAACAAATGCAAAATTTCGACAAAAAGATTGAGGTTTTAAAATAAAAGATAGAAAGTACGAAAAAAGGATCAAATTTTCGAGGACAAATTTAGTTCGAAATTTCTTAAACTCATTTGTGAAAATTTCGAAAACTGGATGGATTTTGAAAAAATAGTCGGAATTTTTTGGATAACTATTTATTTTCTTTTGAATGTTTAAGCCAGAAGGATACGAGAGCTCCAGCCTATCCAGAATTGAAATAATTTTTTTTTAAGTTTAATCCACTCACAAGAGCAACCCCATTATGCCTTCAAAGCACTGAAAGTGGGATGTGGAAACAGGGATAGATGGCAATGAACCGCCTCCTTAAACAAGGAAAGGTTGTAATTTTTGGGGAAAATTCCATTCGGTAACGAATTGCATAGCTTGGAAACTCTATAGAAAAAAGAGTCTCCGTAGATAGAAATCCTCACTGTGTCAAGCTGAACCGCACAGGAATTTGCTGTCTCCGACAGTCTTGTATGCCTCAAAAATCTTGCCCTTGGAGGGATCAATCCTATTAATTCCTGCGAGCATCTCCCATGATAGTACTTGTAAAAAAGAGACAAGTCAGCAACCATTCGCCCATGCTCTAGTATTTTGAGAGAATCGGTCAAACTCTCGTCATCAATTAGGCAAAACTTTCAGAAACAAACATTTCCAGAAAGTGAGATTAAAAAATAACTGTTGGAAATTCCAAAGAAATTTTCCCTGAATATTTGCCTTCGTACAAATATTAAAAATTTTTGAAACATAATTTTTACAATTTTTATAATTGTAATTTTTTTATTAGAGGATACGACAAATTTTCAGAAAAAGGCAAATTTTGATAAGCCAACCCTAATTTAAATCAGATTTTAAGAAAAGTTGAAATTTTCAGAAAGACGAATCTTGAAGAATAGTTAAATTTCGAAAAAAAAATAACGATAAAATGTAAAAACTTTGAGAAAATCAGATTTTGATACCAAAAGCCAAATTTTAAGAAAAATCGAAAACGATAAATTTTGTGATAAAACATCAATTTTGGATAAAAAATGCGATATTAAGAGAAAATTTTGAAATATCAAGAAAGAACGAATTCGGAAAAAATGAAATTTCTGAAAAAAATCTCCATAGTTAAATATAAATGTTCGATTAATTGTTGAACCACGGGGCAAGTATTATGCCCTGCCCTCTTCTAGCTGCGTCTATGAAATAAAAACATCAAACAGCTAAACGTACCAAATTGAAAAAAATTTACAACCACAACCATGTTACCAGGGCTTCGAACCGGAACTGAACCGAAAACCAGAAACCGAAAAAAACCGTTATTTTTGTAGGAACGAAAACCGAAACAGAACCGGAAAAAAATAAAGGTTTATTTCGGTTCGTTGAATTTGTATGTTCTTAAAATAATTTTTACTTTACCCTAAAGTTTGGGATAATTTTAGAAGTTTCCTGTTCAAAATTTTACACAAATCCATGGCAACTTTCAACACAAAATTACGAGTTTACTTTAAGAAATATTTTTTTGAAAGTTCAATTAGAAACTTACAATTTCCACTCTTTCTAAGAAAATGTTGATTTCATTCTCAAAATTTCGAGCCAAATTGAGTTTTAAGTTGTATAACTTGAATATTCCTTTTTCAACATTTTCGACTCTTTTGTGAAATTTGGACCTTTTTCTTGAAATATTTATTTCGTTTCCTAAAAGTTCGATTTTAAAATAAAAATTTTATGTGCTATTGTAAATATGGACTCAAGTAGTGGAGTCTTTTTTATTAAAGCCTAGTTTCCTGGCAATTTTATTTGCAAATTCGACTTTTTCCGTAAATTCCAACTTTTTTTTCAGAACAAACACTCAAAATTTGTTTGTTTATTCTCAAACTTGGATTTTTCCTTTTATAATCCGATATCTCTAATTTTTAAAATGGTTAATAAAAATTTCGCGTTTTTTTCTTCAAATTTCATTTTAGTTTAAATATGTCAATTTTTTTCTACAAATTTCAAATTTTCATGATTTTTTTATGATGCCGACTTCATAGAACTGCCCAAAATTCCTGGATTTGGCTTTTTTTCTCAAAATTTGCGTTAAAATCTCCCTATTTCTAATTTTTCCTAGAAATTGGGGAATTTCAGTCAAAATTTTAAGAGAAAAATACAACATTTATATTGCAATGTAAAGCCGGGATCTTAAAATTGAAGTCGACATTTTGAGGGTAAACTTGAAACGATGACAAGTTAGAAAATGTCTAATTTAAACTTTCAATTTTTATCTGGTTTTGTTTACGCTATATTTGACTTTTTTCTTAAAATTTCGACTTTAGCCTCGAAGCTGTAATTTTTTTTTTCAGATTGTTTTGAATTTAGACAGCTTTAACATTGAAATTTAGTTAAGTCTTAAATTCGTTTTGTAGAATTCAAAATTTAAAAATTGGTAATTTGGAAAATTAGATTCTTCAGCAAAATTAAAAAATGTCTGGAACGAATTTTGAAAAAGTGTCGAAGTTATCACAAAAACTCGAACTTTTGAAAAAAAAAATGGAATATCGAAAAAACTTCAAATTTTAAATAAAGGTATATTAAACTTCGAAAGTCCCAATTTTGATGATAAAAGGTAGAAATTTTCAAAAAAGGATTAAAATCCTGAAAAAATTCAAATATTTCAAAAAGTAACAATTTTGAAAAGAATGAAAATTTTTGGAAAAAAGTCGAAATTATCAAAAAAAAGGAGTTAAAACTTCGAGAAATAGTAAAATGTTTGAGCCAAAGTGGAAATTTTCAAAAAAATGTAAAAGTTAAAAAAAAATGTTTCAACATAATCATATAAAAAATCCAAAATTTAAAAAAAACTGAAATTTTGAGAAAAAAAAGCTTTGTGTTATCAATTTTTTTACAAAAAGTCAAAATGTTAGAAAGAAGAGGAACTTTTTTTAAATGAAACAAATTTTGAAAAAGTTACAGGATCGAGAAAAGTCGAAATTTTGATGATAAAAAGTCGAAATTTTCAAAAAAAGTCTAAATTTTGAAAAGGGTTCGAAAATATTAAAAATGTCGAAATTTTGAGAAAAACTTAATTTTTCAAACAACAGAAATTAAAGGAAAATCTAATTTTTCAATTAAAAGTTTAGTTTACTACATAAAAGTCGAAATTAAAAAAAAAATCTCAGTTTTCAAAAAAAAAATCAAAACTTTGAGAAATTGTCAAAAGTTGGATCAATGTAAAAATTTAAAAAAACAGGATGGAAGTTTTTAAAATTCAGTTTTCAAACATCATTAAATTTACAGAAAAAATCAAAATTTTGAAAAGAATATAACAATTTGGAGAAAAGATCGAAATTATGGGTAAAGTTTTTAAAAAATTCAGCATTTGAAAAATAAATTAAAATCCTGAAGAAAGGCGAAACTGAAAAAGTCTTGCGATTAATAAAATAAATAAACATTTAAAAACAGTAGAAGCTAAAAAAAGAAAATTTGAATTTCAAAGTTTTTAAAATATAAAGACGAAATGCTTTAAAGAAATCGAAAAATATTTAGGAATTTTCAATAAAAATCGAAGGCAGACTTTTCAAAAAGTAATCAATTTTAGAAAGTCAGAATTTTGCGAAAAAGCGAAAATTGAAAAAAGTTGAATAAAAAAAAACAAACACTCGAGAGTCGATATTTGCAAAAAGTTAAAACTTTGAAAAAATTCAAATTTTAAAAAATTGGATTTGTAAAAAAAAGATGAAATTTCGAGCTTAAAGTTTCTGATATTTACAAAAATAAGGTCAAACATTCAAAATTCGCGATCAATTTCAAATATTCAAAAAAAAATTTCAAAAAATAAAATCTTTAACAAGAACAACAGTTATAAAAGTAAAATATTCAAAAAAATTAAAACTTACCAAATAAGACTGAATTTTGAGGAATTTGGAATATTCAAAAAATCAAAATTTTGAATAAACCCGACATTTTCAAAATCAAGTTAAAATTTCGTAAATTTGGAAATCAAACAAGAAAAGATCGACTTTGTGAAAAAGTGGGTTTTTATTGTCGAAATTTTCGAAATAAGTCAAAATTTTCAATAAAAATTGAATTCTTCAGAAAAGTCGAAACTTTCAAAAAGTATATAACCAAAGGATCCTTTCTATTTTTTCACCTAGGCGAAAGCGCAGGTATCAGCTAATTTTCTTAATAAAATTCGAGGTTTTTTTAAAGTTTAAACTAAAAATGAACCCAAAATTCAGAGTTTCAGCCTGAAATTTTTAAACTCGAAAAATCGGGAAATATTTTTTTCAAATTTTAAGCATTACCAAGTAGTTATATGCTGTAATATGTAAAAAAAGAGAGACACAATTTCCTGAATTATGTTAGCAGATTAATTCAAATAAAAACTTTTAAAAAATTAAAAAATGAGTCACCCGGAACTGAGCCAAAAACCGGAAAAAACCAACCGCTATTTTTGTCAGAACGAAAACGGTTTACGGTATATCAAAAATGGAAAAAATTATTTAAATAAACAGATAAATTAGTTAAACTCAGTTTAGCATATTTGTATGCTACCATCCAAAAAAGGGACTGTCAGACTAGAACTCTCTTCCCTTTTCTACTATTACTAACTGTGTTCTGAGTATAATTAAAACATGTTCAATGCTCTCCTATTTTCATGGTCAAGGCATTTTGGCATACTTCGTTATCGTCATTTTGTTCTATGAATTACCTTACACGTTAGACTACTCTTTGAGGCCTTTGATAGTAATACTTTTTTGGTGATATACTACCCGAAACTATAAAACGGCTTTCCCTTCAGTACCCTCCCAGCTTTATCTATTCTGGTCTATTCTTGATATTTTTTAACTTACAGGAAGTTATATTTGCTTAAAAATTACTTATTTGTGGTTGAAATATAATAAAACTCTTCAGGATTTTTTATATAAATTTAAAATAGCTTAATATTAACATATTTAACTGACAAACTAATCACAATTCATAAAAAAGTGCATTTTACCATCTTTCAGTAACATAAATCTATCACACATTAATACTACTTTCTTTTTGTGCGTGATTATAAGCATCGTTTGACTGGTGAAGGTTTCTTTGATTTTCTTGAGGATTAGTTCTTCTGTTTCATAATCGATACTTGCTGTGGCTTCATCAAAAATTAAAATTTTGTTATTCTTCAGTATCACCCTAGCCAAACACAAAAGTTGCCTCTGACCCATACTCAAATTTTTACCACAATCATCATCTAAACTTTTTACCACATGTTTCATCCCAACCGCTTCCAATGCATCCCAAACAGCTTCATCACTGTACTCATCCATTGGATCAATATTTTCCCTAAATGTTCCTTCGAATACAAATGGAATTTGAGGGACTACTGATAAACTTTGTCTTAGAATTTTAAGGGGAATAGTCTTGAGGTTCACATCATCAATTACAATGTCCCCTACAGTGCGATAAAACCTAAACAGCGCCATCACTATAGAGGTCTTGCCTTCACCAGTTCTTCCAATCAAACCTAGTTTTTCATGTGGATGAATAGTGAAACTGATTCCAGACTCTGCGTTTTTTCTAGAAGTTGAATAAGCCAGATTAACATCTTTCAATTCCACAGTGGCGTCCGTAGGCCATTTTTCCAATATGGTGCCAGAAAGTAAATCCTCTTGTTCAGACTGAATATATTCGAGAACACGTTCCACTGAAGACATAGAACTTTCCAACTCACACCACTCCATAACAAGAAATTCCATTATCTCACCTAGGATGCTGGCTTGATTAATGGAAAAACCCACACTGCCAGCCTGTGTGCCTTAAATTAAAGCAAAATTGTTACAAATTGTGAAAATGAGACCAAGAATAAGAAGGTAGCATTAGCTCTTACTTTTAGAATTAACTATATAATATAGAGTAATGGCCGATAGGAAGCAAGAAGACGTGATAAGTATAAGAAAACATAAAGCATTGCCAGCACAAATCCCAAGATGATACACTGAATTATACAGATTTTGATGACTGTCAAACTCTTTCTTTAGAACATCTTCCATGTTAAAAGTTCTAATAGTTGTTAAGCCTTTAAAAGTAGCAATCAAGTGTCCCACAATAGGACTTCTACCTAAAAAAAACAAGGTTAAATAATGCGCTAGGAAAAAGCATCTACTTACAGCTTGACTTCAGCCTTTCTATACTACGGAGAGGTGTAATGAAAGCAAAAGCAAATAAAACATACAAGGTAACTAAGGCGATGGAGGAAATCATAAAGGTAGTGCTAATACTTGCTATGATTACAGTAATACCAACCAGACGTGTTGTTTGCTAAAAAAACATCATACAATGCGATTCACTAATAAGAGTACGACCCTTGGAAGCCCGAAATGCCACCCAATACAATAAGTAGAAGGGATAATAAATCATAATATGTAGTTGGATAACCCTTACATTATGTATGACAGTACCACATCTGCAGAACTAATACTCGAAAATTTGGCCAAAGTTCCTAGGCCTAGGATTCAAGCCAGTTTGAGAAACAAAGGAAGACAAACTTTGAGCATAATTTTAATCTTGAATGATTGAAATATAAATCTTGTCCCAGAAACCAAGAAAGATTAAAAAACACAACAATGGTTGCTCTAACGCGTTTCGATAACCAAGCTATCATCTTCAGAGAAATATCTCTCTTGGTCATCGTGTGGAATCAGCTTGGTGATCGAAAAGCGTTAGAGCAATCATTGTTGTGGTTTTTAATCTGTCTTGGTTTCAGGATATAAAAGAATCTCTCTGAAGATAATAGCTTTGCTATCGAAACGCGTTAGAGCACCCATTGTTGTGTTTTTTTAATCCTTCTTGGTTTCAGAAGATAATATATGTATTTCAATTTTTGAAGATAACCAAGGATCAGTCCGTTTCACAAAAATTATTGCTTTAGAATATTTGTCAGTTAATCAAATTTTGTGATATTTATAAATAAAAAAGGGAGTCCAAAATCAAAATTTATTACTTTTGTCGAATCTAGATATTAATGAATATTATTCATTGGATTGTACTTTGGACTTGTGGAAGTTATACTCTTATGTGAATCACCCAGTATAATAATAATAATAATAAATAGTAATTTTGCACCTACCCTTATGCAATCCTTAAAATATATTGGAACGTGTTCATCGATGTTGTTTATATCTCTTGAAAATCGGTTGAGAATATTTCCTATCAAATGTGTATCGAAGAAACTCATTTTGCTTCCAATTACTTTTTTAGTTAGGTCTTTGCTGATATATCTAGAAGCTCGTATAAAAAATAAAGAATGGGTGCAACCCACAACAAATAAAACAACGCCGCAGGAAAATGTCGTTATTGAATACAAATTTGTTTGCGAGGACTGCGTTCTCATTAACTTTTCGTAATCCTGTTTCAATATTGGAATACATTTTCTGATAAACGAATTTGTCCCATTTATACCACTAGCAGCAGAGCCATTAATAATAGCAGTACAATTCCGAAATAATGATATCTCTTCTTGAGTGTTTATCCTAAAAATGCATTAAATAAATTTGATTAAGAAGATCGAATGGAATCAATATTTTGTATGTATTCTTACTGGGTGATCGATTAACTCATACAATTCCAACATTTTCCCACAAAGTATAAAATGATATTCTCCTGAATTTCCCCAGACCAAATTTACGCCAAATAAAGATGTTGTGAAGCTCTAACTAGTGTGTTAGAAGAGCTGGCACAGGTAGAAAGTAACTTGATTTTAAAATCGATATTTACAATTTTTGTTCAAATTTTATATTCTCCAAACCGCATTTGGAATTTAAATTGGCGATTTTTTTTCTAATATTCCGCCTTTACACTTGAAATTTTTAGTTTTTCTTCCCAAAATTTGTACTTCTAATAAAATACACATTTTTTTTTATAAAAAATAAAAATTTTTATTTTTAAAATTGAGTTTAAACTCAAAATATCGAGAATTTTTTTATGAATTCAGAAATTTTTATAACTTTCTTATAATTTAGACTTTTTTTAAATCACCAGGTTACTATGTCAATTTATAATTATTTATTATTTTTTCATTAATTTCGTTGTATCAATTGAAACATTTGACTTTTTTTGAAGTTTTGATCTGTTTTTTCGAAATTTGTATGAAGTTCAGATTTTTTTTTTATTTTTACTTTAATTTTGAAAGGTTAACCTGTCGAAAGTTCCCATTTTTTCTCAAAATATTTATTCAGTTGTAACCTTTTTCTCTTAAATTTTGTGTAATTCAAGCTGGAAATTTTGACTGTACACATTTTGACTTTAATATCGAAATCTTCACTTTATTCTCTCTCATCGAGTGTAAAAAGAAAAAGTGGATTCTTGCAAATGCTTACTTTAAAGTAAGGCAAAGACTTTACTTTACCAGCTTTCACTTTGTCAAAATGTTCAGTTTTTTCTCAGATCTTTGAGTGTAAAAAAGAAATATTGTAAAAATTTGGATTTTTTACCATAGTTTTAATGTTTCTCAGAAATGGTTTTATAAATTATTATCGCTTTTATTCAAAACATCACTAGGTTTGCCAGATCTCCCGTGTTTTACGGGGGTTTCCTGTTGTGTCCCGTAAACCTGTATTTGAAAGGAAATCTCCCGGATTTTGAAAGAGGGATAGAAGCTAAAGAGCTTTTACAATTTACATTAGCAGCTACAATTGATCTGTTATTTCATTATTTGGGAATGAAGACCTTTTTTTGGTCAACAAACGGTTTCCTCCTTTTTTAATAATCCCCAGTAAAACCCATATGCCAATCTCCTGTAAATTCAAAAGTTACAGGTGGCAGCCCACGTCACTTTGTTTTCTAAATTTTTGTAAAGTAGAGACTTGTATATCAAAAATTTTAGATAAAATTTAATTTCGGATTTATTTTACTTTAACATTTTTCTAAATTTCTAAATTTTGACTCTAATCGCGAAAAGTTGATCTCCGAAATTTTTTAAGATATTTCTTCTTCGAAAATTATACTTTCCTTAAATTTAGGATTTTAACTTTTTACAATGATTCCCAATTTAAACCCAAAACTTATACATTTTCTATAAGTTTTGATTTTTTTGAATTTTGACGTTAACTCCAATTTTTTTTATGTTTTCACTTTAAAATTGGAAACTCGGGTTTTTGTTCTAATCTTTGATATTTTTTCTCTTAGTAAAAGAATTAGGATTATTACTAAAAAAACCATTTTCAATTGAAAATAATTCAGTAAAGAGCAAGTCGGGCTCGCACAATTAGGGTTTCGTATCAATTACTACAGTGAACAGTCAAGAGACCAAATTAAATTCCTTTTACTTATGTATGAATTTGAAATGATATCCAGACTTTCTTGCAGGGCTTCGAACCGGAACTGAACCGAAACCGAAAACCGAAAAAAAACCATTATTTTCGCCGGAACGAAAACCGGAACGAAACCAAAAAAAAAATATTGGTTTATTTCGTTTCGTCGAATTTATATACTTAAAATATTTTTTATTTTATACTTAAGATTGGAATTTTTTAGAAATTTCAATTTTTATTTCAAAATTGTGCACAATTCCATGCAACTTTCATCTCTCATTTCTGATTAGATTAGATTAGAAACACACAATTTTCACATTTTCAACCCAAATAAAAATTTTAAGTTTAAATTTGAATCTGTTATCAAGATTTTCAACTTTTTCTTGAAATTTGGACTTTTATCTGAAAATTACTCTAAATATTTCTTTTCTTCTTCTAAAATTTCGAGTTGAAAATAAAAAAAAATTTCCTCTGTTGTACCTTTGGAATAAAGTAGTAGCATGTTTTTCATTGAAGCTAGAGAACCTCGGTTGTCCTTACAAGTTTTTTGCAAATTTGAGTTTTTCTAGAAATTTTTCTATAATCTTTTTTTAAAAAATTCTTTCTTTGACTTTCAATTTTCTTTTCTTCTTTTGATACCTATATTTTTTAAAGTTATTAATCACATTTTCGATTTTTCGTAACTTTTTTTCCTTCAAATTCCACTTTGATTTTAATATGTCAATTTTTTTTCGAAATTCCAAATTTAAATTTTTGTTGCCGACTTCGTAAATCTTCCAAAAATTCCAAAATATGATTTTTTCTCAAAATTTTCGCTAAAAGCTCGCACTTTCAAATTAAACCTAAAAATTTTTAAATTTCAAGTCAAAATTTTATCAAAAATCCAACATGATATTTCAATTTAATACCGGGATCTTGGCAGTGGGGTCGAAATTTGTACAGTAAACTTGAAATGATGACATGTTAGAAAATGTATAACTTAACTTAACTTAAATTAAAGTAGCAATTTTTATTCTGAAAGCTTTGATTTTTTCCTCAAGTCTCAAAACTGTAATTTGTTTAGAATTTAGAAGTCAAAATTGTGTTCCCTTAAATATTATGTAATTGCTTTCGCTAAACCACTGGTATAAATTCGAAAATTTGGTCCTTTGCAAGTTCGACCCTTTGCTACTTGAACTTTTGTGTCAAAAATCTATTATAAATATGTTAAATTTTTTCACAAATTTTACAAAATTTCGTCTTTAAAATTGAAAATTTGTTGTTGATCCTAAAATTTTAATTTTTTTATAGAAAATTTAACTTTGAAAATAATTCAAATTACACTTTTTGTGAAATTTTTTACTTTTATTCTTATAATTTATATTTCCATTAAAAATTTCAAATTTTTGCTCAAAATGTTAGCAGAAGATAGATTTTAAACGCAAAAGTGCTAACTTAAATTTAAAAATTTTATGTTAATTTTTATTTTGAATATTTATATTCAGAATCTCGAGTTCAAATTTTTGAAAAAGTATAAATTTTGAGGAAAAACAAATTTAATTTTTGACAAACGATTTTTCAAAATTAATCCCAAAATTTCGAGTCCTGAACATTCCCCTCTTATAAAATTTGACCTGTTTTCAAGATTTTAGCTTTTTTTAAAGATTTCGTTTTTTTTTTGAAGAATTCGACTCTTTCAAACTAACAATTTTCAAAATTTGACTTTTTCTTAATTTCGAATTTTATGAAAACTTCCAATTGTTGAAAATTTGGATTTTTTTTTAGAAAATTTGGCACTTTTTTGAAAAATTTAGCTTTTCTTCGAAAATTTTGACTTTTTTGGAAAATTGCTGATTTTTTTGAAAATTTCGTTTTTCATGACAATTTTAGCTTCCTTCAAAATTTCGGCTATTTTGAAATTTCCATCTATTTATGGACTTTTTTTCAAAACGAAGACTCAAAATATGAATGAATATTTGAAAATTTCTATATTTTTTCAGATTATCATTCTTTCTTGATATTTTAACCTCGTGAACATTTTGTCTTTTCAAAAACTAGTTTTAAAATATTCTTTAATTGAAAATTTAGATCTTTGTTGAAAATCATAACTTTTTTTTTAAATCTTTTTCAAAATTTCTCCATTTTCTAAAAATTAGGACCTTTTAACCTTTTGATAATTTGAAATAAAAATCGGCTCTTTTTCGTAAAGTTTGAATTTTTTGGAAAAATCATTGTTTTTTTTTAAAAAAAAACTTCATTTTTATGGCAATTTCAGCTTCCTTAAAAGTTTCGGCTATTTTGAAAATTTCATCTATTCAAAATTCTGATTTTTTGAAAGCTTCAACTTTCGCTAAAAATCTCGACTTTATTGAAACTTTACGAATTAATTTTAAAATATTTGACTTCAACATCGAAGCTTCGATTTTTTTGAAAATATGAAGATTTTTTTAAAAACGGTGCCTTTTGAAAAGTAGAATATTTGAAAAGTTCTATATTTTTTCAAATTTGACTCTCTCTTTATATTTCGATTTGTTCAAAATTTTGTCTTTTGAAAATATATATTTTAAAAAATTTTCTATTTGAACATTTGAACCTTTGTTGGACATTTTTTAAAATCTCCGAATTTTTTTAAAATCTCTTGAAATTTTCGATTTTCATGACAATTTCAACTTCCTTCAAAAGCTGGGCTTTTTTGAAAATCGTTTTCAAATTATCGACCTTCGTTAAAAATATCTATTTTTTTTATTTATTTTTTTTGCAACGGACTGGTCCTTGGTTATCTTCAAAAATTGAAATACAAATCTTGTCCGCGAAACCTAGAAAGATTAAAAAACTATTCCAAATTTAAATTTATATTTGTCAATTTCTTATAGTTCAAGTCTCAACTCATAATTTCGAGAAAAATGTATATAATTAAAGAATAGAAGTCAACATGTCCATAAAAAGGGTTAAGAGGTTGCTAGAAAAAGAGAGAGAGAAAGACTAAATTTTGTTAAAAATCGAAATTTTATAAAAATTAATAATGAAAAGTACCTACTAGTTTAAATTTTAAACTTCAAAAGAAAAAAATTAAAATATTGAAAAAAGCTTAATACATTAAACAAAACTTTCGAAAAATTTTACTTTTTCTAGAAATTTTGAAGGTTTCAGCAACATTTCCAGAAACAAAATTGAATATTTGGGTTTAAATTCAAGACTGAATTAGGGTAGAAAATTTTCAAACTCTTTTTTGAAATAAATTTGAAGTTCTTTTTTGAAATTGTGGCTGGTCTTTCTTATTTTCGTTTATTTTTTTAGTCGAAACAGTAAAAATAAATTTTATTAGAAAAAGCTAATCAAGGTCAAAACTTCGATAGAGAACCAAAATTATGAAAGAAAAAGGTCTCTCAAATTTTCGATTTTAATCGCCAAAGTTCGTATATTCTAGAAGTTTTCAACTCTAAGGTGAAAATTCCGAGCTTAAATTTGAAATATCTAAACCCGAAATACCGATTTCGTTTTTTATAAATTTTAGGTTTTTATTGAAATTTGAACTCAAATTGAACTAAAAATTCAGAGTTTCACCATGAAAATTTTAAACTTGAAAAATATAAAATATTTTCGTTCAATTTTAGGCAAGGTTGTAATATTAAAGTAAAAAAGACATCACATTTTCTAAATTATGTCCAAAAATCAATTTTTAAAGACTTTTAAAAATCAAAAAATGAACCTGGAACTGAACCGAAAACCGAAAACCGGAAAAAACCATTATTTTTGTCGGAACGAAAACCGAAACTGAACCGATGTAATTTTTTGGCCGAAACGAAAACCGAAAACCGGAACGAAAAACATAGCGGTTCGAAGCCCTGCTTTCTTGTGCTATAATTGAAAAATAAAAAAAAATTGTCCATTTTCAACTTTCACTTTTTTCTACAATCAATCCAATTATTTAAGAAACTGATAACTGAGTTAATAATGTCTCAGATAAAACAGGTCGCAATAAAACGATGACTAACACAGTTTATGAGATCGCCTCGGATTGCCCTAAAATGTTCGGCTCCTAGCGCAATTACTGTGTTGCGTGAACTTCGAAAATATTTATCTAAATGAAATAATGTAGGAGACAAATTTGATTTGCATTCTATCCTTCAGCTAATTCGCAATGAGTCGAAGATTAATACAATTTATGTGATCGCGCCGGATGACGCGCTAAAATATTAGAATCCAATCGTAATTACAGTGTTGCGTGCAACTAAGTAAACCTTTGCTCCGAAAATATTCATCTAAGAGACATTCTATCTTTTGGCTAAATCGGGTTTTTTATTTGAATAAATTGTTACTATATGAGTCAAAAAGCCTTGGAATGCAAGCACCTATTTTTTAAATACTTTTTTCTCAAGAACCATTACGATATTGAAAACATCTGCTGTTTTCCGATAATCAATGGCCCAATATCTACTAAATCTATTAAAACCTAAATTTTATCTTTAGAAACCTAGAAGAACAAGGAAGACGGCCATTTCTAACACATTTTGAGTTGTATCTTTAAGACGATTAGACCAAAAATTATATAAAAAATATTTTAGGATTCTTAGAGGTAGGTTTTTCAATTGATATTTCACAGGATATATTAACTAAAACTTGATTTTTCGAAGACCAAATTAATTCTTCATTTTAATTTAAAATATTTCTCTTTTTCTACTACAGTAAACTCCCGCTAAAGTTGCGCTCACCGGACTGGATCGACCGTTAAAGTTGCTACTCCCCTACCATCCCTAACAATATCGAAAAATCTATATGTTTTATTGCTCCTTGCGCGGTTGAGTGGGTTATTCAAAAGTGGCCCTAAAACTCGGAACTCTAAGTCGTCGTTCGAAAAAAGAGAGGGGGAATATGCGAGCAACTTTAGCGATCGTATCTTGTCAACTTTAACGAGCGGACAACTTTAACGGGCGCAACTTTAGCGGCGGGAGTCGACTGTAGTTGGCTCGCGGAGTTGCGTAGGTCATGGAGAACTAACGTTGTGCAAAATTTCAAATTTCTACGTTGCATGGTTTTCGAGGAAAACCTCTTTGTGACAAACATGAGAATAAGATTATAAGAAATCTGCTTTAGCCTTTTAAGGTACGGAACCCTAGAAAGAATAAAATATGAAAAATTCATCCTTAATTTTATTTTTAACAGAGACAACAAATTTAATCGTTTTGAGGACAGAAAAAAATCTTAGCGGATTGAAATTTTAAAGTTTTCTTTGAGATCATTTAAGGCTATGAAGTTAGAGTTAATATTCTTAGCCCATTCGTTGTTTACAAAGTTATGCCAAAGATAGTTCATCGGCAGTATTCGTAGCAAAAAGTTTGAAGAAGGTTAGATGTGTAGTGCGTAAGCGAAACGTTAGCACCAGACTCAATTTTTAGCATATACTGCCCGCATGGACACAATGATACTAATCCCCAAGCCACTTTGCACTAGAATTTCTGAGCCGACAGCGCTACACTGCTTATGCGAGAAGATTTCAGCAACAGAGCTGTCATAAGGTAGAAAGAGTAGTGCAGCTGCTTTGTTGTTATTACTTCAAAATATTTCCCTAACATGCGGAATGAAGCATCGAAATTTTGAAATTTCGATTGCACAAGAACAGGACTGTCAAAATTCCTCATATTTTACTAGTTTATTTACAATATTATACTACATAATATATTACTTTTTATCAAAATCTATAGAAATGTTTGACCGTAATAAATTAAAATCTTTTAAAAAACATTCTTTCGCCTATACCTTACATAAGATTGATGCTAAATATTTGAACTTCGGCATCATTCAATTTAGCAGGTATGTGGGTAATATTGTGAGTAATATATGACAGAAATTTAAAAAAAAATCTACAAAAGAGCAATTGATCAGTGAACTGCCTAACGCGAGTATTCCTTATTACTGAAATTTTAACATCTGCTCCAAACAACTTCCTCGTATTATTATTTTTAATCAAAACTATGGCTTGTGCTTCTACAGAATGCTATGCAGTTTTCAAAACCCTACTCACATTTTCAATACAAACATTGTTTCCCAAGTTATTGATTACCAAAGTCAAAAATGACTTTCTTGTTTTAAACGACAATCATTCGGCAAAAAATCACCAAACAGGTCTCAGATACCGATCAAATTAAAGATAATTAAATTATCTAGAAGAGCTTTATGATAAAATTACTGAAAAATAAATTATTGAAGTTCGTAAATCTTTTTTAAATATAGACACACATTTGAAAAAATTTGGGCACATATTGTTTTTAAATTACTGGAAAACTGCTGATGCTTAACAATGTGGAATATTGGATCTGAAAACTAGAAGTTTGGAGCCTTAACTTGTTTTCATGACTGACACATTGCTTTCATGACTGGTACTTGAGTATCAGCAACGACTGATAAAACGTTGGCAAGCCAGCCTAACTTGTCGCGGTTTTACGCAAACGCAAAACTTTGACCATGAATTCGCCATCCAACTTTATGCTTAAAATCCATTTAATTATCTGGAGTATGGAATGGGTGTTGATTTTTGAGGATGAGAGTAAATGGTAAGAGAAAGACTTACCACTGACTTAAAACTTTTTCACTGTAGTTGAACAACATTTGAACTCCCGTGTATACGAAATATGATCAAAAGAAAACCAAATACTCCTCCAGCATATGTTAGATATTTTTTATATGTTAAATATCCAATTTTGCCAATTTTATTAGCCTCGTAATAAATATTAGCATTTTTCGATTTGAAATCTCTAACCAGGAGAGGATGTATTTCTCCATTCTCTGGTAACTCCTCTTCAAGTCGTTTACTTGGTACTATATTGGTTGCTATACATTTTTGATGAAGCGTTTCTTGCTCTAGATTACAATACAAATCTGGTTGACTGGGTTTATTACAGTGCACCAATTTACCAGCTGATAGCCTAATAACATTTGATGCGTATTGCGAGAATTCTTGATCATTCGTCACCAAAATACAAATCTTAACTTTTAAAAGCCCCAAAATGCCACTTTTAAATATAAAATGTTTAACCTCGTTATCCACAGAGGCAAAAGGATCATCAAGAAGATATATATCAGCATTTTTATAAAGTGCTCTAGCTAAATTTATTCTAGCTTGTTGACCTTTGCTTAAATTGGCTCCCTCATCACTTATAATGGTTTCGTCCCATGCTTCCAAATCATTTAAATCCTTAATTAAAGCGCATACCTCCAAAACACTCAGATATCTGCTTTTATCATATGGTTGTCCAAAAAGTATGTTCTGCTTAATTGAAGAAGGAAAAAGCCAGTAATTTTGAGAAGCATATGACAATCTACCATTGATCCCCTAATCTTCCTTGACTTATGGGATACTCTCCCAAAATGGTTTCCAACAAAACAGTTTTTCCGGATGCAACTGACCCTAGAATTAAATTTAACCCAGGTGTAAATCTAACTGTTATGTCCTCTAGTATATATTCGTTATTTATTGCAACGTGAACATTGCGCATCTCCACACCTAAAAAGGCTGGTTTATATGGTGGAATCGCAGTGCTACTGTTCTTAGCAAAAACTACATTTTCGAAACGCTTAGCGGCAGCCATCATTTCTGAGAGTGCGGTGGTACTCCTTGGAATCACGTAGATCAGAAAGCGTCCCAGCCTTACATGCAAATTCGCGATGTAGTATACAATGGAAGCATCCAAATCGTATTCAAGCAAAATACTGCAAATTATAAAGGCGTAAAATGACAATTTCCAGGTGAACATGCCCAACGCGAGAACTGCCACTTTTAATATGATTAAGGTTCTCATATGCTTCAGCTCTGATCTAGAAACAAATATTGATAATGAAATGGTGAATGGTGTAAGAAAAAAGATTCAGGTTTTAACAACAAAACGTACAAAAAGTCAAAATATCTAGGAAAAGTATTGTAACGCAATGTAAATAAATGGAATAGAATTTAGAATAGAATTTGGTGCGTAAGAAAAGTTTCTAGAAAGATCTGATAAGGGGAAAGCGGCCGCGATAACGAAACAAACGGCACATAAGCGTTGCAGAAATTTCGGAAAACGATAAGTCTTATCTGCGTGATTTTTCTAGAACCCGGGAGCCAAAACTATATAAGGCGGTCAGTAAGTTAGAGTCAGTGTAGTTAGTGAGTTAGTAGAAGTCAATAATAAGTAAGTTAATTGTTCAGTTGTGGTGATGCGAGTTAAGTTTAATAATAAAGTGGGTATTATTCAGCCTGTGTTTAATAATCAATTCGAACCGATATCCCGTAACAGTATAAATGGGTCTGGAGTCAATATTCAAGGCAACATTTCTAACCAAATGATAAAAATTTCTAGAATGAGTATAAACTTTGCGTTTAAAGGCCAAATTAAAAAAAAAGAATCAATTGAAGGTCCAAATCCAAATTCTTAGAGTATTTTTTCCTGCAGTTGCACTACTGACTCGGGTTGCGTTTTAAAACCAGGATTTAGAAAACAGAAACGAGAGAAATTGAGTGGCGTTATGTCCGGGAATGTAGATGGCCGTTCAATAGAACCTCTGCTTCTCTGGTTGAGATATGTCATTTATTGCCTAACTGAAAACACTGATGAGGCGGTGCACCATCTTGCTGGAAGTGTAGTAAATATTTTTCTGAAGATTACTTTCCATGTAAATCTATCTGGTTATTAATTCAGTTTGAGACTCAATTAATCTGTCTAGCATGTCTTAGCCATATGTTTCCTATATAAATAACGGACCAATAATAGCATCTTCCAATATATCAGTTCATGGTCAGCAAGTATTTCGAAACTTATATTTTAGTACCTTCCTTATTCGTTATTCCAAATTTTCAAATTGTCACAATCTATACAACATGCAGTTGTTAAAAACACATATTTCTGGATTTGAATGCAGTTTTCAGTCAAGTGAAGGATATTTTTTTTGCCACCATGAAGTACCAGGGGCATCAATGTCAAGTTTTTGCCCCACATGTCGAAAAATCTTTAATCCGGTACTGGAAACATAGAGTCCTAAACTGTTGACGTAAGCATAGTCATTTTATGTGGGTAAACAAGTCTTTAAAGGCAGCTTTTTTAAACTAAATTATAATATTGTTGACCTCAACATACATATAGAAATTATTGTTTAAAATTAGTATGATATGGTAATGATTAGCCCCATTTAGTAAAAGCCATCAAAATGTTTTCTCTACTCTTGTAATCAATAACGAACTTCGCTTTCTTAAATAGTAATTGCAGAAAATAATTACACATAATTCTGCTTGTAGTTATATTATTTATATGCTTTATAACATAAACCAATCATTTATTGTCATGAGGCTTCGTTCCCTCTCTTTTATTTTTACTCCACCTGATTCGATTATCATTGGGGAACAGCATTTTCGTTGTCTTTGATCCATGACATGTTTTCGACCAATTTTTAGCCTCTTAATCCAAAAATAACCTCAGTTCCTGTCTACCACCTTAACTACAGGTTACCATCTCTTTGTCTCAAAGGTTAACAAAAAAACGTGCATAAAAAAAATTGAAATACAAATCTTGTCCCCTGAAACCAAGAAAGATTAAAAAAACACAATAAAGGTTGCTCTGTGTGTGTGTTTTTTTAATCTTTCTTGGTTGCAGGGGACAAGATTTGCATTTCAATTTTTGAAGATAACCAAGGATCAGTCCGTACCATTAAAATGTGCATATAAAGAAATGAAGTAACTAGTGACCAAGTTTGCTGTTCACAGATAATAGTTTTGCTCATTCGAAGCCTGTATATGTATATTTACTGCTAAATTTACACGCTAAATTGTGCTCATACAAATAAAACTGCTTTACAGTATTTTATTGAATGTTTAATGTGTGGAAATTCTTCTTCTCATCTGATGATTGATGCTCCAATAGTAGTCGACCATCATATACCTATTCTTTTCATTCACCTGGATATTGTGCCTCCATAACCTCAAAATCTATGTGGGACCGTTCAACCTACTCATCTCTGACTGCGCCAAGATTTTTCAGAAAGTCAGCAAAATGGCTAATGTAATAAATAATGCAACTTGATACTTATGTTGCAACTAGGCATTATAAATCTCTCCAAGAGTTGCTGTAAGCTTCTGAATATAATTCTGAGGTTGTGGATCTCCAACAAAGTCTCTGACAATGTTTTTGAAAGCCACTCTTTACAGTTCTGCCATTGTTGCGATGAAAGGTTCATTCCAGCGAGCTGCCAAATCTATGGACCAGCAAACACACTGGCCTTTATCTTTCCAAGTAACAGTCTAAGTAATGCTATAATGGGACCTGTAGAGGCATGATAGGAAAATAATGGGTACTCAGACCAGCGATGGTCCATTGGATATATTCCAGGGTTGTAGTACCCAAAGTAACATACGGTTTTTTAATCTGATGGCATAAAGCCAGAAAAAAGGAAAGTGTTATCAGAGTAAGCAAAGTACAAAGGTTAGCTTGCTTAGGAATAACAGAGGCGATGCAAACAACGCCCACTGCAGCCATGAAAGCACTGCTAGGTTTGCCTTCACTTCATCTGGTGGTGGAGGCAAAGGCCCTGTCAGCAGCCTACAGGCTAAAAACAAATGGGTATGGAATGGAATCACCTAGGATCAACATCCCATACAGAAATATTCAAGCGGATCTGTGCGAACCATACGCTAAGTATGCCATCGGACAGAACAAAGAGCATCCCCAACTTTCACAAAACCTAACGGGTAGTAATACCGGAAATGGGTGTTCAGTTAGTGGAACCAAAAAAAATGGATCAATCTGGTTCACATAGAATGAATTTTACATAAACCGTATTTTAGATAGAAGTTACTGCAATTATAGCCTGTGCTAAAGCAATGATCAAGAGATCTTATAAAAAAAGAGAATCGTGATCTACAGCGACAGTCAAGCAACACTAAAAGGGCTGAGGGCTTATGAAGTCAAAGATTGTGTTGACAAGCTAAAAAACTTGTCACAGCACAATACAGTTATACTTTGATGGGTTGAGGCCAATCGGGGAATTGAAGGAAATGAAAGAGCAGACCTTCTAGCCAAAAGGGGAGCCGAGTTTTCTCTAGTAGGGCCGGAGCCTACTTGTCCGCTTGTCTTCAAAGCGGCAAAAGAGGTAATAAAGGAACTACTAAGAAAAGAACGCAGCACTCACTGGAGGGGTGTCAACGGTCTGAGGCAATCGCGGAAGTTCATTGACGGACCATCAGAAAAGAGAGCCAGAGAACTATTACAGTTAAGCAAATATCACCTCAGGTGGACAGTTGGACTATTTACGGGACACTGTGCCCTAATGAAACATCTTACAACAATTGGCGTAAAAGAAAATTCTACTTGTAGAATGTGTGGAGAGGAAGAAGAGACTCATTTACACATATTATGCGAATGTCCGGCTCTGGCAAGGAATAGACATTCCAGCTTTGGGAATGCTCTGGCTGAACCAAAGACAATAGTAGAGTCACACATAAAGTAGGTTCTGGAATTTTTCAAAAGAACGGGCCTATTATGAGATAATCGTGGGGGGCACAATAAGCAATAGCTTCAGTGCTGCAGGGATGACCGACCCCATAGTAATAATAATAATAATGCCACAATGGATGCTTGAAACAATCTATTTTAATTGACCTAACTTTAACAAATTGATTCACGAGACCCAGATATGAAAACATCGAATTTTTTTTGTCGACAAGTAGTTAGTGTGGAATGTTTGAACCACCAGGTTTCAGTTCATATTCTGGAAACCAATTCGACTTCATCCAAAGGTTTTCACGAACTCTGTTGTTTTACATACACAAAAAACAGTTATCCTTGATATATTCGAGTTGATGGTCAAGGAAACAACAGGAAGGTCAATATAGAAGACCCATTGGTTTACGTAATATTGCAACAAATCAGTGACTCTCTTTATACTTTCAAATTATTCACGCAAACCGAGTGACCTATTATGACCAAATAAATTTCCATTGTGGAGAAGGACACACTTCAATCTTCACTTTGAGTTACTGATGAAAAACGGCCATTCAGATGCTTTTTAGGCATAGATTTCTAACATTTCTTTCAAGTCTTGTACGTTATGAAAATAGATAATTCCATCATCACTAAATAAATTTAGAAAATATTGCAAAAACGCACTTTGATCGAAAGTAGGATATCAACCTAAGGTGATTTTTTTTTTGGTGGAACGGACTGGTCCTTGGTTATCTTTAAAAATTGAAATACAGAACTTGTCCCCTGAAACCAAGAAAGATTTCATTTTTAGTTCGGTTGAAAAATGTCATTAAAATTGTGGAGTTCTGGATGGATTTCCCTGATAATTTAGTACTCTACTCCACTCGGGATTTAAAAGCTTCACGTGCATTCCTTTGAAACCTTACAGTTCTAGCTGAATTTGTTTGAGAATTTAATATTTTAGATGTTTATTTTCTTAAAAATTTAAGGGCTTAAAAGTGTATTTGATTATTTGTGGCCCCAGGTGCACTTTCTTGACTATGTTATGGTACACTTGCCTTCTCTTGAGAATTCAAAACTTCAGATAAATTTTTTTAATAATAGTTTAAATCTCCAAGTCAATTTTCTTCAACTGTCAGAATTCTAAACCCATTTTTTTTAAGTCCTTGAAGCTTAAATATTATGGGATCTTAGAGCTGTAAACAGAATTTACAACACTCTTCATAAAATTATAAGCAGATTTTCTTAATTTTGGTGGAACGGACTGGTCCTTGGTTATCTTCAAAAATTTAAATACAGAACTTGTCCCCTGAAACCAAGAAAGATTAAAAAACACAACAAACGTTGCTCTAACGCTTTTTGACAGCCAAGCTATAATCTTCAGAGAGGTACTGTCGAAACGCGTTAGAGCAACGTTTGTTGTGTTTTTTAATCTTGGTTTCAGGGGACAAGTTCTGTATTTCAACCTAAGGTGAAGGTAAAAATCTGGACGTGGTGAAAGAAAACTGCCTACAGTTTTGAAACCAGCATACCTATTTTACTCTAAAACAGCTCAATAGCGGAACTCAACAGAAATTATGTTCCAAATTGTTCTCCAGTGTTCATCTCGTTAATGAAATTGCTAATCTATTAAATGTTAACCCCAAAGATAGTCCCATTTCTTAAGTTGTAATATTAAAAAACATCCAAAATTAATTTCTGTGTGACAAACTATTTCTAGCTTTAAAATGTTCTCACGACGTTCCACCAATATTATTTGTGTACGTCACATCACCTATTTTTTGCCCAACAAATAGATTTACATCCTCTATTAAAAGGGAATCAAAATTCTGAATATTGACAGAAAACGCATCCCTTCGAAAGACTTGAAAAGCGGCTTTGAATCAACAGGTGATGAATACCATGAAGCCATATTAAGAATATGATTCAAAGAAAAAAGGGATAATTATATACATTTTTAAAGAAAAAAATTTGTTTAGTTATTAACGAAGATACTTACTTTCGAGTTTCCCAACTTTTTTTCATAAAATAATCTTCCCAACCATACATTTTTATATATTTAATTCCCCCTAAAATCTCTCTCATCAAATGTAATCTTGCATCACTTCTCTTGTTCGTATCCAATCGTTTCCTCCTTATTACAGCTCCAATAATACCTGCAACAACATTGTTGGTGGTTCCTCGTTAATAACTTTTATATAGGGCAATTCAAAACTATTTTGAAAAACTTCTGCCATTACTGCTGACACTATTTTAAAATGGAAGGTTTATTTGACCATTAGATTATCTAAGGAACGTTTTCATAACCAATGATTGTTCTTAAGTTTTTATTTCTTTCTTCAAATTTCATAAAACAAGTTCAACAAGTTTAGGTGTTATTTAAAAAGTTATTATTATAGTTTATATGTAAAATTCAACATACTTCTTGAGGGATACTTCTCAAGGGTTATTGTTGGCGCTTGGAAATTCCAGTCACAAGCTTGTAGCAGCCTCTCGCTCGTTTCATATTGTAACGCAACGTAAATAGATAGAATAGAATTTAGTGCGTAAGAAAAGTTTCTAGAAAGATCTGATAAGGGGAAAGCGGCCGCGATAACGAAACAAACGGCAGATAAGCGTTCCAGAAATTTCGGCAAACGATAAGCCTTATCTGCATGATTTTTCTAGAACCCGGGAGCCAAAACTATATAAGGCGGTCAGCTTTCTCTAGAGGGAGTCAGTTAGTTAGCTAGAGTCAGTCGGTGTAATTAGTGAGTTAGTACTTAGAAATAAATAAGTGAGTTCATTATTCAGTTGTAGTGTTCCTAGTTAACTTTAATAATAAAGTGGGTATTATTCAATTCACGTGTTAACAATCAATTCGAATCGATAAGCGCATAACAATATACTACATCCTTCTCAGGCACAATCTTGTAGGGTTTAACACTTTAATTCTGCAAACTGGGAAGAACTAGAAGACTTCATTGCATCTTTCCCATGGCAAAAAGTCTGCTTTAACTCAGACGATCCTTCCTCAGTCGCCTAGTCCATCACTGAAACTATCCTGGTTGGTATGGAATGCTCAATTTCTCATTTCCAAATAAAATCTGCCTCCAGTAAGTCTTGGTGCAGCCAAAAATGTGCTTGGGTTGCCTCTTGTAAAAATGGCGCATATTGTCATTGGCGAAGTAATCCTTCAGTCAAGTCTGGGAATACCTTTGTAGATATACGAAATTTTTAGAAACATTTGACGAGGCAAGAGGTGATTTCGATCGAAAAACGCGCCAGAGACTTATTAACTTTCCGAACGGTTCCAAGGCCTCTCATGAATTTGCGACGATTGGAAAGAATTTTACATCTTCAAATTTTTCACTTTTACTCGTTGACAACAAGAATATTGCGACTTCTTCAAAAGAAAAGGCTAACCTGCTAGCCTTAATGTTTGCTGGAAATTCCAACATTGATTTTCGAAACGCAGAACCTTCCATTGTTTCTAAGGTTGGCACTTCGATGTGTAAAGTTCTTTTTAGACAACGCACAGTCAGAAAGATTCTATTCGAGTTTGACACAACAAAGGCTCCTGGTCTTGATAGCATCCCCGCTCTTGTTCTCAAGAAGTGCGCTTCAGAGTTGACTCCTGTCCTAAGCAAATTGTTCACACTCTCTCAGAACAAAGGTGTATTCGCTAACATTTAGAAATCTGCTAGATTGCATCCTGTCCGTAAGAAAGGAAAAAGAAATCTGACTAACACCTATCCCCCTGTATCTTTGTTGCCCGTTATATCTAAAGTGATATAAAAGGTTATGAACGTCGAAATTCTTAAATATCTGGAGGAGAATAGAATCATCTCGGACAGAGAATGCGGTTTCAGACAACAAGCTCAACTGGTGATTTACTGGCCTATGTTACTTATAACTCAGCTATGGAAGAACACGGTGAGGCTAGGATTGTGACATTGGATATCTCAAAGGCCTTTGATAGAGCTGGCACCGATCTCTTCTCGCCAAATGAACATTTTATGGTCTTCCTCCTGGACTCTGTCATTTGATATTCAATTTTCTCGCTGACCGATCTCTTCAAGTCGTCGTCCATGGCATCTCATCCGAGACATTTGCGATTAATGCAGGGGTGCCTCAGGGGTCTCTCCTATCTCTTACTACTCTGTTTCTGTTACACATAAACGATCTCTTAGCTTCAATTTCTAATCCGATATACAGCTACGCAGATAATAGTAGCTTGGTGTCAGCTTTTTTCTCCGACAAAACATTATTCGTCGCTGCTTCACATCGGCTAAGAGAACTGCAGATGTAGATGATTAATCGAGATCTCGAAATCGTTCTGGAAATATCTGATCGACTTCAACTCCTCAAAAACTCAGGCCGTAATTTTCTTTGAGAAAACATCAAGCGATAATGCAACAAACATACTCATGGATGGTAAAATCCTCCCGATGGGTCTTAATCTGTCTGGAATGATGTGAGCACTAACTTCTCTTGAGACGATCATGTGCGCGCCACTACCAAGACCGTCTCTCAGAAGCTAGACTTTCTTTTTAGAGTTAAAAAGTATTTGACATCTCATCAACTGCTCACTATATACAAAGCTCAAGTAACACTAGAATCTTATTCTCATGTTTGGAGCTCAGCTCCATAACACACTTTAGCTCTTTTGGACTCAATTCAAAGGAGAGCTATTCACCTAAGTGATGACCGGGGTTTAACCAATTATTTCGAAACACTAAAGCACAGGCGGATGATTGGTGACTACAAATTCCTTCATGGCAGATGCTCCCAGGAACTAATAGGATTGATCCCACCAAGAGTAATATTTTTATGGCATGCAAGACAGTCGAAGACAGCAAATTCCTGTGCAGTCCAACCTGATACAGTTAGGACTTCTGTCTATGTCTATGGAGACCCTTTTATCTATAAAACTTCCAAGCTATGGAATTCGTTACCGAACGAAATTTTCCTTAAAAATAAAAAAAAGGACGTTCCGTTTTAAAATAATGTCAGCAACCACCTCCTAAACTTTGTACTATTGAATCACCCTATAGATTCTTATCCTTACATGATATTACTACACTTAAAAGAATAATTAATACAGGGGCCGCAGCAATATTTCCGATTTCTTTATAAATCATAAAAAAAATAATGAGTGCCTGCAAAGACTCCATCACAACCTCAGTACATATAGAAATTCCTAAGGTAATTGTAGGTATATCTTTCTCTATCAATGTCACAATTCTTCCTGTAGGTGACTTTCCCGCTGTCAAGGGATCAATCGATAGTATATTTCTGTACATCAGCGACACTAAGGCTATTTCAATTTGCAATCGAAACTCCATTTTCCAGAAGAGTAAATGATTTTGGCCCACTCGCTTCAGAAAGCTAACAGAAAAAAATCCTAATCCGTAAGGCCATCTGATCTTTGGAGATATATCCGAATTGGTCTCGAAAGAGGAAATAAATTTTTTCGCGAGTGTGGCTATTAGCAGCCTAGAAAAATAAGTTGCATTGATTGGTCCAAAGTTAGTAATTACTTACATTGAACCTATTTGAAACAAAGTATAGAAAATTATATAAAAACAGTATTTTCTACCATAAGCTTTAAACAATATTTTGTATAGTGAAAATCTTCCATTTTTACTGTTTTCATCCTTGTAGCATTTTTCCAGTTGTTCTCCCAGTTTTCCAGATTTCAGTTTGTTACATACATTTGGCAGATCATCCTCTTTTAAATCCTTTTTTACGTGATTCTTGCAGATTTTTATAACAAACCTTAAAATATGAACAGAGATTTAAAAAATAGCTGAAAACAACTAAAATTATAATTGAGTAGACAATATTTTATTTGCTCCACACTCGGCTTCACACTCGCGCGCGAATCGCTGCGTGAATTCACGCTGCGATTCGAGCGCGATTTTTGTACGAAAAACATGCCTCTCCACACTCGCAAACTTCGCAGTGTAGTTCGCGCTTCCAAGAGAAATGGACCCACAGGTAGCCACTGCTACTGCCGCTGCGCTTTGCGCTAATAGCATATTATAATTATCTGTATATTAAAAATAAACGCCAAATAAAGAAAAAAAGAAAATAGTCCTCTCTGAAACCGCACAATAATCACTAGAAAAGACTAAAACTGTGACTGAATTCACGCCGCGAGTGTGGATGCATTCGCGCTTGCGCCTTTCGAAAGTCCCGCGAACCCTTTGACCCGGACCAAAAAACCGAGTTCGGAACGGGGAACAGCGCGAAGCGCGAAGCGCGAAGACGCGAAAGCCTCCACACTCGCGATTCGCCCTATTTCACGGGCTTTCGCGGCGCGAGTGTGGAGCCGGCATAACTGATAGTTGACTGGTTTTGACCACATTTTCCTTTATCAGTACGGGTACTTAATCTGAAAGATATTCTGAAATAAAAGTAATATCTGAAATCTCGTAATCTCCTGCAGCAATTTATATTTACGCGCCTTCTTCTACGTGAAAAGAGAGAAAGGATTCTTGGGTCACTTTTTTAAAAATTCGGAATTTTTTGAAGAATTCTTCATGGTGGACTCTTATTGGTCGGAAACAATATATTTATTTATTTTCTTTAATTTTCTTTACTACAAATTTAAATATTTCCAAACTGGGTGGCAAAAATGTTAAATAAAATAAATGTTTTTTGAAGAATTCAATTTTTATTGAAAATTTCGACTTATTTCGAAAATTTCGACATTTTAAGATACTCATTTTTTCACAAAGTCGATGTTTTCTGGTTTAACCAAAATTCCATTTTTTTCTCTAAATTTTGACTTGATTTTGAAAATTGCGACCTTTTTACAATTTTACCTTTTTGAAAATTCCAACTTCTCCAAATTCTTCAAAATTCTGTCTTATTTGGATATATTTTGATTTTTTGAACCTTTTACTTTTTATAACTTTTGTCCTTGTTGAACACTTTATTTTTTGAAAATTTCCTTGTCAATATTTCAATTTTTTTCATATTTTGAAGGTTTTCGAAAATTTCTACTTTTTCTCAAATATTCAACCTTATTTTTGAAAATGTTGACTCTTTTTTCGAGTTGAAATTTTAATTTTTTTGATTTACTTCAAAGTTTTGAAGTTTTTGAAGAATTTTAACTTCTTTGCAAATCCGACTGTTTTTAAATCCGATTTTTTCAAAACATTTCAAAACGTTTTGAAATTTTGAATATCTTGAAGGTTTCAACTTTTGCAAACATCAACCCTCTAAAGTGTTCGATTTTTCTTAATTCGACTTTCTTCAAAATATTGACTTTTTCTCAAAATTTTGTCTTTCTAAAAGTAATGACATTTTTCGATTTTTTTAGCGTTTTGTCGTTTTATTTTGAAATCTTCGAAATTCAAATTTTCTCACTTATTTCAGTTTCCGCGTTTATCAGAAATTTACTTTTTTTGTTAAGTAATTTTTTTCAGTTTCGTTTTTCTTAAGGATTTTGATTTATTTTCTGAATTATGAATTTTTGAAAATGTTTACACTAAAATTTCGATCTTCTCTAAAAATTGTGATTTTTTTCAAAATTTTAATTTTTTCCATAAATTTTATCCTGTTGAAAAACTGACTTTTACCCTTTTTTTTTAAATTTCCACCTTGTCCAACTTTTGACAATTTCTCGAAGTTTCCAGCCTTTTTTATTCGACTTTTTCTGAAAATGTTGACTTTTTCTCAAAATCTTGATTTTCTAAAAATGATGACTTTTTTGCAAAGTCTGTCTTTGAATTTTATTGAGAATTTCTTAATTCGACTTTTTTCAAAATTATCACTTTGTTTCAAATTTTTGACTTTTTGAAAGTAGTGACTTTTGTGGAAAGTCTGCTTCGATTTTAATTGAAAGTTTCCAAACATTTTTTTTTTGCATTTCGTCTTAATATTTTAAAAAATTTGAAACTCAAATTTTCTCGGTTTTTTAGTTTCCACTTTTTTCAAATATTTACTTATTTTATTAATAGCGAGACTTTTTCATGTTCGCCTTTTTTAAGATTTTGATTTATTGTCTGAATTCTGAATTTTCGAAAATGTTTCCTCAAAATTTCGATCTTTTCTCAAAATTGTGATTTTTTTCAAAATCTTGGTTGTTTAAATAAATCTGATCATGTTGAAAAACTGACTTTTATTTTTTTATTTCAATTTTCACTTTGATCCAACTTTTGACAATTTCTTTTTTAAAAATTACGCCTTTTTTAATTTGTCGAGGATTCCATTTTTCTGTAGTAAACTGAACTTTCATTTGAAAAACTCGATTTTTGAAACATTAAATTTTCAGAATTTGAATTTTTTCAAAAATGTCGACTTCTTGTAAAAATTTTGACCTTTTCTCAAAGCTAAACTATTTTCAAAATTTGATATATTTGAAAATCTTCTCTTTTCTTTCAAAATTTTGACCTCTTGTAAAAATGTTACCAAAGCTTCTGTCTTAAAATTTCGGTTTTATTCAAAATTTTGTTTTTTTTTGATAGATATGATGTTTTTAACCTTTACCTTTTTTCAAAATATTTACATTTTTTTTGAAAATTTCCAATTTTGATCAAAATTTGTACTATTTTTCGAAATTTTGACTTTTTTTAAAGATTCTGACTGTTTTTCTCGAAGTTTCGACTTTTGTGTAGTAAATTTGAGAAATTCGACTTTTTACAGAAAATGTTCACCTTTTTTGAAAAATTTAATTTCCTTCATAATTGCTGCGTCTTTTTCAAATTCTCAAATGTTTCCAAAATTTTTCCCTTTTTAAAAAATTTCTACCCATCAAAATTTGAAATTTTTTCGAAGTTATCGCTTTTTTTAGCCATAATTTTGGTGGAACGGACTGGTCCTTGGTTATCTTTAAAAATTGAAATACAAACCTTGTCCCCTGAAACCAAGAAAGATTAAAAAACACAACAAAGGTTGCTCTAACGCGTTTCAACAGCCAAGCTATCATCTTCAGAGATATACTGATTGAGTCTCTCTGAAGATGATAGCTTGGCTGTCGAAACGCGTTAGAGCAACGTTTGTTGTGTTTTTTAATCTTTCTTGGTTTCAGAGAACAAGTTTTGTATTTCAGCTTTTTTTAGAATTTACAGTTTTTTCGAAATGTCTATCTTTTCTCAAAAGTTGATATACAAATCTTGTCGCCTAAAACCAAGAAAGATTTGTTTGAATCTTTCTTGGTTTCGGGGGACAAGATTTGTATATCAATTTTTGAAGATAACCAAGGACAAATCCGTTTCACCAAAATTTTACCAAGAGTTCAACTATTTGTGAAAAGTTTGACATTTTTTCAAAATTTATTTGAAAGTGCTGACCGTTTTCATGAAACTTCGAATTTTTGTAATTTTAACTTTTTGATAAATTCGCCAGTGGCAGAAATTTTTCAATTTTTTTTAAGTATTCAAATTAGAAATTTTTCAATTTTGAACGAATTTTATAAAACAAATTCAAGACTTAACTAAATTTCGATTTTAAATCTGCCATTTTAAAAACTAGCACTTTTCAAGTTTAAACTGAAAAATTTCACGAAATAATCGAAATTTAGAAGTATTTTAGACAAATAGGAAATGTGGAGAAACATTTTTTTTTTAATTTTAAAGTTTGCTCTCGAAATTCCATTTCCAAATTTTCACTTTGAATTTGAATTTCGAAAAAGTGTTGTAGAAATTCAGAGGTTTTTTTACCTTAATCCCTGCATTACAATTTTGGTCTAGAAATAACTTTGGATATGAAATTTCAGTCTTAAATTAAAAAAAAATAATTCGTTAAAAGACAAAATAAAATCACCTGTAAAAATTCAAATAAATTTGAACATTGATCAACGATATCAGTTCTCAGCGCGTATAGGCAACTTTAAATACAATCTTATGTATTATTCATTACATAAAAATTGCCTTCCCGTTGATGCCTATTTTTGGTAATTTAGAGGTTGAATTTTGAAAAACTTTCTCTTACAAGGAAAGGTCGCGAAGTGTCCGGCGCCGATTTTGCTAATTTTTGGATATGTTTTAGATGATCAAAATCTAAGAGACACGTATTTTTTTTTATCGGCTGATAAACGGTTTTAAGGGTAGTTTTACCCCCTCAAAGTTGGGGCAAAAAATGCAGATTTTGCTGTTTCTCACATACCAAAAATGATATTCGAGTCGTTTCTTTTTTCAAAAGTTTTGTTTTGACGAGAAATAAAAGAAAAAAAAAATTTCAAAATTTTCCCACCCCCCTCATGGGGGCAAACTACCCCATTTAGAAGTTTTTTAATCATAAAAATGGTAATTACCTCAGTAAAATTTTGAAAAAAATATATGTTATTTTAAACACCAAAACTAATTTTACCTGTTTTTGGATTTTGTCGAAAAAAATTTTTTTGGGGGGTAAACACCACTTACACGAATACGTATATGATAGGATGTATTTTTATGATTTTTGTTTTATTTTTTTTCTGAAGCGAAGTATTTCGACGAGAAACTAATAAAATAATTTTTTAAGATTTGTTCGTTAACCCCTCATCCCCTCCCACCACCCTTCCCTTATAGGAGGCTGAGCTACCTACTTAAAAAACCGGAAAATTCGAGATTATTATGATCCATCTACTATCTATATACACCGAAAAAAAGTTTACCAAATATTTTTAATATTTTTAATTTTCGGTTCGTTATTTTTGAAACAAATTATTTTAAAGAAGGTAGAAAAATATTATTTTTAAATTTTGGTTCTACCGGTCCCACCCTTCGTGTTGGCATACCAGTAGAATGAGCCAGTTAGCTATCTACTTGAAAAACTGGAAATTCGAGATCATTGCTGTCTCTCTATATACCACAAAACAGAGTTTAGAAAGGTTTTAAATTTTTGCATTTCCCATCCCAGGTAACTTATCCTGATAGAAATAGGACGCGAGGTGTGGTTTGAAAAATTCGGAAAAATTATTTTTATTGTTTCTTGTTAAAATATTTCGTTCCAGGAAAAAAAGAAACGAATATCTTTACCGCCATAATAATATACACTTAAATGTTTTGGTAAATTCCCATATTTCTCGTGTAGGTATATCTAATATACAAAACTTCTAAATTTTTATAAAGTTCAGACAACTGACCGCAGTTTTTATATAGATATTTTATACACATATTTGCTCTAAAGGGTGTTTACCCCCAAAAATTTTTCTTCAACAAACCCCAAAAAAATTCAATAAAATAAGTTTTGATTATAAAATATAGTGTTTTTTTTTTCAAAATTTTGCTGTTAAAATGACAATTTTTTGAATACTTAAAAACCTCAGAAAAGAGTAGTTTACCCCCTTATGAAGGTGCAAAAGTTTAGAATTTTTTTCGGTGTATAAAAAGAGATCGTAATGATATCGAACTTTCCGATTTTTTAAGTAGATGACTCACCCTCTGGTAAGATAAGGTGGAGAGAGGGAAAGAGAGATGACTGGAAAAGTTTTAAAAAAATTAATTTTCTAATTCCTCGTTGAAATACTTCGTTTCAGATAAAAAACAAATTAAAAATCATAGAAATACATCCTATTATATACGTGTTTGACTTAAAGTGTGTTTACCCCTAAAATATTTTCCTTCACCAAAACCCAAATGAAAGTAAAATTAATTTTGAGGTATAAAATAACATTTATTTTTCATAATTTAGCTGTTATAATGATTATTTTCTTGTTAATTAAAAATTTCATAAGGGGTAATTTACCCCTATCAGAAGGAGTGGGGTTAAAAAATTTTGGTAAACTTTTCTTTTGGTGTATATAGATAGTAGAGGGATCATAATAATCTCGAATTTTCCAGTTTTTTAAGTAGGTAGCTCACCCTGCTAAAAGGGAAAGGTGGAGGGTGGGGATGAGGAGTCACCAAAAAAATCTTAAAAAATTATGTTCTTAGTTTCTCGTCGAAATACTTTGCTTCAGAAAAAAAATAAAACAAAAATCATAAAAATACATCCTATCATATACGTATTCGTGTAAGTGGTGTTTACCCCCAAAAAAATTTTTTTCGACAAAATCCAAAAACAGGTAAAATTAGTTTTGGTGTATAAAATAACATATATTTTTTTCAAAATTTTGCTGACGTAATTACCATTTTTATGATTAAAAAACTTCTAAATGGGGTAGTTTGCCCCCATGAGGGGGGGTGGGAAAATTTTGGAAATTTTTTTTTCTTTCATTTCTCGTCAAAGCAAAACTTTTGGAAAAAGAAACGACTCGAATATCATTTGTGGTATTCGAGAAACAGCAAAATCTGCATTTTTTGCCTCAACTTTGAGGGGGTAAAACTACCCTTAAAACCGTTTATCAGCCGATAAAAAAAAATACGTGTCTCTTAAATTTTGGTTCTCTAAAACATATCCAAAAGTTAGCAAAATCGGCGCCGGACACTTCGCGACCTTTCCTTGTTAGCGCTCACCTACGTATTACGTATGTATGAAATTTTATGCTCCTAGACCTGTCCTTTTAGGCTATGCGTTGTCTGTCAGTCAGTGCTTAGAGATTTATTAAATAGATACATAGATATTCCAAGGGTTTTATCACAGCAAAATATATTTTTTTATTTAAATATTTTATCAAAAATATATTAAATTCTGAAATTCTTATATGTATTAAAGCTGGAATAGAGCTTTAAGCTTTGTCTCAGAGGAAGAGGTTGGCAAAAAGAGTCTGCCATCTCTACTTGTATTTGATAATTAATATGAAATTTAATGTTTGCTTAGTACCTATTTTTATTCATTTAATAATCCATACATACGATTTTACACTATGAAGTTAATTGAAATGATCACCTTGTTCACCATATAATAAATATTACGTACCAGTAAGTTAAATAAGACAACCAACTGGCGTTATCCCTAGAATTCACTTTTCTTTCAATTTTCAGACTCCTGTCCATAGCAAATAAATGTCTTTAAACAAATAAAGAAATTACTTCCACATACGCTTTAAAAAATTTGTTTTTCTTGTACGATAACGCTAAATTTTGTATAATTATATCTATATTTTTTACTATTAACTATAGATAACTCAAAAATAGTCTGCAATTATGTACACAATTCATCGATAATATTTATAGTTAACTATTATTCTTTGTTTACTTATTTATTTAAAGGAAAAAAATAATGGGGAAGGAAATTGATCCTCTTTAAATTTGGCGAAACATAGCTAACTGTTACCAGCAAGTTCGTCAGCGAACGTAGATAAATAATTACAATGCAACTGAATGGAAATTTCAAAACAATTTTACATTTAAGTGAAATTTGAAATAAATTTTCAGATCAAACTGTAAGGCGGTAACATAATACTACTGAAATCGTTAATACAGATGCCTACTTTTATGGTAATAGTTCGAGGACCTGCGAAAAGAGGACGCTGTCAAAATAGAGGCCACAGAGTTGACACGTTTGCCGTCCTTAATGTTTACAGGGTATAAAAAGGTTGTAAATGTTATTTAAACTTTCTGAATGCAATATAAGTTTGGGACAAAAGTAGTCTACAAAGTATTCCGCATCGTAACTAAAATAACTTCAGTAATTAGGTCGCGAAAAGCAGACAATCAAATAAACAAACACACTTTTCCATTTATTTCTTAGTAATGACTTTATCATGTGATATTATTTTGTTTGTATTGCAACCTCTTAATATTCCAGTTTAAGTATGTGCCTGCTGCAAGTAAATTCAACTGAATAAAATGAAGAAATACTTTTGCTGTGTTCCTGCATCATTGTCAATGATCTCAGTTACCAAAATAATTGTGGTTGATCCTACCTCAGGTTCAGGCAGGGACAATCGTACAAATGCTTCTTCTACTTGTCCGAGTAGAAGAATCCTCCAATTTGGCCGATTCTATTGAGACGATATCTCAAAAAGAATTGATCGTTAGGATTATTGATGAAGTCTTAGTAGATCGATCAACTTTGTTTTTATTACTAACGAATAATTACTTATTTTCGCTTTACTTAGACATAGATCAGTGTTATTCAAACAGTTTTTGCCCTATTGCGGTTATTTTTACACTTTCCTTTTCTTCTTCTTCTGCTTCTTCTTCTTCTTTTTCTTCTTCATCTTCTTATTCTTCTTTTTCTTTTATTTAGGTCTAAACCTGTTTTTTTTTTCACGAATTTCATGGTGTTTCTGTTGAGGTAGATACCTAGCTTTCTATCCATTTTTTTTGGCCTTCCTGGATCTCTCTTTCCTACTGGTTTTCCGTCACCTGCTATTCTTATTGATCTATCTTCATCTGCTCTTTGAATGTGTTCATTTCGTCTTTCTCTCACAAATTTCTTTATGTCTATTATGTTACATTGATCCCTTATTGCTGCGTTTCTAAAACAATTTCTTCTTGTTTTTCCTGCTATAGCACTTAACGTATTCATTTCGGTTGTTCGTAGCAGTTGTTTTGTTCTGTTTGAATCAGCTCGTCTCTGCTGCATAAGTCATTGTTGGTTTCAATATCGTTTTGTAAATCTTCACTTTGCTTTCCGTTTTGAGATATTTGTTCTTCCATCCATTAGGTATTCAGATATTTGGGCTCCTTTCAAAGCTTGGTGCCTTATTTCTTTATAGTTGTCCCTTGTGCTTGAAGGTTCTACACCCAGATATGTTATACTCATTACTTGTTCTATTATTTCTTTATCTACTACCAGTTTGCATCTTATTGGGTCCTTTGACACTATGATTTAGTTTTTTCAGTGGAGATTGACATATTGAAGGTCTTTACAATTGCGTTGAATCAGTATACAAGCCTTTGTAAGTTATCTTCGGTATCTGCAAGTAATACCGCTTCGTCTGCATAACACCAAATTTTTAAATTCTTCTTACCCATTCTATATGCCTCCATAATATGAACACTATCAATTGGTTTGTCCATTCTCAAATTAAAGATCATTGGGCTAAGTAGTATGATATCTTCCTGCTTGCACTCTGGTTGTCGTGTTTGTATATAGGTCCTGAATTATTTGGATCAACTCTGGTGGGATGTCTTTTTCTTGGATTATTGTGATCACGTCTTCTTGTTTTATCCGATCGAATGCCTTCTTTAGGTCTACAAAGCACATGAAGGCAGGGGCGTTGAATTCGATTGCTTTCTCAACTATTTGGCTTTTTTTATAAGTTTAATCCACTCGCAAAGGGTAACACCATTATGCTTTCAAAGCACTGCGAGTAGGATGCGAAAAAAAAGATATATGGCGATGAACCGCCTTCTTAAACAAGGATAGGTTGTAATTTTTGGGGAAAATTCCCTTCGGTAACAAGTTCCACAACTTGGAAGTTCTAAAGAAAAAAGAGTCTCCGTAGACAGAAGTTCTCACTGTGTCAAGCTGGACTGTACAGGAATTTGATGTTTCCGAGTGTCTAGTACGCCTCAAGAATTTTGCCCTTGGGGGGATCAATCCAATTAGTTCCTGCGAGCATCTTTCATGATAGTACTTGTAGAAAAGAGACAAGTCACCATCCATACGCCTGTGCTCTAGTGTTTCGAGAGAATCGGTCAGACTCTCGTCATCAATTAGGCGAATCGCTCTTCTTTGAATTGAATCCAAGAGAACTAAAGTCTGTTTTGGGGCTGAACTCCAAACATGAGAACAGTATTCTAGTGTTGGCCTAACTTGAGCTTTGTATAATGTTAATAGCTGATGAGAAGTGAAGTACTTTTTAGCTCTAAAAAGAAAGCCTAGCTTCTGAGAGGTGATTTTGGCAATGGCGCGCACATGATCGTCCCAAAGTTAGTGCTCGCATTCACTCCTAAGATAGATGGATTAGATCTCATTGAAAGGGTTTTACCGTCCATTAGTATGTTTGTTGCATTATCCCTTGATGTTTTCTTAGAGAAAACCGCGGCCTGAGTTTTCGAAGCATGGAAGTCGACCAAATTGTTCTTACCCCATTTCAAAATAATCTCGAGATCTCGATTAATCGTCTGTATCTGCTGTTCCCTTAGTAAATCTGAAGCACCGATAGATAATGGTTTGTCAGAGAAAACAGATGACACAAGGTTACTATCATCTGCGTAGCTGTATATAGGATTGGAAGTTGAAGCTAAGAGATCGTTTATGTGTAACATAAATAGAGTAGGAGACAGAACAGACCCCTGAGGCACCCCTTCGTTAATCGCAAATGTCTCGGATGAGATGAAATTGACGACGACATGAAGAGATATCAAATGACAGAGTCCAGGAGGAAGATCCTAAGCTGTTAATTTGGCGAGAAGACTGAACCAAGATTTACTGGAGGCAGACTTATTTTGGGAGTGGGGAATTGAGCCTTCCATACCAATCAGAATAGTTTCCGTGATGGATTTAGCGACTAACGTAGGTTGTCTGAGTTAAAGCAGACTCCCTGCCATGAGAAAGATACAAAGAAGTCTCTTAATTCTTTCCAGTTTGCAAAGTTAAAGTGCCGAACCCTACGGGACTGCGTCTGGGAAGGAGGTGGTATATCAAGCGAGCGGGAGGCTGCCACAAGCTTGTGATCCGAATTTCCAAGCGGAGACATCACAGATTTTATACAAATTTGGTGAATTTGTAAGGAACAGGTCGAGTAGATTAGGTTGATGGGTATCTACATCAGGAATTCTTGTGTGTTCCTCAACTAATTGCGATAGTCCACAAGTAATGGCTAAAGCCTCTGCCACCCTTCCCGCGTCGTTAGTTCGGAAAGAAAACCTTAACCAGGGGATGTTGCGTACGTTGAAGTCACCGAGAAAGACAACCTTAGCTTTTGGATAATTCGTCTGTAGGTGATCAAAGGTTACGAAGAGATAAGGAAAAAAGCTGTCTGTATGAGGGATCGTTTGGAAACAAATAAAGTGAACAAATGAATATTACTTCGTTTTTGGAGCAGATTTTCAGACAAATCACATCATGATTAGCAAATTCCAGTGCTTTTTCTTGTTGACAGGACAGGTCGCTTCGCGTAAAGGCACCAATTCCCCTCTTATGTCGAAATTTTGTGTGCAAGTCGCAGTTAGAGGAAAGCAAATGGACTGTATTGATGGATGGGGCGACTTGGGTTTCTGTCAGAAACAGCACGTGTGGTCTTTCATTTTGAAGGTTTTGATGAACCGAGTTTAGATTTCAATATTTTTCTAGAAATCTCGAGTTTATCTTAAAACTACCTAGCTCGGTAACCTAAGATAAAATTTTTTAAATAATTCAAGACAAGCCAATAATGATCCAGAAACGAAAAAGAATTATTTTTTAAAATTAAAATTTTAACCAGAAAATTTTGTCTGAGACTAGATTTTTTCTGAACATTTTGACTTTAATTACAAAATTTTTCCCCATCAAACTCAGCGCAATTTCGATTTATTATTGAAACTTGGAATTTTAACCTCAAGAGTTCGAATTTGAACTCTAAATTTCGGAAAATATTTTTTTAATGAATTTCTGAAACGAAATCGAAAAATTATATTTAAAGTCGAAAAGTCGACCCTGAAGTGAAAAATTAAGTAAAGCATTAAACTGATTTAAAATCAAAAATTCAAAATTTGAAAAAACTTCAAATTTTTTGTAAAAACTAGATTTTTTCTCAAAATATTGAAAATTTCAGTTTTACGTAAAATTAAACATTTTTAAATTTTCTTAAAGCATTTCGATTTTCCAAGAATGTTTCATTTTTTTTTCAGAAATGTTAAGCTTTTTATCCAAATTGTTCTAATTAAATTTTTTCTAAAAATTTCGAAATTAACGTTTTTAATGCATACTATCGCAATTCGAAGAACAAAATTTAAAATTTGACTTTAAAGTTAAAACTTGAACTAAAAAATTTAAATAAGTCATCAAATTTCGAAAAATTCGAAATTTCAGAAAAAGTTCAAAATGTCCAAATAAAATGTTTAAACTTTGAGTGTTTTCTCGCAATTTGTAATTTTTCGAATGTTGAGTTAAATGTTAAAAAGTCGAAAATTCTGGTTATGAAATTTAAATTTAAAGTTTAAACTGAAACTTTAAAATTTGAGCTTTAGATTTCGTGTATAAGGTAGATATGTATTCTAGAAAAAAACACGAAATTATTATTAAAACAAGGTTTTTAGTTTGGAATGTTAGCTTTAAATGTCAACTTTTTTCTCGAAGTTTCCAGTCTAAGGTTCGATTTTTTTATAAATTTTGGATTGGTTTTCGTTTTAAGAGCTCGTATCTCCAATTTGTCGTTTTATTTTGTCTTTACATTATATTATTTTTCAAATTGGTCATGTCGCAATTAATTCTGAATCTTGCTCATGAGCAAAGCAAATAAGGCAAATAAGAACAAGAAAAGCAAGACTCTTGCTAGCAAGACAAGAGTCCAACCAGCAAGAAATTGACAACACCAGAAGTAAAACAACTTCTTGTCAAGTAATACAACTTCTTGTCTTGAGATGTAGCAAGACAAGCAATCTTGCTTTGTACATTACTAGTGACAAATGCAAGGCACAACACAAATTTTGTACTTTATTTGCTCCTTTTTTTTGGTATTATGTGGACTATTGATACCTATCATTTTTTTATTGCAAAATCACACAGGAATTTGCTGCTTTCTTTCACCAGATAAATATATATTTCACTTCATTTAATCGTACGTTACTAAAGATCTTAATGCATATAAGATTGCAAAACGCAAAATGGTTGTGTACATGTACTTTCTATAACTTAATGAAATGAGTCTGACAATTATTTCGGCAATTCTTTGACCAAATTGTGTATTGAAGGAAAACGTCCTACACCTACATGCGTCTAAATATCTGGAGGCATAACTTTCAATTTTAAAATGCGTGTATCAAATTTTAAGATTACAAAAAATATTTGAACAGGTTTCGTTTCATATTTACCAAATTCACTATTCTTTTATTCAAATAAATAGAAAAACGTTTCTGATATAAATCGTCGCTCAACCAATTAAAAAAACACAAAGGCAATAAAAGCTTCATTTTTTATTTTAAAAGTTATAAAACGAAGTATTACAAATAAATAAATACTTGGCACTTATTTGGTTTTTAATTATTATTTTCTAACAGTCTATTCGTCTTCATTTTAAACACAATTACGCGTGCTGTATCCTTTGAATAATCTTAAATATTTCCGATCTTGGTATCTTCTCGGCCTCTCTATGGCGAATGGGGAATTCCTTATTCGTGAACCAGGATTCCTTAGCAAGGGCAGCAGCAATGGCTGGATTCTTGTAGAATGGATTCTGCAGCTCTGGCGGCAATTGCGACTCGGCTATTGCATTTTGAACGACCGCAGGATGAGCTAAACCTTCGTGTTGATCAGCCACCAAATGTGGAGAGAAAGTTATGGATGGTGTTTGGTGTATTATGGTGAATTGTGGTCCGATGATCGGCAAGGCGTCTGCCGATATTGCCAGGATGACTAGAGCTATTACAATCCTCATTTTGGGGGTCTGAAAAATAAGAAAACATGGAATTACCCAATTAAATTTTTAGGATAATTAATTTTTTACAAGTCATCATGAAAACTTTCTTCTCCAGTTACTTTAATGATGCCGGATTGAAGCTGCAAACAGGGCATCGAACTACTATTTTTTCGTTCCGGTTTTCAGTGTTCGTTCCGGGAAAAAAATCATATCGGTTCCATTCCGGCTTTCGTTCAAACAAAAATAATTCCGATTTTCGGTCCAGTTCCGGGTGACTCATTTTTTAATTTTTTAAAAGTTTTTATTTAAATTGATTTTCTAACATTATTTAGGAAATGTTCTCTCTCTTTTTTTTAATATTGCAGCATATAAATGCTCTGGTAATGCTCAAAATTTGAAGAAAATATTTCTTGATTTTTCGAGTTTAAGAATTTCAGGCTGAAACTCTGGATTCTGGGTTTATTTTGAGTTCAAACTTCAAAAAACCTCCGACTTTATAAAAAAAAGTTTGCTGATACCCGCCCTTTTGCCTAGATGAAAAAAAGAAAAAGGATCCTTCGGTTATATACTTTTTGAAAGATTCGTCTTTTCTGAAAAATGCAATTTTTATTGAAAATTTTGACTTATTTCGAAAAATTTGACAATAAAAACCCACTTTTTCACAAAGTCGATCTTCGACTTCCAAATTTTCGAAATCTTAACTTTTGAAAATTTCGATATTTTTCGAAATTTTGATGTTTTTGAATATACCAAATTCCTCAAAATTCTGTCTTATTTGGTTGGTGTTGATTTTTTTGAACATTTTACTTTTATAATTTTGTTCGTGTTAATGATTTTATTTTTTGAAAATTTTAAATTTTTTTGAATATTTGGAATCGACCTCGAAATTTTAACTTTGACCTTATTTTTGTAAATATCAGAAACTTTAGACTCGAAATTTCATCTCTTTTTGAAAATCTAACTAATTTTAAATTAGATTTTTTCAAAACATTTCAATTCTTTTTAAAAATTTGAATTTTTTCAAAGTTTTAGCTTTTGGCAAATATCGACTCTCTCGAGGTTTTTTTTACTCAACTTCTTTTCAATTTTTGCTTTTTTGCAAAATTCTGACTTTCTAAAAATGATTACTTTCCGAAAAGTCTGCCTTCGATTTTGATTTAAAATTCTTAAACATTTTTCGGTTTCTTTAAAGCATTTCGTCTTTATATTTCGAAAACTTTGAAATTCAAATGTTCTTTGTCTTAGCTTCCACTTTTTTCAAAGGTTTATTTATTTTATTAATTGTAAGATATTTTCAGTTTGACCTTTCCTTAGAATTTTAATTTATTTTTCAAACTGAATTTTTTGAAAATCTTTACACATATTTTCGATCTTTTTTCTAAATTGTTGTTTTTTCAACATTTTGATTTTTTTTGTAAATTTAATGATGTTGAAGAACTGACTTTTAAAAACTTCTTCCCTGTTTTTTTTTTAATTTTTGACCTTGGTCTAACTTTTGACATTTCTCAAAGCTTTGATCTTGTTGAAAACTGAGATTGTTTTTTTTAATTTCGACTTGTTCTCGAGGTTTCGGCTTTTATGTAGTAAACTGAACTTTTATTTGAAAAATTGGATTTTCCTTTAATTTTTGTTTTATGAAAAATTAAATTAATTTTTCTCTAAATTTCGACATTTTTAATATTTTTAAATCATTTTCAGAATTTAGAATATTTTGCAAATTTCGACCTTTTAGCATCAAAAGTTTTTTGGAAAATATACCCTTTTTTGCAAAATTTTAACTTCTTGTAAAAAATTTGACAACACAAAGTTTGTTTTTCCTCAAAACTTAAATTACTTCAAAATTTTCGATTTTTTATATGATTATGTTGAAAGATTTCTTTTTGAAAACCTTTTTTTTGAAAATTTCCACTTAAGCTCAAACTTTTACCACTTCTTGAAGTTTTAACTTCTTTTTTTGATAATTTCGACTTATCCCAAAAATTTTCACTTTTTTGAAAATTGCAAATCATCAAAATTGGGACTTTTTTCGAAATTAAATTTAGCCCGTTCCAGAATTTTTTAAATGTTGCTGAAGAATCTAATTTTTTAAATGCCCAATTTTTAAATTTTGAACGAATTCTACACAACGAATTTAAGACTTAACTAAATTTCGATTTTAAATCTGCCTAAATTCAAAACAGTCTGAAAAAAATTGCAGCTTCGACGCTAAAGTCGAACTTTTAAGAAAAAAGTCAAATATAGCGTAAAGAAAACAGATAAAAATTCGAAGTTTAAATTAGACATTTTCTAACATGTCATCGTTTCAAATTTACCCTCAAAATTTCGACTTCAATTTTAAGATCCCGGCTTTAAATTATGATATAAATGTTGTATTTTTTTCTTGAAATTTTGACTGAAATATTTAATTTATAGGAAAAATTAGAAATAGCGAGATTTTATCGCAAATTTTGAGAAAAAAAAGCTAAATCAAGGAATTTTGAGAAGTTTCATGAAGTCGGCATCGTAAAAAATCATTAGAATTTTAAATTTCGAGAAAAAATTGAAATATTTAAATTAAAGTGAAATTTGAAGGAAGAAATTCAAGGAGACTCGAAATTTTTATTAATCACTTTAAAAATTACAGATATCAGATTATAAAAGGAAAAATCCAAGTTTGAGCAAAAAAAAACAAATTTTGAGTGTTTGTTCTGAAAAGTTTGAATTTTCGAATTCACAAATAAAATTGCTAGGAAACTGGGCTTCAATGAAAAAGACTCTACTGCTTGAGTCCATATTTAGAACAGCACATAAAATTTTTATTTTAAACACGAAATTTTAGGAAAAGAAAAATATTTCGAGAAAAAGATCCAAATTTCACAAAAGAAGCGAAAATTTTGAAAAACGAACATTTAAGTTATACAACTTAAAATTCAATTTGGCTTGAAATTTTGAAAAAAAAATTAACATTTCTTAGAAAGAGTGGAAATTGTAAGTTTCTAGTTGAACTTTCAAAAAAATGTTCCTAAAATTAAACCCGTAATTTTGAGATGAAAGTTGCATGAATTTATGTAAAATTTTGAAAATAAAATTTCTAAAAAAATCCCAAATTTTAGGGTAAAGCACAAATTATTTTAAGAACATACAAATTCAACGAACCGAAATAAACCGTTATTTTTTCCGGTTCTGTTCCGGTTTTCGTTCCTACAAAAATAACGGTTTTTTTCGGTTTCCAGTTTTCGGTTCAGTTCCGGTTCAAAGTCCTGCTGCAAAATACTTTACACATGTTTATTTCCATACCAATCAATTCCTTTGTTTATTCACTAATAATGTATAATTGGAATTATTCCGGAAGTATTAGAAGCGGATAATTGTGTATCGATTTTATTGGCATTACAAAGTTCTGTAAAAGTATCGTGCATTTGATTGATTTAAAAATTTCAACACTGTTATTGTTGAGTGAGTTATTTTTGAATTGGTAGTGTTATTTTGTGAATTGAATCACACGAAATTAGAGTGCATTAATGCAAATATTTTAATTTGTGACATCCTAAATACTATAAAGTTAACTACTATCGTAATTATTTTCTGAAGCCTGAAGTTAGTCCTGTTAGTCCTTAAGGAATTAAAGGTAAAAATATGTCAAAGTTTGGTAAGTGATTGATTACTGTTTAAGTATAATTCTTTAAAAATACACAATTTTCTAATCTATTGTTAATTTTAAACATGTTATTTTCCTCGTTTCCCCCGTTGCGTTCCGCATTTATTTTTAAATTCAATCCACTTCCAAGGGCCAACCTTATTATGCCTTTAGATAAATGATAAATGTGAATGGTATGTGCAATATACCCCAAAGCTTCTCGAGTTTATTGTGGTTCCTTAACATTCATTTAAACTCTGGTTTACCTTGTAACTTCATCGAACAATCAAGGGCATAATATTATAAAGAATAAATCTCTTCCGGCTTTATAATTTATGTATATTTTCTGGTTATAAATTTTACAATATAACTCAATACATTATCATCAATTTTAGTAAAAAAAAAACTGTTGCCAGCAACTTCGTCTTGTCTATATTTTGAATTTCTAAGCATTTTGCTTGCCTATATCCCACATAATTCATAAATATATACATATGCAGTAAATTATTAACATAGAAGAGTATCTTATAAATTATTATTTATTATTAGTAGCGATTAGTCTCTGGTAGCTATATTTATAGATACATAAAGAGTTAGAAGACAATTATAACATTCTAGTTTATTAACGTTAGATCAACTATGGAATTTCAAGGTGAGTAAACTAGCTAAGAAATGGCAGAAATCACATGAGTTTCTGAAGGACCTTCATATTTTCGCTCAGCCCTAATTTGCATTCTTTTGACAGTCGTCGAAAATCTTATTTTATTTATTCTTAAATTTTATATTTCGCAAAGGTGTTTTTAATTATAGACTAAAAAATCATCCTAAGTTCAATCCAGTCACGTAAAATTGGAAAGTCGACTACAATGGTGAGTGTTGTTAATTTTATTTCATTTGAAAGTTGACATAACACGCTCCGCAATTAATTTGCAATATAATAGGAAGAGCAAGAATTCGCAATTGCAATATGTTAGTAAAATCTTGGTGTCGTAATAAACGAATTACATAAAGTAACGTGAAACTGTAAAGGATTATTGCAACATTGGTATCAACCAAATCATTTCTTGTGTATTCAGATAATAATTAGTATTCACAACATTCCATATCCCTTACGAAAATGGTATTCAATATTCGATAACAAAAGGAGCCTTTCTTAAATTTTTCTACAAATATGGATGGCTTTTTCTCGATAATTAGCATTTAAATAAGAGGCATATGCAAATTACTCAAGTTGTACAATTAAGAAGAAATTGATTGGTCATCGCTCGTTCGCTCTACAATGTAATCTTGAGTGGAAGACTTGTACCTGATTTTATTTATTACGTCAGTAAACACGTTCAAGCTAATTAAACACTTTTCGATAAGATGGTCTAGTAAAAAAATTTAAATCAAACTGACGTTAGAAAAGACAAAGGTATATGGCTAGAATAAGAGATAGAATGGGATATATGGGTAGAATATCACCTCTGAATATCACCTTAACTCACTGTAGCGCACCCAAGGGTTGAGGAGGAGCTTTAGTTTTGAATTTCTTGGAAAATTTCGTATTTTTTTCAAATTGGTTACTTATTTTTAAAAATCCCCTCCTTAATAAGCATCTATACTTTTTTCTTAATTTTGATTTTCGAAATTTCGACTATTTTGCAAATATAACTTTTAAAATTCAAATTTTTTTAAATTCTCAATTTCGTCTCTTTCCAGAATTTGCATTTTTTTTTTGAAAATTTTGACGTTCTATCATCAAAATTTTAACTTATTCTCGAAGTTGACTAATTCAAAATTTTAATATTTTTTCAACCTTTCAATCCATTTTGAAAACCTTGACCTTTTTTTTTAATTTTCGACTTTTTCCAAAAGTTCACATCACTTTTTCTCGAAACTTTTAATTTACGTTTTCCTGAAATTTGGAGTTTTTTTAAGGACATGGCTTTTTAAGTTAAATTAAAAATGAATTCGTTATTCGAGTTGTTCGAGTTTTTGTCCAAAATTTAGACTTCTATGTTACAAAATGTTAACTTTTTTGCCAATTAGTTATTTTTTTCTCGAAATTTTCAGTTTAAAGTTAAAATAAAAAAAGAATTTTTAAATCCGAATTCTCGCCAATCCATTTTGATGTTAATCTTAAAATGTCGAGATTTTTTAAAAATAAAGTTTTAGGTCAAAATTTAAATAAAAAATTAAAAGTTTTAAAGAATACTACGACTTTCAAAAACATTATACTTAAATGTTGAAATATTAAATTTTATTTTTTTGCTAAATTTCCAGGTTAAAATTAAAATCTGTCATTTTTAGATTTTGTTTTAATTCCAAATTTCTGCAATAATGTATACTTTTATAATTTTACATATCTTTGAAACAAGTTTTTAATTTTTGATTTTATTTTTAAATTATTGCTTTTACTTTTGAGATTTCCATGTTTTTCACAAAATGAAAGAGTAGGAAAACCTGGAAGTTTTGCTTAAACTTCTCTTTTTTTCAACAAATTCTGTTTTTATTTTTAATTTTGATAGTTTTCTCGTCATTCCAAGATTACACTGTCAACTTCCACTTTATTGTTAAAATTTCTTTCGTGGTTTTTTTTTATAAAATACAATTTTTTCCTAGATTCTATTTGTTTATTTTTTGAATTTTGGAAATTTAATTTCTAGAGAAAATTACAAAGTAACCTCCTCAGCAATTTTCTGGGTGCGCTCTCTTAACCCAATAGATCAACGTCAACCATACCAAGAACTGAAATACCAATCTTGTCCCCTAAAACCAAGAAATATTAAAAAACATAACAAAGGTTGCTCTAAGGCGAGAGCTACATGTATCTCTCTGAAGATGATAGCTTAGCTATCGAAACCTTTGTTATGTTTTTTAATCTTTCTTGGTTTCAGTGAACAAGATTTGTATTTCAATTTTTGAAAATAACCAACGACCAGTATGTTCTACCAAAAAAAGAAACCCATACCAAGAGCGAAGTTACCTTTGATTTACAACCAAACCAAAAAAATGAACGCAGAAGGCCAAATTGATTGAGTGCACCTATCATACTAGAAGCAAAACTATTATGAAGAGAAAATGAGATCCAAAAGAACACTCTTCATTCAATGTATTAACCATGATAGAAGGGAAACTCCCCTGAAGAAGAGTTTCGCATTTGATCTGGTAGAAAACAAAGAAGAAGACAGTAAATGCTAAAGACATACTATCCTGACAAGACAAAAGAGAAAAGAGACAAAACTATCCTGAAATCAATGTGGAATAAAAAAATCAAAGCAAGAGTACGTTAACACAGTATAAGTATCAAGTCAGTATTGAGACTTCTTTGAAAATGTGTCGATTATGGGAAACGCCTCTTTTAGAGAATGATTTCCCATCAGATATGGAACAAAACTAAAAATAAATCAAGACAGAGAAAGAGGTTAACTCCATGACAATCGTACTACAGATAAAACTATTCTGCAGTAATAAAACAATGGCGATCGAAGAGCAACTTAACTAAATATGTCAACCATACCAAAGATTAAGTTTTCTTGCAGAAAAATGATAGAAAAATTCAATTCTGTTCTGGTCTGTTCCGGTCTGTTCTGGACTGTTCTGGACTATTCTGGTCTATTTTGGTTTGTTCTGATCTATTCTGGTCTGGTCTGGTCTGTTCTGTTCTGTTCTGGTCTATTCTGGTCTGTTCTGGTCTGTTCTGGTCTGTTCTGGTCTGTTCTGGTCTGCTGTGGTCTGTCCTGGTCTGTTCTGGCCTGATCTGGACTATTCTGTCGCGTACTCTGTTTCTGTTACACATAAAGGATCTCTTAGCTTCAACTTCCCATCTGCTTTGCAACTACGCAAATGATAGCTGCCTTTTACAGGGTGAGCGAAACTCGATGTCTCAGCTCTATTATAAGAAAAGGAGAAACGATATAAAAAATCTAAAAAGAGGTTTTTAAATTGGATTGAATAAGGTCCATTTTTCCACTGTTGAAGATTAAAGATTTTTTGATTTTTACTTTATAATTGAAAGTACGTTAAAAAGCTTACAGCGCAACAACCTACTACATGGTCCAATCCCCATTGCTTGCCAGAATAGCCTAGCACCCTTTGGCCATACTTTCTACCAGCGTTTCAGCATCTCCTAAGAGTAATAAGTGCTATATCTCTCTGATTTTTTGTGAAAGCTGCTTGAGGATGAAGACACGTGTTCCTGCAAGCTTCCTAATTGCAATGCCTCAAATAATTTTTATTAGATTTGCATCAAGAGACTGTAAAAACCAGTCTGAAGTTACGATGCTAGTTTCTGCTCTCCATGAGGAACAGAGGCGACTGCGATGTTTTGGATCATTGTCCTCCCCTAAAATTCAGTCTTCGCTTCTGACATCCGAAATTTTCTGAACAGGCTTTAGAAAATCACGTTTATAAATAATGCCATTTTCTGAGCATCCAAGTTCTGCATAAAGATCTCTAAACACCTAAAACTGTACTCAGAGTAACATCCCCGAACATGGAGTTTTACTGGGTGTTTGATGGTTCACTGAAGCAATCGCTCACTAGCATACCTTATGGAAGCCTATGCCCAGAACGATGCTTTGTCAGAAAAAATTACATTGGACTAATCGCAGACGAGATTCTCGACAGCCCAGACCTTGCATTTTTTCCTGTAGGTCTTCGAAAACAACGGGTTTTGCCTCGTGCTTCAATATTATATGCTTTTCTCATTGTCAGTCAAATGGTATTTATTCTGACGTCAACTCCTCTCTTAGCTAGCTTTGCTTTGGTTTCACGTAACTGTAGAGCAGTATTGCGCTTAAACAGCTGTCAGATGACTTTGTCCGGCTATTTTATTGTCACTTCCGATTTGCCTCTATCAAGAAGATCTTCGTTGGCTTTATAGCATTAAACCCACCTCTTCACAAATGTCTTCGACTTTTTTAAATATTTAGCAGCCGCACTGTAAGACATGCGTGGACCTTTTGGTTGACAGTTCCAGCGATAGTAAAACAATTTAGTATCCGCGACGTGGCAACCGAATGCACTTTTTCACCAGCAAGTCAATAAAAGCCAAATCATTAACAGTTTAAAAAAAATTGATTAACGTTTCTTGTTGAACCGACTGTACATAAATGTATTCATATTTTCCCTGTCTATTAATCCTTTAACACCGCTATTGTGTGAAATTTTTTTGGAAATAAATGCATATAAAATATTTTATAGTGCATATTTTTCAAGTATTTTGGGACATATTGCATGCATATTTTTTACTTTTTTTGGTGCATATAAGCAATTTTATTGTAAAAATAGAATATTATCAAAAATTCGTAATAACTACGATTTTAACAAATAGCCTTTGGAAATGCAATAAATCAAAAACCAAAGTATAGTGTACCATCCTATTTCTCAATCAAACCATTATCCATTGCTCCTTCAGCTAGGCTAAGGGAACAACAGATACAGATGATTAGTCGCGATCTCGAGCTCGATCCGGCCGCTGTTTCCTCTCTCTAAAAAAACATCAAGGGATAGTACAAGCAACATTTTGAACGGTAACATGTTCTCTTTCAGATCTAATCATAATCTATCTATCTATCTAATCATAATTTCTTAGCAGCGAGCCCTAACTTCTCTTAGAACGACCTTTTGCGCGTCATTCTTAAGTTCACCTCTCAGAAGCTGGGCTTTTTTGAGAGCTAAAAAGTACTTTATATCTAATCACCTTCTCACTCCCCACAAAGCTCAATTAAAGCCAACACTAGAACACTGCTCTCATGTTTAGAGTTCAGCTTTAAAGCATACTTTGGCTCTTTTGGATTCAGTCTAAAGAAGAGAGATTTGCTTAATTGATGACGAGTGTTTGACTGATTCTCTCGAAACATTGGAGCACAGGAGGATGATGAGTTGCTTTTTTTCTACAAGTACTAGGGAGATGCTCACAGGAACTGATAGATTTGATCTCCCAAGGGCAACAACAAAACAGTCGGTCATAGAAAATTTCTCTTCGGTTCATTTTGGTACAGTGAGAACTTCTGTCTATGGAGATTCGTTTTTTTTAATAGAATTTCCAAAGTTTGGAATTCATAAAACAGATTTTCTTGGCAATTCCAGGGCGGCGCAATTGAACTGTCAACTAACTTCAAACCCTCAATCTGTCAAACCGTTAACGACAGAAGTCTTAAAATTTAGGTGATGATACTCCATTATATTGCTTACAAATATACAGAACGCCTTGCATGTCCTTTTTAAAGGAAAAAAGTTTTAAGTCCTGGGGTTTAAACCGAACAATGTTATTTCTCTATATTTGGTAGAAAATCATAAAACAATGATTAGAGAGCTACAGAAGAGTTTCGCCTTTGGTATGGTGGACATACTGAGTTACCGTGCTCTTCTGTCTAAACTTTCTTATTCTTTGTACCAGTTTCCAATTCAGAAGTGTTTCGCTTCTGGTATGGTGGACATACTGAATTACCGTGCTCTGATGTTTTGAAATTGGCCTTTTCATTCTTTCATTTTTACATATTCCCTTCTTTTTATTTATTGTTTCTTTTCTTTGTTACTGAAGAAGCCTCCTACGAAGGTGGGCGAAACGTCGAACACTTTTAGTAGTTCTTTGATACGGTCCCATCCCGGAAGAAGTATATCCTGTAGAGAGCTACAGCATTTGAACGTAAACATTTCTTGTGCATCTGACCATCCAAAGATATAATGACACTAGCATCATTGCAAAACGTTATGATCGTGGTCGAAAAAGAACAGCAACATCCGCAGAGATCTTCAAAAAGTTATGACAGAAAATAGGATGCTGATCTGAAAATTTGCTGAATTATCTGAAAATATCAGCGTTAAGAAACGAATATTGCAAAATGAGCTCTGATTAAAGCTCTTGACGTTCAAGAAACTACCAGATCTCACGCTAAAATTTAAAAAAAAGTTACAGCAAAACGAGCCAAGAAGTTGCTTTGCTTGAGTGCAAGTGGTGAGTTACCGAATTTTGTTTTCTCTGGAGAGGCTCCATTCCTAATTGAGTAACATTTTAGTAGACAAGATAGCAAAGTTAACTTGCCAAAAAGGTCTTTTGGAAATTTACACCTTCGAATAGTTGCTTTTGCGCAGAAGCTGCGGAGACTGCAGAACATGTGCTATGCAAGTGCGACGCGCTTGCACGCAACAGACACGTCCAACTTAGATGGGCGTCCTTAGACCTTTCAGAACTGGAAAAACTCAATCCCAGGCCCATAATAAACTTCTACAAGAGTTTGAGCCTGGGGACTACATAGATCAGGATATGCACAAAAGATCTCCTTAGGTCGAGATGCGGGGTGGACGAAGAGAAACACGAAATGACCCATATATAATCTAATCTAATCTAATCTAGTCACTCGAAAGCAGGGAATACCAATGGTGATGATTTGGACTGCCGAAACAGCCAATGGTCGCTCCTCGTTCACATTTTGGACCGCAAGATCAAAATAAACGCTGACATGTGCCGTGAAACTGTTCTAGACCTAGCATAGAAGCCTTGGATACACAAAAATTTTGGATCCAGATCCTGAAAATTTCAGCAAGACTTGACATAGTCTCATAAAACGTGCATCATCCAAGAATAAGTAAAAAACATCTTTTCACACAATTTTTTCGACATAGTGGCTAACAAATTCTTCAGATGCAAATTCGATGGACTTCTCCATTTGGAACATTCTAAAGAGCAGAGCTGGCACTAAAAATTACCAAAGTGTGGATTGTGCTCTTCGTCCCGAATGAACCAAAATGCCTCAAAGTCACATCGTTTGATTTGTTTTTCGGCAGTCTGGAGGCTATAGTACGCGTTAAGGGCGACTGTATCGACAATTGGTAATATAGTATAAAAGAAAGCTGCACTATTTGTGAACATTTTTTACTATGGTTAAATAAAACTCTTGAAAAACTAAAAATAATTCAGCGCTTTAATTAGTTGACAGTTCAATTGCGCCACCTGTACAATTTATCCCTATTTAAAAGAGCAGTTTATCTCCATCTATCTTTATTTCCTCATCCTACTAGCAATGCACACTAACTCTTTTGGATTCAATTCAAAGAAGAGCGATTCGCCTAATTGATGACGAGAGTTTGACCGATTCTCTGGAAGCACTGGAGCACAAGTAGATGGTTGCTGATTTATCTCTTTTTTTACAAGTACTTTCATCGGGAGATGCTCACAGGAATTAATAGAATTGGTCCCCACAAGGGCAAGCATTTTTGAGGCATACAAGACAATCGGAGACAAGCAAATTCCTTTGCGATCCAGCTTAACACAGTGAGGACTTATGCCTACGGAGATTACTTTTTTCTATAGAGCTTCCAAGCTGTGGAACTCGATACCGAATGGAATATTTCCTAAAAATTACAACCTATCCTTGTTTAAGAAGACGGTTCATTGCCATCTATCCTTGTTTCCGCATCCTACTCGCGATGCTTTGAAGGCATAATAGGGCTATCCTTTGCGAGAGGATTGAAGCACCAAAAAAATGCTCTAAAGGCATAATATCCTTTGCGAGTGGATTAAACTTTAAAAAAATAGAAGAACGCATTAATACAGCATATAACCATACTAACAAAGTCCGAACACTTCTGACCTGACCTGACGCCGACGGCGACGGCATGGTGTGCAAAGCCGAATAAAAAAGTTGAAGATTTCTGGTTTAAGTACTTTTTTGCGACCTTCTCATGCTACTCTAACAAAGCAAGCCTTTAAAATTGCCACAAAAAAGTCAAAATTTTGAGATAAAAATTCGAACTTTCAAGATATAAGTCGAGGTTACAGTCAAAAGAATCAGAAACTGTTTATTTTTTAAGTTGAATTTAAAATTTTAAAAATTAACTTGAGATTTATTTAAAAAAACCAAATTGAAACTCGAAATTTTTAAAAAATTATAAGTCTGAAATTTCGCCAAGAGTTCGTGTTTAGAAGTGAAATTTTGGAATAAAGCAAGCAATACCTAAAAGTGAAAACTTAATACTATGAAAAAAATCAAGAAGTTGTCATTTTTATTTGAAATTGAACTTTAAGAAGAAAAGAAAATTTAAAACTGTAAACCGAGAATTTTGAGAAAAAATTGAAACATTCTATTGACATTCAGAGTTTTCAATCGAAATTTTACTGAAAAGTAAAAAATAGAAATCAAATAAAAGTGAAGCAATAATGGAAATTTTAGATAAAAGTAAAAATTGAAAGATTAAACAAGAATGTGTAAAAGAAAGTCCAAATTTTTTTTTTTAGATCCTCCTGATCTATAAAAAAATCGAGTTTTAAAGTTTAAAGAAAGAATGTAAAAATACTGAAACCAGAATAAAATTATGAATAAAGAAAACAATTAAAACCGTTCAAAAAGATCGAAATTTTAAGTTTAAAGTCAAAATTTCCAGTTTTAAATCGAAATTTGGAGTTTAAAGTCGAAATTATGACTTTAAAGTCAAAAAGAAGTACAAATTGAAAGGGCGAATTAAAAAAAAGTCGAAGACAAACCCACAATTTATGTAAAAAAATTCTTCTAATTTTGAGAATAAAATGTCAAAGGTGTTTTTGAATTATTATTCTCTGTATTAAAAAGGATATTATACTATACATATGTGTGTATATTTTTCATTTTCATGTTAAATTTAAAAGCAACGTTGTGAAAATTTAGTTCGACACTGATATGTTAATGCAGTAATTTTAATAATAATTTCGTTTAATTGTTACTATTTTATTATTACAATGGATTTTCTTAATTCAGTAACTTGATTGAAAATCAATTTCTAATGGGCAATAATTGGACCATTTGGGCACTACAATTACTTTCTTGGAAAATAAATAAAATTAATAATAACCAATAATTATTGAAGATGAGGGAGGACAAAATAAAAAGCTCTGTTGAAAGGAAGTAGAGCTAAATACTTTTCAAAAAAAAATACCTTGCCTACGTTGTATCTTTTGTCTAAATATATTAATTATGGGGATGGCGCTAATTAAAATACTGTTTAATTAATCTTAATCCCATCGATATGTAATATGTTTAAATGTAAAAGCTACTTACCTTGAGCAGTTCGTAAACCATATACACACACTCACGGAACTACTACTTCACAAGAACAGAGATAAATTGGTTTTTATAAGAAGGAAAAGTTGAAACAGACTAGAACCGAGAATCCTTGCCTGATCGCATAAGAGTAACCACATGATTTCGTACTGACCTTAGCTCACAATACCTTGATGTAATCAAGTCAAGGGTACTACCATAAATTGACTGGTAACGTATGTAACGGGGTAATAACACTAATAAGAAGTCTTTAGTCTAGATACTCTAGATTCAACACCAAGGAACCAATTTACATAACATAATTCTTCATACGCCACTGATAAATTTTAATTAAAAAAAATTTAATTATACTTAAAAGGGGCAAACAAATAGCAGAAGTCATTAGGTGATGAAAAAATGTATGACACAAATAAAACCTACTCTTATTACTTTAACAATTTATTGCTGTGTGTGTTATTGCTTCATGTATACACTTTATTTATTTATTAACATACAAATTCAAATCAAATTTACACTAAAGTGTATAAAGTGAAAACAAAACTCAAAATAAAAAGAAAGATATCATTAGAAAGATCTGTCATTTATAAATTTAATTTACATAACTCTTAGCAGAATATTATTATAATTAAATACAAATGTGTTACAAAAAAGGATTATGCGATAGTTTTTCAAACCAAATTAGAAAACATTTCAAAATTTCAGCTTGCTTTTAAATAGTTCACCTAAAAGGTCCGCCCCTTTTTGATTGATATCTTGAAAACCATAATGAGCCATCGAAGATTTCATTTTTTCATACCACGCATACAAATTGACATATTTACTTATGTCAAACGATAGTGCCTGAAAAAATTACCATATTAAACATAAGCAATAAGCTGAATTGTTCCAAAAATTGTTAAAAATGTATTAGACACGGAATGCTATTGTTTTCATAATCTATTTAATAAATCAGTAAGTACTGATTGACAGACAACGCAAAGTCTAAGCGAATAGGTCTAGGAGCATGAAATTTTATACAGGTATTTCCCGTAATACGTAGGTGAGCACTAAGAGAGGATTTTGCAAATTCAGCCTCTAACTTAGTAAAAATGGGCATTAACGGATAAGCGATTTTTATGTCTTGAATAATACACAAGATCGTATTTAAAGTTGCCTATAAACGTTGTTAACACTGTTAATAAATGGTCTTTAAACGAATTTAACCAAATTGTTGCAGATGATCAATGCATATTTCGTTTTTTTTACGAATTCAGTTTTTTTACTTCTAAAGACTTAAGTTTTAAACGCGAAATTTTGATTTTAATTTGACGCTTCCGATGTTTAAATCGAAATGTAACGGACCATTTTCTATTTAAACATTTTGAAGTTTCTTATTGAAATTTCAAGATTACAATCAAAATTTTCTGCACACAACTGAAAACTTTTTACACAAATTAAAGAGCTTTTCCATACTTCACTTAACTGAAGTTTTGAGAAACGTATGGTTTTAACTATAAAATTAAGATATTGAATTTTAAAGTTTGAAGAAAAAGTCTAAATTCTAACAAAAATAAAATTTTTTTTTTAAATGTTTCACATTTTTTCAGCAATTTCAATGTGTTTCCAATTTAAAATTTCGAGGGGGGATTTCTAATGCTCTTTTTTATTTCGACTTTAAAAACGAAATGTTGAGAATAACATCCACGTTTAAAAGCAAAAATTAAAATTTTCTTTCATTTCTTATTTCTTAAAATTTCGAGAGAAATGTCAAAATCCTGAAACTAAATAAAATCGAAACAAGTTCAAAGAAATTTCTAGTTTTTCCTTTAAAACTTTATAGAAGAAAACTTCTTTGAACTTTTGATTTTCCCTGTTCAAAATTTTACAATTCTTCTGTTATGAATCAAATTTTTTTGAAAAAGGCCATAATCCCAAGATTGTGAAAATTATTTTGGAAATCTTGACTTTTCCTCAAAATCACGAACGCAAATTTAATTCTCTAATTATTTTCTTAAAATTGCAATTTGACAATAATTAAAAATGTTGACGAACGCGATATAATCAATAAAACACTAAAGAAAATTATGTAATAATAAAAATATTACTCTCGACATTACAAGTTGAAATTTTATATCTAAAGTAAAAATTTTTAGACTAAAGTCGACATGCAGGGATTGGGGTCAAAAAATTTTGACTTTCTATAAAACTGTTTCTCACAACAGCAAAGACAAAATTTGGATATCGAAATTTCAAGAAAAAACTTCAATGTTAAAAAAAATGTTCCTTCACTTCATCGTAACTTCTAAATTGAAACCAAAATTTTGCTTCGTAAGTACTCTTTGTTTCAAAATTCCTATGCAGATTTTAAACTCGAAAATTTCTTTTTTTTTAACTTTTCAGTTTAAACTCTAAAATACCCCTTTTTAAAATGCCAGCTTTAAAATCAAAATTTAGTTAACTATCGAATTCGTTTTATACAATTTGTCCAAAATTTAAAAATTCGTTCAATTTACTACATAAGTCAAAATTTTTAGAAAAGGTAGAAATTTTTGGGAAAAAAGTAGAAATTTTTAAAACAGGTTGAAACTTCCTACTTTTTTCTCGACAAATTTCTACTTTTTTTAAAACAGGTTAAAACTTAAAAAAATTGTTTGTTAAAGTTTAAACAAAGATAGACATTCTCAAAAAAAAAGGTAGAAGGTTTCAAGAATCAAAATTTCAATGTAATTAAATTTATGAAAAAAATCAAAATTTGGAAAGAAGTCACAATTTTAAGGAAAGATCAAAATTTTCAAATAATTCTAAAATAAATCAAAACCCCAACTAAAGGTGAAATTGTGAAAGTGTTGAAATTTATAAATTAACATTTTAAAAAAGTGGAAATTAAAAAAAAGTTAGAAAATTTCAAATTCGATTTTTTCCAAATATAAAGTCTAAATTTCCAAGAAAAGCAAAATTTTAAATCAAAATTGGAGTCAATAAAGTCGTCTTATCAGAAGGTCAAATATTGAGAAAAAGCCAAAATTTTGAAAAAAAAGTCCGACTTACAAAAACGAAACATTCAAGAGTCAATATATTCCAGAAGTCGAACTTTCCAAAAATTCAAATTTTCCAAAAGAATTACAATCTTTATAAAAAAATCGAATTTAAACCCAATCGGATTTGCAAAGAAGTCAAAAATTTTCGAAAACTTCCACACTTCGAAGTATTCTAATGCACATAGGTTTGAACATTCATTAGATTCGAAGTTTGGAAACCAAAGATCTTGTTAGGTCTCGTCAGTTTGATATATCCAACTCGAATGCTAACAAATGTTCCGACAAGTAAGTACTAAAGAATTCACAGACGTCAAGCGTGTGACTCTTAGTACTACCACCTATTGGTCCATAGAGAAACTATTTCCATCGCCAACAATCTCGTATGCAAATAGAATACAACCTATTGGTCTGTGCATTAAAATCCTTGTCTTCTGGGAAATTGTTCCTAGAGAGCAACCGCTTCGCTAGGTGGCAGTGTTTCAACTGTTGGTAATTCAGCTACATATGATACACTATACACGCCTGGAGGGCTGCATGAATTTGTAGTCTAGGTTGCGTTCTACTTGCACACTTCGAAGTATAATAAAATATTGAAAAAATTTTGAAATATTGAAAAGGAAATTTCCAAAAAAATTGACATTTCCAAAAAGAAAGTTATTGATAAGAACAAAAGTTATAAAAAAAAGTGAACAGTTAAAAAAAATCAAAAGATATCTAAATAATTTTTAAAAACTGAAAATTACGAAAAAATTCAAAATTTTTAAAGGTCACAATTTCGAGAAAAAATATTGAAACTTTGGAGTCGAGCTAGAACAGGTCGACATGAAAAAAGTGCATATTTTAAAATGTCGAAATTTTTCAAATAAGTCGCAATTGTTAACAAAAATCGAATTTAAAAAAAACGGAATTTTCAAAAAGATGACCCAAGAATATTTTCTCTTCTTTCACATAGATGATGGTGCGGGTATCAGCTAGATACTTGCGCCATCAGCTGTGCGGATATCAGCTAGATACTTGCGCCATCAACTAGATAGAAATAAAATTAGAAATTCGTAGCTCGATAAAACTCTTGCTTTGCACATTATAAATGGAATCTACAAATTAAATTTAAAAAATGTTTGTGTGTGGCGAATGTACAGACGGGCAGATGGATGGACGAATGGACGATAGACAATGGACAATGGACAGATGGACGAATAGATGGACAGACGAACAAACACGCGAGTGAGAAAACAATGATTCCGTTTTATCTTTTATCTTTTTTTAAGGAAAGGGACCCCAAAAATGGTAATTTAACGAATGTTGACTATTATTAAAAATTGTCTGAAACAAGTATGCAAATAAATCAATTAAGTTACTGTTTTTTTATACATTTTTAAAATTACTATTTAGTCGTGCATTTCTGTAATATCCGTCTGAGCCCTTTTCGCGTAGTTTTAATGTAAAACTCATATCACAGTGATGAATATACCTCTAAAGAAGAAACCACCGTAACGATTGAAAAATCTGCGACAGTTAGAGTATTTCCTCCCAAAAAATCACGTTGACCTAAATAATTATCTAGAAATTGCAAGCTTTCTTCCAGCTTCCTCGCAACTTCCCGGTCGGGTTGTTGGTCCCCAAAAAATACTGGAACCTAAAATTTATGATGTAACATAGTATTACTGTCATTATAGAGATGTTATTCTATAATTTGGGAACACACTATAACAAACTGGTGCTAGAAATCGCGAAGTACATGGACCCCTTTACAGAGTATACCAGACTGTTGTTATCGCGAAGTGTAGATATACATTTCCTGATCAAACCGTCTAGCTTACTAAATTTTTTTCCGAGATGGAAACTTCCTGAAGCAAATCTGGCATATAATTTACGCACCCCCTTATTATGATGGATTAGTTGATTCGTTGTGTTACGTTCTGCTTCATTGTTTAAATAAAGTGTTTAAATTCACAAGACATTTCTAATTGAATCTAATACATAACAATACTAAACATACTACAGCGAAGTGATTAACATTATTAAATTAGTTTTAGTATATATTTTGATACGTATTTGTGTACTATTTAAAATTAAGAATTTTCAAAAATACTTACTGTGTATGCACTTAAACGTGGAAATAATGTACCTGCTTGAAAATACAAGATTTGATTGACAAGAGCTGCTTTCTTGGGATCTTTTGGATACAAACTATCATCTTTGGCGTATTGTGAAACTAAATATATCATTATCACGTGGCTAAAACAGCAAGCATATATAGATTATTCATCAATATTTATTAATTTAGTAAACAGTCACTTTTTTCCCTAAATTTAATTTTTCAATTTATGATTTTTTATTAAAATTTTGATTTTAATTTTATTAAATTGATATTTTTCCAATTTAAATTCAATCTTCTTGCTTTATTCCTGTAACTTTAAGCCAAAGTTTGCAGTTAAAGAAGAATTTTAGAGAAAAAGCTAACAATTTCTAGAAGAATATCGAAGTGGATTTCGAAACAAAGTTCGGCAAAAAAATTATAATTTTCGGAAAAATTCGAAAATTCCGTAATAATCTGAACAATTGAAACAAATTTCAAGATTTTTGTATTGTTGTGGACGATCTCCTCTTAAGTTACACAGCTCGGGGTTTGAAATGCAGGGATATGCAGATGACATTGTCATCACTGTAAAAGGAAAGCATGACACAGTTATATCAAACCTGATGCAAATAAATATCATCAACAATCGGTGCTCGAAGGACGGCCTAAGGATCAACCCAAGCAAAACATTGATTATTCCATTCACTAAAAGAAGGAAGTTCTCATTAATAGCTCCCATCATGAACGGAGTATAAATTGACTTCACAAGTGAGACACTAGGTTTAATGCTAGATCAAAATTTTACTTGGAACGCACACCGCCTTTACATCTACAGGTAAAGGAGGCAATTCTGGGGGCTTTAAGACTGGATCAGGTAGAAGATCTGAAGGAAGGAGACTTTATCGGACACATGAGTATTGGTTAGTTGGTGTGCGTCCAGGTCTCCGGATCGTGCGAGAACAGATAGGTTTGTTCTCCAACGGAATTGTGCGACAATAAAGAGAAAAAAGCTGAAGACCTGCCAAAGGGCAACAAGCCCGAAATCCAACGACGATTTTAAAAATATGTCGATAGAGGCATTAAAGGAAATACTTTTATTGATAGAGACGGCAATAAAAGACAAAGTAGGCGACCTGAGCGCTACACAAAATGTAGAATGCTTGGTTGCTAAAGAAAAGAAGGAAGATGTAATGTCAACACAAAATGAAGAAAAAAGCCACAAGAAAATACGAAAAATCCTGCTGTTAACTCAGAGAGTATAGCGATGGAAAAGAAAAAAGAAAAAAAGGAAAAGCGCGTAAAGCGCAACAAGACTGAAGAATTCAAAATAACGGCTATTCAAGCAAAGCCAAGCAAAAGTAACAACAAAACTTGTGAAAAAAAAGGACAGGTGCCTTCATTTATTCTGCGGGAGCAGAAAAATTGGACGGTAATGGCGACTACCATGAAGACGAAGAAAATTGAATACATCAAGGCACAAGCGAGCAAGGATGGAATAAAAATTTATCCTACTCGCCCCGAAGGTCATCAAGCTCTTGTTAAGGAACTCAAGGAAAAAAAATTCAGTACCACACGTCCCTTTCAGAGGAAAGAAATCTCAAGGTAGGACTGAGAGGAATTCCCACTTTCCTAAAGGAAAAAGAAGTTAAAACCGATTTAAAGGAAAAAGGATTTCATCCAACTAAAGTTGTTCATGTGTACAAGAGAAGCAAGGTGAGGACGATAATGCCGCTCATCTTTGTTGAGCTAAACCGAGGCGAGAAGAAGATTTACGAAATGAAAACCTGTTGAGGCTTAGATATAGGAGTAGAGGTCCTCAGGAGAAGATAAGACGTCGGCCAGAATTTCAACTGCCAGAGCTACGGACACACGCAGAAGAATTGCCACGCGGACCCAATCTGCGTCAAATGCGGGCAAAAGCATGCGACAAACACTTGCGAACTTCCGAAGACACAGCCGGCAAAATGCGTCAACTGCGAAGGAGCTCACCCTGCGAGCTATCGCGTTTGTCCCGCAATACCGAGAATCAAAAACAGTAAAATAAATACTGCGAAGAGAATCAAGGGAGTCTCTTACGCAAGTAAAGCTAGGGTGAAGATAGCAAAACAAGAAGACAACGAAAAGAAGACAGAAAACAGAGAAGGCGGAAAGGCAAAGAAACAAGAAGAGAGCGAAAACAAGAAGGAAAAAAGAGAAGACAAAAGGGCCAAGGTAAGCATTATTTTGTGTGACATGATAATGCAATTTCAAGCTCAGGAGCATCAACAAAGGAAGTTAACAACTTCATAGAGAAGATGCAGGAACTACTGAAGATAGTCGAGTAAATCAAGAAGACAGGAAGCAGTCTACTAACCCCCGGTTTTTGTATGGTTGCTCCGGGGACTCGGTCAAATGACTAGTAGGCGAAAGAAAAACGCGGCGCTCCATACGCGTGAAGAGGCTGTTTTCAGTGAATGGCACAAAAAGGGCAGATATGTAAAGTCTGCAGAAGAAAGAGAGGCAGGCATGGAAAGTCTGAATCTCTAAAGAGACGAAAAAAGCAAACATAAACAATGAGAGGTGACAAAGTTCCTAATAGAAAGAACAGGGCGACGAAGGGGTAAGAGGAAAGAATTCCTGACCCCACGTGGAGATTGGAAGACAAAGACGATGAGTACTTTCAAAGAATTTGTGTCCTCGGCAGCGATAAAACCTATTGATACAATACAAACCAGGTTGAAGTTCGAACACTCATTTAAAGTGGTCATAGATGATCGCCATATGAGTGGGATGGACCAAAAACCTTAACTACCGCAAGGATCATGGATGGGTCAAAAACATCAGAAGGAGTTGGGGTTGGCGTATTTGGCCCAAGATATAGCCTAACAAAAGCCTTAAGTCAAACTCCCATAATCTGCCAGGCAGAAGTACATGCCATAGAACTATGCACTCGGGAATGTCTATCGAAGGACTTACGAGAAGCAAGGATCTATATGTGTTCAGACAGTCAACGCTCTAAGTAGCTTTACTGTCAAATACATACTAGTGTGGCAGTGTCTACAACTACTAAAACAGTTGGCTGCCCGAAGCCTTGATGTGGGTGCCAGCACACATAGATATTAAAGGAAATGAGATTGCTGATGTCCTAGCCCGAGAAGGTGCAACAACTTCATTTCTTGTACCCGAACCTTACTTTGGTACAGCAAAACGCCATATGGGGAATGAAGTCCTAGGAAGAGAAACAAAAAGAATCCCACTGGAAATTAATTTCAAGACAAAACCATGCGAAAAAGTTCATCTCATATTCGGACATCAAGACGAAGGAACTTCTCGACCTCAGCAAACCGGAGTTAAGGTTAATAACAGGCCCTTCTCACCCGACACTGCGCGCTAAGCTGCCATCTCAAAAAGATGGGCAAAGCGGAGCCAGAGACTTGCCGCTTCTGTAACGAAGCCAAGGAAACTGAAGAACACGTTCTTTGCACATTCGAAGCATTGTTTTACATAAGACTACTTTACCTGGAATAGGTACAAGCTACACCTGCAGAGATAAGTAAAATTTCTCCTAAGAAAATCCTAGGCTTTTACAAAAGCTTGGAATTTAGGAACAGTATGTATCAGGGTTTATCGCAGTAATGAGAGAAATGTATATATCCTATCCCACCCATATCATCTGATATTTCAGTTTGCTTAACATTTTAATTTCAAGTCAAATTTTTACAAAATAATTTAAAAACGAAAATCAAAATTTTGAGGTGTAAAATAAAAAAAAAAATTAAATATCACATTTCAAATTTAAATTCAAATGATTTTGAGCGACAATTAAAATTTCGAGAAAAAGTTGAAAGTAATTCCTGCAGTAATGTAGTTTTTTATGAATTTTCTCGAAATATGAAATATAAATTTTAAATTTTTGATCCATTGTAGTCAAATTAGTCTACTTCAGGGTCAATTTTTTTGGTTTTTAAGGAAAAAACCAAAATTTATTTAAAAATGTTTCGAAAAATAAAAATTTTTAGATTGTAGGTACTCAACCTTAAATAAACAGCTTTTAAAAATGTTTAACCATTTATGGACCTTTTACCTTGTTCTTGAAATTATAGTATTTAAATTAAGAAGTTTAATTTTTGATTTGAAATTTCAATTTTAATGTTACATTTTTCAACATTAAATTCGAAATTGCGAGTCAATGTTGCAATTAGTTCCAGAAAACTTTCAAATTTTAAAACGAGAATTTAAGCTATAAAATTGAAATCAACTTTTTTTGGATTGATCCTTGGTTGTCTTCAAAAATTGATATACAAATCTTGTCCTTTGAAAACAAACAAAAAAATGAAAAACACAACAGTTGCTCTAGCGCATTTCAATAACCAAGCTATCATCTTCAGTATCTCTCTGAAGATGATCCGTTAGCGTTAGCTTAAACGTTGACATTTTGAGAAAAGCTCAAGTCTTGTAAAAAAAAAAGTTGAGTTTTAAAATGGTTCTGAGAAAGGGATGACATTTTGAGTTTGGATCTAAGGTTTCGAGAAAGAACTTGAAATTTTTAAATTAAAGATCAGTTTTGTAAGAAAAAATGTAATATTTCAGAAGAAATGATCGTTAGACTCAAAAAAATTGAAACCGGTGTCCAGATTGAAGTCGAATTATGAGAAAAATAATCGAATTCCTAGTAAAAAAATTCGATTTTTTTGATAAAAATACAAAACAAGTGACATTTTCAACCCCTACTGTGTGGAATTCTATATATTCATAACTAATAAACCTTATTAATGCTAAATACATCGTAAGTGTTTATCGTTAGCAGTTTAAACACAGTTTGGGAAACGGATGACATTTCGAGTTTAGTCCCGAAGTTACGAGGACGAAACTGATATTTTTAAATTTAAGTCAAAGTTTGTAAGAAGAAATGATATATTAGTAGAGATATCATAACGATTCTACGACAGATGACATCACAGCTTCTTCGAACGACATGAAGTAGAGGGGCGAGAAGTGTAAAACAAGAAAAAAAACGACATTTAAACCCGAAACCATCAAAAATAAGCTCTTGATTTTGAGATTGAAGTAACATTATGATAACGAAGGCTTCCACGGCCAGAGTCAGTACAGGATATACTTCTTCTGGGATTGGACCGTGTCAGAGAACTACTAAAAGTATTCGACGTTTCGCCCACCATCGTAGGGAGCTTCTTCAGGAACAAAGTAAAGAAACAATAAATAAAAAAAATATATGAGGGAATATGCAAAAATGAAAGAATGAAAAGGCCAATTTCAAAACATCAGAGCACGGTAACTCAGTATGTCCACCATACCAGAGGCGAAACTCTTCTGAGAATAATTTCTTCTAAAGCCTTTCTTCCTTATGTTCACGGAGTAACAAATCAAATCGGAAAATTATTGAGAACACACAACATTAAATCCATTTTTTCATCATCCTCAAAGATCCAACAGCTCCTCCCATATCCCAAAGATAAAATTTCATTCTTTTGTTTTAATGGTGTGTACAGGGTTTCTTGTTCTTGTGGTTTAATGTACATCGGAAAAACGGGGCGATCATTTAAGACGCGAATATCCGAGCACCAAAGATGTCTTAGGTTTGGTTTATTTCCATAGTCAGCCATTGCGAAACATCAACATGAGACCGGACATAAGATTCTCTTTTATAATATTTTAATTATATCTAATATTCTCAATTATTACAATAGGAAGATACGCAAGGCCATTGAAATCCAAAAATTCCCCAAAAACCTCAATAGAGACGACGGTTACATGCTTTCCTCCATCTGGAAACCAACCATCGGAAATCTTCGAGAGTGATCGCGCAGACGAATGGTATATGAAGTTTCCCTTTCCCTCTTTCCTCTCAGAAGAGTTTCGCCTCTGGTATGGTGGACATACTGAGTTACCGTGCTTTTCTGTCTAAACCTTCTTATCCTTTGTACCAATTTTCAATTCAGAAGAGTTTCGCCTCTGGTATGGTGGACCTACTGAGTTACCGTGCTCTGATGTTTTGAAATTGGCCTTTTCATTTTTGCATATTCCCTTATATTTCTCTTTTTATTTATTGTGTCTTTTCTTTGTTCCTGAAGAAGCCCCCTACGATGGTGAGAGAAACGTCGAACACTTTTAGTAGTTCTTTGACACGGTCCAATCCCGGAAGAAGTATATCCTGTATTGAAGTAGCATTGTTAAGAAAATGGTTGAATATTTTCAAAAAATTTAAAAATTGTGGAGTGGACGTGTAAATATCTGTCAGCATTTCAAATATGCGCCCAAAATTTCGATGTTAATTTCAACATATCTAATCTTTGGTTAAATATTACAATATTTCAATTTTTTAAAGAGATTTTTGATTTTGGAAGTTCCAGTCGAAGTTTTGAGAAAAGAAGTTGAAAAAACTCTGGTTTTGGGATCAAAACTTTACAAAATGTAAACCTGTTCGGGAAAAATATTATGAAAAATGGCGAAATTGCGAAAAATGTCTGAATATCGTGAAAAACGTTTTAAGAAAAATCAAAAAATTCTGGAAATAAAATTTTGACTTTTACAACATTTGGGAAAAGGCTAAAAATTTATGCAAAATTTCAAAATTTTTGAAAAACTTCGAAACATTTGAAAAATTAGAAATCTCTAGTTACAACTGGCCATTTCATCAATATCATTTTTTTGCCAAAAGTTTGAAATATGTTAGTCTAAACAATTAGAAATTTTGAGTTGCAAAAAATTCAAAGTTGCATGTTTTCTCTAATTAGAAATTCAAAATGTTCAGTCTTTTTCTCAAATTTTCGATCTAAATTAGAATATTTCGACATTAAATTTAAACTTTAGACTTTTTTTTCTGAAATACCTAAACAATGTTCCCCTTATTTCCAATTCTAATACGAACTTTCGTGAAGTTTGAAAAACGAAAGTTTAAATTAATAATAAAAATTTTGAAATTAAAGTTGAAATTTCCAGTATTTCGAGTATACATGACAGACGTTCAGACATTTGGAGTTGAAGTTTGGAGAAATTTCAAGTTTAAAGTGCAAACTTGATTACAATCGAAATGTCAAGATTACTCTTAAAATGTTGACATAAAAATCGAGGTTTCAAGAAGAAGCTTAGCTACAATTTATTTAAGTCGAAATTTTGAAACCAAATCACAATTTAGAAAAACAGAGTCGAAATATCGAAATGTTGCCATTAAAATAGTAACTAAGACTTAAAATTTCTGGAAAAAATTAAAATTTCTAAAAAAATTCCAATTTTTATTAAAACAAATTTTGAAAAAATGTAATAACTTAAAACTGAACAACTTATTGTTCAAAACGTTGAGATTTCTTGGGACTTTCTTTTCCTCAAATCTCTAAAGTTGTAATTTTAAAGCTTTAATTTTTTTTTTCGTAAAATGTCGACGATGTTTTTAGTTCGATTATTATCGATTATCATCACTCAATAACAACGATGTGAACATCGACATTGTGTCAATTTTCATCCCTAATTTAAGCTATATCTAAACCTACCTGTCCCAAAGGATAAAGCCATTGTCATCTATCGTGGGAACAGTGTGAAGTGGATTCATCTAAAAAGTTTTTCAATTATTGTACCTTGATTAATAACACTGATCAACAAAATTGGAATTTTGTAATGTGATATGAACTTTTTTTGTGTTTTTAATAGTGTTAGTTGTTGTCATTTAAAATAAGCAGTTTTGAAATTTTCATCACCCACGACATTTGTTTGTTAAATGTTTGAAAAATGATGGATCTCTAGAAATATAACATAAAAAAATGCCTTTGTTTTTCTAGATAATTTAGCTTTTAATTGGTCCCTCTTGATCAAGCAGTATTAGTCAGTCAACACCAGTGAGTTTAATCTGCCCTGATAAAATTTTTCCACCATTGGAAGGGCCGCATGAAACTTAAAGCCCCCCAGAGTCCCCTAATTCGTAGCAATAAACTCAAGACATGTGTCTAAAAAATGAATCTTGATCCCCATATTGCAACCCAAAGTTTTATACTCCAATAAAAGTTTGGTAACCAAATATTTATAGATGTCGTTCTTATGATAAACCAAAAAATTTCCACTTAAATTCCTGAAGCATCTCATAGTTAGTCAACATCCTCGAGCTTAATCTGCCCTGATAAAGTTTTCCATCATCGGGGTGTCCGCATGAAACTTTAATCAGCTTTTATCACTTAGGGCCCCCCAATAAAGTCAAGATATGTGTCTAAAAAATGCATCTTGATCCCCATATTGCAACCCAAAGTTTTCTACACTAATACAAGTTTTTTAACTAAATATCTTTAGATGTCACTCTTATTGTAAACCAAAAAAATTCCAATTATATTTTTGAAGCATCTTCATGCTCATTTTTTCGAAACATTTAATTTTTCTTTAAACAACGAGTCTTTTATTAATTTTCTTAATTTGAGGTTCTACTACTACTACTACTTCACTCATTCTGGGGAAATTCTTTTTGAAATATAAAAATCCCTTTTTATTGGGACCCATCCCCTCTAGAAAATTTTTGGTAACCCTAATTTGATATGAAGTGGTGGTAGAAATTTACCAGAGAGTTCTACAAGTGTAAATGCTTTACCGTTTTCTATTTACAAATTAAAGATCTACATGACGGACAAACTTTTTCCTAATTGTGATTTTTTTCGACACCTGGTGTCCCATTCACGTAAAAAGTACCCAAATTTTAGTGATAAAAGAGACTTTAAATGAAGCATTAATATGATCATGATATGTTTAATTTGTGATAAAAAATTTTTAAATGTGAATAATATATGGATCTAAATAAAAACGAACAGTATTTGGAAAGACTTATTGCCAAAAATAAATTTTACCTTATCACAAGAAAACTGGGGGTGATGAAAAAAAAATAAGTACGGTTTCATGATGGGGGTAGGAATTCCAAACACAATTACCTACCAGAGTTTGTGTGACAAAATCAGTGTTGAGCAGTGTTACCTCTTTTATTAACATTTCAGTATAATTTTGAGCAGATAACGAATTTTCAGAAAAAAATCTAATTTTTTCAAAAAATATTTTACTGTGTGTATTTGTCGAGTAGGGTTTCATAATGGGGGTAGGTAGTCCAAACACAATTACCTACCAGAGTTCGTGTGACAAAAACAGTGTTTATCAGGGTAATTAGTGACTAAATGATTAATAAACACTAAGAAAGGGCTACTTTAGATCGCAAATTAATTAGGATAATGGCACCAGTAATTATCACCACGCTAGTAGTTGTCATCAGACATATTTTTGGAGAAAAAACAAGATAATGCTTCTTTACTTTAATTCTCTTACGGTCGCAATTGGGTCCTGCGTGTATTTGAAACAATTTTAAGGAATGTTTTTAATAGTAGATGCCCAAAAAAATTCATTGTTAAACAAAAGAGCATATTTTTTAATATTGTCTAAAATATTTTGTCGTAGGACATAGGTCGGAATAATTCTGCTTAAATTTCAGCAATTTTGATTGGAATGAATGCAAATTTTTTTACATGGAAGTAAAGTATGTTTGATAAACTTTGAATTAAAATGTTCTTAGGTTTGTTAGTTTTTGGTTATGAAAAATTTGGTTCTGGATACAAAAAACCAAAATAATTCAATAGTTGTCACAATATGTCAACTATTAGGGATATAAGTTATCTGGAGCTAGAAATCCAAAATTAATTCAGATAACTACCTCCAGCAATTATTCAATTTTATTCAAAAATTCCAGTAATTGTCACCACATGGATAACTGACATTTAGTGGATCTGTCACTGACAATTTGGTGCCATTACCCTAAATGGTGGACGGTTGTTACAGGAGCAGTTTTGGGCAGCTCGAACGTTTTTCAAATTGAGGTACTGTTTTTTTTATGGTCCTTGATTATCTTCAAAAATTGAAATATAAATCTTGGCCCCTGAAACCAAGAAAGATTAAAAAACCCAACAAAAGTTATCATCTTCAGAAAAATACTGAAGATCTTTGAAGATGCTAGTTTCTCTATCGAAACTTGTTAGAGCAACCTCTGTTGTGTTTTTTTTAATCTTTCTTGCTTTCAGGGGACAAGATTTGTATTTCAACATTGAGGTAGGAATGAGCGATGTTCTTCGATGTTAAGATAGTTCACCGGTCATGTTCTTTTCTATAGATTTTCTTTAAATGTACGTCAGATGTTACCAAAGGTTTTACCCATGCACCTGCAAAATTATAGACACGTGCGGATGCCTAAGTCGAGATATTCAATGTCAAACTTATGATTTTTAACACGTAAGGTATAGGCAAAGAATGTTTTGGAAGAGATTTTAATTTATTGTGGCCAAACCTTTCTATAGATTTTGATAAAAAACTAAGGTATTATATAAGTTGATATTAGAAATCAAGTAGTTAAATATGAGGATTTCTAGCGGTACCATTTTTATGTAATCGAAATTTTAATAACACATTTCACGGAATTTCGATGCTTCATTGGGCACATTAGGGAAACGTCTTAAAGAAATAGCAATATAGCATCTCTACCACTCCTTCTAGGATGCAGTTGACTGAAGCTCCTTTGCATAAATTCTATCGCATTAGCATTGTAATATTGTCGACTAGGATCTGCTGAAAATTACGAATTTAAAAAACAATTGTTCATTGAAATTTCTAGTTTGAAGTCAAAATTTTAGGAAAAAATATAGCAAAAATGATGTTTAAGCTCGAAATCTTGAGAAAAATATAATAGGTAACGAAAGAACTAAACTTTCCGAAATATAACTTGAAATTTGGAAAAGAAAGTCAAAATGTTTGTTCAAAGTCGAAATTTTTAAAAAGTAAAAGAAATTCAAAGTAGAAATTTTAGAAAAAAGTTAAAATTTCAAAAAAACTCGACATACGAAAAATATTTTAATTTTTAACTAGAAGTTTGGTGAAGAAATTCGAAATTAATTTAAAGACATTTAGGAGAGAAATAAAAATTTCAAGATGAACTGAACATATAAAAAAAATCGAAATTTCAAAAAAAAAGCTTCAAATTTCTTGTTGAAAGGTTTAAATTAGAGATTTTGAGAAACCAATGGACATTTCGAGAAAAACTTGTTGACAGGAAACCCAAAATTTATAACAAAATCCCAATTATCAAAAGAATTAAAATTTTGAAAAAAGTCGTCACATTAGAAGTTGTAGATAATATCAAGTGAAAACTGGAGGTGCTGCAGTTCGGTAGTGCCTACACGCGAGTCGCCACTGGTTTAGATATTTGGAAAATATTCTTTAAAGACGAGAATTCTATAATTATTTAAAAATGTAGTACTTTAGGTAAATCATGTTATGATCTCGTGCCATATAAATAAAAGTAAGTAAAGTTTCTTATAGTGAAACAAGTCGCCAATTTGAGAACCTAAACTTGGGCCTGAAATTTAAATAAAAAGAATCAAAATCTTAAGTCTAATCTAAGTCAAAATTTCAATGCCTAAAGTTCTAAACGAAAAGTTTAAAATATTTAAATTAAATTTGACATTCTTTTGAAATTTTAAGCTCAAAATTTCAAAAAAATTGAAACTGCTGAAGTCGTGATAGCGAGAAATATATTTTATTTAAAAATGTATCTGGTTTTTCAGCTATATTATCCAATTTTTTAGCTATATTATCCGGTTTTTCAGCTATATTTTCCCTTTTTTCAAAAATTCGTTCTTAAACACTTTCTTACTTTTTTCGGAAAATTTTGACCTTTACCTAAGAAATTAAACTTTATGAGTTTTAATCTTTTTCTTGAAATTTCAACCTAAAGATTTTGTACTTGATTGTCGCAATTTTCAGTTAAAATTTTAAACAAAATTTCTATAAAATACCACGAAGTTTTGCAAAAAAAAAATCGAAATTAAGATTGAAATGACGAAATGATGATGAAAAACTTGGCCTAAGTTTAACCTCGAAATTTTGAAAGGAAAATCGAAATTGCCCGAAAAAGTTGTCGCTAGAAAAAGAAAGAAAATATTAGTAGATGTGTTCAAACGTTGGTCGAAATTTTGCAACATCGATATAAAAACGTTAATATTTTGAATTCGATCATTATCGATCATCAATGTTCATGTTGACATGGATGCCAATATCGATATGTGATCAACTTCGCTCATGCCTAGACTGAGGTAACTACCAAAATTCAACAAAAAGGACCAGAAAAAGACAGCTCGCGCAAGGGGCGAATTAACCTTATCTAGAGTCCTGTGCATTACAGTGATGGGGGTCCCTACGTTATGTTTACAAGATTACTGATGACCAAAAAACTGACATCATGTCCAAAAGTATACCCTCATTGATATTCACTGTGATTTTGACGTCTAAAAAAAGAAACCACCTTTTTTCCCATGTATAATTGCATATGTGTTGCACACCCTTAAATCCGCCCCTGATTCGTGCTTATTTTAGAAAAGCAACATATCTGATCGTCAAACTTAATGCTTCTTAAAGCGTTAGTCAAAAATGTTATTGTTACTTGATTCGCGTTCGCACTTTTAGTTTAGATTCACTAATTCAAATAATAACCAATAACAAAAATTAATAACAAGTCATACTTTGATAAATTCTGGGGACAGATGTTCCCCTGCTGGTATGTTCACATCGTGAACCGTGTGCTTTATTCCCAATGCTTTCAAAAGCATCAAAGTGGCCCTCGCAGGTGGACTCGCGGGAAAAAAGTAAATATCGATCCCATGATTTATTTTTTTAGAATCAAAAATTCTACAAATATAAACTTAACAAATTTCAGTTAGAAACTAAACACAAAAGTCACTTACGCGTTGTTGAGAGGTACAACCCCCTCGTTTTCCATACAATTTCCCAGGATGGTTATCGTGCGGAGCATGAATTTAGCAAACTGGCTTGGGGTGAGGGTTGATTATTATTATTTATAGTCTTCTCTTTGGTTACCATGGTTAAAACAGAATTGAAACTTGTATATTATTGATGGAGAACCAAGTGTGCACTTTATAAATTATTACTTATTCCATGTCCTTTCCATTGTGGAGTCCTTGAATAGATTCTGTTATAAGAAAATAATTTTACAATCGATTTGCATTTTGTATGCACTGATAATGCACAACCAAAGAACACGTGTCGTCAATTTATATTTAAAACATACGTGGTCATATTTGATGCCATTTAACAAGAAGTTATGAGTATTTCTGTGGAATAGAGAATGAGGCAAACTAACAATCGTCACGTAAACAAACGCGTATAAAATAATAGGGATTTTGTTGTTATGTACTTCAAATGCTCAAAAGGATAAAAAATTTCTTCTACGTTACATACAAAGAACAGAAACAGAATACCTGCAAAAGTAAGCTCTTCAGATAGGAGGCCCAATCGCGTAAAAGGCTAGGATCAGACACCTATTTTGAAATAAACTCTTCTGAAGAGTTTCGCCTCTGGACATACCGAGTTACCGTGCTCTGATGTCTTGAAATTGGCCTTTTCATTCTTTCATTTTTGCATATTCCCTAATATTCATCTTTTCATTTCTTTTCTTTTCTTTGTTCCTGAAGAAGCCCCCTACGATAGTGGACGAAATGTCGAACACTTTTAGTAGTTCTTTGACTCGGTCCAATCCCGGAAGAAGTATATCCTGTATTGTTTTGAATCTTACTTCAAACATGTTTCGCCGTTTTTTCATTTTACTTCCAAAACACATAATGAACTTATTTAAGTAGAAAAACCATTTTTGTTTGACTGTATAAAAAAATATATATTTATATCTCATGGTTGAAATTACCCCATCATTTGGTGGCCCGCTAGTGGGGCAGTTTGAATAATTTCTAATGTTTTTTTAAACGCTGATTGTTGGTACTAAATTTACTTTTAAGTCGCTCATAGTTGCCAGATTTTTTTAATAGAACTTCAAAAATGGCACATTGAATAAAAAATGGTTTATTCTGCCCCCCTTTCCCCTATTACATTTACCATTAATACATTCACCATTATTTTTTTAAAAAATTAACCTTCTCTAAGACAACTTTAAAGTTAGTTCTTCTTTCTGGAAATGTAGAGGTTTTTTTCTAAATTCGACTTTTTTAAATTGGTCTTTTCTTAAAATTTCAATATATTATCGAAATTCGTCGTTCTTTTCAAAATCTCTGGAAAAAAGTCGAAATTTTTATAAGAAAGATAAACATTTTCAGAAAAAGACCAATTTTCGGGTCAAAAATAAAAATTTTTAAATAAAAACCAAAGCAGGATTCTCAAAACTTCGACCCGAATTTCCAAATTACAAATTTTCCAGAAGTCGTCAATTTTTAAGTAAAAATTTCGAAATTTTTCCTAAAATTTTATATTAGACCAAACTTCCAGATTTTATTTTTATAAATGTTAAGCTTTTCTCGAAAGTAAACATTTTCTTCAAAAATTTGGGGTGTAATTTTGGTCTTCAAACGTAATCTTCGGTTTTAAAAACTTTTTTACTAAATTCGAATTTCTCAAAATATCCACTTTTTTGGAAATCTTGACTTATTGAAAATTTTAACTTTTCATTAACAAATGTTGATATTTTTTTAATGTTCGACAATTAAAAATTTTGATGTTTTCTCAAAATTCATCTGTTTTTCAAAATTTCGACATTTTTTGAAAAACTTTACTTTGTTGAAAATTATAATTTATTTTCAAATTAAATTAGTACGACTTAAAAAAAGCCCTTTTTCCGAAATTTCGATTTTTTTCAAATCTTTCAAAATTTTCTCCTGAATTTTTTGGCTATTTTTAAAAATTGCAACTCTTTAAAACATCAAATTGTTCAGAATTTCCAATTTTTGGAAATATTTTTATTGAAAATTGTAACTTTTTATGAAAACGCCGTAAATTTTCTAAATTTCGACTAATAAAATTTTAATTCAAAATTCGTCTGTTAAAATATCGACTTTTTTAAAAATTTGAAATGTTTTAAAAATTCCGCGTTTTAAATAATTTCGAATTCTTTATATAAAATTTTCAAAATTCGATATTTTTTTAAAACGCTTTTTTAATCTTTTATAAAGTTTGGCATTTTTAGAAACTTTTACCTGACCTATTTAAAAATAATTTTATCAGAATATTGACTTTTTTGAAAAACCCAAATTTTCTTAAAAATTTCAACATGTTTCAAAATTGTCATTAAAAATTTTTCTCAAGAACACTTTCTTCAAATCCGGAGTTTAACCTTAACCTAATATTTGAAATAAAAGTGAAAATTTTTTAAATTTTCAAATTAACTTTTTAAAGTTGAATTTTTTCTCCAATGTTTGTCTGTAATCTCGAAATGTCAACTTTTTTGGAAAATTTCAATCTTCAAACCTAATCTTCGGTTCAAAAATTGTAGGTTTTGAGATCTGAATCAAAATGTTGAGGAAAAAATAAATAAAAAAATATAGCTTTAGATTTAGAAGAAAAATAATTGTCATTTCCTAACAAGTAATTAAAGGAAATAGGGGTAAAACGGCCATTAACTTAAAAAAAAAAAATGTTTTAGAAACTTCCAGTTTAAAAGCCAAATTTCCAGTGTTTTCTCAAAATTTCGATTTTACCATAACATCGAAATATTTACTTTATTCTCGAAATTCCAAGATTAACTCAAAAATTTTCACTTTTATCTCAAAATTTAATGAAACAAGTCGAAGTTTTGGATTTCCCTGCAGTCGAAATTTCGATATTGAAGTCAAAATTTTGACTTTCATCTCGGAATTTCTGGAAAAAGTTAAAATTTCGAGATTAATATCGAAATTTCGAGAAGTTGAATTTTCGAGAAAAAAAGTCGAAATTTCGAGGTTAAAGTCGAAATTTCAAATTTAATCTCGGAATTTCGAGAAAAAATTCGAAATTTTAACATTAAACTAAAAATGTTAAAAATTCTTTTTTTTTAATTAATTAATGTCATTTCTGCATTGTAATTTTGATTTCTTAAAGCCGCAATTATCACAGCGGAAAAGCATCGATGCATCGTTATCGAAAATCGATGCTTGAGACTTCGATATTTCATGAAAAAAAAAATATCGATGTTCAAACATCGATATTGTTTTGAACGATGTTGCATCCCTAGTCATTAAACAAGGCGCTGGGAACACGATCGATTTGTTGATCCTGGTTAGTCCCATCGAACCAAAGCTGCATAAAGCAGTACATTAGTCAGTGTTAAACTTACTTCATACGAATGTTATTTATGACGTATCAATCTTATAAGGACCCAAGGACCCAAGTATGGTAATAAGTACTGCAGGCAACTTGCACAACAAAGCTTTGCCATGCAAGTTGCATATAAGTGTCAACAACTACCTGTCAATGTCATTAGTGTCAATTTCAATTCATCAGTCATCGGTTATTGTTTATATACTTAATTTTTTTAATTGTATCAATTAGGTTAATTAGCTATAAATTAAAATAGGAACACAGCGCTAACCCTCAACCAAGTACACAAAATGGCAACGCTCGAAGACAAAATCCTAGGAGAAAAACTCCACAACTACTGCAGCAGCAGCGAGGAAAGTGACGATGAAAACTCAGATTCCGAGTCACAGAAAAAGCCTTCCCAAGCGGAACCGAGCGCCGAACCACCCCCAACGAACAAGTGGGAGGGCACCTCGACGAACACCGGCCCTAAAGGGGTCATCAAAGACTGGCAGAGATATAAGCAGCTCGAGCATGAAAAACGTGAAGAGGACAACAGGGAGAAAATAGCATTAATGAAAAAATTGACTCTCAGCGTGAAATCTGCATTAGATGAAGAAAGGGAGAAAGCAGCTGAAGAGGACCCAGATTTGGCCGAATTATTAGATGATGATTTTCTGATGTCATATCAGAAGCAACGGATGAAGGAAATGTTGGAGCAAATAAATCATAATAAGAAATTCGGTAAGTTTCAGCTGCGTTAGAGGTGGGCCAACTCGAAAATATTTCAAACCTAGTGCTTTGAAGGCATAATGGGGTTGCCATTTGCGAGTGGATTAAACTTTAAAAAAAAAACCGATTTGAAAATTCACCCTAATAGGTTTCCAACCGAGTTAGCGCGCAATTTTAAATTAAGCTAACATAATTCAAATCGAGTTACCCAGATCGAGTTATCAGAACGAATCTGACCGTTTTGTTCGTTGAATCAGTTTAATAAATTGAGTTGACCATCTCTAAGCTGCATTATATCGAGGTGTTAGTTAATTAGTTGTTTTTACAGGTGAACTAATCGTTCTAAGGGATGGTCAAGAATTTTTGGATGCTATCGATAAAGAGGAAAAATCCGTCTTGGTGATTGTCCACATATATGAGGACAAAGTAGAAGCTTGCAGGACAATGAATTCCTGTTTGAAAACGCTGTGCCAGGTCTATAGCAACGTTAAATTTTGTGCAATAAAGAGTTCGCTCGTTGGCATGAGTAATAAGTTTAAAATTCAGGGTGTGCCAGCGCTTCTTGTTTATAAAGCTGGAAATTTAATTGGGAATTTTATTAAGTTGGCTGAAGAGCTCGGGAACGATTTTTATACAGAAGATGTACAGAATTATCTAGTTGAGCATGGGATGCTCGAAGATAAAAGTTGTACTCCATTAATAATTAAATCTGGTGCAAATAACAGTGACAGTGAGTAATTTGTAATAAGAAGCTGTAAATAATTTAGTAAATAGGTCCTTCAGCAGTTTGTGTCAAGATCGATCTCCGTGATAACAACTGTGTTCATATTGGGTACTTAGCTCGAAATCAGAATTTTTCCCATTTTTGATATAAAAATATTTTATGGTTAACAATGTTCTTTACTCTATTTGCATTTTTATGAAAAAAAGTAGTGGAACATAAACGTTAAAATTGTCAAAACGAATTTGAAAAACAAACTTCATTTTCATACTTCGGTATTTAATGTGAAACTAGGTATTATTTAAGCTTATTGAATGTAAACTTAGTATACTTATGTAAGAATTTAGTTAAGTCGAAAAATGCTTTAACAATTCTCATTATATTAGTTGCAGTATTAAACTTATTATAAATTCAGTTTGTACCTTTGTTTAAATAATTTATTAATAAAAAGTTTGTTTCTCCGTTTATCTCTGTCATTAAAAGCAGTCAAATCAAAACTCAGTTCTAGTAATAACTTTAATGTAGAGTTTAAACTGGAAACTTCTATTGTGTCTGCTTTTTATGTTAAAGTTGTCGAAACATCGAAATACTGGTTTACTCAGAAATTTTTGATGTTATTCGAAATTTTGACCCATGTAGAAAATTGAAAGAGGGAAATCTTAGGATTTAAAAGCTAAACATTCATGTTTAAACTCGACACAAGATGAAAATGAAGAATTTGAGAAACTCGAAATTCTCATTTTTTTTTATATAAATCACGATTTTTTTTAAGTTATAATTCTTTGCTAAAAAATCCAAATTTAAATCTTTAACTTTTACTTTTGAAGCTAAATCTAGGCATTTTTTAAATTACTTAATTTTTAAAAATTTTGATCGTAGTTCCAATTTCAATTTTTTCTGGAAGTTGTAAAAGTGAATACAAAAATTGTCCCCTGAAACCAAGTAAGATTAAAAAACATAACAAAGGTTGCTCTAACGCGTTTCGGCAGCCATCTTCAGAGAGATACTCAATTTTTGAAGATATCCAAGGACCAGTCCATTCCACCAAAATACTGGAAGTTGAAATTTAAACGTAAAATTTCGGCCTTTTTTCTCGTTTAGTGTTAGTTGTTTTACATATCTTTTAGGTTTTCAAAATCAGGCGTTTGTATTTTAAACTCGAAAATTAGAAAATGTTTTTGTTTGTTTCCTAGCATTTCACTTCTTTGTAACTAATTGGTCTCAACTAGAAAATCTTTTTAAAATTTCACCTTTAAATCGAAATTTTAACTTTAAGTCGTTAATAAGATATTTATCTCGAATTTTTTTTATAATTTTAATTATTTCTCAAAATTTTAACTTTTTTTTTGTCTTAAAATTACGAGTTTCGACGTTAAATTTTAAAACTGGTTTTTTCAATATAAATTTCGCTACATTTTTGGAACTTTCAAATTTTGTTCCACTCGTCTGAGAGTAAATTGAAAATTTCAAGTTTTCTTCAATATTTTCACTCCAGAATTGAAATTTATACTGTTTTTCTAAAAATATCGTTTTTAGTCAAGAAACTTTGACGTCGCCTCAAGATTCTGACTAAGGTGGAAGTTTTGACTAATTGATACATGAATTTGGAAAATAACCTGGATATACTTAAATTTGAAGAAATGACTAAGGAATAAAAGATTGAAATTTGGGACGCATGTGTAACTTATACAAACCACTTCTCGTCATTCTCTTTAGTTTAGAATAAAAATGTACATTCTTCAAGTTCAAACTGAAAAATTCTATAAAAAGGCTAAAAGATAGGAAAAAACTTGAAATTTATAAAAATATTTCTTAAATCTTTAAATTGAACAATTTCAAGTTCAGGATAAGAATTTTGAGACACATGTTTATATTTAGAAAGAAAAAAGTTCGACCATCTACAAAAAATTTGAGTTTTACGATGGAATTTAGAGAAATTTGAAGTTTAACCTGAAAATATCTAGAAAAAATGTCAAATTCTTGTTTTTGATGCAAAGTTGAGCTTTTGTTAAAAAGTTAACGAGTTCTAACTGAAAAGTTGTTAATTTCCATGGCAAAGTTAAAATTGCATCAACATTTTAAGAAAAAACTTAACAAGTTTGGGGAAAAAATTAAAATTTTAAGAAACAGGACGCAATTTAGAGAAAATACTATACAAAATTTTAATATTTTCTAATTTAAAATTTGTTGAGGGTGTTCGAGAGGGCAACTCTTTCTTCGAAAAAGTGCTCCACCTTTTTTCAAAACAAGATCATATTGGAGATTTCGAAAATCCCCGATACACTTCAACATTTCCAAAAAGACGTCAAAATTTCCAGGAAAAGTCGAAATTTTGAGTTTAATGTCTTCTTGGAAAAATTAAGTAAAAATTAAGAAAGCATTCAAATTTTCGAAAAAAAACAACATAATATTTGTGCAGAAAAGTGTTCTTGAAATTCTGAGAGCAACGACAAGAATAAAATCCATATTACAATTACAAAAGATATAAATTTTGACCTAAGCCGACCGCATACGTATTAAATCCTGGTTCGGTTTCCGAATCGGGAATTCCTATTTAGATTTTCTCTAAAATTCTTCCAAATCTCGACTTTTTTTGAAACTTTTCTGTCTTAACTTGAAAAATACCTATTTTTAAAATGCCAACTTTAAATTCAAAATTATTCAAAATTCGTTTTGGAAAGTTTGTTCAAATTTTTAAAAACTCGCAATTTAGTTAGATTTTTCAAACAAATTTGAAAGTTTCAGGAATAAGGCGAATTTTTAAAAAATCGAAGTTTTAAAAATTCGAAATTTCGAGATAGTAGTCAGCATTTTCAAAATATTTTGAGAAAAGGTCGAAGTTTGCACAAAAATTCGAAATTTTGAAAAACGGTAGATAGTTTGAAAAAGGTTTAAATTCTGACAAGTCATAATTTCGATACAAAATCGAAATTGATGTTAAAAGGTCGGAATTAAATAAAAATAAAAGAAAAAGTCTGAGGTAAGTTCGAAAATGTCAAGACAAAATTTTGAAAACATTCAATTTTACAAAAAAGTGAAAATTTTCAAATAAGGTCTAATTTTCTACATAAAAGTCAAAATTTTTGAAAAAATTCGACATTTTCAAATAAAATCCAACTTTTGCACAAAAGCATACATCGAGAAAAAGTCGAATTTTTTTAAAAAAAGGCGAAATTTAAAAAAACTTGAGAAATAATCAAAAGTTGGAACAAAGGTGAAAATTTTCAAGAAAGTGGATATTTTAAAAAAGGGTAGAGGTTTTCAAATATTTCAACCTAATCAGATTTACAAATCTTTGAAAAACTAATCAAAATTTTGTTAAATATTTTCAAAAAATCTAAAAATAAATCAAAATATTTAAGATAGGCAAAGTTATAAAATTGTTTAATTTGAAGAAAGAGGAAATTAAAAAAAAATGAAAAATTGGAAAGTCGAAATATTCAAAATATAAAGTCGAAATGAAGAAAGTCCAAGATTTTCAATAAAAATATTTAGTTCGATTTTTCAACAAAAAAATCGTCATATTTAGAAAGTCAAAATTTTGAGAAACAGCCAATTTTGAAAAAAGGTCACATTTTAAAAAACCAAACATTTCATACGAGTTAATGTTTTGACCAGTGGCAGCTGGTGTATAAGCACTGTGGAACTGCAGCACCCCCACTTTTGCTTACGACTTTGTTTCTCAAAATTTTTTAAACACTTTTCAATGCACAATTTTTTGTAGAAATTTTAAATTTTCTCTTATAGAAATTTTAAGTTTCTTTCACGAAGTTACCACATTTAAAAACCTATTTTATTTTTAATTTTGATCAAAATCACATTTTCATAAACTAATTTTTGTAAAAGTTTTGAGGAGGAAATCAATATTTCGAGCAGGAATTAAAATGTTAAGATAAAAACTCAAATTTCTTTGAAAATGTCAACATTTTGAGCAAATAATAACAATTTCAAGAAAAAATCTTAATCCAACTCATCTCGCATTTTACTATTTCTCTAAACAATAAGTTAATACGGTATCTTCGAATTCTTACCTCAAATCTCATTTTGTATAAAAATTTTGAGTTTCTTTCAGATATTTCGATTTTTTTAGGAAATTTTGATTTTTTTCTGCAGTTTCCATTTGTCCTAAATATTTTATGAAAAGAAATTTTCTCGAAATATTTATTTTTCCTGTTCTTAAAATTCTTAAAAGTTTTTTTCTTTGGGTTCCTCTAATTTGCTTTAAAAATGTCAAGTTTTTTTACGACTCGTTGACAATTTAAAGTTGAAATACAGAACTTGTCCCCTGAAACCAATAAATACTAAAAAACACAACAAAGGTTGCTCTAACGCGTTTCGAGAGCCAAGCTATCATCTTCAGTATCTCTGTGAAGATGACAGCTTGGCTGTCGAAACGCGTTAGAGCAACCTTTGTTGTGTTTTTAAATCTTTTTTAATCTTTCTTGGTTTCAGGGGACAACTTCTGCATTTCAATTTTTGAAGATAACCAAGAACCAGTCCGTTCCACCAAATATTTAAAGTTCATTTTATTTTGTAGTTTTGACAAAAAATATTTGGAAAAAACCCTGAAAGCTCTATAAAAATTTTAACATTTTGGGAAAAATAAAAAATTTCGACTTTTTTGTAAAAATATTTCCTTTTTTCAAATTTCGATTTTTTCTCTAAGAAATTTTGCTTTTTTTCTTATACAATTTGTGTTTTTTTGTAAACATTTTATACAAAGATTTTTTTTTGAAATTACGACTTTTTCTGGAGATTTTGTCTTTAAAATATTATTTCTTGTAGAAATTTTAATTTTTTTCTAATTTGTTTTGGAGGGCTGCATGAATTTGTAGTCTAGGTTGCATTCTACTTGCATACGACATTGTTTTGGAAATTTAAAGGTTTTCTTAGCGAAATTTTAATATTTTAAAGTTCATTTTATTTTGTAATTTTGATAAGAAACTAACAATTTTTAAGTATAAGTTTGGGGAAAATAAACCTCAAATCTGCATAAAAATAAGAAAACTTTGAGGAAAATATTGAAATTTCAAGAAAAAATGAACCCTGTAAATTACAACCTTATTTACAATTTGATTTTTCTCTAAAAAATTACTACTACTGTAGGACCGAAGAAAAATCTGAATCGTAATTTCCAATTTTTGGAATAATATCGACATTTAAAATAAATTGCAGTTTATAATTAATTTTTAATTTTCAAAGAAGCTAATTTTTTTGAATATTGGAGAAAACTCAAAATTATCGAAAAATTCGTAATTATTAAAAAAGTTGAAATTTTGAAATGGTAAAATTTTGAAAGAAGTTGATATTGTAACGCAATGTAAATAGATGAAATAGGATTTAGGATAGAATTGTAGAATTTAGTAAATAAAAAAGGTTTCTAGAAGGTTCTGATAAGGGGAAAGCGGCCGCGATAACGAAACAAACGGCAGATAAGCGTTCCAGAAATTTCGGCATTCGATAAGCCTTATCTGCCGAAAATTCTGGAAGAACGCGGGCCGAAACTATAAAAAGGCGGTCAGTTTTCCCTCGAGTCAGTCAGTTAGAATCAGTGCAATTAGTAAGTTAGTAGAAGTGAGTTAATTGTAAATTGTGGTGATTCAAGTTGAGTTCAGTAATAAAGTGGGAATAAATCCATCACGTGTATCAATTCGAACCGATAACGCACGTAACAATATTTTCAATAGTTCAAATTTAAAAAGAATCTTTTCTTTTAAGGCAAAGATTTAATTGGAAATGTTTTAAAAAAATGTATAAATAAAATTTTAAAAAAACTTATTCAAAAAAAAAAGTCAAGTTTTCAAAAAGAGTCGAAATTTTGAAATGGAGATGAAATTTTACGAAATATTGGTCGAAAATTTCAATAAAAGGTTTTAAAAAATGTCTGGCTTATAAAAATCACAATTTTCAAATAAAGGATCGACAGTTTGCAAGAAATGTCAAAATTTTCCAAGAAGCTGAATATTTTGAATATTGGAGAAAACTCAAAATTATCGAAAAATTCCTAATTATCAAAAAAGTTGAAATTTTGAAAAGGCAAAATTTTGAAAAAAGTCGAAATTTTCAATAGTTCAAGTTTAAAAAGAATCTTTTCTTTTAAGTCGAAGATTTAATTGGAAATGTTTAAAAAAATGTATAAATAAACTTTTAAAAAAAGTTCGAACGTTTCAAAACATAGTCAAGTTTTCAAAGAGAGTCGAAATTTTGAAAAAAAGTCGAAGTTTTGAAATGGAGTCGAAATTTTACGAAATATTAGTCGAAATTTTACGAAAATTAGTCGAAAATTTCAATAAAAGGTTTTTAGAAATGTCTGACTTAAAAAAATCACAATTTTCAAATAAAGGATCGACAGTTTGCAAAAAAATGTCAACATTTTTAAAATAGTTGAAATTAAAAAAGAGTCAAAATTTTTAAGTTTTCCAAAAATTTTAAATTTTGGAAAATGACTAAAATTTTGAAAATTTTGAACATTTGAAAAAGGCCGGAATTTTCAACAAAGTTGGAATTAAGATAAAAAGTCGAAAATTTCAAAAAAGTGCAGATTTAAGAAAAGGTTATAATTTTCAATAAAAAAAGTCGAAATTTGTTGACGAGGCAAAGATTTTCAAAATCTTTCAAATTTCCAAAAGAAGTCAAAAAATTGCAAAAGAAGAAATTTTCAAAAAGAAAAAGTCGAAATTAAAAAAATATCAAAATTTGCTAAAGATTTAAGAATTTTTATCAAATTTACGAAATGATTCGAAAATTTAAAAGTTTAAATTTGCACTCAACTTTTCAATAAAAATCAAAATTTTCGTAACTGGAATATCGAAAACACGTGAAAATTATTAGATAGATCGAGGTTTTCAAAAGTTGAGAAGTTAACATTTTGGAAAAAGTTTAAATTTTTGGTAGTTAAAATTTTGAATTAAAGTGGAAAATTTTTTTAAAAAGTTGAAATTTTAGATTAAAAAAATAAAAATTTTGAAAAAATGTCAAACTTTTCATAAAATTTCAAAATTTTCAAAAAAGAATCGAAATTTTGAAAGAATTTCGAATATTAAGAAGTATCGAAATATTCAACAAATAAAAAATAATCGAAACTACAAAAAAGTCGAAATTTTGAAATATAGTTGACATTAAAATAAAAACCAGTCGAAATTCTTAAGAATCGAAATTTTCAAAAAAAAAAATTATAATTTTTCAAAAAAAATTATAAACAAAGATGAAATTAAAAAAAAAGTCGAAACTTTAAAAAGTGAAAAGTGCAGTTTTGAAAAAAATTAAATTTTCAGAAAAAGTAAGAATTTTCAAATGGTAAACATTAAAAAACAAATGTAATAATTAATTTTCAAAAAAAATTAAAAAAAAAACAGAACACCGAAAAGTCTAAATTATAACGAAAATACGGACATTTTTAGAAATTTCGACTTTTTGGAAATTTCGACTTTTTGGAAATTTCGACTTTTTGGAAATTTCGACTTTTTGGAAATTTCGACTTTTTGGAAATTTCGATCTTTTTTGAAAGTTTTTACTTTTCTTGAATCTTCGAAGGTTTGTTAATTCGACTTGACAAAAAAATTCCTTCTCGAATTTTCATGAAAATGCTACTTTTATGTCAAAAAATCGACGAAATTTTATTTTTTTAAAAATTTGGTTTTTTCAATTTCTCATTTTTTTGAAACTTCGTCGTTTTCATCAAAATTTTGACTTTTTCTTAAAGTTGACGTTTTTTAGAATAGGGGATTTTCTTTAAAAATTTTGACCCCTTCAAAATTTCGGTCTTTGAAAAATTTTACTCTTTAAATTTCAACTTTTTGGAAATTTCGATCTTTATTTAAGAAAAATAAAACTTTTAAAATAGAAGTTTCCAAAAAGTCGAAATTTCCAAAAAGTTGAAATTTAAAGAGTAGAAATTTTGAAGGGGTCGAAATTTTAATAAAAGTCCATATTCTAAAAAGCGTCAACTTTAAGAAAAAGTCGAAATTTTGGTGATAAACGATCAAAGTTTACGAAAAAAAAATTGAGAAAATTGCAAAATTCAACTTATAAGGAAAGTCAAAATTTCATCGATTTTTGACATAAAAATAGCATTTTCATAAAAATTCGAGGAGAAATTTTTTGAGGAAGTCGAATTAACTAACGTTCAAAAATTCAAGAAAAGTAAAAACTTTCAAAAATCATCGAAATTTCCAAAAGGTAAATTTTTTTTTAAAATTTTAAAAAGTAGAAATTTTCAAAGATCGTAATTCTGAAGGGGCGAAATTTTAAAAAAAGTTCCTATTCTGAAAAGCGTCAACCTAAAGAAAAAGTCGAAATTTTGGTGATAAACGAACGAAATTTACGCAAAAAATTGAGAAAGTTGAGAAATCCGACTTATCAAGAAAGTCAAATATTCATCAATTTTTTCACATAAAAGTAGCATTTTTATGAAAATTCGAGTAGGAATTTTTTTGAGAAGTCGAATTAACAAACGTTCAAAAATTCAAGATAACTAAAAACTTTCAAAAATTATGAAAATTTCCAAAAAGTCGAATTTTCCAAAAAGTTGAAATTTAAAGAGTAGAAATTGCCAAAGAAGATCGAAATTTTGAAGGGGTCGAAATTTTAAAACAGGTGCATATTCTGAAAAGCATCAACTTACAGAAAAAGTCGAAATTTTGGTAATAAACGATCAAAGTTTATAAAAAAAATTGAGAAAATTGAAAAATTCAACTTATCAAGAAAGTCAAAATTTCATCGATTTTTTGACATAAAAGTAGCATTTTCATGAAAATTGGAGAAGGAATTTTGTTGAGAAGTCGAATTAACAAACGTTGGAAGATTCAAGAAAAGTAAAAACTTTGAAAAAAGATCGAAATTTCCAAAAAGTTGAAATTTAAAGAGTAGAATTTTTCAAAGACCGAAATTTTGAAGGGGTCGAAATTTTAATAAAAGTTCATATTCTGAAAAGCGTCAACTTTAAGAAAAAGTCGAAATTTTGATGATAAACGATCGAAGTTTACGAGAAAAATTGATAAAATCGAAAAATCCAACTTATCAAGAAAGTCAAAATTTCATCAATTTTTTGACATAAAAGTAGCATTTTCATAAACATTCGAAAAGGATTTTTTTAAGAAGTCGAATTAACAAACGTTCGAAGTAAAAACTTTCAAAAATGATCGAAATTTTCAAAAAGTCGAAATTTCCAAAGAGTTGAAATTTAAAGAGTAGACATTTTCAAAGAGATCGAAATTTGGAGGGGTCGAAATTTTAAAAAAGTTTCTATTCTGAAAAACGTCAACTTTAAGAAAAAGGCAAAATTTTGGTGATAAACGATCGAAATTTACGAAAAAAACTGAGAAAATTGAACAATCCAACTTATTAAGAAAGTCAAAATTTCGTCGATTTTTTAACATAAAAGTAGCATTTTCATGAAAATTCGAGAAGGAATTTTTTTGTCAAGTCGAATTAACAACCTTTGAAGATTCAAGAAAAGTAAAAACTTTTAAAAAAGATCGAAATTTCCAAAAAGTCGAAATTTCCAAAAAGTTAAAATTTAAAGAGTAGAAATTTTAAAGATCGAAATTTTGAAGGGGTCGAAATTTTAAAAAAAGTCCTTATTCTGAAAAGCGTCAACTTCGAAAAAAAGTCGAATTTTTGATGATAAACGACCGAAATTTTCAAAAAAGTTTGACAAGTTTCAAAAATCCAACTTATCAAGAAATTCAAAATTTCATCGATTTCTTTAAAATTAAAGTAGCATTTTCGTAAAAATCCGAGAAAAAATTTTTTTGAAAAGTCGAATTTACGAACGTTCAGTTTCAAGAAAAAGTAACAACTTTGAAAAAAAGGACGAAATTTTGAAAAGATTGAAATTTAAAATAAAAGTAGAAATTTTCAAAAAAGATCGAAATTTTAAATAAGTCCATATTCTCAAAGGCGTCAACTTCAAAAAAAAGTCGAAATTTTGGTGATAAACAATCGAAATTTTCAAAAAAGATTTAGAAGATTGAAAAATCCAACTTATCAAGGAAGTCAAAATTTTATCGATCTATTTACGTCAACGCAATATTTTCATAAAAATTCGAGAAACAATTTTTTTGAGAAGTCGAAGTAACAAACGTCCGAAGTTTCAAGAAAAAGTAAAAATGTTGAAAAAAAAAATCTAAATTTTCAAAGTTAGAATTTAAATAGCATTTTTCAAAAAAGATCGAAATGCTGAAGAGATCGAAATTTTAAAAAAAGTCCATATTCTGAAAAGCATCAACTTCGAGAAAGTCGAAATTTTGGTGATAAACGATCGAAATTTACGAAAAAAAATTGAAAAGATTGAAACTTATCAAGAAAGTCAAAATTTCATCGATTTTTTTTACATAAAAGTGGCATTTTCATAAAAATTTGAGAAAGAATTTGGAAAATTTCAAAATTTTAAACAAGGGTCGAACTTTTCCAAAAAAGTAAATATTTAAAAAATGAGTTTCAAAATGATCAAATATACAAAAAAAAATCAAAATATTCAAAATAAGTGGTACTTTTGAAATAGGTCAACATTTTCAGGATTTTACCAAATTTTTAAATGAAAGTATTTAGAAAGTCAAATAAGAACAGAAAAACTCGAACTTTTGAAAGAAAGTCAAAATTTAGCAAATAAGTCAATTGTTGATAGTTGAAATTTCCAAAATCAATAAAAATTTAAAATTCAAGATTATTAAAATAAGTCGAAATATTCAAAAATTTCGAAATGTTTAAAAATATTAAAATTTTAAATAAAAATGAAAGTGGAATTTTTTTTAAAAATCAAAATTATTAAAATTGATGTCTATATTTTCAAAACTAACTTATATTTTCAAAAAAGTTGATCAGATTTACAGAAAAAACTCAAAATTTAAAAGTCAAGGGTCAAAATTTAAAAAATAAAGTATTTGCAACAGAAAGAATTTTAAAAATAGGTCAAAGCTTTTAAAATAAGTCGACAATTTGAAAAAACGTGAAAAAAGGAATCAAAATTAATAAATAAAATAAAAATCTTTTTAAAAAGCAAAATGTCTAGTGTAAAATCCAAAATTTGAGAAAGTAAACTAAAAATCACGTTTAAAATCTAAATTGCGTCATAAAATAAAAATTTTAACAAAATACCTGTGGACAAATTTACAATTGAAAACGTAAAATTTTAGAAACAAAATAAAACCGAACAAAAATTAAATGTTGACTTAAAAAATGTAAAATAAAACAAAAACCCAAAAACTCACCACTTTAAGAAAAGTAGAGATTTTAATATGAAAATCTGTCCGAAAAATAAAAATTCTTGATAATGCCCCCCACAAAAAAAAACTAAAAATCTACGATTTCGACCTAGATTTCACAATTTAAAAAAAATTTCTGTTATAATCAAAACCAAAACTTTTGAAAAAATCAAAATCTCTGAAAAAGTCAAAATTTTGATAAACAACGAAAAATATAAATAAAATAGGAACCAGAAATCTAGAAGAACTTTGATTGAACTTACTTTTTTCATCTATCAAAGTACTTTCGGCTGTTGGTAACTGTCCAAATCCAAAGTCTTGCCAGCAATCAGGCCAGGCCTTCTTCATTTCTTTTTAATACGAACAAATTTAACAAAATTTTGAAAATAAACACTGTCCACCACCCGAATTCCAAGACGATAGACGATTAAATAAGGGAAATTGTCTAGGGTCCTCCTATTTATAACTTTGGTACGGAAAGAAAATCGCGGCGAATTTTCAAAAACAAACGCGCCGCTGCGGCTTTTTTGGGGTGGATTCGCCGACAAAGACACCGCGCGCGCACGTGCGATCGTAGCACAGGAGCGGACTAACTAAATTTCTAAATTTCGTGCTTTTACAGTTTTGAAGGGCAGGTTAGGACTGTACAACCTTTTTTTATTTTATTTTAAAAATTTTATTCTCAAACGCGGTTTGAAGATGCAGCGAATTCTAGGCCCGGAGTCGGTTCGACTTGAACCGTCTACTCTAGTTTCTCTACATCTAACCTATCATTTCAAAATTTACGAAATGTACGCTATTTAAATTTTTTCCTTAAGATTCGATAAGAACCCAAAGTTGCAAACAATTCTAGGAAATTTGACATTTCCAAAAATTCAACTCTAATCACGAAATTTCCACTTTCTATTTGGATTTTCAAATTTTTTGAAATTTATATCTTAATCTTGAAATATGTACGTGCATTTTTCTTAAAATTTCGAGTTTAAATTTAGAAAAACGATGAATTATTTTTTAAAAAAGGGAAATTTTCAATAAAAAAATGGAATAATTCAAAGGGATCAAACAAGTCAAAATTTCGAGAAGAAGTCGCAAAAAAACAACATTTTTGAAAAGGGGAGAATTTCGAAAAAGTCAAAATTTTCAGAAAACGACAAATATAAATTTAAATTTTGAAAAGTCAAAATTTTCAAAAAGATAGAAATATAAAACTTGTCCCCTGAAAGCAAAAAAGATTAAAAAATACAACAAAGGTTGCTCTAACGCGTTTCGACAACCAAGCTATCATCTTCAGAGAGATAGAGATCCACGGCATTAGAACAACCTTTGTTGTGTTTTTTAATCTTTCTTGGTTTCAGGGGAGAAGTTTTATGTTTTAATTTTTGAAGATAACCAATGACCAGTCCTTTCCACCAAGAAAAAAAAATTCAAAAAGATAGATACAATTTTATACAAACGTGTAGCTCTACACGGAATGGATAAATGAAAATATCCGAAATATTCCGACTTCGTTAAAAATGAGGACAATTTGAACTTGGATTGTTTAATCATGTTACCAACATTTTGTGCTCGTATGCGACATGGTTTATTCTAATAATTGAAACAAATATGCATTTATATTTCCAGATTTTATTGTTTTAAAATTCTCGTTCTATTTTCCACTTTCCCTATTATTAAACTTATTAATTTTTCACAAAGGGCACTGAAATGTGTTTTTCAAATTTTGTTTTCTACAGCATATTTATCGCATCTATTTGCAAAGTAAAAATTGTTGTATGTACATTCCAAGAAGTACTTAGTGCTCAAATACCTGAAGCAAAACTAGTCTTATCATCACTTGCTATCTTCGTTTAAAAGGGAAGCAATAAATTTACTTTTTATAGTATGCAGCTAATGCACCCTGTAAGAAGTATTGTCACGTGAATAAAATATAACTATTCACGGCGCGAATTGTATTTTTTCTTAATTTTATATTTGTCTAGTAAGAGAATTTATTTTATGGCAAGTGACCGGCTAAAATTATGTAATTTTGAAAATTTCTAAGTAAAAATTCGCTGCTTTACTTTTAAGATAAGAAATCAATTTTCAGGTAAACTGTAGGAACCGGATAACGACAATGGATTGCAAGGTATGTAAACAGCTTTACTTGGGGGTGGATTACTTGGGGTTATAAAACCAACATTTCGCAGTAGTTTCCCTCATTTGTTATTTGAAAGAGTTGTAAGTTGTGTCAAAAGTTTAATTTATAAAAAAAAATGAACACCTTAGTGTAAGTATAATTTTTTATTTATTGTGTTCCAACAACCCACAATGTATTTAAAAAAATGAAATTGATCTATTAACTTGGGAACTAATTAAAGCTGCATTGATTATTGTTAAAATTAATTTGGATTGTATTATTAAAGAAGAAACGCATTTTTTTGACTTTCCACTCTTTTCCTGGTTTATGAACATCTATTTTAATATTATTATCGCTGCAATTGTAGACATTTATTGTTTTAATTCACCTTTATGCCAAACCTATTTTTTATAACATTCTTATTATGATACCAAAAATATTAATAATTTAGAAAAAAAGATACATCAAAGAGCTAATGGTCTTAATATATGTATTTTTTTTTGTGGAATGGACTGGTCCTTGGTTATCTTCCAAAACTGAAATACAAATATTGCCCCCTGAAACCAAAAAAGATTAAAAAACACAACAAAAGTTGCTCTAACGCGTTTTGATAGTCAAGCTATCATGAGTATCACTCTGAAGATGATAGCTTGGCTATAGAAACGCGTTAGAGCAATCTTTGTTGTGTTTTTTAATCTTTCTTGATTTCAGGGGACAAAATTTCAATTTTTTAATGTATGTACTTATTATTTTTGTATATTCAAGAATCTTTTCTGAGTGAGAGCCGGGCGGATAAAATGCTCTCATAAATTCTGTGATGTCCTTGTTTTTTGTAAGCCCTTTGGGAAGGGGTCATGACGTTTCCAAATTTTTGTGGCTAAGTCAAGTTTCATAATTATTAAAATATGCACATTCTTAAGATATAAGACTCTCAACATATTTTTTGAGAATGTATGACTCTAGGTAGGTGTTTTTTCAGAATTTAATACTTTCCTTTCTAGATTTTTGTAAAAGTTAGTAAAAGTTTTTGAAGCTCTAGATAAATTTCTTTTAAGCTTTATTGCTACACGCCAGAATCCTTTGCAGTTTACTGCTCTAAATACATTTCTTTATTAGGTTGAAACCGAGTTTTCTTAAAAGAACAAAAATTTAAATGAGTTTTTAAGGTTCTACTTAGGATTGGATAAATTTTTTTGATAGTATAGATATTTTTTTTGTTCCCTTTTCGTTTTTTTGCAAGGTTCTTAAAAAAGTTTCTTTTCCAAGTTTTCCAAGATTAAAAACATAACAACGTTTGCTCTAACGCGTTTCGATAGCCAAAGTATCATCTTCAGAGAGGTACTGAGCAACCTTTGTTGTGTTCCTTAATTTTTCTTGGTTTCAGGGGACAAGATTTGTATTTCAATTTTCAATTTTAATTCAGAATCTCGAAAAAATATTCAAATTTCAAGAAAAAATTTAACATTTTTGGCAAAAATCTAAATTTTGAGGAAAAAGAAACTAAACTTACGAATAACAATTGTTCAAAATTAATCTCACAATTTCAAGTCCTGGAAATTTTGAGTTTTAGAGCTAATAAGAGTCCGAATATTCGAAATTGTGTATAAGTATTCGAAAATTCCAAGTTTAAACTTATAACTATCAATTTCTTATACTCTCTGATTCTCAATTCGTAATTTCAAGAAAAATTAAACAATGAGTCAACATGTCGAGAAAAAAGATTATATTTGCTAGAGAAAGACTAAAAGTCGAAATTAAAAAAATAACAAGCATAAGTTTAAATTTGGAACTTAAAAAAAAACTTAAAACATTTCGGCAACAGTTTCAAAGAAAAATCGAATATTTGGTTTTGAAGTCAATATTTGTAAATGAAGGCAGAAATATTGAAAACTCTTTTTTAAATAAATTAAAGTTCTTTTTTCGAAATGTTGCCCGTTTCCTCAAAATATTAATTTAAAAATTTTCATTTTCTTATTATTTTGTCTCTTTTATTTTCATTCATTTTTTTTTAATTTGGTCTTTCTAATCCAAATTTCTAGAAAACCATCGAAACAGTAAAAATTTTCTTAGAAAAACGAGTAAAAGCCAAAACTTCGATAGAAAACCAAAATGATGAAAGAAAAGACTCTCAAATTTTCGATTTTAATCGCCAAAATATTCTAGAAGTTTTCAGCTCTCTAAGATTTGTATGAAAATTTCTAATTTAACTAGAAAATTGTAAACCCGAAATTCTGATATATTTTGATAAGTTTCAGGTTTTTCTTGAAGTTTCGACTCAAAATAAACTCAAAATACACAGTTTCAGCTTGAAATTTTTAAACTCGAAAAATTGAAAATATTTCCCTTCAATTTTAGGCAAGGTCAAAGTAGTTACGTATTGCAATATTTAAAAAAAAAGACTTAACATTCTCTAAATTATGTTAAGAAATCAATTTTTAATTCTAAGAACTTTTAAAAAATCAAAAACACCCAGAAGTGAACCGAAAACCGGAAAAGACAGTTATTTTTGTCGGAACAAAAACTGGAACTGAACCGATATAATTCTTTTACCGGAACGAAAACCGAAAATCGGAACGATAAAAATAGAGGTTCAAAACCCTGTTCTTATGGCTTCAGACATCTGGATGACTTTTTTGAAAGCATATAGCTTCAACGAGAGGAGGTTTTTCTAGTTTTCTAATTTACTTAAGCTACAGATAAGACTCATGGCAATTTTAGAATTTTTTATTGCGTTTTGCATACACATTTTTATATAGTTATCTTGAAAAGATAGGATCATTGCACTTTTTTTAAGTGAGATTCTAGATTAGTTTCCATAGTACTCCAAAAGTGGGTGTTTTAAAACGTTATTGCTCCAGATGCATTTCTTTGAAACTGGCAAGTCTAACAAATTCTTTTTAGGTGGAACGGGCTGATTCTTGGTTATCTTGAAAAATTGAAATAAAAATCTTGTCCCTGAAACCAAAAAAGATTAAAAAACACAAGAAAGGTTGCTTTAACGCTTCTCGATAGCCAAGCTATCATCTTCAAATTTCAATTTTGGTTTTTGAAGAAGTTTAGAATCTTTTAAGAGTTTGTATAATAATTTGGTTAGGATAAAAAAATTTTGAAACAGTTTTTAAGTGGGATTGTACGAGTAAGCACTTAGCCTACAAAAGAAAAACGAAAATTTTGGAAAAGTGGCAATTTATTTCTCAACCCAGAGATGCTCCAACTTCTTCAATCCGTCTGGAAAATACGTTTCCTGCAAAGTAGGCCTCCGTGGCGGCGATGACCTCCTCATTCGACTCAAATTTCTGCCCGGCGAGTGACTTTTTTCAAGTTTGGAAATAAATAGAAGTCGCACGGGGCCAAATCTGGAGAATACAGTGAATAGGGCAACAGTTCGTAGTTCAATTCGACCAATTTGGCCGGAGGTCTGAGCCGGTGCGTTATTATGATGAAACAGCACTTTTTTCTTCGCCAAATGGGGCCGTTTTTTCTGCAATTCGGCGTCGAATCGGCCCAATAATTCGGCATAGTACAGCCCTGTGATCGTTTTGCCCTTCTCCAAGTAGTCGATGTAAATCACGTATTGTGAATCCCAGAAAACGGTGGCCATTATCTTTCCGGCCGATAGGACAGTCTTCGCCTTCTTCGGAGCACTTTCACCGGGTTTCGATTGTTCCTTGGTCTCTGGCGTGTACCAGTGGATCCAAGTTTCGTCGACGGTCACGAAACGACGCAGAAACTCCTTCGAATTGCGCTTAAACAGGAGTTAAACACTGCTCTGAAGTGGTCTAACGGTTGCGTTTGTTGTCCGGAGTGAGCAAACGCGGCACCCATCGCGCCGACAGCTTACTCATGCCCAAAATTTCATGCAGTCTTTTGGGATGCCTACTGTCTCAGCTATCTCGAGTACCTTCAATCGGCGGTCTGCCGATACGAGATCGTAAATTTTTGTCACGTTATCCTCCGTAGTAGCCGTTTTCGGGGCACCTGGGCGTGGCTCATCAAAAAGCGACGTGAGACCACATTAAGACAATTTTGACAGGTCGCAATCGAAGGAGAAGAGTCACCGTATACAGCTTCCAAGCGCTCTTTGATTTCGCTGCTCGATTTCCCTTCCAAAAACAAGGTATTGCTCTTTTTCCATTCTTCTAAAGTCCACTTCGGCTGAAATTTCGACAATAGCCGTCTACGAGAATGTACTACGCGATAGTAAATTTATCTTGCGATAGTGGCGCCATCGGGCGGTGAGGCTAAGTACTTATCGGACCGCCCTCGTAGATACGTTTCCGTAATAATGGTCCAGATGTGTACGTTTCAGAACTTTACTGCTCCAGGTGCATTCCCTTGAAAATGCGGTTCTCGAGGCAAATTTTTTAGCTATTTAGTGCTCTAGACGAGCTTCTGCTAATAATTCGGAATTTTAAATGCATTTTTTTGATAGATACAATCTCTAGTTAAGTGTTCTTGGAAGCCTAAAACTCTAAAAAATTTTCATGGTATTTCAAAGTGTAGATAATTTTTCTTAAAAACTTGGAAAACTAAGATGAATTCATTTGCAACTAAAATAATTTACTTTAAAACGGGGTTTTTTAACCTGGAGTCTGTGGACTCTTTGGGGGTCGGTAGCCTGAGTGTTAGGGGTTTTATTAAGTCGTTAGAAATGTATGGGCACGACAAGAGAAAATTTGCAAATTTACTGAATGTCAGGGGTCCGTGGCTGCCTGGAAAGTAAGGCAATGAGTTTTTTTTTTAATCTTTAAAAATGTATGGGCGCAACAAGAGAAAATTTGCAAATTTACTGAGTGTCAGGGGTCCGTGGCTACCTGAAAAGTAATGCAATGGGTTTTTTTAAATCTTTAAAAATGTATGGGCCCAACAAGAGAAAATTTGCAAATTTACTGAATGGGAGTGATTTTTTTTGGTCGTCAACATTTTAGTCATCACGGATATTCAAAGGGGGTCAGTAGGGTTTCTGAAATGTTGAAAATGGTCCATGATGACTAAAAGATTGAGAAACCCTGCTTTAAAAGGTAATAGTTTGGATCTCATTTTTAGTTCGGTTGAAAAATATCATTAAAATTGTGGAGTTCTAGATAGATTTCCCTGATAATTTAGTACTCTACTCCAGTCAGGATTTAACAGCTTCACGTTCATTCCTTTGAGACCTTACAGTTCTAGCTGGATTTGTTTGAGAATTTAATATTTTAGATGTTTGTTTTCTTAAAAAGTTAAGGGCTTAAAAGTGTATTTAATCATTTGTGGTCCCAGGTGCACTTTCTTGACTATGTTATGGTACACTAGCCTTCTCTTGAGAATTCAAAACTTCAGATAAATTTCTTTAATAATAGTTTAAATCTCCAAGTCAATTTTCTTCAACTGTCAGAATTCTAAACCATTTTTTTTTAAATCTTTGAAGCTTTAGATAAATATTATGGAACCTTAGAGCTGTAAACAGAATTTACAACACTCTTCATAAAATTATAAGCACATTTTCTTAATTTTGGTAGAACGGACTGGTCCTTGGTTATTTTCAAAAATTGAAATACAAATCTTGTCACCTGAAACCAAGAAAGATTAAAAACACAACAGAGATACTCAGTATCTCTCTGAAGATGATAGCTTGGCTATCGAAACACATTAGAGAAACCTCTGTTGTGTTTTTTAATTTCTTGGTTTTATGGAACAAGATTTGTATTTCAATATTTCCTTAAGATATAAACATTCTGCTTGAGAAGTTCTTTTCTTTACAAAATTTCTCTAAAAACGAGGAATTGTAAATAACATCCCTTGAATAATTTACTATGTATAGTAAGTTTTGGGATTTTAGAGGTCCATTTGAACTGTTTATTTAGATCTCTAATTAAAGTTTCTTCGGAATCTAAAACTTTGCATGGTGCTTCTTGATTTCGTGGAACTTAAGATAAGTTTTTTTTGATAATTTAGATTTAGGCCCTTATAGTTTTTTAGCATTTCAGATCTCTAGAAAAACTTAATAGTTTATGGATTTAGTTAAGTTTTTTTGAAATAACTTTAAATACGTTTGCCTAAGACGAGTCCCTGGGAGACTTTAGAATTCGCGATGATGATTATGCTGAAAAACGAAAGCTGGTTTGGTCATATCAAATATTTGTCGAAGCACTGTAAAATGTTTTATATTTATTGTTGTATTTTTTGTTAATACAGTGTATTAATTATAAATATTGAAGAATTCCATAAAATAAGGGTTAAAAGTGTCAACTCTAGATGAGTTTTCTGGGAACTGGAAAGCTCTATATTAGTTCCTTTGGCAGTTTAAAAGCCCAAATGAGTTGTTTTACAAATCAATCTCAAGAGTTTCTACTGTTGTGAAGAAAATCTTTTTTTCTTTGAAACTTAAGCTTGCTAAATAACTAAAAAATGTTAAATACAATAATTTGGCGTACCTATAACAGATCAAGATCATACTTAGTACGTGTCTACATTTAATGAATTTAAATTGGGATTTATTCTGAGAAATAACGGAAAGTGTCTTCCAATGTTGATGACATCCAGGTTTGCTTTTGTCCCGCCCCACAGAGGGACAGAAATCTAAAAATCTGGCCAAAATGGTAAAATAGAAAGTTTGTAGAAAATACTTGTAATGGGTAAATATTGAGAGAGTTACCTTGGGGCCTATTGGAAATGATGGTATTATAAGCTTTTTATCTGCATTCAGTGGTTGCCAGATGTTTAAAGTGACAAATTGTCAATACACATATTTTACAATTACAATGCGATTAATATCCTGTTTTTAAAATAATCCTGACAATTTTCCTGCAAATGAATTTTGCTATTTTAAATACGGAGAGTGGAATTCAAGTAATGTACTATATTTTAACTGAATTATATGATGGATTACTTGATGTTATCACCTAAGAGGAAGAGGTTAAAAATGTTAATGTTAGACGAGACCCCGCTTTACTTTTTTTTACAAAATGTAGATTAATATATGTTCTTATCATTAGAAAAAGAACAGCTGCCCCAACTTGCCCCCTATTAATAAATACAATTTTTTTCATCCTGATATCAGTGCCACAAATTAAATTAAGATTTAGGTTGAATAATTATTATTGTTTCTTGTTACTTTCAGTAGGCTAATTTTATTTTATTATTTAAAGAAACAAACGTATTAACATGCCCCTAAATTTATTATTTTGTGCGTAGCACCCACCCGGAAAGAGTAACCCCGATGAAAACAAGCATTTACTTAATGCAATCTTGGCATCATTACAACACTCCTTTTTATGATCTGATTTTTTAAATTATTTTTTTTAAATTCATACAAGTTTCAGAAATTTGGCCAATTTTTCTGAATTCTGTCCCACTGTTCGCCCATGGAATTAGGACTGACACCCTTATTTTTTTGTGGAACCGACTGATCCTTCGTTATCTTCAAAAATTGATACACAAATCTTGTGCCCTGAACCCAAGAAGGATTAAAAATAAAAGCAAGTGTTGTGTTTTTTAATCTTTTTTCGCTTCGGGGGCAAAATTTGAACATCAATTTTCGATACCACGATAGCAATCGCGTTCAAAATTTGTGTCCTTCTAAATTAAATTAATTGAATGTTTGCTCTGTTTCAGCACCAAATTCGCCTACTTTCCCGCCCTAGCCCTCCTCTGCATAGGTTTAGTTTGTGGTGACCTTAATGTAGAAGCTGGACCTACCAGTACGACAGCACCTTCTCCTCAGTACAAAAAAGATACTTCGTATATACCTCACGCTGCGTACTTAAATTCAAATGGGTATGTGGACGGTGTTCCTTACGGAGCATCATATCCAATAGGATCGGTAGGACAAAATCCACTTCAGCTGGATCCACCAACGTATTTTTATTCGCTGCTACCTACTGGGGTAAGTAAAAATGTTAAGCGTCATACAGATGAATTCGTTAAGCAATATATTGAATTTGAAAGAAATACTGAAAATTGTTTTGCTAAAACTAAATACTTGATCATTTCATCTATATTTACTATTTCATCAAGCATTTTGAAGGCTTTAAATACTTTATTGTTTCGCGTATGTTTACTATTTCTTCAAGCATTTTGAAGTCTGTAGACTTCTGTTTCTATTGATGTTTTATTGGCTTTTTCTTCGCCACTTCTGTTTGTTGTGTGTGGTTTAATGTGGCTAGTTTGAGAGAGCTGCATTCCAAGCGAGGTCCCTCAATTCCTCGATAAATTGAGTGATTAAATGAACGACCAAGGACATCTCAATCAAGGGGATAGCACAGTGGACCCAAAAAGGGTAGCCTACGTGCTGGCCTGAATGCAGGTAACGAACCTTCTAACCAGAAGCACTTTGAAAATTCAGGCAGCTGCTCATAATCCTTTCAACTGCAGAATCTCCAACTTTGGTGCTGTTGGGGTCAGTGGCGGATTAAGGCAAACTAGATACCTACGAGCGGGTTTACAAGGACCTCAAATTTACAAGCAAGCAGGAGTTCATTGTAAGGATGAAGACGCGCTTTACAATATTTGCCTGGGACGTCGTCAACATTTAATCCGCCACTGATTGAAATAAGTAAACTTATCTCTCACCAGCATAACTATTTAGGTCATTCTTAATTTACTTAATGAAACTGAGTTCTTCAGGGATTGCCACTACTTAACTGAAAGTTACTGAAAATCTAGAATTGTGGAGGGAGTAACTGGCGAAGAAAAATCCAATAAAACATGAATGAAAATAACACTACTGCGCAAAGAAGATTCAGAGAATACCTGAAATCTTAAACTGTATTCAAGGTTGACCCGCAAGCTTTAATTAGCACATAAATTTACACAAAGTCAATATTTCTTTTAGTAAACTTAAAATGTTTTAAATTCAACAGTTTACTTTATAATTTTTAATAATTGTATTTTATGTGATGTTTTTAGGGACTTTTAGAACTTACTTTGAGGGCGATCGCAAAAACTGGGGCCGTTCTAATAGGAAGCGTTCTTTTAGTCTTCTTATCAACCGTCCTCACAACTGGGTTGTGTCATTTTACGAATATATGCGACATCAACTTCCCTGCTCTCGAAAATATTGACAAAGACACGATGAGAACATTAATCAATCCAGAAAAAATTTCGACAGCAGCCGCTTTGGTTCAGGACGCGATTGGAAAATACCAAAGAATGCAAAGAGCAACCGGAAACTAAAGCTTGTATTTTTTAGTTTGTGTTTATATAGTTTACTAAAGAACTTATTTTTATATAATATTAAAATAAAGTTTAACACTGGGTTGTGCATTATTTATTTAAAAATTGTTTAATACATCTTACACTAAAAACTACAAATAAGGAGTTTCTAGGGAGTAGCATACTGATGATGATGATGATGATTGAGTTGCTGTGGTCTTCTGTCTTGCATTTTATTATGTTTCTATTTTTTATTATTAATTAGCGTTTCATTTATCTAGGCCTGCAAGAGTTTGGCCAGCTGCTTTGGGTGGCATGCCAATGACTGACTTGTAAACTCAAAAGTTGAAATACAGAACTTGTCCCTTGAAATCAAGAAAGATTGAAAAACACAACAAACGCTGCTCTAACGCCTTTCGCTGTCATCTTCAGAGATACTGGCTGTCAAAACGCGTTAGAGCAACGCTTGTTGTGCTTTTTTTATCTTTTTTGGTTCAGAGGACAAGTTCTGTATTTCAATTTTTGAAGATAACCAAAGACCAGTCCTGTTCCATTAAAAGCGAAAGGTATTTTTTTTATGTCGACTCTTAAAGTTGCAATTTTTATTTTATACTAGATTATTTTTTAATAAATCTTCAGTTTTTTCGAAATTCCTTAAAATTCGGGTTTCAATTTAATCAACTTATTTTTTTGGCCCAGATTTTGAAGTTTACATCCAAAATGTCGACTTTTTTTACAGATGTTGACTTTCATTTTTTAAATTTTGATCTTAAACTTTTGAGATGAAGCACCAAATTTCAACGATTTGTCTTTTCTCATTTCATGTCTCGTCAATTTCGACATTTTTCTGCTAGTTTACCTTTTTGAAGTGAAAACTTCTTTAGGCGCGTTTAGCGATTCTGAATAGGGGATAAACCTAATGTTTCTCTTTACCATCACGCTAATTTCGTTACCAACATGCTCTACTGTTAACATTAGATAACATAAGTAAAATGCAAAATACAAAATAGTGTACATTCTGCTACTAGACATTAGAGCATATAAAAGTGTATTTCATTATTAATTAGTATTAGATTGGTTTTCACACGATATAAGCATCCACCAACTACAATATAAAACGATAGATCAGAATTTATTTATTTTTAAATATTTCCAATATTCTGACTTTTTTACTAGTATGGGTTCGAACTACACTACACATTTTCTAGTTTTAAGTTTTCACTTCTGTTGGCAGTCTCCAAGATGGCCTGCTTTTTTTTAATTTTTATCTTTTTCCTTCAAACTTCTATTATTATTTTTTCAAGATATTGATTATTTTTCTTTTTGTTTTAAGTAGGATGCGGATATAAAGCTAGATGAAGATGAACTGCCGGTTTAATAAAGGTAAGGTAAGGTAAGAAAAATCTGCTTGGCAACTCCCAAATTTGGTAGTTTTATTTAAAAAAAATCCCTATAAGTAGTTCTCACTGTGCCAACTTCACCGCACAGGAATTTGCGATTATCTTGGAGGAATTGGAGTCATCAACTCTTGTGAAGATCTCCCATGAAAATATATGTAATATAATAAACGAGGATCCTACAGCTCCTTTAGTGCATCGTCTGGAGTTAGATCCCTTTTGTCCATATATTCTTCGAATTATTGTATCCATTTGGCTCGACGTCTTCCTCAGTTTTCTTCTTCCGTTGGGTATATAACTGAATACTCGTTTCGGAATGCTTTCTTCATTCATTCTCATCATATGTCCAGACCCATGAAAATACTTATAGAAAAAAGACAAATCTTTGGTATGAAACGCGAAAACCAAAGTTATTTTTTCAAAATTTTTACTATACCTTCGAAATTCTAGTTTTTTCAATGATTTTGATTTTTTTCTTAATTTCAACTATAATCTCACAATGTGAACTCATTTTCTAGAAATTTTAAGCTTTCTTTAATGTAAATTATAACCTAACGTTAATTTTGAAATCTGAACTGATTTTCTTTTTTTTTAGATTAATCATAGGTTTTCCTTTGAGGCTTCAAAATTTCGATTTTCAATATTTACGTATTTATTTTATTACTAGCACTTTTTTCATAAATCTCAAGTTTAAGCACAAAATTTCTATGTTTCGCAAAAAGAACTGAACCTCAAGTAATTATGAAAAGGGTTAAAACTTTTGGAATTTTGAGAAGTTTTTGGATGTTTGAGTGTTAACCCAAAATTTTTGTCCCAAAATTTAAACACGTTTTTCAAAATTTTTAATCATAACTCTGAAGTAAAAAAAATGAGGTTTTCAAGTTTAAATTCGGAGTTTTTCAGGAAAGATTACACGTTTGAGAGACTTTACGTCAATTTACAACTTTCTTCTTTCTTTTTTTTTGTCAAAAATACGACTTTTTACCTTGAAATTTCCCCAAGGCAACAAAATTTATAGAAAATGAAAATTTCTGGATTAAACTTGAAATTTTCCGAAAGTAGTCAAAATTTTTAAGTTAACTTGAACTTAATAGAATTTATTTTCGATCATTTGGTTTTTCTGCCCTCCTGATATTGTATTTGCAGTTTTTGCTCCAATTTCCTAAAATTTTCACTTCAAACCTGATATTTACTATTTCTAGAAGTTTTGATGTGTTTTCGGTCTCAATTCATTCTCCCAAAAAATGTCAGAAAATTTTTAATTTTAGCTTGAAATGTTGAGGAAATAAAAGGAATTGAGAATTTCAAATAAAAAAATTAGAAATATTAACCCTTTCGCGACGTGCTATTTTCCTATTTAAGTATGCTCATAAGGTAATAAAATAATAGACAAGGTTAAACTTGCCTATAAATACAAATAAACATATCTAACACCTAAAACGGAAGCGTCCGGCATTCGTAGCGTAAATATAATGAAATCGGATAAATACGTTCTTCGCTATTTGTCACATTTTTTTATTACGAAAATATACGGTCTTCGGCGCGAAAGGGTTAAAAAAAAACATAATTCCAAATAACTTTTACATGAAAAAACTGTTCTTTCTATAAATTTTATAATTTTTTTCAAAATTTTGACAGAAAAGTTTTTCAAGTTTGAAACACACAAAATTTGGAGATTTATTTGTACATAAATAATGAATTATTTTTTAAATTTATGACAGATTTTCTCAAAATTCAGAAGGTTTACTCTCTAAATTTTAGATTTTTTCTACTAAAAATTTCAAAAACAAAGATTTTTAAATCTTAAATATAATACCATAGTATTTTTGGAATTTTGTGAAAAAATACTTAACTTTTGAACGTTTTTTCTAAAAATTTTATAAGACATTTTGACTTTTCCTCTTAAACAGTCAAAACTTTCAGTTAAACAGACTGAAGATTTCAAGTTTCGATTCAGACTTTATTAAAAAAAAGCTAACAAATTTGAAATATAAATTAAATATTGTAAACAAAAAGTTCGCAAAGAGAGTTTGTGATTTTAAACTTAAATATTCTTGTTATTCTTAAAATTTTGAGGAAGCAGTCAAAGTTAACTTATTTAAAAAAATGATAAACTTTAAAAAACTATATGAGCTTTATTATATTAAAGACTAACAATAAAAAGTATTTTGTAACTAATATAAAATATATAATATAAAAATATTTACAAATAATGAATTACATTTTAAAACAAATGTAACTATTATTCACATAGCTTTCGCCATTTCATCCAACATTTGAACGCATTTAAACAAATTCAAGTTCTCCAGAACGTCCCTTATCTTCTTTATTTTAATGTTGTGCACCTAAAGCATATAATTAGTTAAACAAATCTGTGAAAACAAGGACAAAAACCAACCTCTACAGCATTTTTCAAGAGCGCCTTACTTGGGCTGCTCTTGGTAAAAATGCCAGCTTGTAAAAGATGAGTAAGCTTCAGTTGTTCAGCCAAAAGTTTCAAAGAATCTGTCCTGTCGATATCCTCAGACAACTGCTCCAAGCAGTGTGGGGTAAAATGTTTGAAGTTTTTGTATTTTTGAGTCAGTTCCTCAGGTGATAATACTTCAAATTTAATATCATCCATTGCTTCCTAAAGCGAATCAATGTTAGATAATCAGTGGAATTACTTTAATGCACCTACCTCTTGTGTTTCGCCTTCAGAAAACTCGTCATCTAAAGGTTCCTCTTTAATATCGATTTGAGCTATGTTGTTTCTTGCCTGAAATGTTTATTTAGTGACATTGATTATTAAAAAAATCATCTACTTACCATATACTTCGTGACCAAATCATGTACTTCTTTAGAACATTTTGATAAAATAAATTCAGGTGTAATGTTAGCGAAATCAGGGCGATCAAACTCAAGATTGTCCAAACTGAGTAGGTACTCCAAAATTTCAATGCAAGAATTCTCTATGGCGTCCCTCAGATACGTATGACCATTACTTTTGTGCACTTTGTTAATGTTGGCGCCCTTCGATACCAACATTTTAAATGCTTCTACGTTGTTCGCGTCCAAGGCCAATTTAAGGGGAGTATTACCATCTGAAAAGCAAATTAAAAAATAACGTCCGTCTGTTTCGTCACTAGAAGCAGCGACGAATGTTGTTTTTAATTTAAAAATAAAAATCTAATACAGGAATGCTGAAATATCGACGTTTCTTCGAAGTATAAAGAAAATTGACATTTTTAAGCCTTATTGTGCGGAATTCTTCAATATTCATAGCTATTACACTCTATTAACAATAAATACAATTTTTATCTCTTGTTGTATTTATGGGTGATAGAATTTAATAGTTATGAGTATAAAAAAACTCAATAAGCTAGTTTATGGACCAAATGTTTGGAGCCTATCTTCAAAAATTAGTTAAAAATACCTAACAGATCACAAGCAACAACATTTGTATGCGGCTGAGTTACAATTAGATTTAAATCTAAATCATTTTGCAATTCGAATGGACATTTTGTTGTCAACGATGCCAAAAAAAAAAAAAAACAGAGAAATGTAGATATCGATAACATGCTTACCATCATTTTCATAGTCGATGTAATCATTGACTTTCGGTGTTGTCAAAAGTTCTCTCATGATCAGAGGTGAAACAAAATTATTCGTTGCCAAGTGCAACGCAGTATTCTGTTCGTTATCCCGAATGGCTACATCAGCACATCCACGAATTAGATGACATACCATAGGCGCATTGTTACTCAAGACAGCGATATGAAGCGCTGTTAAACCATCCTCATTTTTCAAATTTAAAATATGAAAACAATTCAGGAAGTTGCACACTAATCTTATGAAGAATTTAGTAACATCCAATTTACCGTTACTTACAGCGATGTGAAGGACACTGCAATAGTAATAAAATACAAATAAAATATAAATAGAAATAAATAAATAAATAATAAAATATAAATAAAACAAATATAAATAAATAATAAACAGTAAGGTACTGTGGGGACAATTTTAAACTTGATAAAGAAACAAGTATCGAAAATTAAAATTTATTAAAAGTCAGAATATTGATAAAAATCTGGTTTTCAGTACATTCGTTCATGCTTATTGTCCTAAGATTCATATTAAATTGATGAACAAAAAAAAAAACGTTCTAAACTAAAACACAGCGCATTTTACTTACTTTGTGGTGTTTTCCGCATCAAAAAACTTCAAAGTTTCACGTTTCAAATTTTCCATCGACGGTCTGGTCCTTATAAATGCGCTTAAACGATTAAAGGATTCCATCATTGTTCTGTATTCGTTTCCAGCGTGACTTTGGACAACTCTACAATAAAATTATATTAGAGAAATACTGAAAGAAAACTTTGAAAATTGCTATCATTAAAAAAATTGCAATATTTCAACTGAATTTTGAAAGGGTCGAAAGAAGTGAAAATATCAACTTTTTTTCAACAATTCTATTTTTCTAACTTAATAAAAACGTTTACTTTTTTGCGGAAATTGTGCCCAACTTTGACTTTTGTCGGAATTTGTACTTTTTTTTTTAATTTAGACTTTTGTTGACAATTTTATCTTTTCCTTAAAATGTTGACCTTATTTTTTGGGAATTGCTCGTTTCAGTGTTGCCAGATCTTGCGCACTTTTTTAATTTTCTACTCTCGCGCAAACAGCACGATACTTTTTCTGTTAAATAAATGCAAATCTTGGCAACGACATCGTCATCTATCGACGAGGGTTGATGTATTTTAAAAATGGGAATTGTAAGAAAAATCCAATTCTTCAAAAAAGTAAAAATTTTCAAAAAATGTCGAATTTTTTTAAACTTCGAGAAAGTCGAAATTTTTGAAAAAAAGTAATATTTTGAAAAAAATTAAATTCTGAAAAAGTCATAATATTTTTTTTACAAAATTGGAAATTTGAGGACAAAAGAAAAGTGAAAATTCTGAAAAAAGTTCGAAGAAAATCAAAATTTTGAGAAAAAAACCAATTTTTTAAAAAAGTGAAAACTTTCAAAAAAGTCCAATTTTTCAAATAAAAATACCACTTACTACATAAAAGTCAAAATTTCTAAAAAAATTAAAAATTTTTGAAAAGTAGTCGAAATTTTCAGAAAAAATTAAAATTTTAAAAAAAGTTTAAATTCTGAAAATCATATCTTCAAAAAAAAAACCGAAATTTGATGACAAAATGTTAACATTTTCCAAAAAATGGAAACATTCTAAAGAAAAATTCAGAAATTTTAAAAATCGAAATTGTGAGAAAAATCCAATTTTACAAAAAAAAGTGAAAATTTCCAAAAAACTAATTTTGTCAATTTTTAAGTAAAAAAAACCCATTTGCTACATAAGTCGAAACTTTTGAAAAAAGTAGAAATTTTCAAAAATGTCAAAACTTCAAGAAATAATCAAAAATTTGAACAAAAGTGAAAATTAAAAAAGCGATTTTCAATAAAGCAATTATTTCAACAGAATCAGGCTTAAAAAAAAAACAAAAATTTTTGAAAATAGTTAAAATTTTGAGAAATAAACATTTTTTATCAAAATTTTCAAAATAAATCAAAATTTTAAAGAGGGTCAAAATTGTGAGAGTTGCAATTTACAAATTAAGTTCAAATTTGGAAAAAGTGGAAATTAACTGTTGGAAATCACGTTCAAAACGTGAGAGCAAAAATCTATCGGTACTTATTTTAAAGTAAAATATTAGACACCCTCGAATGCTTTATGGGTTTCGCTGTATCTTTTACGAACTGAAATCTGATACGGGTACTTCAACTTATTTGGAACACTCTTAAGTGGATGATTAGTTCCAAGAACGCTGGTCAGTCCCTTTTCTGAATATAGGTTTTAAGGCATTAGCGTTGACAAGTGTATTAGCAGTGTATCATGAAATAAACCAGATGTATTTGAAAGTATTATGAAAAGCTTCTTTTTCGACTAGAAGTTGAGAATATAATTTCGTCGCGACAACACACACCTTCCGAGACCTCTTGAATAAATAAAGTCTCGATAATTAAAGTGTGGTGTTTCATTGAAATAAATCGTTCATACACACCCCATTTCCAATATTAACAAAAATTAAAAATTGGAAATTCGAAATTTTCAAAATATAGTCGAAAGGTTCAAAAAAGTCAAGATTTTCAATAAAAACCGAAGTCAGATTTAACAAAAAATCGTCACTTTCAGAAAGTTAAAACGAGGAAAAGCTAAAAAAAGGCGAATTTAGAATGGAAATGTTTTATAAAAATCGTCAGATTTGCAAAAAAGGTTGAAATTTCGAGTCATAATTATATAAAACGTTTCAAAGATTTTCAATAACAAGATGGGAATTCTGGAAAAGGTCAAAATTTTCAAAAATATGGTTAAAAATGTGATAAAAAAGTCAAAATTTTCCAAAAAAAAAAAAACTCCGATATAAGTCAAAATATTAAAAATGTAGGCTATTGAAAGGCAAATTTTCAAAAAAGAAATTTTTTAATAAAAGCAGAAATAAAGTTTCCACAAAAAGAAAATCAAAATATATCCAAAAATCATTATTTTTAATGCTGGAATTTTCAAAAAATAACTTCGAAAAAAGTCGAAATTTTCCAAATTAAGTCAAAGTTTCGAAAAAACTTGAAATTTTGGGAGTCGAATGAGAAAAAGTCGACATTCTGAAAAAAACTGATATTTTAAAATGTCGAAATTTTCAAAATACATTCCCAATAAAAATAGAATTCTTCAAAAGGTCTGAATGTCCAAAAAGGTGACCCAAGAATTCTCGTTCTTCTTTCACGCGGACGAAGGCGCGAGTATCAGCTAGTTTTCAAATAAAGAAAAAATTTTAAAAAATGTTTGAAAATGTTGAATGTTGAAATTCGCAATTTTGAAAATCACAGTTTTAAAAAAGTTGACTTTTTAAAGTCTCTACAAAAAAAGACGATATTTTCAAAAAACTTTGACATACCCAAAAAAGTCCAAATAAAAATAAAATGAAATTTTCAAATCGAAATTTTGAAAAAATGAAATCAATAATTTGGAAAAAGGCCGAAATTTCCAAAAAAGTCAATCTATCCTGAAATTTATTGACAAACTTTCGAATCTCAACTTGGAAAAATGTTGAAATTGACAAACTCAGAACAAAACAAATTTAAGAATTTATTAAAACTTCATTGATTTTGAGAGAAAAAACCAAATGTTGAAAAATAGTTTTAAATTTGGGTAGGCACATACTAGAAATCTGTAAAAATTGGAAGCAAATTTGTTCAGACTGAAAGCAAATATATACGAATTAGAAGCAAATCTATTCAAATTAAAAGCTAATCTATTCAAATTAGAAACGAATTTGTTTACACTTAAAATAGACGTATTCGAATTAATAGCAAATTTATTTAAGGTAAAATCAAACTTCTTCAAATTAGAATCAAACTTATTGAAATTGAAAGCAAATTCAAACTGGAAGCAATCTGAAGCAAATTTGTTTAAAAGAAAGGAAAAATGCTTCAAATTAGAAACAAATTTATTAAAATTAACATCAATATTATTTAAAGTTGCATATTTTGACACTTTTCATGCATATTTTAAAAATTTTGTGTGCATATTTGCATGAATATTTGAAGCTTTTTATGTTTCAGTCTCTTAATTAATATAAAATCCTGAAGCGACCTGAATCAATCTTTTTTTTTAGCAATTTCCACTTATCTTGACAGTTTCGATCATTTTTGAAAACTCCAGCTTATTCAAAACATTCTGCTCTTTTTTAATTTTTAACTTATTAAAAATAACTACTTTTTGTGCAAATTTTGACTTTTTAATTTTGATCTTGCAAAGGAAGGTTTGCAAAAGCATAATTTTATAAAAAGAATGTAATTCTGGTAAAATCTCAGTTAAAATGCCAATTTAAAAAAAAATGGATAATAAAATCAAATCTTGAGACCTGATTCGGCACTCACCTTCGCCGTTGTTTCGCATTGATCCTCAAGTTAGCTGAAAAATAACAAGATGTAGAGTGACTCTAATAAATCGTTATAACATACCTAAGCTGCCTACGATATTTGGAGAATCGGTTGTAACAGATTGGTTTATATCAGGATGAAATTCATCAAATATGGCTTTAAATTCGGCGGAATTTAGTAAAGTTTCTATATCTTGAGCACCCGCCGATAATATTTGAAAATCTGGCAGGAGAGAACCACTGCTACCTAACTCTGAACTATCATAATCGTTACTATCGTAGTCCATATGGGGCCTTTTACGTCCGGAAAGTTTTATAGGATTTGGGGTATATGAAAATTCCCTAGGTTCGCTCCTGGCTTTGTCACTTAAACGAACGAGTTCGACAAATACAGAAACAGGTCGATCAATATATTGATCCTTATATTCCGGAGTTCTAAAAATTAAAACAACTACTAGCCCCCAAATCCACTTGGACAAAAAAATAACTCACTTTAGCACTATAGCGTATTGATGGTGAACGTCGGTGTCGTTGAATTTGGCGTAGCCCTCCCATATTTCGTTTAAATCTTTATCTAATTGGAAAAATCTGACTTTTATGTCACCTAAAAACCATTTAATATATCAATTTTGTATAGCTGGCAATAACAGCTGTAACTTACGTTTCAGTACACGCTCTACAAGCAGAAAGATCTCCCTACCGCCTTTGGCTGGGCTCGTGACGTGGTCCATCCTTACAATTTTTAGTTCACCAGTTACGGCACTTTCTACAAAGGAGAATAACACAGTTAACATTAACATAAATAACATTAAAAAATCGTAGGCACAAACTGCAAAATTTTGGGACTCGACACTGAAGATGTGTTTTTTTTACTATAATGCTAAAATATCATTAAACCGGACTACACACAATCAGTCCAAGAAAATATCCCGAAAGTATAAAAATTCCTGGCAGTTATGTGAAAACACCAATAAGCGAAACATTTTTAAATTAACAAAAAAAAGCAACAGGGATCTCAAAATTTGAACTTCCTATCTTTAAATATCCAGCTTATGATTGAAACTTACAAATTTTTAAGTTCAAATAATCTTTGAAACGGATTTTAGAAATGAAAATCTTAATTTCAAGAGAATGGGTCAACATTTTTAGAAAAATACCAAATTTTGAGTTTGAAGTCGAAACTTTTAAAAGAAAAACTGAAATTTGGGGATCAAAAACAATCAAACAAACAATAATACTTCACCCATAATTGTACTATTTTTAGAACCCATAATTATACTATTTTTAGAAATTTCTAAGAACATGATGAGAAAAGCAAACATTTGAGATTAGATTCAAAATTATTTAACTGAAGCATTTTGGTATTTATTTTAATAAAGTTTGTTTCAAAATGTTTACGTTTTCCTTCAATTTCGGCACACTGTCAATATTTTTATAATCTGAATTTAAATTTAAGAAAACAGTCCAAATTTAGAGAGAATAGTCAAGATTTAGGCAAAAAAATTACCAAGCTATTACTAATTTAACTTGATTACTTACTTAGATTTCCAATTTCGATAGAATAGGTGGGTTTGCATATACTCTGCAGAATACCATTCGATACTATAAAAGCATCAAATCTGAGGCAAACTTTGTTTAAATTAATACTCTTACTTTCAGATTCAGCTTCACGATCGATCTAAAAAATACGCCAGGTTACTAATAATCAAAGATTTCCAATATTTTATACTTCTGCCTGTTCAGATGGTGTAAGATCCCTATCAAATCCTTCCTCTACGGCTATTTTCTCCCTCATTAACTGCTGCTTCTTTCTTACGAGTTCTACTTTGGTATATTTTTTGCCAGTGTGGATGATACCCATATTCGGAAACCTATAACGAACTTTTTTTAGCCCACTTATATCTTACTGCCATTTCTTACTACCATCCAATCCCATTCATTCAACCAACAACTTTGTATTACATTTCCAATGACTTCATAAGTATAGAACATCACACCTTATTATAATATATGTTACTTACGTCGCAATGAAATTTTCATCTGGGCCAACTGTAACGTCATGTGGATCTGTTATTTCCTCTTTTCCTATCCTTTTTACCAAACGATGGCAGTGTGGCTTCAAATCTAGGTCACTGCACTGATACAAGGAACACCTTATTTTAACAGATGTTTTTAATGATCGAGCGTTTTTTAACTAGAAGAAAAACAATGATGCATATAAGGAAGCGGACTAAGAAATCTATCAAGTACAAAAATTATGTTATCACTTTTGGCACTTTCAATTAATATTTTGAGCAGTTAAAACCCCTTTTTGATTAACAGTGACCTAACACCTTAAACATCGAGTACTTGAAAGCACATTTTTGTAAATTAAAAATATTTTGAAGATTAAACTTCAATATTTAAACGTTTTTTACGATTTCAAATTTTTTGTAATTGAATTGTTTCCACAATTTAACAAATCTTACAAACATTTTAAAATAAAAGTTTGAAGAAATGCATTCTAAATTCAAGAATATCCGCTTATAACGAACCTCAAGGGATCGAAGAAATTGATTTGTGAAGTTCACATTAAATGTTGGCAGTGCTTTAATCAATCCGTACCTTACAGGCTGGTTCGTTGTAAGCAAAAGTTCAAAATATACAGGTTTAAGTAAACATTACTGAATTTTCTTCCTTTTTTTATATTTACTAGTCCTTGATCTTGCGTTAAGATTAATTTTAAACTCACCTGTACTGTTGGAAATGTCTGCTTTCTATTCTTGTGAGAATTCTGGCCATTTAGACAACCATGAGTCCCTGACATTTCCGATTTGTAGCGAAAACGAAACTTCTCAACTGGTTGCTCCAGTATTTCCAGGTATAGCTCTTCTAAAAAGTAATTTATCAATTAACAAAAACAAAGCAAATACGTGCTTTTAACATTAAATGAAAGGTATAATAGTATCTCAGCGGTTCTCAAATTGTGATAGCTCGAAAATGTGACATTCACCAATTAAAATCCAAATTGGGATCAAATATATAAAAAAAATTTGCAGTCTACAATCAAAATTATAGAAAAAACATGATTTGGGAAATGGAATTTAAAATGAAAAGCAGAAATTACAAAGAAAACTTCGGAACTTACTTAAACAGACTAATTAAGTGAGAAACAAATCCTTTAGATGAACTTACCATATTGGGGCTGATAAGAACCGCAAAAATTTGGATCCACTACATAAGCCACCGGTAGGCATTCATCCTTGAAAACCTCCATTAACGGGGACGGTAACATGTAAGTATCAGGAGAATCTTCATTACTTAACGGGGGCGATAGTGGTAAACTGTTCATATCTGCAACAGGAGCGATCAATCACTTTCTTAAAACCACTAAACCGATACACAAAATCTTATTTACTACGCAAATCTCACCAAAATTATACGGTAAAAACTGTGTCGTTTCCATGTCTGGTTTCTTTATTGAAATTTTACGAAGCACAAACACTAAACCTACACGAAATAACGATAAGCATGAAGTAGATAAAAATATAGAACTTTAGATCAGCAACTTTGGTCACTTGACACAAGTGAATGTTGTTATAGTTTACATTCGATATTCGGCGAGTAGTAGCGTATCAAGCTTTAATCTGATCTGTTTCGAAACAAAAGTGGTAAAGTCATAACAAAGTTAACAAATACGTACCAATTACGATTAAAAACGCTTAATTTCAAAGTGGGAAACGGTAATTCCCCAGGTTATTCCCTATCAAAGATGACTCCTACTTGCAGTCGCAAACTTCTCAGGATTGAAACAGAGTCGGATTTGGAAACTTTGACCGTTTTAATTACCTTTTTAACGTGCTGTGTGTTCTGTATAAATAAGAATATACTGCCAATGCCATTTATTTGTCGTAACAATTAAAGCTTTAAAACAGTTGCTGGTATTGCTTTGTTTTATCAATTATTATTATCGAATTTTCTGTCAAATTACTTTGGTCTGATACGGATCTGTTGGAAGTTTGCTGCACACCCGTCAACTTTTCGCGCGCATTTTTAAACTATGATACAAAGGTTTCGTTTCTCTAATACGTTGAGATAATATTATTAATGATTTGTTTATATTAGTTTGAAAACTGTGGCTAGCATCTTTGATATTCCGAGCGGATGTGAGTTAGTAACAATTAGTATTGTAATTTCGTAACATCCCAACAATTAATTGGTTTCGAAGATTCAAAGCAATAATTTAAGTTCCTTACTACTTCCTAAAATCGTACCAAGGGGAATATCGCAATTTAACAATCTTATTACTTTATAAGTCATTGGTAAATTAATAAAAATTTTTAGTATTTCTTGAAACTTAACGTGTAAGTTCGTTTTTTTTTAATAAACTTCAAGCTTTGTTCGTAATTTCTTTGAACTTAATTTTAAAATGTTTACTCTTTTCGTTGATTGAATACACCTCTTTACCAAAATATCCGCTTTATAATAGAAAATTTCGATTTAAACCGGAAATTAGGATCCTTTTCTATTTTGTGTTAAAGTTTGAGTGTTTATAACTTCAAGTTTTTTCAAAAATATTTCTTTTTCAAAATTGGAAAATTAAAATTTTCGAAAATATTCTTTTTTACATAAATTTTATTTTTTTAAGAGTGTATATAGGTATTTTTTCTTAACTGTTTTAAAAATGAAGCTAAAATTTCCTCTTTTTGGGTTTAGACTGCTTAAAACTAAGTTTTTTCCCTTCGATTTTTGGTTTGAAATTTCGACTTTTCCCTAATTTTTTTTCTCGAAATGTTGGTTCTTTCTCTATCTTTCAGAGTTTAAAGCCGAAATTTTTGCGTCATCAGAAACCTTTTGGTTTTTTTTGAATATTTCAATTTTTCTAAATATTTCGGCTAAATTCAACATTTTTAGTTTTAAAAACATTTGACTTTAATTTCGAAGTTTCTGGATTTTGTTTGTTGTTGCTTTTTTATGTGGAAATGGATTTGTTTAGAACACAAACTCGTCTTGCAACAAAAATGGCGGCAATGACGCCAGCACTCTTATGGTCATTGTCAAAATAACTTTTCATAAAACTTTTAGGCATTTTCTTTCAAAATAATCGCATTGGATATTATAAGGTTGCAAAATTTACTCTCTTTATTCAATTAAGAGATACAAAAATCGTTAATAATTAAATAAAAACTATAGAAAAGCAGCTTGTTTAAAATTTTATTATACAATTACAAATGTCTTTCGATAAATATAGTATGTCAGAATAAAGCTACAAAGTACAAACTAGTAGACAATCGCTATCTGCTACATTAAAACTATATAAAAATATTTGTACAGCAAGTCTGCATGGCAGACAATAGTACTCTGAACTATAGAGATTTCATAAAAAAACTACAATCACGAATTCGTTTCTTCCAATTTGCTCTTAAGCGCTACATAAGCGCTTCTTATTCTCTCATTAGCAGGAATTCCTCCATGAGTCCCCTTAGGCTTCACCAATAGCTTCTTACTTGTGCTCTGCTCCAAGATACTTTTATCAGGCGTGTCAAGATTATGCTTAATAACCTTGTGATTAAAGAGTTTCGTATGCGTGAGGAACCTCATTGGGCATTTATCGCACATAAGTGCTGCGCCTCTCGATAGCGGCGGCGCCAACATCGACGGCGTCGTAGGTATTGTACTTAGACGTTTGGAAGTCATACTAGTTAGAATTTGATAGGAACAGTAGTTAAACGTTTGGAAGTCGAAGGAAGAGGGGAATTCGTCGTTTTCACCGGTATCGAGCTCTTGCGCCTGGCGAGCCTCCGGGGCGATTGTCTGAACGACTTCCTAATTTTAAACGAGAGGCGCTTATTAGGGAACCTTTGACTTGACGCAGCTCTGACGAATATGGACATCTAGAGTCATCTTAGAGGTAAACGTGGCCGCGCAAGTGGAACAAGTGAACGTTTTATGATTGTTTTTTACATGGGAGTTGAGAAGGTTCTGCGAGTGACAATTTCTACCGCATATGGCGCAAGAGTATTTGGGTTTTTCGGGTGAAGTTGGAGGGCGCTTTGGGGATGGTGCCGTCACTGTGCTTTTTACCAAACGTTCTTTCATGTGTGTCTTTTTGTGGGAGTTTAGTTTCGCCTCGTCTTGAAAATGACGGTTGCATATGGCGCAAACTTTTTTAGCATCTTCTTTTTTTTTGGGGCAGTTGTGGCGCCCAAGCAAGATGTTGTTTTTGAAAGTTTGGTCGCACACGTCGCATTTGTGCTTGTATTCGAATTTTTGTTCGGGTTTTTTAAACATTGACTTTCTCGCTTTTTTCAAGTTGTTCTCCAAGGTGTGATGCTGTAGATGAGTTTTCATGCTGTTTTGACTGGGGAAAGTTTTTGAGCACTTTGAACATTGAATCTCGCGAGGAGTTTCAAAATCAGCCTCTGATGTAACTGTAGTTGGGATTTCGGTGGTCTTTTCTCCTTTTAGTTTACTAGTTTGGGATGATCTACCTCTTCTTCGCTTCACTGCTGTCTTGGGTTTTTCTCTCCCTGGTATAAATTCTTCATCGGAGTTATTAATTTCGATGACGCTCTGGTCGCTTTGTCTGGAGTCTTCACTATCGCTAACGGTAATTCCTATTGATACTTTTACTTTTGTTTTTCTTTGGTGTATTCTTCTTCTTTTTGGTACTACTCCCAATCCCATCATCCGAATCCGAAATTACAACGTAATCAGTTATTGGTAGTTTGTCAACCTCTCTCCTGACAGATTCGACGATTCCATTCGTTGAAACCATAACTTCTTCAACCACGATATCTTCATTTGATCTCTCGACTGGTTTGATGGTTTGCTTCCTTGGTAATCTCTCCTTCCTTACTGGCGCTATCGGAACCGTTGTGCAGTTGATAAAATTATTAAACATCCGCGCCTGAATCACTTGCTTACTCTTGTAAAACCGCTTATTTGTAATTATACTTTCCTCGAGGCGAATCGTCTGTTTCACGGGCTTGGCCGGTACAACCGAAGTCTTCAAAACACTCCTCGGATTATTCTTATATGGCTTCTGACAAAAATTCTCGATAGCGGCTGCGTCCAGGTTCTCTTTCTCCGGCTTATTAACGATGTAGAATATTCTGGAAGCGGCACTAGCTTTAGAAGCATCCAAATTTGAATTCTGCTTCAATTTTCCAAGTACGTTGGGTCTCTCGCGATAACCAATAGCTTCCTGTAAAATCTGAGGATTATCCTCCATTTCAGCGTTATCAAGGTCTCCGGTGATGTGCATGCCGTCGACAATCTCGAAGTCAGACTCTTCTTGCCCGCTGGACTCACTAGTCCTTTTCTCTAGACTATCTTCGTTATCGACGTGATTTTCCTCCACGAAAAGTTGCTCGTAGTGCTGATCGTTAAATTCGTGCGGTACCTCGTCGACACCAAACTCTTCCGTTTCTTCATCGTTGCTTTCCACAACTTGTTCGATTTCGAACGTATTCGCATGAATGTCTATGTATTCTTCATTTTGGACAAATTCCGCATTTTGGGCATATTCCGAATTTTGAGCATATTCCGGATTTTGGGCGTATTCTGAATTTTGCGAGTATTCCGGATTCTGAGAATTCTGGGCTGTAATGCGGAGAAGTTACCTCGATATGTGGCACTTCTGTGTCTGTTTCAAGGTTGTCTTCCCCACCTTGGGGCACATCTTGCGTTTCGACTGGTTCATCAGTTATGGCTTCTTCCAGCAGTTCTTGCTTGAGGATGGGTTGGTGGAGGTTGGATTCTATCAGATGGTAATGTTCTTCTAGTATACCTAGAAAGGAATAAGTGCAGACATTATGCAAGAGATAAGGTAAGCAAAAGGGAGAAAAGGCGATAAAAGAAGAGAGAAGAAAAGAGGAAAGCAAAAAAAAAAGATGAGAAAAGAAGATGGGAAGAAAAGCAGAGAAGATGAAAAGAAGAGGACAGAAGTGGGGAAGAAGAGAAGAGAATGAAGAGAAGGGGAGGGGAGGGGTGAGGAGAGGAGGGAGTGGAGAGGAGAGGAGAGGAGAGGAGAGGAGAGAAGAGGGAGACATTACAAGATTAAATTCGAAATACAAAGTCAAAATTTATTTAGAAAAGAGAAGAAAAGAAAAAAATTTCAAAAACCATACATAATTTATATAAAAAATTGAAAAGAAAAACCATTCCTCCAAACTAAAATTTAGAAAGCTACTTGTAGAATTATTATTAGAAAATTAGAAAATATCCAAATTTAGAATTTTAAAATCAAAGCTTTAAACAAAAAGCTCAAGTTCTCCAATTTCCAATTTAGTCAAAATTGAGAAAAATGTCGAAATTTTGAATAAAAAAAAATTGACCTTTCTAAAAAAGAGAAAATTTAGAAGTCCAAAATGTAGCAAATCTTCAGGAAAAAATATTACCAACTGAAGACGAAATTTCGACAAAATTTAGAATTAGAAAAAATCCAAATTTCAAGCTAATGTTTTGAAAAAAGAAAGTTTAAATTTCACTACCTGTTTTGTTGTCTGCCAAATTACTGTAATTTTCTCCACCTTGCTCATCCTCATGTTCCTCCAGCTGATTTTGCAACTGTTCTTCCAACTCTTCTTCTAAATGTCCTTCCAAATCCTCTTCCAAATGTCTTTCCAATTGTTCAGTTTTGTGGTTCTTCTTGGCCACAAGCTTCTTCATCAACATACGCTTGTTCTAAGAATAAATGGTTTTCACCTTCCAAATGAGGCACATCCGATTCAATGCTATTTGTGATATTTTGCTCATTTTCTTCATTGACTATCGTCGTTGAAAGAACATCTGCATCTAGAGGAAGAATTTGCACAGTATCGAGCATTGGAACCAGTTCGTTATCTTCATTTTTCCTAGGAATGTCATTAGTCAAATTTAGGCATTTTTTTAATAAATTGTCTAAAATAATTGTTTTTTTGAGAATTTATTTAATTACAAAGGGAAAATTAGATTATTATTTAAAAGGAAAATGAGTAGGAGGTATTTTACCCAAAAAATTAAAACCATAATTAATTTTTTGTCTTGTAACTAGAAATTTTGAGAAAGCAACCTCAATACTTTGAATCCAAAGTCTAAATTACCAGAAAGAACAAAAACCTAGAGTGTCAAAGTGTAAAAAATTAAAAATTTAAAGTTCAAATATGAAATTTTGAAAAAAGGTCAAATTTTGAGAAAGAATTCGAAATGAGTAAAAAAAGTTCTGAAGACAAAATTTGAGAATTTTGAAGTCAAAATTCAAAATTAAAATATTTCAAAAACAAAAGCCAACATTTAAAAAGTTGAATTTTTATCTAAATAATAGAAATTTTAGGGGAAAAAAAAATTAAGTACACAAATTTTGATAACAAAAATATTGACATTTTAGGTTAAATACTTTAAAAAAAAAACGAAACAAATCTGTAAAGATTGCACAAGTCAACTTAAAAAACTGATACTCTTCCAATAGGACAAAGAAGCACAAACGTTTCATTTAAAAATTCACCTCCTTGTCGATCAAACTTACTTGTACTGGAATTGGTACTTTTGTAAATTTCCTTCGCTATCTTCGGCAAGCTGAATACCATAGATATCGTCAGATCCAGCCACAGAAAAAACAAAGGGCTGATTCTGTGAGATATTAATCATATTCACTTCCTCGGCTGTCTCCACAGGTTCATTGCCACCAGTTTTTGGCGTAACAAAACTAATGTCCTCCAAACTTATTTCGTTTGTGCTTTCAAGAATAGATAAAAACCGAGTACCATTATCATCATCTTCAATTGCTGTGACATAACTTTCACTTATGCTATCTGTTAATGTTACATTCGAAGTGTCAGAGTAATCCATGTCTACGCTACAGAAGGGCGTCCCTGCGAACAACTTATCCGTTATTATGCTACATAACACACAAACAGATGTATTACTTCAAAGTGCATCAATAATCTTTATAAAAATACACAAGAGGTTAACCTGCACTATTTAAAAATTAACGTCGAAACGGTAATGTTTACAGTACAATGCACACACTTATATTAAGTTTTATTTGTTAATTACTATCCAACATTTAACGGCAAACTTCTATTTGTTAACACTTAATAATTCTTGTTCTTCCCTTTACTGGTTTTCGCGTTGACAAAAGAAATAATTTAAACGACTTTTTCGTTTTATTCGATCATAGAATAAGACGCAAAACATCACGCGCTCATAGATAATTCCAAATTTTACGAGTAATGTCGCTTAAGCGTCGAAAAGTGTAGAAGTGTTGACATTTGTAGGTGGCAGTATGGTTTATGGTCTTGTGGCTTAAAGCATAGTCAAATGTGAACGTTTTAATCAATCAGAAATTCTGATTGATTAAATCGTTCACATTCAGAATGATTTAGAATGATATTTAACGATAAGTGCAACGAGCAGAGACTTAGTTTCTCTATGGCAACAAGTATACATTTGTGTGCGTGTGTGTATATTTGAGTTTAAAGTCAAAATTTCAACTTTAACCTCCAAATTCCGATTTTTTTTTCTCAAAATTTCGACTTTTTTTTTAAATTTCTCCTTTTTTCTCAAAATTTCGACTTTGTTTTTAAAATTCGGAGAAATGTCCGTACTCTATGGTTAAGTTAGGCAGATGACAGTTACCTCTCACCGTTCTCTTAACCCATATGTGTAATACTTCTATGTGGCCAGTTCCCTATTCTCTTCGCAAGTTTATTCTGACCAAATTTGATAAAGATGGAACATGGGTGATTGGCGAGTATTCCGCATGAATGTACGAAATGAACGAATCGCTACGCGCGGGTTAGACAAGTAGGGAGTCCTATAAGAAAGAGATGCATCGATAACGTAATTTGTCGAATGAAAATGGGACTAATTTCCACCCAGAGACTAAATAGACTGAACGTTTCAATGTTATTTCATGCGTACAGTTGAAGCTAAAATGCGGGGAAGTGGCGAGGTGCATTCCACTACTCTTTGATTGCCGCGTAACGGTTCTAACGATTTAGATGAAACTTTAGAATTAGGGGCTTTTGGACCAATAGGATAATTTTTATAAGTGCTTTTTGGTAAAAGTTCAGGAGAACTATTTTCAAAGACATCTTGGTTTAATAGTAAAATAATTTTTTTTCAATACGCGACGCCTGTGTACAATATTGTTAAGCCGGTGCTGTAAATAGGTCATGATTGCAGTGAAATGGCGCGCGCGCACGCCGATAATTGAATATTTATATATTTTATTTTTACCTACCCAAAGAATGAAACTCTTGATTTTCCTTCACTAATGTGTTCACTGAGGTTTCAACAATGATCCACAATACACTTCCCCATATTTACAGCCCATTTTCTTTTAAAAAAATCGATGTTATCTTCGCAAAGGTCTGTCAAATAATAAGAGGGCATTGCGAGCTAGATGAAGCTAGGCTTTCGCCAGGCTTTCAACTGGCTTCACTGCTTACCGTGTTAGGTTCAGTCCATAGAGAAAGGTTAAGAGTGTCAACTCTGTGCTTTTTATTTTGAAAACGGCCATTCCACGCAGGGACCGGAACTATTACCATAAAATTAGGAACCTGTATTATCGACTGTAGCCACGTTGCAGTTACCCTGTATTACCGACTTATAAATTTAAATCCAAAATTAATTTTAAACTGTTTTGAAATTTCCATTCAGTTGGATTGCACTTCTGTTTTTAAAGATTAAACAAAAGTGACCAACGTGAATGGAAATTTCAAAACAATTTCAAGTATGAGGTGTAAAAAAATAAACTGCCATTTTAACATTAAATATTTTTATTAAATATGTATATTCGTACATGTATATAAGTTCATATGTAAATATTTGTAATAATTTTAAAATATATTTATCAGTTCAACTGCTTCAAGATTTCTCTAGAAGTTAAATATTGATACAGATGACCTATAATATACTGGATAGTGAATTTAACTAAAATAAATCAAGTAAAGCAGCGAAAAGTTTTTCAACATAATTTCTGGTTGATTTTTGTTGAAAGTTTGACACCTTTTAGGGTACAATTTTCCTACTACGAGGGGGTGTGCCTCCCGAAGCAGATCGATTTTGCATTTTGCTCACTACAGGAGGTCAGAAAAAACCTCAATTCTTTTTTTTTCAAATGAAATATCTTGAATCCCTTAGTTGAATATCTAATCATCAAAGACAAAAATAAAAAAAAGTAGCTTTTAATCTTAACGAGGTCCATGTATGCTCCATTTGCATGTTGACAAAGTCCATACTGACAATAAAATTTCTAACATTTTTTCAAATATCTGGAGGCATTTGTTCGTGCAGTAATGACAATAAGATATTTTGGATACATTTATTTATCACTGTATTTTCACTGTAAAGTAGTAATAATAATATTCTCATTAGAAAAAAAGTATCATATATAATAGTCTCCGACATATTATTAAGCAAACGATCCGACAAATTCCTACAGATATTTTACAAAACGTTAGAAGTGAATTTTAGCATCATTAACTTCGTCAATATGCAAACAGTGCATATTCGGATTACATTAAATCTTGTTTTTTAAAATGTTACCTTTTTCTTATTTTGCTTTTGGTAATCACAAAACTGTTTCAGGGATTCAGCAGTTTTTTCCCGAAGTAGGGGATGTCATCCGATTGATACTTCATTTCTACAAATAAATAACATTTTCTACTTATCAGTAATCCTCGCAGAGATCACTTACCTTATTTTCAACACTATTTAAAATTTTGCTCGAAGATGACTGATGTTTTCGTCCTCCATTTCATCCAAATCCAACGATAGTTAAATTTGTTTACGTTCTCAGGCGCCACCGCATACAAATTTAAAAACTATACACATATATTTAATCTACATATATATGTATAAATGGGCGGTAGTTCCGGTCACTGCGTGGGAGGGCGCTACAAACAGTATATTTGAATTTCGTGCCAAAGTTGAACCCCCGTGGTTCAGTCTATTTAGTCTCTGTTTCCACCCACTGACATCAGCGGCCTCTGTTGTGTATTACCAGTAAGTATTATGCGAAAACTACAAAGTGGGAGCTTAAATTGTACCTACTAATGACAGTCGTAGGTATAATGTATACAATCGGTCACTGTCATGTTATCTTTTCTTGGGCTTTTCCTAGGAAAGCGTCTGTAGAACATCATTTATTCATCTTTTAGTCAGGGAGGGCCGTTCACCATTAAAGTTGAAACTACTTCAATCCATTAGATGTACGCTTTAACTACTCGTTTCGTAATGTTTGACCTACGATAAAATAGAATTCTGTGGTGCATGATTTGCGGATTAATACATGGCGCTGCAACAGTGGGAGGTTTTCAATCCCATTTTAAAAGTACGGCGTAACGCAACCTTACCGTCTAGATAACCATAGTTACGAGTTTGGCCATGCACAGCTGACTTTGGCCATGAATAAGTCAGTCCTTAGATATGGTCAAAGAGTCCATCAATCAAAACCCTCTATGGTGCAAGACGAAGAACTACAACCGGAAATCGGAACATCCCTATTTGTAATAATCTGTGGCCGTGTTTTGATTTGATTTGAAACTTTGAGGTTATAATACTTCGACCCTCCCTGAAATTTATTTTTGCTTATGTAAAGAATCATTACTTTTGTAATTGTATTTATGTTGCTTATCATGGTCTTATTATGTTTACATAGTATATAACTGGCAAAACACTAAATAAATCCGGTTGTGCTGTTTGTGTTGTGTTCGTTGCAAATACGAAGAAAATGAATAACAAAACGAAAAACTCGCCCATTTTTAAACCAGACTTGCACAAAAAATACTTCTATAGGATGCTAGGCCGCTTACCATCAATGCTATCAACTCTGGACTCTAATAGGTGAGTTAAAATGTTAAAATTTTTCTATTTGTAAACTTGGCTAAAATATGGAGTCAGTAATACAGAAATAATATCATTCATTTAATTAGAATGTAATTGCGTCTTATTGTAGGACAGTTCTTGCATATTTTGCAATATCCGGCTTAGATTTACTGGATGAACTAAAAAACTTACCTCAAGGGCTCAAAAATGCCATAATTGATTGGATTTACTCTCTTCAAGTAGTAGATGATAACGGTAAAAATTCCAACTTAGGGAATTGCAAGAAGATTGAATCTATTTCATTGCAGATTTAGTCAGTGGTTTTCAAGGGTCGAGTTGTTTTAATACGTTACTAAATAAGGGTGACAAAGGTTATTACAAATGGGGCCACATAGCGAGTACTTATGCAGCATTGGCAACACTGCTTGCTTTAGGAGATGACTTATCCAGGGTAAATCGTGATGCTATAGTTAAAAGTAAGTTGAAATTTTCAAGGGTTTTGTTGTTTTATTTCATTTTGTAGGTCTTTCTGCTTTACAGTTGGAAAATGGTTGTTTCACTTCAATGAGGTGGGGCGCTGAAAGTGATATGCGTTTCGTTTATTGTGCGACATGTATTTGTTACATTCTCGATGACTGGAGAGGAATAAATAAAGACAAGTTGAACGATTTTATTATTAATAGCATAGTAAGTACTGACGTCACTAAGTTTTAATTTATATCTAAAGTTTTAAAATTAGTTCAACAGGGCCATCTGTCGATATTTCAGAGTAAAACTGTCACAGATACTGAATTATTATATTTTGTCTTAAAATGTTAGTAGTTGATTCTAGAAAATCAGTAGTTCCAGGTTCAGCCTTTTTTTAGTTTCGAGGATTGTAATGTTTATAAATATTGAGCTCTCTAATTGTTTTTGAGGATTGTAATGTTTATAAATATTAAGCTCTCTAATTGAAACATTGCTTTTCTCAGGGATATGATTTTGGGATAGCCCAAGTGCCCGAAATGGAGTCCCACAGCGGTTCAACTTTTTGTGCCGTCGCCGCGCTTTTCCTAACTGGAAGGCTCGATCGACTGTCCCCTCTTCAAAGAAATGGTCTCACCAGGTGGTTGCTGCGTCGCGTCGATGGAGGTTTTAACGGGAGACCGAATAAACCAATTGACACTTGTTACTCGTTTTGGACAGGGTGGGGCTCTATCAATATTAGAAGCTTATCAATTTATTTCGTCCTATGAAGAATTAAGACTGATGGTTTTGGCAACACAAGACAAGTATGGGGGTTTTTCGAAGGTTTTCGACTCAACTCCCGATCCAATTCATACTTATTTGGGACTTGCTGGTTTGAGTCTTATGGGTTTGGATGATCTTCAAGAGGTTTTCGCTCCGTTAAATATTACGGAGCGGACTCATCAGCATCTTAAGAAATTGCATTCTGCATGGAAACAATGATTAATCTAGAGATTGTTATATTTATTAAAATTTTATATTTCACCGATATTTCATAAATAAATTATTTAGCACAATTCTTATCTTTGGTGAGATGTTTTTTTAATAAAACTCCAAGATTGTGATTGTCGTTTATTTCATGATATATTATTACATTTATGACTTACAAACTATTGCGGAATAAAAAATATTTTAAAAGTTATGAAGTAGGCCCAAACGTCTTGGTAAAAAGCATTGTCTTTGAACAAAGGCAAGAAAAGTTGCTAACAGTTGTAGCTCTGTCATGGTAAGCTAGTAACAGTATAAAAAGCTATCTACAGAGTATTTAGTGACCATTTATGGTCTTATTTGACAAAGGAACTGTATGCATATGTACAAATATCTAAAAAAAAATAAATGTTTTGTGTCCCACAGTTGATAGATGAGCCTGCTTATGTTTAATAAAACCCAAAGCTGATTTTAGCTTTACAGCGTTTTGAATTATTGAATCTGTAACATTATTTGACTCACCATAACAGGTGATTCTTTAATAACAATTTAAATCACCAATGTGTAAAAAAATCTAAACAAGAGTAATAATCGAGGATATTAGTCTTGACACATTTTTAAAAATCGAAAATTTGTTTTAATTTTGTTTAGTCTGGCTAGTCAGTAGTATGCTGATAAGAATAATTAATTATTCCTAAATGGCACAACTTAATTTGGCAATGAAACCAGCCTAATTGTTTAATGATATCACATGAGATGATATTTAACAATCTTCCAAACAATGGATTTTAAAAAAAATTCTCTCAATATATTTCGGATTATTTAACAATATCACAGAAAAATAAATTCTTCTATTGCATCTCATTTGTGGTCTAACTGCGTATTTCAGAAAGTACGGAAACTTTTTTTAAATGTCTTGTAATAATTTTAGCAAATTTTGCAAACAGAAAAAACATAAAATAAGCATCTGCTTTTATCAAACAGTGGCAACTTTTCACTTTGGGGTACACAACATTATAGTCATTAACACCTGGTAACTACAACAATAAGAAAAGTGTAACACAAAAGTCTTACTAGGTTTGTCACTTAGTAGAGTTTAATACGTAACCGACTATTCATGCTTAAAAAAAATAATATTCGAGAAATTAGTTTTTATTTTAAATTAAAATAGAAATAAGAGAAAAAGATAGTCCAAAGTTTTTGTGTTACACTTAATTTAAAACATAACAGTAAGAAGATATGTAACTAATTTGGGAAAGAAGCTTATTTAATAATATCCTAACTTAAACAGTTAAATAAAATTGACTGATTTCTCTTTACAATGATATCACAATTATTATTTTAACAAGAATCGTCTTTGATATGCAATCACTTTGTAATAGACAAATGAAAACCTGTTTGCATTTCAAAATAAAAATAAATACAAATTGACTTTTGCTTTCAAAGGAAATAAGTATCTTGCTACATTCAATATTTTTTTCTTATTTTTAAATTTAGAAATCAATTCTAATGTGTTTTTATCACAATAACTCCAATTTTTGATTAAGTATTTCAAATTTGGCAATTTTTATTTATAAATAATACGTTTTGAAAAATATAGTTAAAAATTTTATGTACAAATAAAACATAAGTTACGTTTAGAATCAAATGCCATAATATTTAGGCGTAACTCTGACTATGTTCTAAAGCTAACCCTGTTAATTTACTACCTTGCTCCACCCAATTTTTTAATCGGCCCCTTAGCTCCTCCAAGCTCTTCGATTTTGCCTTATTTATCCTCTTATATTTAACATCCTTAGGCTTTGTAACTGATCTATGATTCGACATAACTCTGTTGTACGTCTTCACTTGATTCTGCTTCGAGTTGTCCTCGTCAGGACCTTCGTCCAAATTCATCTGAGTCCTATCTGTCGTATATTGCCAATTCGTCGATTCCGCAACTTTTTCTTCCAACGATTTCTCCCGCTGTATATTGTCCTCTTTTGCGGTACTTTGCACGTTGCAGGACGACTTCCCTTTGCTGGCGAACGCGTCCCTTCTTTTATTGGCGTCGCTTTTGTTTTCATTCTGGTCGTTATCCGCGTCCTCTTCGACGCTGTAAACGGTTTCTAGGATTTCTGGTCGACGTAAGAAACCGTTGTTTCGCCTCACTGAAGTATATTTTAGATTGGGGTCTATGGCATCGGATATTGATCTCATAACTGTTATACCTATAAGGATAGAAACAAAAAAATTGATTAGTAGGATTGTAACAATGGAACAACGTGCTTTAGACGGGACCCGAATCAAAATTTGTTTGGGGGCTCAAATGAAAGAAAAAGATTTGTCACAAAAGGGACAAAAACTCTCGCATTGAATTAAAATATTAATATATTGACTAGCTAATGTCACCCAAATCGTTGATTGTATTCAATCAACGCCCGAATCCACTTATTCCTTTCTTTATCGTGTATAGATTTTTTTTTTAATTTCGACATTTTTCCACAATTTCGATTTATTTTTAAATTTTTGCAATTTTAACTTTCCTTTTTTTTTCAAAATTTCGATTTTTTTCAAAATTTTTACCTTATTTACAACCCCCCTTTAGAAAATTCGAGTTTGAAAATTTCGATTTTTCTTTGAAATTTGAAATTCTCGAAAATTTCGAATTGTCTGAAAATGTCTAGTTTTTTAAATGGTTGAATTTTTCTCAAAATTTCGATCATATTTCAAAATTTCGACTTTTTTTATCAATATTGTTACGGGCTTATCGGTTCGATTGATTACACTTATCGAATAAGACCCACTTTATTACTGAACTCAACAATTTACAATTAACTCACTTCTACTAACTCACTAATTGCACTGATTCTAACTGACTGACTCGAGGGAAAACTGACCGCCTTTTTATAGTTTCGGCCCGCGTCTTCCAGAATTTTCGGCAGATAAGGGTTATCGAATGCCGAAATTTCTGGAACGCTTATCTGCCTTTTGTTTCGTTATCGCGGCCGCTTTCCCCTTATCAGAACCTTCTAGAAACTTTTTTTATTTACTAAATTCTACAATTCTATTCTAAATCCTATTTCATCTATTTACATTACGTTACAATATCAAAGTACTATTTAACCGTGAAAAAGGTAAAAACTGATTTGAAAATTTTGGCTTTTTCAACCGTTTTTTCACAATTTCAGCTTTATCCAAAATTTGGACATTTTTCAATTTCTGGAAATTTTGATCTTTCTGACAAATTCGACTCTTTAAAATTTTACTTTTCGAAGCATTCAGATTTCTTTTAAAACTTGACTATAAAAGGTTTTGATAAGATCCAATCTTTTTAAAAATTATATTTTTAAAAATCTCGATTTAAAATGTAGACTTGTCAAAATTTCGACTTTTTGTCAAAGTTGAACTTTTTAAAACTTGACTATTTCAATATTTTTTCAAAATATTTACTTTTTTTGAAAACTACGATTTTAAGTTTCCACTTTATCGAACATTTTTATTGGTTTTGAGTGTCGATTTTTAAAAAAATATATTTTTTCCGATAATTTTGGCATTTCTTAAATATTTACACCCTTAAACATCTCGGCTTTTTTTAAAAATCTTAAAATATTTCAGTTCTTTTCAATTTGCATATCTTTTTCTAAACTTTGGCTCTTTTTGGAAATTTTGGACTATTTTTCAAATTTTCATTTTTTAAAAATTAAATGTCGAATTGTTTTGAATATTTTAGCAGTTTTTCAAATTCACGATAATTTCGGATTATTTTAAAATTTTAAGATTTATCAATTTTTTAAAAACAAACTTTTTTTGGGAATTTTTAGGTACTATTAAAAAAATTTTTGTTTCAAATTTGAAATTCTCGAAAATTTCGAATTGTCTTAAAATGTCTAGTTTTTTAAATGGTTGAATTTTTCTCAAAATTTTGATTATATTTCAAAATTTCGACGTTCTTATCAATATCAAAGCACTATTTCTTTTAAAACTTGACTATAAAAGGTTTTGATATAGTCCAATCTTCTTAAAGGTTATATTTTTAAAAAATTCGGTTTTATTTAAAAATGTAGACTTTTGTCAAAATTTCGACTTTTTGTCAAAGTTGAACTTTTTAAGACTTGAATATTTCATTTTTTTTTTAAATATTTACTTTTTTTGAAAACCGACTTTTTTAAGTTTCTATTTTATTTTTATTTGTTTTGAAAGTGTCGATTTTTTAAAAATTTTAAATTTTCTGATAATTTTGGCATTTCTTAAATATTTACACTCTTAAACATTTCGGCTTTTTTTAAAAATCTTAAAATATTTCAGTTCTTTAAATTTTGGCTCTTTTTGGAAATTTTGTACTATTTTTCAAATTTTCATTTTTTTAAAATTAGATGTCGAATTGTTTTGAATATTTTAACCTTTTTTCAAATTCTCGAAAATTTCGGATTATTTTGAAATTTTAAGATTTTTCAATTTCTTAAAAACTTAAACGTTTTTTGAGAATTTTGATGTATTATCAAAATTTTCCCTCTTTTTTCAAAATCCCAATTCTTTTGCAAATTTGAACCACAAACTTTCGACTAAAAAATGTTAAAATTTCAATTTTTTTAAAAAACGGGTAATTTTCTTTAATTTCGTTATTTTCGACATATGATTTGTGCAAATTTGGATTTTTTTATGGAAAATTTAGATTTTCTTTGAAATCTTGACCTTTTTGAATCTTTTGGATATCTTCTAAAATGTCGAGTTTTTCTGAAAATTTTAGCCAAATTTGGACTTTTTTCAAAAATTTTATTTTTTCAAGAAAGTTTCCTTTCAAAAATTTTGTTGAATAGCTCGTACTTTTCTGAAAATTTTACCCTTTTTTAAATTTTTAATTGTTTTGAAAACTTCGTTTTTTTTTCAAAGCATCATTTTTGCAACATTTCGATTTTTTGGAACAATTTTGACTTTTTTTGAAATTTTGACCTTTTTAAATATATTTTGCAAATTTTTTTCTAAAAATTTTGCAATCTTTGACTAAATTTGAACTTTCTAAAAATGTCCATATTTGTTTTCAAAATTTCGATTTTTGGTTTGAAAACTTCTACCTCTTTTTACATTTTTGACTTTTTTCAATATTAAAACTTTTTTGTAAATTTAAGCACTAACTTTTCAACTATTCCCCAAAATTATAAATTTTATTGAAAATCTCGTTTTGTTCAAAATTTTCTTTATTTTGGAATAATTCGATTTGCTTTGAAAAAATTTCTAACTTCTTTGAAATTGTGACATTTTGAAATTTCGAATATTTCTGCAAAATTTGCAATATTTGACCACATTTAGAAATTTTTATTTAAATTTCAGCATTTTTGAAAAATTTTAACTTGTGAAAAATTTCTTTTAAATTTTTGGCCTTTTTAAAAATTTTGACTTGTTATTTTTGGCTTTTCCTCAGTATATTTAGAATTTCGATAATTTGACCGAAAATATCTCAATTTTTTTTTAAATCTTGACCTTTTATTTTCAATTTGGATTATTTTTTAATTTAAACTATTTTTCAAAGTTCGTCTTCTTAAAAATTATCGACATTTCCAAGATGTAGTTTTTGCAAATTTTGACCTATTTTTGAAAATCTTTACTTTTTTTTTGGAAATTTTAGCTATTTCAGACAATTTTAAAAATCTCCATTTTTTTTCAATAATTTGGGCCTTAAAATTTTTGACTTAAAATTTAAACTTTCCTCCTGAACATCTGGAACTTTTTGAAACTTTTGCCTTAGCTTCAAATATTTTGAAAATTTCGTTTTTTCCGATATTTCAACATTCTCCAACTTTTTAGAAGGTTTGGACCACATTTTAAAATGTCGACAGTTTTCAAAATTTCAATTGTTGATCTTTTTTAAAACTTTCCAGTCTAATAAAGGTACTTAGCTAATTTACCAGTTTTAATTTCGAAAAAGTTCTTTCAGCTGTTGCAGTTGTAACCGGACGTGAGACGTTCTGTGTTGGCAACTTTTGGGTGCACGCTTAATCCGGGGAAAAAGAGATTTCTTTTTTGATATAATTTTTGAAGTTAAACTTCTTGAGCACTTTTTTATACTATGATTTTTTTCCCGGGAAGTGCGGCCTAAGAGTTTAAGTAAGATTACGGATAACACTACGAATTTTTGCCTGCACACATCCGGGGCTCCTGAAGCCTGGTAGCCAGGGCTTCGAACCGGAACTGAACCGAAAACCGAAAAAAACCGTTATTTTCGCCGGAACGAAACCGGAAAAAAATATCGGTTTATTTCGGTTCGTCGAATTTGTATACTTAAAAAAGATTTTACTTTATACTTAAGATTGGAATTTTCAGTCGAAAGTTTGTGGTTGAAATTTGCAAAAGAAACTGGGATTTTGAAAAAAGAGGAAAACTTTGATAATACATAAAAACTCGCAAAAAAAATTTAAGTTTTTAAAAAATTGGAAAATCTTTCAAATTTTTTTTTCAAAATTTTACACAATTTCATGCAACTCATTTTCATCTCTCATTTCTAATTAGATTAGATCAGAAACTTACAATTTCCACATTTTCTAGAAAATATTGACTTTATTCTTAAAATTTTAACCCAAATTAAAATTTTAAGTTTTAACTTGAATATTTTTCAAGATTTTCGACTTTTTCTTGAAATTTGGACTTTTATCTGGAAATTACTCGAAATATTTATTTTCTTCTCCTAAAATTTCCCAAAAATTTCAAGTTTAAAATAATAAAAATCTTCTGTTGTGTCTTTGGAATAGAGTGGTAGCATGTTTTTCATTCAAGTCAGGGAAATTCGGTTTTCCTTACAATTTTTTTGCAAATTCGAGTTGTTCTGGACATTTTTCTGGAAACTTGTAAATAATTCTAAATTTACTTCTTTCTTTCATTTCAATTTTTCTTTCTTAATTTGATAATTGTATATTTCTATTTTCAAATCTCTATAATTCAATTTTCCTGAATTTTTTTATTTGAAATTGTACTCAAAATTCAGAGTTTCAGAATGAAATTGTTAAACCTGAAAAAAATATTTTTCTTCAATTGTGGGCAAGGTAAGAGTAGTTACGTATTGTAATATTAACGAAAAAAATACATCACATTTTCTAAATTATGGTCAAAAATCAATTTCTAATTTAAAAAACTTTTAAAAATCAAAAATCGAGTCACCCGGGACCGAACCGATATAATTTTTTTTCCGGAACGAAACCCGATAACCGGAACGAAAAAAATAGAGATTCGAAGCCCTGCTGGTAGCTGCGCCCCTGATTTGTAATATAATTTTCAAGAATGAAACAAGGAAGCAGAAGAAACTAAGCGAGCTTAAAAAGTGAGTCGCCTGGAATCGAACCAAAAACCGGAAAAAACCGCTTTTTTATCGGAACGAAAATCAGAACGGAACCGATATAATCTTTTTTCGGGAACGAAAACCGGAACCGAAAAAATATTAGTTGAAGCCCTGCTTTCTAATTAACTTGAAATGTTATCTTGAATTGGTTTTGGTTCGCAATGACGATATTTTTTCCGAAATTTTAAGTTTCAATTTTTATAAAAATGTTCTAAAATAAGAACCCCCTTAAGAAAAGTTTGTGCTTTATTGTTTCAAAACAAAGCATCCCTTGAAGAAAAGCTATGGCACGAATAGTTTTAATAATAAATACGTCGTGGTAAAGATAAAGGGGACACAAATTGACACTTGCTAAATAAATGGGGTAAATTCAGCCTACCGTCAGGATTTCCGGACCGGAACTTGGGTATATGGAAAATGTTACTATCGGAATCAACATCTTCCAGAACGACCGCGCTGTCAGAATCATTCAATGAATCCAAATCGGGCAGGTTGCTTTCAATTTCGGTTATTTCGGCTTGGGGGACTTCGAGGCCATTGTCTGTCAGTCTGTTTGTTAAAGTTTCAATTATACGCTGCTGTCGATGTATTATATTCTCTCGAATGTTTAGCATGGTTGATATATCCTTTTGTTTTCTTATCAACCTCGATTCGAATAAAAGCAACTTCGAACTAAGGGATTTCAGCTGGTCGCACTTTTCCCTCTGGAGGCGAGCCACTAGAAGTTCCTGAAAACAATAACTTTGCAATATTAATACAATAGAACCATTTCTGTAATAAAAATAAAAAACTTAATAGCTTCCATTAAATTGGAAAAAAATCTAGTGAAACTCTAAACTTCTAAAGGGATTATATTAAAGTTTTATAAGTCACCCATGAAAACTCGAGCAAACTGGAGTATTTTTTTAAAAATACAATTACCTGCATTTTGTATGCTCGCCTCCACGCCATTATTTGTTGAGATTGTGCTCTGGTTTTTTGCCGTAAATCCCGAATTAGCTTCCGGGCTTCCTCAATATTCTCTACGTCGGAAGTCAGCATCCCGCTGCTCCCGCCACAATCTGGCGCTCCTCGATTAGATTCGAAGGCTGCGCTCCAGGATCCCAAACTACCCGACCTGCAATCAAAGGATTAATTAGAAGCCTCGTCACGTGCCTTAAGTAAATGCATCAAACTGTTGAAGATTGTTAATTTTTATTTGTGTAATTTTTGTAAATTAATGTTTATTTTTTCTAAAAATTTCAACTGTAGGATGAAAATTTCGACTCCGTTAGAAATAATGGCCTTTTTCTTAGAAGCTTGACCTCAGTTTATACTTTATTATTTATTTTTTACATATTGATTTATTGTCCGTTGAAAGTCAACTCGAAAACTAGTTATTTTTGCAAAATTTCTTTAAAAATACCGATTTTTCTTTTGGTCTTGAATTCTCAAAACTTCCACTTTGATCTCATAATGTGGACTTCTTCCCTCGAAATTTAGAGAATTTTTGATTTAAATATACAAACGATGGGTTTTCAAATTAATTTTTCGCTTAATGCGATATATTCTTTAGAGAGAGAGATGGAGATTTGAGTTGACGTAAAAGCTTTGGCGTTGCTACTTTTCGCATATCGATCCCATCTTTTTTTTTAATTTTCAGGAGCCATACCATTTGAATGGCCCGAAAATTCCAAATATTAAGATGCGTCAAGCTTTATTAAAACTAAAACTGAACTAAAATTAATTTTCAACTTATTACACGTAACGTGTTTTAAAAAGATGGGGGTCCACTGAGAAACTTTATTCTTTGCATTTCTAAACTTCGACCACAAGCTGCTGCGTTTAGTGGCGCTTATAAATATTAATATCCATTAACTTTATAAAGTTTGGGAAAATTACTCTAGAAATCCATTAAGTCTAACTTTGTGTTCAGATTAAAAAAACCGCAGCTTTGCGTTATATGGCGGCCAAGTCAGCAGAATTCGTCCTTTTATATCGAAATTCTCTGCATAAATACTGCCAGCCAAGGAAGGAGAGATCAACAACGTTTAAAATAGAAAAATGTGTGGCTGCCAGACTGCCAGACACTGCCTTACAAGCACAATCGTTGTTTAGCATTTTTATGTTTGCCGAGTTTATGTAGTGGTGTCTTTTTATTTTAGGATTTATTGCCCACCATACAATACGTCTATTTTTACTATATTAAATAAACAATGACAGTGTATCCATTGTGCTTACAAAATGTGGGCATAACTTGTCTTGTAACTTAAAGTATTTGGTAGGATAAGATTTATAATACATATTTAAAGAAAAATTGTAATGAATGGGGCCCTCCTCCTACATTGACCACGTCGATTTAGTTTGTTGCACATGCATTAGTTGAGAGACGAAAGGGCATTAACACTATCTCAATACAATTTTCTAGCGAAATTTCGACGTTTTTTACTTTTCAAATATCTTACATATTTTTGAGTTTCATTAAAAAAATTGTTAAAAACTCCACTTGTTTTTACTAACAATTTTTACTTATTTATTTTCAAAATTCCGGTTTAAAATTTTTAATTTGTTTCTTCTATTCGATAAAATTTTGACTATATGCCAAAATATGTCTCTTTTCAGAGACACAGAGAGACAGAGAACGAAGTTTTCACTTTACATTTTTTATTTTTTCTCTTAAATTGCCGACAAAATCAAATTTTTTTTTCCCAGAGAGTTATTAATTTTCTTCAAACATTCCACTTTTTTTTATACGCCAAAATACCTCTATTTTCAGCGATTTGATTTTATTTTTAAAATGTTAGAAAATGTTTTTTTGCAAAATTCCGAGTTTTCATTTTTAATTTTTTATTGTTTCTCTTCGATTGTCGATAAACTCAAAACTTGATTTTTTTTCAAGAGATTCTATTATTTATTTTTTCAAGTATTCCACCTTTTTATATGCCTAAATAAGCCTTTTTCCGAGATTTCCATTTTATTTTTAAAATGTGTTCACTTTCAATTTTTCAATGTTTCTTTTACATTGTCGATTAACTCAAAACTTCATTTTTTTCTTCAAGAGATTTTATTATTAATTTTATTTCATTCAAACATTCCACTTTTTCCTTGAATTTTAACTGGAAAATTTGCTAAAATTTACATAATTTTGTCAACGTTTTGATTCATTTTTAAAACTTCAACCTTAAATTTGCAATGTTGACTTTTTTACCTGATATTTTGATTGATTGTATATTCGATTATGCTTTTAGAGGGATTTTTACTTTGTTTTCCAAATTTTACGAAGATTCGAAGTTTTCCTCAAAAGTCCCCATTTACATATTCAATTTTTCATTCCCTGAACTAAATGTTTAGGTTAAATTTAAAATTTCAATTTTTTCTCAAATATTTTTTGATTTCTGTGTCAACGTTGATTTCGAAATTTCTATATTTCTTTCGATACTTCAAATTTCAATTTTTAAAAGTTGATAATTTTGTTTTCTTTGGAAATGTAATTTTTCCTAAATTTTATTAATTTCAAATTTTTTCCCGAAATTTGGCCCGATTCCTCCAAATTTTTCTCTTTATTTTTGAAATTTTTCGGATTTTTAGCTTGAATTCTGTTTAAATTTTAAAGTTTTTGTTTGAAATTTTAAATTTGTTCTTAAAATTCTGAAAGTAGAATTTCAGTAATTTCCTTTGATTGGACTTTTTACACTGTAAACTTAAAATTCGGTAGTTTTAATTTTTATTTCAAAATTTCCATTTTAAAGCACGAAATTTTAACTTTCCTGAAATTTAAAGTTTAAAGTCTATTTTTTTTCTAATATTGCGGCTTAAACCAAACAGCTTTTCCATTTTTTTAACGTTTTTAAAAAAGCCCAAAGTTTTCGCTCAAGATTATTTTTATCAGGGTCCTCCATGAGAATATTTGCTAATTAAAGGGGCGATTTCTGGGAAAACAACTGTAATACTGATAAGCCACCAAATACTTAGCTTTTTAACGTAATATTATTTTACTTGTGGGCCTCTAAGAACACATTTGTGTAGTTTAGAGGATATTATGTGGCTAAACAATAGAAATACTAATGGACTATTAAATGCCCAACGTTTTAGCTCAAAATTATTTTATTCCATGAAAAAATTAGCGAATTTCGCAGATTTCATGGGAAACAATTCTAGATGCATCACAAAACACCTAACTTTTGACCATAACAGTATTTTGCCTATGATTCTTAAAGAAGAGAATGTTTCGTGGCAAAACAATTGACATAATGATGAACTATCCAATACCCAAAGTTTTGGCTCAGGATTATTTTCTTTCATGAAAAGATTTGAGAATTTCAGAGGAGATTTCATGGTAAAACAACTGCAATACTAATGAGCCGCCAAATACCCAAACTTTTAACATGGTACAATATTGCTTATGGACCTCCAAGAGGACATTTATGAGGTTTAGAGATTTTTGTGACGAAATGATAGAAATTCTGATGAACTACTAAATGCCCAAAATTTTAGCTCAAAATTATTGTATTCTATGAAAAAATTTGCGAATTTTGCAGATTTCATGAGAAACAATTCTAGATGCATCACAAAATACCCAACTTTTTACCATAACATTATTTTGCCTAAGATTCTTAAAGAAGAGAATGTTTCGTGGCAAAATAATTGAAATACTGATGAACTACTCAAGGCCTAAAGTTTTGGCTTAAGATTATTTTGATTAGGGTCTTCTATGAGAACATTTGCGAATTTCAGAAAAAATTTCATGGAAAAACAACTGTAATGCTGATGAGCTACCAAATACCTAACTTTTTAACATGACATTATTTTGCTTGCGGACCTTCAAGAGCATTTCTGTGAATTTTAGAGAAATTTTCGTGACCAAACAATAGAAATACCTATTAACTACTAAATGCCCAACGTCTTACCTCGAAATTATGTTATTCCATATTTGCGAAATTTGGGGATTTCATGGGAAGCAATTGCAGATGCGTCACCAAATAGCCAACTTTCTACCACAACATTGTATTGCCTGATTCTTCAAAAAGAGAATATTTCGTGGCAAAACGATTAAAATACTGATGAATTTCCCAATATCCTAAGTTTTGGCGCAAGATTATTTTGATCAGGGTTCTGCATGAAAACATTTGCAAATTATAGAGGAGATTTCATGCGAAAACAACTGCAATACTGATGAACTACCAAATACCTAACTTTTTAACATAATATTATGTTGTTTGGGGACCTCCAAGAGCACATTTGTAAATTTTCGAGAATTTTTCGTGACCAAACAATAGGAATACTGATGAATTACTCAATGCCCAACGTTTTACCCCAAAATTATGTTATTCCATGAAAACGTTTGCGAATTTTGGGTATTTCATGGGAAGCAATTCCAGATGCATTACTAAATACCCAACTTTTTACCACAACATTATTTTGCCTGATTCTTCAAAACGAGAATATTTCGTAGCAAAATAATTGAAACACTGATGAACTACCCAATGCCTAAAGTTTTGGCTCAAGATTATTTTGATCAGGGTTCTTTATGAAAACATTGACAATTTTAGAGGAGTTTTTATGGGAAAACAACTGCAGTACTGATGAACTACCAAATACCCAACTTTTTAACATACTGCTTGTGGACCTCCAAGAGCACATTTGTGAATTTTCGAAAACTTTTCGTGACCAAATAATGGAAATCATGATGAATTACTCAATGCCCAACGTTTTACCTCAAAATTATGTTAAACCATAAAAACGTTTGCGAATTTTGGGGATTTCATGAGAAACAATTCTAGGTGCACCACACAATATCCAACTTTTTACCATAACATTATTTTGCCTACAATCCTTTAAGAAGAGAATGTTTCGTGGCAAAACAATTGAAGTACCGATGAAATACTCAATGCCCAAAGTTATGGTTGAAGATTATTTTGATCAGGGTCTTCCATGAGAACATCTACGAATTTTAGAGAAAATTTCATGGAAAAACAACTGTAATACCGATGAGCGGACCTGCAAGAGCGTATCTGTGAATTTTTAAAGAAATTTTCGTGACCAAACAATAGAAATACTCATGAACTACTAAATGCCCAACGTTTTACCTCGAAATTATGGTATTCCACGAAAACATTTGCGAACTTTGGGGATTTCTTGGAAAGCAATTGCAATTGCAAAAATTCCAACCTAAAACTTGCAACTTTGATTTTTTTCATAAATTTTGCTTTATAATCGAAATATAGTCCCTTTAGAGAGTATTTTAACCTATTTTCGAAGTATTACGACGTTTTTTTCAAAAGTCCCAATTTACATTTTTAATTTTTCCTTTCTTGAACTAAATGTTCTGCTGAAATTCAAAACTCCGATTTTTTCCTAATATTTTTCCATTTCTTCGTCAACGTTAATTTCAAAATTTCTTTTTTTGTAATATTTCAAATATGTTACAATTTTGTTTTTTTGGAAGTATAATTCTTTTCTGAGTTTTAACTTGAAATGTTTACCTTTCTTTCTACTGTTTCCCTTTAAACTCAAATTTTTATAAAATAATTTTACAAATTTCAATTTTTTTTCGAACTTTTGTCTATTTCCTCAAAATTTTTGGTTTATTTATTTTTGAATTTTTTTAGATTTAGCTTGAATTCTTTTTAGATTTCGAAATTTAAAATTTTTCTCAAAATTCTGAAAGTACAATTTCAGTAATTTCCTTTCTGTGGACTTTTTTAACGGTAAACTCAAAACTTGGTGGTTTTGATTTTTTTTCAAAATTTCCACTTTAAAGCCCCAAACTTTAATTGTTTTGAAGTTTCAAGTTTAAAGTCTACTTTTTTCTAAAATTTTGGTTTAAGTCAAACGTTTTATCCATTTTTCTTTAAAATTAACAAGCAGTAATTTCGATTTTTCTTGAAATGTTAATTTTAACTCGAAAATGTTTATGAATTCTGAGTTGTTTCTTACATTTCGGCGTTATTCATGCAATATTTACATCTTCAGTTTTTGCCTGTTTTTGCAAACTTTTACCATGATATTATATTGCTTATGGACCTTCAAGAGCACATTTATGAAGTTTAGAAAATTGTTCCTGACGAAACAATATGATGAACTGCTAAATTCGAACGTTTTACCTAAAAATTATTTTATTCCATAAAAAAATTGCTAATTTTGTAGATTTCATGAAAAACAATTCTAGATGCATCACAAAATACCCAACTTTTTACCATAAGAAGAGCATGTTTTATGGCAAAACAGTTGAAATAATGATGAACTACCAAATGCCCAAAGTTTTGGCTCAAGATTATTTTGATCAGGATCTTCCATGAGAACATTTGCGAATTTTAGAGAAAATTTTATGGGAAAACAACTGTAATACTGATATGCCACCAACAGCCAACTCTTTAACATGATATTATTTTGGTTGCGGACCTTCAAGAGCAGCTTTGCTAACTTTAGGGAATTTTTCCAGACTAAAAAATCAAATATCGAAGTATACTACCAAAGGTCCAAGGTTTTACCTCAAAATTATGTTATTCCATGAAAACAGTTGCGAGTTTTGGGGATTTCATGCGAAGCAATTCCAGCTGCATGATCAAATACCTAATTTTTTATCATCTCAGCAAATATAGGACAACGGCCGAGCATTGGTCAGTACTGACCGAATGCAGGATTGCCAGTACCGACAAAAGCTAGCGAATCTATAATGGGTTATTACTGATTGAATACGGGATTGCCACTATTGCCAAAAGCTGGCGAACCTGTAATGGTTCATTGCTGATAACATGATTTTGCCTATGAATTTACAAGAAAAGGATATTTCGTGGCAAAACAGTTGAAATGTTGATGAATGCCCAAAGTTTTAGCTGAAAATTATTTTAATCGGAATCCTGCATGAGAACATTTCATGGAAAAACAATCGCAAAACTGATGAGCCACCAAATACCCAACCTTTTAACATAATATTATTTTTCCTATGGACCTCCAAAAGCATAATTGTGAATTTTAGAGAACTTTTAGTGGCCAAACAACAGAAATACTGATAAAATACTCATTGTCCAAACTTTTAACACAACATTATTTTGATTAAGATCCTCCTTAGAACATTTCCGAATTTAAGAGAAGCTTTCATGGGAAAATAACTGCAATACTGACCAGTTACTAAATACTGAACATTTTAACATTCTGCCCGAGGACCTCCAAGGGCACATTTGTAAATTGTAGGTAATTTTTTGTGATTAAACAATCAAAATACTAAGAAACTACTAAATGCCCCACGTTTTAACTCAAAAGTTATTTTGATCAGAATCGTCGATGAGAGCATTTGCGAATTTTAGAGATTTTATAGGAAACACTTCCAGGTGCACCAATAAAAACATAACTTTCTAACTCAACATTATTTTGTGTTCGATTTTGCAAAAAGAAAATATCTCATGGAAAATAATTGAAATACTGATGAATTATCAAATGATCAAAGTTTTACCATAACATTATTTCGATGAGGATCCTCTATGAGAACATATTTGCGAATTTTAGAAAAGATTTTGTGGAAAAACAACTGCAATATTGATGAACCATTAAATACACAACTTGTTGGCATAAAATTATTGTGCCTTTGATGGTCCAAGAGGCATTTCTGAATTTTAGAGAATAGTTCATGACAAAACAATGGATATATTAATTTTTACTTTTTTTATTCAGTCTTCTATTTAAAGTTCAAATTTTAACAGTTTTCCTTTTTTTTTTCTTCGAAAGTTTGAGTTATTTTCTCATAATTTCGAGTTTCATTTAGAAAAATTGGCGAAAATTCCAAAACTTCAAGCTTAAGTTTTATATTTTGCCAACAAAATCGACATTATGCTCGAGATTCATTTTTTTTTGTGTTTAATCCAGGGGACTTCCATTTACATTTTTTCTCTCCTTTTTTTTGCAAAATATGGAACTTTCCTCATTATGTTACTCATATATGTAACGCAGCTATGGAAAAACATGGTGAGGCTAGGATTGTGGCATTGGATATCTGAAAGGCTTTCGACAGAGTCTGGCACCCATCTCTTCTCGCCAAATGAACATCTTATGATCTTCCTCCTGGACTCTGTCATTTGATATCCAATTTTCTCGCTGACAGATCTCTTCAGGTCGTCGTCGATGGCATCTCATCCGAGACATTTGCGATTAAGGCAGGGGTGCCTCAGGGGTCTGTTCTGTCTCCTACTCTATTTCTGTTACACATAAACGATCTCTTAGCTTCAACAGCTACGCAGATGATAGTAACCTTGTGTCATCTTTTTTCTCCGCCAAACCATTATCTATCGCTGCTTCAGATCGATTAAGGGAACAGCAGATTAATCGGGGTCTTGAGTTTATTCTGAAATGGGGTAAGAACAATTTGGTCGACTTCAACACTTCAAAAACTCAGGTCTCGGTTTTCTCTAAGAAAACTTCAAGGGATAATGCAACCAACATACTAATGGACGGTAAAATCCCTCCGATGGGATCTAATCTACTTATCCTAGAAGTAAATGCGAGCACTAACTTCCCTTGGGAGGATCAGGTGAGCGCAATTGCCAAATCCGCTTCCCAGAAGCTAGGCTTTCTTTTTAGACCTAAAAAGTACTTCACATCTCATTAGCTATTAACACTATACAAAGCTCAAGTTAGGCCAAAACTAGAATACTGTTCTCATGTTTGGAGTTAAGCCCCAAAACACATTTTAGCTCTCTTGGATTCAATTCAAAGAAGAGCGATTCGCCTAATTGATGACCAGACTCTGACTGATTCTCTTGAAACACTAAAGCACAGGCGGATGGTTGGTGACTTATCTCTTTTTTACAATTACTATCATGGGAGATGCTCGCAGCAATTAATAGGATTGGTCCCTCCAAGGACAAGACTTTTGAGGCAGACAAGACAGTCGGAGCAAATTCCTACGAGGTCCAGCTACACAGTGAGGAATTCTGTCTACGTAGACTCTTTTTTTCTATAGAACTTCCAAGGTATGGAACTCGTTACCAAAATGAATTTCCCCAAAAATTACAATCTATTCTTGTTTAAGAAGGTGATTCATCGCCATCTATCCTTGTTTCCGCTTCCTACTCTTAGTGCTTTGAAGGCATAATGGGGTTGGCTTTTGCGAGTAAATTAAATTTAAAAAAAAAAATTTATATCGACTTTGAAGCCCAACCTTTGCTCTACTTAATGAAATTTTTGATTCAAAATTCCAGCAAATTCCTTTGCGGTCCAGCTTGACACAGTGAGGACTTCTGTCTACGGAGACTCTTTTTTCTATAGAACTTCCAAGTTATGAAACTTATTACCAAAAGGAAGTTTCCCCAAAAATTAAAACCTATCCTCTTTTAAGTAGGCGGTTCATCGCCATCTATCCTTGTTTCCGCATCCTACTCGCAGTGCTTCGAAAGCATAATGGGTTTTCCCTTTGTGAGTGGATTAAACTTAAAAAAATCAATTTAATTTCCGTTTTTTAAAACCAGTTTGAACTTAAAAGCCAAAATTCAGATTTATTTTTGAGATCAATTTTTTCCATTATTTCGATTTTAAAATTGCAATCTTCACATATTTCCAAAACTTGATTTTTAAAATTGTTCATAAATTGAGTTTTTTTCTGAAAATTCCGATGCTTTTCGGTTATTTTCAATCTCAAATTTTTACACTTTTTTGTATGATTTCGACTTTAAACCCAAAAATTCGAGAAAATGATTGAAATGTTGTGTGGAAATTTATATATATTTTTTTCAAAATTGCTTTAACTTACTCTTAATAAACGAATATTTTTGGAAGTTATATAAAATGAAATCAAATTTTGAGTTATTTGTTGACTTAGGCCCAAAGCTCTCTCCTTAATGCTTTACTGTTGGGATAGTTATGTAGGCAGCAATTAAAAATGTCTGCTAAACAATTAGAATGCACTCTAAATTGGGTCTAAGAATATACGACTTTTTCTCAAAATTGTGTAGAATTAAATCTTATAAATTTAGAGTTTCTTGTTGGCGTAGTCCCCCAAATCCTCTCCTAACTACATTCAAGGCTTTAACCCACTGTTGAGACATTTATGTAAACAATGTGCACTCTAAATTGGGTCCAAGAGAAAAATGTCAGAGAGCTCCTTGAGCAGAAGGGCCTTTGTGCATGGCATCATATTTCCCTCTCATAGCTCCCACTGATTTTAGATTGGTGATGTTTTGTAAAAGTTCGGGTGCATTGTGCACATAAATACTGTCAGACATGATGTCAGGGCTGTTCAACGACCATATTTTAATTATCCCCTCCAACTACTTCCGCACTTCATATATTGGGTTGCATTTTGAGCTCATGAGGGTCGTACTCATACGTAAGTTGCCCTGTATACAGTAAAGAGTGATAATCAAAAGTTGGTCGATATTGGCAAGTTAATTTGATGTATCACTGGAATTAGAATTTCTCTTCTCTTACAATGTAGATGGACAGTAACCTTCTATAAATCAATGAAATCTGCAAAAGATGTGCCAGCAATTAATTTAAAAAAAATCTTGGTTCAACATGCTTGCACTTAATCCTTGTTTATGATCTAAAAAGTCAAGACTAGAGATTATTTCAGGCTAATAAGAGTTTGCCAACCTTGGCGGAATAAATCGAATGCCACATTCCATTAAAAACACTTCCACTTCTTGTATTTCTTTTTAAAGATAGGGTTCACCTTTCAGATGTAAATGTTGTGTGGGCGCATATGTAAAGCAACGTCCTTGCTGCATTATGTGCAAGGTCGTGCTTGTAGAAAGGACCATGCCCATTACACCAATACTACCAAGAACAAATGACATGACATTCTCCGTCTTCTCGGTAATCGGCATACCAGCCCAACCTGGTGCCTGCCTACCAGGATGTGCCCCTTTATTAACTCGTGACTGATGTAAGAAAGTTCCTATGTAAAATTTTCATTGGTAATTTTAATGCGTTTTTGTAATAACATGATTTCTATTCGTAATGGATTAATGGAGGCGATTGTGGTAGCTTACATCCTCAAGACGAACGAGCGACAAACTGATTGTTATGGCACCAATTTGTTTCGCTTTACTGGGTTTATCTATTCAAATGCGCTCCCTAAGTGTGTCTAATTAATCTTATTGATATTTTGCATATTGCAATGAGTAAACACTTTATTAATTCAGTTTTTGTTATGCGTGATTTTTAATTAATAAAACATTTTTATAATCATTTACATGCAATAAATATACTTTTTTTTTTGAAGAATTTCTCAAGGCTGCTAGACATAAAGTTAGAAAAGCTTTCTCTGGTGAACATGATACCAATAGAATCTCCTGTATCATATAATTATGTTGTCTCCAGTTCCCTTTTTTTAATATATGTTTTCTGGTACAAGTTATAAATGCGATAACTCGTTATTATCGTCATTAAAATGACTTTATTGGGTTAAAGCAAATCAAGAATTCGTGTTATTTAATATGTCGAATAAACCGGGTTAGCTATGTAGATTATCGGATCAAATTAAATTCTACTTGTGCCGTAAAAATTGAAATCAGAGGCAGTCATAAATCCTGCGGTTGTTACATCCATGCAAATACCGTGTGTCATTCAAAAAGCTTTCGCGCTAGATATGGAAATTACAGCGTTAAATCCAAAGTAATAACTCTTCGGTGAAGACTTTTATGGGGCATGATGTATGGGATACTTAACGTTGCACGGTCAGAAACAAGGCGACAAAAACTCTTCAACCTCGTCATACTTGAATAAGAATTTCAAAATAGATTTTTAACCCTCGAATACTTGTTCTACTATTAAAGTAGTAGGAGTAATTTTATACATTTGCAGAGAATTCTTGAGTTCAAATTTAAACCCCGAATCTCGAGAAACTGAACGAAATTTTAAAATTTAGAAATTGTTTATAAATTCAAAATTACATTCAGACCAGATTTTTCATATTTTTAAACGAAAATTCGACAAGAATAGTAAAATTCGTGGCAAAGATTTTGAGAAAAAGGTCAATAAAACCGAAATTTTGAGTTCACAGCTGAAAACAATAAAAAGTTATGAAAATTCGATAGTTGAAATAAAATTTGGAAAAAAAAGTCGAGATATTGAAAATAAAACCAGAATTTTAGATTTACAACCAAAATTTCAACTTTTGTGTCGATAATTGTCAACTCAAAATTGATCAATAAAAAACAAAATTGTAAAATTAAGCCAAAATTGCGAAAATAAATAAAAGAAAATTCAAAATTTAGGTTTATAATTAAACATTTTAGGAAAAAAATTTGCAATTTTAACATAAATTCGACAAAAAACTTCAAATTTTAAGAATCTTTTTTTAAATACATATGAAATTAAAAATATTTTATAAAAAATTTTTTCTTTGGTAATTTCGATCATAATCTCGACTTTTTTCTTAAAGTTACGAAAGCATTATTTTTGTATAAATTATGACTTAATTTTTTTCAAGACCTCCGCTATCTTCTCGAAATTTCCAATTCACACTGTCAACGGTTAATTTTTTTTCCAAATTCTAAATCTCGACCAAAATTGCTTATGTGATTTTGGAAATGTCTACCATAATTTAGAAAATTTGATTTTGAGTTTTCTTTTTTTTTGTAAACTCTGGCTTTTTTTGAGACTTCTACTTTTTCCTCATAATTCCAATTCAAAGTTCAATCCAATTCATATTTTTCTGAGGCATAAAAACGATTTTTTTTTAGAAATTGTGACGTTTGTTGCGAAATTTGGAAGTTTTTCCTCAAAACTTCATGCCTAAAACTGATTTTTTTATGTTAGCATTAGAGAACCCGCCACTGTCTTCCCCATATAGAATGTACCACATCTTATTCAAACCCAAGACCTTGAGCCACGTGAAGGAGCAAGGGGAAGAAGGCAGTCGAGAATGAGCCGAGTAGATATTGAGAGTATATGTAGGAGACCAATAAAGCGTGTGTTAAGTAAATTGTGTGTTATTGCATCAACAATTAATTAGGATCCATCATTAAAGTTTACATTTATATGAATTGACATAGATTTCTTTTTTAAATTTTGATTCTGACCTTAAAAATTCGATTTATAACAAACATATTTATCATACAGTGCAGTTGCAATTCTCTGACATAAAAGTATATGGAACACATATATCCCATATTCTACACAATCTAAAACAAGTGCCATACGAAAGTTACATGTCCGAAAAAAGATCCACAGAAGGAACTCCCGCAGTGAATGTGTCAAAATTTCGATTCAAACTCGACGTTTTTTAGATATTTCGACCCTTTATTTTCAAAGTTCCTACTTAAATATTTAAATTTTAACTTTTTTTGCCAAAATTTCCTGCAGTTTTTAATAAAAATGACATTTAGGCAAAAACAATGTCTACTTTAAAGAAAACCCACACAGTTTATTAGTGTTAATCTTTTTAATATAAAAAGTTTTCACTTTGCAAAAAGGATATAAATAAAATAAAAGCAGTTGCACTGCAGTCTTTAGCTTTGTCTAATATATCACTAAAATAATAGTCATTATTTAAGAGCTTCCTCTAATTTTCTTCGTGCTTCAGCAACTTTTTCTTCCTGTCTCTTAATGTCATCATCCGATATATTCACAGCTTGAACAAGTGGTTGTTTGGGGTCAAGAAAAACTCCAGGATTTTTCTCCAAAGACTGTCGTGATCCCGTTTGCCCAGTAACCGGCTGCGTGGAAACATGCAAAGCCGTCGCCACGCTCTGTATAATAGTCTCCTCAGTAACATTAGGCCCGACCGGTTTGAGTCCCTTGGGTAGAGCCATGGCGTCGAACTCGGTGCCGTCCAAGTCGCAAGCTCTCAAACCTTCCAGACGTTTCTCCCACATCAGTTGTTTGGGTTTTTCTTGATTGCCGTTTTTATAGTCGGCCTTCACTTTGCTCTCCTTGAGTTTTATACACTGTAACCGGTTGTTTGAAGATCGACGCGGTCTGTCTTATCGGGGGCACCAGCGAAGCATCGTTGCGGACGCCTCTACCATAATACATAACGTCGACTTTACCGACCGCCAAACCCGTTTTACGGTAAACTTCCTCACGGGGCCATCGCTTGCCGGGCAAGGCGGCACACTCGTACTTAGTTTTCTCAATTGTAACACTCATTTTGGGGGCGATTGTTTACTAATTGTCAGAAAACTTATTGTCAAAACTATGACAGAATGAAATGTCAGTTGTCTATCACAGAAAAGTGATCATAGAAATAAATTTGTAGTTAGATGTGTTTGCGTTGTTGCAAGCGACCGGTCGCCAAGCGGGGCGGTCTCGAACTAAGTTTGGTTGGTTGGAATACGTCAGGTTAAAATGAAACTGGAGCCCCACCTCCGTTTCGCAATCAATAACGCGCCTTTGCAATTTAATTTTATATCGAGTTAGTTAACGTTTAATTATCAAAGGATTGGCTTATTCATGTTTCATTGCTTTGTGTCCAAAACTGTATTTATAACTGACTGATTCTATGCCGTTGATTCTTCTGCAGATGGAATTTGAGTTTGTTTCACCGAATTGATTCACGGAAAGAGAATTCTTGACTGATCTATTTAATTAAATAAATGGCACTTTTTGTTGCCTCAATTACGCTCATTTAATACTTTTTGCTAAATAGATATTTTTACCTTAAATTCAGTATTTGAAATTTTTCTAGGGGATTTTTTTGAAATTTACATTCAAGTTGAAATTTCGACATTAAAATTGAAATTTCAAAAAAAGATTCCAGCCGTATCAACAGTGCTACCCTAAAAAAATGAAAATTCTCAAAAAAATCGAATTGTTCAAAGAAAAAGCCAGTCTACTTGAATTTTTACGAAAGCATAGAAAGGACATCGATTAAAAAAAATATTTTTAGAAACTTCGACTCTTCTTTCGAAATATCTACTTTTTTCTCGAAATTTCGACTTTAATCTCAAAATTTTGACTTTTAACTAGAAATTTCGACTTTTTTTTCCAAATTTCGACTTTAATCTCGGAATTTCGACTCTTTAAGCTCGAAATTTCGACTTTAAACTCGAAATTTCGATTTTTCTTTAGAAATTTCGACTTTCATCTTAGAATTTCAAAAAAAATTCAAAATTGTGGTAATTAAAAATAGAAATTACTATTAATATTGATGTGAACGGGGAGTGGTGGAATGCAGCTGTCATTTAAGATTAAAGTCGAAATTTCGACTTTAATCTCTAAATTTCGAGAAAAAAGTCGAAAATTCGAGTTAAAACTCGTAATATAGAGATTAAAGTTGCACTTTCGAAAAAAGAGTCAAAATTTCGAGTTTAAAGGTCAAAATATCAAGATTAAAGTTGCAATTTCAAGAAAAAAGTCGAAATTTTAAGTTTAAAGTCGAGATTTCGAGATTAAAGTCGAAATTTTGAGAAAAAAGTCGAAAATTTGAATTTAAACTTAAAATTTTAAGATGAAAGTCAAAATTTCGGGAAAAAAGTCGAAATTTCGAGATTAATATCCTTTCTACGCTTTCGTAAACTATTGAAAAAGATCTAGATTTTAAATCAGTTAAAATTTAAAAAAAATTGAAGTTTTTAGAAAAAAAATATCTACACAAATAAGTTTGAAATTTTCAAAAAAAATCCAAATATTCAAAAAGAGCCAAATTCTCATATGAATTACAAATTACGCGAAAAAATAAAGTTTTCCTTAAAAAAATAATGATTTTTAAAAAGTCGAAATTTTCAAATAATCGATTTTTTTAAATCCAACTAAAAGGCGAAATTTTCAATAAACGTGAGTTCTTCAAAACGTCTAAATTTCTAAAATCAGTAAAAATTCTGAAAATATTGAAAATATTCAAAAAATTACGAAGTTTTGAAACTTCGAACTTCAATAAAAGAGGACATTTTCAAAAAAATATAGTTTGAAGAGAAGAAAAAAGAGTTTAAAGTCGAGATTTCGGGATTAAAATCGAAAGTTTGAGAAAAAAAGCAAGTTCCAAGTTAAAATTTCGAGACTAAAGTCGAAATTTAAAGAAAAAAGTCGAAATTTTGAGTTTAAAATTAAAATTTTGACTTCAAACTCGAAAGTTCCAATTTTTTTTAAATTGATGTTCTTTCTACGGCTTTCTAAGCTTTTGAAAAAGATTGAAATTTTTGAATTAGTCGAAATTAAAAAAAAATGTTAAACTTTTCAGAAAAAGAAAGTTTAATTACTCAAAGGAGATTGAAATTTAAGTAAAACACCCAAATATTAAAAAAGAGCCAAATTTTTATAAGAATTACAGATTATGTGAAAAAAATTGAAGTTTTTTTAAATCATCATTTTAAAAAAGTTGACATTTTCAAAAAAATTGCCATTTCAAAAGAAATCTTTTTAAGAAAGGCGAAATTTTCAAAAAATGTGACTTCTCCAAAAACGTCTAAATTTCCAGAATGAATAAAAATTCTGAAAATGTTGAAAATGCTCAAAAATTAAGAAATTTTGAAACAGTCCCTAACAAAAAACAGGAAATTAAAAAAATGAATGAAAGCTCGAACTGTGTGTCAACTTAAAACTTCTGAAGAGTTAATTTCATCACAATGATACACAGTTAAGTCGAAATTTCGAGAAAAAAGTCGAAACTCCGAGTTTGAAGTCGAGATTTTGAGATTTAAGTCGAAAGTTCGAGAAAAAAGGAGAAAATTCGACTTTAAAGCTGACATTTCGAGGTTAAAATCGAAATTTTGAGATTAAAGCAGAAATTTCGACTTTAATCTTTAATTCTAGTTTTTTTTAAATTGATATCCCTTCTATGCCTGCGTAAACTTTTCAAAAAAATCAAGATTTTTAATCAGCCAAAATTGGAAAGAAAATGTTGAACTTTTAGAAAAAGAAAGTTTAAGTACTCTAATGAGCTGGAAACTTTCAAAAATAAAACACTAAATATTTAAAGAGAGCCAAATTTTTATAAGAATTACGTTCGAGAAAAAGAATGAAAATTCCAGTTTAAAGTTAAAATTTCGAGAGTGGAATCGAAATTTCGAGGAAAAAGTCGGAATTTCTAAAAAAAGTCGAGATGTCGAATTTAAATTCGAAATTCAAATTTTTTTACTTGAGTTTCTTCCTATGCCTTCGTTCACTTTTGAAAAAGATTGAGGTGAGAATCGGTCGAAATTAAAAAAAAAGTGTCCAACTTTTCAGAAAAAGCTCCAATAAGCTTGAAATTAAAAAAAATAATTTAAAAAGAGCAAAATTTTGACAAGAACTACACTTTACGTGAAACAATCGATTTTTTTAAAGTGATTATGTTAACAAATTGAAAATTTACGAAAACATCGATTTTTCAAATAAAAACTATCGAAAAAAGGCGAATTTTTCAAAAATTGTGATTTTATTCAAAAACATCGTCATTTCCAGAATCAGTCAAAGTTCTGAAAATATTGAAAATCTTAAAAAGTTACGTAATTTTGAAACAGTCTTCGATAAAAGGGGAAATTTTCCAAACAAATCGACATCTTTCTTCTCTCATCCTAAAAGAGGAAACTTAAGCAAAAAGTCGACATTCCGAGGAAAAAAGTCGAAATTTCGTCTTTGAAGTCGAGACTCCGAAATTAAAGGCGAAAGGTCGAAAAAAAAGGCGAAAATTCGAATTTAAAGTTGAAATTTCGAGATTAAAGTCGAAAGTTCAAGAAGAAAGGTAAAAATTGGAATTTAAAGTTGAAATTTCAAGATTAGAGTCGAAATTTCGGGAAAAAAGTCGAAATTTCGAGAAAAAAGTCAAGATTTCGATATTAAACTCGTAATTTTAGTTTTTTTTAATTTAGGTCCTTTCTATGCATTCGTCACTTTTGAAAAAGATCGAGATTTTCAGAACTCGAGAACTTCAAGACTTTTCAGGAAAAGAAGGTTTCAACTACTCAAATGAGCTTGTAAAGTCATCATGTTAACAAAGTTAAAATTTTCAATAACATGGTTTTTTCAAAAATATCTATTTAAAAAGGCGAATTTTTCAATAAATGTGAGTTTATTCAAAAACATCGACATTTCCAGCATCAGTTAAAATTCTGAGAATATTAAAAATTTTCAAAAATTGCAAAATTTTGATACAGACTTCAATAAGAGAGAAAATTTTCAAAAAAAAAGAAGCACTTTCGAGAAAAAAGTCGAAATTTCGAGTTTGAAGTCGAGATTTCGAGATTAAAGTAGAAAGTTCGAAAAAAATGCTAAAATTCAAGTATTAAGTTGAAATTTCAAGACTAAAATCGAAATTTCGAGAAGAGAGTCTAAATTTCGAAATTAAAGTGGATATTTCGACTTTAAACTCTAAATTTCAAATTTATTTAAATTGACGTCCTTTCTATGTCTTCGGAAACTTTTGAAAAATGTCGAAATTTTTAATCAATCGGAATTTAAAAAAAATGTCGAACTTTTCAGAAAAAGAAAGAAAGATTGAAATTTCAAAAAAACCTGAACATTGAAAAACAGCCAAATTTTTTATAAAAATTACAGATTACGTGAAAAAATCGAAATTTTTTTAAAAAATCGACATTTCAAAGAAATCAATTTTTCAAAACAAAGAAAAATTTTAAAAGGTCGAACTCTTCAAAAAATGGGAGTTCTTCAAAAACGTCGAAATTTCCAGAATCAGTCAAATTTGTGAAAATTTAAAGTCGAGATTTCGGGATTAAAGTCGAAAGGTCGAGAAAAAAGGCGAAAATTCCAGTTTAAAGTTGAAATTTTGAGATTGAAATCGAAATTTTGAGATTAAAGTCGAAATTTTTAGATTAAAGTCGAAATTTTGAGATTAAAATCGAAATTTTGTGATTAAAGTCGAAATTTGGAGATTAAAATCAAAATTTCGTGAAAAGAGTGAAAATTTCCAGATGAAAATCGAAATTTCGGCTTTAAACCCGAAATTTCATTTTTTTTTAAATTGACGTCCATTCTACGCCTTCGTAAACTTTTGAAAAAGATCAAAATTTTCAATCAGTCGAATTATAAAAAAAGGTCGAACCTTTAAAAAAAAGAAAATCTTACTACTCAAATGGGTTTGAAATTTTCAAACAAAAACCCAAAATATTCAAAAAGAGCCAAATTTTTATAAAAATTAGAGATTACGTAAAAATCGAAGTTTTTTTAAATAATTGACATTTTAAAAGAGTTGAAATTTTTTAAAAAATCGACCTTAAAAAAAATCAAATTTTCAAAACAAAAACAATTTAAAATGGGCGAACTTTTTAAAAATGTGAGTTCTTCAAAAGCGTAGAAATTTCCAGAATCAGTCAAAATTCTGAAAATATTGAAAATCTTCAAAAATTACCAAATTTTGAAACAGTCTCCGATGAAAGGGGAAATTTCTCAAATAAGTCGACATTTGTCTTTTCTCACCCTAAAGGAGAAAAGTCAAAGAAAAAGTCGACATTTCGAGAAACAAAATCGAAATTTTGTGTTTGAAGTCGAGATTCCGAGATTAAAGTCGAAAGGTCGAAAAACAAGGCGAAAATTCGAGTTAAAAGTTGAAAATTCGAGAAGATTAAAATCGAAATCGAAATTTCATTTTTTTTTAAATTGACGTCCATTCTACGCCTTCGTGAACTTTTGAAAAAGATCAACATTTTTAATCACTGGAATTATAAAAAAGAGTCGAACTTGAAAAAAAAAGAAAGTGCTACTACTCAAATGGGCTTAAAATTCTCAAAAAAAACCCAAAATATTCAAAAAGAGCAAAATTTTTATAAAAATTGCAGATTACGTAAAAATCGAAGTTTTTTAAAATAATCGACATTTTAAAAGAGTTGAAATTTTTTAGAAAATCAACATTAAAAAAAATCAAATTTTTAAAACAAAAACAATTTAAAACGGGCGACATTTTCAAAAATGTGAGTTCCTCAAAAACGTCGAAATTTCCAGAATCAGTTAAAATTCTGAAAATATTGAATATCTTTAAAAATTACCAAATTTTGAAACAGTCTTCGATAAAAAGGGGAATTTCCAAAACAAGTTGACAATTTTCTTCTCTCACCTTAAGGAAAAAAAAAGTTTGGGGGAGTCTGTCCTGGAAAATGATTCCAGGTTGCTACAAAACACTTGCTGACACATCAAACAAAAATCAACAAAAAATCGTTTTGTTAACAACAAAAGGAGTTTGGGTGTCTTATCCTTAAGGTAGATCCACATCAATAAAAATTTGTGTGAGCGTTGTTTTTGCCACAAGATGTTAGTTTAACTCCGCGCTTGTGGAGCCATATTTGAAGGGTTCAGGTCATACACAAACCGATTACAGAGTTGTAACAGACAAAGTAACTATTTGCACCACAATATTATTGACTTTGTCGTTATTTTCTAAACTTCAAAATACAACGCACAACACAAATTTTATCCACCTTAGATTAAGATAACTTGACTTCGATTGGTCTGTAAATAAACGAAGCTTTGAGGAAAATTTAAACCATAATACAAAATCGATTGTACGCTCAAGAATGGAATATTTCATTTCTCTTTTGGGCCCCACAGTGTTACGTTACACCTCTCGCTACCTATTTTGCGGTACCTCTGAGAATTGAAATGTTTCCGATAAAATGTTATTTTATGATTTATAAGTAGACAGAATTTATCACACCAGAGCGCTCCCAAACTTCGTTTTAGTGTATGCATTCTTTTCCCAATAGATACGCCTAACTTTCTTATTGCTTTAGCGGTTAGATTTTTCATCTTTTAAGTTGACATGGTGTGGTTGAGAAAATATACGCAGAAAGCATCTTTTTATATCGTTTCAGGTTTTGAAACTGAGATGTAAGCTGGATTAAATTTTTTATCTACAAAGACGACAACCAGCGTATTGTGAAGTTTTCATTAAAGTTTAAAGACAAAGAATGGGGATTATTAAAAGCCGCTTGTACTTATTTTCTTTTATGGAAGTCAGTCTGCAACTTTATTTTTCTCTATTGGTATGATTCCGCGAAAATTTGAGTTAGAACACTTCGGCGGAGTTTTTACGCAGAACAATTTGCTGTTAATCTCAGTTTGGATTAAACTTCAACTTTTTTAATTAACTCTGATTTAAAAAACTTGCCTGTTTGATAATTCTTTGGCATCTAAGGTTTGCGTACTGTACTAAGGCTTTCACAATGTTGGTGTGTCATCATTACTTCATAACTACTGAAAATTCCAACTCAAACATATCTACATTACACCATAAAAGCTAGGACAAATGTTTGTCTTAAATTACTATGGAAACACCCCATTGTGTGATATCCTGTTCTTCACAAATGTGGATTTTATGAAATATGAAAATGTCTTCAGCCGGAAAAAAGAATATTACGAAAGCTTTGAATATTTTATCTGAAAATAAAGCGGATTACAAGGAATGAATGTTTACCAATTTTTATCCAATTTTTATTCTCCTTAAGGGATGGATTTCTGCAGATAATTTTAAATAAATATATTGATATGGGGGCTGATCCGTAAATATTATTTTCATTTAATAGTTGCTTCGTATAATTGTAGAGAGTTTAGTTTCATGTTATTATAAGACTTTCACTAGTAATTTGTAAAATATATTCTGGTTAAGTTTCTGAAGTTATTGTTTTCTAAGATATTGGGTTAAAGTTCAAATTCTCAGAAAAAAGAATTTGTAAAAAATAAAAATTTTCTATGCCTTCGTTCACTTTCGAAAAAGATCGAGATTTTGAATCAGTCGAAATTAAAAAAAAATGTCCAACTTTTCAGAAAAAGAAAGTCTCAACTACTAAAATAAGCTTGAAATTTCCTAAACAAAAACAAATATTTAATAAGAGCTAAATTTTGACAAGAACTACAGATACATGAAAAAATCGATTTTTTTTAAAATTCATCATGTTAAAAAAGTTTAAATTTTCAAAAACATCGATTTTGCAAAAATTCTATTTAAAAAGGCAAATTTTTCAAAAAATGTGAGTTCTTAAAAAACATCGACATTTCCAGAATCGATCAAAATTCTGAAAATATTGAAAATCTTCAAAAATTGCCAAACTTTGAAACAGTCTTCGATGAAAGGGGAAATTTCCAAAACAAGTCGACATTTTTTTTCTCACCCTAAAAGAAGAAAGTTAAAGAAAAAATCGACATTCCGAGGAAAAAAGTCGAAATTTCGTGTTTGAAGTCGAGATTCCGAGATTAAAGTTAGGAGAAGATTTCCAAAAAAAGTCGAAATTTGGAGAAAAAATGCAAAATTTCGAATTTGAAGTCAAAATTTCGAGATTTGAGTCGAAAGTTCAAGAAAAAAGACGAAAATTCGAGTTTTAAAGTTAAAATTTCGAGATTAGAGTCGAAATTTCGAGGAAAAAGTCGAAATTTCTAGAAAAAAGACGAGATTTAGAGTTTAAATTACTAATTCAATTTTTTTTTACTCGAGGTTCTTTCTGTGGCTTCGTTTACTTTTGAAAAAGATCGAGATTTTGAATCAGTCGAAATTTACAAAAAAATGTCCAACTTTTCAGAAAAAGAAAGTCTCAAGTACTCAAATGAGCTGGACATTTTCAAAAAAAAAACAAATATTTAAAGAGCTAAATTTTGAGAAGAACTACAAATTACGTGAAAAAATCGATTTTTGTTAAATTCATCATGTTAACAAAGTTTTCAAAAACATCGATTATTCAAAAAATCTATTTAAAAAGGCGAATTTTTAAAAAAATGTGAGTTCTTTAAAAACATCGATATTTCCAGAATCGATCAAAATTGTGAAAATATTGAAAGTATTCAAAAATTACGAAATTTTGAAACAAACTTGAATAAGAGAGATTTTCAAAAAAAGTCGAAAGTTCTAGAAAAAAGACGAAAATTTGAGTTTAAAGTAAAAATTTTGAGATTAGAGTCGAAATTTCGAGGAAAAAGTGGAAATTTCTAGAAAATGGTCGAGATTTTGAGTTTAAATTCGAAATTCAAATTTTTTTTTACCTGAGGTTCTTTCTATGCCTTCGTTCACTTTCGAAAAAGATTAAGATTTTGAATCAGTCGAAATTAAAAAAAAAACAAATATTTAAAAGAGCTAAATTTTGCGAAGAACTACAGATTACGTGAAAAAATCGATTTTTTTTAAATTCATTATGTTAACAAAGTTTTCAAAAACATCGATTATTCAAAGAATCTATTTAAAAAGGCGAATTTTTCAAAAAACGTGAGTTCTTCAAAAAGATCGACATTTCCAGAATCGATCAAAGTTCTGAAAATATTGAAAATCTTTAAAGATTACGAAATTTTGAAACAAACTTGAATAAGAGAAAAGATTTTCGAAAAAAGACGAAATTTGGAGGAAAAAAAAGCGAAATTTCGAGTTTGAAGTCGAAATTTCGAGCTTAAAGTCGAAAGTTCGAGAAAAAAGACAAAAATTCGAGTTTAAAGTGATAATTTCGAGATTAGAGTCGAAATTTCGAGAAAAAAGTCGAAATTTCTAGAAAATGGTCGAGATTTCGAGTTTAAATTCGAAATTCAAATTTTTTTTACTTGAGGTTCTTTCTGTGCCTTCGCTTCACTTTTCGAAAAAGATTGAGATTTTGAATCAGTCGAAATTAAAAAAAAAGTCCAACTTTTCAGAAAAATAAAGTCTCAACTACTCAAATGAGCTTGACATTTTCAAAAATAAACAAATATTTAAAAAGAGCTAAATTTTAAGAAGAACTACAGATTACGTGAAAAAAATCGATTTTTTTTAAATTCATCATGTTAACAATGTTTTCAAAAACATCGATTATTCAAAAAATCTATTTAAAAAGGCGAATTTTTCAAAGAATGTGAATTCTTCAAAAACATCGACATTTCCAGAATCGCTCAAAATTGTGAAAATATCGAAAATCTTCAAAAATTACGAAATTTTGAAACAAACTTGAATAAGAGAGAAGATTTTCAAAAAAAGTCGAAATTTGGAGAGAAAAAGAAAGCGAAATTTCGAGTTTGAAGTCGAAATTTCGAGATTAAAGTCAAAGTTCGGGAAAAAATATGAAAATTCGAGTTTAAAGTGAAAATTTCGAGATTAGAGTCGAAATTTCAAGGAAAAAGTCGAAATTTCTAGAAAAAAGTCTAGATTTCGAGTTTAAATTCGAAATTCAAATTTTTTTTACGTAAGGTTCTTTCTATGCCTTCGTTCACTTTTGAAAAAGATCGAGATTTTAAATCAGTAGAAATTAAAAAAAAAGTCTCCAACTTTTCAAAAAAAAAAGTCTTAGCTACTCAAATGAGCTTAAAAAAAACAAATATTTAAAAAGAGTTAAATTTTGACAAGAAATACACTTTACGTGAAACAATCGATTTTTTTAAAATCATCATGTTAACAAATTTAAAATTTCCAAAAACATCGATTTTTCAAATAAAAACTATCGAAAAAAAGGCGACATTTTCAAAAATTGTGAATTTATTTAAAAACATCGTCATTTTCAGAATCAGTCCAAGTTCTAAAAATATTGAAAATCTTAAAAAGTTACGAAATTTTGAAACAATCTTCGATAAAAGGGGAAATCTCCAAAACAAGTCGACATTTTTCTTCTCTTACCCTAAAAGAGGAAGATAAAAAAAAAGTCGAAATTTCGTGTTTGAAGTCGAGATTACGAGATTAAAACCGAAAGGTCGAGAAAAAAGGCGAAAAATCGAGTTTAAAGTTGAAATTTCGAGATTAGAATCGAAATTTCAAGGAAAGAGTCAAAATTTCCAGATGAAAGTCAAAATTTTGGCTTTAAACTCGAAATTGCATATTTTTTTATACCTATTGACGTCTTCGTAAACTTTAAAAAAGATCAAAATTTTCAATCAGTCGAATTGTAAAAAAATGTTGAACTTTTAAAAAAAAGAAAGTCTTACTACTCAAATGAACTTGAAATTTTCAAACAAAAATGCAAAAATATTCAAAAAGAGCCAAATTTTTATAAAAATTGCAGATTACGTAAAAAATCGAACTGTTTTTTTAAATAATCGACATTTTAAGAGTTGAAATTTTTTAAAATATCGACATTAAAAGAAATCAAATTTTCAAAACAAAAATAATTTAAAATGGGCGAACTTTTCAAAAATGTGAGTTTTTCAAAAACGTCGAAATTTCAGAATCAGTCAAGATTTTGAAAATATTGAAAATCTTCAAAAATTACCAAATTTTGAAACAGTTTTCTATAAAAGGCAAAAAGCTAGCACTTTCCAACATACATAAATCGAATTTGAAGGAAAAAAGCCCCGTTTCTAAAAATACTTCTCTTACAATTTTTATTTTTATTTAAATTTTGACACAATCTCGAAATTTACAAGAAATATTTTTCTCTAAATTTCGTAATTTCGTAAAAGTATTATTCTCAATATTTTTATTTTTCTATTAACGTTTTAATTCAATTTCAGAAAAATAAACGAATTTTAAGAAAAGTTGAATTTTGGATAAAAATTCTAGAAACATTAAACTTTTAGTTGAGACTTTTAGAATAGAGAATTTCGAAAAACATGTTGACATTTCCGGAGAGTCAACAATCCGAGAAAAAGGCTGAAATTTCTATGAAATATTCAAAATTTTTAATGCAGACCAATTTTGAGGAAAAACAGTACAATTTTGATTATAAATTTGTAATCTAGAAAAGGCGAATTATAATAAAAAACCAAATTTTCGGATAAAGTCGGAATTTTCAGGAAATTAAATTTAATATAAAAACCTGACCTTAAGGAGAAATTTGAAAAATATCGAAATTTCGAGAAAAAGACTTTTCCAGGTAAAAGTCGAAAGTTTGAAAAATTCAAACAAATTTTGAAAAAAATCAAAATTCCGAAGAAAAGATCGACATTTTGAGAAAAAGATCGACGTTTTGAGAAAAGATCGACATTTTGAGAAAAATATCGTAATTTCGAAAAAAAGTCGAAATATAGTAACAATTCGAGTAATATTTTGTCCAAGTTTAAAAAAAAATGCGAACTCTGAGAAAAATTTTATGGAAAAAGTCGAAATTTTCGGACTGAATATTTGTTTTTTAACGGCAACCTGAGTGAAAGACATGTTCTCCCCTGCCTTACTGTGACGTCAGAAAGCACCCACTTTTGAGATTGAGATAATAGTCGAAATTTTGAGAAACAAGGCCGAGTATTTTGAAATTTTTGTCTTTTCACAAAATCGGAAGTTTCAAAAACTAAAATAAACCTTGAAAACACATCAAAATTGCGAAAAAAAAGATCGAAATTTTCAGAAAAAGATCGAAATTTCGAGAAAAAGTCGACATTAAGTAAAAATTCGAATAATATTTTGTCCAAGTTTTAAAAAAAGGGAGAGTTATGAGGAAAACTTTAGAAAAAATGGCGAAATCTCTGGACTAAATATTTGTGTTTCTTTACGACTACCTGAGTGAAGGATAAGTTGCCCCCTTGCCTTAGTGTGACGTCAGAAAACATCGACTTTTGAGATTGAGATAATAGTCGAAATTTTGAGAAACAAGTTCGAGTATTTTGAAATTTTTGTCTTTTCACAAAATCGGAAGTTTTAAAAGCTTAAACAAACCTTAAAAACACATGAAAGTTGCAAGAAACAGATCGACATTTTGAGAAAAATATCGAAATTTTAGGAAAAAAGTCGACATTTAGTAAATATTCGAGTAATATTTTGTCCAAGTTTTAAAAAAAGAGCGAATTATGAGGAAAACTTTAGGAAAAAAGTCGAAATCTTTGGACTAAATATTTGTGTTTTTTTACGGATATTTGAGTGAAGGATAAGTTCCTCCCTTGCCTTAGTGTGACGTCAGAAAACATCCACTTTTGAGATTGAGATAATAGTCGAAATTTTCAGAACCAAGTTCGAGTATTTTGAAATTTTTGTGTTTTCACAAAATCGGAAGTTTCAAAAACTCAAACAAATCTTATAAACACATCAAAATTGCGAGAAAAAGATTGACATTTTGAGAAAAAGATCAAAATTTCGAAAATAAAGTCGACATGTAGTAAAAATTCGAGTAATATTTCGTCCAAGTTCTAAAAAAAGGGCGAATTATGAGGAAAACTTTAGGAAAAAAGTCCAAATCCCTGGACTAAACATTTGTGTTTTTTGTGGCTACCTGAGTGAAGGATAAGTCCCCCTCTTGCCTTAGTGTGACGTCAGAAAACATCCACTTTTGAGATTGGGATAATAGTCGAAATTTTAAGAAACAAGTTCGAGTATTTTAAAATTTTTGTTTTTCACAAAATCGAAAGTTTCAAATACTCAAACAAACCTTGAAAACACATCAAAATTGCAAGAAAAAGATCGACATTTTGAGAAACAGATCGAAATTTCAAGAAAAAAGTCGACATTTAGTAAAAATTCGAGTAATATTTTGTCCAAGTTTTAAAAAAAGGGCAAATTATGAGGAAAATTGAAGGAAAACAGTGGAAATCTCTGGACTAAATATTTGTGTTTTTTTACGGCTTCTTGACTGAAGAGTAATTAATTGTTAACGTTCGGTTATAAATATTGTATAAAATCGATATCACTAACATTTTGTCTACATCCCCCACCCCTATGTTAAATTACTTAATTTAATTTACAAAGCAATGGTAATGCAGGTTTTCCCGAAGGAGTAAACTTGTGTAACAAAATAATTAAACCCTTACTTCATAAATGGTATAAATTGTACCGAAATTTAATTCCCATGTCAATGGGCGACCCAGAAGTCAAATTTCTAACGCCACATTTATATTTTAACTTGGCAAGGATTTTATTAATCTTGGAAACATATTTCCAATTTATTAGTAAATTGGACAGTAACAAATGGGGCACCATTACGTGAAAATATTAGGTAATCAAGCGGAAAACAAGTAGCTGGGAGAGGAAGAATAAAAAGGAACAGTTTTCTTGACTTCTTATAAATTACCTTCGCGTAGGGAAATTAATATCCATAATTTCTTGAAATATCGCTCTACTCGGGAAACGTTTCAGCTCGAAATAATTCTTTATTTTGTTTGTTTTTTCATTGAAATTGATCGAAATTAGAAATGCACTTACAAAATAAACCGTTATTAGAAATGTAATTAAATTTTGTTTGCCCAGCAATCCGTAATATGCAAATATTTGCCGTGCTTGTTCGATCCTGTATGCGGAGGTTAGCTCGAAACCTTTACATGTAAACTTTGTAAAGCGATCCCTAATTTGTAATTTAGTGAGGGATACGCGTATTCCAAAAATGTAAACGTTGCATTTTTATTCCTGAAAATTACCCGCCGGCAGCCCCATTTCCTGAATATTGGGAAACGAAATTAAAAAATAAAAATATTTATCACTTTCAATGGTATTTTTTTATGTTTAACTTTTTGTTTTTGTTTGAAATGCTACAAGTGTTTTGGTGTCTTTTTCAGTAAGATGCGAAATTCCCCAAATTTCGAATTGTTTTGTTATTAACTTCATTTAACATGTCTGCGGCCCAGTTTGGAAATATTAAAATTTTATGAAAGTTGACAATATTCTGAAATAAAAATAAATAAAATTACAGAATATTGTCAACAATTAACTGTTTTCCAAACTCGGAATAAAAACAAAGTTTTCAAAGTCGAAAATTTGAAAAAAATCACAATTGTTAGAAATTTGGATAAAAATAAAATATCAAAAATAAAGTCAAACTTTCTAAAACAAAGTACAAACTTTTTTGGTTTGTAGTTAAACATTTATTCAGGGAAGAAAGAAATTAAAAATTAAAAGTAATTTTTGATAAAATTTTGAAATCAAGTTTGGAACCAAATTCATAAATTAGGTGGTTTTACCTTCAAAAATTTTATAAAAATGTCAAAAATTTTACGATTACAACTGCAAAAAAAATGTATGTTTTTTGCTCTTTCAGAATTTTAGCATTTTCAACATTTCAGCTTTCCAATTTTTTTTTTAATTCTGAGTTTACTATAAAAGAGTTTTTTTTTTGCAAAAATTAAGCTTCTTTTGAAGTATTCAGTTTCTTACTGAAAATTTCTATTTTATTTTACTCAGAATTTCAACTTTAATTTTCCTTCCGTTTATAAAAAAATTCTACAGCATTTGAATCTAAAAATTTTAATAGGAAATCTATAATTTTAACAGGAAATCTAAAATTTTGAGAAAACAATTCAAATTTTGAGAAAAGCACAACAAAATGAAATACAAATTTTAACAGAAAATTTTGAAATTTGTACACTAGAATTTGAGAGGAAAAACTAAGTTTTGAGAAAACTATTAAATTTGGGTAGCCACGTACTAGGAATTTGTCCAAATTGGAAGCAAATTGGTTCAAACTGTCAGCAAATTTGTACAAATTAGAAGTAAACCTATTTAAATTAGAAACTAATTTGTTCGCACTAGAAACAAACGTATTTGATTTAAGAACAAATTTGTTCAAATTAGAATCAAACCTATTCAAATAAAAAGTAAATTTATTCAAAAAAGCACGAAAATATTTAAATCAGAAGCAAATTTGTTCAAATTAACAGGATTATCATTTAAAGTTGCATATTTTTGACTTTTTTTGTGCATATTTTACGCATTTTGCTTGCATATTGCATGCACATTTCAAACTTTTTATGTTGCTGGTCTCTATTTATTAGATTGGACAGTTATTGGAGTTGTCCACAGTTTTTCTATGGATGAATAGGTCTGAAGGCTCAAAATGAGAGCTTGGCTGTCGAAACGCGTTAAAGCAACCTTTTTTGTGTTTTTTAATCTTTCTCGATTTCAGGGGACAAGTTTTATATTTCAATTTTTGAGGTATTTAGGAGTCAAACGAAAGATATGGTGCTTACTTGCCGGAACATTTGTTAGCATTTGGGTTGGAGATATACCAAAGTGACGAGATCTAACAAGATTGAAACCGGTGTTCGGTTTCCAAACTCTGACTCAAACCTATTGATCTGAGCAATAGACTCTTGTCTTGGGGGACCTTCCTAGAGAACAACTGCTTTGCTAGGTGTTTGTGTTTCAACTGTTGGTAGTTCGGCCAACTAGGATGCTTAGAGGGCTGCATTACTGTAGCCTACGTTGCATTCTACTTGCATATTGGCGAAAATATAAAATCAATCACGTTGAATCACAATTTAGTCCCTTTTCTATTCCTTGTTAAGATTACTGTTCATAGGCTTTATTCATTGTATGAAAAGTTGTATAATATCTGTTTTCACAGGGTAAAATATTATTACAGGCCAATCTTGAAATTTACACAGTTTTCTTTGTTGTTGTGACTTTTCCAAGTATCTCTCAACATAATATATTTCTGCTGAATTATTCCAAGAAGAGTTGCAATAAAATAGAAGCCTGCTTTTATTTTGAACGGAATAAATCCATTTCTACGGTAGTATATTAAATTCAAAGAGTAATTTTTTCTCTTTTGCTGAGATAAAGCATATTATTGTAGATAAAAATTCACTTATTCCTTTTAAAACAGCATTTAATAAAAATGTTACGTCGCATTTTACTTTGAAGTTACGACAAAGAAATATAATAGGAGCGAATTAGCATTCCATACACATTCACGTGTATATAAAGAGAAATGGGAAAACTAATAAAATCTCTTTGTTTATCGGAAAATTATTCGCGTAGAAATAGTCGTTTTGCTTGTTTGTCACATACTCTCACAACTTGTTAGGAAAACTTCAAACGTTTACTGAAAATCAATAACATTACATTTTAGCCAGGGTATGTATTACGTTTAAATCGTATCGAAAATTATGAAATAAACCCTAAAATAAATATGTGTTTAAGGGTTTTTGACCCCAACCCTGCCATACTGAAATTGGTATTGCCTCCAACTTTTACTACATATTTTCTCTTTTTTTTTCAACCACCATTCCAAAAGCGAAAACTTAAATGAATGCACCAAGACTATATTCAGCGTTCACAATGAAGCAAATTCGATTTGGTGGTGGCTTATGAATTGCGTACGTTTACAGTGTCCAGATTTTGTTAGAGTCAAATTACGCTTTAGGTAAATTACGTTCCAAGGTAATCACTTAATTCTAATCTTCTCTTGCGTATTATATGCTAATTGCGTCACTCTCTTCGTACATTCCCACCATCGGGAATGTTGAATCCTATGTGCCGGCGCATTCGCCAATTAGTGCAAACATTTCAGTTGCATCCTGCTTTCATGAATTATGTAAATAGTCATTTTCGCTTCTCATTAATTATACCGTGTATCACTCGAAAGCGATTAAACGTGCCCTTCGTTATATGGCGACATTCTGATTACATTAATTAATTAATTAACTAATTAAAGACGGTTTGGCCTAATACGGGTGCAAATAAAATGTAAAATATATATATATATATAAACTTTATTATTAAAATCATATCAGTTTTTTATAAAACGGTTTAAGTGATCTATGTTTTCAAATGACTCTAGATCTTAAACTAGAAGTATTGACTTTCTTCTCCAAATGTTAACATTAATCTCGCAATATCAAATCTAATTTTTGGAATAAGGTCGAAAGGTTGTAATTCAAACTCAATATTGCGTCTTTGCGTTCAAAATGTTGAGTATTTATGTAACATGTTAAATTCAACCCCTAAATTATTGCGAATCTCGACTTAAGAATTAATAATTTTTGACTAAATTTCCAAATTCTGAATTTGAATAAAAAATTTTATTAAGTAGAGCAAAGGTTGGGCTTCAAAGTCGATATGAATATTTTTTTAAAGTTTAATCCACTCGCAAAGGGCGACCCCTTTATGCCTTCAAAGCACTGGGAGTAGGAAGCCGAAACAAGGATGGATGGCGATGAACCACCTGCTTAAACAAGAATAGGTTACAATGTTTGGGGAAATTTCTTTTGGTAACGAGTTCCATAGCTTAGAAGTTCTATAGAAAAAAAGAGTCTCCGTAGACAGAAGTCCTCATAGTGTCAAGCTGGACCGCACAGGAATTTGTTGTCTCCGACTGTCTTGTATGCCTCAAAAATCTTGCTCTTGGAGGGACCAATCCAATTAATTTCTGGGAGCATCTGCCATGATAGTAATTGTAGAAAAGAGGCAAGTCACCAACCATCCGCCTGTGCTCTAATGTTTCGAGGGAATTGGTTAAACTTTCGTCATTAATTAGGCCCATCGCTTTTCTTTGAATTTAATCCAAAAGAGCTAAAGTGTGCTTAGGGGCTGAACTTTAAACATGAGAACAGTATTCTAGTAACAGGCTGCACCCTAGCAGATTTCAAGATGTGAGGGAATACACCTTTGTTGTAAGAGAGTCCGAGATGATTCTATTCTTCTCCAGATATTTAAGAATCTCGATATTGATAACCTTTTCCATCATTTTAGATATAACGAGCAACAAAGATATAGAGAGATAGTTGCTAGCCAGATTTCTTTTTCTTTTTTTAGGGACAAGCTGCATCCTAGCAGATTTTCAGATGTTAGGGAATACACCTTTTTTGTAAGAGAGTCTGAACAATTTGCTTAAGACATGAGTCAACTCTGGAGCGCACTTCTTAAGAACAATAGCAGAGATACCATCAAGGCCAGAAGCCTTTGAGATGTCGAAATCGAGGAGAATCTTCCTGAGCGTTATCTGAAAACAACTTCAGGCATCGAAGTGCCAACCTTAGAAAAAATAGTAGGTTCTGCGTTTTAAGAATCAAGGTTGAAATTTTCAGTAAACATTAAGGCTAGCAGAGCAGCGAGATTTCCAGATGTTAGCCTTTGTTGTAAGAGAGTGTGAAAAATTTGCTTAGGACAGGAGTCTACTCTGGAACGCACTTCTTAAGAACAATAGTGTCAATGTCAGAAGCTTTCGAAGTAACTGAAAAACAACATTTCAGAGCCTGGGCAATTTTTCAAATTGTTTTCAAAATTAGAGAAAAACCCCAAACCATTAAATAGATATAGAGAAAAATTAAGTTTTAATATTGAGATTTAAACAAAAAATTAGGTAATTTAACTTAAACTTAAAAACATTTTTACAAAAGAACTTGTATAAAGCTGAAATTTGAAATTAAACTCGAAATTTTGTAACTCTAAATTTGAAATCCAAGGTTAAATTTTTTGACCTTTTCTCATATGGAAAGTTTTGTCAAAATTTTTGTCAACATTTTGAATCTTGAAATTTAAAATTTTTGTTTCTTAAAATTTCGAATTTCGAAAAATAAATCTTTCAAAATTAAAAGATCGCGCTCAAACTGAAAAGTAATGAATTTAATTTAAACTTGAAAACCCCTCTAGAAACGGACTTCATTTCCAGTACAAAGCTATTCGAGATTGAAATCGGAATATTGACACTGTAAATTTGAAGTTCAAAGTCAAATTTTGAATTTTTACTTTATTTGAAACTTTCACTTATATTTTAAAATTCTGAATTGAACAAAAATTTATTTAAAAAAATATAAATACTAAAAAAGCGAAATATTGAAAGAAAATCGAATTTTTGGAAAGGCACAATTCTTCAAAAAATTTTACATTTTCAAAAAAGGCTTTAAACCTAAAGCAGAAAGATTTATTATAAATTACTTTACGGAAAAATATTTTGATCAAAAATACCGTCATTGTAAACAAATACGTCATAACTCGGTTAATGTTATTTCGACGATGGTTTTTTTTAAAAGTTTGATCCACTCGCAAAGGGCAACCCCATTATGCCTTCAAAGCACTGCAAGTAGGATGCGGAAACAAGGATAGATGGCGATGAACCGCCTTCTTAAACAAGAATAGGTTGTAATTTTTGGGGAAAATTCCTTTCGGTAACGAGTTCCATACCTTGGAAGTTCTATAGAAAAAAAGAGTCTCCGTAGACAGAAGTCCTCATTGTGTCAAGCTGGACTTCACAGGAATTTGCTGTCGCTGACTATCCTGTATGCCTCAAAAATTTTGTCCTCGGGGGATCAATCCTATTGGTTCCTGCGAGCATCTCCCACGGTAGTACTTGGAGAAAAGAGATAAGTCACCAACCATCCGCCTGTGTTCTAATGTTTCAAAAGAATTGGTCAAACTCTCGTCATCAATTGGGCGAAACGCTCTTCTTTGAATTGAATTCAAAAGAGCTAAAGTGGGCTTTGGGGCTGAACTCCAAACATGAGAACTTGAGCTTTGTATAGTGTGAGTATCTGATGAGATGTGAAGTACTTTTTAGCTCTAAAAAGAAAGCCTAGCTTCTGAGAGGCGAACTTAGCAATGGCGCGCACATGATTGTCCCAAGAGAAATATATGTATCTTGTACCAATAAATTTTTAAAATCAAATTCCTGTTCATATTTAAATTACCCTCGTATGTTAAGTGTTGTCCACAATTTCTTATCAAAAATCTACCAGTTATTTTAACAAAAACTGAAGTGAAAGCCAAAACGTGTTTTATTTTTGAAACCGAATTTCTACCCAATGAAGCGTTTTCTAAAAGTCTACTTAACAAAACAAAAAGAAACATAAATCTTTTGCTAAAGCATTACATCTCGTATATTATTTATCCCTACTGTCTGAAACAGAATAATAACATTTGCTAAGGTAGTTGGCGTTAGAATAGTCGTCCAAATTAACCGCAAGCACAAAAAAGACGCAAGCACAAACAAAAAGGGCCTAACTGGTTTATGCTGAAATTGGATGAGACAGACAGAGGTTGAAAACATCTCGGAAATGACGAGAGAATACTAATGTTGCTGGTTTAACTGTCTTCGGAGATAAATGGATGTTACTTTTGGGCAGGACTATAATTTGAGGTGGGAATTTTCACTGAAATTCTACGAATTACGTAGTAAAATCCCCATAACATTGGAGAGTTGAAATATGTCTTGCCCTGACTTACATCTTAAATTAGATCAAGTAGTTAAAATATAATAGCACTTTAAAACGTTTCAACTTTGAAGTCTACGTCAGAACTTCAGCATTGCTGTTGTAAGCGAAATTTAAATTCGGGTTAAAACCAGAAGTTGCCACAGTTTTCTTGAAATGAAAAATGTTTTCTCTAATTTCAATTTGTTTTAAATTTTTAACTTTCCATAAAAGAAAAATTGGAGAAGTCAACTTTAAATTCAAAACGTATAATTTCAAGTTCGAGTGCAATTTCAAAAGCATTTTCTCGAAATTTTCAAATTTGACAAAGCAACACTGAAATTAAGATTTAAAAATTTGAAAAAAGTCAAAATTTCAAACAAAAATTTACTAAAGAAATGGTTTAGACATCTGGGATTGGTTTTCCTTTAATTTTCAATATTTCGACCTTATTCTTAAAACGCCTCTTTAAATATTAAAAAAAGGTAAATGAAAAAAATTAGGTAAAAACTTGAACAAGTAAATGATTTGATAAAAATATCTACTTTTCAGTTAAAGCCGCGATCCTCCAGTTTTAAAATACTTTCATTATCGGAATTCAACATTTTAAGAAACAAAAAAATTATAAGATTTCAAACGTTGACCAAGATTTTAATAAAACTTTTCATATGGAAAAAAGGTTAAAAATTTGACTTTAAACTTTAAATTTAGAGTATCAATATTTCGAGTTCAATCTCAAATAGCTTTGTACCGGAAATTCAAGTCCTTTTCTAGAAGAGTTTTAAGGTTAAATTGAATTCCCTACTTTTCAGTTTGAGCACGATCCTTCAGTTTTGAAAAATTTATTTTTGGGAATTCGAAATTTTAAGAAACAATAATTTAACGTTACAAGATTCAAAATGTTGACAAAGATTTTGACTAAACTTTTCATATGGAAAGACGTCAAAAAATTTGACCTTGTATTTCAGATTTAGGGTTTTAAAATTTCGAATTCAATCTCAAATTTCAGCGTTATACTGGAAATCGAGTTCTTTTTTAGAAATGTTTTCAAGTTGAAGTTGAATTCCCCTAAATTTTTGTTCAAAGCGCAATATTAAAACTTGAATTTTTTCTACATCTATTTGGCGGCTTTGAGGAAGTTTTTTTTCTCTAATTTTGAAAACAGTTTGTAACATTGCCCAAGCTCTGAAAAGTTGTTTTTAAATTTTCAGTTACTTCGAAAGCTTCTGGCCTTGACGCTATTGCTCTTAAGAAGTGCACTCCAGAGTTGACTCCTGTACTAAGTAATTTGTTCACGCTGTCTTACAACAAAAGTGTTTTCCCTAGCATCTAGAAATCTTGCTGATTTGCTAGCCTTAATGTTTGCTGAAAATTCGAACCTTGATTTTTAAAATGCAGAACTTCCTATTCTTTCTAAAGTTGGTACTTCGAAGCCTGATGTTGTTTTCATACAACGCTCAGGAAGATTCTCCTCGATTTCGACATCTCGAAAGCTTCTGGCCTTGATGGTATCCCCGCAATTGATCTTAAGAAGTGCACTCCAGACTCCTGTCCTAAGCAAATTGTTCTTACAACAAAGGTGTATTCCCTAACATCTGGCAATATGTTAGGGTGCTGCCTGTCTCTAAAAAGGGAAAAAGAAATTTGGCTAGCAACTATCTCTCTATATCTTTGTTGCTCGTTATGTTTAAAGTGACGGAAAAGGTTATCAACATCGAGATTCTCAAATATCTGGAGGAGAATAGAATCATCTCGGACAGGCAATACGGTTTCAGACAACAAGGCTCAATTGGCGATTTACTGGCATATGTTACTCATATCTGTAACTCAGCTATGAAAAAACATGGTGAGGCTAGAATTTTGGCATTGGATATCTAAAGAGCCTTCGACAGAGTCTGGCACCGATCTCTTCTCGCCAAATTAACATCCCATGGTCTTCCTTCTGGACTCTGTCATTTAATATTCAGTCTTCTCGCCGACAGATCTAGTCAGATCGTCGTCGATGGTATCTCATCTTAGACATTTGCGATTAATGCAGGGGTGCCTCAGGGGTCTGTTCTATCTCCTACTCTGTTTCTGTTACACATAAACGATCTTTTAGCTTCAACTTCCAACAGCTACGCAGATGATAGTAGTCTGATGTCATATTTTTTCTCCGACAAACCATTATCCGTCGCTGCTTCAGATCGACTAAGGACACAGCAGATATAGATGATTAATTGGGATCTCAAAATCATTCTGGGATGGAGTAAGAAGAATCTGGTCGACTTTAACGCTTCAAAAACTCAGACCGCGGTTTTCTCTAAGGAAAGTACAAGGAATAATGCAACACATATACCCAAGCACTGTAAAATCCTCCCGATGCATCTAATCTGTCTATCTTAGGAGTGATACGAGCACTACTTTCTCTTGGGACGCCATTGCCAAGTCCGCCTCTCAGAAGCTAGGCTTTCTTTTTAGAGCTGAAAAGTTTTTCACATTTGTATAGTGAGCTACGCACACTATACGAAGCTCAAGTTAGGCCAACACTAGAATACTGTTCTCATGTTTGGGGTTCAGCCTCAAAGCAACCTTTAGCGCTTTTGGATTCAATTCAAAGAAAAGCGATTTGCTCAATCGATGACGAGAGTTTGACCGATTCTCTCGAAACACTAGACTACAGGCGGATGGTTGGTAACTTGTCTCTTTTCTACAAGGAAGATGCTCGCAGGAACTAATAGGATTGGTCCCTCCAAGGGAAGATTTTTGAATCGGAGACAGCAAATTCCTGTGAGGTCTAGTTACACAGTGAGGAATTCTATCTACGGGGACTTTTTCCTATAGAACTTTCAAGGTATGGAACTCGTTACCTAAAGAAATTTTCCCCAAAAATTACAACCTATCCTTGTTTAAGAAGGCGATTCATCGCCTTGTTTCCGCATCCTACTCGCAGTGCTTTGAAGGTATAATGGAGTTGCCCTTTGTGAGTGGATTAAACTTAAAAAAAAAACCTTCGTCGAGATAGCGTTAAACGAGTTATGACGAATTTGTTTATAATGATGGTATTTTTGATCAAAAATTTAATTTATAAAAAATCTTTCTGCTTTAAACTTAAACCCTTTTTGTGTCTTTCCAAAAGTTCGATTAACTTTCAAAATTTCGCTTTTTCAATATTTCAATGTTTTAAAATAAATTTTTGCTTAATTCAAAAATTTGAAATATAAGTAAAAGTTTTGAATTAGGTAAAAATTCAAAATTTCGACTTATATTTCAAAATTTTGAAGTTTTTCTTACTTTGAATATTATTAAATAATGGTTTTGTTTAAAACTTCGACATTTTCTTTTTAATTTCACTTTTAAAATTGCAACTTTTTGCTAAAATTGCGTTTTTTAAGGTTTAATTTTCTAAAAATGTTGATTTTAATGAAAGGTTTAAATATTTCCACGATTTTATTTTGGAATTAGGACTTCTTCTCTTAACATTTGAGCGCTTTTAAAATTGCCAACTTTTTCTCGGAATTTCGATGTTTTTCAAAGTTTTGACTTTTTTGAAATTTCGATTTTTTAAGTGTGGCCTCTTTTTAGGTTTTATTATTATTTTTCAATGTTTCACCATTTCTGCAATTTATGACTAATTTTCAATATTTCGGGATTTTTAAAATTTCATCATCTTCCAAAGATTTGATCTTTTAATTCATTTTTTTATGAAAATTGCGACACGTATCTCTCTGAAGATGATAGCTTCGCTATCGAAACGTGTTAGAGCAACCTTTGTTGAGTTTTTTAATTTTTCTTGGTTTCAGGGGACAAGATTTGTTTTTCAATTTTTAATAGATTCAAGGGAAACTTCAAAATTTCGGCACTTTACACTTCGACTTTTTTCATAATTTCCATATTTATTTTAAATGTTCTCTTAGAAATTTTAAAATTTTGACATCTCTTCTAAGATCCTTCAAATGTTCAAATGTTTGAATTAAAAGCTTCGGCTGTTATTCAAAATTTCCATTATTTATCAGGATTTCGACTTTTTTTGAAGATTTTGACTTTTTTAACTGTCAGTTTTGATTCAAATTTTCGAAATGGGAGTTGACTTTGCAAATACTGAGAGAAGAAATGAAAGAAGAAATTGGCGAAGTCAAAGAAGAATACAACAGCGAGCTTCTTGATTTGGAAAATGTAAATGAAGATCAACAACATCAAAAATGCCGTGAAGAAGTTGTTAAGTGGACAATTCACACAACATAAATCCGAAAGTGTATCTGCTATTTCTTCCCAAAAGGTGAAACCTCCGATCTATGATGGAAAAACATCTTTCCAGATCTACACAAAACACTTCGAAGTTGCTGACAAGGCCAATCGGAACGGAGGACGAAAAGGCGACCTCATTGATGGTATCGCAGCGTAAAGAAACTCTGGAACTACTCCGAATTCTATCTGATGATGAACAAGCTAACTGTGAAGATCTAGTTAGAGCTTTTTAGCTAAGATTTGGGGACCATCATTTGCAGCAAGTCGTCTAATCGCAACTGCTGGTGCGAAGGCCGAAAAGTGGTGAAACGCTGCAAAAATTTGACGTGAAAAGACTGGCGTATGTCGCCTACCCAACAGCACCAACCAACCAACTTCACGCAGTTAGAAGCTTCATAGAACGAATAAGAGACCTAGAAGTCCAGAGAGTGATACGCATGTCAAAGTTCCGAACATCGAGAGAGACACTGATTAAAACTTTGGAGGTTGAAGCTATTTACAAGGTTTCAGAGCTAGGGGCATCACGCAGAATAAGGAAGGCCGACATCGAAGAGGCCGCGAATGACCCTGATCTCGCGAACATAAGCGCTACTCTGAAGAAAATGGACGCGAGCATCCAAGAACTAGGTGGGAGCTCTTAAAGGCAGATTCGGCAGAAGCATAACATGTTACAGCTGTAGCAAACCGGGGCACTTCAAGAAAGACTGCATGTCAGCCCCAAGAAGTCGACAAGCCCCAGGACCAAGATGAAAGTGGTACACCTCAATAGATTGTGCACATATAAAGGCGAAGAGACTAATTGGAACTGATCGAGACGATCAGTCTTAAGAGGGAGGCAGTGTAATCAAATGTAGTTATAACATTTGTATTAGTACGGAATTCTCTAGAAAAATTTGATAATGGGAAGCGGCCGAATTAATTAATCATAGGATAGATAAGCGCTCTAGATGTCTCGGTAAACGATAAGTCTAATCTGTACGGATTTCTTCTAGAAAACCGGAAGCCTATAAATACGCGGTCATCTTTCCTTCAGTTAGTTAATTAAACAGTGAGTTAGTTGTTAGTTAATTAGTCAGTTGGTCACTTAGTTAGGTGACTTATAATTCTAGTATTCTGAAATCAGTTTGGAAATAAAGTGTTACAATTCACGAAGTTTTTAATTTTCGAACCGATAACGCGCAACAATATTTTTCATATTCTGAAGGGGCACAACGTAAAAAAGGTTAGGAATCCCTGTTCTATATCTTTGCAAAGTTTGGCTTTTTTGTGCTTTGTGTCTTGTATCCAAATTAGGAATTTTAACACAGACAAGAAAAACGTCCACCTCCTTTAATTTTTCTCTATTGTGATATGGTGAAATATCATTTAACACAAATTAACTACTTAACACTTTCGGGACCACTGGGCTATGTATGTGTCATGAGATTTTGATGTGCTCTCTTGGGTGAATTTTAACCCAAAATAGTTATTTTTTGGAACATATTCAGGTTTGAAAAATACCAACATAAAAAATTTACGCACTATTTGCCCAAAGAGTGCACATTAGAATCTCATGGGACATATATGTAGGGTTTCACAATTATAGCATAGTAGGCATAAACAAAAATAAAAAAGCTGAATGATTAAAAGTTGTAATTAGAGACGCATGACAGGAAGGTAAAAACGTCAACGTATTTTTTTCAAGAGAGTTTCCACTTTATTATTTAAAAAGCAGAGTGATCATGTCCAGTCTAACGTTGTATTTTTGAATCATTAATTGAATTGACTTGTTCCCTGATGAAATACTTTTCTTCTGTTAACCTGTGACCTGTGAATCATCCCTAAACAACAAGGAAAATCCTACATATATGTCCCAGTGGTCCCGAAAGGGTTTTAAAATTCTACTTTCCTTCGACAAAAACCAAGTAAACTACTCGTAGTGTGTTAGTGTTAGTCAATTGTTATATAGACATACGATATATGTCGTCGCTACAAGTTTGTAGCATAGTCCCAAAAAACAGACGATGATTCTCAGACAGTCTGAAGAGTATAACGATTGCCCTCGCGTGGGCGAGATACTTTCTGCCTTTCCATCCCAAAGAGATGTCACTGCTTAGAGCGTCGTGATAAAATATCATGACAAATTTACTTAAAATTCCACTTTCCTCAACAGAAACAAAGCAAACATTCGTAAGATGTTAGTTATACAAACTCAAGCTTGTAGAATAGCACCAAAAACAAACGGCGGCGTTTCAGTCAGTGTGATTAGCATGTAAAAACACGAAGAGGTGTCCCCGCTATGTAAATTGAATTTAACACAATGCCGTCATTATATTCGTAATTGCCGCTTCTCCAAATATTAAGACTGGCTTAAAACGATGCATTTGCGAGACGTTATTGTTTCTCTAGAACTGTGGCGGCGGCGGAATAACCGAGACTTCCCAGCTTAGTACTCCGAACAAACTGGACTTAATTAGGACGATACAATAGCATATTGTTACAGGTTGCTTGTTAACAAAGCTTGCTTGTTTATGTATTGAAAAATCTGGAGAATGCGTTTCCAAGAATTCTTCTATTTAACCTGTAATAAAAATAGACATTTTTTCATAGAAAATTCCCAAAATTTTGTCGACTGGTGATGAAAACTATTTTCGTTTTGTTTCAGCATTAATAACAATTTTAAAACTTTCTTAATAAAATAAAATTTAAATTTTCTTTTTCAATGTAAGGGAGGGAAGAAGTTTAAATTTTAAGAAACACTCCGAAATGAAACGACTTCCAGATTTAGCTCAAAATTTCGATTTTTAAAAGTTTTATTTGTATACAAATGAACCGTACAGTTTCAAATGTGGATGTTAAGTCATTTAGGTAATTAGCCTGCTAAAGACGGCTATTTCTAGCTTCACTTATGTGAGATATTCCAAGTAAACTGTTTACCTTAATTTCGTTAGTGCCTGCAGCTCAGTTAGCTATATTAAGATAGAAATATTAAACATTTCGCCTTGGTCTTCGATTGCTGGTGCTTCTTGCACTCGAGTGCCCCCAGGTAGGTTAAATTACTTTCGTTGCGTTACCCACATAGAACCGAGCCAATACAGAACTTAATACATTTATTGATTAATTCTAAGACTGATGAAATTTGGCTCCCTCAAGGATTAGAGTTTGGGAAAATTGAGTCCTTCCTTTTGTGATTACTGTTACTAATTGGAAACTTTACCGAAGCAGCAAATAGTTGCGCAATCAGTAATTATTCCACCAAAGTCGTTTTCAAAACGCCCTGTGGCTAATTCATCAATTTCATTCGATATTGACGTTTAGAAACTTCCAAAAGTTTTATATTGTAAACTTTTAAAGTTATTATCGTGCCTTACGTTATGAATTTTCTGTGATATATTGTCGCGTTAATAAAATTTGCTCGTGCCATAAAGAGACAACAGATTAGCGAGCTTAATGTATTCATGCAGTTTCTGTTCTCAGTGCATAACTCAATTTTCAAATATGAGTTTACAAACGGTGAGTTATATGATATATTCACGCTGAAGCATTATGGTGTAGTAAATGCAATAGTTATTTATGAGGGCCCGACCTTAATGAAAGTAAAAGGCTCACAAGTACCCAAGCCAAGACCGAGTATAAATATTTGACTAGTTCTTGAACAATGGTGTTTTCAGAAGATATATTACAGGAGATCGTGCCGTCGAATTTATTGTGATAGGATGTGAATAAATTATGCTAAGATTCTATTAAAACTTCTTAGGTTCACTTAATCATCTGTTTCATGACGAGTACTCTTTTATAACTTCGCTTTTTACTTTTTATGTGTTATGTTTTAAGTTAATTAAATACTTTTTTAAAAACGCAAATTCACTGCTTGCATAACTGTATAATACAAATTCCTTAAAGGGGCACAATAAGTCAGATATACATAACATATAAAATATTTGACTTATATCTTGCGCTGTCTATCCCTAAAAAGGGAAAAAGGAATCTGGTAAAAAACTATCGCCCTATATTTTTGTTGCCCGTTATATCTAAAGTGATGGAAAAGGTTATCAACACCGAGATTCTTAAATATCTGGAGGAGAATAGAATCATTTCGGACAGGCAATACGGTTTCAGACAACAACGTTCAACTGGTGGTCTACTGGCATATGTTACTCATATCTGTAACTCAGCTGTGGAAAAACATGGTAAGGCCTGGATTGTGGCATTCGATATCTCAAAGGCCTTCGACAGAGTCTGGCACCGTCTGGCCAAATTAATATCTTACGGTCTTCATCCTGAAGTCTGTCATTTGATATCCAATTTTCTTGCTGACAGATCTCTTCAAGTCGTCGTCGATGGCATCTCATCCGACACATTTGCGATTAACGCAGGGGTGCCTCAGGGGTCTGTCCTGTCTCCTACTCTGTTTCTGTTACACATAAACGATCTCCCAGCTTCAACCACCAATCTGATATACAGTTACACACATGATAGTAGCCTGATGCCATCTTTTTTCTCCGACAAACCATTATTCGTCGCTGCTTTATATCAACTAAGGGAACAGCAGATACAGATGATTAATCGAGATCTAGAAATCTTTCTGGAATGGGGTAAGAAAAATCTAGTCGACTTCAACGCCTCACAAACCCAGTCCAGGGTTTTCTCTAAGAAAATCTTAAGGGATAATGCAACAAACATACTCATGGATGGCAAAATCCTTTCAAAGGAATTTAATCTGTCTATCCTAAGAGTGAATGCGAGCACTAACTTCTCTTGGGACGATCATGTGAGCGCCAAATCCGCCTCTCAGAAGCTAGGCGTTCTTCTTAGAGCTAAAAAGTACTTTACATCCCATTAGCTACCCACATTATACAAAGCTCAGGTTAGGTCAACACTAGAATACCGTTCTCATGTTTGAAGTTCAGCCCCAAAGCACACTTTAGCTCTTTTCGATTCAGTTCAAAGAAAAGCGATTCGCCTTATAATGACGAGAGTTTGACAGATTCTCTCAAGACACTAGAGCTCGGGCGGATGGTCGGTGACTTGTCTCTTTTCAACAAGTGCTATCAAGGGAGATACTCGCAGGAACCAATAGGATTGATCCCCTCAAGGGCAAGGTTCTTAAGGCATACAAGACAGTCGGAGACAACAAATTCCTGTGCGGTCCAGCCTGACACAATGAGGACTTCTGTCTACTTCTGTCTTTTTTCAATAGAACTTCCAAGCTATGGAACTCGTTACTGAAAGAAATTTTTCCCAAGAATTACAACCTATCTTTGTATAAGAAGGTGGTTCATTGCCATTTATCCTTTTTTCCGCATCCTACTCGCAATGCTTTAAAGGCATAATGGGGTTGCCCTTTGCGAGTAGATTAAACTTAAAAAAAAAGAAACAAATGCTGTTACATAATCCAAAGCAGCGGTCGGCAACCTTTTTAGAACCGCGAGCCACTGTCAGAAGGAAAATTTTTAAGCAAGCCGCACACTTTGAAAAAGTTCTTTTTGAATTAAAAATAAGTTTTTTGACGTGCAAGTTCTAATTTTAATGATATTTCAGAAGTTCTTTAATTTTGCAATTTCAGTTTAAATTCGAAATTGAGGAAATACTTTTTTTAACTTTAACATTTTTGAATAAATTTTCACTTCATTTCTGAATTTGCTACATTATGTATTTGAAATTCAATTTTTTTAACAATAGATTGTAAATTTATGCTTCATCGACTTTTCGATTTTTTTTAGTTTTAATTTTATATTTTGAATTCTTGCTTTTTGCTAAAACTAAGCTTAAAAAATGTGTTTTTTTATTAATTTAATAGAAATATTGAATTTAGATCGAATTTTCTTAAATATTTGGAAACTTTTTGCAAAACTTCGATCAAAAATCCAAAATTTTTACTTTTTTCAAGAAAGAAGTTTTTTAAACTGAATCACTTTGTTTTAGTTTGGTGCTTAAACATAAAGGTTTATTTTTTATAAATATCGAGTTTCTTTTCAAGAGTTTTACTTTTTCGGCAACATAAACATCTTCTGTTCAAAACTTTCACTTTTATTTCAAAACTAATCGTGTACCCGATGAGCTTACATTTCAGGAACTATTAGATTTTTCTCAAATGTTAACGAATTAGTTTTCGAATAACTTGCTCTGCGCATACCCTCTTTTTCACCTCGTGTGTTTTGAATCTTTTTCTTCCCCGGCCGACATTTCTATGTCGATACATCAAAACTCACAGTATTCCAGTTTTCCAGTTTTACCGCCGCACGACGACCCAGATAAGAACTGCGATAAGCAAAATAAATACCGCCGCGCCGTGGCAAGAATGTGTCTTCCAAATATCGAGGTTTTTATAATTCCATTTTAATCTAGAAATCATCTTTATTTAAAAATTCGAATATAGACTTCAAACGTATGGTGAACAATCTAAACAAAATAAAGAGAAAATTTTATAAAAAATCTCTAAATAGTGAATTTACAATCAAAATTATAGATATAAGAACAAAACTGGAAACAAGAATATTTGACAAAAGCAACTACGTTCTTAATATGTCTTGGGTTTAATTTTAAGGGATTTAAATTAAAATTTTAAAAAATTGAAGTCGAACTCAAAATGTTATAGCAAAAATTTTAAATTGTTAAGTGATTTTCAAGAACAAATCCTTAATTCAAATAATTTCGAAATAAAAATAAAGAATAAAATTACAGTACTTCTGCTGGCTTGAAGGTCATAGATTGCCGAAAATTAAAAAAGAGCTCCTCCCACTAATTGTCCAAGAGTCGAAACGAGGAGCTCCGTGGGCCGTCTGTTGCCGACCGCTGATCTAAAGGGTTCTAAAAGACTAGAGTTAATAAACCGTATTTGGGGCTTTTTACACGCATAAAAGGGATGTTGTGGGAATTGGCGGTAATGTTTCGAGTCCTTTGGGACCGATTTATGTCAGACAAGGCCCCAAGCAATTATTTTAGGACTCCAACTTGACTAGGTATATTCAAGCGAAGGATATTTAAATCGCTTCAAAAAATTATTTCAAAACCGTTTCTTCTGAACATTTGGGCCCAATAACACCACAGAAACCCACTGAATTGGCTTAAATAACAGGAAATCGATAGACATGTTATTATTTAATCAGAACTTATCACGATTGTTTGTAAAATGGCATTAATTAGAATGAAATTGGAAGTATAAAATTTAGTGACAGGATTTTAGATAAAATTAGATCTAAAGCTCAGAACACTGCATAATTCAATGACATTTTTTAAATTTGGCGAGATAGAATTCGATTTAAAATAAAACACTGGAAATAACGGAGAAGAATTGAAAAAATAATACAATAGTCCGGCGCATCCGCCAAAATGGCAACATTGGCATTTTTGTAGTCTTTCTTAATAAGTTTCTAATAAGTAACGCTTGAGTCAATTATACGAAAGCAACACCATCAAATTTTATAAACTGATTGAAATTTCCATTGAATTAAACCAGAATGTGGTGCTTTCTGGTTAAATGTAATAAACATTTATTTTTACTTCTTCTAAATTTTTAAAATAGTTTGGCACATTCTGCCATCAAAGAAGTCTTTGCTTTAACAAGTTTGTTGTATTTTTCATGTTGTTACTGTGTCCACAGGATGCGATTAAGTGCCCTATTTTTGTGGTTTTCTGTGGCACAAACTAGTCCTGAAACCAGGCGAAATTTAACATAATTTTAAGGCCCCGTTGATTCAAATCAACTGATAATTCAATCGGCCTGGAAATTATTCAGCCAAATTCGCTGTCTCTGAAGGATATTTTCAAGGTTCTTCAATGTTCCAACAAGGTCTGATTTCTTTCCAATGAATCGTCTGCTTTAGAAATATTACCTAAACGCGGACTGTGAGCGTAATCCTTAAAATTCGAAATCAAGCACTTTGAATTTATCTTACCAAAAAGAAACACGTTTTAGCTGAGGATATATTCATAATGCATGAGTTTCAATTTGCTTCTCTTTTTTGTGGGCTCATAAAATCCTAATTATTTGGGACACTTACGTTTTATTTAAAAGTTCCAACGTCGCTTTAGTTCGTAAAGTATTCATTGGGCTTCCGGGGCTCGGTTTGAATACATTTTAAATAACCGTCGGCGACAGTATAAAGCGGAAAAGGGAGAATAAATCTTATTCGTTAAAGTGTCTTGCTTCCTAATTTCCTCGAGTTCTAGGGCTGCTTTCGCACGAATTACTTCAATGAAACAAAACAAACATTGTCGTAAAACGAGTGAAGTTTGTTGAAATGTGTCCAGTCGGTCTTTATTAGGAAGGAGACCGCGGTTAAACACAAACAAAACGAACAAAAATGAAGGCCACACCAAGCATTCACTGTGCCATGTTACAGGAAACTAAGGGACAGCTGATTAAATATGTGTAGCCGCTGTAAGCGGCTTTTGTTACCTGTATTATGCAAGCGTTCTCTTCTTCCTGTTACCGCTGACTATCATTATTTGTCGATTAAAGAGCTCGACATATGGTATGTACTAATTAATACACCTTTACCAAATTAATGCAGGACTGCAGGAAATAATACAACTAAAACCAGTAATCATTCTGTGTCGTTTAATAAATAGACCTTATTCATTACATAGACATTTTTTAACTTGCTTTAATACACCAATTTAAAGCTTTTCTGAACAATGTTAAATTCTTTACAAAAGTGTATACCACGAAATTATTTTTGAGACCAACTGATGAATACGGAAGTAGCAGGGAACGAAAAGACCCCTAGGGTAAGCAGTTCTCACAAAGATTACAGCGAGAACCAAGAGTTTTTATTGAGTAAGTCAGTGAAGTGAAAAATTAGTTAATTCAATAGTAAATGGCAGACTTATTTTACAGAAAAAAGTTGAAACGAGCTTGAACCTTTAAGTTTAAAAATTAAAAAGAAAATTTTGGAGTTTACAGTGTTGAAAATTTTCTAAAAAATATTTAAATAGCTTTACATGATTTGTAGATAATCTCTGGATGAATAAATACGAGGGTGGTCCGAAAAACGAAAATTTTGGAAAAGTGGCGATTTATTTCTCAACGTAGTCTCCTTTTAACTCGATACACTTGACCCAGCGATGCTCCAACTTCTTTAACCCGTCTGAAAAATACGTTTTCTCGAGGTCTGCAAAGTAGGCCTCCGCGGCGGCGATGAACTCATTCGACTCAAATTTCTGCCCGGCGAGTGACTTTTTCAAGTTTGGAAATAAATAGAAGACACACGGGGACAAATCAGGAGAATACGATGGATGGGGCAGGAATTCGCAGCCCAATTCGACCAATTTGGCCGTGGCAGAGATGTGAGACGATGCGTTGTCATAGTGGAAGAGTACTTTTTTCTTCGCCAAATGGGGCCGTTTTTTCTGCAATTCGGCGTCAAATCGACCCAATAATTCGGCATAGTACAGCCCTGTGATCATTTTGCCCTTCTCCAGGTAGTCGATGTAGATCACATCTAGTGAATCCCAGAAAACGGTGGCCATCACCTTTCCGGCCAATAGGACAGTCTTCGTCTTCTTCGGAGCACGTTCACCGGGTGAAGTCCACTGTTTCGACTGTTTCTTGGTCTCTAGCGTGTACCAGTGGATCCATGTTTCGTCGATGGTCGCGAAACGACGCAGAAACTCCTTCGGATTGCGCTTAAAGAGCGTCAAACACTGTTCTGAAGTAGTCTCACGGTTGCGCTTGTTGTTCGGAGTGAGCAAACGCGGCACCCATCGCGCCGACAGCTTTCTCATGCCCAAAATTTCATGCAGGATATGACCAACGTGGTCTTTTGAGATGCCCACTGTCTCAGCTATCTCGCGTACCTTCAATCGGTGGTCTGCAAATACGAGATTGTGCATTTTTGACACGTTATCACGTTTTCAGGGCACCTGGGCGTGGCTCATCAAAAACTGACGTGCAACCACGCTGAAACTCGTTAAACCAATTTTTGACGATCGCCATCGAAGGAAAAGAGTCACCGTACAAATGCATCCGAGCGTTTTTTGATTTCGCCGCAAGATTTCCCTTCCAAAAACAAGAATCGAATCACCGACCGGTATTGCTCTTTTTCCATTTTTCTAAAATCCGCTTCCACACGCGGTGAAAACAAAACTACGAGTCCGATTTGGCTGAAATTTTGACCGTTGCCCGTGTACGAGAATGTACTACACGATAGTGCGATAGTGGCGCCATCGGGCGGTGAGGCTAGGTACTTATCTCACCGCCCTCGTAGAGCGTATTCGCTAAATCCATGTTTTGTAACTTTTGGAAGATGATAAAATATTGACTCGCATTAAATTAATGGATGACATATTTATTTTTATAATTATGTGGTAATAAAGGTACAAATCCGTAGTTACCTAATACGAGGGTAAATCAAATATACGAATATGTGAACCGGAATTTCTATCCTGTCCCATGAGGGCATCGGGAATGTGCACATACTCTTAGACATGTTAGGTGGAAGTATCACTTGACTTCAAGCGAATTCCGTTCTCATCGTTTGTCAGTGGTAAATACAATGAATGAGTAAGAGGTTTATCCGCACGTTGCGCAGCTCATTATTATTAAATGTCTTGCTTGTTGAAGGTGCAAACCCATCGAAATTCTTCGTAGACTGGAAGCACAGTTTGGGACACTTGTTTCAAGAAAACCCAGGTATATGAATGGCACAAAAAATTTTTGGAAGAAGGAACTCAAGTTGAAAATGAACCCCATGCCCGTCTTCCTCAGACCAGTGTGACTGCGGACAAGGTTAACGCTGTTCAACGCCTCGATTTTCTGCATGAATGTCGTACGGTTAATGCTGCCTACTACTACCAGCTACTGGATGAAGCAAAACGTGCATATCGGCGGAAGAGGCGCGAATTTTTGGTCAGAAATGTGATTCTGCTTCACGGCAATGCCCACCCACACTCAGCCAATCTGACACATCAAAAATTAGGGGAAATGCATTGGGCAACATTAGAACACTCTCCTTATAGTCCCGACTTGTCACCATGCGATTATCATATGTATGTGCCATTGAAAGAAGCTCGAGGACGTAAGCGATCCCATGAGGATGCTGCTGTTGGGACATTTGTACGCAATTGGCTGCAAACACGCCTTCCTTCTTTTTATGATGATGGCATAAAAAAAATTCCCAATCCGTTGGGAAAACTGCATAACAAAATCATCAGATTATGTAGAAAAATAGTTAATAACTTTCATATGTGTATCTTGTAGCAATAAATTTTTAAAAACAAATTCCAGTTCATATTTGATTTACCCTCAAAAAAAACCTATCATCCTCAATATATTGTATATATTAATTGTTTTAGTAATCCATGTTATTACTTATAATGTTACTTTAAAGTGTTATACGTTTCCAGGGTCATTCATCAGTTATAAATTACGTTGTTTTGCGAACAGAAAATGCTTCATTGTTTCTTTAGCGACTGCATCAAAGCCCTAGCCTCAACGCCTAAGATCCGGGATTAATTATCGTAGTTTAAATTGGGAAAATTCCTAATAGAATCCTGGAACTTCGGCGCCAAACTTTTCATCTTAACATTTCTACGTTCGGAAGCAAAGCAAGTCAAGATGGTGTTACCCAACTTCAGATAAGGCAAAACATTTCTTCTTATTTCCTTCAACTAATTCAGCTCGTTAACTGAGTAAATAAAATCTTGTCTTTAATGGCGTCTGACACAGCAAAGAGAAATATGAATAAATAGAAATAAAGCTAGTAAACTCTGGAAATACATCCATAAAAACGCTCTACTTTGCAATTTGAGTAACTGGGGCATTAAAATGAGTTAAATTAGGAACATAAAAGGGAAAATCAAATTTAAAGCCGCCATTATGTATAGCTCTAATTATTTGAGTTATTTCAGGCTTTGATGTTTCACCAACATAATGTTTATTTTAAATTTAAATCAGTTTGGTTGCAAAATGGGAAAATATTTCTTGGGACCTCCAAATTGTAGACAATTGGGGCGAGTAATTTAGAAACGCTATTAAGGGGATTACGAACAAAGAGTGAGGTGTTTTTATTTGTTTGTATAGAAAAATGAGATTTAACTGAATCGTTTTTTTGAAAACATTGCTTTTGAAAGCGAATGAATAAAAAATAATAAAACAAGAGTTACACTTTGTAAAAATTGAGCGCATTCCAAATAAATCTATTTATTTAAATCTTGCGTTTTGCTTATTTTCGCAACTTGGATCTTAAGTTGTTTTAAAACAGGGTGAGTCATTGGACTTTTTTTTCAGAATGTTACTTTTTTCAAAATTTCGACTATTTTTAACAAATTCGTACAATTAAAAATTGCCAATTTTTAAATTCCCATTTTAAACAAAATTTCGAGTATTTAATACATTTTTTCGAATTCTGATGTACAGAAAATCTCAACTGTTTACAGAATATCGTTTTTGTATTTAAAAAATTGTTGTTATTGAAACTTTTCACTTTTTTTTTCAAAATGTTGTTATTTTTGTTTTGAAACTATCGACATTTTTACGCAATTTGCAATTCTCAAAAATTTTGTTGATTTTTGAATACATTTTCCATTTTGTTTGACAATTTTGTTGATCATTTGAATTTTTTTGAATTTGTTGGAAACTTTACATATTTTTTTTTGAAAATTTCAGCAGACTGAAACTATCGACTTATTTCAGAATTCCGACCATTTTAAAAATATGCCACTTTATTTGAAGAAATTGTTTTTTTGTAACTTTCAAATTTTTTTTTAAAGAATATAAAATTGAAGATTTAAATTTAAAAATTCTACTTTAAAAAATTTTAACCTATTTTGAAACTACGACATTCAAATATATTGATATTTTCAAAGATTTCACTTTTTTCAGATTTTTCACATTTTTTCAAATTTGCTACTCTTTCTTCAAGATTCTACTTTACTTTGAAAATGTCTACACCTTTTTCAAAATTTCGGCTACTTTTCAAAATTTACTTATTTTATATGTTATATGTTATATAATGAAGTTTTGGATATTTTTTAAAATTATGCTTTTATATATTTTGACTCTTTCAAATTTTTTTAAGTTCAATCCATTATTTTTGCGACTATTTTCAAAGTTTTCGATTTTTTTTAAGTTTAATCCACTCGCAAAGGGTAACTCCATTATGCTTTCAAAGCACTGCGAGTAGGATGCGGAAACAAGGATAGATGGCGATGAACCGCCTTCTTAAACAAGGATGGGTTGTAATTTTTGGGGAAAATTCCTTTCGGTAACAAGTTCCATAACTTGGAAGTTCTATAGAAAAAAGAGTTTCCGTAGACAGAAGTCCTCACTGTGTCAGGCTGGACCGCACAGGAATTTGCTGTCTCCGACTGTCTAGTACGCCTCAAGAATCTTGCCCTTGGGGGGGGATCAGTTCTATTAGTTACTGCGAGCATCTTTCATGATAGTACTTGTAAAAAAGAGACGAGTCGTATTTCGTTAATCGTATTTTTTAAAAATTGGGTACAAAAGAAAAAATCGAACTCTTGATATTTTTCTTGAAAAAATTCGAAACGCAAAATTTCCAGTTTTTGAAATTCTCATCAAGATCAATTTTTTGTTTTCTTCTCAAAATTTTAAACTATATTAGGACTTTAAAAAAAATTCGTCACTTTAAAATCTCCACTTTTTTTTGAATTCCTAATTTTTATCAAAATTTTCAGTTTTTATCTTTTTTTTTTAAAAATTTCTACGCTTTGAGTATTTTAACGTTTTTTCAGGATTTCATATAGCGCTTTATTTGTTTTTAAAATTTAGATTTTTTTACGTATAATTTGCAATTTTCCTTAGTATTTCATTCTCTTTGAGTATTTTCAGTTTTTTGTTTGAAAACGTCGAACTTTCTTAAATATTTTGACTTTTTTGGAATATTGCCATATTTTTTTTAAATTTTAACCGACTAATGACCCAAATATTTGGACTTTTTAAAAAATATCAACTCTTTTTAAAGAAGTCATTCTTTTTTGACCTGGTTTTTTCCAAATTATTTTACTCTTCAGAAAAATGTCTACGTTTTTGAGATCTCCAATTTTCTATTGAAAATTTCTTATTTTGAAACAGAGATATACTGAAAAAAAAATACCATTCCAAAATTTCCACGATTTTTAAAATGTTCCCATTTTTTTTAAATTTCGATTTATTCCTTTTTAAAGTTTTTGCCTTTTCCGAAATTTTCGAGTTTTTCTATACTTCGCTTATTTATTTATTGTTTGAAAATTAAAACTTTTTCTCAACATTTTACTTATTTTAAAAATTACCATATTTTTTCCAAAACTTCCACTATATCTTAGATTTAATTTATTTTTAAAGTTTTCACTACGCATTTTTTTCAAAATTTCGATTTTTTATAACTTCCCATATTTTTTCCGAAATTTGTACCATATCTTACATTTGATTTATTTTCAAAATTTTTACCTTGATTAGAAATTTCCGCATTTTTTTAAAATTTCGATTTTTTCTCAAAATTTACCCTAATTTGAAAATTATCGTATTTTTTCAAAATTTTGACTTATTTTTGAAGTTTCCACCTTTTTAACCAGTTCCAATTTTCCTTAAAATTGTATTTACCTATATTTAAAATTTTGACTTTTTTTCAAAATATTCACTTTTCTAAAAATTCGAGTTTTCTTTTAATAAAAAATTAAATTTAGCAAAAGCTGTAAACAGTCTCAAAATTTGAAATTTATGTAAATTTGGACTTTTTTTTTAAAATCGACATTTCAAAATGCCACTTTCTTTACTTTTTATTAAAATTTTGATCTCAAAATTCCTTTTTTTTTTGTCAAAATTTTAACTCAAAAATTTCGACATTTTTGCAAAAGTTTTTTTGTAAATCCGACTTTTGCAAAACAATCAACATGCGCTGATTTTAAATTCCTTTTTTTGTCCATATTTTTTCAAAATATCAATTTTTTTCTCAAAATTTGCCTTATTTTGAAAATTTCCATATTTTTTTAAAATTTCGACTTATTTTTGAAGTTTCCACCTTTTTAACATTTCCAATTTTCCTTAAAATTTACTTACTTATATTTGAAATTTTATACTTTTTTTCAAAATTATCACTTTTTTAAAAAAATCGAGTTTGCTCTTAGTAAAAAATCAAATTTTTCAAAAGTTGTAACCAGTCTCGAGATTTGAAGTTTTCGTAAATTTGGACTTTTTTTTTTAAAAATCAACATTTCAAAATGCCACTTTTTTCACTTTCTATCAAAATTTTGACTTCAAAATTCCTCTTTTTTGCTAAATACTTAACTCAAAAATTTCGACATTTTAAAATTTTTTTTTTGTAAATCCGACTTTTTCAAAACAATCAACATGCGTTTTTTTTTAAATTCCTATCTTTATCCATATTCAAAATATCGATTTTTTCTTAAAAGTTGCCTTATTTTAAAAATTTCCCTATTTTTTTAAAAATGTTGACTTATTTTTGAAGTTTCCACCTTGTTCAACATTTCCAGTTTTTCTTAAAATTGCACTTACCAATTTAAAATTTCGACTTTTTTTTTCAAAATGTTCGCTTTTTTAAAAATTCGAGTTTTCTTTTGATAAAAAATCAAATTTTTCAAAAGCTGTAAACAGTCTCGAAATTTAAAGTTTTCGTAAATTTGGACTTTTTTTAAAAACATCGACATTTCCAAATGCCACTTTTTTCACTTTCTATCAAAATTTTGACTTCAAAATTCCTCTTTTTTGTCATATATTTAACTAAAAAATTTAGACATTTTTGCAAATTTTTTTTTTGTAAATCCGACCTTTTTAAAACAATCGGTATGCGCTTTTTTTTAATTCCCGCTTTTATCCATATTCTTCCAAAATACTGAGTTTTAAGTTTATGTAGCAATTTTGAATTTTTAAAAGTTTTAACTTTTTTTAAAAATATCAACCTTTTTAAAATTTCTACTTTCTTAAAAAACTAGAGTTTTTTTATAAGAAATGAAATTTATCAGAAGCCACCAAACGTTTAAAATTTTGGGAAAAAGTCTAAAAGTTAAATTTTTTGTAGTGCCACTTTTTTCAAATTTCCATTTTCTGCAAATTGTTAATTTTTATCGAAATTTTGACTTTAAAAGTTCTACGTTTTGTGAAACATTTTACCTAAAACTTTCGACTTTTTCTCGATTTTTTTTTATAAATTCGACTGTTTTTAAAGAATCCCATTTTTATCTAAATTTCGATATCCTCTCAAAATTTTAAGTTTTTATTTTATTTTGTAAGATCGAATTTTTGAAATGAATGAAATTTTGAAAATTATGACTTCGGAATATCGTTTTTTGTGATTTTGACCTAGTTCAAAATTTCTTTACTTAACTGTTTTGAAAATATTGATTTAAAATTCCGTTTTTTATTTAAAACCTCGTCTCAATTTTGTTTTTTGAAACGTTGGCTTTAAAAATTTTGTTTTATTCTGGAAATTTTGGCCTTTTTTTTTGTATTCCAACTTTTTTTGGAAAATTGGACGCTTCAAAAATTATCATTATTTTGCAATCTAAACTCAAACTTTCGAAAAAAAAAAAATGTCGCATTATCAAGACTAAATTTAATTTTCGTCAAAATTTCCACTTCTTCTCAAAATGTTGACTAATTTTAAAAGTTTCAATTTTTGTATCAAAATATCGACTTTTTTTAAAGCTTTAGTTTACATATTTTGAAAATTTCGACTTTTTCTCGAAATAATTTTGTAAATTTGCAATTCTTTTGGAAATTTCTTCCTTTTGAAAATTTTGTGTTTTGAATGTTATGACTTTTATGAAAATTTCGACACATCAAAATTTCGATTTTCTTCTCCAAATTTTAAATTTTAAAATGTCTTCAACATTTTTATTAATTTCGACTTTTTTGAAAATATTGCCATTTTTGAAAATTTCGTTTTTTTTTGAAAACTTCGACCATTGAAAAATTCCGATGGTTGGTTTCCAGATTGGGGAAAGCATGTAACCGTCGTTTCTATTGATGTTTTTGGGAAATTTTTGGATTTCAATGGCCTCGCGTATCTTCCTATTGTAGTAATTTGGGAATATTAGATATAATTGAAATATTATCAAAGAGAATCTTATGTCCGGTATCATGTTTATGTTCCGCAATGGCCGACTGCAAAAATAAACCAAACCTAAGACATCTTTGGTGCTCGGATATTAGCGTCTTAACCCGTTTCTCCGATGTACACTGAATCACAAAAACAAGGAACCCTGACGCGCCATTAGAACAAAAGGATGAAATTTTATCTTTGGGAGATAGGAGATGGGAGGAGCCCCAAAAACATCAACAGAGACGACGGTTACATGCTTTCCTTCATCTGTAAACCCACCATCGGAAATCTTCGTGAGTGATCACGCAGACGAATGGTATATAAAGTTTCCCTTTCTCCCTTTCCTCTCAGAAGAGCTTCGCCTCTAGTGTGGTGGACATACTGAGTTACCGGGCTCTTCTGTCTAAACTTTCTTGCCCTTTGTACAAATTTTTAATTCAGAAGTGTTTCGCCTCTGGTATGGTGGACATACTGAGTTACCGTGCTCTGATGTTTTGAAATTGGCCTTTTCATTTTTTTATTTTTGCATATTCTCTTATATTTTACTTTTTATTTATTGTTTCTTTTCTTTGTTCCTGAAGAAGCCCCCTACGACGGTGGGCGAAACGTCGAACCCTTTTAGTAGTTCTTTGACACGGTCCAATTCCGAAAAAAGTATATCCTGCACTGACTCTGGCCGTGGAAGCCTTCGTTATCATATAGTTTTGAAAATTTCGAAATTTACGAATTTTGTCAACGTTTCCGCTTTTTTTGACATTTTTACTTTCTTCAAAATGTTGATTAATTTTAAAAATTTTGATTCTTTTTAAATTTAAATTATAATTTGATTTACATATTTTGAAACTTTCTACTCCTTCAAATTAGGACTTTTTCGTAAATTTCGAAAATTTCTAATATTAATATATTGAGATTTTTGGAATTTTAAAATTTAGTTTTTTGTTTCAAATTTTGATTCTCAAAAATTGTTCGACATGTTAATTTCAAATTTGTAATAATATTGACTTATTTTAATTTTCACTTTTTCTTGAAAATGTTGACTTTTTATAAATCGTAACTTTTTCAAATTTTGTTTTTAAAAATTTCGATTTTTTATGAAAATTTTGACTATTTTTAAAAACATGAGCATTTCATTTACAAATTTTGTCAAAGATCCTAATTTTGTTTTAATTTCTACTTTCTTTCTTTACTTTTTACTTCTTGTACAGGCAAGATATTTTTCTTTAATTTGCAAAGCTGTTGTTTGGAGAAGTATTTCTTGTCTCATTCTTGCACAGGAAAATATATTGTCCAAGTATCATCATGCATGGTTTGTATCCCTAAATTTCACCGGGTATTGAATGGTTTATTATCACATGTGACATACCATTAAAAAAGGCATAAACTAGAAAAATTTTTCTGTAAAAACAAAGCTTTCAGTTGCTGTTAGTTTTTTCTTAAATAAATTTAAAATTTAAACGTGTTTACTACTTTTACCTCATTTTAAGAATTTGTACCTTTGTAACGAAAATTCTCGAAGACCGCTGCATCAAATAATAATTTATTTTAAACAAGAATTTATTTTACAACAAGTAAAAAAAATGAGGCTTATTCAACTGCAAAGAAAATAGTTCTAGGAGGTTGAATCCGAAATTTTGTATAATTTTCAAAAACACATTAAAAAATTAATTCCTCAGAAACTATAACATTTAGGACCTGGGTCATTAGGGATAAAAATCTTGCAAGTGACTTCACAAATCCACTAAATAATTTTGACGGTCCATGTGCCAACCAGCCCATATATTAAATTAATCAGAAAAATATGCTGAATTTGAAAATGATAAAATTCAATACAGCGTTCATAAGAAATAAAAAAGTTGACAACATTTTCTTGGAAACAGTTTATTTTAGAAAAAATAACGTACACCAATAAAAGTACTTAGAAAAAACAGCTAACTATGGTTTTTGATTTTTTCGATCGGACTTCACATAAACAAGTTACAGCTGACTTAAAAATGACGATTTTCAGTTTTTTCCAAATAAAATTAAGACGAATTGGACTTCAATTTTTTTCTTAGCGGAATATTCTTAGGCATTAAATTCTGCACTACTTTGGGCTGCCTTGTATCTCCAATAGTTTTCGAGTTCCCTGTAGTGGAAATCAAATTCAACCTGTATATATTTCAAAATGTTATCAACTTTCATTACTAACTATTCAAATATTTTCAAACTGGGTAGAAGAAATTTTTAAATCTCAAAATGTTATTTAAAACTTCTATCCTTTACCAACATTACAATTTTTCCAAAACCTTATCTTATTTTGAAAATTTCGATTTTTTTCTCAAAATTCTGACATTTTTGTTGACTTCCGCTACAAAATGAGTGTGACTTTTAATTTGTTAAATCACTATAATGTTAAATTGTTACTTTCCTCAGGAGGTTGTTATAATTATAATGAGAAACGAAAGTTATTGTGTTTTATAAAATACAAAATGGTCAAAATGGAATCGGGGAAAATTGTTAAAATTAATGCAGTTTATCAAGTACTGGTTACCATGACGTGGGAAATATATCGCAACATATTTCAAATGTGTAATAAAAATTGGAATTAGGGGAGTGTTTTTAGTGATACACGTTTCCAATTAAAATTTAATTTACAATTTAACGCAACCACTAAAATCTGCTCAATTCGATTGTCCCTGATTTTAATGCGGTTTTCATAGATACAAAATGGTTGCATTCATTAACATAAAAAAAGCATTTTTGCAGTTTTGTAAACGTAAAGTAAATCAGATAGAGCTTATACGATAGTGGAGGCCAAGTTCGACAAATCACCAGGAAATGTAACGAAACCTTACATTTAATGAGGCAAGGATCAACATATTGCAGCCTAGTTAATTAGATTGTCAGGTTGGATAAATTTTATGTAATTTTACGCAAACACGGTAATTTTATAAGTTGCTATTGGTTGACATAAAACAGGAAATAGTTCATAAATGCAAAGCATTGATGATATGGAGTGAAGCGACGCAAAAAGCTTGTAAAATATTTTATGTCTACAATCACAGCTGCGAACCAAACTGGAACAAATTTTCATCATTTAGAAGCTATCCTAATACGAGGGTAAATCAAATATGTACCGGACTTTGTTTTTAAAAGTTTATTGGTACAAAATACATATATGAAAGTTATTAACTATTTTTCTATATAATCTGCTGATTTTGGTATGCATTTTTCCCAATGTATTGGATTGGATTTCTTATCCTTTGTACCAATTTTTAATTCAGAAGAGTTTCGCCTCTGGTATGGTGGACATACTGAGTTACCGTGCTCTAATGTTTTGAAATTGGCCTTTTCATTCTTTCATTTTTGCATATTCCCTTATATTTCTCTTTTCATTTATTTTTTTCTTTTTTTTTTGTTCCTGAAGAAGCCCCCTGCGATGATGGGCGACACGTCGAACACTTTTTTTTAGTGCTATCATCATAAAAGAATGGAGACGTGTTTGCTAATTGCGTTAGCAGCGGGATCATAGAATTATTTACCTCCTAACAGTGGCGGCTGGTGACTTTTTGACAGGGGGTGCGCAGATGCAAAACTATTAGTAGTTAAGAGTTTAGGTGACTCCAGTGTCATAGCAAGATATTAAATTTAAGAGAAACAAAAGTGACACAAAAGGTGTGATATTTAATAGTATTTTTACGAATTAAATTTAATTACCATCTTATAATTTCCATTTCATGAAAACTGCATTTGAAAATAAAATATATTTTATTACAAGGTTCTAATTAAACTCTACAAAAACACAAAAAAATTTTTTTTGAAACAAAATCCGCTCTACGATCTTTTAAAGAAATAAAGTCTTCATTACTTTCTCAAAAAATTGTTTAAATCCAAATCCATAAATGAATAATTAGACCCTAGAATGGGTACTGCTATCTCTTTGTGAATAGCGGTACTATTGGCAGTTAGGCCTGGAAGCGGCACAATTAGCAATCGCAATCAGATCAGCCGGGACCTACGCATTTAGCATCATAAACGTAACTACACACTCCAAACTCCATATATGTAATACTTCTATATGGCCAGCTCCCTATTCTCTTCACGAGTTTGTTCCAACCAAATTCGACAAAGATGGAACATGAATTAATGGCGAGTATTGCGCATGAATTGAACAAAATGAACCAATCGCTACGCGCGGGTTAAACGGGTGTTTATGTTTGGCCGTGTACAGCTGATTTTGGCCATGCACAGATGATTTGTAGCACCTGCGCATTGCGACTCATTAATTCGTGTGAAGGTCAGCGAGAAAGAGAAGTCTTTCCCATGAGAAACGAGGAACTGGCCATATAGAAGTATTACATATATGCCAAACTCTGACTCGTACTCACCATTTGGCAATATCGCACATGCGCGGAGCGGCGTACCCCGGGCTAGCTTTAACGTGGTGTTCTGTAGTTTATTTCTCCGTATCCCGTGAAGACCGTTGATAGGCATCGCACGGCAGCCACGCTAAATGCATAATTCTGCGCGCACCAACTTATTTAAATTTCCTTATAATATTTAATATGTATAACGGAATCAAACGTTGGTGTATTTGATTCCAAGTTATTCACAAGTATTATTATGTGTAGTAGGTCATTATTTTGTGTTTAAAAATGTGATAAATCCAAGTCTTTTACATTAAACAGAAAAGAATAGATCGCTCATTTTACGAGGAGCGCGCGCTCTTGCGCTCTTTAAGACCAGCCGCCACTGCCTCCTAAAGCTTCTTTCAGTGGCCCAAACATGTGATAATCGCATGTTGATAAGTTGGGACTATAAGGAGGGTGTTCTAATGTTGCCCAATGCATGTTCTCTAATTTTTGAGGTGTCAGTTTGGCTGAGTGTGGTGTCGTGAAGCAAAATCACATTTCTGACCAAAAATTCGCGCCTCTTCCGCGAATATGGACGTTTTGCTTCATCCAATAGCTGGTAGTAGTAGGCAGCATTAACCGTATGACGTTCATGCAGAAAGTCGACGTGTACAACAGCGTTAATATTGTCCTAGTCGCGCTGGTCCGAGGAAGACGGGCATGGAGGTCATTTTTAACTTGAGTTCGTGCTTTAAAATTTTTTTTTGTGTTATTCAAACACTTGGGTTTTCTTAAAACAAGTATCCCCAAACTGTGCTTCTAGTTTACGAAGAATTTCGGCTTACACTTTCAACGGCAAGAAATTTAATAATAGTGCGCAGCGCAACGTGCGGATAAACTTCTTGCTTACTCATTGTATTTAGAAGTGGCGATCAGCGAGAACGGAATTCGCTTGAGCGCAGGAAGTCACGTGATATCCCCACCTAACATGTCTAAGACTATGCGCACACTCCCAACTCCCACGAAGCGACATGATAGATATTATGATTCATATTTGATTTACCCTCGTAGTTTAAGTTAATCTTTTAATTGTATATTACATTATTCTTTTTTATTTTGGTTCCTTATTGCCTCGTCCTGAATTCTACTAAATTTATTTAGTTACATTACTGCGTTACAAGAAAAGACAATATTGAACTAACAGAAAAGTTAAAAATACGCGCTTGAACATTTCCTATCGCTTCGACTATTACAAAAGGATGTAATACATTTCCTCTTGGAGCTTTCTGCGAGTTTTATCTTCAGGCATATTCATGAAACAGCGAAATAGATTCAAGTGGTGAAAATACTTTTAACGGAACTTTCAGAAAGTATCTAAAAGGCTACATTTCAATCTCGTACACGAGCCTCGACTTTACAATAGGAAACTTCCATTTGCTGTTTCGTGCCCAAATAAATTAAATACTTTTGTTCTTGAATTTTTCCGATGAAATAAAGCAAGGTATTTCAGCGTTCGCGTCAAATATGCGTTTCAATTAAGAACATTTTTGCTTTGTGTTAATTTCTATTCTGTTGCTCAAAAATGAAGGATGAAGGCAGGCGCGAATCCAGAAAGGTTTTTCGGGGGGTCACTTCCATTGCCACCCAGCTCCCCTGTTACATGCTTCAGTAGCAGACTGAAAAAAATCAATGTGCAATTTGAGATAAAATTTTGCTTTGTTTTGGTTTTGGCTGTTTGGTAAATTCTGGATATCTTGTAAGCGATAATTATAAAGCCTAGCATCACCACAAAATAAGTTATTTATTTCGTCGTGTCACAGCATCAGATTACATTCCTAAATAAGAAAATCACTGGTTACAAAGCACAAAGCCCATAAAATCAAGTCGATTATTTATTAGAAGAATTCCTGCGAAGCGATAATCCACGTATCAACAGCCTCTGTATATAATGTATGTAACGAAACCCAGATAGTAAAAAATTTGTCATTTTAAATTACATTTTATCAATATTCGAATATCATTATGAATGGCATTGTTTAGACTTTCAATTATTGGATCCCTGTATACACACACACACACACACACACACACACACACACACACACACACACACACACACACACACACACACACACACACACACACACACACACACACACACACACACACACACACACACACACACACACACACACACACACACACACACACACACACACACACACACACACACACACACACACACACACACACACACACACACACACACACACACACACACACACACACACACACACACACACACACACACACACACACACACACACACACACACACACACACACACACACACACACACACACACACACACACACACACACACACACACACACACACACACACACACACACACACACACACACACACACACACACACACACACAAATTAATTATAAGTCGATTTAAGAACTACGTTTTTAATACTCCAAGACACTCCAAAAACCCCCGTGGAATAAAAAAAATAATAATAATGTAAAATAAAATAATTACTTTGTAACTTGTAATTTTGAGAAAAGTATTGAAATTTCTTGCAAATTCATAAAATTCATTTAGAAATGGGTTGAGGCTCGAAAATTGACATGAAATTTTTAAAAGGAAAAACAACAAACACAAATCTCCTAAAAAATTGACGTTTCGTATTTGAAATTAAAATTTTAAGGAAAAAGTTGAAATTGGAATTAAAAAAACTAAAAGAAAGTTAATTTCCTAACTGTCAACAATTGTGTTGTAGAAGAGACCAGCTCAAACAAAATTTTTTCTGGAGTTATGGGTAGCTCTTTTGGGGAACGTATTTAAACCAGAGTGTTTCAGGTAATCAGTATTTTGGGAACACATATCTTTTAATTTGTTCAATCACCTGCTTCTTTTCTCTATTTTGATGATTTACTTTGCCTTACGATCCTAGCTCTAACCTCTAGTAACTGATGTAATCGTTTAGGTATCGGTAAATATTTAATGAAAAATGTACTTTTTAAGAAGCAGTTTATAAATGTCTTTCTGAAAACTTCATAAAAGAAACACCATTATAAAAATGTAAGCCTACAAAGCTTAACTGAGTTAAATAATAAGTAGATATTTTTTACCACTTCATGAAGGTCTAAATTTTGTGCAAAACAATCCAGTTGTAGAAAATATTTCTTCTTGAATTTGCTGAAGTCAATGATTTGAGTAGTAAACATTTAAACGCTTGAAAACATAAATAGTCGCACATTCGACAACATAAAATCCTGGGCGATATTTACTTTATAATTCGCGAAAATGTACCAAAGAAGGTGCAGCTGTGCCCCAAGAAATCTAATCAGCAAAAGTATTACGAATTATAGCACCGGACGTCTTTGTCAGATTAGCTGTTAAAATACATGGATATACAATGAGATATCAATTTAGCATAAGAATATTTCTACAACTTTTTATTTTTCATTTTATTTCGTATTTTTCAATTATTTATTTTAAACTTCTTGAGCCTCTCGGAGGGGGACACTTGCCCCTGGTGCCCCCCCCCTCTGGATCCGCCACTGGATGAAGGTTTATGTTTAGTTTAAGTGTACGTCGAGAGTTTGATTCTAATTAATGTAAGAGGGCTTAGATAAGTAATTACTGCAATAGCATTCAATATTTATAACATTGTGTGATGTAAAATTGATGCGAAAAATTAATGAGCATCTTGAAGCGACGAATTCCATAAATTGGGCTACTAATTAATACTGAATTAAGACGCTTCTCAAGAAGAGGCGAAAGACATCAATTTTTGTTTTAATTTTAGATTGTCCTTTGATTATTCATTTTTTTTAATTCGGTATCCGTAATTTATTTTTTGTCCAATGTTTCATTGATCATAGATAACGTAACATAACTTTAACATAAACAATAAACTAGTGGCGCGATGAAAGCTAGAGAAACGCGTCGTTTCTTACAAAATGAAAGGAAATACAATTACTGTCCTTTACTTTAAGGCATTTACTCAAAATAAAAATAAATTGATAAAAAAAATTGTTAAACATGAATTTTGTGAAAAAGTTGTCTAAATAAAGCTGCAAGGTTTTTAGCATTACAGAAAAAAAAACAGACGTCTTATGTGTTTTTTTTTTAGATAAGAAAATAGTAGATATACAAGGTGTTGCTCAACTAATTATTCAATGTCTCGCAGGTGATAGAAAAAGTCCAAATATTTAGTTGGCTTAGAATTGTCTGCTAAGGAGTTGTTCTAAAAATGTCATTGCAAAACGTCAAAGCGTTTAAATCAAACACCGAATGAACCGTAAAATGCGGAAAAGCTCGAGAAACATGTTTATGGTTCGCGTTTCGTGCCGCGAACTCAACTTTACGACGGAATATTTTCAATATTATTTTACCTGAGTGGGCTTTCGTGTTTATGAATTATCGCACCTTCGATGACGCGATGTGGGATATCTAGCAGTAATTCGATACCGTCCAATACACCCGCGAATCCCACGTACTTCTATTCTGATACGGCAACAACAAAAAAAAGTCTAATGGCTTGAAGCGACTCTAAAAGCTCGGTAATTTAGCTAAGGGGCTATTGGATGCAATCGCTCGAAAAAAAGGCACATAAAACACAGGAACGCCGCCTTTAGATTCGTATTGTTTCGTGCCAGAATTTTTCTCGTTTTCGTTTTTTAGCCAACAATAATCGTTTATCTACCTCGGTGGACCTTAAGTTTAGTGTTGTGTGTTGTTGTTGTTAAAAAGTCTTTAAACATAAATCTTTGTAATTGCGGGAAACATGTCGCATTAATTCGTTACTATAGTTAGTATAGAGGATTGTAGCGAAAATAAACCATTTACGTTTTTAGAAGTAAAAAAATGAGTTTTACTTGAATAAAGTAGGCTAAAATGTAACCCTAAAAATACTCCACCTTTTTGTAACAGTTTCATTGAAATCGATTTTGCAGTTTCCGTCCGATTAACCCGAACAAAAGATCAGTCGACAGACAGACAGACACATAGATCTCTTAATTTTATTAATATAGATTAACCACTGGATTACAAATCTTGTCCGCTGAAACCAAAAAAGATTAAAAAACACAACAAAGGTTGCTGTAACGGGTATCTCTCTGAAGATGATAGCTTGGCTATCGAAACGCGTTAGAGCACCCTTTGTTGTGTTTTTTAATCTTTTTTGGTTTCAGGGGACAAAGTTTGTATTTCAATTTTTGAAGGCTCAGTCCGTTCCACCAAAAAAAATATATGTAGATTAGGATAATAACTTAAACGAGTTGATTTTCATTCTAATAATCCTCATCTTCTGATATTTCTTCGAACCACTATTTTTCGTAAAAAATTACGTTAAATTGCCTGTTTCTAGCTGAAAAATCTCCATAAATGTGGTTATATATTTGTGCAAAATATTATGTTATAAAATACACTAATTATTTCCTTATTGTAAATTTAACGAGCACTCGCATTTTTCAGACTCACGTCTTAATTAAACTCGTACCTGCGGTCCTGCGGATGGTGGAGTTGGAAATAATTCAACGTTTGTCCGCCGGAGGTAAATTGCTGAGCGGGACTCAAACCGCAAAATACGATAATTTCAGTTTTTTGCATTCCGCTGTTAACTCTCTCCAACATTGAATATCAGGATGATAAACAGTTACGCAGCCTGGTAGCTTCTATTTACATTAATTTAATATTTTCAATTTAATAGACCACACCGCAAATTTTCATTTTTATGTCACTCAAATTGTTTTATAATGTTACGTTACCTGCGGCCGCTGGCTGCTATAAAATCAAATAAAATTCTCTGTTAACTGCGTTTTGCTTTGTTCAATTGCAGGGCTGTTGAAGCTAACTTTAATGGCCGCAGGTATTCCATAAAAACAACCCTTTGCCACAGTTAGGGTCAGCCCCGGATTTAAGGCGATTGAAGCGATTGGGGCAATCGGGCCCCGCACGTGAAGGGGCTCTGCATCACCACCAAAATTAACAAAAGGTTATGTTTCGAAATTTGAAGCAAATTGATTTTGACGATAGACGATAAATTTTAAATTATTCAAATAATTAAAAATATATTTATGTTGGCATTGATGAATGAGATTTATTACTGTATTTATTATAATACTAGCTGCTACTCACGACTTCGTCCTCCGACTCCGACTGACCTTCGTCAGTAAATAACTGTTTTTATAAAAAATGTTAACATTTTGCCAGAAGAAGACGACATCATCCAAAGACTAACGAGGAGGAAATACAAAGCTTTCTGCGCAAGCTAAACGTCAAGAAGGCTCCAGGTCCAGACGGAATTCCAAAACAAGCTCTGAAGAGTCTTCCTCGCCAAGCTGTCAAATACTTTGGAGCAATAGTCAATTCCATGTTTAAGTATCGGTATTTTCCCACAAGGTGGAAGTCTGCAAACGTTATCTTCATTCCTAATCCAAATAGGGATGGAAAATTTCCCCAAAATTACAGGCCAATCAGTCTCTTATCCATCTTGGGTAAGATGGCGGAAAGGATTTTGAGGAAGCGTCTGCAGAATATTATCGCGATTGCTACATCATTTCTATGGAATAATTTGGCTTCCAACCTATGCATTCTACCTCAGACCAGCTGCTGAGAGTGGCTGAAACATGGTTGAAACAATCACTCAACGCATGAACTTAAATCAGGTAGGTATTCTTCGATATCTCCAAGGCATTTGACATAGTTTGGCACCAAGGACTAGTCTACAAGATGCACCAGTTTGGAATACCTCCAACGATGGTTTAAATGGTAAGCTCGTTCCTTGACCAGCGCTCATTCAGAGCAAATGTGGGACAGGAACTATCAAACCAGTTTAGTCTACAGTTTGGGGTGCCTCAAGGCTTTGCCTTGTCACCTCTGCTGTATTTTCTGTTCACAGCGGACATTCAGAGAACCAATCCAACAATCGACCACACCTTATTGGCAACTTACGCAGACGACGCAGCTTTGGTGGCGTACTCTTTCAGTCCAGAGTTGGTCAGAAGACGACTTCAGAAGGCAACAGATAGTCTACTAGATTACTTGAATCAATGGAGAATCCAAGTTAATGCAGACAAGACCCAAGCAGTCTTTTTCAACCGAAGAAGACTCAACCATATGGTCATGTTAATGTTCATGGGTAAAACGTCGATTGGAGACTTCAGGCAAAGTATTTAGGTGTAATTCTCGATAAAATACTTACATTTCAGGCACACATCGATTATGCAGTGTCCAAAGCCTGCTGAAGGGACTGCTGCAAGCGATGATTGGCAGAAATAGTAACCTGTCCATTGGACTTAAAGTGTTACTATACAAATCAATCATAAGACCAGCGATAACCTACGCATCCGTAGCTTGATCACAGGCGGCGGATAATCAGATGAAGAAACTCCAAGTGTTCCAGAACGTCTTTCCAAGACAAGCCAGGGACGCTCCATGGTTTGTGAGAAACAATTAACTCCATAAGGAAGCTGAACTACCCCTGGTAAGAGAATTTCCTAGAAAAACTAATTCCATGGCGATGGTAAGAGCGGAAACGCATCCCAACGAGCTAGTTCGAAAGTCAGTGAATTACGACCCAAACATCCCAACTAGGATTAGGAGACCAAGGATGATCCTCTAGGCTGCGACTCCCATTTCGGAAATTTTTGTTTTGTTTGTTTCTTATATTTCAGGCAAAACGGCTTACAACAGTGTTCCAGCACTTTTGTACTGTTCCGATGGAGGAATTGGGGGCCAAGGACCTGGTCCCGAAGAAAAAGGGGTTTTTAGTCGGTACCCGTAAGTTGACCGAAAGCACGACACAATCTGGATATCTTCCCAGATGTCCTTAACGGATGTTCCCCCGCTTTAACAAAAAAAAAAGTTAACTTAAATTTTACTTTCTCGAGGTTTGATTTTCTTTAAAAAAACTTTTCATGTTAGGCATTGCCCATTTCGCGATGCAGTTATCAATTGAATCCACTAACCAAGTTTAGGTTTCTATATCTAGATATTTAGGTTATGCATTGGTCCCTTAATAGTTAGCTACATAGACGTAGGTAGGATTTCCTTCAAGGAAAGCAACAATCATCCTGAAAAATTTATGAACAAAAAACAAAGCCTTCCAGCTGAGTAATAATGTACATATATTTTTAATTAAAAACTACACTAACTAAGGAGATCGAGTTTTCAGATTTAAAGTCGAAATTTCGAAAACGAATCAAACTTTGAGAAGAAACCTTTCAGAAACTTCAAAAAATGTCAAAATTTCGCAAGAGTGGAAACTAAAAAAAAATACGAAATTTCCAAAGGTCTATTCTTGTGAAAAAGTGGCAATTTCCATAACAAGTCAAATTAAAAAAAATAATGCAACTTCCAAAAATATTTCTTTTAGAATTTTTATTTTATTTAAATATTAACATATTCTTGAAATTTACAAGAAATCTTTTTCTCAAAGTTTTCTAAAAAGATTATCTCAGACCTAGATTTCTATTAAAATTTCGATCCAGTTTTTAAAAAATAAACGAATGTTGTGAAAAAGTCGAAATTTTAGAAAAAAAATTCAATTTTAAATGGAAATGTCCAGAAACAGAATATGTTGAATTTTGAGATAAATGTCAAAATTTGCAGAATACGATAAATTTCGAACAATAATTTGAAATCACAGGGAATCAAATTTGAAAAAGAAATTAAAAAAAAATAGATTATTAACAAAAGGGCTTCGACAAAATCACGATTTTGAAAAAATACGTACAATTTAGAGAATTTAAGAGAAGAAAATCTAAAAAATATTTCAAGTTCCCAAGAGAACATTCAATTTTAAAATCAAAATTAGAATTTTGAAAATAAAGTAACAATTGAAATACAAAACTTGTCCCCTCAAACCAAGAAAGATTAAATAACACAACAAAGGTTGCTCTAACGCGCTTCTAACAGCCAAAGCTATCATCTTCACAGAGATACAAGGGGACAAGTTTCGTATTTCAATTTTTGAAAGATAACCAAGGACCAGTTCGTTCCATCAAAATAAATGTAGCAATTTGCGAAAAAGGACGAATTTTGAGCAAAAAAATTTGGAAGGATCGGAATTTTCAGTAAATCATATTAAAAATAAAAACCTAACCTTTCACAGAAGCTCGAAAAATTGTCCGAACTTTCAAAAAAAGTTAAAATCCTCAATGGTCTAATTTTATGAAAAAGTCGAATTTTGAGAAAAAATCCCAATTTTCAAAAACATTATTCTTCATGGTAGACCCTGTTCTGAAGATTTAAAATTCAGTAAAGACGTGGAATTTATAAGAAATATTTTTCTCTAAATCCTCAAATATATTTTTCTCAACATTTTTATTAACATTCCGATCCAATTTAGAGAATTTTCAGAATCATAAAACATCACATTTTGAGATAAAAGTGGAAATTCGTTGAAAAAGACGAATGTTAAGAAAAATTGCGAAATTTTGAAATAAACGATTCTTGAAATAAATTTTTTAAAAGTAGAATTTTGACAATGAAGTCGAAATTTAGAAAAATTTGAATTTTGATGAAAAGGCAAATTTTAGGAAAAAGACGATTTTAGGAGAAAAAGTAAACATTTTGAAAAAAAGGCGAATGTACCGAGAAAACATTAAATATCGGATATTGAGATAAAATTCAAAATTTCATGAAAAGAAACCAATCGAAATTTCGAAAAAGTCGAATTCTAATGAAAGGGCAAATTTTGGGAAAAATACTATTTTGGGAAAAAGGCGAATTTACCAAGAAAACATTGAGATGAAATTTAAAATTTCATGAAAAGAAACCAGTCGAAATTTCGAAAAAGTCAAATTCTGATGAAAAGGCAGATTTTGGGAAAAATACTATTTTAGGAGGAAAAGTAATAATTTTGAAAAAAAAGACGAATTTACCAAGAAAACATTAAATATCGGAGATTGAGATAAAATTCAAAATTTCATTAAAAGAAACCAGTCGAAATTCGGAAAAAGTCGAATTCTGATGAAAAGGCAAATTTTGGGAAAAATACTATTTTGGAAGGAAAAGTAATAATTTTGAAAAAAAAAGACGAATTTACCAAGAAAACATTAAATATCGGATATTGAGATAAAATTCAAAATTTCATAAAAAGAAACCAGTCGAAATTTCCAAAAAATCAAATTCTAAATTTTCAAAAAATATATTCGGAAAATTATCGAAATTTGAAGAAAAAAAAACGAAATTTCGAGAAAACTTCGAAAAGGACAAACAATTTAAAATGTTCCAGAGAAGTTAAATTTTAAGAAAAAAGTCGAAATTTCGGAAACAAACAAAACTCTGGGAAAAAGTCGAAATTAGGAGAAAATGATCAAAATTCTGAGAAGAAAATCAAAATTTTGAGAAAAAGCGTTTAATCTTTTAATAAATATTTGAAAGTTTCCAAAAAGAGTCAGATTTTAACGAAATTGCGAAAAAAAGCGAATTTTAAGAAAAAAACGAAAATTTAAGAAAAAAACGAAAATTTAAGAAAAAATGGAAAATAAATATTTATGTTCTCTTGACTGCTCGACTCAGAGGAAGCCATGTGGCGTCAGAAAATATCCAATATTTTCATACACCTCGAGATTTTGACAAATTAAAACTTCCAGAAAGTTTTATCGTAATTTTCGTACAAGTTTTAAATTAAAAAAATAGACTTTTTTTACCAGAAAATCGAACAAATTGCGAGGAAAATGCAATTTTAATAAACAAGCTAAAATGTGCAGAAATAAAAAAAGTCGAAATTTTCAGAAAAAGTCGCATATCCAGAAATGGCGAAATTTTGGTAAAAAACGACGAATTTTTAAATAAAAATTTGAACTTACGATAGTCATGTTAGATAAAAGAAGTGAGTTGAAGTACAAGATTAAAAAACACAACAGAGGTTGCCCTAACGCGTTTCAACAGCCAAGCTATCATCTTCAGAGAGATTGGTTTCAGGGGATAAGATTTGTATTTCAATTTTTGAAGATAACCAAGGACCAGTCCGTTCCACCAAAAAAGAAGTGGGCTTTTATGAATAAATGCAAAATTAAAAAAAGAAAAAACTTTGGTAAACAATTACGAAATTTGAAAAAAAAGTCGAAATGTGGAAAAAATATTTCAAAGAATTTTGAAGCTGGAAAGAAAAGTTTTGGTCCCTCAGTAAAATACATAAATTTTTGGTTTGCTGCATGAACTAGAGGGGGCAAGCGCCCCACCCTGCCCTAAGCCAGGATATTTTCTTTACTATTATGTGTAAAAGGAAATAAAGTAAATACTATTAAAAAAATACCTAACAAAAATAAAATTTTATGTAATCAGCTATCCAAAGTTACAAACAGTTTATGCAATTTCATCGTTTGTTAAATTGAAAGAGTTCGACTTGTTTGGTTTTACATATAAACTCGATAACAGCACAAACATTATTTTATTTCTGCTAGCTTCTGAGCAAAACAAAGACTAAAAAAAATAGAGGGCCCCGCAAAAGAATCTAATGGGGCCCCGCACTTATTGCATCCGGTCCTGGCGATATGTATTTTCCTTCGTATGCTTTTACGGTGTGCTACAGTTTCGGTGGTGAAATAAGAAATCGTAAATAGTAGTTTTGAAGCAAAATGTATTTTTTTGTCAAATTTAGGTTTTAAAAACAATTTTTTAATCATTTAATACATGAGGTACTTTTTGACGTTTGAAACTTTGATGTAATGAACTGTAGTAGTTTTAAAGAATTAAGCGATCATAGGGACTGCCGACAGAAGTGAAAACTTAAAACTAGAAAATAGGAATGATTTTTTGTTTGAATTTTTAGATTAATTGTAGCGTCAAAAAGTTAAATGTCATGATTTGTAAATTGAAGTAAAAAATAAATTAAAGTAATTTTTGACTTTGTTAATCAATAACTCGGGAAATAATGTTGCTGCAGAAATTATAAGTAGAGTTTTAAAATTTACAACGCACTTTCCCAATCCTGCTTTTTATATTATTTTACGATTGTTTTTCTTTCAGTTACAGCCTTTTGAAATCCCTTAAAATTTTGAAATTTCCTTTATATCTCTTCTGTGCCTATTTAGAGTAGTTTTTGAGCAGAAAAAGCTGATACATATCTACAGTTCCTTGGGGTCAGTGACAGCTCAAAGGGGGTTTAAATTATAAATAGGGATTTTTTTTCAGCGTAATTACACCTGAAATTTTTTTTGATCATTACTATTCGAATTATACTCATTTTTCTCCGCCTTCCTTTAAAATTAATGTCATTAAAACTGAAACACCCTAGACATTAATAAAATTGAAGTATCAAGTGTCTAGTCTGTCTGTCGACTGATCATTTGTCCGGGGTAATCCCGGAAATTGCCAAATTGATTTTAATGAAACTTTTACATAAATGTGGAGTATTTTTTAGGGGTACCGTTTAGCCTATTTTGATTCCAATAAAACCCAACCTTTCACTTCTAAGAACTCATGTCGCGGGGGTCAGCTTACTATAATAAAATTATAAAAGCGTGTAACAAAACCTCCAAATAAAAATTCTTCCAATGATAGGTTTCACATTATCAAAATTCAAAACTAAGCAGCCACGGTGATAATTAGCGTTCTTGGCGATTTCACACAAACTCTTAAAATCCGGAATGCATTGTTCTCAGTACGACTACTATACTTTTGGCTTTCGCCTTTGCTATAATAAGCGGATAAAATTACTAATAACGTCGATTTTATGGCACAACCATAGAAATAACTTTGATGTGTGAAAAATATTATTATTCATGCACGACTTGATTTTTAATTTTGATTATTTTAAAGATTCCTTAGATCTAATGTTACGAAATATCTTCCCAAATCCACCAATGTCCAAACAATAACGCCAGTAAAGTAGCATTCGAATAGTAGATATTGGTATCATTCTGACATAGATTCTTATCAAAATATATATTATTATAGTTATATACTATAATTAAAAGCTTTTACTTTGCTTGCCATTTTGGTAGATCTAGTTGCGAAGTTCTTTTGTATTAAATTATGTAATATCGTACATATAGAAAACATTGCAGGCTAATAGTGAAAGTAAAGTCTATTATAAGTAAATATCATTTCAAGAATATAGCGCATATGGCAATTTATGACATTTTTAAATATATTTCAGTTTCACTCGAGTACAGTTTTAATCGTGCAGAGTTATTGCTGGCAGTTTAGTAATTTCTCTAACATTTTATAACTCCTTTGTGCTTAAAGGCGCAAATAAAAGTAAGGAAACCACTTAAGGAAATCAGTGACAGTGATGTAAGCAACGAGCTTAATGGATAAAACCAAATTTTGATGTTGGATATTTATCTGCACGATATTCAAGTTAAAAGATATTGCAAAGTATTTGATTTGATTATAGATAATAGACATTATTTAGATTGGTTACCAAAGATTTTACATTTCCTACTTTTACTTCCAAATTGCCAGACTTCAGTCATATTTTCGAAAAGAAGTGATTCAAGTATCTTCAAAAAATCTCTTAGTTAAAAATATGACATTTGGTATAAAGTTTACGTTTCTAGTAACAAATCGATCGAGAGCTTTTCATTTGAGGAAGCAATTCGAATATTTCGAATGATTTTTATTCAGTTTTTGTTTGAGATCTTTAATAACAAAGTTGAAAAAAAAATTTCTTGATAAAATATTATTCCTAAAGAAGTAATCAACTGAGAAGTCAACAAACAACCTAAAGGGCTTCGTCTAGAAACTTCAAATTTCGCACAAATACATTTTTTTTTAATTTGTCACCTAATGAGGTGAGAAATGGATTAAAGTTGGTAAATATTAGTAAATACACGCAAAATTTTGAAAAATCGTCGCCAGTTTTGGAAAAAAATCGAAATTTCGAAAAAATACCGAAATTTCGAAAAAATACCGAAATTTCGAAAAAATACCGAAATTTTGAAAGAAAATCTAAATTTAAAACAAATCGAAAAAAATAGTGAAAAATTTTAAAGTAGACATTCAAAGAAAAGTCAAAATTAAAAAATCGAAATCTTAAAAATTACCCCAAATTGTAAAAAAATTTCGCGACTTAATAAAATTGAAATTTAGAAAAATATCGAAATTTTTAAAAAATTTTTAACCATATTTTCTTACATTAAAAGTGAAATAAACAGTTTTCTAATTTGGGTGTAAACTTTTGACTATTTTCTCGAAATTTCAAGTTTAAACTAGTCAAGATATTTTTCCAAATTATGACTCAATTTAAGCTTAAAGTTTATATTTTTTTGATTTTAATTTTAGTTTGAATTAAAAGTCCAAATTTCTAAGCAAATTGCAGACTACAAAAAAAACTAAATTTATTTAAACATAAAGGAAATTCCATCTTCATCACAAAATTTTTACTTTGCTAGAAATTTTTAAGTTTTGTGATCGAATATTCAAGATGTTCCGAGTTTAAACAACATTTTAAACTCATAAATTTTAGAAAGCTTTTCTCAATATTTCGGATTCCTTTTTTGTAAATTTTGAGTTTTTCCAAAATCTGAATTTTTATTTTAAATTTGTGGCTAAAGCTTGAAATATTTGCACAATGAGGGCGTCAGGAGTGTGCGCATACTCTTAGACATGTTAGGCGAGGAGAGCACTCAAGCAAATTCCGTTCTCTCCGCTCGTCAGTTGTAAATACAATGAGTGAGCAAGAGGTTCATCCGCACGTAGTGCATATTCGCTAAATCCATGTAACTTTTGGAAGATGATAGAATATTGACTCGCATTAATTTAATGGATGACATATTTATTTTTATAATTATGTGGTAATAAAAGTACAAATCCGTAGTTACCTAATACAAGGGTAAATCAAATATACGAGTATATGAACCGGAATTTCTCTCATGTCGCCATGAGGGCATCGAGACTGTGCACATACTCTTAAACATGTAAGGTGGAAGTATCACCTGACTTCAAGCCAATTCCATTCTCGCCGTTCGTCAGTGGTAAATACAATGAATGTGTAAGAGGTTCATCCGCACGTTGCGCAGCGCATTATTCTTAAATTTCTTGCCGTTAAAGGTGTAAAGCTCGCCGAAATTCTTCGTAGACTAGAAGTACAGTTTGTTTGAAGAAAACTCAAGTATATGATTGGCACAAAAAATTTTTGGAAGGACAAACTCAAGTTGAAAATGAACACCACGCCCGTCATCCTCGAACCCATGTGACTGCGGACAAGATTAACGCTGTTCAACACATTTTGGAAGGTGATCGCCGTTTAACTGTTGGTGAAATTGCAGCTCAGATAAGGATAAACTTTGGGCTCAATCCATCAGTAGAGATGAGCTGGGGTTTTGAAAAATTTCTGCCAGGTGGGTACTTCTTCTTTTGGCTGAAGAACAGAAACAACAACGTCTGGAGATTTGTCAGCACCATCTTGGACGTTTTCAACGTGAAGGTGATGGTTTTTTTGCAACGCATCGTTACGTCTGATGAGACTGAATCTAAACATGCAAACATGGAGTGAAGAAAAAAGGGGGAAGGTGCACCAGTTAAGGCAAAAACTCGCCTCTCAGCTGGAAAGGTTCTTGCAACAGTGTTTTGGGATTTTAAATGAGTTGTGCAGGTCGATTTTCTGCATGAACGTCGTACGGTTGATGCTGCCTACTACTGCCAGCTATTGGATGAAGCAAAGCGTGTATATCGGTGGAACAGGGGCGAATTTTCGGTCAGAAATGTGATTTTGCTTTACGACAACGTCCGCCTCCCTCAGCCAATTTAACACATCAAAAATTAGAGGAAATGCATTGACAACATTAGAAAACCCTCCTTATAGTCCCGACTTATCACCATGCGATATGTTTGGGTCACTGAAAGAAACTCTAGGTGGTGAGCGATTCCATAATGATGTTGCTGTTTGTGGGCAATTGGTTGCAAACATGCCTCTCTTCTTTTTATGATTAAGGCATTAAAAAAGTCCCAATCCTTTGGGAAAATGCATAACAAAATCAGGAGATTATGTAGAAAAATGAGTTTCATATTGTAACGAAATGTAAATTGTAGAATTTAGTGCATAAGAAAAGCAAACGGCAGATAAGCGTTCCCGAAATTTCGGCAAACGATAAGCCTTATCTGCCGGATTTTTCTAGAACCTGGAGGCCAAAACTATATTATCTTTCCCTTAGTTACTTAGTTAGAGTCAGTCAGTGTAATTAGTGAGTTATTAGTTAGAAGCAAATAAGTGAGTTCATTATTCAGTTGTAGTGTTCCGAGTTTAGTTTAATAATAAAGTGGGTCTTATTCAATTCACGTGTTAATAATAATCTTGAACCGATAAGCCTGTAACAATATATTTATTTTTTACCAATAAATTTTTAAAAACAAATTCCACTTCATATTTGATTTACCCTTGTATTACAACTGTTAAGAAGTACTACTTTTGGTTCCTATCAAAACAAAAGGAAACTTAAGTGGAAGTCAAATAGAGTTTGGAACAAAATTCATAATTCCTGGCTGGCTTTTAAAAAATCAAATCGATCTGTCCGATCGTTTTTCTTGAAAACGCAATTATAAATTTTGTTCCAAGCTTTATCACCACACTGTATAATCTATTAAATATTTAATATCGGAACTAGTTTATCTATTTAGCATCACAAATTATAATTATCAGGTCAATATTACATACATAGATATTTAGTATTTAAATATCAAATAATTGCAAAATACTTGATTTATTATTAGTAGAATGTATTAACAAGAAAGTAATTAAGTCTACACTTTATTTTCATGAGGTTTATATAGAATATAATATACTCATAATAACTTACGTGAAATTAGGTTGTATGAGATATAAATAGAACAGGAAATAAACAGAGGAAATTCCGCAAAGTGTGCTAGTAATTTCATAGCAATAATTCATCTATTTGCATATTTCATATTTTAATAATTGATTTAAACTTTGTTTAACGCTGTTATTATGAATACTAAATTTTTTCCAGGCCTGGATAACAATAATCATCTTTATAATTTCAAATTTTGAATTTCCATAAAAAATTTTATCATCTATTTAACCCTCTTAGGGAATCTTTTTCAATAATTCTTTCTAAGAGTTCATGTGCAAAATTTTATGCTTCCAAATCCATTTATTTATGCCGTACACAGTACATTGTCTGTCCCAGTGTATGGATTTTTATTTGGTGGTGAGATCGTATACTGCAGGTGAAATGAATAAAATTTTATTAAGATAGGCGCACTGTATTTTATACAAACTATATATGATTGTCAATTTAATTTTTAATTGAACTATTTTATGCCTACACATATCGCATTGTTAATTATCCGGTAGATGTATAACTTTAGACGCAAACTGCATTTACTTTCTAAATAATTAATACGCCGTGGGATAATTAAATTAGTTTGTATTTATAATAAGCGTATGGGTTAAGAAAAAAATATGGTTACGAAGTGACTTAAATGGCTGGACTGGAGATAAAAAGAAAATTACGTTAATAAAGCGGTGATATAAGCAGGTTCACGTAAATTAATTTAAATTCATTTAACGCATTAATAGTGGAAGCTGCTTCAGTAGTTTCCTTTTCCACTTTAAAAATGAATTCTAATTAAGAGCACATTTTTTGCATTATCTCTAAGTAAAAGCAGATATTTTATGTGTTTAAGTGATTAACAAGATAAATATTAGTGTATCCTAGCTATTACCCACCACTTAGTCTGCGGAAGTGGATGAATAATTTTACAAGGTAACGTAAAAAAACGTTCAACATTAAAGAGAGTTTTTAAATTCGGTAAATTGGAGCATCGATTTGTTTTGGTTGAGTATTTTTTCTGGTTTTAATTAAGAACCAGATAAAATATAATAATATAAAATTTGGGTAAATATAACTAACTTAATCAGCTATGCACAGCTTTAAAGAGTACGTGCAGATTCAGAATGATGTTTTGTTCAAATTCGTTGATACGATCATGTGTGTTAAATACATACATGGTCACATCTGCCTAGGTGCCTAGCGAGTCCCCGGACATATATTGAGTATTGACAAATGACCAATCAAATGTTCTGTAATTAAACAGTTAAACTTGCTTAAAATTGAAAATATGTACAACCGCAACCATAAACTAGTTTCGGCCTTCCTTGGCCTCATCAGCATGGTAAGGTGGTTGTATACACTTCCAACTTAAAGCCGTTAGTCAGTCGTATAAGTATCCAAGAGAGTAAACCTCCATTGGGTGACTTGTAACTGACTTTTAACTGTTTATTACGCAAACATTTTCGCTACATGCTAATTGAAGCATTCTTTTCTGCTGAGATACATATTTTCAATTTTAAGCACGTTTAACTGTTTAATTACAGAACATTTGATTGGTCATTTGTCAAAACTAGATGAAAGTAAAGTCACGCCGAGGACGTTTGTATCTATGGATGTTGCGATGCAACCCGTGATACAAGCTTTGCCTCATCTACGTGAACTTTGCAATTGCAGTCTAGTTTTCATTAGATTCTAGTGAAATTAGATTCCAATTGCATCGTAATAAACTTGTATATATTCGTATATATAAGGCTTATTATCTCAGCATATATTGAGTAGCAAAGTTATGCCTTATCGCATTAGATGACGCTGTCAAACCATTATCTTAAGAGAGTCCTTACGACAAGGTTTTGCTTTTACGACAGATGATGTGTCGTTGCTGTCAGATCACTTATTTACATAGTCAATAGAGAAATATTACTTACTTCTTCTGGATATCAATTTAGGTGCATCTGGAATAGTTTTTCCAGATAAAACTTATCCTATTAGCGACCTCGCCTGGCAAGGGACCTCTATACCAATTTTGGTCAAAATTGCTTCTGTAATTGAACAATGGAAAGAGGGCAAACAAAAAGACAAATGCATTTTCACAGTTGTATACACTATCGCCTAAAAGTTTGGAAACAGACCAATTATTGAAGAATTTAAAAATTCTACCGAAGTAGTTAAAAAAGTAATCACTAACAATAAATATTTATTAGTCACTATGGTTGTTACTGAAAAAAATTGTAATTCTTCAGGATTATTTCTTGGAAATACTTTGTATTGTAATTGACCACTTTAAAACTTTCTTTTCCAAATGCAAAGATAGGCTGTTTACACACAACACATAGGTTTAACTGATATGGATCAAAGGACATTCTGGGACAGAGAAAAAAGAACGCGTTGACAAACTGGCAAGGAAGGATTTGGGGGGACAATTCGTTGGACCAGAACCAGACTTTCCTCTGGCTAGATCAACCATAAGATCTCTACTTAACGAAGAAATTCATCGCAAACACAAAGCCCAATGGGCATCAATAACAACATTCCGACAGACTCACGCATCTATTAGAATGCCATGTAGGGAAAGGGCAAAACTATGCCTAAAACTTTCAAGCAATAATAAGCTTATAAGCAATAATAACCTCAGGAAACTTGTAGGGATTTGAACAGGTCACTGGCGATTAAGCAAACACGTCCACAGAATGGGAATTATAAACGACTCGAGTTGTAGGGGGTGTTTAGAAGAAAATGAGAGTGTCGAGCATGTAAAGTGTCATCGCCTGGCACTAGCATCAATCAGGGGATCCACGCTGGGGGACTTCTGGCCTACTGTAGCCAGTTTGAGAGCAAGGGACATTCTTCAGTTTCTCAACAAGGTTGGGTGGCTGAAAGAATGACCAAGGACACTTCAATTACGAGGATAGCACAATGGGCCCGGAAAGGGTGGCTTAAGTGCTGGCCTAAGCTCTAGACAACCCACCTTGAATCCAAAATCCATGGGTTTAACTATCAGTTTTAAATTGGATAGCATCTTAGCAGATGTACTTGAGCTATTTTACTAGGTACTTTTGATTTCCTAACCTAACTTTATGAATTACAATATTAGCGAAGACATGTAATATTAGTTTCTTGGATTGTTTTGTTTTAAAAAATTGTAAGCCATAGATACTATAAGCTTTGTACAACAAACTTCTATCTGTACTCTATACCGTAAAGGATGCAGTGAGCAGTATCTACTAAAAAACTTCGAGATTTCCTGCACAATTTCACTTTTGTCCGGAAGCGCAAGAAGAGAACAAATAAGGACCTGGAAAGGTCAGGATGATCGAGGGTCACTTCAAAACAAGAAGACGAGTTTGTTACATTATTTTTTAAACAAAATCAACGTTTAACTGCCCTCAAATTACTGCTCCTTTAAACGAGGCGTGTGGCAATCCAGTCTGGACTATGACTATTCAGAGCCGTTCACTCTCTATTGGCTTAAGAGGACCTGTAGCTGCTAAAAAACCTAAATTAACAGCTAAACATAATTTTGGTAAAACGAACTGGTCCTTGGCTATCTTCAAAAATTGAAATACAAATCTTGTCCCCTGAAACCAAGAAAGATTAAAAAACACAACAAAGGTTGCACTAATGCATTTTGATAGCCAAGCTATCATCTTCAGAGAGATACTCTGAAGATACTCTCTGAAGATACTCTGTGAAGATGATAGCTTGGCTTTCGAAACGCGTTAGAGTAACTTTTATTGTGTTTTTTAGCTAAACATAAGGAAAATAAATCAGAATGAATTAGAAATAAAGATTGGACATCTGATGGATACAGTTCCTTGGATGGATGGGATCAAAGCTTCAGATATTTGGAGGTAACTGAAGAGTTGTTGTACTTCGCTCAAAAAACGAAAGAACCTGGGAAGTGCGTACGGTGTAGAACGTCAACATGTGGTGGCAAACTAATGGTTTATGGATGCTATAGAGGCAGCAAATCCGGGAAAATTACCAACGCAGACCGTGAATTAAATTATTAAAAAAAGAATGATAGTCAAAATATCTGCAACACAGTTAGGGTTAAATATAGTTGACTCTAATTTTTTGTTTCAGTAAGACAATGATCCAAAGAGCTTCTCCAAACGTGCAAAGGATTTGTTGAGAAAAAGAAAGACGAGAAAATGTTACAAATAGTGAACTTCCCCTCTAATCACCAGATCTGTCTCCCACAGAGTTGGTATGGGGCAAACTATAGACAGGAATGTCAAAAATTGTTTGCCTTCCTCCAGTTCAGACAAATTGTGGAGATACCAACAACACGAATGGCAAAATCTGAGGCATGTTAAACAAGTTTAATTTACAGAATGCACTAATATTTGGGAGCGAGTAATAAAACGCAAAAGTGGTCATTTCGATGATACGAGTGTTTGATATTTAATTAGAAATGATTAAACAAGAATTTTATATTTGATTATGCTTTATTTAATTTTTTATGTCTTTATTTAATGTTACATAGTGCTTTAAAACTTTTGAACGGTAGTGTACATTAATTAGTTATGGTACTTAACGCATTTAGCATTTGATGAATTGGAACCAATCGAAAACATATCGTAATTGTCAGGAAAAAATTTCTCTCAGAAAAACAGAAAGACGCCGATTTTGTTTCAGAGAGGGATAACTTTTGATGAAAAAAAATCATAGATCGAATTTCACCGGGGGTGTCTTTTCTAAAATTGTAATGGGGGTCAAGTGATATGTTATTGAAAGGGGTTTTTGATTCTCTATACACTGGAGCTCCGTTTTTGAAATTTGATCAATTCGTTTAGAAGTTACGAAGTCTTGATTTTTCGCCAAAAATGAAATTTTTGCTTTGAATGATGATAACTCAGTGAAAAATCATCGTACAGGGTTCAAAAACCAGTCAAATTAAAGAAAAATTGACATGTTTGCTTTAAATGCCAATAACCTAGAAAAAAAATCATCCTTCAAGCTGCAGAAATTGATCAAATTAAAGCAAATTAAAATTATCTAGAAGAGTATTGTAATGGGATCACTGGAAACATTATTGAAGCCCGTTGATATGTTTAATAGGAAACAAAAATTTCAATGCTTTTTTTTATTATTTAAAAGTACAATGATAAAAAAATACAACTTTAGATTTAGAAACTGCAAGCTTAAAAAATTGAAATATAAAAATTATCCCTTGAAACCAAGAAAGATTAAAAAACACAACAAAGGTTGCTCTAACGCGTTTCGACAGCCAAGCTAGCATCTTCAGAGAGATACTAACTTACAATTCTTGAATTTCAATTTTTGAAGATAACCAAGAACCACCAAAATTATTGCAAGCCTAAAGCTTTAACTTTTTTTCTATTTTTCATTACAACTATTTTTGTTCAAAGACATTTTAAAAACCACCTAAAAATTGGGGAATTTTTATACCCTTTAATTTCTATGGCTAGTGTATTATTCTTTGCTTTGTTATTTTTCATTTTACTTTATCCTGAAAACTAAACCGAAAATGATGCATTGGATTAACCGATTAGGATATATTTTTTAGGTTTAACGCCGTCGCTTACACATTATCTTTACAATTTTATCTTTAAAATAAGAGTAGATGTTAGGGTACAAAGTTTATTAGAAACAACAATCTTTAATTTGTTATTTAGGCTAGTTTATAACAATTTTACGCGCTAAATCGTAAATTATAATGTCAAAAATATACTTTGGCACTTGTTCAGATATTTTGGTGTAAAACAGCATTTTTCATAGTTTCTCTTTCACACTAAAGCATATATTACGTTGGGTAATAAGTAATGTCCGTTTTTTTTCTCAAATTTAGCATATTTCATTTTCACCTCTAGAATCATCAATAGGTTAATTATTGATATATTTTTCATCATTAGTTATAACCAGGGCTTTGAAGCTGGAACTGAACCGAACACCGAAAACCGAAAAAAAACCGTTATTTTCGCCAGAACGAAACCCGGAACGAAACCGAAAAAAAAATATCGGTTTATTTCGGTTCGTCGAATTTATATACTTAAAACAGTTTTTACTTCATACTTAAAATTGTATTTTTTTTTAAATTTCAATTTTTTTTCTCTAAATTTTACACAATTCCATATAACTTTCATCTCTCATTTCTGATTAGATTAGATTAGATTAGAAACTCACAATTTCCACATTTTCTAGAAAATATTGACTTTATTTTAACTCAAATTAAAATTTTAGGTTTTCACTTGAATCTTTTTTCGAAGATTCTTGACTTTTTCTAGAAATTTGAAGCTTTTATCTGGAAATTACTCTAAATATTTCTTTTTTTCTCCTAAAACTCCCAGTTTAAAATTAAAAAAAATCCTGTGTTGTATAAATAAATTAAGTAGTAGTGTATATTTCATTCAAGCTAGAAAAACTCGGTTTTCCTTACAATTTTTTTTGCAAATTTGAGTTTTTCCTGGAATTTGGTTCCAAATTTACTTCTTTCTTTAAATTTCAATTTTCTTTTTCTCATTTAATATCTCTATTTTTGAAGTTATTAGTCAAATTTTCGATTTTTCGTGAATTTTTTTCGTTCAAATTCCACTTTGATTTTAGTATTCAAATGTTTTTTCAAAATCCCAAATTTAAATTCCTGATGCCGACTTCCTAAATCTTCCAAAAATTCCAGGATATGATTTTTTCTGCAAAATTTTCGCCAAAATCTCGCAGCTTCAAATTTAACCTAGAAATTTTTAAATTTCAAGTCAAAATTTCAGCATAAAATCCAACATGATATTCCGATTTAAAACTGGGATCTTGGAATTGGGGTTGAGATTCTTACAGTAAACTTAAAATGGTGACATGTTAAAAAATGTATAATTTAAACGTGCAATGATTTTGTTTTCGTTAAAATAATAATTTTTCATTCTGAAAAGGGTTTTTTTTCCTCAATTTTTCGACTTAAGCCTCAAAACTGCGATTTGATTAAAGTGTAGAAGTCAAAATTGTGTGTTCTCCTAAATATTAGGTAATTGGTTTCGCTAAATTTCTGTTATGAATTCACATGTTCGGCCCTTTTCAAGTTCGGCCCTTTGCTCCTTGAACTTTTGTGTCGAAATTTCGTTCTAAAAATATTAAGTTTAATTCACAAACTTTTTAGCTACGGCTGAAATTATTTTCTAAAATCTCGTCTTTAAAATTGAAATTCGCGTTTATTTTTTCATAAAATTTGTCGTTGATCTTAAAATTTCAATTTTTTCGTAAATAATTTAAGCTTGGAAATAATTGAAGTTGCACATTTTGGGGAATTTTTTACACTTATTTTTAAATGTTAGCAGAAGTTAGATTTCAAACGCAAAGTGCTTAATTTTAATTTAAAAAATTTATGTTTTTTTTTATTTTGAATATTACTTCAAAATCTCGAAAAAATATCCAAATTTCAAGAAAAAAGTCTTGAGGAAAAACAAACTAAATTTATGACAAACAAGTTTTCAAAATTAATCTCAAAATTTCGAAGTCCTGAAAATTTTGAGCTTTCGAACTAAAAGTCGAATATTCGAAAAATCCAAAACACTTATATTTGTCAATTTCTTATAGTCACAAGTCTCAACTCTTAATTTCGAGGACAAATGTATACCACTTAAAGAATAAAAGTCAACATGTCAATAAAAAGGGTTAGGTGGTTGCTAGAGAAAGGCTAAATTTTGTTTAAAATCGAAATTTTAGAAAAAAAAATAATAAAGAGTACGTACAAGTTTAAATTTAAAACTTCAGAAAAATTTTACTTTTTATGGAAATTTTGAAATTTTCAGCAACATTTCCAGAAAAAAATCGAATATTTGGATTTTACGTCAAGACTTCTAAACTAGTTTTTTTCAATTTATTTAACATTTCTTCGGCCCAGTTTGGCAATATTTAAATTTTATGGTTTGTTGACAATTTTCTAAACAGTTTTTGAATTGCGACTACGTGATATTTAAATTTATTGAAAACGTCATTTCATGACAGTTCACAAATTAAGAGGTTAGTTTATTTTACATAGAATAGAAATAATCAAAAATAGAATACCAAAAATTAGATATGGAAAAATAAAAATTTATTATTTTGATAAATCAGGAAAATATAAAAAAATACATTAAAAAGGTTGTAGCACTGAACATCGATGTTTCGCTCTCACTTGAGCTCGTCAGCAGTGCATAACATGGAAAGGGAACAATGAGGAAGAAATACTTAAAAAAAAAAAATAAGGGTCTACCATGAAGAATACTTCTAAACTAGGGTAAAACTTTTGAAAACTCGTTTTTTAAATAAATTGAAGTTCTTTTCTTTGAAATTGGGACTGTCCTGCAAAATCCTAATCCAAAACTTTTTATTTTATAATTTTTAGTCCTTTTTATTTTCGTTTATTTATTTAATTTGATCTTTTTAATTGACAGTTCTAGAAAACAAAGGCGAAACAGTAAAAATCAATTTTATTAGAAAAAGCGGGTTAAAGTTAAAACTTCGATAGAGAACTAACATTATGAAAGAAAAAGATCTCTCAAATGTTCGATTTTAATCGCCAAAGTTCCTATATTCTCGAAGTTTTCAACTCTAGGGTATATAATTTAAGATTTTTATGAAAATTCCAAGTTTAAATTTAAAATATGTAAACCCGATTTAGTTGTTTTATAATGTTTAGGTTTTTCTTAAAATTTGAACACAAATTGAACTCAAAATTCGAAGTTCCAGCATGAAATGGTTAAACTTGAAAAATAGAAAATATTTTCCTTCAATTTTAGGCAAGGTCAGAGTAGTTACGTGTTGTAATATTAAATTCTTTAGGAGTAAAAATTGATGCAACTCCTGGCCGATTAAATCAAATTAGATTTTCTGCCTCTCGAACTGGAATATTTTATGGACAATGTTCAGAAATTTGCGGGGCAAATCATAGATTTATACCAATTGTAATTGAAAGAATTTCTCCAAAATATTTCATTAAATGATTAAATAAAAATGTATAACATTAAAAAGCTGAAAGTCAGCACTGGTCTCTTAAACCATATTTTAATAGATTAACGCCTATTTTTAATGAAAAATTTAGTTAATACATAACATTAGTTTGTCAGACTAAAATAATTAAATAATTAATAATTTTTAATCCCTCAAATAGCTCCTTTAAATTGATTATTTCTATTTTTTTTGTCGGAACAAAAACCGGAACTGAACCGATATAATTTTTTTGCCGGAACGAAAACCGAAAACCGGAACGAAAAAAATAGCCCTGGTTATAACCTCTCAACGTCCAACGAATTTCTTGATGACTCTTTTGTAGAAACTCTTCTAGTTTGGACTCAAAAAACGCATGCAAACAAAATTTTAATTAACTTAACGCGGAAACCACCCTCGAACTGTTCATTTATTCATCACATCATCACCACATATGACACAAATTTCCAGAGCAGGTTTTCTTTGTCTCGACTAAAATTAAGATGGAACATGATCCAACAACCATAGTGAAATGTCAGTGGCATCCGGCTCGAAGGACCAGACAAATGTTTGATATATTTTGACTTGATCGTACTCGAAGGACCAGAAAAATGATAAGCTTGTTTCTTGCTTTTAAATGTGGTTTTATTCACGGTCTCCTTTTGAATGTATAATTGGTATAAAATGTCGAGGGTTGACCAGGCAGGCAGCCCTCTGATGGAAGAGGGAAAGGCAGGTAGAGAGATTTCTCTCTTCTGGAGAATTTCACAGGGAACATGTTCCGAACAAACAAATGCCAAAAATGATCAATTTTATCAACTTTATATTCCATTTCAAATGAATCAAAATTCACAAAAATTAAAATTACGAAGCAATCAAAATAACAATCGGATAGAGCAACAAATTCTCTTTCCAATGACACGTGTCATAATAATAATTCTAATTTTCATTTGAATCTTTTATGGTTATTAAGGTACCAAAGGTGTTACAAGGTGTAACGCCCTCGGTCGACGTCCAATATCAACCTCGGTGCGCTATTATCCTGTTATCGGTCGAAGTACACTATCGACCTCGGTCGTTATTGTCCTGTAACACCCGTGGTGCGTTCAACCTTCAATGTCCTACAAATCTGTTATTTAATTCGATTTTTTTAAATATTTAGGATAAATTAATTTATGATATCTATTATGTCAAAATGATTTGATTTAAAAGAAGATAACAGTCAAAATTGTTGTAAACGCCGCTGTTACATAGCCCTAGGGCTTTCTTACTACTATAACGTAAAAAATAACAGACCTGTAGGACATTCAATTTAAATAAAGCGTATGTTACTTACTGCCAAATCCATTAGAATACAAAATTAAAACAATTAATCAGTGGCCAAAATCATCTTGACCAATATCAAGTTAATACCAACGACAAACATTTTTTTCCAAATCGGATTTTTCAACATCATTTGTGCATGCCATGTAACGTCTCCAAAGGTGGGTCCCCATTTGAAATTTAAATCACCATAAAAAGATGTAATATGTATGTAAAACAAAAGCAAATTCGTCGGTCCTAAGAATGACGCGCTGGACGAAGCAGATAACGACAAAAGAAATAAAACGAAAATTCCATTTTTGACAAATAAGAATATAAATAGGGAAAACGTGATATCTCTGTACCAAAATATGTTTACATCTGCGTGGAATAATGTTGTTCCCGGGGCACATATGCTCGCATACATCATGCCTACATACTCGAGATGATTTGAATCTAAAAAGAAACAGGATACATAATGGTATCTGATACGACCAGAGTTCAAATCTTCTGATCGATATTTCCATTTTGTTGCAGTGAGAAAGCAGTCCCACACAAAAGTAGGAGCTTTGACAAGTTTTATTCTTGTTAAAAAGGGGGATTGGTTAATCTGTACCCACTATCTGCTATTTAGAATACTTCGCAGATGTCCTTTAATCTTTCGCCTGTGTTTTAACCCTACACTAGAGCCAGAAATTAGGGTATGTAAAAAAATTTCCAAATTTTTAGATGCTTGTGGCAATCTATAAGAGATTGCCAATCCTTAACAAAACAGGTAACTTAAATCTATAGTTTTGGAGGAAGCAACTGGCGAAGAAAACTTAATAAAAAATGAATGGATATGAACACAACTTCGCAAAGAAGATGCAGAGAATATCTGATTTTAAAAAGATTGTAACTCAAAGTAAAATAGTCATAGAGAAAAGCAAAAAAATGCAAATTAAAGCCCAAAGTTTCTAGTTTTCAGATAATGTGCTCAAGATTTGTTACCTTCAGCAGTTTTTGTCCAATTAATAGAAAACCATAGGGCGAAGTTTTTGTTGACATTTAAAATGGTTCAGGGACTTCAATAACTTTTTTCCAGTGGTCCCATCATAAAATTCTCTTAGATTATTTAATTACTTTTAAGTTGACTGATTTTCAAGCGCTGTGCAATAATTTTTCGCTGATTTATCGTTGTTGAAAACAAAAAAGTCATTTTTAACTTAGTCAATCAATAATTCAGGAAATAATGATCGTACGGAAATACGAGTAAGATTTTGAAAACTTTAAAGCATTTTATAGGAGCCTTAAATATTGGTTTTTGATTATAAAATGTTATTATGAGAAAGTTAATTGAATAGATAGACTGGAAATAGATAGACTGGAGGTTACTGACTACAAGTTTTCAACCTACGAGGGATTCCAAAGAAATGTTCAAAATGTTTTTTAAGCAACAATTCATATTCCCATTATTAAAGAGATGTTATTTTTAAGTTTTTAGTTTGAGTCGTAGTTCCTGAAATATCGGGATTTTATAAGTTTGGAAAGAAAATACTGAAAGAAATTGGAATTGATTTCCGGTCGCGCGGAGAAGTTTTGCCAAATATTGGCACTTATTTACACGAGTTTTTCTTCGTTTCTTAATCATTTCAAGCTCATCTGGCGCTAATTTGATCTTTGTAGGCAAAATAATGAATATTGTAGAAAGTTTTTCATAAAACTTTCGATTTCGATTTTTTTTAAGTGATACTGTGCACTGTGTAATAAATTTTACCTGAAGTAATTGTATTTCATGTAAAATAAAATATGTTGTGCGGCTTATGATCTAATATTTTAGTAGTATTGTGGGAAATTTTAAAATGGTATGTCGTCAAACAACTTAAATTTCATGATAGCTAAAGTTAATAAAATTAGGTCATCTCTAGCTGAAACTATCCTCCTTCATATAAATACATATCCTAAAGTCCTAAATAATTTCATTTAAAGTATTGAATTTGTCAAAAGACCTTATGAAAGCTTGGGTTATTTTCCCATAGCTTTAATTTACCCAAAATTGAGGGGATTCCCCAGTATTTAACAACTGAATTGTAAAGCTACTAAATCAATAGCCCTTTACTGCTCTCAATTAGTTGGGTAAAATTAACTCAATCAGGTAATATCACTAATTTGCTAATATATTGTGTAAATACATAAATAAACGCGGAAGGAAACAATCGCTTTAATATTCTCTTTCATGCTTTGCGTGATTTAATTAGCGGTCTCCGACGTAGTTTACATTTAAATAATTTAAGCACCGTGTGTAGGTTGTCATTTTATTAGTACTAAATTGGACCTGTAATCAACATAAAAGCAAAGCGGGTCTTCGGTCTGGTAATTAAACCATCAACCATTTTCATTCTGATAGAGGGTATCAACTGCGCATAAAATGTGATTAGATTATTCAGAGGAAGCTTTTTGCTGCTGGAATGATTTTCTTTCACATTTTGTTAACGTTTTCTCAGCGCAAGTTTGACTTTTTGAAACAATATATTAAACATATTTGAATTTCAATAACAATAAAGTTGGGATCCATTACCTAAAATTGTCATTGGTGTTCGAATTTTTCAAAAAAAATACAACATAATTTATCTCCAAAAACAAAACTTCAAATTCGGAATTTAAAAAAATTAGGCAGTTATACTTTCCATTGAAGGCCCCGGGTTCAAACCTCGGTATCGATTGAATTCTATTACGAGTCTTACTTATGGCTGCATAATACTGTTGACTTGCATTAGAGAATGCTAGTAATGCCAATTAGCGTGACGGCGATACGAATTGACGTAATAGTAACGTCAAATCATAAGTTATTCATTTATCAAACTTCGCTCACTTCAAAAAATGTCAAAATTTCGAGTTTACAACCGAAATTATTAATAAATACAATTGCGAACTTGATTTATAAAAAATTCCTTGAAGAAAATTTCAAAATAATGAAATTAATTCGAAATTTTATTACGAGGGAAATTTCTGAAAATATTTGCCTCATGACTCAAGCTTCTGTCAATGTCACAGCCCTTGATCCTGAAAGCGATCGCCTCTCTCATCAACCTGTTATGGCTTTCGTTTTAGGACACAATCATGTCAGAATTCCACGTTTAAAAATTGTTATCAAAATTTAATTACTGAATATTTCTTGACAAAACTAGTATTCGGCTTATACGTTATAACATTTCTAGTGTTTTAGTTATCGAAAGCTGGATAAATTCAGAAAACTTGAGAAAACATGGGTATTTTTACGAGGATGTTACGATTAGATGAAACGTAATTATCCAGATAAGAATTTCAGGTTTAAAGAGAATGAGTCTACATCTGATAAATTGCCACAATAAGCCTTAATTAGCTGCAATGTTTCAATTCAATGCCCCTTCGGATAGCTAAATAATTATGTATGTAATACCATCGTAATTCTTCCTGTGGTAATTTGAACTGATCGATATCGAAGAAAAATTAAGGTAACATCCAACTTTTAACTTGTAAGTCTTCGTTGTCAAACAAAGTGAAACCTTAAACGAGTGTTACGTGATATTTTTTTCACCATCACTTTTTAAATGCATTGGGCATAAGCTAATATTAATTTTTAGCTGGTTCATCTTACTACATCCGCCGAGTTTTATTAATTACAAAATGGACTATCGATTTCGAGAAATTTGATCAAAGTAAGTGGCATACATATAGGAAGTAAATAATTTCTTTAAAAATTATCTTCTCATATTAATAACATTATGTCTATCTGTCATTTCAAAATAACATCTGTCTTTAGACAGAGATAAACATTACAAACGTTTTGAGTTTTGTAAATCTGTGAGGGAAACATGTGATACCTACAGTGATAGTGATGCACAAAGCAAGATTTCTTGTGTTGCTCGATATCTTCTTGTCTTGTCTTGTCTTGCAAGACAAGAAGTTGTTTTACTTCTTCTCTTGCCAATTCTCTTGCTGGGTTGATTCTTGTCTTGCTAGCAAGAGTCTTATTCTTTCTTGTTCTTGCTAGTTTGTTCGTTTTCAGCATGAGTAACGACAAAATAGGTTAAAAATTAATTCTGACGCAATGAATTTAAGTAATACATCATCTATAAAAGATGCAAGAACAAAGTAGAACGATACATTTGGAAGATGAATCCGAGAAACCATTGTTAAGACGTTGCCTACAGCCAAGGACAAATTATTATAAAAGGTCCAATTAAATATATTATGTTGCTGTGATTTTGTTTTGGAACAACGGCATAAAAAAGCATTATCTTTTTAACAAATTGTAGGAAATTGCAATTAAAAACTTGGAACAAATTTATAAAGAGAATTATTTTGTTGCAAAAAGTAATGATGCCTTCTTATCTGCTTCAAATTCCATGATTGAAAAGAGTGCGTTTAATATCTTCAATGAAGTTAAAGATGGATGATGGAAGATATTAGTCGGTCAAAGCATCCTTTTCAACATCTAACTAGACATGACAGCTATTTTAATACCGACGAACGGAAGAGAATACGAATATTTTGGACTGTTGGTGTAAATTCGAAATTTCGTATTTAGTATTATTTAAAATGGTTTAATTGGTTTAACGACCAGATACACTACCATTGAAGACTATTTTCTTAAGCATCGCTGATTATAAGAAAATATTGAAGAAAGCAAGAAATCTTGCTTCTTGCTAATTTTTTGACAAGAAATGCTAAAAAAACTTCTTGTCTTGTTCTTGCTCACATAATTCTCCTCTTGCACTTGCAGCAAGAACAAGACGAGAACAAGAAAACGCGAGACAATGGAAAAACATGGTGAGGCTAGGATTGTGGGATTGGATATCTCATAGGCTTTCGACGGATCCTGGCACCGATCTCTTCTCGCCAAATTAACATCTTATGGTCTTCCTCCTGGACTCTGCCATTTGATATCCAATTTTCTTGCTGACAGATCTCTTCAGATCGTCGTCGATGGCATCTCATGCGAGACATTTGCGATTAATGCAGGGGTGCCTCGGGGGTCTGTTCTGTCTCCTACTCTATTTCTGTTACACATAAACGATCTCTTAACTTCAACTTCCAATCCTATACACGGCTACGCAGATGATAGTAACCTTGTGTCATCTTTTTTCTCCGACAAACCATTATACATCGCTGCTTCAGATCGTCTAAGGGAATAGCAGATACAGACAGAATCGGGATCTCGAGGATTATTCTGGAATGGGGTAAGAACAATTTGGTCGACTTCAACGCTTCAAAAACTCAGACCACGGTTTTCTCTAAGAAAACATCAAGGGATAATGCAACAAACATACTAATGGACGGTAAAATCCCTCCGATGGGATCTAATCTATCTATCCTAGAAGTGAATGCGAGCACTACCTTCTCTTGGGACGATCATGTGCGCGCCATTGCCAAATCCGCCTCTCAGAAGCTGGGCTTTCTTTTTAGAGCTAAAAAGTACTTCACATTTCATCAGTTATCAACACCTATACAAAGCTTAAGTGAGGCCAACACTAGAATACTGTTCTCATGTTTGGAGTTCAGCCCCAAAGAAGAGCGGTTTGCCTAATTGATGACGAGAGTCTAACCGATTCTTTCGAAACACTAGAGCACAGGCGTATGGTTGGTGACTTGTCTCTTTTCTACAAGTACTATCATGAATGATGCTCGCAGCAACTAATAGGATTGATCCTCCCAAGGGCAAGATTCTTGAGGCATACTAGAAAGTCGGAGACAGCAAATTCCTGTGCGGTCCAGCTTGACACAGTAAGGACTTCTGTCTACGGAGACACTTTTTTCTATAGAACTTCCAAGTTGTGGAACTTGTTATCGAAAGGAATTTTCCCGAAAAATTACAACCTATCCTTGTTTAAGAAGGCGGTTCATTGCCATTTATCCTTTTTTCCGCATCTTACTCGCAGTGCTTTGAAAGCATAATGGGGTTACCTTTTGCGAGTGGATTAAACAAAAAAAAAATTGTGAAGCAGTGAACACCGAATCTTTAAACCATGTGTTGTTTACTGACGAAACATGTTTTTTCTTTTCTAGACTTTACAACCCTCAAAGAATCCAAAAAAATAGGCACTTGAGTATTCCTGTAAACACGTTGCACCTACTCTGATTTTCGGATATGTTAATAAATTCCATCGTTGGTATATTTTTTATATACAACAATCTTAAATGTTTAATATGCTATCAAATTAAATAATCCGGCTCTTTGAGTATTGGAAATTAACTTTGTGAATGCGTCGCATTTTATTTTTTTTATGAAACATTTTCAGTTTGTGTCCGACCGGATAATTAATTTTTTACAGACTTAACGTTTCGTTATTTTTTACAATTTCTGTTTTACTTTTTGCCACACCGATTGATAAGAGATGTAACAGAAAAAGCCTGATGTTAAGAATAATAACAAAATTTTGAAAAAAAGAATGTATAACCACGTCGATGAAATACATTTTTCCTCATTTTCACTCAATTAGATTGGGACCCAAGTCTCTACGAATCGCTCTCTTTACTATTGTATCTAGTTGGCGGTATTGAGGAGTCTCATGATCCATAACTCTGCGCTCTTCCAATAGTCTTATCGTGTCAGGAGTAAGCTTCCTGTCTCTGTGTTCTCCAAATGTGCAGACCTTCTTGGCTGCCACTGAGATACTTTTGATTAATTTTTCTGTCAGCTCATTTAAGGCTAGGTTCTTCAATGCGTTCGTCGGTGGGCGAGGGCACAAAACGCGAGAAAAATCCAAGAAACCATTGAAGATAATATCAACATGATCCAAAATGGCTAAAGGGAAAGTGGTCTATACAAGATGAAAAATAAACAGGGCATAGTAGTATCAGAGAAAGGTAAAATCGTTGCTATTATCGAAAACTTCTATCGGAGATTGTACAGCCAGGATAAAGTTAGGATAAAGGACGAGTGATCCAAAACGTCGGCTTCGAAGAGATCCCCGAAATTAACCAACAAGAACTGAAGTTAGCACTAAAAGAGATGAGACACAGAAAGTCTCTAGGAGAAGACCAAGTGACAAATGAGATGCTCAAGACTGGAGAAAAAGCTTTAGACAAAGCACTTCTTATTCTCCTCAACAAACGCCTGGGAGAAGGAAGAATTTACGATGCATAGAGAAATTCTGAGGTCACCATCCTCTTCAGAAAAAAGCGATCCAACGAACATCGAAAAGTACTGACCTATCAGACTTATGTCGGTACTATACAAGCTCTTAACCAGAATAATCATCAACCGTCTCAACAATAAGCTCGATTTCTACCAACCTATGAAACAAGCTAGATTCAGAAAGGATTACAGCACGATAAATCATATCCAAACAGTGCGCACGCTGATCAAAAAATGCACTGAATATACAATGTCTTACTCCATCTGGTATTTGTCGATTACCAAACAGCCTTCGACTCTATAGAAATCTGGGCAATCTTGCAAGCGATGAACGCTGCAAGGATGGAATCAAGATACTGAAACCTCATCAGAAACATCTATGAATACACCACTCTCTACATCAAAGTTGAAGAAGACGTAGTCAGACAAGGCGACACTATTTCCCCTAAGCTGTTTACGCTCACACTACAAGATGTCTTCAAAAACATGGACAACACAAAAGAGTCACTATCGATAGAAAGTTCCTGAGTTAACTACGCTTCGCTGAGGACATCATCCTAACGACGCGAATAAACTTAAAGAAATATGAAGGGAGCTGAAAGAAGTTTCAGAGACTTAGTGGGACTGAGGATGAACCTCCAAAAAGCAAGGTTATGAGTCCAGGACAACATTCAGGTTACGCTCGACAACCACACACTTGAAGTGGTTGAAGAATACGTGAACCTTGGCCACAATATCAGGCATGTCAAAGAAAATCAGGCTGCAGAAATCACCAGGCGAGTTGGCTTGACATGGCATTTGGAAAACTTGGCCATATCCTCAGGAAACCGAATATTCCTATCAACCTGAACCGGAAAGTCTTCGACTCTTGCATATTGCCTGTCATGATATACGACCTCGACACAGTAACCCTAACGCAAAGCGGGGCGCATCGTTTAAAGGTATGTCAACGAGCGATGTTGGGAATCAGTTTGAGTGACCCAGTCGGAAGTGAAGCCATCAGCGCAAGAACAAGAGTCGTCGATGTCATAGAACGTGTAATCACTAATAAATGGCGCTGAGCAGGACAGGTCGCCAGAGATGATATTAAATGGACGATGCTGATAATACAATGGAGACCCAGGGAAACTAAACGAAGAGTTGGACGCCCTCAAACAAGATGGAGAGACGATATTCAGAGGCGAGCTGGCAAAAACTGGATCTTGATTGCTCAAGGTAGAGAGCGGTGGGAAAACATGGAGAAAACCTATGTCCAGGAGTGGATGAGAACTGGCTAAAGAAGAACATGAAGAGGAAAAAGAAGAAGATGGGGACTCTGTTCAGTGAATCTATTCGTTTTTACTCCAATTTCATAATCAATTTCACAAGAAAATACGAACCACTTAATCTTAATGGTAATCGTCGAAACGCCTTCAACGAACTTTATTAATACTTTCAGAGCACACAGCCGAGAGAAAATGTTTTTGCGGACAAGGAATACATTTGTGTAAATATTTGGGTTAAGTGGCGAATCGATATATTTGCGAGAAAAGCTTCTCCATTAACGGACACGGAATGACAAAGCCAACAGCTCCTATGAGTACAACGACTACAATGTGTACAAAACATTTAAATTTCAAGGGTGTACAAGTTTCATTTTCCGGACGACCTCCGAATGTAAAGCACACACATAAAAGTTTCATGATCAAATGAATCACGATTCATGAATAATAATAAATCGTTGTTGGTGTGTTAACAGTACTTTTCTCGCCCATTAAGTGCTCGTTAATTATCGAATGCACTTTTTTTTCACTTTCACTTTACGTATTGTATCACAACTGCATGTGAAATGTAGCGTGAATGGATTATGAGCTCTTAGTAATAGACACAGATGGATTATTATATGATTTTAATGGTATCAGATGATGTTATCGTCGCGTTTGTCTGATTTATCCCACTCTAATCGGAAAGCTGAAACGAGCTTTTTCAATTTTTGTAAAATTAATGATTTCCAATTACAGTTATAGAAGTAGGAAATTTAAGATTTCATTAGTTTTATTGGAACAATTATATCCGCGGGTGACAGAATATTATCTAACGATTGTATCCGAGGATAAATAAATAATAAAATATTGATATAAATATTATAAAATCAGTGTAGCAGAAATAACCTGCTTCCAGATATGATGCAATGAGTACATTTAACAACTGTTAAAGTTTGTGTTAACTGGATTTTGTCGCTTTCAAATAGTTCAATTACTGTTAAGTTGCATTTTAAATAAATCAAGGTGAGCAGACTAAGCCACTGGGGCCATTTTTAACATTATTTCTTGTACAGTTTCTATATATTAATACCAAAGGTAAATCACCATAAAACAGTAATTATAGTTTTCATGAGGATTTAGTATTTGCTTCAGTTTTGATTAAGAATGAACTGAATACCTATATCAATTATTATAAATTAGAAATTAAAACTGCATTAGGTGCGTTGAGTGATTTTTCATAGGGGAAAATCTTGTGATTACGAGTGACCATCACGCCACTGTTGCGTTACCAATATGTTCAAGGGTTAACTGTATACACGTAGTCGGTAACTTGGAATAAATTCAGTAAATCAAAGAAATTTGTTTTCGGAAATATGCTCGTACATGTCGATTAATAGTTTAATTTGCGCTCTTTTTGATGCGGGAAAATTGTATACAGAATATCCCAAATATGACGTCATTGACGATTTTTTTAAATGGCAACCCTATTTTTTTCTTGACTATTCTTAGAGAATATATCAAGTTACACATGTGTACCAAATTTCAATTTGTCATTTAAAAGATATTTAACAAATATTAACCAATTTGAAAAATCAAGGAATCTGATTCAACTCAATAACCTTTTGTCAATAAATGTTCAAAATATTGTCCATTTACTAAGACAATATCCTAAACGGAACTGAAACTCGTTTTGAACATTTCTAATTACTTCGGGGGAAATTAGTCTACACTCCTGTCTTATTCGTCCTTTCAATTCCTCAATATTTGCAGGTTTGGTCTTAAAAACTTTGCTCTTCAAATACCCCCATAAGAAATAGTCTGTAGGTGTTAAGTCCGGAGACCTGGATGGCCATTCAAAAGGTCCTCTTCTACCAATCCATCTGCCTGGAAATACATCATCCAAATATTCACTGACAGGTCTTGCAAAATGAGGAAGGACACCGTCTTGTTCAAACAGCTTCGATCTGATCAGGAAACGAAATAGTTAAATCAGGAATTAGCTCTTCCTGTAAGAATTCTAAATATCCTGCCCCATTGAGATTTCTTTGGAAGCAAATTGTTCCTATAACTTGATCACCTACAATCCCTGCTCAAACATTGACTTTCTGTGGATGTTGAGTGTGGCCTTCTCTCATCCAGTGTGGGTTGATATCTGCCCAGTAACGACAATTTTGATGATTTAGCTTACCATTTAACATAAACGTTGATTCTTTTAAAAATAGGATATTTTCTATGCTTGAAACATTTCTGTCCACTAGATCCCCATTTGTTTGCCAAACTGGAGTCTTCTATTAGGATCATCTTCTAAGACTTCATGGAGGATTATTATTTTATAAAAACGAAGTTTTTGCATTTTCAGAATTCCTGCAACTGAAGAATGGCTAATTTCGAGCTCCCTACCTATCTGACTAGTGGAGACATGAGGATTTTCTTGGACAGAGGAAAGTAAATTAATTTGACATCTTCATTGAGCGCATTCTATCAAGGATTACTTGTTTTTTAATTATGCTTACGGTACTTTGCGATATCAGTGGTAAATCGGGATACTTCTCTCTGAATACACGAATAAATTCATTTTGTCTTCTTATAGCCGTAGCCAATCATTATTAAAATTTTAATCTTGTGGGTTTCAGTTAAGCATGGCGTTTTGGTCGATTTTTTAATAAATAGTATTTCTCACTAAACGACAAACTAATAGCCTCCTCGATCAATACGATGCTACTTTTCTTATTTGTTTTAGTTAACTTTTTTTATAAGATTGTGATAAGACGTTAACCCGGTTTGACACAAAATATCAAACGAATACCTTCTGATACTCGGTTTTTAAACTTTATGAAAATTGTATTGCATTGAATCAGATTTATTGATTTTTCGAATTAGTTACTAAATTTGTAAATATCTTTTAAATAAATAAGAATAAAAAATTTGGTACGCTTGTGCAAATTGTTATACCCTTTAAGAATAGTTAAGAAAAAAGTAGGATTGCTATTTAAAAAAATTGTCAATGACGTCATATCTTAAATTTGGGTCATGCTGTATAAATTTTTTTTACATCAAAAAGAGCGCAAATTAAAATAGTAGTCCGAGCATATTTGATTTACTAGATTTAGTCCAAAACAGATTAGCACTGTATGCAGCTATAAGTGAGACGTGTAATAGAAATAAAAATGCGTCATCGGCACTGAGAATTGAACTCGGGACCTAACATATTGTTGCTCGTTATCGGTTCGAATAATTAACACTTGGTGAATTGTAACCACTTTATTTCCAACTGATTCCAGAACACAACAATTGTAATTTACTAACACTGTTTAATGAACTAACTAACTTATTCATTGACTTCTAGCGTACTAAGGGAAAGTCGACCGCCTCATATAGGTCCCGCTTCGGGTTCTAGAAGAATCCAGCAGATAAGGCTTATCGCTTGCCGACATTTCTGGAACGCTTATCTGCCGTTTGATTTATTATCGCGGCCGTTTCCCCTTATCAAATTTTCTAGAAAATTCCCAACTAATAATAATTACATTTTGTTACAATATGAAATTCCACCCCACCCCCCTACCAATTGCCCTATACCGTACACATCACTGACAAAATCGTTCACAAAATCAAAATTGCACACTCTGGTTATTTTTATGATTATCGAAATAGTAGGAAATAGAGGCAAACAATAAGACACGGAAATCCGCACAAAGATTACAGAAAGAAGAAGAAGATTACAGAAAAAAGAAGAGAATACTAGCTGAGCAGGCAATGGATACTTATTAGTGGATTTTAGCTGAGTTATTGTTTAATAAAAATTAAACTATTTTCAAAATCAATTGACTTATATTTTGATAAATTACAAATCAAAAGCCAGGGCATTTGGAATACAAAGTCGACTGGAACGTAATATATCTGAAAAAAGTAGGCTAGTTTAACATGTGACTATCGAAAATAAAATTCCCAATTGATTAATTTCCAGAAAAATTCGCACAGACCAGTTTTAATGAGACAGCAAAAAGCGTCACCTAAGACCTCACTACAAAAGAATGTTTAAGTATCTTAAGTTTTAAGCCCTAGCGAGGTCGTACGCTTCTATCCAATATATCACTCTTTGGTGCAAAACGAATATTTCAGCTCTGTTTGCCGTATATGTCAACTTATAAAATTTACTGGCCACTGGGGTGAATTAAATTCTATATTTAGATTTAGGACGCATTTTAAAGGTATCATATTTTTCGGAAACGATATAATACGCGATTTGCGGTTGGAAAATTTATTCCATTTATCTCCTCTTAAGTAAAGCTTTAAAACAGTTCACCGGATCACCGGTCAATCGCTTTTTTATAAATCTTTTTCAAATTTCTATCCATCTATCCACAATGACACTATACAAAACTCAAGTAAGGCCAACACTAGAATACTGTTCTCATGTTTGGAGTTCAACCCCAAAGCACACTTTATCTCTTTTGGATTCAATTCAAAGAAGACCGATTCGCCTAATTCAGGGGTCGGCAAACCGCGGCTCTTCTAAAGACAATGGCGGCTCTTTAAATTTTCCTTAAAAAAAATAAATAAATAAAAGCTAGAGTGGAAGGACATGCAGAAAATGAGTACTTATTAAACAAGTGACCTACGGAAGGTCGAAATTTTCAAAAATATTTTTTTAAAAGACAATGGCGGCTCTTTAAATTTTCCTAAAAAAATAAATAAATAAAAGCTAGAGTGGAAAGACATGCAGAAAATGAGTACTCATTAAACAAGTGGACCTACGGAAGTCGAAATTTTCAAAAATATTTTTCTAGGAATTTTTACCTTTTGCTTAAAATTTGGCCAAAAAAGTTATATTTTCAAGAAGCATTTTTTCAAAATTTTTGATTGATTTGCTTGATTTTGAAAAAATACATAAAATACGAAATTTCTAAAAAAGACTAATTTAGGGAGTCGAAATTTCTTAAAAATACTTTTCTCATGATTTTTACTTTTTTATTTATAAATTTTCTACAACCTTGAAATTTCGTGAAAAAAAATTGAATTACTTTTGTGAGAAAAAAAATCCAAATTTACAGAAACAGCAAATATCAAAGTTTGAGATAAAAGCTAAAAATTTCCAGAAAAAGCCGAATTTTGAGAAGAAGGAAGAGATTTAGAAAAAATTGAGCAAAAGAACGAGACTTTGAAAGAATTGACAAAAAGGAAGAGATTTCAAAAAAATTGAGAAAAAGAAAGAGATTTCGAAGCAAATCAATTTATCAAAATTTCTCAAAAAAAGGTAAAATTTTATAAAAAAAAACGTCGAACGTCGACAGGAGAGTGAAATCCAGAACAAATTAAAAACCTGAAATTTTTAGACAAACTTGATTTTTTTAAATCCTGTAAAATATCAAAAAGAGAAGCTTAAAAAAATGTCGAACTTTAAAAAAGTCAAAGTTTTTCATAGAAGAAGAAAAAAGTTAAATTTTAGGAAAAATGTTAAGGAAAAACTCAAAATTTTAAGAAAAACGGGAAATTTCGACAACATTTCCAGAAAAATATAAATTTTGAGAAGAAATTTAAAATTTAGAGAACAAGACGATTTAGAAAAAATTCAAATTTTCTGATAAATCCGAATTTCGAGAAATCTAGTAAAATAATTTCGAAACAAAAAAAGTGTCGATAGAACTTCCAGTTTCGAGAAAAGTATTGAATTTTTAATAAAGGCCAAAATTTTCCAGAGAAAGTCAAATTTTAAGAAAAAAAATCAAATTTTCAGATTTGAAAATAGATGAAGTTCAAAATAAAAGTCGAAATTTTCAGAAAAAAACCGAATTTAAAAAAAAAGATTTCGAAAAAAATGAATTTGTCAAAAGTTCTCAAACGCAGATAATGTCGGTGCTTCTTTTGCTATCTAATTAGGATTAGTGCGCTTAAAAATACCGGTTCTACTGGCGAAATACGTGTCGCAATTATTTGTTTAATTGCTGATGTGGTAAAGGAATAAAACCTTCTATGGACTTTCTCAAAAAACATAAAATTTAAAAAAAAGTTGAACTCCAACAATAGATTGAAACCCAGAACAAATTTAAAACCTGAAATTTTTAAAAAAACTTAAATTTTTTTAAAGCGTGTAAAATATCAAAAGGAGAAATTGCAAAAATAAACTGGAAGCTTAAAAAAATATCGAACTTTAAAAAAGTCGAAGTTTTTCATAGAAGAAGAAAAAAGTCAACTTTTAGGGAAAATGTTAAAGAAAAGTCAAAATTTTAAGAAAAACAGGAAATTTCGATAACATTTCCAGAAAAATATAAATTTTGAGAAGAAATTTAAAATTTGGAGAACAAGACGATTTAGAAAAAATTCAAATTTTCTGATAAATCCGAATTTCGAGAAATCTAGTAAAATAATTTCGAAAGAAAAAAATTGTCGATAGAACTTCCAGTTTCGAGAAAAGTATTGAATTTTTAATAAAGGCCAAAATTTTCCAAAGAAAGTCAAATTTAAAAAAAAATCAAATTTTCAGATTTGAAAATAGATGAAGTTCAAAATAAAAGTCGAAATTTTCAGAAAAAACCGAATGTAAAAAAAAGAGATTTCGAAAAAAATGAATTTGTCAAACGTTCTCAAATGCAGATAATGTCGGTGCTTCTTTTGCTATCTAATTAGGATTAGAGCGCTTAAAAATACCGGTTCTACTGGCGAAATACGTGTCGCAATTATTTGTTTAATTGCTGATGTGGTAAAGGGGTAAAACCTTCTATGAACTTTCTCAAAAAAGATAAAATTTAAAAAAAAAGTTGAATTCGAACAATAGATTGAAAACCCAGAACAAATTTAAAACTTGAAATTTTTAGACAAATTAGAAAAATTGTAAAATTTCGAAAAGAGAAATTGTAAACTTTCGAAAAGAGAAATTGTAAACTTTCGAAGAGAGAAATTGTAAACTTTCGAAAAGAGAAATTGTAAAAGATTGAAAGCTTAGAGGGAGTCGTCGAAATTTTAAAAAGCCAAAGTTTTTTAGAGAAGAAGAAAATAAAAAATTGGTATTTTTCCTGAGAACATTTTGGGAATAAATTTAAAATTTCGAGAACAAGACGAATTAAAAAAAAGCTCCAAATGTTCAGATAAATTCGAAATTTGATGAAATTGGTAAAATAATTTCGAAAGAAAAGACAATGTTGATACAACTTCCAGTTTCGAGAAAAATTTGGAACTTTAAAGAAAGGTCAAATTTTAAGAACAATAAATCAAATTTTAGGATTAAGTCAAATATTTTGAAAATTAACGAATTTCGTCGAAAAAATCGCAGCTTGCAGAAACGATAAAATGTAGAATTTTAAAAGTCGAAATTTCGAAAAAAAAAACGAATTTTGCGAAACAAGCCCAAATTTGTGGAAAATAAATAAAAGTTTAAATGTTTAGTAAAAGTCAATATTTGAACAAAATGGCTAAATTTGAAAAAGGACGAATTTTAAAAGAAATATAGAAATTTCGAAAATAGTGTTGAAGTGTTGAAGGTCAAAATTTCCCAGAGAAAGTCAAATTTTGGGATTAAGTCAAACATTTTTGAAAATATGTGGATAAATTTCGTCGAAAAAACCCCAGTTTACAGAAACAATAAAATGTCGAATTTGAAAAATCGAAATTTGGGAAAAAACCGAATTCTGCATAACAAGTCCAAATTTGTAAAAAATAAGTAAAGGTTTAAATGTTTGATAAAAGCCAGTTTTGGGGAAAAGTGCCAACATTTCGTAAAAGGACGAATTTTAAAAAGAATGTAAGAAAAAAGCCGCAATTTAGAGCAAAGTCGAGAAAATGTAATTTTGGAAAAGAGTGAAATTTGGGAATAGATCTAAATTTCGACAAAAGAAAACTTCGAATAAAAGATCGAAATCTTCAAAAACTATTTTACCTAACATCTTTAATTACTTCAAATATTTCTTTTTTTTTTTTTAAATCGACAAAAGATGAATTTTTGAGAAATAAGTCAAACCTTCCAGTAAGTCGAATTAGAAAAAAATAAACATTTTCACAAATTGTCTGAGTTTTGAGAAGAAAGGAAGATTCGGGGTAAAAGATTAATTTTAGGAACAAAATAAATATTAAAAAAGAAACCTAATATCGAGAGGAGTTGAAAAAAGTCGAAATTGCGAAAAAAAAAGGCAAATTTTGAAGTAATAGGTCTAAATTTTGAGAAATAAAAAGTCTCTTAGGCTGAATCTATTTTCGTCTGACTACATAAGTCAGAAGGGTCTCTCTCTGCCCCATACTTTGTCTGATTTATCTGGAGTAATTTTGATATAAAATTTAAAATTAAAAATAATAACTTGTGGCTCTTTGAAATTCATAAAATCAATTTTTTTATTGCGGCTGGCTCTTTCGCTTTAAAGGTTGCGATGACGAGAGTTTGACCGATTCTATCGAAAAATTAGAGCACAGACGGATGGTTGGTGACTTGTCTCTTTTTAATATCATGGAACCTGCTCGCAGGAACTAATAGGATTGATTTCCCCAAGGGCAAGACTCTTGAGCCATACAAGACAGCCGGAGACAGCAAATTCCTGTGCGGTCCAGCTTGACACAGTGAGGACTTCTGTCTACGGAGACTTTTTTTTCTACAGAACTTCCAAGCTATGGAACTCGTTACCAAAAGGAATTTTTCCCAAAAATTACAACCTATCCTTGTTTAAGAAGCCGATTCATCGTCATCTGTCCACGTTTCTGCATCCTACTCGCAGTGTTTTGAAGGCATACTAGGGTTACCCTTTGCGAGTGGATTAAATTTATAAAAAAAATGGCTAATATAGGCTTACGGAATTAAAAAAACCCCCTTCCGGTGCTGCAGCTGAGATATTCAGTGTTAAACCTACGATTCTCTACATGTAAGGTATAATCGAAATTTCGAGAGATTTTAATTCACAGCAATAAAACCGTTCTATAGATTTTAATAAAAAAGTAATATAGCATGTCGAATAATATTGTGAATGAAATAGTATGAGGGGTTCTAACGGTGCCGTTTCTACGTAATCGCAAAGTGATACATTTCACGGAATTTGGATGCTTCATTCCGCACGTTAGGGAAACATTTTGAAGTAATGGCAATTTAGCAGCTCCGCTTCCAGATTCCTTTGACGAACGCTCCGTTGAGTTTTTCGCATATTCAGTGTTGCCGGCTTAGAAAATCTACTGCAAAGCGACTTGAGAGAAAGAGTAAGAACCATATAACAGCAGTTCATTGTTGTATAAAATGATAATGCGAAAAGGCTACAGAAGTTAACCAAAATTTACAAATTGATGGGCGGAGATGCGTTACAAAAGTTTAGAAGGAAGAACATTATCTTTTAGAAGGTTTCGACCTACCTATTACCGTTTAATGGTGTTATACGCAACTTGTTAAATTTGCCATTTCGTTTAAGTGCGAAGTTTAAGTCTGTGGGGAATATTAAATAGAAAATACTTTGCACATGGCGTTTTAACCATGGCACATACTGAAGTTTCCTTTATTAAAACTCATTCAAAATTTATTGCATATGAAACTTTATGTTTTCTGAGAAACTTTCCGCTTTCTAATAAAGTTTTCAGCCGTTGTCGACATCTTCATGCCGGAAAAACTTCTGCTCGGCCGTCTTGTTACAACCGAATTAAAATTATTTCAAAACATTCTTTCGAAACTTTTACTTATACATAAATCTCCAAACTTTAAATATTCTATTCAATTTGTCATTAAAAAATCGATTATTTAGGATTTTTACCAAATTCTGATCAGATATTTTTAACTCTACTCGGTAAACTCGGTATCTGATACATAAACTTGGAATATTTAGACAATTTAAACAGGAAATTCCAGAATTTTTCTACTGAAATTCAAGATGTTCTCAAAGTTTCGACTTTTTTCTCACAATTTCGTATTGAGCTCAATTCTTATTTCAGTAAAGTTTGGATTTGAATAATTATTCTCTAAATTTAGATATTTATTCTCAAAATTCAGAGTTACATTGTAACTAACAGTTTTTATGGATGTAAAGATTAGGTGAAGTCCAAATTTTGTTTATAAAAAAAGTCAAAATTTCGAAAAAAAGATCAATTTATTAAAAAATTATTATAAATTTCGAGTTTACCTTGGAAATATTGGCCATTATCTCGAATAATGGTCATATATCAAGGTCTAGTCTAAGCTTCGAATAAGGTCTTGGATCCACAAGTAGAAATTTAAAAAAGATCTAATATTTCACTTTAAAAATTCGAAACTTTTAGATATTTTTTTAAAAATTTATTCCATTTGCAAAGGGTAACCCCATTATGCCTTCAAAGCACTGCAAGTAGGATGCAAAAACAAGGATAGATGACGATGAACCGCCTTCTTAAACAAGGATAGGTTGTAATTTTTGGGGAAAATTCCTTTCGGTAACGAGTTCGATAGCTTGGAAGTTCTATAGAAAGAAGAGTCTCCGTAGACAGAATTTCTCACTGTGTTCAGCTGGACCTCATAGGAATTTACTGACTTTGACTATCTTGTATACCTCAAGAATCTTGCCCTTGGAAGGATTAATCCTATTAGTTCCTGTGAGCATCTTTCATGATAGTACTTGTAGAAAAGAAACAAGTCACCAACCATCCGCCTGTGCTCTAGTGTTTCGAGAGAATCGGTCAAACCCTCTTTATCAATTAGTCGAATAGCTCTTCTTTGAATTGCATCCAAAAGGGTTAAAGTGTGCTTAGGGCTGAACTCCAAACATGAAAACAATATTCTAGTGTTGGCCTAACTCGAGCTTTGTATAGCATGAGTAGCTGATGAGATGTGAAGTACTTTTTAGCTCTAAAAAGCAAGCCTAGAAGTTACGAGAAAAAAATAAACAATTGGATTTTAAAATCGAAATTTTAGAAAAAACTAGAACTTTTAAACTTAAAAACTGAAAAGTCTCATAGAAAAGGCAAAATTTATAAAGAAAAAACCAAATTCAAAAAATATTTATCCAAGTTTGGGACTTTTTAGTTTAAAGACTCAAATTTGAGAAAAAAAACTCAAATTTTGAAAAAAACCCTTAAAATTTTAAGTCCTAAAGTCGAAACAGTCGAGTTGAAATTGAAAGACAAATCCTTTTAGAAATCTCCAATTATTCTCTCAAAAGTGATTTTTTTTCCAAAATTTTCCAGCACTTGTCTTCAAATGTTGACCAAGGTTTTTGAACTTTAAATTCCAAATTTCAAATTTTGAACTCCAAACTTCGATTTTTCTTCTGAAATTTAATTTTTTTTCTTTAAATGTAAGCTGCTTCTATATATTATGTGAAGGTTTGGCCTTGGCAAGGGATAGACATTCCAGCTTTGGGAATGCTCTGACTAAACCAAAGACAATAGTGGAAACACCCATAAAGGAGGTTCTGGAATTCTTCAAAAGAACGGGCCTATTATGAGTTATTCGTGGGGGGCACAATAAGCAAAAGCTTCAGCGATGCAGGGATAACCAACCCCATTGGAATAATAATAATATTAATACTTATCTGCTTCTTGGTAAAAGTACATTTTTTAAGAAAAAAGTTAAAATTTTGAAATTAACAATCTTAAGGTTCGACTACAAAGCTACAAGAAAAAGATCGAAACTAAAACAAATTCAATTTAAAGTTATTTTAGAAATCTTCTTCGAAAATGACTTTAGTTTAAGATTTCGAGTTTATTTTCTTAAATCTTTCGTTCTTTTCTCGCTGACAGCTCTCTTCAAGTCGTCGTCGATGGCATCTCATGCGAGACATTTGTGATTAACGCAGGGGTGCCTCAAGGGTTTGTTCTGTTTCGTACTTTATTTCTGTTACACATAAACGATCTTTTAGCTTCAGCTTCCAATTCTATACACAGCTACGCAGATGATAGTAACCTTGTGTCACCTATTTTCTCCGACAAACCATTATCTATCACTGCTTCAGATCCACTAAGGGAACAGCAGATACAGACGATTAATCGGGATCTCGAGGTTATTGTAAAATGGGATAAGAACAATTTGGTCGACTTGAATGCTTCAAAAACTCAGGCCGCGGTTTTCTCTAAGAAAATATCAAGATATAATGCAACAAACATACTAATGGACGGTAAAATCCTTCCGATGGGATCTAATCTATCTATCCTAGGAATGAATGCGAGCACTAACTTCTCTTGGGACGATCATGTGCGCGCTATTGCCAAATCCACTTCTCAGAAGCTAGGCCTTCTTTTTAGAGCAAAACAGTACTTCACATCTCATTTGCTATTAACACTATACAAAGCTCAAGTTAGGCCAACACTAGAATACTGTTCTCATGTTTGGAATTTAGCCCCAAAACACACTTTAGCTCTCTTGGATTCAATTGATGACGAAAGTCTGACCAATTCTCTCGAAACACTCGAGTACAGGCGTATGGTTGATGACTTGTCTCTTTTCTACAAGTATTATCATGGAAGATGCTCGCAGGAACTAATAGGATTCATCCATTCAAGGGCAAGATTCTTGAGGCATACACGACAGTCGGAGACAGCGCAGCAAATTCCTGTGCGGTCCTGCTTGGCACAGTGAGGATTTCTATCTACGGAGACTCTTTTTACTTTTACTTCCAAGTTATAGAACTTGTTAGCCGGCTTTCTTTTAAGAGCTAAAAAGCACTTCACATCTCATCAGATACTCAAACTATACAAAGCTCAAGTTAGGCGAAGACTAGAATACTGTTCTCATGTTTGGAGTTTAGCCCCAAAGCATAGTTTTGGATTCAATTTAAAGAAGAGCGATTCGCCCAATTAATGAGGAGAGTTTAACCAATTCTTTTGAAACACTAGAGCACAGGGGGATGATTGGTGACTTATCTCTTTTCTCCAAGTACTATCGTGGGAGACGCTTTCAGGAACTAATAGGATTGATTTCCCAAGGACAACATTTTTGATATATACAGGATACTCAGGGACAGCAAATTTCTGTGAGGCCCAGCTAAACACAGCAAGGACTTCTGTCTAAGGACACTTTTTCTTCTATAGAACTTTCAAGCTATGGAACTCTTTACTGAAAGAAATTTTCCCCAAAAATTACAATCTATCCTTGTTTAAAAAGGCGGTTCATCGCCATCTATCCTTGTTTCCGCATCCTACTTGCAGTGCTTTGAAAGCATAATGGGGTTACTCTTTGGGAGTAGATTAAACCTAAAAAAATATTTAAAAATTTCGAACTTTCAAACTAAAATATTAGATCTTTTTAAAATTTTTACTTGTGAACCCAAGACCTCATTCGAGGCTTAGACTAGACCTTAATATATGACCATTATTCGAGATAATGGCCAATATTTCCAGTTAAACCCGAGTGGATTAAACTTAAAAGAAGTAATTTCGAAATTTGGGTTTTTTTTTATTTGTTACTTTTTCCAGACATTTCGATTTTAAGATCACACATAAGATTTTAAGATCATAGTTTAAATTGGGGACAAAATAGAAATTTATATGAAAAAGTCCTGAATAATAGAATATAAATTAAAATTTCGAAAAAAAAATACTAGTTCTGAGAAATTTTACTTGAAAAAAAATCAAATTTTCAGAAAAAAATCTAAATTTTAGGATGAAGTTTGAAAACTTCTAAAAAAAATGACCAAATTCTAACATTAAGTCGAAATTTTAGAAAAAGTTAAAATTTCAAAAAAACTCGAAATTTTATGATTAATAATAATAATTTTTAAAATGTCACTATCGAAATTTTAACTTTAATATCGAAATTTCAACTTTAAATTGAAATATTTGACCTAATCTTTTTTAGAAAACAAAAAAAGATTTCAAAAAGTTTAGATCTTGAGATTAGTCGAAAAATTAAAAATTGTAAATTTAAACAAGGAATTTCAAATTTTAATTGAATTATTTGACTTAGTTTTTTTTAGAAAAGAAAAAAAAAGGATTTCAAAAAGTTTAGATCTTGATGCTAGTCGAAAAAATAAAAATTGTAAATTTAAACAAGAAATTTAAAAAAGAATCATCAGAAAAATAAAACAAGAGAATTTGGATTAGACGGAATGTTCGTAGGAGTCTGTGATCCATGGAGCATAACAACGGCTAAACAAATTACTGGTATGACCGCTGATGATGCAGTAATGCGAAACCTGGTCCAGTGTTACCAAATATTTATCGAAAACTAGTGGAATTTTTTAAATTTTGTTGAGTTTTTATCGTTAATAAAGTTTAATAGTAATGAATATTAAGGAATTCTACGAAGTAAGGGTTACAAGTGTCAATTACTTGAAATTTTTATTGAAAAACCAAAATTTATCAGAAATCAAGCCCAAGGCGAATTTTAACGAAAAACTCAAGGCAGTCAAAGCAGGACAATGAGGTAAATCACAAGCACTCTCAAATTTTCCTTTTTTTTTCTCGAATTGCGGTCAAAATATCATCTTTTTCTAGAACTTCCCAAGGTGATAGAAATTTTTAGAAGTGATTACTTTTCTATAAAAAATTTTCCAATTTTTAAATTGAAACTACGAATGTTCAGAATAATTAAAGGAGAATCAAAAAGCTTCAAATTTTTATAAAAAGATGAAATTTCGAGGCATGTCGACATTTCCAGGAAAAATTTCTTGAATTTTCAGGTTCAGTCTGAGAATTTGTAAAAACTTTTCAGGAAGAAATCGACATTCTAACTAAAGAAATTCAAGATTTCCAATCATGATTTAAGTAAGGGTAAATTAAAAAAAAATGATAAATTTGTAGTTTCAATTTGAAATTCTAGAAAAAAAGCCAAAAATTTCGAGACTTAAAATTATTCGAAATGTTGAGTTTCCTTTTGAAATTTTAGCTGTCAATTGCGAAATGTCCAGAATAAAACTGAATATTGAACAATTTGCTTAAACTGCTAAATTTTAATTTTAAAATTCTCTCGAACTGCAAAATTACTAAAAGAAATTGTTTACGCAATTCAAGTCAACGTTTTATGAAAAAGAGACAACTAAATCCGGCAATTTGAAGAACTGGAGAAAAACAAATTTCCACTTTAACTTGATATTTGCTCAAATTTTAGTAAAAGCTTCCATTTTATAAGATAGGTATTGTAACGCAATGTAAACAGATAAAATAGAATTTAGTGCGTAAGAAAAGTTTCTAGAAAGATCTGATAAAGGGAAAGCGGCCGCGATAACAAAACAAACGGCAGATAAGTGTTCCAGAAATTTCGGCAAACGATAAGGCTTATCTGCGTGATTTTTCTAGAACCCGGGAGCCAAAACTATATAAGGCAGTCAGCTTTCCCTCGAGGAAGTCAATTAGAGTCAGTGTAGTAGTGAATTAGTAGAAGTCAATAATAATTGTTCAGTTGTGGTGATCCGAGTTAAGTTTAATAATAAAGTGGGTATTATTCAGTACGTGCTTAATAATAAATTCAAACCGATAACGCGTAACAGTATACATAAAAAGTTCATTAGGAAAATAAAGTGTTTGCGTGCATAATTTTTTATTAAACTTCCTTTTATTGTATTACAAATTTATCCAAATTTGACCAATTTTAAAGTTAGCTTACTTTTAAATGTTTTCAGAAGTGCTGCAAGTTTTAGTTCATTTAATGCACATGTTTTGTTTTTCTCTGCAGAAAAATCTGGTCTCTACTTGTATCTTTTTGGGGGGCATTTCTAGTTTTGTCAATGATCCTTGAACCTTGAACCACCACTCATTTAAATAAAGGATTTAGGATTCTGGATTCGTTTTGGGTTGCCTAAAGTTTAGGCCACCCTTTCCGGGTCGATTGTGGTTCCCCCGTGATTAAGGTGTTCTTGGTCGTTCATTCAGCTACCCAACCTTGTTGAGAAACTGAAGAACGTCCCTTGGGTGCGCCTCTCTCAAACTGGCCACACTAGACCACCATTTAAATAAAGATAATAAAGAAAATCTGTAGATTTACACTTTCTGTTTCAAATATTTACAGTTTATTACATATCATATTATATATATTAATCATATCCAGTTTTTCTCTGCGGAAGGGTAGGCAGCACCGATTGCAACTGAAAAATTGAAATCTTGAACTCTTTTTGTAAATTTTGAGTCCTTTTCAAAAATTTAGTACTTTAAGTTTAGGCATTTATGAGCTTCAGAGTTTGGGAACCACCACGGACCGGTTTCGATCTTCTTAGATCTCGTTAATTTGGCTCAACTCAAAACTAATAAATGTTTGGGTGGCCAGTATACCCTGTAAAATGACAAATATTCCCACAAATGTATGGTAATTTCTGGGTGTAGCACCACCTATTCGTTGGTAAAAGAAACTGTTTCTTTTGTTATTCAGTTCCACATTTATTTATTTTAATCCACTATCGAAAGGATATTTGATTAACTTTTGGAACGTCAACCACGCTACGATCTCGTTTCTGATGACTTACCTGTGAATATTTCCAGATAGAATTTTTTTTAAGTTTAATCCACTCCCATTATGTTTTCAAAGCACTGCGAGTAGGATGCGAAAACAAGGATAGATGAGGATGAATTTAGAATTTCTATTTAATGCGCTTTGGAAAATTGCTATATAATGCGAGTTTCACTAAAAATAAGTAATTTTTTTGATGGTGCAACTTTCAAATAAACAATACGTTTGGCGGATGTTTCGAATTTTATTGTAACTTACATAAGAAGCTGAGCAAGAAAATCAAATTAATACCCGCTTAATAACGGCGGCGTGAGGAAAAAACTTTAATGAAATCCGACGGAATATTAAATTGATAGCCTTTTAATGATTTCCCTAGCTCTATTTACCTCGAGAACTCAGAGAAAGTTTAAAAAAACAACCAACAAACAAACGATTCAATTTGAAATTGGTGCGCTAATAAAAGAAAAGTTCGCATAGTCATTTGAGCTTAATGGTTAGTCGTAAATAATGATTTATGATTATGAGTTGCGATTTTGAGAGCAAGTAAAATAATGAAAGCGGTCCCTGGTGTTATGTTGTCGAAAATCGCATTTATTTTTATTTAATAGGTTTTTAAACATTGATAGTATCGCAACAGTGATGGTGGACCATAGGATACTTCACCGGTCAATTGCTTTTTTAAAGATTTTCTTTAAATTTAAATTAAATATTACTAATAGTGTTACCCACCCTCCTACAAAATTAAAATACCAATGGCGGTGCCGAAACCGAGATATTTAATGTCAAACTTACGATTTTTAACCTTATATAAGCGAAGAATAGTTTCGCTAATTTTTATTTGCCATTGTCGTCGTTTGTGTCTTTTATCAAATTATAGGTAATCTCTTCGTTTTGAAATAAGTAAAATTATCTGATTTTTGTTAGTCTGGTTTCATGACTCAGAGATGAGGACATCTTCAGGGCTTATAATGAACCTTTCAATATCGTCCTCAAGGGGTCCTGAGAGAGATAAGTATGTTGCCCAACTTGGCACTGGTTTAACCCAAAGAGTTTCTTAAAAGTTAAATAGAGATTTCCATCAAGTTTGAAAAACTTTTTGATTTCTGGTTTGATTGGTCAACCTTTCACCAGTGAGAAGATGGGAACATTTCCAGGACTTACACTAGATTTACAATGTCAGTCCCGAAAATATTCTTTAACTCTGGGCGAAGAGAATGTTGTCCAGCGTGATTCAGAGATAAGGACATCTTCAGGACTTACATTGAGTTTTCTGTGTTATTCCTGAAAATATTCTTAGGACTGAGTGGCGAGAATGTTGCCCAACTTGAGGCTGCTTTGACCCAGGAACCAGAGAAGTTCTTAAGAGAGAAAGCTGAATAGAGACATCCACGAAGTTTAAAAACTTCTTTCGTTCTTGGATTGAAAGCTGGTTCACCAACATTTCAGGATTCAGAAGGATTTACAATGAACTTTTTAATGTCAATCCTGAAAGTGACCTGGCAGTGATGAGAATGTTGCCCAACTTAACACTGCTTCAACCCAGAAACCAAAGAGTTTCTTAAAAGTTGAATAGAGACTTCCAACAAATTTAGAAATTCTTCATGGTAGACCTTCATTGACCGGAAATATTATGTTTTTTTTTAATTTATTTAACATTTCTTCGGCCCAGTTTGGAAAAAATAAAAAATTTAAATATTTCCAAACTGGGCCGAAGAAATGTTAAATAAATTAAAAAAAACAAATTTAGAAATCTTTTCGATTTTTGGTCAACGTTTCACCAGTGAGAGGATGAGAACATCTTCAGGACTTACACTGAATTACAATGTCAGTTCTGAAGATATTCTTAGCACTGAGTGATACTAATGTTGTCCAACAGGATTCAGAGATGAGGATATCTTCAGGACCTAAATTTAATTTCCAGTATCAATCCTGAAAATATCTTTGGGACTAAGTGATAATAACGTTGGCCAAATTAACTTTGGTTCAACCCAGGAACCAAAGAGTTTCTGAAAAGAAAATGCTGAATAGAAACACGAAGTTTGAAAACATTTTTGGTTTCTGGATTGAACATTCATTGACCAACATTTCAAGATTCAGAAGGATTTACAATGAACTTTTCAATGTCAATCCTGAAAGTGACCTGGCAGTGATGAGAATGTTTCCCAACTTAACGCTGGTTCAACCCAGAAACCAAAGAGTTTCTTAAAAATTTAATAGAGACTTCCAACAAATTTAGAAATTATTTCAATTTCTAGATTGGTTGGTCAACGTTTCACCTGTGAGAGGATGAGAACATCTTCAGGACTTACACTGAACTACAATGTCAGTTCTGAAGATATTCTTAGCACCGAGTGATAGTAATGTTGTCCAACAGGATTCAAAGATGAGGACATCTTCAGCACCTACATTAAATTTCCAGTATCAATCCTGAAAATATGTTTGGAACTAAGTGATGATAATGTTAGTCAAATTAACGCTGGTTCAATCCAGGAACCAAAGAGTTTCTAAAAAGAAAATGCTGAATAGAAACAAGAAGTTTGAAAACATTTTTGGTTTTTGAATTGAACGCTGGTTGACCAACATTTCACGATTTAGAAGGATTTACGATTAACTTTTCAATGTCAGTCCTGAAAGTGTCCTTGCAGTGATAAAAATGTTGCCCAACTTGACGCTGGTTCAACCCAGAAACCAAAGAGTTTCTTAAAAGTTGAATATAGACTTCCAACAAATTTGAAAATATTTTTGATTTCTAAATTGGTTGGTCAACCTTTCACCAGTGAGAGACTGAGAACATCTTCAGGACTTATACTGAATTTACAATGCCACTTCGGAAGATATTCTTAGCACTGAGTGATAGTAATGTTGTCTAACAGGATTCAGAGATGAGGACATCTTCAGGACTAACATTAAATCTTCAGTATTAAGCCTGAAAATATCTTTGGGACTAAGTGATGAGAATGTTGGCCAAATTAGCGCTGGTTCAACCCATGAACCAAAGAGTTTCTAAAAAGAAAATGCTGAATAGAAACTTCCACGAAGTTTGAAATTATTTTTGATTTCTGTATTATACGCTGGTTGACCAATAGTTCATAATTGAGAAGGGCTTACGATGAACATTTCAATGTCAGTCCTGAAAGTGTCTTTACAGTGATGAGAATGATGCCCAACTTTACTTTAGTACTTTCAACAAATTTGAAAATCTTTTCGATTTCTCGATTGATTAGCCAAAATTTTACGAATTAGTGATGAGAACATCTTCAGAATTTAGACTGAATCAGTGTCAGTTCCGAAAATATCCTTAGCACTGGGCGATGAGAATGTTATCCAGGATGATAGAGATGAGGACATCTTCAGGGCTTACGTTGAGTTTTTAGTGTTAATCCTGAAAATATCTGAGTGATTGATGAGAATGTTGTCCAACTTGACGCCAGAAACCATAGAGTTTCTTAAAAGAAAAATTCAATAGAGACTTCCACGAAGTTTGAAAATATTTTTGGGTTCCGTAATGAACGTTGGTAGATAAGAAAACATCTTCAGGGCTATTTTCCGAGACGCTCCTGAATGTGTTCTTAAAGTGATGAGAAAGTTGTCCAACTTGCTGATTTAACCAAAAGCCAAAGAGTTTCTTAAAAGTTAAACAAGGGCTCAGACCAAGTTTGAAAATCTTTTCGATTTCTGAATTGGTTGGTCAACATTTCTTGATTTAGAGATGAGAACATTTTTAGGACTTACAGTGAGTCTGAAAATATTCATAGCACTAAATGATAAGAATGTTGTCCAACATGATTCAAAGATGAGGACATCTTCAGGACTTACATTGAATTTTCAGTGTCATTCCTGAAAATATCTTTGGGTCTGACTGATGAGAATGTTGCCCAAATTGCCTCTAGTTCAATCTAGAAGCCAAAGAGTTTCTTAAAAGAAAAAGCTAAATAGCGACTTCCACAAAGTTTGAAAATAGTTTTGGTTTCTGGATTGAACATTGGCTGACCAACATTTCATGATTCAGATTAAGAAACATGTTCAACACAAAGAGTTTCTTAAAAGTTGAATAGAGACTTCGACCAGAAACTTTTCGACATCTTGATTGATTGATGAAAGATGAGAACATCTTCCGAGCTTACACTGTATTTTCAATATCAGTCCTAAAAATATCCTTGGCACTGGGCGATAAGAATGTTGTCCAACATCAAAGAGATGAGCACATCTTGAGGACTTACATTGAGTTTTTAGTGTCAATTCTGAAAATTGAAAATTGATTCGGATAAGAAAACATCTTCAGGGACTTTTTTCAGCGACATTCCTGAATGTGCTCTTAAAGTGATAGGAAAGTTGTCCAACATGCTGATTCAACACAGAAACCAAAGAGTTTCTTAAAAGTTGAACAGAGACTTCGACCAAGTTTGAAAATCTTTTCGATTTCTGAATTGATTGGCCAATATTTCTTGATATAGAGATGAGAACATCTTTAGGTCTTACACTGAATTGGCAGTCCTGGAAATATTCTTAGCACTAAGTGATGAGAATGTTGGCCAACATGATTCAAAGATGAGGACATCTTCAGGACTTACATTGAGTTTTTAGTGTCATTCCTGAAAATATCCTTGGGGTCTGACTGAACAGAATGTTGCCCAAATTGCCTCTAGTTCAATCTAGAAACCAAAAAGATTCCTAAAAGAAAAAGCTAAATAGAGACTTCCACAAAGTTTGAAAATAGTTTTGGTTTCTGGATTAAACATTAATGGACCAACATTTCATGATTCAGATAAAGAAACATGTTCAACCCAAAGAGTTTCTTAAAAATTGAATAGCGACTTCCACTAGGTTTAAAAAACTTTGATTGATTGGTCAACCTTCCAACGATTGAGAGGTGAGAACATCTTCCGATCTTATAGTGAATTTTCAATGTCAGTCCTGAAAATATCCTTAGCACTGGAAGATAAGAATGTTGTCCAACATGATAGAGATGATTACATCTTCAGGACTTACATTAAGTTTTCAGTGTCAATCCTGGAAATACCCTTAAAACTGATTGATGAGAATGTTGCCCAACATGACGCCAGAAACCAGAGTTTCTTAAAAGAAAAACCTCAACAGAGACCTCCAAAGGTTTGAAAACATATTTGGGTTCTGGATTCCACGTTGGGTCACTAACGTTTCATGATTCAGACATAGAAACATCCTCATGGCTTTTTTCAATGACAATCCTGAAGGTGTTCTTTAAGTGATAAAAAAGTTGTCCAACTTGCTGGTTCAACCCAGAAACCGAGGAGTTTTTAAAAGTTGAACAGAAACCTCGACTAAGTTTAAAAATCTCTTCGTTTTCTGGATTGATTGCGCAACCTTTTATAACTCAAAAAGAAAGACATCTTGAAGGCTTACGATTAACTTTTTAATGTCAATTCTGAAGATATTCTTAGCACCGAATGATGAGAATGTTGCCCAACTTGATGCTAGGTTCAACACAGGAAAGCAGAGAATTTCTTAAAATTTGAATAGAGACTTCTACAAAGTTTGAAAATCTTTTTGATTTCTGTCTTGTCAATTCTAAAAATACCTGAGTGATGAGAACGTTGTCCAACATAATTCAAAGATGAAGACACCTTAAAGACTTACATTAAGTTTTCAGTATCAATCCTGATAATATCCTTGAAGCTGATTGATGAGAATGTTGCCCAGCTTGACGCTGATTCAAGCCAGAAACGAAAGAGTTTCTTAAAAGAAAAAGATTTTCACAAAGTTTGAAAATATTTTTGGTTTTTGGATTGTACGCTTGTTCGCCAACATTTTATAATTCAGAAATAAGGACATCTTGAAGGCTTACAGAGAACTTTTTAATGTCAATCCTGAAGATATCTAATCATTTAGTGATGAAAATGTTGCCCAACTTTACGCTGGTTTAAATCAGAAACCTAAGAGTTTTATAAAAAAAAAAGTTGAATAAAAACTTCCAGGAAGTTTGAAATTTTTTTTGGTTTGGCCAAGATTTTATGATTTAGAAATGAGGACATACTAGGGCTTATAATGAACTTTTCAATGTGAGTCGTGGAGATGCCGTTAGAATAATGAGAATTTTGCCCAAATTCAGGCTGTTTTAACTCAAAAATCAAAGAGCTTCTTAAAAGTTAAATGAAGACTTCAACCAAGTTTAAAAATCTTTTCGATTTCTGGATTAATTGGCCTACCTTTGGTGATTTAGCGATGGGAACATCTTCAGGACTTAGACTAAATTTTTAATGTCAGTCCTGAAAATATTTTTCGGCCTGACATGAGCGATGAAAATGTTGTCCAGCATAATTCAGATATCTTTACGACTTCCAGTGAGTTTTCAGTATCAATTCCGAAAATATCTTTGGGACTGGCTAATAAAAATGTTGCCCTACTTGACGCTAAAACCAAAAAGGTCCTTAAAACAAGAAGTCAAATATAAACTTCTACAAAGTTTTAAAATATTTTTGGGTTTTGGTCTGATTGGCAAACATTTTATAATTCAGAGATGCTGACATATTCGGAGTTTATACAGAGACTAAGGATATCTTTATCTCTTAGTGATGAAAATTTTACGCTGGTTTAGAACAGAAACCGAAGAGTTTCTTAAAAGAAAAAGTTAAATAATTGCATGATTGCAAAAGTTCATGCCTGATGTTATAGATCACGTAGTTTACAGGAAATAGCGCATTTGTTTTGATACGTATAAGTGTCATTTGATTTTTAAATGACATACAAAGAATCGCGTCCGTTTCTTGCAAAAAAAACCTTTAAAAATTTACGTGCTCGCGCAGTAGATCCACGGAGATGGGAGACCACAACATTTGTGACATGTGATGCTGTATGAATTCAAGAAGGGCCTGAGTGTTGAAAAGGGCTCAGAAAATATTCTGAATGTTTATTTAGACCGTTCTTCTGCTCTGAAGAATTATCAAATAGTGGTTTGGACGGTTTCGGCAAGGCAAGTTTTCACTGGAAGATGAACTTCCCTCTGGTCGACCTTCTGACTTTCATGACGACATTGTGCGTACTCTAGTGAAGACGCATCCAAGAACTATGACTAAGGAGATAGCCGAAAGGCTAAATATTGACAAGATCACTACGTTTCGTCATTTAAAAAAGCTTGGCTATGTCTCCAAACTTGATACCTGGGTATGGCACTGTTTAACGGAAAAGAAAAAATTGGGCTGGATGAACTTGGCTCTTTCACTTCAGGCACGGAACGAACATTTTTGGATCGACTGGTAACAGGCAATGAAAAGTGGGCCTTTACTTTAGTTGGTCTATCGTGAGCCTTTACAATACTGTGCATTGAAAATGCACATGGAAGCAAACCGGCGAAGGTGCAGATCCTATTGCAAAAGCTTGATCCAATGAAGATTTTTCTTGTGTTTGGTGGAACTGCATTCATTTTGTGCTTCTGCAGCGTGGACAAATAATAACAAGAAACATCTACTATCAATAATTAGCCATACTTGATGCCGCTATTGTGAAAAACGTGCCGTTTTGGCTAACAGAGCGAGTGTCATCTTTTACTATGACAATGCTAGGCCTCACGTGGTTCAATAGACGCCGGCAAAAATTGAAGGCATTGAAATGGAAAGTCCTGCAGCATCTTCCATACTTGCCTGATATTGCACTTTCAAACTTTCATTTGTAACGCTCCTTGCAAAAGAGTTTAAATGACAAACGACTTAGTTCTTTACATGATGTCGAAAACCACCTTAGAGATTCTTTTGACAGGAGACCGACCTCGTTCTATACGAATGGCCAGAAAAACTTGTAAATCGTTGGAAAACCATCTTGGAAAAAAATGACAATTATGTAATTGATTGATATAACCCTTTTCTTTAAAAAAATATTGTGATAATTTATAAAATCGGAAACGAACCATTGTAATCATCAATACTTCCACGAAGTTCGAAAATATTTTTGTTTTCTGGATTGATTGGTCATGATTCGGAGATAAAACATTTTCAGAACTTAAACTGATTTTTTAGTGTCACTTCTTAGTACTTAATGATGAGAATGTTGTCCAAATTGACGCTAATTAAATCCACAAATCAAAGAGTTCGTTAAAAGGAAAATTTGATAGAGACTTCCACAAAGTTTGAACACCTGTTTGGTTCCTAGATTGAACTTTGCTTGGTCCTCAGAGATGATGACATTTAGCTACTGTGTCAGTCCAGATGATTTTATCATTTAGTGATAAAAATGTTGTCCAACTCGCTGATTCAATCCAGAACCAAAGATTTTCCAAAATACCCCAAAAATTGATTTATAAATCTTGTCCCCTGAAACCAAGATAGATTAAAAGTACAACAAAAATTATTTTCTTGTATTTTTATACTTTCTTGGTTTCAGGGGCAAGATTTATATATCAAATTTTGAAATGACCAAGGACAAGCCCATTCCACTGAAATTGTGGCTTTCTAAAATACCGTTTAACAAATTTTTCCAGGCCAAGGACACTAAGTCTTTGAAATCTAAATAAAGATAGAATGAAAAATCTAAAGGATGCTAATGCAAAATTTATCCTTGTGAAACAACTAAAAAAAAGTTTAATTGATAAAGTATATAGTATAGTCTCTCAGGAGGAATATAATCATGTGATATCGATCACCTAGTTAAACAATGTGGTTTTTTATCTGTGGTGAGCAACAACATCGTAAGAAGCAAGCAAGTATCAGAGAGGGAAATGCATGTTAAAAACAAAGAATTCAAAGGCAATTTCAAGTATCTAATCTCGGTGCAATTAAACCGTTAATAGAAACCGAATAACCCAATTAAAACCAGTTTCAGTAAACTGGGATGTTAAATAATGAACTCTTCAAAAATAAACGACTGTTTTATCTCAATTAATTAAGTCGTCGAATACGGGAGCACAAACATTAATAATTCAAAACGCATAGGACTACGTCTTGTTAAACTAGAGATGGAAACAAGTAAATACAATAAAAAGTGAAAATGTCTTTCGAGTTACTTAGCTTCGTTTGGTTTTAAGTTATGCCTCTGAAAGGAAAGTTATGTTTAATTTGTAACTAGTGAATCCAACGTTATAAGAAGCTCCATATCGATAACTTGAAAGAAAAATTGTTTCGATTTAATATATCACTTTTTTTCACAGTTTAAGTGACCGCAATTTCAACGCTTATGCCATTATTAAATATAAATAACTTGATGACACACTAAAAACTGCAATCACTAAAACTGCCAATAAAAGTGCTATTTGACCTGAAATAATTTTTCTTCTGGAATAATATAGCTTATAATAAAGGTAATATTTTGAAACTAGATCGTAGTCACTAAAACTACCAATAAAATGTGATACTTTGAAACAAATACAAATTTTTACTTTTTAGATAATTGTTATAATTTGTCGGTAAACAATATATTTTGAAACAAAATAATTTTTTTCCAGGTCATGTTATAATTTGAAGTCACTGAAATTAACAATGAAGAGTGATACTTTCAAAGATAACAGCAAGCCGTAAAACGTTCAATACAAAGTGATATTTTGAAATGAAATAATACTTTTAGTTTTTGGATATTTGTTGGGGTCGCTACAACTGCCAGTAAAAGTGATATTTTGAAACAAAATACATACTTGGATATTTGTCATAATGTGCGGTTACTAAAACTGTCGGTAACAATGTATTTTGGAACAATATACTTTTATTTCAAAGACATGTTATAATTCAAAGTCACTAAAATTAACAATGAAAGAGTGAAACTTGCAAAGAAAACAGGTAGGCCTTAAAACATTCAATAACAAGTCATATTTAAAAGTAAAAAATATCCTTTTAGTTTTTGCACATTTGTTATAGTCTAGGGGTCACTACAACTGCCAGTAAAAAGTGATATTTTGAAACAAAATACCTACTTTAACTTCTTGGATATTTGCCATAAATTGCAGTTACTCAAACTGCCAGTAAAAAGTATGTTTTGGAACAGAATACTTTTATATGTGTTATAATTTGAAGTCACTAAAATTAAAAATGAAGAGTTTAGTTTTTGGATATTTGTTACAATTTGGAGTCACCAAAAGTGCCAGTAAAAAGTGATATAAAATACTTTTATTTCTAGAATATAATATAATTTTAAGTCATTAAAACTGACAGAAAAGAGTGATACTTGCAAAAAAACCACAGCAGGCAATAAGACTGCCAATAAATGATGATATTTTAAAACAAAATCGGTTTCATTCCAGAAAAATTATACCTGGAAATAGAATACCAGTCACTAAAACTACCAAATAAGAAGTGATATTTTATTACAAAATAGTTTTACTTTCGGGATATTTTTCCAGTCACAGAAATCGATAAGAAAAGTCAGATCTTTGAACAAAATAATAGTCACTCAAAATATCGAATAAAAAGTGATATTTTTGAAACAAAATAATTTTTCTTATTGGATATTTGTTAGAGTTTTGAGTCACTAAAGCTCACAATAAAGAGGACATCTGCAAACAAAACATAAGACAGTAAAACTACCAAAAAAAAAGGGATGTTTTGAAACAAAATAGCAGTCCCTAAAATTATCAATAAAACAAAGTATTTTTTGTAAAACTGTTATTAAAAGTGACATTTTTAGTTCACTGATAAGAGAACTAAAAATTGACTTTTATAATGACACGTGACAAAAACACTTTTAACACTAGTGCGAAAAAGTTTTTTCGCACTAGTGTTAAAAGTAAATATAGCAGTGTTTCCCAAACTTTTTTTGCCCTAACCCGGTTGTTTTTAATATTTTCCCTTCGCCACCCACTAAAAGATGTTTTAATTACATCTTAATGCTGGAAAGAACGAATCATTTGTGAGTATGAAGACAATTCTGCAGCCTAGTATTTTATTTTTGTGGTCCGCTGCCGGGTTGTGACCCACTGTTTAGGAAACACTGATATATAGCAATATGCAATATAAAATAGAAAGCTGTACTGGTAAAATTAGAAAGATATTTTTTTTTTTGGTTGAACGGACTGGTCCAACAATATTGTGTTTCCAAACATTAAAACATTCAAAATAGTTATAAATTATTTATTTATAATATTAATATTACTATTACAATCTGAACGGTTACTTATTTTAGTTTTCCTGAGAAGTAATTGCAGAGGTATTTATGCAAAGTAATCCGTGCAAAAACCAGGACGGATGTTGCTTTTAGTCTTCATAATATAAAACAAAGATTTTTCAATATCATCCAGTGTTAATTTACAAAATTCTTGAGAGCGACAGACTCCAAATAATCCAAAAACTGACGCAACTTTTTACTGCATATTTGGTGTCTGGAGCTTCATTCAAAAAAATCTTGTACGCTGGTTTTAATACTTCCTTATATCCTAGTTTGATTTAAAAACTAGCTTTTATCATAGAGAGATTCCATAACTTAGAATTTCCTTCGGCGTAAACCAAAAATATATTTTTAGTGAAGTTATCCGCTAGATTGTTTATTTCATACCATCATATTTTTGTCCCGATTTCTGGAGCAATAAATCTCAGTTGATGTATTTGCTGTTTCTTCAACATCAGATGGAATAATACAATTGCTTTAATTTCCAATCTTTTCTTCAAAATTCATGTTTATTAGCCATAAAATCTACAATATTTTAGAACAGGTTCAATTGTGGTTACTAATTAACATTAAACAACTTACAATTGTTTTACTTAGTTACACTCTATCCAATACCTGACTTGATTGTCAGATGTAAATGTCAAATATGTAATTCAACACGCAAACAATAAATCTAAAATTCAACCCTAGGGACAGCATTTTCTCTTTTAATTTAACCGTTTTACAAAAAATATTGTATGATACACTTGTTAAAAGTGATTTTATTTTGTTCGTGGGGTTGCTCCACTCGCTACGCTCGTTCCGCAATACTCTCCACTCACAAAATAAAATGTCACTTTTAACACTTGTATCATAAATAACTATTTTCTTCCTGCATGTTCATTATTTATAAATTGTCGTCACCATAGCCACTAAAACTGACAAGAAAAAGTTATATTTGGAAGCAAAGTACTTGTGATTAAAACTGCTAATAAAAATAATATTTTGAAGTCAAATAGCTTCTTGCAAAATATTCATTATAATTTAATGCTTTCATTAAAAGTCTCAGTTGCAGAAAATGTAGTTTAAATTAATGAATTCCATATAAAAAGCTAAAATTAATGCATTAAAGTATATTCCTGTTAAAAGTTAATTATTAAACGTGTTTAAAAGTAGTTTTTAGTCCACTACATATTACTATTAACCCATCTTTTAAGCACGCTGCAATGAAATGTATTTAATTTAAAAAAATTAGACAACCATGAGGACTATTGACAGAAGTGAAAACTTAAAACTAGGAGATATTTTTTTTTAATTTTCAAATTAATTATAATACCAAAAATTAAAATTCCATAATTTGTAAATTTCGTTGTACAAACTTCTACAGTATTCACTGTTGTAAAGCACAATGATGCCACAATTAAACAATTAAAATAATAATCAACATTGATGCACTTTGTTTAGCTTGTTTAGGTCAAGGTTGACTGACACTGGGGGTGAGTGAAATGATTTCTAAAGTTTTCGCCTTAGTTTTCCAATAGTTGACTTAATCTTTGCTTAGAAACTACTTCAGTCACATGCATGTTTCTTCGCCATATATATATTTCTACCATTTTTATCACAACTTCATAATGTTTGATGTTTATTCATCTTTGTTTATATTAATTATTAACAGCTTATACAAATGTCAGTAGCCACTAGTGCCAGCTACCAATTGGTTACAACGTTGCTGCTTCAAACTAGCCCCAACTAAATAAGGAGGCAGATTTTGCTAGGTTCTGGGTTCGAACCCATCTGTCGATCACGCATTTTTTATTTCTATTACACTTCTCATCCAATTAACATTAGAGCATGTTGGTAACGCGTGATGGTCACACAAAACTATAAACTTTCCCCCTATCCAAAATCGTACGGAACGAAAATGAGACGTTTTTGGATCGACTGGTAAGAGGCGATGAAAAGTGGGCCCTTCACTTTAGTTGGTCTATCGTGAGCCTTTACTTTAGTTGGTCTATCGTGGGCCTTTACAAGACTGTGCATCGAAAATGCACATGGAAGCAAACCGACGAAGATACAGATCCTATTGCAAAAGCTTGTTTGCATCCAATGAAGATTTTGCTTGTGTTTGGTGGAACTGCCATTTATTTTGTGCTTCTGCGGCGAGGACAAACAATAACAACAAACATCTACTATCAATAATTAGCCATACTTGTGAAAAATGTGCTGTTTTGGCTAACAGAGCGAGTGTCATCTTTCACCATGACAATGCTAGACCCCACATGGTCCAATAGACGCTGCAAAAATTTAAGGAGTTGAAGTGGGAAGTCCTGCAGCATCCTCCGTACTGGCCTGATATTGCACCTTCAGACTTTCATTTGTCTGCGCTCCTTGCAAAAGAGTTTAAATGATAAACGACTTAGTTCTGTACAAGATGTCGAAAACCACCTTAGTGACTATTTTGACAGGAAATCGACCTCGTTCTATACGAATGGCATCGAAAAACTTGTAAATCGTTGAAAAACCATCGTAGAAAAGAATTGCAATTATGTAATTGATTGATATAACCCTTTTCTTTAAAAAATATTGTTATCATTTATAAAATGTATCGTTTAACGCGCCTAATGAAGTGTTCACTTCAAAACTGATTTCTATCCAATCAATTTTTTTTAAACTTTCAAATTGTTTGATGTCTACTTCAAGTTCGCTGTGGTGTGACAGAAGACAAAGCAAGATAACCAAAACCTGACAAGCGATTAAGCGCCCTTCATATTTAATATACAAGTAAATCTACTTAGACGCCCCAACTTTACTGATTTTATCAAACGTTCGCACGTCGGCGTTTGTCGAAGCTTTTCTAACAACCCACGGGCATTTTATGTTCCCGAGAGAGTGTACCACATGCTTTAGATAAGGAAATCGGATGAGCGAAAATCAAATTGGCTAAAGCTGCGAAAATGTTGAGACAGCTGAGTGGTCCTGAAATCCTGTCACCTGTTTACGTGCCATCTGAATATAAATTGCGATTACTGGACGATACGGTGGACCAAATTAGATTAGTTTTTGTGAAACGGATCACCCACTCGCATACAGATAGGGTAAGTAAGCTCTGAAAATAGTTTGAAAATTAGAGCACTAGTTCTGCATAACTTTTAAACTATTTTTGACATTCTGCAAATGAGGTACTTTGTTCTAATGTACTACAGACCAATACGTTTAAATATTTATCAATTTTAGAGTTTGAGAACCAAAGACTGGTTTCGTTTTTATTAGATCTCATCAGTTGTTGGGTATGCCAAAAAAGTGCTCTTTCGGATACATGTTTGTAGTATCAAATGGTCTTATTTTGATCCCTTTCCTCGCTCTTAAAATATGTAGTTGTTTGAATCGCCCTGTATACTATTATTTAGCCTCAAACATAGCATTTTTTTGCTAACGATATGAGTTTATTTAGAAAATCTCGACTTTTTTCTAAAATCCTGTCTCTTCTTTCAAAATCGAAGTTTCGTGAAAATTTTTACTTTTATTTTAATTGGACGGTCTGGAATTTCGACTTGTTTCTGAGAATTCTTTGTACTCGGAATTTAGTTAATTTTTTTTTATAGATAACGGTAAATATTTTATCAATTTTCTGAAATATTAAGTTTTGCATCTTTTGTCTTCTAGAAAATTTGACTTCTTTCCCAAAATTCGTTATTTTTTCTCGAAATTTCGAATTTTAGGCCAAAATTCGATATTTTATGTTTCTGCGACCGATTGTTTTTGTTAAAATTCGTCTTGTTTCAAAAATTTGACTTTATTTCTTAAAATTTAATTGTGTTTTTACATTTTTTGAAAGTTTAACAACTTTCTAAAATAATGTAATTTTTTTTAACTTTTGTATTTTCTTTCAAAATGTTCTTACCATTTATCTCAAAATTCAACTTTTTCTATAAATTTTTATAGTTATTTAATTTGTCTTGTTCTTGAAATTTCAATTTATTCTTCCAAATTCAAATTTTTTTTCAAAATATGACTTGCCCTAAAAAATTTCGAATTTTTTATCGAAAACTCGTGCTTTACAAAAATTTCGAGTTTTTTTCGAGATTTGTATATATTTGCTTGTCATTTTTTTACTGTATTCGCAAAATTTGGATTTTCTCTTATTTGGGAGATTTTCTTGTTTTTAAGATTCGATCTTTTTTTGGTGGAAACGGACTGGTCCTTGGTTATACTGCAAAATTGAAATACAAATTTTGTCTTGACAAGATTTCTATTTCAATTTTATCAATTTGTATTTCAATATTTAAAATTCGACTTTTTGAAAGTTCAACTTTTATTAAACTTCAAATGTTTCAAAAATTTCTTGAAGCTTTCAATTTATTTTTTTCAGATATATTACGTTTTTCCGATATATTACAAAAATCAACTTTTTCTAACAATTTCAGGTGTTTAAATGTGTCTTGTTCCCTAATTTACATATTTTCTTAAAATCTGACTCTCTTTAAGATAATTTCTTATTTTTAACCTTTTACAGAAAACTTGCACTTGCTGATTTGAGCTCTCTGGATTGCTCAGCCCATTTTACCTTCCTTCCTTTTTCCCTGACATCTCTGATTACACTGGTCAACAAAATTGAAGTTTTGTCATGTTACATTTTTTTTTAAGTTTAATCTACTCGTAAAGGGTAACCCCATTATGCTGTCAAAGCACACGAGTAGAATGCGGAAACAAGGATAGATGGCGATGAACCGCCTTCTTAAACAAAGATAGGTTGTAATTTTTGGGAAAAATTCCTTTCGATAACAAGTTCCAAGTTCTACAGAAATGAGAGTCTCCTAAGACAGAAGTCCTCACTGTGTCAACTTGGACTACACAGGAATTTGCTGTCTCCGACTGCCTAGTATGCCTCAAGAATCTTGTCCTTGGGACGGATTAATCCTATTAGTTCCTGCGAGCATCTTCCATGATAGTACTTGTAGAAAAGAGACAAGTCACCAACCATACTCCTGTGCTTTAGTGTTTCGAGAGAATCGGTCAGACTCTCGTCATCAATTAGGCGAATCGCTCTTCTTTGAATTGAATCCAAGATAGCTAAAGCGTGTTTTCGGGCTGAACTCCAAACATGAGAACAGTATTCTAGTGTTGGCCTAATTTGAGCTTTGTATAATGTGAGTATCTGATAAGATGTGAAGTACTTTTTAGCTTTAAAAAGAAAGCCTAGCTTCTGAGAGGCGGATTTGGCAATGGCGCGCACATGATCGTCCCAAGAGAAGTTAGTGCCCGCATTCACTCCTAGGATAGATAGATTAGATCCCATCGGAAGGATTTTTCCGTGCATTAGTATGTTTGTTGCATTATCTCTTGATGTTTTCTTAGAGAAAACCGCGGCCTGAGTTTTTGATGCATTGAAGTTGACCAAATTGTTCTTACCCCATTCCAGAATAATCTCGAGATCCCCATTAATCGTTTGTATCTGCTGTTTTCTTAGTCGATTTGAAGCAGCCATAGATAATGGTTTCTCGGAGAAAAAAGATGACACAAGGTTACTATCATCTGCGTAGCTGTATATAGGATTGGAAGTTGAAACTAAGAGATCGTTTACGTGTAGCAGAAATAGAGTAGGAGACAGAAGAGACCCCTGAGGCACCCCTGCGTTAATTGCAAATGTCTTGGATGAGATGCCATCGAAGACGAGCTGAAGAGATCTGTTAGCGATAAAACTAGATATCAAATGACAAAGTCCAGGAGGAAGACCATAGGATGTTAATTTGGCGAGAAGAGATCGGTGCCAGACTCTGTCAAAAGCCTTTGAGATATCCAATGCCACAATCCTAGCCTCACCATGTTTTTCCTTGGCTGAGTTACAGATATAAGTAACATATGCCAGTAGATCGCCAGTGGAACGTTGTTGTCTGAAACTGTATTGCCTGTCAGAAGTGATTCTATTTTCTTCCAGATATTTGAGAATCTCGACGTTGATAACATTTTCCATCACTTTAGATATAACGGGTAACAAAGAGATAGGGCGCTAGTTGTTAGCCAGATTCCTTTTTCCCTTTTCAAGAACTTCTTTTGTGTTTTTAATAGTGTTAGTTATTGTCATTTAAAATAAGCAGTTTTGAAATTTTCATCACCCACGACATTTGTTTGTTAAATGTTTGAAAAATGATGGATCTCCAGAAATATGACATAAAAAATGTACATTAGGAACTTATAATCTTTGTTTTTCTAGAATATTTAGCTTTTAATTGGTCCCTCTTGATCAAGCAGTAGTAGTCAGTCAACACTCTTGAGTTTAATCTGCCCTGATAAAGTTTTTTCATTATTGAATGAAACTTTTATCAGTTCCTATCACTTAGAGCCCTCAGAGTCCCCTAATTCGTAGGAATAAAGTCAAGATATGTGTAATAAAGAAGAATCTTAATCCCCATATTGCAACCCAAAGTTTTATATTCCAATAAAAGTTTTTTAACCAAATATCTATAGATGTCACTCTTATGGTAAACCAAAAAATTTCCAATTAAATTCTTGAAGCATCTTCATGCTGATTTTTTCAAAACATTTAATTTTTTAAGAGCAACAAGTCTTTTAATAATTTTCTTAATCACTTCATTCCCAGGAATTTCTCTTTGAAATATAAAAATTTCATTTTTATTGGGAACCATCCCTTCTAGAAAAATTTTGGTAAGCCTAATTTGATATGAAGTGGTGGTAGAAATATATCAGAGAGTTTTACAAGTCTAAATGCTTTACAGGTTTTCTATTTACAAATTAAACATTTACGTGTAGGACAAACTTTTTCCTAATTGTGATTTTTTCGATCCCTGGTGTCTCATTCACATAAAAAGGACCCAAATTTTAATGATAAAAAAGACTTTAAATAAAGAATTAAATATTACCATGATATATGTTTTATTTCTGATAAAATTTTTTAAGATTTAAAATAATATATGGACCTAAATAAAAACAAACAGTATTTGGGACGATTATATTTCCAAAAATATAGTTTTCCTTGTTACAAGAAAATAGGGAGTGATGGTAAACAAAAAATAAATACGGTTGATGGGGGTAGGTAATCCAAACACAATTACCTACCAGACGTCCTGACCAGTGTTATTAATCTCATTTGTTTTTCAGAAAAAACAAAAAAAACTTTTAATTTTTCTACAGCTTAGGTTCTTAACGTCAATTAGTAGATCAAAAAATATTCCGATTAATCAATTTCATATTGATAAATTCCATCAACATATTTGTCGTATTGTATTACGAGTTTATCAACAGTTTAAAATGTAAATGTAAGCCTTTTATTCCAAAATAATTGTTTGGCGACAGTAATTGTCAATTGCAATGCACTTTTCCTAAGCATATTTTCATTAGGTAATATATCAAGTAAATCTAAGTTTAATTTTTCACCATGGACGAATTTAAATATTCAAACTTCAATTTATTCAGTGAGCTGTAATTTGTTGTATATGAAATGTAAGTGTAGCGTAAATTTTTAAAGTAGTGGTAAATTTTACAAGTTCAATAATTAGGTATTTTCTCTACATACATACTAACATACAAATAAATATGTCAACTATGAGGGTGAGCTGAGCCCAGCAGCAAAAATTCAAATAAGCAGGCAAAGCTAGACATGAAATATCGATATTCCTGGGCAGCTGTAAAACATCAACATGTTCCAGCAAGGTTGAAACTAAATAATATAAGCCGGTTAATAGGAAAACGGGATTTATGTTTGCTACACGTAGAGCCAGATTAGCTGCAAAACATGAATAATTGCAAATTAATGCAAAATCCGCACGCCAACTAAATTCGTTTAACGTTGAACTTATTTCGTAACAAGTAAAACCTTAACACTACAAGAAGGCGGAAAAAGTTTATAAAATAGGAAAACAGAAGCGATGCATTTTCCGTTAGCTTAGCGATCGAACATCGGCGTTTCCCAGGAACTGAGAGAAGCCTTGCAAGATAAACTACATTTCTCACTATCAGATTGCTCACTACCGGAGATACCGGAAATGAAGCTAAAATGGGAAAAATTTGCCCTTTTCTGAAGATATTTAAACAAAATTTTGAGGTTTAGACGGTTTCGTTACATTTATAGAGGGCGCCAGCTGCAGAAGACTGAATATAGTTGGGCGTTATCGGTTCGAATGATTAACACTTGGTGAATTGTAACCACTTTATTTCAAAACTGAACTCGGAAGACTACAATTGTCATTCACTAACACTGTTTAATTAACTAACTTATTCATTGACCTCTTACAAACTACCTTACTGAGGGAAAGCCGACCGGACCCCCTATATAGAGATCCAGTTTCGGGTTCTAGAAGAATCCAGCAGATAAGGCTTATCGTTTGCCGAAATTTCTGGAACGCTTATCTGTCTTTTGATTTATTATCGTGGCCGCCCCCCTTATCAATTTCTCTAGAAAATTTCCAACTAAAGTTTATAATTACTTTTGTTACAATATGTTAAAAACTACTTAACTTTTTGAAGTGAAAGCTTCACGCGCTGAGCGATTTTGGGTAGAAGTTAAACTTATGGTTTCGCGTTACCATCACGCGTGAACATCACGTGATACTAACATTCTACAATGTTAACAAGTATATTGTACTGTTAGCATTAGAACATGTGTCTAACTGCACTACATAGACACTTTTATTTCCTAGTTTTAAGTTTTCACTTCTGCGGCAGTCTTCTGGACTGGCTATTTTTTATGCTTTCAAATAACTCATTTTTGGTATAATTTTCAACATACTTTACAAAAAAAGTATATTTTATGAAAGTAGCTATCTCTAAATTACAAATAATTTACTTTGTAGAAGTTTAAATCCTATTGACACTTGTGATAGCGCTTAAGAACAACTAAGCGCCGGCTGTTTGCTTTAACTTGGGAAATTAATCGACAATATCGGAGGAAACTCGGAAAATCATGGAATACTATCACTCATTTATTACCCAAACATCCGTATTGCATGTCGATAAGCGGTAATAAATCAAACTATCAGAGCAGGGCCTTTAATGAAAACCGATTACATTAGCTTGTTTGTTAATTTCAATTACTCTCTAATCCTAAAGCGAATATATGTTGGGTAATTTTTTATTATTTAAACACTACGACAAATCTGTTAATGAAAATAAAAAAAACTGATACTTCGGTTTTTTTGGTGAAACGGACTTGTCCTTGGTTATCTTCAAAAATTGAAATACAAATCTTGTCATCTTTAGAGAGTATCTCTCTGAAGATAATAGCTTGGCTAACGAAACGCGTTAGAGCAACCTCTGTTGTATTTTTTAAGCTTTCTTGGTTTCAGGGAACAAGATTTGTATGTCAATTTTCGACACTTCGGCGTAAATCAGGATTTCCCAACCATTTGGGCTTGTCTCCATGATTCTTCCAATCTTTGAAAATGTTGAGATTTTTGAAAGGTGTTTAATTTCAAAATTAGGACTTATTTTTTACCTTTTTTAACGTTTTCGACTTTTTTGAAAGTTTCGATCTTTTCGAAAATTTTGGAACTTTTGAGACTTCAGAAATTTGGGTTTTTTGGAAAATTTCGATTTATTTGAAAAATCTTGATTTTTTCGATAACTTCGATTTTTTTCAAAATTTCGATTCTTTTTAAAATTTTAGATTTTTTAAAGTTTTGGTATTTCTTCAAAATTTCAAATTTCTTCAAAAATTTGTACCTTGTTTTCAAAAATTGTTTTTAAGAATTGAAATACAAAACTTGTCCCCTGAAACCAAGAAAGATTAAAAAACACAACAAAGGTTGCTCTAACGCGTTTCGACAGCCAAGCTATCATCGTCAGAGAGATAACCCTCCTTGGTTTCAGGGGACAAGTTTTGTGTTTCAATTTTTGAAGATAACCAAGGGCCAGTTCGGTTCCAACAAAAGCAAAAAAAAATTGTTTTCAAAAGTCAGTGTTGTTTTAAATTAGAATATGACTTTTCACAAACTTCCAATTTTTTTTAAGTATTGAATTTTTAAGTCTAAAAACGTGGTCTTCTTTACATTTTTTTATTAATCAAAATTTCGACTATAAAATGGTGAAATTTTTCACAATTTCCGCTATTTTTCGAAAATATCTAAGTACTTTTGAAAATTTTATCTTTTCAATGAAAATTACGACTTTTTCGACATTTTGATTTTAAAGTTTCTACTTTTTTCAAATTTTCGCCCCTATTTACTAATATTAGAAATATTTTCGAAAATTTCGGCGTATAACAAAAATCTTTTACCAAAAGAGCATTTTCCCGAAATTTTAACTACTTTAAAGTTTTTGAATTATTTTAAAATTTTTATTTTTAAAAAATTTTGATTTTCTAAATTGCATCATTATTTTAATTTTTGAAATGTTTTGAAGATTTTGACTTTTTTTAACAATTTTTCGATTATTTTTTAACACTAAAACTTTTTAAAATATACGAATTTTCGTTCAAAACTTCAACTTTTTTGAAAGCTTTGTTTTTTAAAATATACGATTTTTCGTTCAAAACTTCAACTTTTTTGAAAGCTTTGTTTTTCCTTGAACACTTTAACTTTTCATGAAAATTTCGACTTTTCTCAAAATTTTTACTTAAAAATTAAGAGTTTTTTTCCAATTTATTTCCAAAATCTTTGGAAATGTTGCCCTTCTTTTAAAACTTTGACATTTTTTAAAGTTTAAAACATTGGTTCTTTCCAAATTTTGAAATATTTTCAGTTTTTGAATATAAAGTTTTTTTAAGCTTCGAAATTATTTGAAAACTGAGCCGTTTTGTTAATTTCTGAATTTTGAAAAATTTAAACCTTGTTTTTCAACTTTGACTTTTTTTTAATTTTGATTATTTTTCAATATTTGATCTTTTCAAAAATTACGAATTTTATTGGGTATTGCAAGTAGTTATTAAACTTTTACGAGAGCTGGTTACTAGCCATCTGCTCAACAGCAATCTGGTAAGGATCAGTGGAGAAAACGTGTAGAACGAATGAATGAAAAAAGGTTGCCTGCCAAAGCTAGATTTTATAGATGTATTGGAAGAAGAAGTATTGGTAGGCCAAGAAAAAGATGGGTATTGTAACAGGCAATAATGCCTAAAACCAGATGTGAAGAAGAATAAGACGAATTTTTGTTTAGAACTTTCCTTGTTTTTAAAATTTTTGATTTTTTTAAATGTTAACTTTTTAAGAAAATCTTGACATTTTTCAAAAATTTGGCTTCGTTCAAAATTTTCATATTTTTCAAAATTTCAACTTTTGAATGCTCATGAATGAAAAAAGGTTGCCTGCCAAAGCAAGATTTTATAGATTTATTGGAAGAAGAAGTATTGGTAAGCCAAGAAAAAGATGGGTATCGTAATAGGCAATAATGCCTCAAACCAGATTTGAAGAAGAAGACGAATTTTTTAGAATTTTCCTTGTTTTTAAAATTTTTGATTTTTTCAAATGTTAACTTTTTAAGAAAATCTTGACATTTTTCAAAAATTCGGCTTCGTTCAAAATTTTCATATTTTTCAAAATTTCAACATTTGAACGTTCATGAATGAAAAAAGGTTACCTGCCAAAGCAAGATTTTATAGATGTATTGGAAGAAGAAGTATTGGTAGGCCAAGAAAAAGATGGGTATCGTAACAGGCAATAATGCCTAAAACCAGATGTGAAGAAGAAGACGAATTTTTGTTTAGAACTTTCCTTGTTTTTAAAATTTTTGATTTTTTTAAATGTTAACTTTTTAAGAAAATCTGGACATTTTTCAAAAATTTGGCTTCGTTCAAAATTTTCATATTTTTTAAAATTTCAACTTTTGAACGCTCATGAATGAAAAAAGGTTGCCTGCCAAAGCAAGATTTTATAGAAGTATTGGAAGAAGAAGTATTGGTAGGCCAAGAAAAAGATGGGTATCGTAAAAGGGAATAATGCCTAAAACCAGATGTGAAGAAGAAGACGAATTTTTTAGAACTTTCCTTGTTTTTAAAAATTTTGTTTTTTTTAAAGCTTAACCTTTTATAAAAATCTTGACATTTTTCAAAAATTCGGCTTCGTTCAAAATTTTCATATTTTTTAAAATTTCAACTTTTGAACGCTCATGAATGAAAAAAGGTTGCCTGCCAAAGCAAGATTTTATAGATGTATTGGAGGAAAAAGTATTGGTAGGCCAAGAAAAAAATGGGTATCGTAACAGGCAATAATGCCTAAGACCTGAAGTGAAGAAGAAGAAGACGATTTTTTCTTAGAACTTTCCTTGTTTTTGAAAATTTGGATTCTCTTAAATGTTAACTTTTTATAAAAATCTTGACATTTTTTAAAATTTCGGTTTCGTTCAAAATATTCATATTTTTTAAAATTTAAACTTTTGAACACTTCTATTGTAAAATGTTGGTTTTGAAAAACTGAGTCGAAGAAATATTAAAATGAAATTAAAATGGTAATGAATCTGACCAATAAGAATCTAAAAAGAACACCTTCTGAATATTTCTCATTAATTTTCAAATTTTTGAATTATTTTTCAAATTTTCGACTAACTTTTGACTATTCTTTTTTTGAAAACATCTATATTTTTTAGCTGTCGACTTTGATTCGAATTTTTGACTTATATTGAAAATTTCGACTTTTTGGAACATTTTGGACTTTTTTCAAATTTTCGAATTATGAGTGAATACCAAAGTTTTAGTGGATTTGATTATGTCTGTAACTGAGGATTAAACGTTGTGTTTTTTTGTGGCAATGAAAAAACAAAAAGTGGGGCATGAATATATTTTTACGTAAAAACATAAAAAACAATAGAAACTCGTGGTCTAAATATTTTAGTTTAGAGCATCAAATATATTGAAATACAAATCTTGTTCCCTGAAACCAAGGTAGATTAAAAAACACAACAAATGTTGCTCTAACGCGTTTCGATAACCAAACTATCATCTTTAGAGAAATAGTATCTCTCTGAAGATAATAGCTTGGTTATCGAAACGCGTTAAAGCAACCTTTGTTGTGTTTTTTAATCTTTCATAGTTTCGTGGGACAAGATTTGTATTTCAATTTTTGAAAATAACCAAGGACCAGTCCAAAATATGACATTTCAACATTTTAGCAAAAAAAGGGACGTACTTTTGCAGCAGATAGCATTAGTTTATTTTTGTTAACGCTAGAGTTATCCATATACTATAAAATTCTAATACATTTTTACTACAATTTTAGAGATTTTTCTCTACTTAATTATTGATATTTGTATGGAAAGTGAACTTTTTTCTACCTAATTATTGATATTTGTTTGGACTGTTTTTAGTTTAAAGTTGAAAATTGTACTTCAGATGTTTTGGGTCATATTTCGAACTTTTTTTAATATATTTCAATTTTTTCTCTTAAAATTTGATTTGTTTTGAAAATTTTTAATTTAAATCTGAAGTTTTTAGTTTTGGCTGCCACTGGTTTTTTGGCTCAAAAAAAACTTTGCATGGTCTCTCAATTTTTTTTCAAATTTTCGTCGTAAATTGTAAAACTTGACTTTTTTTCTATTCATGTTTTATTGGCTTTTTCTTCGCCAGTTGACTTTTTTTGTAAAAGTTTTCAAATTATTTCATTTATAATGAGAAATTAAAATTTTGGCCGATAATTTGGAGATTTTATTTTTCGAAGACTTTGTCTAATACGTAGTGTGTTCATGTAAATATTCCACAGCTTCCTTACAAGTCAAAAAACTGTTTCACAATATTATTTAAAATTTTGAGAAAAATTTGAAATTTGGAAATAACTCCAAGTTTTTAATTAACCTTTTATTTTTTTAACAAAGGTCTTGATAACTCATGAATATGCATCTCATACCTGATTTATTACCAGTTAAATACCTGAGCTGAAAACGTGTATTGTTCGAAGATTGATGAATATTAGTATGTGGTTTCCGGATAACATTAACCAGTTAATTGCTTTAAAATAGTAATTTACAGCCATAGAAAAATTCTATGTTTACAGCTATATCGGAAATGCATAAATCAGAATACTTTTTTTAATTGTTCAGAAACAATTTATTGTTAATTGTGTTCGTACACCATGACTACATATCAATAATTTCAGACCTCTAAATAGATTCAGCGAAATAAAAAAATATGAAATGATACACAGTCCAATCATTTCATTCTTTACAACTTCTTTACGATGCGGTATTTCCTGCATTCATTTTGTTTGGAAGAAGGCACGAGCGCAGGAAAAAGCGTAACTAATCGAATACACTTTAATCACCTCTTTATTGCTGATTAATTTTTGGGCAACCGAATTACACCATATAGAAAAAAACATACCAGCAATAACCCCATATTTTTCTTTTTCGTTCAGTGCATCAGACAAAAACACTAAAAATATTAAGTATTTTATACATTAGGCACAGCAATTAAAAGATACAAAAAAACAAATTTTAAAGTAATTCTCAAAAGGCTGTATTCAAAAATAAATGTTCATAGAAAAGCTTGAAGCACCAAATTTCTACCTTCCGGATTTTTTTAGCGTCAGGAGTTTCCTATTAGTTATAAGAAAACCATCACCAACAATTTTTCCACATTTTTGCTAACATTTAAATTCAAGAACCTCAATATTTATTTTCCAGTGAACTCATCCTAAAACTCTTCTAAATAATTTAATTATCTGTGTAACAAAGATGATAAAGATGTTGAATTGAAGTTGCAACGAAAAGGAATTGATTGAATAATTTTGTTACATTTGGGGCCCCACGTTGGGCGCCAAATGTAAGAAGGATTTAGATTTTTTTGCACTTAGCAAAGAATCTTGGTTTTTCGTAAGATTTCACGTGCAGCATCCACCAGTAAACCTTTATTGTTAAGGATGAATATAGTAAAATACAAAATAGAAAACTTGTAACGTCTGGGACATACAGTTGTGGATTAACAAAATTATTATTTATGACTTTTCTCAGTGCAACTCAAGTTACCTCTCAACAAAGTTGCTGGGACCTGGGACTACCACATGCATTACATCTGTAATTTGACTGATTTCCTAGCCAGCTAAGACGCTTTTTGCTGACAAAACAAAAAAGTTATTTTTGACTTTGGTGATCAATAACTCAGGAACAATCATCTTACAGGATTCGAGGAAATTAAATTTGACAGAGGTTTATCTTGGGATTATTGGAAACCGTTTTTGAAGTCCGTTGATCTCTTTAAATGTGAGTAATAATTAGGAAAAATGTTTAGCTAATTTCTTAAAATTATTTAAGAAATGCTGGCGCTAAAAAAATTGTTAACCCAACACCTGAAAACTGAGAATGAGATTTGGTTTGTTTTTTTTCTCTATGACCATTTCTTTTTCACTTCCAGTCCTTTGAAAATCATCGGATTTTGTATGTCCTTAGTTAATGTGCCTTGGATTCGAAAAATATTTTGTAAGCGAGACGTCTTTACGTGTACGAACATAAATTATGGATCAATTAACTAGAGAAAATATTCTAGAAACGTTGCAACAGAATTCAGAAGTTATTCAATCATTTTTGTTTACGAATCATTACTACTTACAACAACTGAACATCCTACATGCTGCCGCTTAATCTTTCCTTAGAATAAGAATGCAAGATGCATTATGCGATTAGATTGCGGCATCAAAGCAAAGACTTTGACTTAATTACACTTAATGCACGGTTTGGTAACGAGCAAAATTCTCACGATCACAAAAAAAATGTTGGGCCGGAAAATATTCCTTCTTTTCAATGTGTAAACAGACCACATTAATCCGACCATTCGCATTATTATATAAAATTCTCACAAATTTTAATGCATACATTTTGAAATATTGCACCTGACGAAGCCTTATTATTACATAAAACTGGTAAATCTCGTTAGCTAACGACGAAGCCATAGAACGTGGCCTCATATGCAAAATTTATGTATCGAATTACGTCCACTTTTACGCATATGTAAAGATTGTTATCAATATTACAATTTAGAGTATTTTAATTGAAATACCTCAACAAATATACAACGAGCAAAGGCCAGAATTTCCACTTTTTTGTTTACGCTGTTACGCTTAATTGGGGTAATTGCACAATTAGTTAGTATGATATTGGGCTTAAAGTGTGGTTCTCATCAGCCACCAAAGCTAAAACTCGAGAATATCCTAGGTATAAATTTGTTTCAATACGAGACTGACCAAAGTTTCGGTTTTGGGCAAAAAAACTTCGGCTTCAGCCAAATATCAGAAGAAACTTCGTCCAAGCCGAAACACAATTCAAATTTTAAGAAAAACTAGAAAAATGTACAAAACAAACTTGAGATTTAACACGAAACTTGGATTTTAAAGTTTTAATTTTAGAAGAAAGTATAATTTTCTAGATTAAACTTGGAAATTTGAAAATTATATCAAAAATAGGGAAAACTCGAAATCTGTATTTATAAAATTGAAGCCTCTAAATGTCTCTTTGTGCATCTGTTTGGCTGTCTGTCTGTCTGTCGGTTGATTTTTTGTCCATGCTAATCCCGGAAACCGCTTAATCCATTAAAATGAAATTTTTACTGAAATGTAGAGTAGTTCTAGGGGTACCTTTTAGGCTATTTTTATTTCACTAAAACTTCTAGCTTCTAAAAATAACTAAGCTAACAATTTTATTTGAAATTATAATACAGAAAATTTAAAAAAGAAACAAATCAGCAATCTTTGTGGCTGATATAATATTGCGTACCACCTACAATTCTATCGCGTAATAGAGTGCGAACCTTTGAATCTATTATACCCTTAAAATCAAATGAAAAATTATATTATTTTGAAATATGACGTTATTGGATCATGCGCAGATAAAGCAGCGGATGTCAGTAAAAATAGTCTCAAATTGTCCGGTTTAACATTTAGGTTCTTGTGATTAACAGTCCAAAGACTTAATTGATTCATTAAAAAGTCCAAAAAGAAATATTAATGTGACATTAAAAAACTGAGTATTACAATTAAATTTCGAAAAAGAGACTGATATATATTTTGAATTCAAATTAGAAATGTCGAAAAAAAATCGAAGCTTTAAAATAAGGGTTGAAATTTTAAAAAGCAAATCTAAATTTCCATAAATTTAAGGCTACATTTCTGAGAAAAAAATAAAAAAATTCAAATTAAAACCCAAGATTTTAAAAAGAACCTTAACATTTTAAAAACACTCCTATTTTATGTAACTAATGAAATTGACCTTTTCATTTTTGCATATTCCCTTATATTTCTCTTTTTATATATTGTTTCTTTTCTTTGTTCCTAAAGAAGCTCCCTACGATGGTGGAAGAAACGTCGAACACTTTTAGTAGTTCTTTGACACGGTGCATTCCCGGAAGAAGTATATCATGTACTGACTCTTGCCGTGGAAGTCTTCGTTATCACAATAAAATATTCTTAAAATTCTAAGTTCGTTATAAAATTTTCGACTTTAAGGTGAATTACTTTTCTATAAATTTTCTTTCAATTTTTGTCACATGTCCCTAAGAGTGTTATCTAAAAATCTGCAAAATTAAAAAACCCGCGTCGGTGCCTAAGTTGAGACATTTAATGTGAAACTTACGACTCTTAACATGTAAGATATGGGAGATGAAATATTTGAATTTATTGCGACCAAACTTTTCTACGGATTTCGATCAAAAAACTAAAGTATTATAAAGGGAGATGTGGCAAATGAAATAGTAAAATATGAGGATCTTTGACGGTACAGTTTTTACCTAATCGCAATCTGAAATTATACATCTCACATAATTTTGATGCTTCATTCCGCATGTTCGGGAAACATCTTGAAGTAATTGGCAATATAATACTTTCACTACTCCTTCTAGATCAGAGTTTTTTGGCCTGCGGACCGATCAAATTTGTAACAAAATTTCATGGACCAGTGTTTTTTTTTTAATATTTCCAAACGTTCGCAATTTGTCTTCAGTGCCTTACTTATCATAAATTACGTAAATTTAAGCTTGGTTATTAGTACCTTTATTTTGTAATGTTATAAATTAAAATTTTATTTATTTATCCTGGATATTTCCTTAAACCGCAGATAGATAAAAATTCTTCGCGGAATAGTCAAAAGTTCTTGGCGGGCCGGCATCAGTCCGTAGGACCAGTGGTTGAGAAATCCTGTTAGAGCTTTGGCTAAAGCTCCATCGCGAAAATCTGTCGCATAAGCAGTGCATTGCTGTCGTTTCAAATAATCTTTTACAAAACTACTTGGTGATTTGTATTATTGTATCCACGCGGACAGTCTATGCTAAAAAACTAGTGGTGGTGACAGTTTGAGCTTACGTCTCCGTATGAGCAGCGCAGATCTAATGTTCTAAAAACGTTTAGCTACGATTACTGCCAGAAAAGTACCTCAATCTCGAAATTTTCGATTTTAAACCAGTGGCGTAGAGCTAGCAAAGCACTGTGCAGTGCCCTTGAACCCAAAGCTTGAGGAGAAGGGGTGGTACCCTGACCTACAAACCGCAAATTGATTACGCGAAAATTATTCCCACCTCGAACATAACATGACTTTCCTTTAGGTGTCTTCCAGTTTCAAAAATTCGAGAAACGCCTGGAAATTGTAGGATTTTTTATGTAGACTTACAAAAAACTGCAAGTTTTCATTTTTTTTAATTCAATTTAAAATTGGAAATATCACCATTGTGTTGTGTTTCTTAAATTTTGATCTAAATTGCATTAGATTTTTGAACATGTAATTCAGTATTAACATTTAATTTCTATATAAAACGTTTCAGTTTTTCTCGAAATTGGACGCTATTATTTTATTTTAAAATGGGAGATGCTTACAGGAATTAATAGGATTGATCCCCGAAGGGCAAGATTTTTGAGGCGTACAAGACAGTCGTCGAAGGCAGAAACTTCGTGTGTGGTCCATCTTGACACAGTGGGGTCTACGGAGGCTTTTTTTTTCTATGGAACTTCTAAGCCATAGATCTCGTTACCGAACGAAATTTTCCCCAAAAATTACCACCTATCCTTGTTTAAGAAGGCGGTTCATCGCCATCAATCCTTGTTTCCGCATCCTACTCGCGGTTCTCTGAAGGCATAATATGCTTTCCGAGTGAATTGAACATAAAAAAAATAATAAATTATGAAAATGTACACTTCATTTTTGAAATTTTTATTTTTTTCCCCAAAAATGCCAGCTTTAAAATCCAAGATTTCGATTTTAGCAAGGCATTATGACCTTCTTCTAGAAATTCGTTGTCCAAATTTGAATATTTACAATTTCACGTTAAAATATTTTTTTAAATTTGCTAAATTTGAAATTTTGAGGGGATATTCTTTTTTACATAACTTTTATTTTAAGAGTGTACCTGGATTTATTCTTTGGTGATTAATTGTTTCCTCAAAGTTTTAAGGTTAAACTCGATATTTCGAAAGTTGTCTTCAACTTTCTCGAATTTATATTATAGCTTTAAATTTTTTTCAAATATTTCCAATTGCCAAAATTCTGAGTCTTCTTTAAACATCTTCTTTGTAATTTGTTTTCTTTTGTCGAAATTATGAATTTTTTCTCCACGTTCCAACTTTAAACTTTTAAAAAGTCAGAAGGTGGAGAAAAACAGTATAAACTCGCAAATTCCAGAAACTGTTTTATTAATCTACCATTTATCTTTTACATTGACTCACTGGCTGAACAAAAAGCCTATCGAGAAGAATTTTCACTAAAAGGAAAATACAATGGGCGGTAAATTCTTTTAAGTCCTACAGATCACCAGGCGAAGGCGGAATCTTCTCAGCCCTGACGCAAGAGGGCCTCACGGAGCTATAACTCCACTAACTCAACTGTTTAAAACTAGTTATTGCCTGGGGTACATTCCTCAAACCTGGAGGGAAGTTAATATGGTTTTCATTTCAAAGGCTGGAAGGCGATCAAACTCCCAGCCTAAATCTTATAGACCTATTAGCCTAACATTCCTTCTCAAAACAATGGAGATATTTATCTTGTCACATTACGAAAAAATCAACAAAAAACTATCATTTCAATTTTATCTTTGACACCCTGTATCTCGGAAACGAAACTTCTCCCTACATAATTTTGGAAAAAGAATCCACTGTCAAAATTTTTTAACCTAACTTCGCGACACCCTGTCTAAAGTCAAAACATGTTTCAAAAAAAATCGTCATTTTTAAAAAGTCAAAATTTTAAAGAAAAGCCCAAATTTTGAAAAGAGCCGACTTTAAAAAAACAGTCAATATTTTAAAAATCGAATCTTCAAAAATTTCCAATTTTTAAAAAGAACTGAAATGTTTTGAAAAAATCGAATTTAAGAATAGTCGGATTTGCAAAAAAAAGGGTAAAATTTCTAATCAAAATTTTAAAAAGGGTATACATTTTCAATAAAAGGATGGTATTTTAAAAAAGGACAAACTTTTCAAAAATAAGATCGGAAATGAGAAAAAACGTCACAAATTTTTCAAAAAATTCAAAACTTCGAGATAAACACGATATATTTAACAAAATTTGAAACATTACAATGGAAACTTTCAAAAATCTTGATATTTCTCAAAAAGAACATTTTTAATAGACAGAAATGATCAAAAAAAGTTATCAAAAAAATCAAAATATATTATACAAAAAAACAGAATTTAAAAGTAACTGGAATTTTTAAAAAAGTCAAAACTTAAAAAAAAAATCAGAATTTTCAAAATTAGGTCAATATTTCAAGAAATTGAAATTTTGTTGTCAGATGTTGTCAATTTTGTAAGTTAGATGAAGAAATGTGGACATTTTAAAGGAGTAAATATTTTTAAATGTCAAATTTCAAAACAATTCAAAATTTTCAATAAAATTCAAATTCTTCAAAAAAATACGATTGGTTAATTCTTTCTCTTCTTTCACACAGACGCGGGTATCTGCTAGTTTTTCTAAAAGTTTCAACTCTCATCTAGTAAACTAGACTTTTATGTAGAAGATTAAAAAAAATCGACTTATTTCTAAAAAAAATTACTTTTTCGAAAATTGGATTTTTTCAAAATTTGTGACATTTTGGAAAACTTTAATCAGAATTTAAAGTGCTTTCAAAATTTCGACTTTTTTGTGAAAACTTTGCCATTTTTAAGTGTTTTAAAAATGTTGCCAACTTTCTCGAAACTTCGAATTTTTCTAATTCTGATTCTTTGAAAAATTCGCCCCTTCCTAAAAATGTTATTTTTATTTTTTCGAGAATCTGACTTTTTAAACTTCGAATATGGGAAATCTTCAGAAAGATACTGTATCTCTCTGAAGATACTGTATCTCTCTGAAGATAGAAATTAGAGGCTTTAGAGCAACCTTTGTTGTATTTTTTAATATTTCTTGGTTTCAGGGGACATGATTTGTTTTTTAATTTTTAAAGATAACCGAGGACCAGTCCGTTCCACCAAAAAACAAATTTTAAATGCCTAAAAAAATATTCCTCACGATTTCAAGTTAAACATTGGAAGTGCCAAATTAAAGCCAAAATTTCGAGTTTAAGACTTAAATGTTTGGAAGTTTATACAAAAAAAAAATTGGATAAATTCATGAGGAGACACCTTCATCAGCGACGTCAGCTTTCAATACAATCGCGTGTTTTATCCATTGCATACATTTTAAGTAGTTTTTAATGCATATTTTTACCACTTTAGAGGCTGACATTTGAAAAATTCTTTGTTAGTGCTTAGCTGCGTATTGTGGAAAACGCCTACGTGTTAATGCTACGTTTAACACGATATTATGATAAATCAGATAAACTTAAAATTTTGATAAAATTACGATTTTTTGTTTAGAAGTTTCTAAAAAAGGAAAATTTTAAGGATAACGGTCAAAATTTTCGTTCAAACCTTAAAATTTCTTCAAAAAATCGAAGTTTTAAGAACATTTTTGCTTAGTTTCTTTTTATACTTTGATATCGTTTTAAAAATGCCAAAAAGAGTGAATATTTTAAAATGTCAAATTTCAAAACAATTCAAAATTTTCAATAAAATTCGAATTCTTCAAACAAAGATAATTGGTTAATTCTTTCTCTTCTTTCAAACAGGCGCAGGTATCTGCTAGTTCTGCTTATAAATTTTAAGTTGAAATTTAAAATTTGTATTTCGCATCTGGAAAAAAATTGAATTAATTATTAGTTTAACCTCGTGATGTTTCTTTTTTTTTAGTTTTTCTGCAATGAAGGTCTTAAAGAAAATCTAGGATATAACCATAGGATGGGTTAAAGTTCAATATGTCCGTCGAAAACTGAATTTTAAAAAAAAAAAGTTGAAGCCTTAAAAACATTTTTCTTTAATTTATTTTTTCAAAAATTTGAGATCGTTTTAAAAACTCTAATGGTTTTTCCAGTTTCTAAAATATTGGTATTTCAAACCTAGGATGTGTTCCCTTTTTTTCGCCATTTAAATGTGAATTTCCAAATTTTTTTTTTGAAATTTAAGGTTTAAACTCTTAAAAAATTTTAAGAATTCGAATTTAAACTTAAAGTAACTAATTTAGTCGTAAACGTAAATAGCAGTTAAAGCAGTAGTTAAACACTAGAGCGCTGTGGCTTATAATCAAGTCCATAAAAGGTTACTTTGCCACATCGATATGGTAGTTAAACATTTAAATTGTTGCTGCTTCTTGCTGTTTTGCTTTAATTGTACCTGTATAGTGCACAATTTTCATAAGTTTCGGTTTCGAATTCGTCTTCGGCCTAAATCAGATTAAAATCCGAAATTTGCTTTCGTTTTCGGTCAAAAATCTAGTTTTGGTGAGTCTAGGTTTTAGATCTTGAGTTCATTAGAGCCATAGGCTGCATTAATTTTTTTCCAACGATTCCATTAGAAAGCTATTCTAGATAATTTAATGTTCTTCTATTGAAGTGGTCTCCGAGCCTTGCGAGATGATTTTTCACTGAATTATCGTCGTTCAAAACAAAAAAAAGTCATTTTTGACTTTGGTATAGTAATCAACAACTTGGAAAATAGTTACCGCTAAGAAAACCCGAAGGGTTTTGAAAACTGAAAAATATTCTTTACAAGTTCTAGTTTTTGTTTAAAATAAAATAATATGTGAGCAAATTCACTCATTCATTTTTTTATATTGAAAATGTCTTTTTACTAGCAATTTATATTTTCTTTATTAAAATTATTATTATTAAATTTAAATTCTTAATTTCAAGGAAAAAGTAAAAAATTCAACTTTACCCTAAATTCGAAAATTGAATATTCACAATCGAAATTTTGAGAAAAAAACCAAATGTTTGGATGCTGCATCGAATTTTGAGACAAATAGTTAAATTTTTCTAGGAAAGTCAAAATTTTGATAAAATGTAGGAATTTAGAGAGAAGAGTCGAAATTTCTAAACGAAAGTCCCATTTTTGATTAAAAAGTTGAAGTTTGTTCAAAACTTCAACTTTTTATTCAAAAATTAATTTAATAAAGAACATCAATCTGTAGCGTATTTGTATCGTAAAAACTGTCAAACATGTTACTCTTTTTGAAACTATTCTAAAAATTAGATAACTGTGTAGCTACTGTCGCGATTTATAAAAGACTTTTTTTGTATTCCTGAAAGTTGAATAATTTGTGTTCCCTCATTTATTATACATACATCGTGTATGCATTTAAAAGGTTAAAAACCGATCTTTTTATACACGATAATCTTACGCCTTGTACTTCTTACGTAAGATATCATCGTGTTAAAAATTTAAAAGAAGTTTGTCGAAATGGTTTCATTCACCTTTCAGTTCTCTGTCTAACGTTGCGTAAAATCGGAACACTCAGATTCGTCTTAATAAATCCTTAATTCAAAACTCTACTAACTCTACGGCTTATTTTACAAAACAGATTTTTAAGAATGATATTTAGATTAAGTCGTACCTAATACGAATTCGTAACAGACTGAATGGGGCAAATCAAGTTGTGTAACTTCTTGGAACAGCTTTTGCTCGAAATAAAAATGAAAAATGCTAGGCCATTGTTCTTTATTTTCGTGATTTATTCGAACAATGTGGCCAACTGATGATAAATTGCTGTAGCCTTGAAAAAACTTCTTATAAGAGTTTTATTTAGGAATTAATAAGTTATTTTGACATCTCGAGCAGAAGACCGAGGATGAATTTTTCAATTTTCTTTAAATAAGCACATTATTAATTAACGGTGAACTGATACATAATTAATTATTCGGCGCAAGAAGGGGGCTTTAGATCACTAGAGCGTCTCCTTTAATTTAATTTTAATAAATTATGGAAAATTATCAGTTGTCTGAATAATTTATCTTCATCAGCAATCATAACTAATTAACCACGTTAAAATCATTATCAACGAGTAATAATGAATAGAAATGTAATGTTAACATGACAGGGGTCATCCCACACTTAAAATTCGAACGTTTCTCCGCGTTTATGCGAATGATGGGACTTTTTTCTTTCGCATCGTAAACGTATTGGAAAGTCGGTTAGTTTTGATTCTGATAATAGTAATTATGTTAAAGCTTCCCACTCAACTTTTCTCTTTTTTCAACGTTTACTTTCAAATAATATATCACATGCAATGAAAAGGAAATTTTATTGAATCGGAATTTTTGCATATTATTATGTGTAAGTACGTACGTAGTTTCAGGTTCGATGAATCCGCTGACTCTTAAATTTAATATTCTTTTATCGGTTCGTATTACAATAAAATATGTCGCGATTGAAAGAAATTTCTCCATGACTGGTTTTGTGTTTGAATTGTTCCACCAAAAATCACTGATATCGTATAAATGCCACAATGTATGCTTCAAAAATTGATAACATTGATTACCAAATTTTCAATAATAGTATGTAGTCACTTGCATTTATTCCCAAAAAAACAAAAAAAAACGATATTTGAGCTACACTGAAAGATTTAAATTGTTTAATTATTTTCACAAAAAATATAGCAATAGGAAAGCGTAGCTGCCCAAAAGTGGAAAAAAATGTAAAGCTCAAGTATTTCTGGTCATTTCCACGTGTTTCTTAAAGGTTTTAATCCTAACTGATGAATTCTTACTTCGTTTCGAAACTTCTTACCACGATAATATACAATTTTTAATTGAATTCAATAAGCTTAGAAGTTGTCAAACCCAAAACTGTTTTTTTTTGGGGGGGGGGAGGTTTAAGATTAAGCTCGAAATCTCTGTTTTTTTTTAAGTTTAATCCACTCGCAAAGGGCAACCTCATGGTGCCTTCAAAGCACCGCGAGTAGGATGCGGAAACAAGGATAGATGGCGTTGGATCGCCTTCTTAAACAAGGATAGGTTTCAAATTCAATCCTCTTCGCAAAGGCTAACCTCATGAGGCCTTCAAAGCACTGCGACTAGAATGCAGAAAAAAGGATAGAAGGATGGGTTGTAATTTTTAGGGAAAATTCCTTTCGGTAACGAGTTCCATAACTTGGAAGTTCTATAGAAAAAAGAGTCTCCGTAGACAGAAGTCCTCACTGTGTCGAACTGGACCGCACAGGAGTTTGCTGCCTCCGTCTATCTGTTTGCCTTAAAAATCGTGCTCTTGGAGGATGAATCCTATTAGTTCCTGAGAGCATCTCCCATTTTGAAATGAAATATACGAACTTACAAATCAATTTCGAGAAAAACTAAAACGTTTTATCTAAAGATTAAATGTTAATACTAAATTAGATTGTAGAAAAGAGACAAGTCACCAACCATCCACCTGTGCTCTAGTGTTTCGAGAGGATCGGTCAAACTCTCGTCATCAATTAGGGAAATCATTTTTCTTTCAATTGAAACCAAGAGAGCTAAAGTGTGTTTTGGGGCTGAATTTTAAACATGAGAACAGTATTCTAGTGTTGGCCTAACTTGAGCTTTGTATAGTATTAATAGCTGATGAGATGTGAAGTACTTTTTAGCTCTAAAAATAAAGCTGAGCTTCTGAGAGGCGAACTTGCCAACGGCGCGCACATGATCGTCCCAAGAGAAGTTAGTGCTCACATTCACTCTTTGGATAGACAGATTAGATCCCATTGGGAGAATTTTACCATCCATTAGTATGTTTGTTGCATTATGCCTTGATGCTTTCTTAGAGAAAACCGCGACCTGAGTTTCTGAAGCATTGAAGTCGACCAGATTTTTCTTACCCCATTCCAGAATCCCGATTAATCATTTGTATCTGCTGTTCCCTTAGTCGATCCGAAGCAACCACAGATAGTGGTTAATGAGAGAAAAAAATGACACCAGGCTACTATCATCTGCATAGCTATATATAGGATTGGAAGTTAAAGCCAAGAGATCGTTAAGGTGTAACATAAACAGAGTAGGAGGCAGGACAGAGCCCTGAGGAATCCCTGCAGTAATCGCAAATGTCTTGGATGAGATACCATCGACGTCGACCTAAAGGGATTTGTCAGCGAGAAAATTTGATATCAAATGACAGAGATCAGGAGGAAGACCATAGGATGTTAATTTGGCGAGAGGAGATCGGCCAGATATAGTCGACTTTTTTATATTTATTCCTCCCTAGGAATAATTTTATCACCGCCCCCCCTAGTTTTATCCACCAGTGATTCACACTAAATAAAATTTTAAAGTTTCTTTTATAGAGCATCAAAATCTGAATAGGTGTGCCAAATTTCAGATATTTATCTTGTCACATTTCGAAAAACTCAACACAAAGAAACATCATTTTAATTTTGCGTTTAACGCCCTGTATGTCGAAAACGAAGCTTTTCCCGATATATGTTTATATAAAACTTTTTACATATTTTTAGACAAAGAATCTGCTGTTAAAATTTTTTTAACCTAATTTCGGGACAGCCTGTATTTTGAAAATTTCAAATTTCCAATTTTCCACTTTTTTAATTTCCATTTTTTCTAATTAATTAACCAAATAACTTTTTAAATTTCAATTCTTCCTCTTTAAAATTTTGATTTATTTTCGAATTTTTTTGAAATTTTTCTCAATTTTGATCTTATTCGGGTTTAATTTTTCAAAATTTTGATTTTCTTATAAATCTGATTATGTTAATATATTGTTTTTTTGAAAATCTCTATCGTTTTTCAAAATATTTACTCTTTTTTAGACATTTCCATCTTTGTTCAAACTTTTCACTATTTCTTTTACTGTTTTTTAATTTCGACTTTTTTATTAATTTCGAACTTTTTTTCAAAAATTTGAACTTTTTTCTAAAAGTTTCAACTCTCATGTAGTAAACTAGACTTTTATTTAGAAGAATAAAAAACAGATTTATTTCTAAAAAAAATTTTACTTTTTCGAAAATTGGATTTTTTCAAAATTTGTGACATTTTCAAGAACTTTTATCAGAATTTAAACTGCTTTCAGAATTTCGACTTTTTTTGTGTGAACTTTGCCTTTTTTAGTGTTTTGAAACAGTTGCCAACTTTCTCAAAACTTCGAATTTTTGTAATTCTGATTCTTTGAAAAATTCGCCTCTTCCTAAAAATTGTAATTTTTTTTTTAAGAATCTGAATTTTTAAATTTTAAATATTGGAAATTTTAAACGAACTCGAAACTTAATTAAATTTTGATTTTAAAGGGAATTTCAAAAAGGAGAATTTTCAGATTTAAATTAAAAAGTTTCGAAAGAAGTTAAAATTTTGAAAAATTTTCGAGTTCGATGGGAATTTTGAAAAAAAAACTCAAAGCAAACCTTTGGCTTTAATTTAAAGATTTCTACATAACTCTTTCTCAAAATTTGAATTTAAAGACAAAGTTTGGAAATAATATCGAAATTTTGAGAAGAAATTTTAAAATTGAAAAACAAATTTTCGAGAACTTTTATCAGAATTTAAACTTTTGTCATAATTTCATCTATTTTGTGAAAACTGCGGTTTTTAAATGTTTTAAAAATGTTGCCAACTTTCTCGAAACTTCGCATTTTTGTAATTCTGATTCTTTGAAAAATTCGCCTCTTCCTAAAAATGTTATTTATATTTTTTTGAGAATCTGACTTTTTAAATTTTGAATATTCGAAATTTTAAAAGAACTCGAAACTTAACTAAATTTTGATTTTAAAAGGAATTTCAAAAAGAAGAATTTTCAGGTTTAAATTAAAACATTTCGAAAGAAGTCAAAATTTAGAAAAATATTCGGGTTTCAAATCCGAATGGGAATTTTGAAAAAGAGCACAAAGCAAACTTTTGGCTTTAATTTAAAAATTTCTACAAAACTCTTTCTCAAAATTTGAATTTAAAGGCAAAATTTGGAAATAATATCGAAATTTCGAGAAGAAATTTTAAAATTGAAAAATAAATTTTCGAGAACTTTTATCAGAATTTAAACTTTTTTCAGAATTTCGATTATTTTCAGAATTTCGACTTTTTTGTTTTTTTCAGTTTATTTAACATTTCTTCGGCCCGGTTTGGAAATATTTAAATTTTTATGGTTTGTTGACAATTTTCTAAACAGTTTTTGAAATGCGACTACGTGATATTTAAATTTATTAAAAACGTCACTTCATGACAGTTCACAGTTCACGTAGTCGCATTTCAAAAACTGTTTAGAAAATTATCAACAAACCATAAAAATTTAAATATTTCCAAAGTGGGACGAAGAAATGTTAAATAAACTGAAAAAACATAATATTTCCGGTCAATAACGGTCTACCATGAAGAATAATTCGACTTTTTTGTGAAAACTTTGCCTTTTTTAGTGTTTTGAAAATGTTGCCAACTTTCTCGAAACTTCGGATTTTGGTAATTTTTATTCTTTAAAAAATTCGCCTGTTCCTGAAAATTTTATTTATTTATTTTTAAGAATCTTTCTTTCTAAATTTCGAATATTGAAAATTTTGAACGAACTATATAACACGAATTCGATACTAAACTAAATTTTGATTCAAAGGGGAATTCCAAAAAGGAGAATTTTCAGGCTTAAATTAAAACGTTTCGAAAGAAGTCAAAATTTATAAAAATTTTCGGGTTTCAAATCCTAATGGGAATTTTGAAAAAATAGCATAAAGTAAATTTTAATTTAAACATTGCTACGAAACTATTTCTCGAAATTTGAATTTAAAGGCAAAATTTGGGAATATATCGACATTTCGAGAAAAAATTTTAAAATTGAAAAAAAATTTTCGAGAACTTTTATCAGAATTTAAAATTCTTCAGGAATTTCGACTTTTTTGTGAAAACTTTACCTTTTTCCTGTTTCAGGGGACAAGATTTGTACTTCAATTTTTTTAAATGTTTTGAATATGTTGCCAACTTTCTCGAAACTTCGAATTTTTCTAATTTTTATTATTTGAAAAATTCACCTATTCTTGAAGATTTTATTTGTTTATTTTGAGATTCTGCCTTTCTAAATTTCGAATATTGGAAATTTTGAACGAACTATATAACACGAATTCGAAACTTAACTAAATTTTGATTTTAAAGGGAATTTAAAAAAAAATAGTGTTTTCAAGCTTAAGTTGAAAAGTTTCAAAAGAAGTCAAAATTTAGAAAAATTTTTGGGTTTTAAATCTGAATGGGAATTTTGAAAAAAAAAGCAAATTTTTGGCTATAATTTAAACATTTCTACAAAACTGTTTCTCGAAATTTGAATTTAAAGGCAAAATTTGGAAATGATATCGAAATTTCGAGAAGAAATTTTAAAATTGAAAAACCAATTTTCGAGAACTTTTATCAAAATTTAAACTTTTTTCAGAATTTCGACTATTTTCAGAATTTCGACTTTTTTGTAAAAACTTTACCTTTTTTAAGTGTTTTGAAAATGTTGCCAACTTTCTCAAAACTTCGATTTTTTGTAATTTTGATTCTTTAATAAATTCGCCTATTTTTGAAAATTTTATATGTTTATTTATTTATTTTGAGAATCTGCCTTTCTAAATTTCAAATATTGTATGACACAAATTCGAAACTTAACTAAATTTTAATTTTAAGAAGAAGTATTTTCAAGATTAAATTGAAAAGTTTCGAAAGAAGTTGAAATTTATAAAAATTTTCGGGTTTCAAATCCGGGAATCTTGAAAAAAGAGCACAAAGCAAACTTTTGACTTTAATTTAAAAATTTCTACAAAACACTTTCTCGAAATTTGAACTTAAAGGACAAAATTTGGAAATGATATCGAAATTTCGAGAAAAAATTTATAAATTGAAAAACAAATCTGGTCCTGATGAAACCAAGAAAGATTAAAAAACACAACAAAGGTTGCATCTAACGCGTTTCGAAAGCCAGGCTATCATCTTCAGAGAGATACTGTATTTCTCTGAAGATGGAATTAGAGGCGTTAGAGCAACCTTTGTTGTGTTTTTTCGCACATTTCTATAGCCAAGCTATCATCTTCAGAGAGATACTGTGTCTCTCTAAAAATGGAATTAGAGGCGTAAGAGTAACCTTTGTAGTGTTTTTTAATCTTTCTGGATTTCTATAGTCAAGCTATCATCTTCAGAGAGATACTGTATTTCTCTGAAGATAGAATTAGATACGTTAGAGCAACCTTTGTTGCGTGTTTTAATATTTCTTGGTTTCAGGGGACATGATTTGTTTTTCAATTTTTAAAGATAACCAAGGACCAGTCCGTTCCACCAAAACACAAATTTTAAATGTCTAAAAGAATATTCCTCACGATTTCCAGTTAAACATCGGAAGTGCCAAATTAAAGCCAGTCCTGTTTAAATTTTAAGTTGAAAGTTGAAATTTGATCGAAAAAAGTTAGTATCTGGAAAAAAATTGAATTAATTATTAGTTTAACCTCGTGATGTTTCTTTTTTTTAAGTTTTTTTTACAATGAAGGTCTAAGTAAATCTCAGATTTAACTATAGGATAGGTCAAAGTCCAAAATTTCCCCCGAAAACTTAAAATTTTTGTAAAATAGTTGAAGTCTTAAGAACATTTTTGTTTAACTTATTTTTTCAAAAATTTGATATCGTTTTAAAAATTCTATATTTTGTTTCTTTTTCTAAAATATTAAAACCTAGGATGTTGGCTCCTATTTTTCTCAATTTTAATTTGAATTTCCAAAATTTCACTTTTTTTCGAAATTTAAAGTTTAAACTCTCAAAGAACTTTAAACATTAAACTTAAACTTAAAGTAGCTAATTTAGTAGTAAAATTAAAAAGCAGTTACTTGAACCACACACTGGGGCTTATAATTAAGTCATAGAAGGTTTCACTTCTTTGTCACATCTGAAATTTTAACTTTAAAAAAGAAAAAAGAATGGCATGAAACCTACAATTCCATTTATAAATGAAGAAATTGTTCTCAAAATTTTATTTTTTAATTTTTTAAACAGAAAAGTTGACTTTTCAATTGTGCCGATGTTTCGGCTTATTTTGGGCCGAAACTGTGGTCGAAATCGTGTTTTTTGGCCGAAACTAGTCGCAATCAGAACCGAACAAAATTTCAGTCGGTCTCTACTAAAAACTGGAAATTTGATGCTTTAATTTGCTTTTTTTTGTTTTCTCTATGAGCATGTTTCTTTGAATTACAGTCTTCTGAAAGTCACCTAAAAATTTGGAACCTTTTTTCCATCCCATAATTTCTCCTTTCATTTCTTTGGTTTTTAGAAATTAAAAATTTGAATTTCTCAATTTAAGTCATATTTCCCTATAAATCCACTTGGGATTCTGTTTAATCAATTAATTATGATTCCAGTAGAAGAATTACTTGCGACGAATGATTACAGGATCGTAGTCGTAATTGCACCTTTGAAGTGCCATTTTTACAGAAGTATACGACTCGTACCTGGAATCGTTAATTACATTTTAATGGAATCTGCATACTTAAGATGAAAAAGAGTTATTAATGCCACGGAAAAACTTCAGAAACGCCATAACTACCAAGTAATTGTAAAATCACTCGCACAAATAATTGTAGTTTTCCTTAACACAAAACGCATTTCACGGGTCGTCGATTTGCTTACATCTCATGACGTCCAAGTGAGGCAGAATACGTTGAATTGCAAATGTTTCAGTTTCAGACCGTAAAATCAACTAAAAGTGCATTTTGGACTTTTAAACTGCTTCATCGTTACCGATGGAAAGTTATTATTTTACAGGTTGTAAATGTACGTCCTTGACCATAAATTGAATTAAATCCGGTCCCGAACGCTAACAAAATTTGTTTTATTTCGATCTAACCGTCTCGCTGTTATTTTATGGCTGCGACAATGTTGCATAAAACCTAAAGGACGACCGTAAAGAAAGAAAGTCTCTTAATACAGTAAAACGATTTGATATCAGTCGTTGAAAATTACGTGAAAATTTGGCTATTTTAAAGGGTGGTGTTTGAGGTTGATGTTCATTACTGAAGAGTTGAAATGAATATTTTTTTAGTTTTTATAATTTTTCTGGAAATTAGAGGTTTATTACCAAAATGTTGCCTCCAAAGTGGGAAATTTAAGTTTATCATCGAAATTTGGAAACTGTGTTGAAAAAAGTATTGCAACAAAATGTAATTATAGAATTGAGTATCTAAGGAATTTTTTTTAGAAAAATTTGATAAGGGGAAGCGGCCGGGATAATGAAGCAAACGGCAGATAAGCGCTCCAGAAATTTTCGTAAACGATAAGTCTTATCTGCTCGTTCCTTCTAGAACCCGAAACGGGATCTGTAAAGAGACTGTCCGGTTGGCTTTCCCTCAGTTAGTCAGTAAATGAACAAATTAGTTCATTAAGCAGTGTTAATTAGTTGGTTAGTAAAGTGAATTACAATTGCACATGTTCCAAGTTCAATTTGGAAATAAAGTCGGTTACAATTCACGCAGTATTAATCTTCGAACCGATAACGCGCACCAGTATTTACTAAATAATTGACCCCCTCGACTTTGTCCCGCAAGGACCACGTCAAATTTCAAAGTAAAATATTTTCTCTTTTATATGCTCTGTGATATAACCTTAAACAGAGTTGTTAACACAGTAGAGTTTATAAAAGCGAAAGATTGAGTTTTCCTGGAATACAAATAAAAAAGTACTCCTAAGAATGCTCTAGGCTTTTAGTGAAGGCTTCATTGAAATCAGTTTAGCAGTTTCCGAGATGAGCCCGGACAAAGATCACACGATAGACAGAAGGAGGCTTCAATTTTTTTAATAAAGACTTAAAATTTCGTTGACAAAAAAAATCCCTAAATATTTGATTATACTCGAATTTTTTCCACAGCTGTATGTACTTTTTCTTTCTGCTTTTCTGAGTTCCATGGAGAACACGTCACTATTTGTAGGATCCTTAAAAATGTGTAATACGCTTCGGTTTCAGCGGGCGTACATTGTAATTACCAGAACTTCATCCGGTCCCAAATGTAGGTTAGATGTACAAGGTTTATGTCTTCCTCGCACGGTTATCTAGGTTATAATTCAATTATTCATTGTATGCTCTTTAGACCCTTGGGAAACTTCGGGCGACGTGGACTTCATAATTTACCGCCACTTTCCTATACCTTCCTTATACGAACGAACCCAAAGATAAAAGTATAAATACGAGTTGGTTGTGATCAATTTTGTGTTCGATTTGGTGCTGCATTTAAATAAATTCTTTAAGTGTTGCCTGTAATTGTCAGTAGAACCTGTAATCTGAGAACACCATCTCTAATTATGCTAAAATATTGAAATTTCATTCCAATACATGCCTAATGCCCAGTGAAAGTACGTATGGATATGGGAGCGCAAGGATCAATCTTCTTAAATTGCAGTTGCAGCAGACGTGTGTCATCCACGATTAACAGTTTTTAGATTATCTTAAAATAGCTAAACAACTAAACGTCTCTTGCTTTTTACAGACTAATGCCTAATTGGTAGGGCCGCCGAGAGATGGGACACAAAGGAGATCCTGGTGACCTGCCATGATAGTAGTTCGTCAATTAAAAAAAATGTCGAAGCTGTATTTTTCTCGATATTTCGTGTTACCACTCAGTTTTTAGATCCCGAATTCTCAAGGGATTTTTGATGTTGCGCGTTATCGGTTCGAATGATTAACAGTATGGTGAATTGTAACCACTTTATTTCAAAACTGAACTCGGAACACTACAATTGTAATTCACTAACTACTGTTTAATTAACTAACTTATTCATTGACTTCTAACTAATTTAATGAGGGAAAAGCGACGGCCTTATGTAGGTCCGGCTTCGGGTTCTAGAAGGAACAAGCAGATAAGACTTATCGTTTGCTGAAATTTCTGGAACCCTGCCGTTTAATTCATTATCGCGGCCGCTTCCCCTTATCAAATTTTCTAGAAAATTGCTTAACAAAATTCTATATTACATATTGTTACAATACATAATTATACGAAAACCATCACCCAAAATTGTTTCCAATTTTTTATTACTTTTAAAAAGATCTGTGGGCTTCAAAAATTTTTTTCCAGTGATTCTATCAGAGAACTATTCTCTCAAGAGTCCTGCACGATGATTTTTCGTTGAATTATCATCGTGATTAATTGAGTAAACAGAATCCTAAATAAATTTATAGGAACATATACCTTAAGAAATGTCTTACTCAGTTTTTGGCTCGACGATTTTTGGGCATTTTTTTAATTCTTTAAATTTTAAAAATCGAAAGAAAAGAAACATAAAGCAATTAAGAGATGAAAATAAGTTTCCAAATTTTTAGGTGATTTTTCAGAAGGCTGTAACTCGAAGAAGTATGGTCACAGAGGAAACAAACAAAAAGCACATTAAAGCTCAAAGTTTCCAGTTTTTAGATCTCGAGTTCAACATTTTTAACTTTGGCAGTTTTGGAATACTTAATTGTAAGAAAATCATCGCTCAAAAATTTTTTCAAATTTTTTAATTACTTTAAAAAATCCATGGGTTTCAGTAATTTTTTTTTTCAGTGGTTCCGTCAAAAATTATTCGAGATAATTTAATCCTGTTTCATTGAACTGGTCTCCGAGCATTGCGTGGTGATTTTTCACTGAATTATTGTCATTCAAAACAAAAAAGTCATATTTGATTTTGGTAAACCATAACACGGGAAATATTTATTGTAAAAAAAATGCGAAGAGTTTATAAAAATTCCAAAACATTCTCTGCAAGTCCTAGTTTTTAATTCCTGGTACAAAAATTGGTACATAATATATTTGCATAAAAAAAAGGATAAAAAATTGCGTAAAATCAGCTATATTCACTTAACTTGGCGTAATTTTGGGAAATAGTGAATAGACTAAAAATATTGACTGTAAGATTTCAGGTTCAAAGTATTCCAAACAGACCCTAAAAATTTTAAAGTGTTGCGATAGCTACGATTTTCTTTATGCTTAGAACTGACTGAATTTCATTTTTACTCAAAATCAATTTAAATATTTTACTTTTTATTCTTTTTCTTTTAATTGAAAATAAGTTTTACCAGCAATTCACATTGTCTTTATTTAAATTTTTTGAGAAAATACTTCCGAATTTTCCTAGTATCAAGAATTTTGGTGGAACGGAGTGGTCCATAGTTATCTTTAAAAATTGAAATACAAATCTTGTCCCCTGAAACCAAGAAGGATTAAAAAAACACAGAAAAAGGCTACTCTAACGCGTTTCAATAGCCAAGCTAGCCAAGTAATCAAAATTCAGGAGACAAGATTTGTTTTTCAATTTCCCACTTCAAAAAAAAAGTAAAAAATTTAGCTTACTTTAAATTTAAAAATTCCATATATAAAAAAAATCGTTTCAAGAAAAAAACCAAATTATGGATGTTGCTTGCAATTTGGGAAAGTAGTTAAATTTTTTTTGATGAAAGTCAAAATTTTGATAAAGAATGTTCGAGAGAAGAGTCGACATTTCTAGACGAAAGTTCCGTTTTTGGATAAAAAGTTGAAGTTTTGACAGTCAACAGTTAAAAACTTCAACTTAACACCCTTTTTTTCTAAATTTCGTTTCTTCAAAATTTCACAAAAAATCGAAATTTTGGTTTTCCTAAGATTGGATATTTTGCTTGACTTTAAATACAAAATTTCCAAGAAAAAAATTCCACAGAAAGTTAATCGCAATTTAAAAAAGGTTTGAGTTAAAAATTCGAATTTTGGAAATATGTCAATTTTAAAATTAACAGTGGCAATTTTGGAATGATACTCAAAATATTAAGAAACATAAATTTCGAATTTTAACACGAAACGAAAAGAACGAAACGAAACGAACGAAACGAAACGAAACCAAACAAAATGAAACGAAACGAAACTAAAAAAAGATAAAAGATTGGACTCTAATCTAGACAGATCAAAGGTTGGGTAAGCCTCAGATTTTGAGGAAAAGTTTAAAATTTTGCTTTTTTCTTTTGCTCCGCTATAAAAAAGTCGAATTTTCCAAACAAATGTCTCTAAAGAAAAGAATGGAAATATTCAGACAAAGGTTCCAATTTTGATAGAAAGTCAAGGTTCAACATTTTAAGAAGGTAATTATCAAATACAGAGATTGAGTTACATACAGACAGTCACAGTGACAGAGGGACATACATATATAGATTCACAAGAGACAAAAGAAAATACTGGAACAAGCACATCGAAAAAACGGATAAAAAGAGAATGGTTAAATAAGAGAAGATATTGAAACCAACAGGATAAAAAACGCAAGGAAGACCGATCAAAAGATGGAAAGAATGCTGGACATCAGAAGAACAAGAGGCTTGAAGACCTGAACAGGTTGAGAGACCTACCTCAGAGAATGAAGAAGAAGAAGAAGGCTATCAAATCCAAACTCTAAATTCCCTAAAATAATGTCCAGAAATGTTATTCTCCAAACTTCAAATTTAAGTCCATGACAAGATGTGTATAAACTTTAATTCTTCAAATAACGAAAAAGTCAAAATTTTGACTTATTAAGAATCTGACAGTTTACTTCGATTTTAAATCGAAAAATTCCTGAGAAAAAAACGAAATTTTTATAAAAAGTCGAAATTTAAGGGAATATGTCAAAAGTATAAAAAAAAGTCCAAAATTCGAGACAAAGATCTCAATTTTAATAAAAGGTTAAAGCTCAACATTTTGAGAAAACAGATGTCGAAAGTAAACTCCAAATTTACAGAATAAGTTTAGAAATTTGAACTTTATTCTCGAAATTTCAACTTTAAACCAAAATGTGTATAATCTGTAAATTTACATTGAATAAAACGTCAAAACTTCTTACTTTTTAGCGATTTGACATTTTGCTTAATATTAATCGAGAGAAATTTCGAGAAAAAGTCAAAATTTCAAGGAAACAATAAAATTTTGAGTCAAAAGTGCTGATGTTGAAAAAATTCTAAAATTTTAAAAGAAAAGGGAAAATTTTGAGATGAGAGTCAAATTTTAAGTAAAAATAATCAAAGTTCAAGGAAAAACTTGTGATTTACAGAAACATAGAGGTTAGAATTGTGGAATAGGTGAAAAATCCGAAAAAATATTCGAGAATGTTGTGAAATGCCAAATCAATATTTGAATTTTTACTTTCTTTAGGTTGGCCTCTAAGGTTACTTACGTTCTATGTTTGCAATATGTCGATGTCAAATAATAAAAATAAAAAAGATTAGTCGTGCAATAAATAGTTTCAGAGACAGAGAAAAATTTTGACTTTTCCAGAAAAAAACCATTTTCGGGATAAAAATCGCTAGTTCCAAAATCCCAAACGAATTTCAGAAAAAAAATCGAAATTTTAATTTAAAAGATCGAGGTTTGAGGAAAGTACGAAAGTTCAAAAAAAGGTCGAAATTTGGTAAAAATTCGAAATTTTCGAGATTGAGTCGAATTTTTCCGATATTGCGAAAATTGAGAAAAGTCGAAATTGAAATACATATCTTGTCTCCTGAAACCAAAAAAGATTAAAAAGCACAACAAAGGTTGCTTGAACTCGTTTCGATAACCAAGCTATTCAGCTATTATCTTCAATTTTTGAAGATAACCAAGGACCAGTCAGTTCCATCGAAATATCAAGAAAAAAGTCGAAATTTCTCGATCTAATATTGAGAAAAACATCCAAATTTTAAGAAACTTTTAAGAAAAATATATTTCGTATTTAAACTGTAAATTAACAAAAAGAAATTATCCAAAAAATTAACAGTTTTCCCAAAATTTCGACCTTTTTTTTTAATTTAACCTCCTTTTATAATTCTATTTTTAAATTTTTACTTGAAATAAGTCCTTTCATGGAAAATTAAACTTTTTACCCAGTATTCGCTCCAATTTTAATTCTCAAAATTCGACTTTTGTTATAAAATTTGACTTTCTCTAAAATATGTACTCTATTTTTTTTAAATTTGGTTGTTTTTTTTATATTCGACTTTGTTTAAATTGGTCCTTTTTTATTTTATCCTAAAAATTGGTTTATTTAATAAAATTTCGACTTTACTTCCAAAATACAAATTGCTTCTCAGCGTTTAACTGACTGTTAGAAAATTCAACTTTTTTCTTAGAATGTTGACCTATTAATAAAACATTTAACTTTTTTTAGGTTCTTTTTTCTTCGTTTTTCTCAAAGTTTGACTTTATCTAGAAATGCTAACTTTATCTCAAAGTTCGACATTTTCGTTTTTTCAAAATATCAACTTTTGTTTTTCGAAGTTTGTTCCAAATTTTATTAAAATTTCTCCGCAAATTTTGACCTTTTTCTTAAAATGTAAACGTTTTTTATTTCTGGTTTCGAATTTTTCTCGAAATTCGTCTTTGTTTTTCCAAATTTTGAATTTTTTTCCAACATTTTTCCACATCGCCGTTATTTTCACAATTCGACTTTTATTTCTCAAAATTTGATTTTTCCAAGATATTAGGTCTGTTTTAAGATTCGATCTAAGTACGTTTTTTTAAATTGATCCTTTCTCTTTCAAGTTATCCTCAAAATTGGTCTTTTTTCAACATTTTGACTTCATTCATAAAATAATTTGTAGAATTTCCCATTATAAAATTTCCCCTTTTTTTCTGAAAATATTGACCTTTTACTCAAGGTTATGATTTCTTATAATAATTGTGTTTTTCCTTCATTTTTCTCAAAGTTTTCTCAAAGTTTCTGGAAATGTTGACTTTACCTCAAAATACGACTTTTTCTGTTTCTAGAAATTCTAATTTTGTCCTCCAAATTTTAGTTTTGCCCTCAAAATTCGTCTTATACTCGAAATTTCAACTTTTTATCGAAATTAGTTAACGAAATTTAGTGTTTTCTCTAAAAGTTCAACTTTTTAGGTTTCTGCTGTTTTTGACCCATTTTCAAGTTCAATCCACTCGCAAAGGGCAACTCTATTATGCCTTTGAAGCAGTGCGAAGTTCATTTATCGAAATTTGGATTTTTTTCTAAACATTTATTCCTTTTAAGTTCGTCTTTATTCTCCAAATTCAAAATTTGACTTTCTGTGAGAATTTGGTTTTTTAAAACTCGATTTTTTTTTCTGGACATTTAGATTTTTTAACTCGACTTTCAGCTTCTTCCCTAATTCTCTAATTTTTCAAAAATTTAAACTTCTAATGGAATTTTTGGTTCCATATTTCTGAAAGTTATCTTTTACCTAAAATTTCGACATTTTGTGTCTTGAAATTTCATTTTTTTTCTTGAAATTCACTTTTTCTTTAAAATGTCGACGTTTTTTTTTAAATGTTGAACTTTTATTCAAAATTTCGATTTTTTTTAGAATTTATATTGCTTTTAATTATACTCAAAGTTTAACTTTTTCTGGAAAATTTTCTTTTACCTCAGAAATCGACATTTTTTTTTAATTGGGTGGAAATTTTGTAGTAAGGGGTATACATTTCTCTTGAAATTTCGACGTTTCTCTTAAAATTTCGACATTTCTCTTGAAATTTCGACATTTCTCTTGAAATTTCGATATTTTCTCAAAATATAATCTTTTATATGTTTGCAAATTTCCTCAAGGTTAGTCTTTTTATTTAAATTTTGATTTTTGTTCTCAATTTAGGTTTGTTAAAGTTAGATCCTTTTCTATAAACTTAGACTTCTTGTTTTAGAAATTCGAGTTTTTGGGGGCTTTTTCCCAAATTAATGTTATTCTCGAAATTCGCATTTTCCTAATATAGACTTTGTGCCACATATTCGACGTTTTTCCCAAAAATTTACATTCAGTTGGAAAATTCAATTTTTCGGTTCCATTTTTCTGAAAGTTTCCTTTTACCTCAGAATTCGTCACTTTGTGTTTTGAAATGTCATCTTTTTTATCTCGAAATTCACTTTTTTTTTTATATGTCGACGTTTTCCCTCAAGATATTGAACTTTTACTCAAAATTTTAATTTTTTTAGAACTTATATAGCTTTCAATTATACTCAAAGTTTAACTTTTTTTGGAAAATTAACTTTTACCTCAAATATCGACAGTTTTTTTAAATTCTATCGAAATTTTATTACAAAGGGTATACATTTCTTTTGAAATTTCGACATTTCTCTTGAAGTTTCGACATTTCTCTTGAAATTTCGACATTTCTCTGGAAATTTCGAAATTACTCTCAAAATTTAATCTTTTATATGTGTGCAAATTTCCTCTTATTATTTAAATTTTGATTTTTGTTTTCAATTTTGGTTTTTTAAAGTTAAATATTTTTCTGCAAAGTTAGAGTTCTTGTTTTATAAATTCGTGTTTTTGGGAGCTTTTTCTCAAATTAATGTTATTCCCGAAATTTGCCTTTTTTTGATATGGACTATATGTTAAGAATTTGATATTTTTCCGATAAATTAACATTTTGTTGGAAAATTCAATATTTTGGTTCCATTTTTTGAAAGTTTCCTTTTACCTCAGAATTCGTCATTTTGTGTCTTGAAATGTCATCTTTTTTTCTCGAAATTCACTTTTTTTTTATATATCGACGTTTACTCAAAATTTCAATTATATTCAAAGTTTAACTTTTTGTGGAAAATTAACTTTTACCTCAAAAATCGATATTTTTTTAAATTGGATCAAAATTTCTCTTGGAATTTCGACATTTCTCTTAAATTTTCGACATTTCTCTCAAAATTTAATCTTTAATGTGTTTGCAAATTTCCTCGAGGTTAGTCTTTTTATTTAAATTTTGATTTTTGTTGACAATTTTGGTTTTTTAAAGTAGAATCTTTTTATGTAAAGTTAGAGTTCTTGTTTTAGAAGTTCGAGTTTTTGGGGGCTTTTTCTCAAATTAATGTTATTCTCGATATTTGGCTTTTTTTAGTATGGACTTTATGCCACATGTTTGACATTTTTCCCAAAAATTTACATTCTGTTGGAAAAATGCTAAAATTTTGATATTTTTCCCAAAAATTAACATTCTGTTGGATAATTTAATTTTTGGGTTCCATTTTTCTAAAAGTTTCCTTTTACCTCAACATTCGTCATTTTGTGTCTTGAAATTTCATTTTTTTCCTCGAAATTCGCTTTTTTTGAATGTCGACGTTTTCCCTCAAAATATTGAACTTTTACTCATTATTTCGATTTTTTTTAGAATTTATATGGCTTTTAATTATACTCAAAGTTAACTTTTTCTAGAAAATTAATTTCTGCCTCAAATACCGACATTTTTTTTTAAATTGGATCAAAATTTTATTACAAAGGGTATACACTTCTTTCAAAATTTCGACATTTCTCTTGAAATTTCGACATTTCTCTTAAAATTTCGCAATTTTTCTCAAAATTTAATCTTTTATATGTGTGAAAATTTCCTCAATGTTAGCCTTTTTATTTAAATTTTGATTTTTGTTCTGAATTTTGGTTTTTAAGGTTGGATCTTGTTCTGTAAAGATAGAGTTCTTCTTTTAAAAATGCAGGTTTTTGGGAGCTTTTTCTTAAATTAATGTTATTCACGAAATTCGCCTTTTTTAATATGGACTATATGCTAAAAATTCGAAATTTTTTTCAAAAATTAACATTCTCTTGGAAAATTCAATTTTTTGGTTCCATTTTTCTTGTTCCATGTGTCTTGAAATTAAAATTTTTTCCTGGAAATTCGTTTTTTTCTTGAAATGTCGACTTTTTTTCGAAATCAATGGAAATTTCATTAAAAACTGTAAGCGATTTGGAAAAAATGTTTATTAGGAATTTCATTTTTCCCAGAAGATTCAATATTATATCAAAATTTAAATAAAAAAGTAAAAATTGGTAGAAAAATTTTATTGGAAATTTGGATTCTTTTAAAAATTACTATCTTGTCTCCTCAAACTAAGAAAGATTAAAAAACACAACAACACTTGCTCTAACGCGTTTCGATAACCAAACTATTATCTTCAGAAAGATACTGTAGCTCTATTCTTTTTTCCTTTAAAAATTGATACGCAAATCTTGTTTCCTGAAACCAAAGAAGATTAAAAAACACAACAATAACTTGCTCTAACGCGTTTCGATAACCAAGTTGTCATCTTCAGAAAGATACTGCATCTCTTACTTTTTGAAGGATCACCAAGGACCAGTTCGTTCCACAAAAATTGGGTTCTTTTGTCGAAATTCACCTCTTTCTTTTGGCAAGTTATTTTTTCAAAATTCGTTTATATTCCGAAATCAAACCAGAATTTTAATAAAGCCACATTAATTTTGGAAAAACAGGGTAGATTGTCGCGATCTAAGTATTTTTGAATTTAAAAACGATGGATTATTGTTAAAAAAAAAACATTTTGAACGTAAAAAGTTATTAAAAATCCAAAAATTCATGACTAAATTGATTTTTAGCAAAAATTATGAATTCAATCATTCCAAGAACCAAAACCCTTTCAAATTGTCAAGGTGGGTTTCTTTGGCATCATTTGAGGTTGCAAAATTACAGCCTTGATCCTTGACATATACCTCTTACTTGCGAAGTTTATACCAAATTAAGAGAATATTCCTAATTTATTGCCTCTCTTTCGATTAACTTACTTTACTAACAAATTTCTTTACGAAAAACCAATAATTGGGACTGTAGTAGTTTTTAAAACTATACTCTGCAGGCTGTACGACCTTTATTTTTCGAGTAATTGATTACCAAAGTAAAATATGAGACTTTTTGTTTTAAACGACCATAGCAGCGACTCTACAAAAATATTACCGAAAAATCAATGTGCAGTGCTCACCTGTCAACTTAAAAGAATTAATTTATTAAACGTTTTGATAACGGAATCACCAGAAAAATTTATTGAAACCCGTGGAACTTTTTAATTTCTTTCTTTCTTTTTAATAACGTATGTAAGAAAAGTTTTCGAAAAATAATCTGAGCGCAATTTAAAAAAATAATAAAGTGTATTCGAAGCATTTATTAAAGATGTTTTTCCTTAGAACTTAATTAACAAAAACCAGTATTCAAATTATTTCTAAGCTTTCACTGTCATTGATGGCACGCAATTTTCTCCTGATTTGTTGCGTCAAGTGCTGGAGGGTCAAATTTTCTAGTTTCCTGACTTTTTTGAGATTCTGTATCGTAATCATTTTTCATTTCCAGTCTTCCTTGCATTTATCATTAGAACTTTCTACCCAATATTTCCCAGAAATTTTCAACTGGGAGTGCCTAGAGAGGGGATTATCATTTTTGGATACAAGAGGACTGTTGCGAGTCTGTAATCCAATCTCCGGGTACCTTTTATCGAATTTCCAATTCATACGTCGCATAAGATATGACAAATATGATACGAAATGTTAAATTAACAAATTTTTACAGATTTGTTTTCAGTGGCAACTCGATACTAACTTATTTTCGATTACTTCGTAGCTAGTTATTTTTTTTTTTCGAAAATTTTTCTTACATACGTTAAAAAAATGGAAAATTGTTCGGATCCATAGTTTTTTTATGATTAGTCAAAACTACTAAAAGCTAAAATATTTTGAAGTCAATATCTGAAAACTAGAAATATGAAGCTTTAATTTGCTTTTTTTTATTTTTCTCTATGACAATTGTTCTCCGAGTTAAAGTGTTTTAGAAATCACCTCAACATTTTGTATCCCAAATGTCTACAGGGTTTGTCAAAAATACGAACTCTCTCAAGATTTGTATTTTTGACAAACCCCTACAACCAAGAAAGATTCAAAAATCAACAAAGGTTGCTCCAAAGGTTAAGCAACCTTTGTTGTGTTTTTTAAACTTTATTGGTTTCAGGGGACAAGATTTGTATTTTTTAAGATAACCAAGGACCAGTCCGTTCACCAGAAGGTTTGTGCCTAGAATAGTCCAATTTCGAACGTTGCTGTATCAGCAATTAATCAACTAATCCTAAGTTCTTAAGAAGAGCACCATAAACTTTTTACCATGGTAGATTTTGTCACCCTCACATTAAAAACAATGAAATATTTACTGTCTCATCAATTACAATTATTTAAGGTTAATGATGCTGCATAAAACAATTCTCTTCATTTCATAAAATGTACCTCGTTAACTTTTTAAGGAAACGGTATTTAGTGAAGGTTAATTGTAAGTAATTTATTACAAAATGTTTTCTATTGGAAAAAGTGCCCATTATTGATGATGATGTTCCAGATTTTCAAAGTGATAAATCAAAGTTTTCACGGTTACGAAATGCACCTTGCCTTGCAACATTCGGTATTATTATGTCCTATTGTCCATGTATTTGTTATGTTGTCCGTCATTTAAACATCTAATCAAATAATATGAATGACCATTAAAAGCGAAATGAATAAAAGCATCGAAAGTTCCATTGAACCTCACCAACACGTGCCTAAAATAACGCGAATTCACCCGTTGATATTTAAGGTCGTGAAGCGAAAAATCTCTTATCATCATATTTACTTTCTATTCTGTCACGATCTGATAAAGCTACTTTTGCAATGAAAGAATATTCATCAATAGGGGCGGATTAAGATTGCTGGGGCTCTGTGCGACTAACTGGATAACGGTCTCTAATTATATCACATAAATTACGAAAAGAATAACACATATTGCCAAAATATGGCGAAACCTTGTTCTAAGCCAAAGTATTTTTTAAAATTTTGGTAGGGGCCCATGTACATTTACGAAAATAATATCGTATATTACCAAAACATGTACGAAACCTAGTCCTACCCAAAATATTGTTGACAACTTTCGTGGGGGCCCTGTACAACACATTGACACCCTTAGATCCGTCCCTATTTATGAACGACTGCATAAAACCCAATGCTATAGCTACAAATACCTTAGAGTTATCCACACTTTCATAGTCATAATTTTTTTTAACCCCTATAATCAAAAAATTTTTTTTTAAACAGTGAAGAAAAATATACGTTTCACTTTCACAAGATTTGAAAAGTTTGACACTCCTTGCATCGCAACGTAGCTTGCAAAATTCGATTAGAAGCGGTACTAATAAAGAAAGAAATTAAGTAACAATCATCCAAATAAGAGATTTCTCTTGGATAACCTTGAACCAGATTCCGTGGGTGGACGTTACCAGATATTTCAATTTACTGACAATTGTTACGCAAAAGAATTAAGCTGAAATAACCTTTTCAGTAAAAGAAAAGTTTGGTTGAAATTAATTTTCATTTAAAACAAATTATTCGGTTATATTACACCAGAATCACGTAGGTACGCCTATAATTCAATTAATTACTCTTTAGCATAATACACTGAGTTTTTTTGTGAGATTATTTCAGATAGAAAACTCGTTTAAGTCTGATTAATCTAATTACAAAAAGTAAGCCAAGGGAATGACTTTAAATCTGAAAATGTATTGCGTCTGACATTTTTTTTTAAATATGGTAACCCTCAAAAGGATTTCTTATTTAATATTTTCTTTGTCTTCGGATTTTCCTCTTTCATCTCATTTTGTTCCCATTAAATAAAACATTTTCATCCAAATGTTACCCCTTGCAACCATCTTAAAATAATAAGCTTTTACAGAACGGAGAAAATTAATATTTTAATGAGCATCATCTTCAGAATTTTTAACTCAATTTCCTAAAGTCCTATTTGATGCCTCAGTACAAGCCGAAGTTATTTAAAAACAAAGTTCAATATTTATAACTTAACATTTGCCACGAAATATAACAAGGAAGAACCTTGCTCCTGAAATTTTTAAAAGAAATGTGATTTATAAAAAAGTGGAAATCTCGAGGACAAGTTTAAACAACTTTTAAAAAATTGATATATAAATATTGTCCTCTGAAACCAAACACAAACAAACCATAAGCCTGCTCTTCTTTTCAGGGAAATGCTAAGCAGTATTTCTCTGAAGATGATAGCGAGATAAAGTGCTATTGTTTTTTTTTTAATTTTTCTTGGTTTCAGGGGACAAGATTTCTATATCAATTTGAAAATAACCAAGGAGCAGTCCGTTCCATCAAGAATATGAAAATTAGGACATTTTTACTTTTATTTTTAAAACAAAAAGAAACCTGATAATTTTCAATAATATTTTTCAAAATTTCGACGAAATGTAGAGTTAAGACCTGCAATCTTATTTTTTTTTAATTATACTTCTGAAGGTAACTTCTTCGATTTTTAAATCAAAATTTCCAGGAATAAATCAAAATTCTAAAATAATAAAAATTACTTTTTACAAATCACCATTTTTAAAGGTTCAAGACTAGCGTTGAATTTTTTAATTATTTTCCCAAAAATTGAAATAAAAATCTTGTCCCCTGAAACCAAAAAAGACTAAAAAACACAACAAAGGTTACTCTATTTTTTAATCTTTCTTGGTTTCAGGGAACAAGATTTGTATTTCAATTTTTGAAGATAACCAAGGGCCAGTCCGTCTCACCAAAAATATTTTTTTAAAGTTGCAACTTTGGAATCAAAAATTTGGATTAAAGTCCAAATTCCAAGAAAAAAAGGGGGGAAGAAATATATGAAATCTAAAAAGTAGTTAGCACTCGAAGTTAAAATTTTATTTTAGAATTTAAAAGATCAACGTTAAAATTCAAAACGTGGGGACAAGTACAAAAATATTCGGAATTTCTAAAACAGTATTCCGTAAAATTTTGAGCTTAAGGTCTAAAGAAATTTTATCGAAATTTTAAATAGCAGCTTCGAGATGTTTATGAGAAAAATCTTCCACCAAATTACGACACTGTAGCTTCGAAATTGGAACCAAAATTTCCAAGTCCAATTTCAAAATCTATATATTAAAGTGGAATAAATTTCGTTTTCTGAAAATTTCGAGTCTAAAGTCAAAATTTTAAAAAAGTGATAATTCCTAATTTAAAATTGGAATTTGTCCCAAAAATTTCGAATTTAACGAACATTTCGTTTAAACTCGAAATTTTAATTTTTTATAATAATTTCCGAATTTGCGAATTAAATAATTTAAATCGTAAGCTTCTGATTTAAAATTTTCTCTCGAAATTTTAGCTTTATAAAACTAAATTCAGGTTTTAACACGTAATTTCAAGAAAAAAATTCAAGACGGAGAAAGTAAAAAAAAATATTCTGTGCTTAAATTTGGATTTTTGATAAAATTTCCAACAACTGATTTTGTACAGAAAACTTCCAAATTTCAAGAAAAAGTCAAAATTTCAAAATTATGAGTGGAAGTCTTGTAATTTTTTTAAGTATAATAATTATTTTAAGAATGTTTTTCTCCAAGTTCCAATTTTCATTTTATTTTCGTTAAAAGGTGAACTAAAGCCCATAAATTCGACTTTTTCTGAAAATGTTAACTTTGTTTTCGAATCTTCGATCGTAGTTTCGAGACTTCGATCTTAATTTCGAAAGTTTGATCCTAATTTCGAAATTTTGATCTTAATTGACTTTGACAAAAACCTCAATTCAATTTTTTTGGAACTGAAACTCGAAAATTTGGTATGTTTTTAATAAATCTCGTATTCAAATAGGTTTTAAATAGCTTTAGAAAATTTGAAATTTACCCATCAAATTTGTTTATTAAATTTTGAGTTAAATTCCATTTTTTCTCTCGAAATTTCGACAACAGTTTTTAAATTTAGAAAATTTTTGAAAATCCAAGCTTAAAAATGTCAATTTTTTTTTTAAACTGCAAGTTTATTTTAGGAAATATGCAAACTGAAATCATAAACCAGAATTATTTTGACAGTTCTTTGGAAAAAGAACTAAATTTATTACAAAAATTATCAAAATTGTGTTTTTCTTTCTTATAAATTTTGAGTATTTCTAAGAATAACTTGCAACCTAGGCTACAGTAATTAACTTTAGTCTAGATTGAGTTCTACTTGCATACGATACTTGGGGTTGTCCACAGTTTCTTTGTGGACTAATAGGTGGTGGCACTTAGGAGTCACACAAGGACATTTGTTGAGTCTATAGCACTTACCTGCCAGAATATTTGTTAGCATTTTAGTTGGATATGCCAAAATGACGAGATCTAATTATATCAAAACAGATCGTTGGTTTGCAGACTCTAAATCTGATAAATGTTCAAACCTATTGGTCTGTGCATTAGAATCTTGTCTTCTGGGACCTTCCTAAAGAGCAACCGCTTTGCTAAGCGTTTGTGTTTCAATTGTTGGAAGTTCGGCTTTACCTATGATTCACCATGCACCCTTAGGGGGCTGTAGTCCAGGTTGCATTGCATTTGCATAAGACACTTGTTGGAGTTTTCCTCAGTTTCTCTATAGTCCAATTGGTGGCGGTACTTAGGAGTCACACAAGAACATTTGTTGAGTCTATAACACTTGATTGCCAGAACATTTATTAGCATTTTAGTTGGATATGTCAAAGTGAGGAGATCTAATTAAATTGAAACTCAATCTCACAATCTGATAAATGTTCAAACCTATTGGTCTCTGCACTAGAATCGTATCTCCTGGGACCTTCCTAGAGAGCAACCACTTTGCTAAGAGTTTGTGTTTTAACTGTTGAAAGTTCGATTTACTTCTGATTCATTATAAACCCTTAGAGGTGTGTATTACTGTAGTCTAGGTTGCATTCTACTTGCATACGACACTTGTTGGAGTTGTCCACAGTTTCGTTATTGTCCAATAGGTGGCGATACTTAGGAGTCACACGAAGGACACTCGTTAATTCTATAGTAATTGCCAGAACATTTGATGATCGGATATACCAAACTGACGAGATCTAATAAGATCGAAACAGATCTTTGTTTTCCAAACTCTGAATCTGATAAATGTTCATCAAACCTATTGGTCTGTGCATTTAGAATCTTGACTTTTATTTATTTCTTTTTTCTAAAATTTTTGCGTTAACGTTAACAGCAAAATGTTAACTTTTCTTGAAATTATGTAAATTAAATAATTTTCATCACATAAAATTTCCTTTTCTTTTAATTTCGATTATTCTGGAAGTTTCAAAATTTTTTAATGTAAATTTTGACTTTGTTTTGCCGAATTTCAACTTTTTTCTCCAGAATTCGAGCTTATCAGTCTTAATTTTCACTTTTTTTCCAAAATTTCGACTTTAAACTTGAAACTTTCACTTTGCAAGGGTCTGAATTATACGAAAAATTAAAATTTCGAAAGAAAAACCAAAATTTACTTAAAAAATTTTCCTTTTACACTTCCAATTTTGCTTCTATTTCTTAAAAGTCAAACTCAAATTTTCGACTTCTTCCAGATATTTTGACTGATTTTTTTTAGATGGCGTCTTTAATAATATTCGATTGTCAAACTTTTTTTATCAAAATGTTGAAAATTAAACGATTTCTTGAACTGAAAATTGAAATTTCGAAAAAAAGCCCCAAAAACATTCTAAATTTCCAAGACATAGCCTAATCTTGTGAGGAAAAAGTAGAATATCAAGTATAAAATCGTAACTTAGAAAAAGACTAATTAGAAGAAAAACCTCAATTTTGGGAAAAGGTCGGAATTTCCAAAAAATCAAATTTAAAATGAAATTCTAAACTTTTACAAAAACTCCAAAAACGTCGAAATTTCGAAACAATTTACAATTTCCAAAGGTTGAAATTTGCAAAAAAAATGCGATATTTTCAAAAACAGTGAATTTATTTAAGACAAAAAGCTCTCAGTTTTCAAAAACAATTTCTCGAAATTATTACTTTCTTATTTCAATTTTGAATATTTAAATTTCGCTAAAGAAACTGAATTAACAAGAATATGCTTGAAATTTCTTAAAAACATGTTTCTCAATATTTTTACTTATTTCATAATATTTTGATCTAATTTAGAGAAAATAAACAAAGTTGGATACGTCCAAATTTTAGGAAAAAACCAACCGAGGAAAAAGTTGACATTTCTGGAAACAACAAACATCCCACTTTGACTAAAGCACTGAACTGTACGCTTAAAAATGATAGTTCTGCTGGCGAAATACGTATCGCGTAATTATTTGTTTAATTGCCGATGTGGTAAAAGGGCAAAACATTCAACAGACTTATAACATTTTCAGATAAAGATCAAAATTTGAGAAAAAACTTTCAGTTTCTGGGAAGTCAGATTTGAAAAGGTCGAAATATTCAGGAGAGCACGGATATTAAAAAAATGGCAGAATTGGAAAAAAAGGATATTTTTGGAACGAAAATCCAAAAAGTAGAATTTTTCAGATAAAGTCAAAATTTCGAAATAAAGTCGAAATTTAGAAATAAAGTAGAAATTTCGAAAAATTAGGAAATTAGTTTTAGGAAAATAATTTTAAAAGAAAGACTCAAAAGTTCGAGAAAGAGACGAAATAGTAACTTAAAAAAAGACTAATTAGGAAAAAAAGCTAAATGTTGGGAAAAAAAGTCGGAATTTCAAAAAATCAAATTTAAAATAAAAACCTAACCTTTCACAAAAACTCTAAAAACGTCGAAAGTTTCGAAACAATTTACAATTTCCAAAGGTTGAAATTTGCAAAAAAAAATGCGATATTTTTCAGAAACAGTAAATTTATTGCAAGACAGACATTTTAAATATCTCGTTTGAAATAAAAATCAAAACATTTGAGAAAAGGCAAATTTAAAAAAAAACAGTCAACGTTTCTGAAAAATTGGTTCCTAAGATGTTGGGATTTTCAAAAGAAGGCCAATGTTAAGAAAAATAACAACAATTAAAAAAAAATCAAAATTTCCAGGAAATGATCGAAATTACGAGAAGTTTCAGATGAAGTCAAATTTTAAGAAAAAAAGCAGAATTTTGCGAATGGTCTAAATTTAAAAAGAAAAAATCGCTCTGCTAATAAATCCAAGATCATAAAGAAAGAAAAACTTTGTAAAAATAGCCACAATGTTTAGAAAAGGACGAATTTTGACAACAAAAATGAATTTTAGAGAAAAAAAAATGAGAATTTCTCAGAGAATGTCAAATTCTCAGAAAAAATAGTCAAGTTTTAAGGAAAAACTTGAAATTTACAGAAACATAAACCGTCGAATTTTGGGATAGGTCAAAATTTAGAAAGAAATAAAAATGTGTTGAGAATAATTTTAAAATTTCCAGAAAAAGACGATCTTCGAGATAAAAATCGAATATTTTGAAAACCCAAACGAATTTCGAAAAAAATTGAAATTTCAAGAAAAAGATCAAGGTACAGATCGAGAAAAATGTGGCGTTTTCAGTTAAAAATCGAAAATTTCAAAAACCCAAACGAAAAAAATTTGAAATTTCAATAAAAATGAAATTTTGAGGAAAAAATTGATATTTCGGGAAACAATTGAGTTTCGAGATAAAAATCGAAAGTTTCAAAAACCTAACCGAATTTTGAAAAAAATTTGACATTTCAAGAAAAAGATCAACTTTTTGAGAAAAAGTCGAATTTCCAGATAAACATCGAAAGTTTTGAAAACCCAAATGTATTTTGAAAAAAAAAATCGAAATTTTAAGAAAAAGATCGCCATTTTGAGAAACAGTTTGGAATTTCTAGAAAAAAGTCGGGTTTCCAGGTAAACCCCGACAGTTTTAAAAACCCAAATGAATTTGGAAAAAAAAAGCGAAATTTCAAGAAAAAGATTTGAGGAACAGATCGAAATTTCCAAAAAAAAGTCGAGTTTCGAGGCAAAAGCCAAGTTTCGGGGCAAAAATCGAAAGTTTCAAAAATTCAAACGAATTTACAAAAAAAAATCTAAATTTCAAGAAAAAGTTCGACATTTAAAGGAAAATATCGAAATTTCGCAAAAACAGTCGAGTTTCCAGGTAAAAATCGTAAGTTTTAAAAACCCAAACGAATATAGAAAAAAATCGAAATTTTAACAAAAATATTGACATTTTGAGAAAAAGATAGAAATTTCGGAAAAAATCGATTTTCGAGGTAAAAATCGAAAGTTTCAAAAAACCAGACAAATTTCGGAAAAAATTGAAATTTCAAGAAAAAGATCGACATTTTGAGAAACAGATCGAAATTTCGAGAAAAAAGCTGTGTTTCCAAGTCAAAATGTAAAGTTCCAAAAACCCAAATGATTTCCGAAAAAAAAAATCGAAATTTCAAGAAAAATATCAACATTTTGAGGAAAGATCGAAATTTAGAGAGAAAAGCCAAGTTTCCAAGTAAAAATCGAAAGTTTCGAAAACCCAAACGAATTTCGAAAAAAAATCGGAATTTCAAGAAAAATATCAACATTTTGAGGTAAAACATAAATTTCGGGAAAAAATCGATTTCGGGAGAAAATCGATTTTAGAGGTAAAAATCGAAAGTTTCAAAAACCCAAACGAATTTAGAAAAAAAATCTAAATTTCAAGAAAAAGATCGAAATTTCGCAAAAACAGTCGAGTTTTGAAGTAAAAATCGAAAGTGTTAAAAACCCAAACGAATGTAGAAAAAAAATCAAAATTTCAAGAAAAATATTTACATTTTGGGAAAAAATCGATTTTAGAGGTAAAAATCGAAAGTTTCAAAACCCAAAACGAATTTTGAAATAATATCGAAATTTTGAGAAAAGAAAAAAGGAAAATATTGAACTTTTAAGAAAATAGTCGATTTTCAAGGTAAAAATTAGAGATTTAAAAAACCCAAACGAATTTCGAAAAAAAAATCGAAACTTAAAAAAATATACATTTTTCGAAAGGGAGTCCAATTTTTTCGAAATTGGGAAATTTGAGAAAAATTTCAGGCGACAAAGTCCAAATTTCTCGTTCCAATAATGAGATAAACGTCGAAATTTTGAGAAATAAGTTGGGACTTTTATTTTCTCGAATTATTGTCTTTTTACAAAAATCATAATTTGCAATAAATATTTTTCAAAATTTCTAAATAAATATGATTCTCAAAATTTGTACTTTTTTATGAAACGATGGAACAAATTGAGAGAAATGCAGATTTTGATAAACAACTCCATCGTATCTCTCTGAAGATGATAGCTTGGCTGTCGAAACGCGTTAAAGCAACCTTTATTGTGTTTTTTAATCTTTCTTGGTTTCAGGGGACAAGTTTTGTATTTCAATTTTTAAAGATAACCAAGGACCAGTCATTTCTACCAAAATAAAGTGAGAATAAAAAAAAACAAAATTTTCAAAATAAGTCGAATTTTGAGAAATGACGAAATCTCGAATGTCGACGAATTTTGAGATGAAAATTTGAGAAAGTCGATTTTGATAAAAGAAGTCGATTTTACAGAAATAAATCCATATTTTTAACAGAAAAAGACAAATTTTGTGAAAAAAGACGAATTTTAACGAAAAAAGACGAATTTTACCAAAAAGGTCGAAACTTAAAGAAAATGTCGAAATTTCAAGAAAAGGACAAATTTTCAAGAAAAAATAGAAGTTTCTGGAAAAGGGATTGAAATGCAAAACTTGTCCCGTGAAACCAAGAAAGATTAAAAAACGCAACAAACGTTTCTCTAACGCGTTTCGACAGCCAAACTGTCATCTTCAGAGAGATACTGATCTTTCTTGGTTTCAGGGGACAAGTTCTGTATTTCAATTTTTGAAGATAACCAAAGACCAGTCCGTTCCACCAAAATCTGGAAAAGGGTCCCACAGTTGAGAATATAGATATTCAGGCTGGCTATATTAGCCAGTCGAGCAAGCGGTCCCCTGTCCTATTCTAACTATCTGGTAGGAAAAGATAAGAATTTAAAAATGCTTTCAATTAGGTAGAACTGGACAAATTACTGCATTAATTATTATTTCAATATAAATATTGTTAGGTACGCTACACATGAACACCTGATATTCATAAAGTCGACCTCTTGGGGGTCCATGGATCCCAAATTAACAAACTCTGCTATAAACGCATACTAACAGACAAGTCATAGCCTAAAGCAGATAAGCACTAAAAAATGATTTATTAAAATTCTTCCTCTAGACGTGTTAAATAGGGGATGAAAGTTGATATAAAAGTTCGTCATATTTGAAGTTTGAAAATTGATGTTTAGGCTTCTGTTTGTAAATAAAAGTCAGTAGTTCAGCGTCTTTAGAAATTCATCCCCTAAAAGGAAAAAATTTAGAACGCTAACACTGACTGCCCGACAGATAATTCACTAGAGTGGTGGGTCTGTAGTCTAGAATCTAGAAGCATGACATTTCGCACATAATTTCCTTATATAACGTAGTTCAGCATTATGAAAAATTTTTGAGAATTCATCCATAAAAATTGTTAAATTGTTAAATAAGATCGAAAATTTGTACGCAAGTTCGTCATTTTTGAAGTTAGAAATATGGAAATTGATGTGTAGACTTCTGTTTACAAATAAGTTACTTTTATTAGCACTTTTGGCAAATTATCCCCTAAAGGAGTAAAATAAGGGACAAAAGTTTGCTATGGGAAGTGGGAAGGCGTCATTTTCGAAGATGATTTAAGAAAAGTTGGATGGTTTCAGATATAACTGTTTATAGATGAGAAATCTTGTCAGATACACGACTCATTTTTATACAAATCATGATTTGGTCATTTCAGGTCCTAAATTTGTTTCAAGGTCAAATCAATTGTCCTTCGTTCATTGCTGTGATTAGTTGGATTTCATAATATGATAAGAAGAGTTAATTTGTCAATAATATTTCTCGATTATAATAAATGAAGTCCCAGGGAACAACTTATTCGTTTAAAATGTTGTTTGTCTTCATGTGGAATAAATCAAAATTTTTGTGGATGCAACTCCTTTTGCCCTTCATATAAAAGGATTAACATACTTCCATGGTTAATATTAAAATATCAATCACTGACCTTTCTTTAAACATTTTGCGATGATATCTCAAACTACGAAGGAGTCAAGAACAAAGGATGTTTCCAAGTTCACGTTTTCTGCATCTGCATGCTCCCCTTACTGCAACATCCGCGACTATCAAATCTATCACTAATCACCTTATCGCACAAACTCACTCTAAATCCTCAAAAAAGTTACAAACTCGTCATATATCAACCGTAGCATTATCATCTGGCTCTTAACCGAGGATCCACTAGTCTACTGAAAATTAAACTTCCTGGACGATAAGACTTCCGAAAGCGCCGCACAATTTTCGTGTGTACGTATGAAGTCGCTGGTTTACCAGCCGCTACCTTGACGTCCAAAGCAATGAAAACACGGTGAACTCTACAGGTATCAACTCCCACCAGAAATCTCTCCGTCTTGCTCTGGGATACGTTGCGCAATATTTGGTTCTTTGTCTTATCCTGCTGAAAACTACCGACTGTTGCAGACTCCGCTAAATTGCAGGTAACGGTAAATCGTAATGTTTATTTACTTGCATTGACTAGTTTTTGTAATTAAATAATTTAAACTGTATACGTATGCGGTGCAGGAACAAAAGATTTCGGTGGGAGATGCATAAGAAATCTCGGGCGCCGCTATTTCGCCTGTCCATCATAGATATTGGCGTTTATGTAATTTACTGCACTGTTTACTAGAATAGAGATAGATGATTTCATTTTGTAAATAATTGGGAATCTTTTGTGTTTCATTCATGATAAGCGACTGTTTGTTATTCGCCATCTGCTCATAGAATCAAAACGCATCAGGAAAAATCTACAACGGTACTTTGCAGTTATCAGGAACAATAGTTGATAAAAGTTTAGTATTAGGAGTTCTCTCTTTTATCTACATTTTCACATAAGAAGCGGTGATAAACAAAAACTTCTGAAAAAAAACAAAATCTTTTTAAATGCTCAAAATTTCGAATTGAAATCCAGGATTGAAGAAAGAAATAACAATTGAGATATGTCAATTATTTTGTCATGAAATAATCTCTAAATTTCACAAACACATCTTGGACTATAAAAAGAAAAATCACTTATGGTTCAAAATTGAGTATTTGATGCTTCATCAGTATTGCATTTGTTTTCCAATGAAGGGATCCCTAAAATTCGCAAATGCTCTAGTGGAGGATCCTGATCAAAATAATTTTGAGCTAAAACTTCAGGCATTTGGTAGTTCATCAGTCTTCTTGGTGAATTATAGGCAAGAGAATTTTATGTTAAAAAGTTGGGTATTTGATAATGCATGTGGAATTGTTTCCCATGAAATCTCCCAAATTCGCAAATGTTTTCATGGAATAACATAATCTTTCATTCATCAGTTCATCAGTAAAAATTGTTTGATCACGAACAATTTTCTAAAATACGCAAATTTTGAGTATTTGGTGCCTCATTAGTTTACTGCAGTTCTTTTCTCATGAAATCTACTCTAAAATTCGCAAATGTTTTCATGGAGGATCCCTGATCAAAATAATTTCAAGCAAAAACTCCAGGCACTTGATAGTTCATCAGTATTTCAATTCTTTTACCATTCTCTTATTGGTGAATCATAGGCAAAAGAATGTTATGTTCAAAAGTTAGGCATTTGGTGATGCATTGTTTCCCATGAAATCCCCAGAATTTGCAAACTTTTTCATGGAATAATATAATTTTGAGGTAAAACATTAGGCATTGAGTAATTCATCAGTATTTCTATTATCTGGTCACGAAAAATTCTCGAAAATTTACAAATGTGCTCTTGTAGGTCCACAAACAACATAATATTATGTTAAAAAGTTGGGTATTTGGTAGTTCATCAGTATGGCAGTTGTTTTCTCAAAAAGCCTCCTCTAAAGTTCGCAAATGTTTTCATGGAAAACTCTGATCAAAATAATCTTGCACCAAAACTTTGGACATTGGGTAGTTCATCAGTATTTTAATTGTTTTGTTAAAAAATATTCTCTCTTTGAAGAATCAGGCAATATAATGTTGTGGTAAAAAGTTGGGTATTTGGTGATGCATCTGCAATTGCTTCCCATGAAATTTCCAAAATTCGCAAATGCTCTTATGGAATAACATAATTTCGAGGTAAAACGTTGGACATTTAGTAATTCATCAATATTTCTATTGTTTGGAAATATGAAAAACGTGAAATCTCCAAAATTGGTAAATGTTTTCATGAAATCACATAATCTTGAACTAAAGCATTGAACATTTAGTTCATTAGTATTTCCATTGTTTAACCACGAAAAAATCTCTATAATTCGATAATGTGCTCTTGGAAGTCCACAGGCAAAATAATATTATGTTAAAAATTTGGGTATTTGATAACTCATCAGTATTGCAGTTGTTTTCCAATAAAATCGTCTCTAAAATTTGCAAATGTTTTCATGGAGAATCCTGATCACCATAATGTTGCACTAAAAGTTTAGGCATTTGATAGTTCATCAGTATTTCAACTCTTTTGCCATAAAACATTCTCTTCTTGATGAATCATAGGCAAAAGAATGCTATGTTAAAAAGTTGGATATTTGATAATGTATCTGGAATTATTTCTGATGAAATAACCAAAATTCACAAATGTTTTTATGAAATAATATAGTCTTAAGCTAAAACGCCGAGCATTTACTAGTTCATCTGCAAAAATGGTTTGATCACGAAAAATTCTTTAAAATTCACAAATGTGCTCTTGGAGATCCACAGGCAAAATCATATTATGTTAAAATCTTAAGTATTTGGTGGATTACTAGCATTACATTTGTTTTCCTATAAAAATCTTCCCTAAAATTCACAAAAATTCTCATGGAAGATCCTGATTAAATTATTTTTGAGGTACAACTTTAGGCATTTGGTAGTTAATAAGTATTTTAAAAGTTTTGTCACGAAATATTCTCTTCTTGGGGATCATAGACAAATTAATAGTATGTTGGTGTTGCATCTAGAATCGTTTCCGATAAAAGCTCTAAAATTCCCAAATGTTCTCCCGTTATATTTAATTTTGAGCTAAAACGTTGGGTATTAATTAATTTATCGGTATTTTAATTGTTTGGTCACAAGAAATTGTCTAAAATTCACAAATGTGGTCATAGAAGTCCACAGTCCAAATAATATTATGCTGAAAAGTTGGGTATTTGATGATGCACCGGGAATTGTTGCCCATGAAATCTCCAAATTTCGCAATTGTTTTCATGGAATAACATAATCTGCAGCTAAAACATTGGACACTTAATAGTTCATCATCAAAAATTGTTTGGTCACGAACAACTTTCTAAAATACGCAAATTTGCTCTTGGAAGTCCACTGGCAAAATAATATTTGGTTAAAAAGTTGAGTATTTGGTGCCTCATTAGTTATTGCAGTTGTTTTCCCATGAAATCTACTCTAAAATTTGCAAATGTTTTCATGGAGGATCCTGATGAAAATAATTTTAAGCAAAAACTCCAGGCATTTGGTAGTTCATCGGTATTTTAATTCTTTTACCATTCTCTTCTTGGTGAATCATAGGCAAAAGAATGCTATGTTAAAAAGTAGGCATTTGGTGATACATCTGAAATTGTTTCTCATGAAATCCCCAGAATTCGCAAACATTTTCATGGAATAACACAATTTTGAAGGTAAAACGTTGAGCATTGAGTGATTCATCTGTATTTCTATTATCTGGTCACGAAAAATTCTCGAAAATTCACAAATGTGCTCTTGGAGGTCCACAAACAACATAATATTATGTTAAAAAGTTGGGTATTTGGTAGTTCATCAGTATGGCAGCTGATTTCTCATGAAATCTCCTCTAAATATTGCAAATATTCTCATGGAAAACTCTAATCAAAATAATCTTGCGCCAAAACTTTGGACATTGGGTAGTTCATCAGTATTTTAATTGTTTTGTTAAAAAATATTCTCTTTTTGAAGAATCAGGCAATATAATGTTGTGGTAAAAAGTTGGGTACTACTCTACTCTAAAATTTGCAAATATTTTCATGGAGGATCCTGATCAAAATAATTTCAAGCAAAAACTCCAGGCACTACCAGTTCATCAGTATTTCAATTCTTTTACCATAAAACATCCTCTTCTTGGTGAATCATAGGCAAAAGAATGTTATGTTAAAAAAATAGGCATTTGGTAATGAATCTGAAATTGTTTCCCATGGAATCTCCAAAATTCGCAAATCGTTTCCATGAAATAACATAATCTTGAACTAAAGCATTAAACATTTAGTAGTTCATTAGTATTTCCATTGTTTAAACACGAAAAATTCTCTAAAATTCACAAATGCGCTCTTGGAAGTCCACAGGCAAAATAATATTATGTTAAAAATTTGGGTAATTGATAACTCATTAGTATTGCAATTGTTTTCCAACTGCAATTCGCAAATGTTTTCATGGAGGATCCTGATCAACATAATGTTGAGCTAAAACTTTAGGCACTTAATAGTTCATCAGTCATTTCAACTCTTTTTTCATGAAACATTCTCTCTTGATGAATCATAGGCAAAAGAATGTTATGTTAAAAAGTTGAATATTTGTTAATATATCTGGAATTATTTCTGATGAAATAACCAAAATTCACAAATGTTTTTATGAAATAATATAGTCTTGAGCTAAAACGCAGAGCATTTACTAGTTCGTACAGGATATACTTCTTCCGGGATTGAATCGTGTCAAAGAACTACTAAAAGTGTTCAAACACTGTACTGACTCCGGCCGTGGAAGCCTTCGTTATCATTTACTAGTTTATCGGCAAAAATTGTTTGATCACGAAAAATTCTCTAAAATTCACAAATGTGCTCTTGGAGGTCCACAGGCAAAATCATATTATGGTAAAATGTTAAGTATTTGGTGGATTACTAGCATAAAATTTGTTTTCCGATAAAATCTTCCCTAAAATTCACAAAGGTTCTCATAGAGGATCCTGATCAAATTATTTTTGAGCTAAAACTTTGGGTGTTTGGTAATTAATAAGTATTTCAACGGTTTTGTCACGAAATATTCCCTTCTTGGAGATCATAGACACACTAATATTATGTTAAACAGTTGGGTATTTTGTGATGCATCTAGAATCGTTTATAACATCCCCAAAATTCCCAGATATTCACCTGTTATAAATAATTTTGAACTAAAACGTTGGGATATTTAGTAATTTATCAGTATTTCAATTGTTTGGTCACGAAAAATTTTCTAAAATTCACAAATGTGGTCATAGAGGTCGACAGGTAAAATAATATTATGTTAAAAATTTGGGTATTTGATGGCTCATCAGTATTGCAGTTGTTTTCCCATGAAATCTTCTCTTAAATTCGAAAATATTCTCATGGAGGATCCTGATCAAAAAAATGTTGAGCTTAAACTTTGGGCATTTGGTAGTTCATCAGCATTCCAACGATTTTGTCACAAAATATTCTCTTGAAATTAATTTTACTGTTAAAAAGTTGGGTATTTGATGATGCACCTAGAACTGTTTCCTGTTAGCAAATGTTATCATAGAATAAAATAATTTTAGGCTAAAACGTGGGGCATTTAGTAGTTCCTCAATATTTTCATTGTTTGGTCACAAAAAGTTATTTGAAATTCAGAAAATTGATCTTAGAGCTCCACGGGCAAAATAATATTAGGTTAAAAATTCGGGTAATTGGTGGTTTATCAGTACTGCACTTGTTTTCCTATGAATTCTTCTCTAGAATTCACAAATGTTCTCATAGGGGATCTTGATAAAAAAAAAATTGCCCTAAAACTTTCGGGCATTTGGTAGTTCATCAGTATTCCAACGAAATATTCGCTTCTTGAAGATCATAGCCAAATTAATTTTATGTTAAAAAGGTTGGGTATTTGGTGATGCACCTAGAACTGTTTCCTATTAACGAATGTTATTATAGAATAAAATAATTTTGGGCTAAAACGTTGGGCATTTAGTAGTTCGTCACTATTTTAATTAGTTGGTCACGAAAAATTCTCTAAAATTCACAAATTTGGTCTGAGAGATCCACGAGCAAAAGAATATTATGTTAAAAACTTGGGTATTTGGTGGCTCATCACTAGTAGTTCGTCACTATTTTAATTAGTTGGTCACGAAAAATTCTTTAAAATTCACAAATTTGGTCATAGAGATCCACGGGCAAAATATTATTATGTTAAAAACTCGGGTACTTGGTAGCTTATCAGTGCTGCACTTGTTTTCCTATGAATTCTTCTCTAAAATTCACAAATGTTCTCATATGGGATCCCGATCAAAAAAAATTGCACTAAAAGTTTTAGCATTTGGTAATTCATCAGTATTTCAACGGTTTTGTCACAAAATATTCTCTTCTTGGAAATCATAGCCAAATTAATTTTATGTTAAAAAGTTGGGTATTTGGTGATGCACCTAGAACTGTTTTCCATTAGCAAATGTTATTACAGAATAAAATAATTTTGAGCTAAAACGTTGGGCATTTAGTAGTTCCTCAATATTCCCATTGTTTGGTCACGAAAAATTCTTTAAAATTCAGAAATTTGGTCCTAGAGATCCACGTACAAAATAATATTATGTCAAAAACTCGGGTGGCTCATTAGTAATGCCCTTATTTTCCCATGAATTCTTCTCCAAAATTGACAAATGTTCTCATGGAGGATCCAGATCAAAAAAATTTTGAGCCAAAACTTTGGGCATTTAATAGTCTATCAGTATTCCAATAGTTTTATCACAAAATATTCTCTTTTTGGAGATCATATCCAAATTAATTTTATGTTAAAAAGTTGGGTATTTGATTATGCACCCAGAAATGTTTCCTATTAGCAAGTGTTGTCATAGAATAAAATAATTTTGGGCTAAAACGTTGAGCATTTAGTAGTTCGTCACTATTTTAATTATTTGGTCACGAAAAATTCTCTAAAATTCCCAAATTTGGTCTTAAAGATCCACGGGCAAAATAATATTATGTTAAAAACTTGGGTATTTGGTGGCTCATCACTACTGCACTTGTTTTCCCATGAATTCTTCTCTAAAATTCACAAATGTTCTCTTGGAAAATCGTGATCAAAATACCTAATTTTGACCTAAAACTTCAGGCATTGGGTTGTTTGTCAGTATTTAACCTGTTTTGTCACGAAACATTCTCTTTTTGGAGAATCGTAGGCAAAACAATGCTTATGTTAAATAGCTGGGTATTTGGTGATGCATCTGAAATTGTGTCCCAGGAAATCTCCAAATTTCATCAGTATTGCAGTTTTTTGCCATGAAATCTTCTTTAAAATTCGCAAATGTTCTCGTGGAGGATCCTGATCAAAAAACCTTGAGCTTAAACTTTGCGCTCTAAACACAAAGCGTGATCTATTTCAAGAAACCTTAATTTTTTTTAAAAAACTCTACTTTTTGGTCGAGTTTTATTCAAAAAATTTGCTAAAAATTCCGCTTTTTTTTGCTGAAAATTTTTGCTTATTTTCAAAAATCTGAATTGAAATTTATAATTTCTTTTTCTTTTCAATATAATTATGACTTTATACGCCAATATTTGTCCTTTGTTTTTATTAAATAATAAGTTTTCATTTCCAATTTTTTACTTTTTCTCCTAAATTGTCAATAAATTCAAAACTTCAATTTTCTTTTAAAAATTTTTACTACTAATTTTTTTCAAAGATTCCACACTTTTTTTGACTTCCAATGGGAAAATTTGCTAAAAATTTCCTTCCCCTTTTTATTAAAATGTCGATTCCTTCTCAAAATTTGGACTTAAAACTTGACACTTTGACTTTTTTCTCCTGAAATTTTTACCTTGTACTCAAAATATTTTGCTTTTAGAGAGACTTTTGCTTTATTTTCGAAATGTTACAAAAATTCAACGTTTTTATTAGAAGTCTCATTCAGCTTTTTAGCTTCTCCTTTCTCAAGCTAAATTTTCAACTTAAATCATCATTTTGATTTTTTTGTAGTAAATTTTACTTCTTCGCCAACATTAATTTCGAAATGTAAAAGTTTTCGAAATAAAAGTTTTTCTATAACTAATTTTTTTTTACTCGTAATGTTTACATTTATTTTCCTTTAAACTCTAAGTTTTTGGAAAATAATTTTATAAATGTCGAACTTGTTCTCGAAATTTTGCCTCTCCTCAAAATTTTCGGCTTAACCTTTTTTTTTTGGAAATTTTGGTGATTTACCTTGAATTCTTCTTCAAATTTCGAAATTTTTGCTTTGAAATGTTATTGTTCACAAAATTCTGAAGGCACAATTTCATTATATTTCTTCCTTTGGCCCTTTTTTGATTGTAAACTTGGTGGGTTTATTTATTTATTTTTTAATTTTCAATCACGAAATGTTAACTTCATTTAAATTTTAATTTTCGGTCTAAACCAGACATTTGTTTTCATTTTTCTTTAAAATTGAAATTTTGAGATTTAACCCAAAATTTTCGTCTTTTTCTCAAAATTGCACCTTACACTTTCGATATTTATTTTGTCGTTTTATTTTTAATTTTCTATTTGATATTCAGAATTGTGACCTTTATAGGAATTTTTATTTTTCCCTTTGTAATTTTAAATTTAGATATATCCATATTGCAGTACTGATGAGCGACCAAATACCTAACTTATTAACATAATATTATTTTACCTGTAGACCTCCAAGAGCATATTTGTGAGTTTTAGAGAATTCTTCGTGACCAAAGAATAGAAATACTGATGAACTAGTAAATGCTCAACGTTTGAGCTCAATATTATTTTATTCCATGAAAGCATTTGCGAATTTTGGAAATTTCATGTGAAACAATTCTACATGCATGATCAAATACCCAACTTTTTAACGTAACATTGTTTTGTCTGTAGTTCTCCAAGAAGAGAATATTTCGTGGCAAAACCATTGAAATACTGATTAACTACCAAATACCCAAAGTTTTAGCTCAAACTTATTTTGATCGGGATCCTTCATGAGAACATTTTTGAATTTTAAAGAAGATTTTATAGGAAAACAACGGCAATACTGATGAGCCACCAAATACTTAACTTTTAAACGTAATATTATTTTGCCTGTGAACCTCCAAGAGCACATTTGTGAATTTTAGAGAATTTTTTCGTGACCAAATAATAGAAATACTGATTAACCATTAAACGTCCAACGTTTTGACTCAAAATTGTTTTATTCCATGAACACATTTGCGAATTTTGGAGATTTCATGTAAAACAATTCCAGATGCATCACCAAATATCCAGGATTTTAACATAACGTTATTTTGCCAATGATTCTTCAGAAAGAGAATGTTTTCTTGAAAAACAGTTGTAAACTGGTGAAATAGCAACTGCCCAATGTTTTAGCTGAAAATTATTTTGATCAGGATCCTTAATGAGAACATTTGTGAGTTTTAGAGAAGATTTCGTGGGAAAACAACTGCAATACTGATGAGTCACCGAATACTTAACTTTTAAACGCAACATTATTTTGCCTGTGGACCTCCAAGAGCACATTTGTGAATTTTAGAGAATTTTTCGTGACCAAACAATAGAAATACTGATGAACTACTAAATGCCCAACGTTTTAGCTGAACATTTTTGGAATTGGATTTTTGGAGATTTCATGGGAAACAATTCCAGATGCATCACCAAATGCCCAACTTTATAACATAACATTATTTTGCATATGATCTCCAAGAAGATGTTTCGTGGAAAAACACTTGAAATACTGATGAATTATCAAATGCCCAAAATGTAAGCTAAAAATTATTTTGATCAATATCCTCTATGAGAACATATAAGAATTTTAGAAAAGATTTTTTCGGAAAAAAATTGCAATTCTGATGGGCCGCTAAATATTTAAGTTTAAGCTAAAAATTATTTTGATTAGGATGCTCTATGAGAAGATTTGTGAATCTTAGGGAAGATTCATGGAAAAATAAACTTAAAATAAGCTTATAATGAACTTAAACCTTTATTAACGATAAAAACGCAACAATTTAATTTTATTTGGAACGCGGTTATAATTTAAAACTCAACAAAATAAAGTACCTGTGAAAATTCCGCAGTCTCGAATATGTTTTAAAACATTATTTTATTGAGTTTATTGTTAATAGAGTTCATGAATCATGAACATTAAACAATTCCGCATAGTAAGGCGTAAAAATATTAAATATTTGGGACATTGTGCTGATAAATTTTACGTGTGTAAGTTATTTATCAAATATGAGAAGTCAAGTCTACCAAAATAGATTGTTGAGATTTTTTTGCTGTAGGCTCGTCTTTTAGGCACTTTTGATAGTTGACGTTGAACTAAAAATTGCGTTTTTTCTTCACTTTTTCAAATTTCATTCACATTTAAATCATACTTTTTTTTCAACACACTTTTTTCTATTAATTTTGATATTCTTGTAGAATTTGGACTTTTTTTTTAATTTGAAGCATGAACTCGATTTTTTATCGGCAATTTTGTTTCGGTAAATTTTGATATTCTTTAGAAACTTACATTTTTTCTAGAAATTTTGGTTTAACACGATGTTTGTTTGCTTTTTATTTTATTTGAAAACTTGTATGATCTGATGATACGACACTTTATTTTAGAAGTCTTTTGGCGTTTTGCCAGATCTCGGAAATATCTGGATTGAAATTTTGTTGCAGGATTGCATTCCCTAATTAGAATCAACAGAGACAGCACAAAGTGACTTCTGCTAGAACTAACAATGAAAATAGCACACTTCACAAAATTGTTTAAAAAAAAATCAAAACCAAACACTTTATAAAAAATTATCCATGAATAACCTACTAGTTGATTTGTTTACCAAAATGTAAAAAAAAAATAAATGGTTCTCCAGTGGTTAATTAAAAATTACTGATTGCTAAAGATTGTTTTATCACCAGAATTAAAAAGTTTAGTATAATCGATTTATTAAGGATGTTATCGTGACTCTTATCTCATGTTCCTCCTCCGCAAAATTGTTGTTCATCTAAGACTAAGAATTAATTGTTTTTTTTTTATTTTTGAAATCTCCACCTCGAACTATCATTCCTAAACAAATGAGGCTAACACGTAACTTTTTAGAAGCTATGTGCAACAATCTAAGGACTTCTTATATTTTTATTGGTAAGTATGTAAACAATGTGGAAAACTTTCAAAAATAAAAAGCACACGACTCAGAAATAGGCCAATGGGGATAATTCAAACAATTATTATTATGTTTGCGCGTATCCAAGTTCCATTTTGGTATACCACAAACAACCACAAAGCAAATTAGTTTTGTTTCAGCCTGTCCCTGAACAAATCATTTTTTGGAATCAGATTATCATGAACTCTCGTTTCCAATATTAAATAATCCAAACAATGCGATTACTCTTTAATTACTCTTGTTACATCCAGTGGATTAACTAATTGGTGCACAAATTTTTCCAGCGTGCAACAATGACATGGCATAAATTCGAAGCAATAAACTCAACGCAAATGTGCAGATTCAAAATCTAATCCTTCATCCAGACGCGTTCTCGGCGACGCCGTTTGTCCTGGAGTTTATTCAAGATATTCTCGAATGCCAACATTAACAATGCCACAATAAAGCCGAAAATCCATATGATAAATATTTCGTAGCAATCGTATATTCCGACAGTTTTAAAGTTGGCCGTCTGTACAAAACATTTCGGCTTCATATATAATTGATCGTATCCTCTACTTTGAATACCATGCTCCTTTATTTTCACTAGTCTGAAAACGACGAAAATTTAGTTTTATTCAAATATTTATTAGTCCATAAAATCCCAGCGTACCCTATGTTGAAGATCTCTTTGTATGGAGAATTCTTTGTAATTGCCGCATAACCCCTCAAATGCTGAAACAAAGGAGTCTATTCAGCGTGGTAATTTTACATGAAGCTGCAAAAATGACTCATTTATACATAATTAAGTATTTAATATTAAATTGATGGATTAATATTGTATGATTTCCCTTACTTAAACTTGTACATACATACCGAGACTAGACGATAAAAACTATTGGGGCGTTATTTATAATTTTTGTTCTTGTATAAAATCAATATTTCATTCTAATGACGAATTGAAGGAAAAATATGAAATTAAGCTACTATCATCTACGCCAGTGGTGCCCAAGCCGTAGCTCGCGAGCCATGTGTGGCTCCCAGTAACTTCTGGTGTGGCTTGCACTCGTGCACTTTCCAGAAAAAATCCAAAGAATACATACACGAAATTTCATACTGATATTTGACTTAGTATTGCTTTGTCAGCCGTTTAGACTCGACAAGGCATTCTTTCGCTATTAAAATGGAAAAAAGTGAATTTCGAGTGTTGACAAAACATTACTTTTTACGCAAAAAAACCATCACGAAAACAATCTCTTGATAAGTATTATGGTGAATCTTCTCCATCATTTAAGATGATTCACAAGTGGTTTACTGAGTTTTGTTGTGGTAGAACAAGCACGAAAGACGCTCCTCGCTCAGGACGTCCAATTGAGGTAACCTCTTCAGAAATGATCACGAAAATCTACGATATCGTATTAGGAGATCGACGAATGAAGTTGAGAGAAATAGTCAACACTGTAAACATCTCATATGAACGAGTTCTCAACATATTGCATATGAAAAAGCTTTCGGCGCGTTTGTTGACAATTGACTAAAAACGTGAAAGAGTGACACTTTCCCAGGCTAATTTGCGGCTGCCTGAACGAAATTCAGATGAGTTTTTGCGCCGTTTTATCACTGTAGATAAAATATGAATTCATTTTTACACATCAGAGACAAAACAGCAATCTAAGCAATGGATGGAAGCTTATGGCAGTCTCCGAAGAAGCCCAAGGTGGTTCATCAGGAGGCAAAAGTATTGCTACGGTTTCCTGGGACGACACACAAGGTACAATCTTAATTGATTTCCTCCAAAAAGAAAAGACAATAAATGGAGAGTATTACGCTACACTCTTGGACCGGTTAAATCAAGAAATCAAAGCAAAACGGTCCATCTTGCTAAGAAGAAAGTCCTGTTTCACCACGATAATGCTCCTGTCCATTCTCCCGCCATTGCAAAGGCCAAGCTGGTGGAGTTACGCTAAGAAATGCCTTCCCATCTACCATATTCTCCTGACCCAGCTTCGAGTGATTTCTTCCTTTTTCCAAACATGAAAAAATGACTTGACATGCGAAGATTTGGAACTGATTTGGAGGTTATCGCCGAAACTGAGGCGTATTTTGAGAGCCTTGGGAAAGATTACTACAAAAAGGGGACCAAAAAAACTCCATCATCGTCTAACCAAGTGTATAACTCTATAAGAAGATTACGATGAAAAATAACTGACACTCACTCGAAAAAATAACTCTTTACTTCATTTTTACCGGACTTATCAATCCCAGCCCTCGTGTAAATCGGATTGGAAGTTGAAGCTAAGAAATATGTAACCAAAAGAGAGTAAGGGACAAAACAGATCCCTGGGACACCTCTGCAGTGTCTCTAAAACATCCACCAAAAGAGAATCTTATTGGTGAGTTGTTGATATGAATGAAAGATACTGAGAAAAAGCAAACGAAAGGAAGAAAAAACTGATTAATATAATTGCCAAGAAGAACTCGAACGTTGTCATTAAATGGTAGTCAATTCTCTATAAGACGATATATAAAACATGCAATCAAAGTAGTGAAATGTAAATAAATTTTAAAAAATAAGGAGTAATTGCTTTCTTCTCAGTACCACCAGTGCTGATTCAACAGTAAACAAAGGACTCAATTCATTAAGGTTAATTTTACGCAAACATAAATTATTAACCAACAGACAGGATCCAGTTACAAAGCAAATTGCTCGCATCTACTGCATTCATTACCTCGGTGTAACTTGGCAACTCTTGCAGAGTGCAGACTTCGAAGTTCGTGAATGTTTTTGCAACGTAATGATATGCTTGCCCAAGTAGAGCATTAAATGCAAAACCTCCTTCCTGTACTTTACGGATGCCTTCCTCAAGTGAATAATAATTGTTTGGATAGATTTTTTGCAGATACAGCTGGCGCAAGACGCCTTCTTTCGGTTCCTGCAAAAAGACGAGTCGATCTCATTTGTATGCATCACAATGGGGAAAGAATGCAGCAGCAACTCATGAGGAAAATTAGCACAACCTTAATTGACTTATAATATGCGCCCGGTATCCAATGGAACCTTGCTTTTGAATCACGAGTAAATGCACTCTAGGAATTTTTAAATATTAATAGATCTATCCCGTACAGCACCTAAATCAGAAAGATATCTTAAATATATCATTTTAGCGATATCTTTAAGAGACACAGAAATGTTAACATTTAGATAAGTTTTTTTTTTAGTCGTCAGATTACTGACATCTAACAGATATCTATAAAATGATTTTGATACATGTCTTTAGGATGAGAAATCTTTATGTTAAGATAATGTTAACTTTCTGACAATATTTCCCGATGTCAGACTCTAAAAAATGATGACTCTAAGAGCTCTTTAAGAGAGCTTATTGCTGAGTGGGATGTCATTTTTTTAGAAATTTGTTAATATTTACGTTTTTTCAACCTTTCGGATATTTTATTAAACTAGATGGAGGTAAGGTTAAAAAACGAAGTAATTTTCCAATATTTTATTGAAAAAAAAATAGAAGCAAGGTAGTAATATACCAAGAAGAATTCTGGTTCACAAAATGGCGGGTAAGGGGTGAGGATAGATAAGTGAAAATCAACTGCTTGACAACTCAAACCAAGTGTTAGACAAGTGAGACCAACTGCTTGACAAGTACTTTTCTAGCAGTTGGTATGGGCAGTAGAGCTACTTGTCTAGGAGTTGGTTTTACTTGTCTAGCATTGGAAAGTACTTATCTAGCAGTTGCTTTTAGTTGTCTAGCAGTTGCATTTAGTTATCTAGCAGTTATTTTACTTGTCTAGCAGTTGGTCTGAGTTGTGTAACAGTTGGTTTTACTTCATCTATCCTCACCACTTTTTTTGAATTTCCCGCCTGTTTGTAAGCCAGAATTCCCCTTGGTACACTACTCAATGTAAAAAACAAAATGGGATTTCGATAGACATCACGTGGAGGATTTGAACTTGATAGATTATCATTTCCACGATACGTTATCAATTTAATGTAATATTTCCATGATACAGTTATGAAGTTATCTTTTACCTGATACGGTATCAAGTTAACGTATCATTTCCATGATACGTTAAATAGCTAGTATCCTATTTTACAACAACCACCCCAATTTGAGATACATTATACGAATAGTAACGTTCTAGGACATTATAAATGTATACCACAATCTTTGGTTTTTACTCTCTTTTAAATCAAATCATTTTGACCAATAGATGTCAAATTAATTAATCGTAATTGTCAAAAAAAATCGAAGTAAATGGCAGATTTTTAGGATATTAAACGTTAATAGCACCACGGGTGTTCAGGTTAATAACGAGGTCGACAGTATACTTCCTTAGGGCCTCTGGTTCAAGAAATGTACGTCGACCGAGGGCGTTATTATCCTGTAACACCCTGTGGTGCTTTCAACGTTTAATATCCTACACAAATATGCTATTTCATTTATTTTTTTATATATATCCCTTGGATCAGGGACCCCCTGGAAGTACACTGTCGACCTCGGTGCGTTATTATCCTTATAACACCCTTGGTACCTTAAAAACTATAAGGTAAAATTTCCATGATTTTTTATCAAGTTAACGTCCCGCTCAGCAATAAGCTCTCTTAAAGAGCTCTTAGAGTCATCATTTTTTAGTCTGACATCGGGCAATATTGTCAGAAAGTTAACATTATATTAACATAAAGATTTCTCATCCTAAAGACATCTATCAAAATCATCTTATAGATATCTGTTAGATGTAATCCGACGACTAAGAAAAGTTATTTAAATGTTAACATTCTGTGTCTCTTAAAGATATCGCTAAAATGATATCTTTAAGATATCTTTCTGATTTAGGTGCTGTACGGGGTATCATTTCTATGATATGTTGTATCACTTCCATGATACGTTGTATCGTTTCCATGACATCTTAACAAGATGAGATACATTGGTACTACTGGCAAACAGCTGCATATCAGGAGCTAGCATTTTGGCACTTGGAAAGAACCTGGAGCTGCTGGCAGGAGTTTATTATAAAAGCATCCCTAGTTGCCTTAAATGCTCATCGAGGATCTTTCTAGTGAAAGCTGATGCCAAATGAGATTTTAAGTACATGAATCAAATTGATATGACTCTTAAACTCTTACATTAGCGCTAAAAAAACTAACCTCAAAATAATATTTCGAAAAAACTGCGTTTTGTCCTCCAGCTTCTATTCTGCTCTCCAGTAATTCTCCCAGAGAATTTATATTAGTTGTGGATTGTAATAGTACCACGATGTACGCTGAATACGACACATAAATAAATAGAAATGCCAAAAACAGAATAAAAACTGCTGTGCGTCCTGCCTAAACTTTTTGGTTCAACGCAAGTTCCTAAAAATGAGCTTACATTAATTTGATTTCGCATTGTATTGGGTAATGGTGAAAAATTAAACGTTTTTAAAGGTTATTCATGGTAACATTTGCTTTTTATTGATTGGTTAGCACTCAGAAATATAATTGGAAAAATGGTTCAATGTAAAATATCGTTCGATTCTTATTCCTGCTTAATTTACTTGTGTAAACATCCAAGTTTATAGTTGAAATGGTATCGATTTATGACTCAAACAAATTAACTGAACATCAATAAAAAAATTAAAAAGATTATTTTTGAAAGCCTCCTTTTCAAAATTTCAATTTTTTGCATAATTTGACTTTACCTCGAAGTTTGCAATGTTTTCGGCAATTTTTACTTTGTCCACATTTTTTACCTTATTTTTGTAATTATTGACCATTTTTCAAAAATAAATCCGGGATACAAATAAATAGAAATTTCGAAGAATTTTCGATTTTAAAAAAAAGGCCACAAAGGAAAATTTTCATTTGAAAAGTAAAATTTGGAAAGGATGTCGAAATTTCTATCTTCTTATTTAATATTTTTTTAAAATGTTCACTCGACATTTCAACTTTTTTGCAAATCTGACTATTTTAAATTAGATTATTTGAAAATATATCAATTCTTTTTGAAAATTTGATTTTTTGATATTTCCGTCTTTTAAAACCATTGTACCAATTGAAATATTTGTTCTTTTACAATCGTTTCGGCGTACTCTAAAAATTTTAACTTTCTAAAAATGACGATTTTTTTAGGGGAAAATTTGACTTCGATTTTTATTAAAAATCTTGACTTTTATGAAAACTTCGATTTTATATTTTAAAAATTTCGAATTTTCAATAGTCCATTTTTTTAATTCCCACTTTTTTCAAAATTTTACTTATTTTGTATATTTCAACCCTTTCACAACTTTGACTCTCTTTAAAATTTTGATTCACTATAGAATTCTTTATAAAATAATGTAAAATTTTCAAAAATATTTTTCAACAATTGAAATACAAATCTTGTCCCCTGAAATCAAGAAAGATTAAAAAACACAACAAAGGTTGCTCTAACGCGTTTCGACAGCCAACCTATCCCTGAAGATGATAGCTTGGCTGTCGAAACGCATTAAAGCAAGCTTTTTTGTGTTTTTTAATATTTCCTGGTTTCAGAGGACAAGTTTTGTATTTCAATTTTTGAAGATAACCAAGGACCAGTCCGTTCAACCAAAATCTTTTTCAAAACTTTCATTTTTTTAAGAAATCTGATTATATTAAAATATTGTTTCCTGAAAATCTTTACCCTTCTTCGAAATATTTATTTTTTTTTAATTTCCTCCTTTCTTCAAACTTTTGATTATTTCACGAAGTTTTTTTTTAATTTCGATTTGTTTAAAAAATTTCGACTTCTGCTCGAAGTTCAGACTTTTATTAGTAATTGGGCTTTTATTTGAAAATTTGAAAAATTTGACTTTTTTTGAAAATCGTCACTTTTTCAAATAATTAGATTTTTTCAAAATTATGACTTGAAATTTTCAAATTTCTTTTAGAATTTTTTAAAAATTTCAAACTTTTATCATTAAATTTCGATTTTTTCTCAAAGTTATGACTTGTTTCATAACTTAACTTTTTTCAAAATTCCGACCATTTGTAAAATCTTTGACTTTAATTCAAATTTTTTTGAAAAAGCTTTTTTTCAAAGCTTCGAATTTTTATAACGTCGATTTTTCGAAAAATTCGCCTGTTAATATATAGTTAATATCCTAGAGGGCTGTTATTTTACAATAACCACCCCAATTTGAAATACATTATATGAACACTAACATCCTAGGGTATTATAAATTTATACCAGAATCTTTGATTTTTACTCTTTTAAATCAAATCATTTTGACAAAAAAAATCGAATTAAATAGCAGATTTGTAGGATATTAAACGGGTGTTACAGGATAATATCGCACCAAGGTTCACACTATACTTCCCGAGGACCTCTGGTCCGAGGAATGTACGTCGACCAAGGGCGTTATTATCCTGTAACACCCGTGGTGCTTTCAACGTTTAATGTCCTACACAAAAATGCTATTTTTTCAATTTTTTTTTATGTACATTCCTCGCCTCACGGGCCCTCTGGAAGTACACTGTCGACCTCGCTGCGTTATTATCCTTATAACACTTTTGGTACTGTTTCTGAAACTTTTTAACTTTAAGGAAAATTTGACTTTCTAAATTACGAAAATTTTGAACTAATTCGAGTCTTGACTGAGTTTCGATTTAAAAACTGCCATTCTAAAAACCAGTATTTTCCAAGTTGAAACTGAAAACAAATTTAAAAATAAATCGAAATTTCGAAGAATTTTCGACTTTAAAATTTAAGTAGGAATTGATAAAAAAGGCCACAAAGAAAAATATTACCTTTAATTTAAAAATTTGAATTTCTACGAAACTATTTCTCGAAATTTGAGTTGAAAACCAAAATTTGAAAATGAAGAGACTTCAAAATATCTAGCAAAAGCAACATTTCGACGTAAACAACGGGTCAAATTAAATCCAAAATTTCGAGTTTAAAACTATAAGGTTTAGAAGTTTAAACTAAAGAAAAAAATTAGACAGTCTCCGAACTGCTGTCAGAAGAAAAAACTCATTAAATGTAGTCAAAATTCGAATTCTCGGTTCAGTGGTTAAGGCGGCAGATTTTGTTTCATAGGTCTGATAAGTCGTGGCGTCAACGCGTTTTTTAATTATATTGCACGTCTTACTTATAGCTACATAATACTCGCAATATTAGAGCATGTTGGTAACGCAAATTAGCGTGAGAGTAACGCCATAAGTTTCCATAACCAACCATAAGTTTTCCCCTATCTAAAATCGTCGAACACGCTTGAAGAAGTTATCACTTCAACAATCGATACACGATAAAGAAAGTAATAAGTAGGGTCGAGTGGCATCAGCTAGTTTCTAAATAAAGAATTACAGAAAAAATACAAATAAACTTCCAGTTAGAAAATCTTGTTTTAAAGAAATAGTTAATAAAAAGCATGTTGCTGTGTGTGGCACAAGCTGGTACAGCCTAGTACAGCCAGTGCTCGGGGATTCACAATTTACGGTGCGCATTTTCATGATGTAATTTATCAATTATTTTCAATTTATTTAGTTATTTATCGGCGGTTGAGGAGTTCGGATGAGAGTGATCGAGATGGGCGTGAGGGCGGTCGATTTTCTTCCTCATTTAATAAGCCAGGTACCGCTTTCATGCGGGAGAGTGCAGCCCTTGGTGTACGGCAATACTTTCTCAATAAAAGAGGTTGGCACCTTTAAGGGGTGTGTACACACAACGCTTCTTTTGTGGAAGTTTGTCGTCTGATGGCTATAAACAAACCTGCTTACATCTCACCTCTTTTGCTACCATCCCCTTCACTCATCGATTGCCAACACGTGCATAAACATTGATTGTAGTGACATAAAAATATATTGGTAAGTTTTCTATTTTTCTTTTTTTTTTCGTGAAACGGACTGATCTTTGGTTATCTTCAAAAATTGAAATACAAATCTTCTCTCCTGAAACCAAGAAAGATTAAAAAACACAACAAAAGTTGCTCTAACGCTCTAAGATACTAAAAGAGTATCTCTCTGAAGATGATAGCTTGGCTATCAAAACACGTTAGAGCAACCTCTGTTGTGTTTTTTAATCTTTGTTGGTTTCAGGGGACAATATTTGTATCTCAATATTTTTCTATTTTTCTATTTGAAATATATCTAAATTTTTAATTTATTTAACAGTAAATTTTGATTCGTAGATATTATTTTTTTATAATTATGCATACAGCTGTTTAATTTACCAATTTATCAAATTACTAGTCTCATGTTAGTTATATCAAAATAGCATGGACAGTGTTGTTGTCGTAAATTGTGTTTGAATTTTTCTTTGTTTGCAGATTGTGCTCCAAGTTTCCATCAGTAAGAAATAATTTTGGCATTTTGTATTAATATTTCTTTATATTGATGTTTTTCTTAATTTTTAATGTTTCTAATTTTTTATTGTTAGTTTGTAGATTGTTGTTATTTAGTGGCATAATTAAGGGCAATAAATGTCATTACGAACTTTAAGACTTTATTTATGAAAAATTGAAACACAGAACTTGTCCCCTGAAACCAAGAAAAATTAAAAAACACAACAAAGGTTGCTCTAACGCGTTTCGACAGCCAAGCTGTCATCTTCAGAGAGAAACTAACATCTAATCTTAAAATTAACCCTTATATACTAAGAATATTCACTTCGTGCGTGATCGGCCGCACCCGAACGCGCATCCAATCATACACGTCGTTGTGTCACAATTTCTTATCTATCAACCTTAACTATTTTTAACAGAGATGAATGGCCTAAAGGTCCAGCGCAACCATTCATAAGGTTGTTTCCAGCCTTATGGATGGCTAAGCTCTCACATGCATTTAACATATAATTCTTATTAACTACTCTTAACAATTTAATATTATTATCTATCCTATGATCTAATTCAAAAGCATGTCGAGCCACACTTGACTTCTCAGTTCTTCCGTACCTCAAATGAGCCAAATGTTCTTTGAGTCGGATTTTAAGAGATCGTCTAGTTTGTCCGACATACTTTTGAGGACAATCCCTACATGAAATTTGGTAAATACCAGACTTATCTGTTTGCTCTACTTTATCCTTTAAACTACCCAAAAGCGAATTTAATTTTCCATTAGAAGTATAAATAACCCGAAAACCCTGATTTCGTAAAATTCCACCCACAGCACAAAATGGCAAGCTTCAACTTCCTTGCCCATCGCCTTCTGAGTCTTCCTCTTAGTAGGAAAAGATTCAAAAAGGAGTTGAAGACAATAAAACATATAGCTGAAGTTAATGGATTCGATCCAAATATTATTTATAAAATTATTAATAAGAAAAAATTTAAATGTGAATTGGTGAATACTACAACTTTCCGAGCTGATGAAAACAAAAACTTTAAATTCGTCTCACTTCCATTTGAACCCTCGCTCACGCAGGGTTTGGGTGGAATTTTACGAAATCAGGGTTTTCGGGTTATTTATACTTCTAATGGAAAATTAAATTCGCTTTTGGGTAGTTTAAAGGATAAAGTAGAGCAAACAGATAAGTCTGGTATTTACCAAATTTCATGTAGGGATTGTCCTCAAAAGTATGTCGGACAAACTAGACGATCTCTTAAAATCCGACTCAAAGAACATTTGGCTCATTTGAGGTACGGAAGAACTGAGAAGTCAAGTGTGGCTCGACATGCTTTTGAATTAGATCATAGGATAGATAATAATATTAAATTGTTAAGAGTAGTTAATAAGAATTATATGTTAAATGCATGTGAGAGCTTAGCCATCCATAAGGCTGGAAACAACCTTATGAATGGTTGCGCTGGACCTTTAGGCCATTCATCTCTGTTAAAAATAGTTAAGGTTGATAGATAAGAAATTGTGACACAACGACGTGTATGATTGGATGCGCGTTCGGGTGCGGCCGATCACGCACGAAGTGAATATTCTTAGTATATAAGGGTTAATTTTAAGATTAGATGTTAGTTTCTCTCTGAAGATGACAGCTTGGCTGTCGAAACGCGTTAGAGCAACCTTTGTTGTGTTTTTTAATTTTTCTTGGTTTCAGGGGACAAGTTCTGTGTTTCAATTTTTGAAGATAACCAAGGACCGGTCCGTTACATCAAACTTTATTTATGATTGACTTTTTTTAAAATCTAGTTATCCTGTTTAAGTTCCTTTTACGTACATGATTACAAATGAACATTTTTTTAAATATGACAATTTGACTAGAAATCTGATACATACCTTGCTGGCATACTGCTTCTAGCATAATTAAAGCTGAATCGGAGAGCTTATAACTACTTTGAATGATCAACTGAAACATTGAAATTATTTATAAATTCATTGAACATTATGGGCCTATTAAAGCAAGTAGAGCAAGTGGGGAAAAATAATTTTATTAAAATGAAAAAAAATATACAGAAAATAATTCTTAATATTTTATTTAGACATCTCATCAACAGTTAAAGCCTTATTATATATCATTTCACATGTATGCAACACACAAAAAAATCGTTACCTGTTTGGAGATGCGTTCAAATTGTAAAATAGTCCACAATGTAAACATGTACAATGTGAGAACTGCAAATATGGCCACCCAAACTTGCCATTTGAAAGCCAGCACGAAGATATTCTTTACAAACGAAGTGGATGGCTTTCTGAGCAAAAATCTGCAATGCAATGGGTTTCGCAAAGCCACAAAATCCACGGATTCGAGCCTTATTTTTGTGTAGAACATAGTTTGGCCTAAATTAGAGAAGTTTTTACTACTTCTGCAGATAGTCATACGTTTAATTAGAATCAGAAAATAAAAATAACATATGAAATAAAAAAATATTTAGATTTAAAATAACCATCAGTTACTTTTTAATCATAATATTATACAGCTGATAATATTGAAAGAAAACCAGAATGATCATAAACAGTAACAACAACAACAGTACCTTACAACAACAACAGTAACAGATTTAAATTTGAAATATTGTTAGACTTTTACTATTGATGAATTCAACTTAATTAGAACATTTCCAACTATGCTGAAAATTTTGTTATTTTACCTTGTTCGATCTGCTAACAATGATTTCAAACAGAGTTTCTTAACCTGGGGTCCGTGGCTGTTTGCCATGAACTTTTTTTTAGTCGTTAATTTATGGTTACAACAAGAAAGAATTTGCGGGCGAAAAGATGACTCACTCGACAAAAAAGGGTATACTTGATTGAACTGAGTGACCTTTTTTTATAAGTTTCTATTGGGTTCATGAGCTTTTTTGGTCGTTAAAAATATAGCAGATTCAACAATGAAGAATTTGACATATTGGGCTTGATAAGCTTTTTTTGGTCGTCAGAGTTATTGTTGAGATGATAAATTTCTTTTTAGTCATCATGAATTTGAAAGTGAGGGGTCCTTAGGGTTGTGAAACTTTGAAAGTTATCTTCGACTGCTAGAAGGTTAAGAAACCCTGATGTGAAGGAATAGTTATCCTAAAATGGCATTTTAATTGATCTCTTATGTCTACCTTTAAATAAATAATTCTCTTGAAACCAAAAAACCTAAGAATCACAACAGCGCTCGACTGGCGATCTACTGGCATTTGTTACTTATATCTGTAACTCAGCTATGGAAAAACATGGTGAGGCTAGGATTGTGGCATTGGGTAGCTCAAAGCCTTCGATAGAGTTTAGCACCGATCTCTTCTCGCCAAATTAGCATCTTACGGTCTTCCCCCTGGACTCTGCCTTTTGATATCCAGTTTTCTCGCTGACAGATCTCTTCCGGTCGTCGTCGATGGCATCTCATCCGAGACATTTGCGATTAATGCAGGGGTGCCTCAGGGGTCTATCCTGTCTCCTACTCTGTTTCTGTCCCTGCTTCAACTTCCAATACTATATACAGCTACGCTGATGACAGTAGCCTTGTGTCATCTTTTTTCTTCGACAAACCATTATCCGTCGCTGCTTCAGATCGACTAAGGGTACAGCAGATACGGATGATTAATCGGGACTTCGAAATTATTCTGGAATGGGCCAAGAAAAATCTGGTCGACTTTAATGCTTCAAAAACTCAAGCAGAGGTTTTCTCTAAGAAAACATCAAGAGATAATGCAACAAACATACTAATGGACGGTAAAACCTTCCGATGGGATGTAATCTGTCTATCTTAGGAGTGAATGTCAGCAGTAACTTCTCTTGGGACTGATCATGTGCGCGTCATTGCCAACTCAGCCTCTCAGAAGCTAAGCTTTCTTTTTAGAGCTAAAAAGTACTTCACATCTCATCAGCTACTCACGCTATACAAAGCTCAAATTAGGCCAACACTAGAATACTATTCTTATGTTTGGAGTTCAGCCCCAAAGCACACATTAGCTCTTTTGGATTCAATTCAAAGAAGAACGATTCGTCTAATTAATGACGAGAGTTTGACCGATTCTCTTGAAACACTAGAGCACAGGCGGATGGTTGGTGACTTTGCTCTTTTCTACAAGTACTATCATGAAAGATGCTCGCAGGAACTAATAGGATTGATCCTCCCAAGGGCAAGATTGTTGAAGCACACAAGGCAGTCAAAGACAGCAAATTCCTGTGAGATCCAGCTTGACACAGTGAGAACATCTGTCTACGGAGACTCTTTTTTCTATAGAACTTCTAAGCTATGGAACTCGTTACCGAAAGGAATAAACCCCAAAAATTACAACCTATCCTTGTTTAAGAAGGCGATTCATCGCCATCTATCCTTATTTCCTCATCCTACTGGCAGTGCTTTGAAAACACCTTTTGCGAGTGGATTAAACTTTAAAAAAAAAGAAGAGATTTACCTGAGATGTGCGCCTTTTTAGTCACAAGTTCCCTAACGACGCCATTCCAGGTTTGGGTTTTTTCGTCGTAATATCCATAGCTTTCCATAAAGTTAACTTTACGAGTTGCATTCAAATAATCCACCAAAGCCCCCAATGCGAACAGATCCTGTTTTATAAAAGTGTCTTCACCGGGATAACTAAGAAACATGATTAATTAATTATGCGGTTTATTCTAGAATAATTAGTTTACTTTATCGTGAGAACTAATACTAATTAAAATTAAAACAATATCTGTGTCAAAGGAAACGAAACGGCCGCTGTAAAGTCTTAAAGAAGAACAATAAAGTAATAAATAGCAAATACTGGAAGTTACTATTTTGATTTCACATTGATTTCAGAATCCGTATATTATCTTCTCTTCAACATTTTATTTAATACTAAGCGTTTTGTCCTCTTTTTATTCTTGAAATTATTTGACTTTGTTCTGGAAGTTAAGAAACAAAGTTTCTCAAAACTTTTGTAACAGCTTCAACAAAAAGTCGAAATTTCGAAATTAACTTCGAAATTTCAAATATAAAGTAAAAACTTTCCTTCTGAAGCAGGCCTTTAAAAAAGAAGTTAAACATTTTACCAAAAAGTCGAAATGTCGGTTTTAAAGGCGAAATTTTAATTATAGAAAAAAGTCAAACGTTTCAAGTGTACCCTTGGGCTTTGTAGTAAAAAGTTAAAATTTTAACTTTAATTTTTGGAAAAATTTAACTTACCGCAGGTCTGTTAAATGGTATTTTGAGTTATTACTTTGTAAATGATTAGCCATAATTATCTCCATTTTGCGAAGATTTGATCGCCTGCTGGCAATAATTGCTTTTACTTTATAACTTATTCCATACGCTTTAGACCAAAATCCAATGAATTCCCATACTAGAACAATATTTATCCTTTTATCTTGTACAAATACTCTTTAGTTATAGTGTCTCTATCACCTAAAAAGCTTGAAAATTCGTGTACTATTGATGAAATGGCTTATAAAACATTAAATAAGGATTTCCAGTTACTCAAAAAGCATAAAACCTGCGGAACAGGTAATGGCATTTAATCTTGTCATATAAAATGTCTAACCAGAAGCTAATCTTGTTATAACGTAAAGAGGGTTTAGCTTAATCTCCGGTTATTGCTTACTTATTTCGTGTGCTTCGCTGATTTTATAAGGCTGATATAGTTTAACTCCGTCAAAAGCAGGATCGAAGTGAGCAATTGTAACATCGCTTGAGGGCATGAGACGGTAGTTTGCAATACGTGCTTTTAGCTCTTCAATTGATGTCCCATCTGTTAGAACCAAATAACTAAATGGTTGAATGAACAAATCACATTCATTACCCTAAAAGGAGAAGAATTTCAACATTGTCACCCAAATGTACCTTTTGAAAGTTTTTTTATCCAGAACAGTGTTTCACAACCTTTTCTTCTTAGTAATATCGTTGATTGAATATACACACTTCCGCTTTATTTAAAATTTTTAACAATTAAAAAACCTACCAAGCAAATAATCCACTCTCTCAATTATTCTTCTCAACGAAATAAATTCTGATGACTACAAAAATATTTTCAATAAATCTCTAAACATTGACATACAACGCACATACACAGCCTAAATGGGTGACATAAAAAAAAGTACCATACAGGTCCACTTGCTTTGCCCTAATTACGACTTGTACACAATGTTTCGATGCAAGAGGAGAATTTGTGCATTTACGCGAAGCGATCTGCCCTGTCAACGACAAGAAGCACTGGAATCTGCTGATCATGATGTGATTTGGCTGAAACTTCGCTCCAAAAGCGAAGTAATATTGATTTGTTCGCTTTATTTGTCTCCAAACGATTCCTCATACAGACAGCTCTTATCTTATCTCTCCATAACCTTCGATGACCTACAAACGAATTACGAATTATGTCTTTCTGGGTGACTTTAACGTATACAATATCCCCTGGTTAAGGTTGGCTTCCAGAACTGTTGACGCGGGAAGGAAGTCATCACTTGTGGACTATCGCAATTGGTTGAGGAACCCACAAAAAATCCTGTTGCAGATACCCATCAACCTAATTTACTTGAACTTTTCGCTACAAATTCTTCAAATTCGTTTAAAATCACTGTGACAACACTGCTTCCGATCACAAGCTTATAGCAACCTCACGCTCGCTTCATATGCCACCTCCTTCTCAAAGCCCCGTAGGGTTTGGCGCTTTAACTTTGCTAACTGGGAAGAATTAAGAGACTTCTTTGCATCTTTTCCATAACAAGAAATCTGTTTTAACTCAGACAACCCTTCCTCAGTCGCCGAATGCATCACTGAAACTATCCTAGTTGGTATGGAATGCTCAATTCCCCATTTCCAAAAGAAGTCTGCCTCCAGTAAACCTTGGTTTAGCAAAAAAATGTGCTCGGGCTGTCTCATGCAAAAATTACGCATGTCGTCGTTGGAGAAATAATTATTCAGTCAAAACTCGGACTATCAAATGCATAAAATTCTTGTAAACAGGTAATTGACGAGGCAAAAAGTGATTTAGATCGTAAAATGCGTCAGAGGCTTATCAACTGTCCGAACGATTCCAGGTCCTTTTGAGATTTGCGAAGTCGATTGGAAAGCATTTTACATTTTCAACTTTGTCACCTTTTCTCGATGACAACAACAATACTGCGACTAGTTTCAAGAAACTAACCTGCTAGCCTTAATGTTTGCTGAAAATTCCAACCTTGATTCTCGAAACGAAGAATTTCCTATTCTTCCTAAGGCTGGCATTTCTATGCTTGAAGTTGCTTTCAGACAACGCATAGTCAGGAAGATTCTCCTCGAGCTCGACACCTCGAAAGCTTCTGGCCTTGATAATATCTTTGCTATTGTTCTTAGGAAGTGCGTTCCAGAGCTTGACTCCTGTTCTAAGCAAATTATTCACACTATCTTACAACAAAGGTGTATTCCCTAACATCTGAAAATCTGCTAGGGTGCAGCCTGTCCTTAAAAAGGAAAAAAGGAACCTGGCTTACAACTATCTCTCTATATCTTTGCTGCCTGTTATATCTAAGGTGATGGAAAAGGTTATCAACATCGAAGATTCTTAAATATCTGGAGGAGAATAGAATCATCCCGGAAAGACAATACGGCTTCAGACAACAACGCTCAACTGGCGATCTACTGGCATATGTTACTCATATCGTGTAACTCAGCTATGGAAAAACATGGTGAGGCTAGGGTTGTGGCCTTCGACAGAGTCTGGCACCGATCTCTTCTCTCCAAATTAACATCCTATGGTCTTCCTCCTGGACTTTGTCATTTGATATCCAGTTTTATCGCTAAGAGATCTCTTCAGGTCGTCGTCGATGGCATCTCATCATTATTTGCGATTAATGCAGGGGTGCCTCAGGGGTCTGTTCTGTCTCCTACTCTGTTTCTGTTACACATAAACGATCTCCTAGCTTTAACTTATAATCCAATATACAGCTACGCAGATGATAGTAGCCTGGTGTTACCTTTTTTCTCAGACAAACCATTATCCGTCGCTGCTTCATATCGACTAAGGGAACAGCACATACAGATGATTAATCGGGATCTGAAAATCATTCTGGAATGGGGTTAAAAAAAGTCTGGTCGACTTCAACGCTTCAAAAACTCAGGCCGCTGTTTTATCTAAGAAAACATCAAGGGATAATGCAACAAACATACTAATGGATGGTAAAATCCTTTCGATTGGATCTTATCTGTCTATCCAAGGACTAAATGTGAGCACTAACTTCTCTTGGAACGCTTGGACGTGTCATTGCCAAGTCCACCTCTCAGAAGCTAGACTTTCTTTTTAGAGCTAAAAATTACTTCACGTATCATCAGCTACTCACACTATACAAAGCTCAAGTTAGGCCAACACTAGAATACTGTTCTCATGTTTGGAGTTCAGCCCCAATGCACACTTTAGTTCTTTTGGATTCAATTCAAAGAAGAGCGATTCGCCTAATTGATGACGAGAGTTTGACCGATTCTCTGGAAACACTAGAGCACAAGCGGATGGTTGATGACTGGTCTTTTTTTTACAAGTACTATCATGGGAAATGCTTGCAGGAGCTAATAGGGATTGATCCCCCCTAAGGGCTAGATTTTTGAGGAATAAAAGACAGTCAGGAGACAGTAAATTACTATGCGGTCCACAGTGAGGAATTCTGTCCGCGGAGACTTTTTTCTCTATAGAACGTCCACCTTATGGAACTCGTTACCGAATGGAATTTTCCCCGAAAATTCCAACCTATCCTTGTTTAAGAAGGCGGTTCATCGCCTTCTATCCTTTTTTCGTTATCCTACTCGCAGTGCTTTGAAGGCATCATGAGGTTGGCTTTTGCAAGAGGATTGAAGTTTAAAAAGTGCTTCCTTCCCTTTGAATTTGTAGTTGAATTTTTAGAAAAAATATTGAAGGTAAAACTAGGAAACTTTGCAAAAAAAGTTTCTACCATGATTGTTAACGTCAAGACTCGTCTCTGGGTCTTATTTGCCGCAGGTACCTTAGAAGATCAACATTTTTATAAGCCTATTGAGAGAAAACTCAAAATTTTCACCAAACACATTCTGAAAAAAGTTGTAACCTCGAGAAAAAGTCGATGTTTTGATGATATAAGGACGAAATGTTCCTAAAAAAAAGTGAAAATTCTGAAAAACGGTTCGAAAATGTTTAAAATGTCAAAATTTTAAGAAAAATATGAATATTGAAAAAAGGAATTTTTTAAAGTCCAATTTATTACATAAAAGTCGAAACTTCGAGAAAAAGTCGAAATTAAAAATAAAGGTGGAAATTTTCAAAAAAGTTCAAAACTTCGAGGAAATTGTTGGAAGTTTGAACAAAGGTGGAAATTTCCAAAAAAAAAAGATAGAAGTCTTGAGAAATCAATATTTTAACTTAACCAAAATGATGGAAAAAAAATTGAAAAAAGTCACAATTTTGAGAAAAGATCTAAATTTTGTGTCAAAAATTTCAAAAATTGGAAAAAACTTAAATCCAAAAAAACGCAAAAGTATGGAAGTAATTAAGAGAGTAATTTAATAAGGAAGAAATTTATAAAATAAGTTAAAATTTGTAAAATGCCCAAATTAAAAAAAAATGCAAAGTTTGAAATTCGAAGTTTTTAAAATATAAGGTCGAAATGTTTAAAATAAGTCTAAATGTTTAAATAAGCCAAGATTTTTAATGAAAATCGAGGTAAGAAGATTCAAAAAGTCGTCATTTTCAAAAAGTCAATATGTTCTAGAAAAAGAATTTATTTTTAAAAGTCAAATTTAAAAACTAAATCTCTTCAAGAAAATCAATGTTCTCAAAAGTCCAAACTTTCAAAAGATTTAATTCGAAAAGAGAACTGAAATGCTTAAAAAACAATCGAATTTATATGAGAGGTGGTAGACTGGAACTTTCAGTCCTCCGAGGTAGTACCACCCGACGTATCACTAGGAGGCGGTGAAATGATGCTTACATCATGTTTCCGTCTCTGACACGTGAGTCAGTTTCTGCTATTTTTCTTTCCTCATCCTGTCCTTTTCCTTATTTCCTTTTTTCATCTGCTCTGATGTTTTCTTCTAATTATTAAAAACAAAGATGATGGATTCTCTTCGTGCAAAAAATTCCGACGACGTAAACTACCCTCCCATTCGGATGTCCGGGTGGAGGGTGTACGAGGAAATCCAAAATCGACGAAAAATTTTAATGTACCACGGGCCACGTTTCCTTCAAACAATTCATTCAAAATTCAATTCTGTAACATTCGGGGTCTAAAATTAAATCTAAACTCGGTTCATCAACACCTTCAAAATGAAAGATCACATGTGCTGTCTCTGACAGAAACCCAAGTCTCCCTCATCCATCAATACAGTCCATTTGCTTTGCCCTAACTACGACTTGCACACAAAATTTCGACACAAGAGGGGAATTTGTGCTTTTACGCGAAGCGACCTGTCCTGTCAACGAGAAGAAGTACTGGAATCTGCTGATCATGATGTGATTTGGCTGAAAATCTGCACCAAAAACGAAGTAATATTCATTTGTTCACTTTAGACAGACAGCTCTTCTCTTATCTCTCCATAACCTTTGATTACCTACAGACAAATTATCCAAAAGCTGAGGTTGTCTTTCTCGGTGACTTCAACGTACATAACATCCCCTTGTTAAGGTTTTCTTTCCGAACTCACCGACGCGGGAAGGGTGGCAGAGGCTTTCGCCATTACTTGTGGACTATCGCAATTAGTTGAGAAACCCACAAGAATTCCTGATGTAGATACCCACCAACCTAATTTACTCGACCTTTTCCTTACAAACTCATCAAATTCGTATAAAATCTCTGTGACATCACCGCTTGTAAATTCGGATCACAAGCTTGTAGCAGCCTCTCGCTCGCTTCATATACCACCTCCTTCCCAGACGCAGTGCCGTAGGGTTTGGCACTTTAACTCTGCAAACTGAGAAGAATTAAGAGACTTCCTTGCACCTTTCCCATGGTAGGGAATCTGCTTTAACTCAGACAATCCCTTCCTTAGTCGCCGAATCCATCACGGAAACTATCCTGATTGGTATGGAATGCTCAATGCTCCACTTCCAAAGGAAGTCTGCCTCCAGTAAATCTTGGTTCAGTAAAAAATCTACTCGAGCTGCCTCCTCCAAAAATCGCGCATATCGTCGTTGGCAAAATAATCCCTCAGTCGAGACTCAGACCACATTTGTAGAAGCACGAAATTCTTGTAAACAGGTTATTGACGAGGCAAAAGGTGATTTCGATCGTAAAATGCGCCAGAAGCTTATCAACTGTCCGAAACGGTTCCAGGTCCTTGTGGGGAATTTGCAAAGTCGATTGGAAAGAATTTTACGCCTCCAAATGTTATACCTTTACTCGATGAAAATAACAACATTGTTACTACCTCCAAGGAAAAGGATGACATGTTAGCCTTAATGTTTGCTGAAAAATTCTATTCTTGATTCTCGAAACGCAGAACCCCCTATTCTTCCTAAGGTTGGCACTTCGATGCCTGAAGTTGTTTTCAGACAACGCACAATCAAGAAGATTCTCCTTGAGCTCGACACCTCGAAAGCTTCTGGCCTTGATGGTATTCCCGCTTTTGTTCTTAAGAAGTGCACCCCAGAGTTGACTCCTGTCCTAAGCAAATTGTTTACATTCTCTTACAACAAAGGTATATTCCCTAACATCTGGAAATCTGCTAGAGTGCAGCCTGTCCCTAAAAAGGGAAAAAGGAATCTGGCTAACAACTATCGCCCTATATCTTTGTTACCCGCTATATCTAAAGTGATGGAAAAGGTTATCAATATCGAGATTCTCAAATATCTGGAGAAAAATAGAATCATTTCCAACAGACAATACGGTTTCAGACAACAGCGTTCCACTGGCGATCTACTGGCATATATTACTCATATCTGTAACTCAGCTATGGAAAAACATGGTGAGACTAGGATTGTGGCATTGAATATCTGAAAGGCTATCGACAGAGTCTGGCACCGATCTCTTCTCTCCAAATTAACATCTTATGGTCTTCCTCCTGGACTCTGTCATTTAATATCCAATGTTTTCGCTGATAGATCTCTTCAGGTCGTCGTCGATGGCATCTCATCCGAGGCATTTGCGATTAACGCAGGGGTGCCTCAGGGGTCTGTTCTGTCTCCTACTCTATTTCTGTTACACATAAATGATCTCTTAGCTTCAACTTCCAATCCTATATACAGCTACGCAGATGATAGTAACTATGTGTCATCTTTTTTCTTCCGACAAACCATTATCTATCGCTGCTTCAGATCTTCTAAGAAAACAGCAGATGCAGACGATTAATCGGGATCTCGAGATTATTCTGAAATGGGCTAAGAACAATTTGGTCGACTTCAACGCTTCAAAAACTCAGGCCGCGGTTTTCTTTAAGAAAACATCAAGGGATAATGCAACAAACATACTAATGGACGTTAAAATCCTTCCGATGGGATCTAATCTATCTATCCTAGGAATGAATGCGAGCACTAACTTCTCTTGGAACGATCATGTGCGCGCCATTGCCAAATCCGCCTCTCAGAAGCTAGGCTTTCTTTTTAGAGCTTAACAGTACTTCACATCTCATCAGCTATTAACACTATACAAAGCTCAAGTTAGGCCAACACTAGAATACTATTCTCATGTTTGTAGTTTAGCCCCAAACGAAGCTCTCTTGGATTCAATTCAAAGAAGAGCGATTCGCCTAATTGATGACGAGTGTCTGACCGATTCTCTCAAAACACTAGAGCACAGGCGTATGGTTGGTGACTTGTCTCTTTTCTACAAGTACTATCACGGAAAATGCTCGCAGGAACTAATAGGATTGATCCCTCCAAGGGCAAAATTCTTGAGGCGTACTAGACAGTCGGAGACAGCAAATTCCTGTGCGGTGCAGCTTGACACAGTGAGGACTTCTGTCTACGGAGACTCTTTTTTCTATAGAACTTCCAAGTTATGGAACTTGTTACCGAAAGGAATTTTCCCCAAAAATTACAACCTATTCTTGTTTAAGAAGGCGGTTCATCGCCATCTATCCTTGTTTCCGCATCCTACTCGCAGTGCTTTGAAAGCATAATGGGGTTACCCTTTGCGAGTGCATTAAACTTAAAAAAAGTCGAATTTAAAAAATAAATCTCTTCAAGAAAATCAATGTTTTCAAAAGTCTAAACTTTCAAGAAATTCAATTCAAAAATTGAATTGAAATGTTTAAAAACAATCTAATTTATAAACGGTCAGATTTGAAAAAAAGTTTAAATTTCGAGTCAACATTTCAAAAAAAGGTCAAATTTTTCAATAAGAAGGTTAAGTATTAAAAAATTCAAACACTTTAAAATGTCGACATATGTAAAAATAATTTGAAATATTTAACAGAAAATTTTCAAAAAAATTGAAATTTCCAAAAAAGAACTTTTTTAAAAAGAGAAATATTATTAATAAAAAGGTAAGAAGTTTTCAAGAAAATTCAAAATATATTCAAATAAGCCCCAATTTTAAAGAAGTTGCAGTGTTCAAAAAATCGAAATTTCAAAAAAAATCGAATCGAACCTTTCCACATGAAGTCAAAATTTCGAAATAAGTTGAAATGTGGGAGTCGAACGAGAAAACTAAGGTCGACATTGTGAAAAGACTATATATTTTATTTATTTATTTCATTTACTATTTGAGAAAAAGTGGGAATTTTGAATAAGTAGACCCAAGAATCCTTTTTCTATTTTTATGTGGACGTATCAGGTAGTACCAAATAAAAAGGTACTACAAGAGCCACTTCCTAGCCCACAATAAATTTTGAATGATTAAAAAAGCAAAAAAAGCTTATTTTAGCGCTTTCATACTAAATTAACAATTAAATATTTAAAAATAAAAAGTTCAATGTTTTGGTGACACATGGGGAACACCCGTGAGACATTTGCTTGTCGCGAGACGTCAACCGCGACACACCAATTGCGAAACACTGATCTAGAAAGTGATACTGATACCTTTTCTAAAAAACTGCATAGAAAGGTTACACGATCGTGTATCCACCAAGAAACTAGCTTGGTAATATCCTCTGAAAAAGGAGCACTCTCTTTGATGGATTTGATTGAGCACTGTTAAAGCTTTTGGTTTTTCCAAGGACATGAAACTTTTAAAAAAATATCTTAATTTATCTACAATGAAACCATAAGTTTAAAAGGCAAAGAATCGTATCGAACCTGTCACCAAACTTCCAACACAAGATTGAAGTAACTGGCAAATTTTTTTGTTCAAAGTAGTCATTGAGGAAATTGAATTCTTTTAATGCTAATGCAGCAGTGATAAATACAAAGAGAAATAAATTTCGGAGAAGCCACAACTCCATAACTCTGAATGCTTCTGAGTGTCTATCTCATGCTTTGGTCAACTTAAAAATTTAGTTCTAATGAAATTATAGGTAATCGCCTCTTCAAACAAAATGATTGTATTGTTAGACATCCCTGACAACAAAAGAGGTAAAAGTGCATTTATTCCATGAAATAATCATAAAAGTGACACAGCATACTGCGAGGTCGTAAATAATGGGTAGTAATTACTTTGAAAAAGTAATACATGCATAATTGATGCAAATTCTTCTCTAAGATTGTGATAATTATTTTTTGATATAATTAAATTATTTCGTCTTCGAATTCATCAATTTTTTTTGAAGTCTTGTCGCATTTATAGCCCAAAATATAATCCTTCCTAATATATAAATGCGTAACTGTGTCTGTATGTTTCTTCGCTTTTCAGGGCTCAATTACCAAAGTGATTTTGACGAAGATTGATATGAACGTACCCTGCAAGGAGGCATCGTTATTAGGATACATTTATCCCCGAAGACTGTTTCAGATGCGCTTTATGAATCCGTGCTGCGCTAGAACACGCTAATTTGTTAAAATGCAGGAGGAATTAGGAATTAAACGGTCATTTCGCAACAGTTTACAAAAAAAAAATCAAAAATAGCCAAATATGGCAGAATGTTAAAGAAGTTGATATTTTAAAAACTCGAAATTTCGAAGAAAGTCAAATTTTCAAAATTGTCAAAAGTTCGAGAAAAATTTGAAATTTTGGGAGTCGAAAAGATCGACATTGTGAAAAAAGTGGATATTTTAAAATGTCGAAATTTTCCAAATAAGTTGAAATGTTCAATAAAAATCGAATTCTTCAAAAAAAAACGGAATTTGCAAAAAGGTGACCCTCTTCTTTCACGTAGATGAAGACGCGAGTCTCTAGCTAGTCTATTTAATAAATTTCTAACTGCTCTAACAGTCTAACGCGTAACATATCTCTCATATAACAACATTGTCGTAGTAAAAGTACGAAATCGGCCGTTAAAAAATCGTTCAGTGTGTGGCTAGCCTAATTTAATATAATATTGACATGGGGTAGGTCAATTACATCATAAGGGGTAGATAAATCACCCCGTAGATACTAACTATTTAGAATTTTGACAAATCCACTCGTCAAATTTTTAATAACTAATCATCTAATTTACGATTCATTTTTTTTAAAGTGTTTCAACTTGAACAAATCGACAACCTATATTATATTATAAAATTACTCTCAAGCTAATGGTAAATTCTAAAAGGGTGGTTTCTTAAATGTCAAAAATTTTTAAAATGGCGAATTGAACAATGTTTATTTCCGGTTTCACTCCAGCCGGTACTATGTAAACAAAAATTTGGTAAAAATGATACTAAAAATTGAGAACTACTAAAATAATCGTTTTTTTTTACCAAAAACATTAGTAGACTAATTTTATGAATTATCAGCTAGTGACATGATTTAAAACATAACGGAAATCGAATTGAAAATTTAAAAAGATGCCCTGTCATTTGGAAGCCGCTAAAGATGTGGATTTTATAATAAAAACGGCAAGTAAGTACGCTTATTACAAACAATTTTACTCATTGTTAATTAAGTGACATACTGTATAACTTTATATCGTTACTAATTACAATTAACAATTTGAATAATACAGTTGGCCGGTTAGTTTTCTGTACCGAAGTGACGCCATACAATTATTAGGTTATGTGATTTGACGTTTCCAATTTTTCGATTAATTATCTGTGATAAGGTTCAATTCGGAACCTTTCAACTTTTTATAGTTTATTTTGAATGAAATGACATCTAGTACGTATACATTTTACATTTCCTAACCTCAGCAGCGTTATGAAGTGCGAATTTTCAGTTGAAAGGGATCCTAACAAAAGAAGAGTGAAAACCAGTAGAAAGTCAGTCGATTTTGAATTTTGACGACTTGGAGGAGAGTTCGGATGATTCGGATTTTCGCATCGAGGATCATCCAGAGGTAGATGACGATGATGATTCTGCTGGAAGCAGCAGCAGCGACAGTGGTTAGTGTTTGGTTTATGTTTGTAAAAACCGGATTTGATGGCGAATTTGTAGGGGATGATTCAAGTGGTGAGCCGGAGGATAATCTCTCTGACAACTCGGATATAGATTATAATGAGCTGACGATTTCCCAGCAGAATGGGCACAGCGTCAATGATGTGTTACAGCTGGCAAATATACAGGCAAGCAACAAAATCAAGGTAAGGTTGACAGTGACTGGATTTTGTGTGATGTTTTCTAAAATGTTTTGTTTTTTAACAGTAACATGATAAATTATAATTCAACCCGAACCATACTTGGTTTTGATGGATTTTGCTTGGGGTTGCTACCCTCACAGACAACTGTAAATATGTTTATCCCTCAGACGGACATAATGAATTTTAAATGGTTGATTTAGGGGGAAAAATAATGCAAGTTAGAGTCAAAATTTTAGGAATAAATTTGAAATTTAGAAAATCAAAGGAACAAATTAAACGCTTACTCTTTTTCCAGTTAATTTATTCAGAAGCATGATAATAAACTAAATATTTGATTAAAATAATAAACGCTGGATAAATGCAATGAATGCTCGATATAAAACTTTAAAGCTTCTTCTCGAAATTTTTAGTTAATAGTCAATATTTTCTGCACACAATCGAAATACTTCGCTTTGTACTCTTTTTTTCAAAATTCCTATTTAGATTTGAAACTGGAAAATTTCTTTAAATTGATTAAGTTTAATTTCAAGGCCTTAGAGACATTTTTAAAAATGAAAACTAAGTCCAAATGTAGAAAAATTTAAATTTGAATCTAAAATCGTATTTTCATGGAACAAAGAAAAGTTGCAATTCAAGATTCCGAATAAACTTGAAATTTAAAAATTAAGTTAACCAAAATGGTAATAATAACAATAGTAGGATAAAAATTTCAAGTTTGGTCTCGAAGTAACTAGTTTAAAACAAAAATTTCCAATTTAGAACTGAAATTTCAAAAATTGATCCCAATACGTATTGCAGTGGACGGAAGAAGACTCGAAAATCTTCATTTGCTGCGGCTGCCTCGGGGATCAAAACGAGAGCATCAACGAAATCGTAGAATGTGACAGTTGCGGAGTTACAGTCCACGAAGCCTGTTATGGAATTTCCGACACCGGCAGCTTTGCCAGTACGGATTCCCTGTCCCCCACGGCGCCTTGGTTTTGCGAGGCTTGCAAAGCTGGTGTCAGGGATCCCGTTTGTGAATTGTGCCCCAATACAGGAGGTATTTATAAAGAGACGGATGTGGGTAAATGGGTGCACCTTGTATGCGCTCTCTACGTACCCGGGGTGGCATTTGGGGAGGTCGACAAATTGACTAGCGTAACCCTGTTTGAAATGCCTTACAGTAAATGGGGGGCTAAAAGTTGTTGTCTTTGTTTGGATGAAAGATTCGCTAGAACTGGCGTTTGCATCGGTTGTGATGCTGGTATGTGCAGAACGTATTTTCATGTCACTTGGTAAGTGCTTTGGATTGTTTAACTATTTGAAAAATTAAGTAAAAGGTTGATTGAATATAAACTAGATTGTCAAAGCTTATGAACAAAGCTTTTTGTGAAAATTGTCTATAACACCACTTTTTCAAAGGTTTTTGTGCCCTCGATCAGTTCTTTTTGTGCTTCCCCGCTGTAACCCATTAAAAGGTCTTTTAACTATCCTTAAAATTTTTTATTCTCCAAATTTTCGACTATAATTTTACTAAAAAACAAAAGATTTAAGAAGTCGGATTTTCACAAAACTTTCAATTCTTTCTAGAATTTTCGGAAATGTTAAGAAAAATATTTCCACGTGCTTTCTGTTTGGTAATTAAGTCAGTTATTCTTTTTTTTTACTGCATTCATAATAAAACATCGCGACACACATTCGCCAGTCTTCCTGGTAGTAAAGTCGCATCGCATACCTACGCTCGAGATTTTTCCATTTTGTGCCGTGGTTGTTATTAAGAAGCATTAAGAAGGGCCCTTGAACAACCTTCGACAACAACCTTTCTTTAAAAAACGTTTACGATCTACTTCATATTCAATCTAAAACAATCTCCTGTAGACTTACGAATGGAAATATACGATTTTAATTTTAGTGCTCAACGAGAAGGTTTTCTATCTGAAGCCCATTCTGAGGAAGTTGATCAGGCTGATCCGTTTTACGCACATTGTAAATTACATTCCGATAAAACGCTGGTTAAGCGCAGGAAGCGCAATTACCTAGCGCTGCAGCTTAGGACGCATAACCGGAAACTTGAATTTGAGAAACAAGGTTTCGGTGATACACCGGAACAGTTGAGAATAGAACGAAAGTTGAATAAGCAACGTCTCCATTACCTCGGCCATAAGTCGCTCAAACCTCCCCCATGGGGTATGGATTAAGTCTAATCATTAATTTGTTAATTGAAAAAATCTTGTCCCCTGAAACCAAGATAGATAGAAAAACACAACAAAGGTTGCTCTAACTGTTTTTTTAATTTTTCTTGGTTTTGGGGGACAAGATTTGTTTTTCAGTTTTTGAAAATAACCAAGGACTAGTCCGTTCCACCAAAATTTGTTAATTATAAAAATTTTGTAGTTCCCACTCAAAAAATGCCACGACTACTTACAACTAGTGCTTCGGCTTGTAAAAAATTAATACGTAAAGCCCAATTGATTGGAATAGATACAGTAGCGCTTGAAATGCAAGAGTCTTGTACGTCTACCCTTTTGGATATTAGAAAAAAATGGCATATACCTCCCGCGTTTACAGTGGAATTTATAGCATATTACCTCGATCGCAACGACCGTGTTAAATCCATTAAAGATACATTGGAGAAACTAGTTGATGAGAATAAAACTCTTCTTGATGAACAACAATCTCTGCGCACCAAATATGACGATGTAAGCGCACCCAAAATGTACCGAAAACTTTTTTTGTTCAATTTTTCTCTGTTACAGCTTCTTAAAGTCAGTGCTGAGAAAACTAAGATCAATATAGATTTGAAACAATCAATTCATAAGCTGCACTCTGCTATATTGAGCGCGTGTCCCACCAAAAATTTACCAAATATTGATGATTTGGGTAAACCTCCTGCGCCGCGAGCGGTGCAACCTATGATGGTACCAACCGCTGCCGCCCTGAAAATGGGTATTGGGGTGCCACTGAGTAACATCTCTTCTGGGCAGATCGATCGAGTATTGAGCAATCAAGCTAAACAAGGTAAGTAATCTATTTCCATTAGAGACTGAAAGTTTCGACTTCTTCGTTCTTTTTTCTCAAAATTTAGATTCTGATCCGGAATTCGAAATTTGGAAAACGTTTTTTTTGACTGTTAACTGGAAATTTCGAAAAAACCTCTGTAAAAATTGCGAAGTAGCAAAATTTCGTCTTGAAATATAAGTCGAAGTGGAAATTTGTTTCGACTTCGAGACAAATATCAAGTGTTTCAGAATTTCGACATTTTTTTTTATTATTTACGCAGACCCCTTGATGCTTCACGAGTGTGCCACCTGCAGACAAAGACGGGACCAGCACCTACTGGCAAAATGCGACACATGCCACCTTCACTACCATTTGGGTTGCCTTAACCCACCCCTATCTCGGTTGCCCAAAAAATCCAAATTATACGGTTGGCAGTGTTCGGAATGCGACAAGACGTCCGACTCGGAGGTCGAACAGGTAAAAACACCACGTAGAAGCAAAAGCAGATACAGCCGGGATTCAAACTCGAACTACGGAAGCGGAAAAAGTCACCCCTAAGCTTAAAATTAAACGGTTGGAGGAACCCAATGAGCATTCGTCTTCAAAATCTTTCTCGTTACACAATAGTAGCACTGGCTCCGAAATTAACAGTTCGCATAATTCCATTGAGGTGATTACGATTGAATCAATGAATGGAATCGAGGGCCACAAGTCTGGGCAAAAAACGAAGGAGGGAGAAACACAGATCTAGGTACTTCGCCCGAATTGGGGGGAATCCGGGAGCACAAGAGGAAAAGGAAAAAGAAGAGTTTGGATATGGATATGCTTCCGCACCCCAGAATTACCATTAAGGTAGGTTGTAAATTACGAACGGCAGTATTTAAAATTAGATAATCGAAATTATCACGTTTTCTTTAAATGTTTGATTTTTTTTTACAAAATTTGAATCTAAGGTCCAAATTTCAGGGGAAATGTGGACATATTGAGGTTAAATATTAAATTAAATTCGACATCTCTAACATTTCCCAAATTTGAAATATAGACTCAAAAGTCTACTATTTTGACTCAAAATTTGAACTTTCTTTTGAAATTGTAGGGATTAAATTTGGGTGTTAACCTCAAGATTAAGCTTTTTTTTAATGTCATCTTTTTCCTCTAAAATTTTCTTGATATTTCTGCTTCGTTTCTCAAAATGGTTTTTTTTTTCAAATGTTTAGTTAAATGTAAAGAAAATCTTGTTTATATTACACCTGAATTCAAAATTTTTGCCTTTTTCTTGAAATTTTGATTTATATGTCAAAATCTTGATTGTTTTTTAGGGTTTTCAACTTTTTTCCGTAATTTTGGGTTTTTAATCAAATTTCGGAGAAAAAATTGAATGTTTGATGTTTGACTAATTGTTTTAAATTCGATATTTAAACTTCTACTCTATTTAAAGCTTAATTTTAATTAGAAAAAAAGAGGGAGAATTTTTTGATATATTAGGGTTGAATACAAAATTGTTCATTTTTCCTAAAATTTCGACCTTAATGTGGAAATTTAAAATTTGAATTCGAAAGTTTTACTTTTTAATATTCAAGTCTGAACTGAATTGCAAGTTGGATTTTATTCAAACTTTTAATTGCGTTTTTCATAATTTCAAATGTTTTCCTAAATTTTGGGCTTTATAACAATTTTTACTTCTTTCTGTATATTTCAAATTTTTTTTTCAATATTTAGAATGTTTTACTGCAATTTTGGATTCAAATCGAGTCGAAACAAGTATATCCTGAGATAAAAGCAGAACACAAATTTAAATTGCCATATTTGGGCAAAAATTTTAGCTACAGTTTGATTTTTTAAACTTTTTTATAGAAATTTCATTTTTCTACAATAATTTTGTCTGGAGTAAAGAAAAAATTAAACTTTTTTTTTTACTTAAATGACCTTTTTGAAAAACAAACTTAGAAAGACATTCATTCGATATAAAACATGTTAATTAGACATGTTCTGCTTTGGTGCTACTGTCAACGCAAAGTGATTTCAGACCTCTAAGATGTCGTACAGCCCTGGTTGTAAAATTTCTAACGACTGCAAATTAAATTACAGATAAAACCGATTCCCTTACCAGCTGGAGAAGTTCCCTCTGAATCCAACCCACAATGCTTCTACGTACCCAATGAAAATAACGATGTACCACCGCCACCACCCAAGGTAATTAAAGTTACACCCAAGATATCACCTAGGATGAAAAGCCCAAGATTATCGTCATCAGCAGAATCGCTAGCTAAAAGTTCAAGTGGTCCTTCGAAAAAGGATAAATTCGTGGACAATTGCGTTGTTTGTCATGCGGAGAGCTCAAAACTGGATGCTGTCAAGTAAGATTTATTATATAGCTTGTATAAACCTGTGTAAGCATTGACAGGCTTATAATGTTACTACAAGTATCGTAATACTGATGTTTTTAAGGTGCGATGAATGCTTGAAGTTTTACCACTTCTCTTGTTTGGATCCCCCAGTGAAGAAAACGCCAAAACGTCGTGGGTATTCCTGGCACTGCGCCGATTGTGACCCCACGGTAAGTAAGGGGAACTTTGTTGTTTATCGATTTATTTCTTGTTGGTTGTGCAAGGAAAAATTCTTGTGATTAGTATCTTGTTATTCATCTTTACGAGATAACAGCAGAAAAAATATTCCTCACTAATTTATTAACTCCAAATAGTGAAATCCTCGTTTATCAGAGGCAATGAGAGGAAGGAAGATAACTGAAGACTCTGACAAACGAAATATATAATTCGAAAATTTGAATCATTTTTTATGTTCTTGTTAATGAACCGACGTTTGTGTAATCACAAAAATATTGAAGCGGAAATCCATCAAATCTAACGTCCTTCCCCATATTATTCTCAAATAACGAGGAAACTAAAATAATCAGACAGGATAAACAAGGTTTTACTGTAGTGAGCGCCTAAAGTACAAAACAATTTCAGTAAATTTAGTCTCGAACACGCCAATTTTATTTCACATTTATTCCTAATACATTTGTTAGGTATGAACTGCCAATTTCATATTGTTTTAAAATGAAGAGAAGTATTGTCATTTCAAAAAAGTTAATAACATCAATGCCCAAAAACTGATGATTGCTGAAAATCAACTCGACAAAAGGTTTATCAAAATAAATCGACGTTTTCAAGGACTGTTTTGGGTAACATTATTCCGTTTTTTGTGGACTTATTTCATACTTTAGGTTCACATTATAGGAGTAGTTTAAATGCTAAACAAGAGTGTAGTAAAATTAATGCTTTGGGAATAACTACTTTATTTTATTATTAAATAACACTGTTTCCACTGTCCAATTGCTATAACTAATTTGAACTGTTTTTTTTTTGCAGGCATCCGAATGAAATTTTTGTATTAGAATTATGCTACAGATTAATTTATGTAGTAGACTTAATCATGCTTTGTACAAATTATAGCTCCAATTGATGTTTGTAATTGATAGTTACATTTCAATTTGATTAATGTTAGTATTCTCATTTTTTAATATATGACTTAGGCATGTATAATATTAGTTTTAATCCCCTATTTTCCCAAAAAGTAAATAAGATGAACCTGATCTGCGAGATACTGACTACTACTATTAGACATGTGTTAACTTTTTTCGCAAATAACAAATCCGTTTATAACGAAACTTAATTTTTGGTATAAAAGCCAAAGTTTTGAATATAAACTCTAGCAACGATTGAAAAACTCAAGGAATAGTACAAATTTCGAATTTGAAGCCGAAATATTTGAGATTAAAAGAAAAATAACGTTATTCACATATTGTAAATTTGATAGCAGCAATGAGGCTTATAAAATCAGACCATTTAACCATCTCAAGAGAATTTGCACTCTAGAACAAGGACATGGATAAGTATTAGAAGTTGGAACATATGGACACACTCTTTTTCTATTTTCCACATTTATAAATTGGACTGCAAACAGGGTGCCCTAGATATCTCATATTGAGTTAGTGCTCTGCACTAAACATATCTAATCGTCTGCTATTTTGAATTCAAAAACATTTTGCTTTTAGTCAGTATTTTTAAACGACATATGGACAAGAGAAAATAATGATATGTTCTGATTTTTACACAAAGTGTACTCAATTGTATTGGCAATGTCTGGAAAAAAATCTGCGGAAAATGTATATAATATATATTTAAAAAATAGTAAACATTGAAAATATTAAGTAGACATAGTTATATATACATAACGGTTACATTACATGATTAAATGTTAATAAAAAAAAAGGTTTTAATAACAATTCACCTAAACTATTGTCACATAGTAATCACCACTAGCAATATTTGTCCTATAAGGCGCATATCTTACTTCCATTCAAAACACAATCATTAAAAATAAGTCTTACAAACACTGACCTCATTACATTTAAATCTTTTCACAAAATTGCAAAAAAATGCCAAACACTTATTATGTATTGTTTCATGAGTTATCAGTTTGGTTAGAATTGTTAATAAAAGATGGAATGTGTATTTTTTTATAACAAAATTATGTTATTTTTATAGGATACATTATTAACAAGAAAACCTTTAATTGGATTTTAATTTTATTATCTTTACAGTATCTAAATAACGACCCTATTCATCTCGTCATGACATTCCCACAATATCAATTTTAAAATATTTGCCCCATCTAAATACTAGATTTTATGCATTATTGACCGATTACGGCAATTTTCCACAAGTTCATACATTTATTAGACAATTTTAGCAGTATCCTAAATACTGACCACATAATCTCAAAACTACTAATCATAACAATTTCCTCGAAACTACTAATCACAAAATTTCCAATAAGAGATCAGGTTGATACATCAATTTTAAAATCTTTGCAGCACCTGTGCTGACCTTTTACATTCTTGAATCTACTAATCAGGACATTTCCAACGATAATGCACGGCACAATATATCATGCTGTCCATCTGTTAACATACGAGTTAACCATGACTGGGTATAAAAAAGTTGAATAGTAATGTTGTCTTTTAGATAAAAATACTGTTGGCCCTCATAAATACTTGGGCATAAATGTTTGTAAAAATTTAGCTACTCAAGCTCGTTTTTATTGTATTTTATTAGCTTGCTTTCGCGAATTATTAGATGCAAGCATGAGATAGTTTTAAGGCAGAAGCGATTAAATAGCTTCGTAAGCGGCATCGTTAGGTGGCGAAGCGCTCCCATTTAAAAACTCCTCCAATTCATCCTGATAGTGCGATGTTTCATCCCTAGATCTTCGTTTATGTTTTTTATCAACTTTATTGGCATCTTTCACTCTCTCTTTATCTTTCTCTTTGGACTTCTTCTTCTTTTTATCAGACTGTAAATGAGTGTAAATTAATTTGAAGAAAAATTAAAAAAGTATACGAACCTTTTTCTCTTTGTCTTTTTTCTTTTTGTCTTTTTTTAAACTATTTGAAGTTTGTGTTTCTTCACTGCCACTCTGCTCACTCTCGACAATGGGACTTGAGCTTCTTTTTGAACTTAGAAGCTCCATGTGCACATTGGAGGATGTGATGCTGGTGCTATCGTCGTATGCAGTGCTATTACTGTAATCTAGCGTTTGACTTACTGCTGACATGTCTTCTCCACCTACATATTAAAAAGAAAATCATAATTAGGGTTGCTATCCGTCACATTCGAATTTATAGGAAATTGGCATATGAAAAACGAGTTTTAAAATATTTTACGAAAGATGACATATTTTACGGAAACGGAAAAAGTCGTTCAGGAAAATTTGATGTTTAAAAAATTGAGAACCTTTATATACCTCATATTAACATTTTTGTAGCCGTTTTGTAAGCGTAAATATTTATGAATAAAAAAAATCTCATCCCTGCTCTTTCAAAATATGGGAGATTTCTTTGCAGAAGACAACATACTTTTGGCCAAAATAGGGGATATCTGCAATATACATACAGCTTACAAGAATTTCATATTACTAATAGAAAGTTTCCAGTGCATTAAACAACTCTAAATTAAATAAGTTAATGACGCCAGAATTAAAATTGAGTCAAAACTGTGGGTTAAATTCTGCAATAAACTAACCTTCAGGAGATCTACGCATTTTGGAATCTGGTGGTACCCAAGCGTCGTAAGCGTCTGAAGTTAGTTCAGAAATTTCCGAATTAATGGTGGAATCAAACTCATCATTTGTTTGCTTCATATCGTAGTCCTCGGGTAGGGTGGGTGTTTTATCGAAAACAAACTCGCCACTCTCATCAGATTTCATATTTCGAATGGGTAAAGATGGTTTTTCGGGCTTAAAATTCGCTTTCGGCTTAGAATACGAGCCAAATTCTTCCGGATCGAAGTCTTCTTGTAATTCAGACACCAAAGGATTACCAGTATCGTCATCGCTATCCAAAAAAAAAAGCTCATTAGACAACTGTTGAGGTAATCTAGTAAAGCAGTGGTTTTTTAAGCTGTGGTCAGAAACACCTTTTCCCCCCAAGTGCCCAAGGTTTTAAAATTTTTAAAATGATCAATTCATTTGATTTTGATGGTCAGAAACCTTTTTGGAAAATTTAAATTTTTTAGAGTTTTTACTGATTAATTTTTCCTGAAATTTCGATTTTAAATCCAAAATTTCCATACTTTTTTAGATATCTACTTTTTCTTAATTCTGTCACTTTATAAATCGGGCACAAAGCTAAATTTCCAAAAAAAGAGGGCCAAAATTTTGATGTTGCGGTAAAAATTGTAAAAAAAAAGTTAAGAACCTCTAGAAAAAGTTGAAATTTCCAAATAAAAGGTAAAATTTTAGGAAAAAACTAAACTAAAAAGGCAGCATACCCTTGAGATTTCAAGAAAACAGTCAACGTTTCCAACATAAACCATAATTTATACAAAAATATTTGAGAAATTTCAAAGAAAAAGTTTACTTTTCAAGAATGAAAATCAAAATTTTTAAATATAAAGTTTCTAACAAACCAATTTCAATGAGGTTGGTTATTAATATCAAAATTTTGACAACTAGGACTTTAAAGGTGGGATAGTATCTTTTCCATTTAAAAAAATCTTTATCCCGCGAAATTGTACCACATTCTAAGAAATTAAGGATTCACAACAATCAAAAGAATTGCTAATTAAAAAGTTAAGAACCAAGAACCTCTGACCTGGAATACTTACGAATCTGACGCTTCTTCTTCAACTTTTAAATTATTTTGCATATTAAACTGAATATCCTCAAGAAAATTTCTATCTATTTGGCCACCATCAGGGCAAAATTCTTCAACTGAAGTGATTGGACCGTTATCTGCTTTCTTCATCACTTCTGAAGAAACTCCTGCTTTAGGTAACAGGTTTTGACCTTTTGCCAACTGCTGGGTTTTGGTCTTATTCCTCGTAAAATCGTTGTTGCCGAACGGAATGGGCTTCCCCGCCCCAATAACTATGGGCCCACTCTGAGATCGTCTCATATCAGTCGCGTTGGGATTCGCCGGCGCTATTACCTGACTAGAAGCCGACGGTTTCATCACTTGAATCTGCGGAGGTATGTTTGCGTTGGAATCGGCGATCGCGCGCCTCTTTTTAGTCAATTGATCTAAAAATTTGCCATAGTTCGCCTCGTCAGATTCACAGAACATGTCAAGCTCCTGAATAGTGGCGTCGATTTCGACGGAATTCCTCTCCAGCTTGCTTCAAAAGCGTCTCTTTCTGAAGCTGAAGGAACGGCAAGTTGAAAAACTTGTGGAGGAATTTGAGCCCGAAACCGTTCCGCATTGACGATTCAGAATATCTAACTTGAGCAGATCTTGACCTACAAAAACTTGGTATAAGAGCAATTCCGACAACTAATAAAACCTACTCTAGTATTGATTCAACATAAAATAGGACGTGGTCGCTGGTGACCGTCCTATGGTGGGACATATCGCAGTGGTTTGCCAAAACGACCACTGGAATATGAGACGGGATTTTTGGCAACTCCCTTTGTACATAGTCAAAGGTCCAAGTCTTAGTCAGATCCATCATTAAAATCACGCCATGTGTCCCCTTGTAGACGTCTAAAAATTCGGCGTCTAAAGCTGGTTGCTCTGGTACCTCCAACTGGGAGTTATCCAGCTTAAGTCCCTCGAATTTCTTCTTCTTTTTTGCCCTATCAACAACGTCCCACACTTCCACTTTAACTATGTCATCTGTGGCCTTATAATTCCACTGAATTGAAGCAACCTGAATTTCTTCAGTTGGTATGTATTCCTCGATGAATTTCAGCCCTTGAAGTCTATTGAAGAGACAAGTTTTTCCCACATTTCTATCTCCCTTAATAACGATTTTCACTAAAAATTAAGCCTTGATTACACATCAGAAAATACGAATCCAAGACGGCATAGCGTGCGTGTCTGCCTTTTATTAATGGAAAAACTGACCAGGAAAGCAACAGCAAATGCGATTTTTTCAAATTTCTAAGAGTAATTCCGGAACTCAGAATTTTTTATTTTACAAGGGAAGCTGCTCTATGAAGAATACGCCGCTGCGACACAAGTTGATAAAAATAAAATTAAATTAACTTACTGTTATACTGAACACCTCGAGCAAACTTCCTCTGTAAAGTAGAAGACATTGCCTGATGGCCTGGAGGTCTTCCGGATGAATTAGTGCTTCCGTCATTTTTGCTTGTTAACCGTTTAATTGCATTCAACATGTTAGTTGTCCCCTAATTGCTTTCCATATGCTGACTCAGAAACTCCCAATTTCGAAAATAAATTAATGCCTAACGGAGTTGCTCATACTATCACAGCACATTTATATAATGTCTACTTTTCTAAAATATGTTATAACGTAGAAATATTTATGTAAAATCATTTCGTAAAACAATAAATAAAAACATAATTTGACAAGGATGTCATTTAAAAAACATGTCATAATGCATAGAGAAAGGTTATTATAAATGTCAACTTTGCGACTGACATGGATACATTTGAACTACGTACTTAGAACAACAGATACTATTGGGTTAAGTAAATTCATTTCAACCATTTTCGTTCCTCACTATTTGACTCAATGTTAATACAACTACTTTTAAAAGATCATTAAACGCAGGATATTCTTTAAAAATAACATTAAGTTGGGAACCTTTTTAACTATTGCAAATTTAATTAATTATGAGCCATTGTAATTTTGCAACCATCCTTATTAAGTCATAGATTTTCGCTAGTTTCGGTTGAACACTAATCCACGAAATCCTCTGTGATCAACTTTGCCTGACCTTGCTTTCGATCTACTATTTACTGTCAATGTTCATAACCTCACATTAGTAAATATTTTATAAATATTTATATTAACAAGACCCTTAGATAATAATTTAGACAAAGATATTAACTTTAAGAATTTTTAAACATGGAGCATATTAAAGATAACTCATATTTCTCAAAGCTACCCAACGAAATTCTTATCGAAATTTTAGCCCAATTACCAACTTTCGACCTCTATCGCTTCTGCGAGGCTTACGCAGAATACAAGTATTTCTTGCAGGACAAGGATGTTATTTGGTAAAGTGAATTAAACTGCACCTAATTGTTTGCACATGTTATATATTTCAGTAAAATAGATCTTTCAAGACAATATTTGGTCAATGAAAGGTTTCCATTTTATCAGTTTTTTAAGTCCCTTGGTTATGAATTTATAAAAGTTTTAAATTTAACTAATATGTACTGGTTACATACAGATTTGTTAAAGAAATGTTTAAAGTTGTTATGCAATGTAGAAGAGCTATATTTAATTGGAACTGGAATTGGAATGACGAAGAAAGACAATGAAATTTTTTCTGACTTAACTAAGGTAGGATGTTATCTAAAATATAATTCATAAGAATTTCTGTGTATTCATAACAAAGTTCCAAGTAAAAGTTACTGCCAGTGGCCTGTTTCAAACTATTTATACATATAAAAAATAGAAACTTATTTTAATAATTAGCAGCATTAGCGTTGACTGAATACAATCTGAATAAGAATCATGAATTTCAGGTGAGAACTATGTCATTGACTCTTGAGGCTAAGGAGTTTTTACCCATTGGAAAAACAGTTTTGCCAGAATTAAAAAAACTATGTGTGCAGATAGCTTCAAAGGACAGAAATTTTAATGAAAACCTTCTTTATTTATTAAATAAACATGATAGTTTGGAACGGTTGTGGGTAAGTAATTGTTCATAACAGAAATGCAGATGACTTTTTTAATTTTGACTTTTAACTTGAAATTTCATTGATCTTGAAATTTTAGGGTTTAACTTGTTGAATGTCAAGCCTGTTTTGAATGAAACGCTTTACAGATATTTGACTATAAGGTAACTGATGGAAATAATTACTTGTTTTTAGATCTACGATACAACGAATTCATATCCATTAAATTACGATGTAATTCATTCAACTCTGAGAAATCTGAAGCATTATGTAGTCAAAGCTGTATGTGCCATTTTCAGCAACTATATTAGGGGCTATGACACCATTTTTTTAAACAAAAGATGGGGTCTTGAGTTTTACCTAAGTATGTCCAGTTTATTAGTTCTGTCACCTTTTAACATCAGCGTTTTTCTTGGTAGGAAAATCGAGGGGAAGCAGTATGCATATTTCGACAATTTGTCCAGATTCACTGTGGGCGCAACTTGCTCAGTTTCAAATTGGAACATGCGGAGGACTAAAAGATGAAATGGTCAGTTTATATTTCGTTACCATTTGCACCATATGTAATTATGATTTTTTAGAGCGCAGATGTTTATGGTGAAAGTTACGATAATCATTACTTTGAAGAATTAAATTTTATTCACAGGTTTTGCTGCTCACGTTATACATCGATTGTTAAAGACATTTTATCTTGTAAAAATATTCTCTCATCTTAAGAGGCTAGCAATCACTAACTGTCTCTTTAAAAGTGATGGTAAGTTAGCTTGGATAATGCCTGATATTCGTCTATCTTCATTTTTTAGAACTAACCGATGCTGAGTTATGTAATAATGTGCTCAAAAGAAGAAGAATTGCCAAAAATGCTTCATTAGTGGAAAATCATAAAATTTTCATTAAAAATTTTGCAAATGTAGAATATTTAGAGGTTTACAATTGTGACAAGTAAGTCGTATTGTTTAATTGTAAGCCGCATTCAGTTTTACAGCTTTGGGACTCCAAACTTTTCTGGAAAATCTAGCAATCTACCTCACCAATAAAAAAATAAGCATAAAAAGTCAAATATTATGAAAAGTGTAGCAGGCAATTTAACTGCAAAACTTTTTGGGTAACCTATTGTTACAATATATACCCATATTTATTCCTCAAAATTTTAGATTTAGAATCAAAATGTTTGAAACTATTAAAAAGTGCAACTCTGTTCTTTGAGAGAAAGGTCAAAGTTTCTAGAAAAAGCTAAATAAAAACAATTTGCTCAAAAGTAACGAGATGTTTTTTTGAATACAATTACTAAGCACTAAAATTAGTAAGTCTTATTTTAAGCAAAAAATAAAACAGCTTTGAAATTTCTAAAACACCAAAAGGTAACTCTTACAATAAACTTGTTCAATAAAGAATAACTTGGAAAAAAAGCCAAAATTTCGAAAAAGAAATGGAAATTTGCAGGAAATTTAAAATGTTGAGGCAAGTAGAAATTTAAGAAAGAAAAAAGTAGAAATTTAAAGTGTAAGCTGAACAAAATATCACAGTTTACAATCGAAAATCAGGAAAAAGACGTACACTTTTTGATTTTGGGCAAAAAATTGCAACTTTCCAGTTTAAGGTCAAAATTTCGGTACTCGATGATATTTTGTTTCAATATTTTAGGGATACAAGTCAAGATATTTTTTTAATGATCCCTCATCTGATTTCCCTTAGAAATCTATATCTGCAAGTACCTCCTTTTGTCAATGGAAATTTTTTGTACCCCGTAAGTCTGTCTTACATAATGTAAAGCAAATGTTACAAGATTTCTTTTCCAGTTATTTGATAGTTGTTACATTAGAAGTGCTTAAAGTGGAGACAACTTCAACTAATGAACCATTCAATTCAACCTTAAGCACTGCACTACCTTTTGCTCAACAGCTAAAAGATTTCAAGTAAGTTTTTAACATATACGAGTATAAAATCTAAAGTCCTCTTAGATATAAATGTTACAGGGCGAAACCCAACTCCTTATTTGAGGTTTTTTCTAAAACTGAGAACTCAAAATTGGAAAGATTTGTGTTAGACTGCAAAGAAGTGGATCATTTCGATATGAGAACCCTAGAGACATTTTTGCAACACAATTCAAAGTTGGTACTAGTTCATATAACTGTGGCGAACGCCTCCAAAATTTGTATTAATCGTATCAAGAAAATCCTGCGTCAATATAAGAAGGGGAAGGAGCAGATTTTCATCGCTCAGAAATCGTCCACAGACGTAGGATACCCCCCAATACCTCAGTATCATTTTGAAGAGATGATTTCAAGCACGTCTAAGGTGTCATCTATTGATGTCTGCAATGACTTTTTGAAGTGACTGGTTTCGTTCCTAAGTGGATCACTATTGACAGTTCTCATGAGAAGATATTCCTCTAGCTTCAAAAGTTACATTTTAAGCAAAGTTTAGGCTTTACTGCTGTGATGACATTTCAAATTCTGTTAAACAGATGTTAAATTAAGTTTACTTTTAGATAATTCGTCTAAGTTTGGTGAAGTTATAAAAGTTTGGTAAAACTACACAAGTTTTATGGTTGATAAAACTGCAAAAAATGTTCGATTTAGTGTAACGAAACTTAAAATTTATTTTCAGTGATCTGATTTTTTGCAACTATGTGAACATTTTAATTTGAATTATCTCGATACTGCAAATAATGGGTTACTACAGTCTTCATTGGACGAGTTGATATGAAACATTTATTTTCAGTTATCTTTGCAGGTTAAAACGTAAATGAATTTTAAAAACTGTTTGAAGGTTTTGTTCAAATATTCAATTTTCTAATTTTAGAAAATATAAGTTTGTTGTTCACGAATCAAATTAATTAACAAGTCTGACTCCTCTGTGATAAAAAATAATTATATGTAAGTGTTACTTGTGAAAATATGTATTTATTTATCTTTTTATAGGAAAGTTATTGTTGTCGTTAATAAAGATTCCTTTAAAAAATTTTGTTTGAATATGTTTAATATTATTTTTAGATTTTGGACATCATAGGATGGTAACTTTATTGTTTGGATTCTTAAATTATATTTAAAGTGTCTGAATTTGTAAAAAAAACCATGTCCTATTTCAGACATTGAAGTGTTTCAGGTAATTTAAAAGATGAATATCTAATACTATTCTAGATATTACTGTTGAAATAACTTCAAGATGTTTGTTGTCGTTTTCAAAAAAAAAAAAAAAACTGAATGTAAAATGTTCTGCTTCCAATAGACCTCTGATAGTGAATAAATTTACTGGTATTTTCAAGAGAAATTTGCCAGATTTCACACCTGATCGCAATTTTCAGATCTATATTTTACCAAAGCAGTGGCGGCTGGTGCTAAAAAAAATTGGAGGTTGCAAAGAGACACTTACCAAAATGTGCTGAAATTGGAAATTTTAAATTTATCTGGAATTAAGAGATATTTAGGATTTTAAATGATATATGTTATACATGTATAGTATATTATTAAAATTTCCCTTTTATAATATGCACAAAAATCAGACATTCACTTATTGAAGCGGAAGTCCATACGATGATCTTTGGCAGAATGCAAATTTATTAATAATTTTTGATTGCGGTCGGGTATTCCTTGGATTAAGTCCTTTTCTTTGAAAAGCATCATTAATGCGGACAATTTTTCCTGGCATAATGTATTTCTTAAAAGTTTTTAATTATTTTCAGGGTGGAGAAGCACCCTCTCCTTCAGGAGAAGCCATTGGGATAGTTATAAAGATTTTTGAAAGCATTTAGTTCCACTAAAAATTTACTAAGCTCACTGTTTTCTGAAATAATGTTATAGAGTACAAGTAAACCAGAAGCCGATTTCAATTCAAAAATGGATAAATCTTAGTGGTTTTTTAAAACACTTTTCGGGAAAAGTGGTTCTATACTGATTAAATTTTTCAGAAAAAAATAAGGTTGCTGCAATTAACTAGGGAAAAGTGGTTCTATACTGATTAAATTTTTCAGAAAAAAATAAGGTTGCTGCAATTAACTAAACATCGTCTGCAGAATATTTAAGTCTGGAATAGATCATCCAAGTTGCTTAATTTCCAGTTTTTCCGACACAGATCGGTTACAGAATGGTTGTGCAATTAAACTTTGCACTGAATTCATTTTTATTTGTGTTTCACGGCTCACAACATTGGCCGACAACAAATTAAAATAGCGAGTTGATATTTGGTTTGCATCCACAAGTGCAACCTAATGCTTGCTTATGGGCAACTATTTAAACGAACAAAATATGAGTTAAGGCGCAGGTGCATATGTGGAAAGCAAAGTTTTCAGTCTAGCCTGCAAACTCTGCAAACCATGGACCCAACAACCTCGCCAAATTCTAACGAACCGGGGGAATCCGTTATAGTTATGTTTGCTAACGATAAATCTGTTATATTAATAAATAAAATAGACAACAATTACTTTATTTTTTATCCCGGCACATTTTTTTTGGAGGTTGCGCAAACCTGCAAACCTTAGCACTAGCCGCCACTGTACCAAAGTAAACTAAACTCCTGGATAAGAAATTATGAAGCTAATAAAGAACAATTTATTTAACAAAAGAAAACTACAAAGGGTTATCAGTCATAAATGAAGAAATTTCCTCTCTCTCCTGAATTGCTTCTAATATATTACGTGGGTTGATTTCAGTTTTGATTTGTCTAGAAATTGTTGACATTAATCAAGTTCCACTTTTTACATATTAACCCATTAACGCGGGCTGTCCCCATTTGAGGATGGACGAGAATACAAACTTATGTATTAACCTATGAATTCTTGATTTTTTCTGTTATGACTTCATCTATATAATTTGTTTGTCATAAGAACGCAGTCATAATAGAAAAAAAACATCAAAAAATAAAATAGTATAGTGGATAAATGCGTACTTCATCTATTCTTAAGTGGGAACGGCGGGTGTTAATGGGTTTTAAAGAAAAAATTACTAATCTTACCCATCTAGCGCTACCAGCAGTGTGGTGAAATAATCCTCTTCTCACCAATTGATTAGCTAAACATTTCACAGCCTCTAAAATTGTTCTTTCAGCGGCATTAAAAACCACATCTTTAGCTATATCCTCATTTCTTAAAATAATCCCACTTTTGAGCGCTTCCTCTCTCACAAATGAACACTTCAAATTCGTCTCTTGATCTAAGTTCATCAATCAACGACAATTTAATACGTTTAGAATCACTTGAATCTAAAACTGAGATTTTACCTAATAAAAATTACCAATTATTAGTAATAGTCACCATTATGGGACTCGATGTCGACGAGAATTTCTTCATTTGAAGTGTTATGCTGGTCACGAATTGGCAGAGTTTTGGATAAATTATAACAGGTTTTAATGATTTCTTTTTCAAACGTTTTGGATTTCAACAGCGAGGTTTTAGGTGATGCTGTAAATCCGTGAGTTTTGCCATAGATAAATATACTTTTGGTATTCCATCTTTCATGACCAAAGATGTTATTGTCTTGGATCAATTTCTTTATCATTCTGGCTCTGTACCACTAAAATGAAGATATATTGAGAAACGATTTATTTTAATGCAACATAAACATCAACAAATTTGACATTTTTAATCCTTCCTGTGTGGAATTCTTTAAAATTCATAATTATTAAACTCTATTAACGATAAATACAACAAAGTTCCTCAAAAAACTGTTTAACAATGAACTATAAAAACTGGCAGAAATAATTTACCAAAAATATAACAAGAGAAAATAATTTCGTCAATTAATAAAGTACCTCAGCATTTATCTGCCTTCCAATATTCCATGATTTAAACTCTTCCAAACTTCTGGCAGTAAACGGATACAAACATCTGTAGTTCACCACGTTCGCCAACTCTGTCCACAACGGCATTCGTCTAAACAAAAACAGTAAAACCTCCCCCATATTTTTAAAGCTTTTTGGTAAGTTAATTTTGTACTCATCTAAATTTAGTTCGCTCGGATAAAGCCTGTCGTTTACATCAGGTGTAATATTTTGCTTAGAGTCGTTCATAACTGGAACTGGGTGAATTTTCTGCGAAATCCCGCTTTTAATACTGGGTACCATCTTCAAAATTGGCTTCGAATGCGTCATGGTAATTTTCCTGTAAAACAATGGCCCTCTCTTGTACAAATCCATATCTGGTATGGAATAAGACTCGTCTAAACCATAAATTAACGGGTTGTTTTGTTGCTGTAGATTTTGTACATTCGATGGTTTGGGTTTGTCTTTGGACTCTTCAGAAGGGTCAGAGCAGTAGGAGTGTTCTATGAGAGTTTGTTTCGAGTCGCTTTCTTCACCAAAGCAGTAATCGTGTTCAAAAACTGAGGATGGCGACATGATAACGTCTTTTGAAAAGTCTCCGATTTCGTCTTCACATTTGATGTTATAAGAGAACGAATTTTCGAACATTTCCAGATCTAGCTCTTCTTTGACTTCCTTGACAGTAAATTCTTCTTTTAATGGCATAATATTGATTGAAGATTCTTCGTTATCATATAAGTAAAGGTCGATAATAGATTCATTTCCTGGAATGGAAAATAAATTGAAATACACATCTTGTCTGATGAAACCAAGAAAGATTAAAAAACACAACAAAGGTTGCTCTAACGCGTTTCGACAGCCAAGCTATCACCTTCAGAGAGATACTGGAAAATGTAGGCCAATATTTGAAAAGTTTGTATCAATGTTAGTAAATATAGGGGAAATGAGTTGAATTTATAGCTGTAGAGCCATGGGGCGGAAGAAGAGGGGGGATTTTCATGTAGAGAGGCAACTAATAAAATATCAGCAGCTCCGTGTAATTTGATTTTTTTCTGAAACATTTCAGTTTGATCTTGAAAGTTTTAAATTTTTGTCAAAATTTAATTTTTCAATTTCAAACGCGATGATTCGAGGACATTTTTGTTGTAAAATTTCAAGTTTCTTTTCCAATTTTCGGTTTTTTTTCCAAAACTGTATGAAAATTTCTAGAATAGTCACATTTGTTGCTCGTTTTCCAATCAGCTTTACAAAAGGCATGGAACTAAATGACTAACAAACCCAATATTTTACCTATTCTGTTTATGGACATATAAAATACATCTTACCCAATGTTTGCCTGTCGACATGAGTTTTGTCAAGCTTCAAGTTATGAATGACATCAACTGGTTTATTCATGGAGCATTTGAAAAAAATTTGAATTCTTAAAGGGAATTCTCCCCACCCTCTTCGAGTTAAATGAAATGGAGCGACACTGCAAGAAATCTGGAATCAATCACAAGCTAAATACAGCTGCCGTCATATATACCTAACTTCCACCACATCATAAGGTTTATAAGACGGATGCAAATAAAAAATAACTTTTACGACAAAATGAGAAATATCCGGGTTGTCTTTTGGTCCCCTGACGTAGACCATCCACTTATGAGTTAAATTATCATCTTCTATCGAAGGCATCCATTTTGAAACATTACCTACGATGATACGCTTTCTAATTTTTTGTCTGTTCTTATCGATTTCCGCAGATGTCCCCGTATTATTAGGCGCTCGAGTTACTGGAGTATTTATCGGGATATTTTTTGTAACACTCTTGTTTGAATTACTTTCATTATTTGGCAAAGAAGTGGATGAGTTGGTGCCTATTGTGCACTTTCTTTTTCCAGTTGCGAAAGAAACAGTTTTAGCATTTTCTCCAAGCAATTTCTTCAAAGCTGGATGAAGGCGATTTTGACCCGCATAAGAAAATGGATCATACTCAGTCTTTACATCAGCACCATTGTATTCCAGTTCTTTAGAATCGTAATATGAAGTTATCAAAACATATCTTAGCAGGTGCAATAACTTTTGCGTTTTATGGATATTTTTCTGTATTTGCTCAATTTGGTTTTTACGCACTGTCAGATCTTTATTAAATTCGTCCACCAGCGCTTGTTTTAAATTTTCAACAATGTCCTTATTTTCTAAAACAAAGCATGTTATGAACAAAATTCGATCGACTTTCGAAGTATCGAATTATCAGTCAGAACCCGCTGGTAGTATTAAAACCTTATTTGAAGAATTCTTAAAATTGAAATATGGCATTCAAGTACCTTCTCTCTCCTTTTCTACACGCTTTAAAGCATTATTATGGCTGGCGTAGTCTGGATCAACTTCGTACTTTAAATTGTTTTCAGTTTTTTCCATATTTAATAATAAATGTTCGCCTAACTAATAAAAAACCGGAATCAGCAAAACATCACTTGCAGGAAAACAAGTATCAAATAGCAACATATGCTGTCTATTATTATTCATAAGGTTGTACTGTTTATATGCGTCTATTCGTGCACTTTACTGTAAATGAGAGATACTTTTATGAGAAAACTACAAACATAAATCTTGTAAACAGGATATTGGCAAAAAAAAACCAACATATAACCTCTACAGGTTTGACAGATGTCATCCAAAGACAAGATCAAAAAAGATGCCCCACTCCTTTAGAAAGAGATGAGATACTGTTTTTACGGCCATCTATGGGAATCTCTTATCCCTATATCTTAACTGTCAATGTCATTATTACAGGAAACTGTAGCTTTTTTTCAGAACGCGGGAACTTCAAAATATTTTAATTTAAAATTATTTCGAATATTGCACAGAATAAATTGTATACTTAAAATATGTTATACATATATAAAATGTACTAGGCCACATATTTTAAATCACAAATATTTAATACCGTGCAATACTATAAAAATTTGGATTTATGGATATAAGGCAAATTATAAGGCAGTCATTTATAAAATTCTATGTATTAAAAAATTATTTATTTTTGACATTATTTCAACATTTTATTTTAAATTACTATATCTAAAGCTCGATGCACATAAATAAAAATGTATGTTGTATTTGCACAAAAAGTTAGGTTATATTTACGATTTTTGCACTGTATTTGAAGGGATTAGAACGCACATTAACATCACAAAACAATTGACCCTGTGTGGAAAACGTAACAACACAAATTTTTATTGATATGGATTCGGCATAATTTGTTTCATAATTGATAGAATTTTTGTTATGATATAATATAAACTCTGTTGACAATTACGTGTAGCTATTTTTAAGTACTAAAATATATGTATAAGTAATCATTATTAAAACACATTTTTAGATACTAACTTGATAAAATTAACGTTGGCAGTATAAGTTTTCTAAGTTTTAGTGGTAGCTCCTAGAATAAATTTCTCCTTTTCAATTTCAAACAGCCTACTGGTTATTGATTCTCCAACTCTAATATTCCTTACACAATTTTCAGCTAGTACGCTCACCTAAAGCAATTTTTATTGTTAGATTTTCTTTCCCACAAAGCATATAAATGTTATGAATTCAGTGAGCAATTATTAAGATTTCTTACCTTGTAGCAGGCGTCAGTTCTATTGTTGAACGTATAAACTCAATAAGAGTGTAAAGTAGTTTTCAATTACGAAAAACAACAACATTTAAGACAAACAGAAAGAATATTTATATCAAAATAAACAAAGAAAACACTGCAATAAATGGAAGACAAAATTTGAATGGTCAGCAATTTTTAAAATGACATTCAAACAATATTACCAATGAATCAACGTTTAAAATTATAAATTCCCAGATTTTACATTGAAAGAGACATCTATTGATGAAAGTTTTAAATGACTACAGCTTTTGACATTGACATAGTAAATGTCAATTTTAATAAATGTCATTAATGTCAAATTAACAATGTGATAGAAAGAGATGCACATATCTTTGTTGTGATATCAGCACCATCTTTTGCCATCTCTTAGTACCCAAACGCCTACTTGCGCAGATAAATCCCAGTTCCGACACCCTGATGTCATCGAGTCCAGATACCACCAGATACTAAATACGAAATGTCTACCACACGTTTGACCGACTATACTATTATTATGTTAAAAAGTTTCATACAGAAAGGCTTAAATCGATTTAAGAATTGATTATATATGTTGCCTGGACTGATAAAAACTTTTACTTGTGTTTTTAAAATAACACCCCACTCTTTAATAACACTAGTGCCTTTTCAACAACGGAAGCTGATCTATGATCTATTCAGAAAATATTTTATTAAGAACACATGATATATAAAACTATGCCGCAGTCCATTGACAATCATGGGTGGCAGTTAATCATCAGCAAATTTTTCTGTCTTTTATTTTATTGTGTTTGCGCGAAAATTCCAAACTGTGTTTTTTAGTATTTTCATCTGCCGTATTTTCATATTTTATGTTTTGTGAATATATGTTTATCCTTAATTTACTTTTAAAAAACAGTTACAAAATTCTAACCTCTTTAAATAAAGAAAACAACATATGTTGACAGTGGCACTTGACGGAACAACAAAACAATTAATAAGGAATTGTATGCTTATTTCCTTTAATAACAAAATAAAAGTTAATTACCTTTAATGAGTCTTTCATTTGAACAATTGCAATATTTGTAATCGTTAGTAATTTTAAAGTTGCAAATTTACTAATTTAAATGTTGGCGGTTTCAGAACTTATTATGATTAGTTCATCCTACAAATGGCCGAAATATGGTGGCACCAATCAAAAGGTCATATCAAAGGGTCTCTGTCTTAAATTGGTATGCAGCGCCAACTAACGGGCAGGCTAGAACTTTAACGTATTGCCAAGGTGATGTAGGTGTAGTATGATCATAGAGAGTTAGAAAAATATTAACAAACTGATGTCAAAATTCTGTCAACTCGTCTCTGGTGATTGTCAACAATTGGTTTGTGTATGTGAATAATTTTCGACCGAGATAATATTTTTTAGTGTTTTCATGTGGAATGTGCTTCTAGAATATTTCATTTTGAAGTTACATGGGTACTCGAAGTATTGGTTCCAGTAAATATGAATATATCCCAGAACATGAAGATGTCTTATCTATTGCTATTTTCTTTCATTTCGTTCACGTTTGCAGGGAAAATCCCAAAGCGTATGTACGATAAAATCCATGAAGACTGCCACTTCGATAAAGATTATCCCCAATTTAAAAACAATTTATTATTCAAAGCGTGCAATAACTGGGATGAGATAAATGCCTCACCTGCTAGTCCTAATCAGAATGCTAAATTGTGCCTGTTGTACTATGTTAGCTTTGTTTCTTTCTGCAAGACCTTAAATCTTACTAGCTTTAATGAAACAATATTAAATCCAAATGTACATGATATTGACTTATCCACAATCTGCAATGGGAGCAGTTTGATAAAAAACATTATTCTAGATCATAAACAACAAGCTGAAAAACTTATTCCTGATCAAAAGGCTTGTGAAACGTTATGCAAGGGCGAATTTTCTACAAACCCTGTTTGTCTGTGGGCTTATCATTACTTGCAGCTTAGTGATACAAATACAACCGCACCAAATAAAATTAAAAAAGTACAAAACACTAATGCTGATTCAGATGTGACTGCACGTATACAGTCTGCCACGAATGCAGAAAAAGCAAAAACGACTCCAAATGAAGTTCTGAACGATGTAAGTGGCGCCAAGCCACTTCATCCAAAGCCTCAAAATCAGAAAGTAGATGCTCAAGATAAGAAAGCAGATGTTGATTTAGGTAATGTAAAAGCCACATCACCAACTGAAACAAATGTTCAATCTGGGAAAAATGCACAACCTGCAAATCAACAACCTCAAGTGAGTTCTAGTGCAACACCATTAAAACTAGAGGTTTTGGAACATCAAGATAATCAACTACAAAGAGATAATGGTGAGCAAGAATTTGAAATGGATGAACAGGAGCCACCCAAAAGTGACGACGATGATGCAAGCGTTAAAGAGCCAGTGGTGAAAAAACAGGATGAAAATATTCCAAAGTTGAAAACTGAAGAAGTAAAAGAAAGTACTAATAGAATAATGCGTAAGTGTTTTATTGTATTATAAGAATTTGATTTATCAATCTCCTTCGTAGCTGAAACATACCAACAATCCTTGGATGACTTGAATCAATTTGGAACTGATAATGGCGAGTCGTACTTCTTCCAGTATTTCATGGTGACATGTCTTATATTCATTTTGGGCTATGTTGTGTACCACAATAAGCAAAAAGTAGGTATTTTATTAAATAAGGATGATGTTATAATTATGTTTTTATTTTTACATTTTAAAATTTGTATCATGTGCTTTTTCTAGTTTCTAGCTCTAATAGTTGAAGGTAGAGATAGCAGAAGATCTTCGAAAGCTCGAAGACCCAATTCTGCAAATTATAACAAGCTCGACTGCAATTTAGAAGAAGCAATTTCATCTTCATGTAGTAAGAATTCAAATAATGTGATTTATTAGTTAGTTGTATCCAGATTCTTTTATAAATAAATGTGTTATTCTTGAAATTGTCCTTTTATTTTGCATCTCAGATTGTGGCAGAAAGCATTTTACAGAAAAAACAAGTTCATAATCGATTTTTCCAGATGAAAAAACACAATCTAAAAAAAATTGAAATCTAACAGAGTTGAAATTTTCAACAACAACAACAAAGAAGATATCTGAAAAGAAAATATTTTTCTTAAAGTGGAAGCCGATTCGACCTAATGAAAAGTTTAATAAATGTCAAAATGTGCGAAATTAAATGTTTGAATTTAATATCGTAATTTCTACTTCATTGTATAGGTTTTTATTTTTTTCTGAGATTTAGAGCGGAAATTTCGATATTAAAATTAAAAGTCGAGGAACAGTCGACATTTTTTCTTTTAAAATTCGAAATTGCGTGCTTTTTTTTGCTTAAAACTTGAAATTTCGAATTTTAAAATAATAAAGTTCCTCCTTGAACTCCAGTGAATTGATGACAATATTAAACTAAATATTTTAAGAGGTAAGGCGACAATTCAAGAAATAAGTCGAAAATTAGGCACTAAATTCGAAATTTCCTGTTTCATCTGGAATAAAATCAAAAAATCTATTAATTGGAGCCGAAAAATCGATTAATTGAAGCCGAACAATCGAAATTGCCCATCTCTATACCTTGACAGCTGACGTTTTGTGGCTGACAGCTGACAGCTGCATACATGTTTTTTGATGTCAAATCGGCGCAGACATCAATTAATTTTAGTTAAATAAGTATTAGGTGTATTTATTAATTTTTAGACATGATTTCAGCATTATAACAGCTTGAATACGCGAAGAATGGAAATGGCTAGTTTTAGTTTAAATAAAACGATTGAATCATACAAAAACGAGTCAAAATCTTCCTCCCTCAGCTCCAAACAAGATACGGTAGAGTACTAATTAAATAGGGCTGAAAGTTGCCACAATCGGATAAAATTTCAGGGAACTTGGGGCAAGATATCTCCGAGTAAAAGTTATTGTTCTTCGACATCAACTTCAACCGAAAATGTTGTGTCTACTTTGGAGAAGGAAAAGGTACATTTTCGATGTTAGAACTTCAATAACTTGAACGTTACCTTCGATATTTATACGCATTTTACACTTTAGAAAGCTGCATATTTTCTTAATTTAGAATTTGCAATCGGTCTCATTTTAATGGCTTCTTATGTCAAGGATTTATTTTTTTTGGTGAAGTGAATTTACAATATTCTTAGCATGAGCTTTTTGAGAAAACAAAAACTTTTGGTATACGAGAGTAGAGAATAGGTCACGTTTTTGAATTTAATGTGTTCACGAATTTTCGAATTTGGGGCCTGAGTTCTGAAACACTACATTTATGCAAGATGTCCATTTGTCAAATCATTATTATCGGAATTTTGCTTATTTGAAGAGTGTCTATGTTGGTTTGACTATTACAAAAAAAGAAATCTGAAGTCATTTAATGCTGCTTGAATGATTTAATAAATCTAAAAACCATTAATCTTTTTGTTGTTTCAAAAATTATCAATTTGATATCTGAATAATTTAAAAAAATCTAAAAACGAATAATTTTTTCGTTATTTCAAAAATTATTAATAACAGAGAATTAGAGCACTTTTTGTAGAAAATGTAAAAGTGCTTTTTAATCTCATAACTTTTTACTGAACATCTCCAGAACAACAAGCTCCATTTTTCTTGTGGGTAACATAATGGATTTTTGCTACTGTAAAAATACGTTCGTTTGGTTACATCCAGCCATGTCCTCTTGTAACGAGCCCGCTTATTAGGAACTTTCGCTTATAATGAACTATACGGTGCGGTACAGATTAAAGTGACGTCGTTCATATGTGTGTTGATTAGCATTTATCATTTATTACAAAGTTTACTTGCAATGAACCAATTTCTTCAGTTCTTTCGTTCGTTAATTGGGACATCACATGTATCGTATGTTAGGAAACCAAATAAGAAATTATTGGGCTTTTTTACGTATTCCCCCTAATTAAAATTTTTGCAGACTGTAAGTGCGAATCTTACGAACACGAGTCGCCCAGATGATCCCCATTTACTCCTCGGGGAGAAGGTGGCGGGCCAATCCCGAGACGTAACATACTTATGTCCATACTCGGGCCCAGCTCGAGGGATACTGACTGTTACAAACTATAAACTAAACTTCAGGTCCGTGGATAAGTTCACGCCGAATGTTATAGACGTTCCCCTGGGTGTGGTGAGTTTCCACGCTTGACAGTATAATTTGAATTCAAAATTCACATTTGGTAGGTTTCAAGGATCGAAAAGGTCGGTGGGGCGTCATCCAGAGGTGAAAACGCTTACGGTATTGAAATATTTTGCAAGGATATGCGCAACTTGAGGTTTGCACATAAACAAGAAAACCATTCAAGACGGGATATCTTTGAAAAATTACAGCAGTATGCCTTCCCGTTGTCTCATAAGCTCAAGTTATTCGCGTTTGACTACAGCGAGAACTTTCCCGAAAACGGTTGGGCGGTTTACGAGCCGATAGCTGAGCTGAAACGAATGGTATATCTAACTCATACGAATCTCCAAATGTTTTAGTGTGCGTTTTAGGGGGTTAATAACGACATGTGGAAAATATCCAAAATTAACGAACAGTACGAAGTTTGCGACAGCTATCCTGCAGTTTGGGCCATACCAGCGCAAGCCACCTGATGAAAATTTGAAATCCGTGGCCGCTTTCCGAAGCAGGGGAAGGATACCCTGTTCTGAGTTGGATACATTCGGAATCACAGGCTACTATAACGCGTTGTTCTCAGCCTTTGGTCGGGGTAAGTCACTCTCTTTTTTAAGTGGTGTTTTCTAGGGATTTATTCTTAGGTTAGCGGGAAAAGATCCGCGGAAGACGAAAGGTACATCCAACTTATTATGGACGCAAACGCGCAGTCCCATAAAATGTTTATTATGGATGCCAGACCAAGCGCTAATGCGATGGCCAATAAGGCCAAAGGCGGAGGGTTTGTTGTTGCAATTTTGCATTGATTTCCCCCAAGAAATATGCTTGGTTTTTAGTTATGAATCGGAAGATGCGTATCAGAACGTAGAGTTGGTTTTTCTCGATATTCACAATATTCACTGTAATGAGGGAGTCGCTTAGAAAATTAAAAGAACTTTGTTATCCGAATATAGAGGAACCGAAATGGCTCTCTGGGATTGAATCCACTTACTGGCTTAAGCACATCAAGTGCATTTTGGCGGGTGCTGTAAGAATTGTTGATAAGGTAGTTGTTTTATGTTACTGGCTCTCGAAATAGTTTCCAAACAAATTTTCTAGGTTGAAAACCATAAAACTTCGGTGCTAGTCCACTGCTCTGACGGTTGGGATAGAACTGCCCAACTTACGGCCCTTTCAATGCTTATGCTAGATCCATACTATAGAACTATTAAAGGCTTTGAGGTTTTAATTGAGAAAGAAGTGGTTAGCATTTGGGCATAAGTTTCAACAGGTATATCACTAGCTTCTTGGATTCAATAAGTTGCACTAGTACATTTTAGAGAATTGGGCATGGAGATGACCATCACTCTGATGCCGATCGATCGCCTATATTTTTACAATTCATCGACTGCGTGTGGCAAATCACTCAACAGTTTTCGAAAGCCTTCGAATTTAACGAACAGTTTCTCATTACTATTTTGGATCATTTGTATTCGTGTAGATTTGGGACTTTTTTGTGTAACAGCGAACGAGAACGGGTACAAGAACGTATGTAGCATCTCCTGCACCACCGATCCAGTTTCTAAGATTTAATTTTTCAGGTTTGAAGGAGCAGACTGTGTCTTTGTGGTCTTATACAAATAGTCAGCTAGATTTATACAAAAATCCGCTTTATTGGGCCAATAATAAGCAACAGAGGGTGCTTGTTCCTATCGCAAGCATACGTCATATTAAATTGTGGAAATCGTATTACTGTCGGTGGAATCCAAGCATGCGAACGCAGGTTTGTTGCAATATTGACAGACTTTGCAACCAAATTCCCCAATTTTTTTATTTTTCTCTGTTAGTATTTTTTTCAGAATTTTCACTTTATTTGGGGAATTTTTGTTGGATATTTCAAGGTTTTTATTGTAAATTGTGGTTTCTTTTTTAAAAACTTAAAAAAAAAATCGAAATTTCTAAAACAGTTTGATGTATTTAAAAAATCTTTCTCCAAGTTTGAAAAAAGTAAAAATTTGAAGTGCAAATCGAAAATTTTGAAAAAAAAGTCGCAAAAAGTAAGCGAAAGTATAAATTCTCAAATCTGAGAAAAAAGTCTAAATTTTGGAACACTCGCTATTTATAAAAAAAGTGCTGAGGTTAAATCCAAATTTTTGAGAAAGGTAAAGTCGAGGTTTATAAAAGAAGTCATAATTTTGAGTTTTTAATTAAATTTTGAGGAGAAAATTAACAAGGTAAACCAAGAATTTTAAGAGAAATGCCAAAATTTCCAAATAAATCACAATTTACATTGTAAATTTCTTTTCCTTGAAAATTCGAGTTTTCAATCAACATTTTGGGAAATTAAGTTAAAGTTTAAAATTGGAATTATGAGAAAAAATTCAATATTTTTAAAAACAAAATTTATAAAAGGAGTTTTGACATTAAACTCGGAATTTCCAGAATAAAGATGAAATCCGTATGAAAATGTAATTCTTGGTTTATAATACATAACTTTAACGATAGAATGATACTAACTCACATTAAAAAAAATTCTAAATTTGAGGAAAAGTGAAACTAAAAAGTGCAAAATGAAGTTAGAACTTTAAAACTAAAAACTGTGGAAATGTGTAATTAGTAGTTTTATTTTTGTTCTAACAGGATCCAGTCTATCATAGGATACGGACATTGCTTGTGCTTAAAGAGCAACTGGAGCACATGGTCGAAGGTTATCAGAAGGAGCAGCAGGCGAGGCTAAATCGAAATAATGTGTCCCCTTGATTAGTGTATATACTTAAAGTATTATTTATTTAGTTAGACTAAACTTGCTTTAAATAAGTGTAAAACGTTGATTAACTAGAAGTTTTGGTTATTTTTTATTGTTTTAAATGATCACCAAAGTTCAAATATGTATACAGAAAAAATATTTATATTTTGTATGTTTTCAAATAAAATTTTCATTTCTTTTCCATATGCAAACTTGTTAATTGTTTCTATCCTTTTTCCGACTCACGACTATTATATCGACCGGTCTTTTATACTACCTCTTTCATAATAAATGAGCCATTTGCGTTTTTTGTGAAACTTATTGGCAATTTAATATTTTTCTACGTGTCCAATCACCTGTCAAAATAGTTGGTGTTAGTTTGTCACTAGCAGTAATTAAACGTCAAATAATTAGGTTGAAGTGTTTTAACATCGCAAGTTTTAAAATGTTGGGAGAAAGAACCAATTTAATAAAAATCGGTAATGGCTCACTTATTATGGAACAAAGGCAGTTTTTATTTTATCTGTAAATTAGAAATATTCAAAATAATTTTATAGAGCTGAAGTTTCTAAAATTCTCCAAGATTCCAGTTTTATTAAATGTTCAGTTTTAAAACTAGAACCTTTAATAACATTGCAATCAAAATTTCCAAATTTTTTTTTAGAAATCTTGGGTCTTCTTAAATTCTAAAGTTTGAAGTTTAAATCTTAAAATAAAATTTTGTTTTTAAACTAAAGAATTTTTGAAAACTGATTTTTTTTTAAAATTCGTTTGTTGCAATTTCAATAAGAATTTGAAGTGTCAAGATTTTCGCTATACGAAGCTGAAATTTGATTTCAATCTTGAGATTGCAGAATTTTTGATAATTTTCATTTCTTTTTTTTTGGCTTTTTCTCAAAATTTCATGTTATTGTCGAGAGCTTAAAATTTCAACTATGTTTCTAAAGATTTTGACTTTAAACACTTTGAAAGTGTTGAAATTTCCAGTTTGCCTACAAATTTAAAAACAAAGTGAAATCTTGGAATTTATTTCATGAATAGCATTCAAGTTTTGGGAGAAAGATGAAAAGTTATTAAAAATATCAAAATTTGGAGAAACGAATTTTCAAAAAATTTGAATTTTCGAAATTTTGCTTTTAAAACTTCAACTTTAAGACGAAATTCAAATTTGTTTTAAAATTTTGATTTTTATCTCAAAATTTCATGATTAAAATCCACATTTTGAGGAAAAAAATGGTAATTTATGAGAAACCTTGAAAATTATAAAAAAAGTCAAAACATCAATTTCAATCATGAAATTTTATGTTATTCAGGTACTTATTAAAATAAGAATGTTTTTTTTAAATTTCGACTTTTTTCTCAAAATTTCGACTTTTTTCTCAAAATTTCGATTTTAAAGTCAAAATTTCGACTTTTTTCTCAAAATTTCGATTTTAAAGTCAAAATTTCGACTTTTTTCTCAAAATTCGACTTTTTTCTCAAATTTCGACTTTTTTTCTCAAAATTTCGATTTTAAAGTCAAAATTTCGACTTTTTTTCTACAACTTTCGACTTTTTTTTTAAATTTCGACTTTTTTCTCAAAATTTCGATTTTAAGCTCGAAATTTCGACTTTAAAGTCAAAATTTCGACTTTTTTTTAAATTTCGACTTTTTTCTCAAAATTTCGATTTTAAAGTCAAAATTTCGACTTTTTTCTCAAAATTTCGATTTTAAAGTCAAAATTTCGACTTTTTTCTCAAAATTTTGACCTTAATATCGAAATTTCGACATTTTTCTCGAAATTTTGACTTTTTTCTCAAAATTTCGATTTTAAGCTCGAAATTTCGACTTTAAACTCACAATTTCAATGACTCGAACTAAGCTACATATCACATTTGGTATTAATATTTTCATTTACCAGCGATTCGCCTGATATTTATGCAAAATTAAAAGAAATATGGAAGATGTAAATCAGTTAGGTTTTGCATCACTAATACTAAAGCCTTAAGATTTGTTCATTGCATCTTTGATACAAAAGTTACTTGATCTTTCAATACTGCATTGAGGTCTTTGGAATAAAAATTGAGTAACTAGTTTTATACACTGCAGAAGTCACACACATGCGGAAGAGTGTTACAGTTACAGATATCACGACAGTTGTTTTTAAATTAATATCTTAAAACGTTATGTGACTAGACCTTAGAAACAACACAAGTTAAAATTTATTCCATTTTCAGTCTCTTGCTAAATTCCTCCTGCTGCCTCTCGCGCCATTCTTTTTTCGGTTTTATCCGTTTCAACTGGCCATCCCACACCAAATCGACCAGTCCACCCTGTTTAGCAATTACGCTTTTTACCCTGTTAGCGAAATCTATAGCGGACTCCCCTTCCTCTTGATGCATAGGGGGTAAGTACCAGACTTCGCAGACGATGGCCCAACTCGTCATCATCATATACAAATACTGCAGCATCGAATATTTGCTGCTGTTCCAAAAGGCGTCGCCGAATTTGGGGTCGTATTTTATCGCCACTGGGTAGATTACGCTACCCACTTCGAAGCTGCCCTTTTTGAACTGCATCACCGAGGTGTTGTTGATGCAGGTGCCCTCGGGGAATATCAGTATCGGGGGGTTGTTCGGATTCGACACATGCTCTTTCAATCTGAAAGAAAAATAGTTGTTTTCTCTTAAATCAATTTAATATTTCGAAAATAGGGGGTTTTTGGATCTTTTATTAAAATATGCATTTTTTCCTGAAAATTCGATTTTAAACTTGAAAGTTTCACTGGGTCGAATTTTCGACCTTATTATAAACTTTTCGACTTTATTCTCAAATTATGTAATAATCGCTTTTCGAAATTTTGTTTTAAAACTCGTGATAGCGGGTATCAGCTATTCGTTTTATAAAGATCTCTCAAAATATAATTTTTTTTTAAAAATTTGAACCTTTTCTGGAAATTCCGAGTTAAAAACTGAAATTTGAAGTTTCGTTGTGACGAAGTTTGAAGATTTTGGGTCGAAACCGAGCCCAAACTGTTTTTTTTTTGCCCAAAATTGACCGAAACTTCAGTTGCTTCCCTAATAAATACTTACTTTCTCGCAACGGCGTGTCTATCTCTTACTTCCGATCTCTCAAACCAAATATGGGGTGAAGCTCTTCTGAGCGCCCTCTGGAGGATACCTAAGAACCCACCATGACGTTGCCCAATCTACATAGGAACGTAATTCATTAAAATGATTCGAAGTATGGACTGGAAAATACCTTGAACCGAAATCATAAAGATCTACTTCGATTTTTTTGCAAGTATTTCAACCACATCAGCAATTGCAATTAAAAACTGTGGCCAAAAGTCGACCTAGACTAAATAAATGTCAGTTCTTTTAATTGATTAGGTTATTATACTTCAGAATGCCATTTTAGTTCGTTGTATTCGACCGTAATACTTGGACGTTCATACAGTATTAGGGATGTCGATCTGAGATCGATTAATCGAAAAATCGATTTTTTCAAGTCTCAAGGTCGATTTTTTAGATCGATCTCAAATATAAGATCGATCTAATGAACGATTCAAAAATTCTAAGAATCGGATTGATTTACCTTAGATACAGGTCACTGTAAATTTAATAACAACATTTTTGTATTTTTTATGTAAGTGCATTTATGTCGTTATGTTATTATCCACTTCCATCTACTAGTAAGAGCTGCGTTAATAAGCCGAAAGATGGCAGCATTAACATTTCTTTTCATTCATTATGTCGTTGACTGAATAGGAAAGATAACTGTGGTGCAGTGTTGCCATATATTTGAAGGTAAAATTTCGTACATACGCAGTTAAAATTACTATATATTCACAAAAATTACTCTACGTTATTTTATTACCTGTTATAGGTTTTAAAAACCTTTACTTAGTGGATTGAAAACGTTACACGCGTATTAATAAATACGCCACAAAACTTGATAAAAGTTTATTTACTTTTTTTGAAGTAAAAATTACAAGAGTCGTAGAAAGAACATCAATTTGAAAAAAAATATCACGGAATGTTGACTTTTCCTCCTCTAAATCCCGAGATTAAAGTCACAATTTCGACTCTAGTATCAAAATTTCGAAAATAAGTCGAAATTTGGAGTTTAGAGTCGAAATTTCTAGAAAAAAGTAGAAATTTCAATTTTCAAATCAAAATTTAACGAAAAGTTACCAAGGCGTAGAAAGGACATCGATTAAAAAAAAGTTATTTTAAAAATTTCGACTTTTTTCTCAAACTTCGACTTTTATTTCAAGTTTTCACTTTTTTCTCAAATTTCGACTCTTTTCTCAAAATTTCGACTTTTTTCTGAAAATTTGAACTTTTTCGAAATGTTACAAAGACGCAGAAAGAAAATCGATTTAAAAAAAATGGTATTTTTGGAAATTTCGATTTTAAGCGCGAAATTTCGAATTTTTTCTCGAAATTTCGACTTTTTTCTCAAATTTCGACTATTTTTCTCAAAATTTCGACTTTTTTCTTGAAATTATGACTTTTTCCTCAAATTTCGTTCTTGTTTCTCAAATTTCGACTTTTTTCTCAAAATTTTGACCTTAATATCGAAATTTCGACTTTTTTCTCAAATTTCAACGTTTTTCGCAAATTTCGACTTTTTTCTCAAAATTCGACTTTTTTCTGGAAACTATTTCGATTTTGTTCTGAAAATTTCAACTTCGAAATGTTACAAAGGCATAGAAAGGACGTCCATTAAAAAAATGTTATTTTTAGGAATGTTTTTTCCCAAACTTCGATTTTAAGCTCGAAATTTCGACCTTTTTCTCAAAATTTCGACTTTTTTTCTCAAATTTCGACTTTTTTTCTCAAAATTTCGATTTTTTTCTTGAAATTTCGACTTTTTTCGCGAAATTTCGTCTTTAAAGTCAAAATTTCGACTTTATTTTCGAAATTTCGACTTTTTATTTTAACTTTCGACTTTTTTTTAAATTTCGACTTTTTGTTTTAAATTTCGACTTTTTTTTTAAATTTCGACTTTTTTTTAAAATTTCGACTTTTTTTCAAAATGTTCACTTTTTCTTAAATTCCGACTTTTTTCTCGAAATTTTGACCTTAATCTGAAAAGCTTGATTTTTTCTCTCGAAATTTGGTTTTTTTTCTCAATTTTCGATAGTTTTCTCAAATATCGACTTTTTTCTCGAAATTTTGACCTTGATATCGAAATTTCGACATTTTTCTCGAAATTTCGACTTTAAACTCAAAATTTCGACTTTTTTTCTACAACTTTCGACTTTTTTCTCAGAATTTCGAGCTTATAAGGTCAAAGTTTCGACTTTTTCTCAAATTTCGACTTTTTTCTCGAAATTTTGATCTAAATCACAAAATCTCGATATAAAACTCAAAATTTCGACTTTTTACCCGAAATTTCAACTTTAATCTCGAAAATTATAAAAAAAGACCAAAATTTGCTAATTAAAAATAGCAATTATTGGTCGCACCCTACTACCAACTGTCAAGATTGTTGGGAAAGAGGAGTGGTGGGACGTAATTGTCGTCTGCCTAATTTAACCATAGAGTGTGCTTATTATATAGCGACTTATTTTCAAAATTTCGAGAGAAAATTTGATATCAAAGTTGAAATTCTGAGATTGAAGTCGAAGTTTCGAGATTAATCTCGGAATTTTAGGAAAAAAGTAGAAATTTCAAGAAAAAAGTCGAATTTTCGAGAAAAAAGTCGAAATTTTGAATGTAAGTCGAAACTTAACTATAAGGAAATTTCTACTTATCTCGAAATTTCGTGAAAAAAAGTTGAAATTTTTAGATTAAAGCCGAAATTTCGACTTTTTTTCTCAAAATTTCGACTTTTTTCTCAAATTTCGACTTTTTTTTCTCAAAATTTCGATTTTTTTCTTGAAATTTTCGACTTTTTTCGCGAAATTTCAGTTTTTTTTCTCAAATTTCAACTTTTTTCTCGAAATTTTGACCTTCATATCGAAATATCGACATTTTTCTAGGAAATTTCGACTTTAAAGTCAAAATTTCGACTTTATTTTCGAAATTTCGATTTTTTTTTAAATTTCGACTTTTTTTTTCGAAATCTCCACTTTTTCTCAAATTTCGACTTTTTTCTCGAAATTTTGACCGTAATCTGAAAAGCTTGACTTTTTTTCTAGAAATTTGGTTTTTTTTCTCAATTGTCGATATTTTTTCAAATATCGACATTTTTCTCGAAATTTTGACCTTGATGTCGAAATTTCGACATTTTTCTCGAACTTTCGACTTTAAACTCAAAATTTTGACTTTTTTTCTACAAATTTCGACTTTTTTCTCAAATTTCGACTTTTTTCTCGGAATTTCGAGCTTATAAGGTCAAAATTTCGACTTTTTCTCAAATTCTGACTTTTTTCTCGAAATTTTGATCTAAAGTCACAAAATCTTGATTTAAAACTCGAAATTTCGACTTTTTTCCCGAAATTTCAACTTTAATCTCGAAATTTGTAAAAAAAAGACCAAAATTTGCTAATTAAACATAGCAATTATTTATTGGTCGCACCGTACTACCAACTGTCAAGATTGTTGGGAAAGAGGAGTGGAGGGGCGTAATTGTCGTCTGCCTAATTTAATCATAGAGTGTGCTTATTATAGAGCGACATATTCTCGAAATTTCGAAAAAAAATTCGATATCAAAGTTGAAATTCTAAGATTGAAGTCGAAATTTCGAGATTAATCTCGAAATTTTAGGAAAAACGTAGAAGTTTTAAGAAAAATTCGAATTTTCGAGAAAAAAGTCGAAATTTTGAATGTAAAGTTGAAATTTCGGGTTTAAAGCCTAAATTTTGGGTTTAAAGCCGAAATGTGGAGTTTAAATCCAAAATTTCGAGATAAAAGTCGATATTTTGAGAAAAAAAGTCAAAATTTCTAAAAAAAATCGAAATTTCGAGAAAAAAGTCGAAATCTCTAAAAAATATTTTTTTAAATTTTACGCCTTTGTAAAATGTCGAATTTTTTCTCGAAAATTATACTATATATAGTGTCAATATTAAATTGTAAAAGGGATGGTGGCTTATAATACAGTCTTATATTCTAAGGGTTGGTAGAGCTTAACTGTTATCTGCCTAATTTAACCATAGAATAAGAAATTTCTACTTATCTTAAAATTTCCTCAAAAAGAGTCAAATATTTGGGAAATAAAGTACAGAATGTACAAATCTCCAGTTTAGTCTCGTAATTTTCAGTTTAAACATCATATTCGTAAATATACTTTTATAAATGAATGCCCTTTCTACATCTTCGTAAAACACCAAAAATGCATAAATAAAAAACAAAGCAGATAATAAATGTGTATCGGGTTTTTCTAATTAGGAATAAATAATTAAAATACAAATATTAATGTCTAAGAAGAAAAAACTTTCAAAATTAAACTACGCCAATTTATCATTCATTATCATTCAATTTTTGTTTTATTAGAAATGTTTAAAATTTTCACCAACAAGGCGATTAATCGGTAATCGATCTTTCAGCACCCAATTTTATCGGAATCGATATTTTTGCTCACGATTCGAATCGATCCAAAAGTCGATTATTTTAAAAAGGAATCGACATCCCTAGTAGGAGTGAAATGTCCAAGTAACCTCTTGCGACACATTACGCATGCGCAAGACGGGAATACGACCAATACCTGCTAAAATTTAATGAACAGTAGAAGTATTTACAACAAAAAAAAACTTATATTTAACAGACTACAGTCGATCTTATTATGATTTCAGTTTAATACATCGCTTAAGATGCTCTAGGCCAATAAACTTAACAGAATTTGAACAAAATATAAGTCAAATATGCAGTTCTAAGAAGCAAAAGCGTTATATACCTTCAGTGTTAGAATATTCAGTGACATGTGCGAACATGCATGATAAAAACAAACAAAAATATATCAAAAACCTAAAAGAACACCAAAACCGTGTAAGTCGAATGCCAGACACCAATCCACGTTGAAACACATAAAATCTACGTACCAATGAATAGCAATTATCGCACATTAACGTGAGGACATCTATGGGTGACGTATGATTCGCTACGCATATTCCGCCGCTTTTGGGCTTATTCTCTTCGTTGTGATACGTAATGACTGCCGATAGCGCGTTCGACAGAATCCCGAAGCACATTATAGAGACATATCGGTTAAGTTTTTGCTTGAATTCTCCATCTTTGACGTAGCCTACGAGAGCCGTACACACAGTGAGCCACAAAACCTGTAAAAAGCCCAAAAAGATGCTCACAAAGACGAAAACAGAAGCTCGACCCGCTTGGTCCTGAATAAATGTGCCCAGGTGAAATGTAGCCGATGGGTTACCCGCTGAAATGTAGCCTAACTGTTGTGATACTGATCAGGTTGATGTAATAGTTGCCTATTTGCTCTAGAAGCTGAAGCAATATTGGTAGACGATGATCTAGCGAAACGTCCACAAGTCAAGCAGTTGCCCTGGTAAACTCACCAGACAGTAACAGTTGTCTGTGGATAGGATTACAACGTCCATCGGGGTTGTGTGGTTGGCGACACACACCGAACCGTTGGCAGGCCTGTATTCCTTATTGTGAATCGTCATTTGACCAATGTAAGAGCGCGCCATTATTCTAAACGCTATAATGTAGGCTTTACGGTTAACCCAAATTTTGAATTTACCTTCCGGCAAAAGGCCTATTAGCGGCGTTGTGACTATCAACCAACTTATCTGTCAAGTTAAATTACTTCATCAATTATCGATCACTGTGACGCGCATGTCAAATATCTAATTTAATCATAGGTAAAATGATATCAGTAGAGGGTTAATAGGTACTCCGGAACAACATTTCAAAATTTTAAGCTCTCCCCCTCTCAGTGGCGGCTCGCGTATATGCACTGAGGAACTGCAGCACCACCAATTCCGCTTTCAAGTTTTTTCTCAAAATGTTGGTCTTTTTTGAAGACTTTTTATTAAACACTTTTTTCTATTGCATAGACCAATAGGTTTGAACATTTATTAGATTCGAAGTTTGGAAACCAATTACCGGTTTCGATCTTAGTTAGATCTCATCAGTTTGGTATATCCAGCTCGAATGATAACAAATATTCCGACAAGTAAGTACTAAAAATTCACAGACTTACTTGTCGGAACAGGAACATTTGTTAGCATTCGAGTTGGATATACCAAACTGACGAGATCTAACAATAATCGAAACCGGTATTTGGTTTCCAAACTTCGAATCTAATAAATGTTCAAACCTATTGGTCTGTGCATTAGAATCCTTGTCTTCTAGGAACTTTTTCCTAGAGAGCAACCGCTTCGCTAGGATGGCAGTGTTTCAACTGTTGGTAGTTCAGCTACCTATGATTCACTATACACGCTTGGAGGGCTGCATGAATTTGTAGTCTAGGTTGCATTCTACTTGCATAAAACACTTTTTTATCGAAATTTTAAATTCTCTCTGATTTCCTTTATAGAAACTTCATCTTTCTTTCATGTTACGATCTTCTAAAATATATTTTATTTCTAATTTTAATGAAAAACGCATTTTCAAAAGCTAATTTTTGTAAAACTTGAAAAAATCAATATTTCGAGAAAGAATTGAAATTTGGAAAAAAAGGTTAAATTTTTCTAAGTGTCAAAATTTTGAGAAAATAATGAAAACATCAAGAAACAATCTAAATCGCAACTCTTCTCGCATTTTGATATTTCTCTGAAAAAAAATAATACCAAATTTTCGAGTTTTTAGCTGATTTCGCAATTTCCACTGTATTGTAGAAACATTTTTAGTTTTTTCTAATACTCTGAGTTTTTTTTTGTTGGGAAAATTTTTTGGAAACTTTCTATTTTCCTAAATATGTTACATAAATAAATTTGCTTGAAATTTCTACTTTTCCAGCAAATTTTGTTCTTAAAATTTTTTCTGGATTATGTTCCTGAATTATGTTCCTCTAATTTGCTTTGAAAAATGTTAGGTTTTTTACGGCATTTTGATATTTCAAAGTTTATTTTATAATTTTGACTAACAGCTTTTAGAAACAAATTCTGACATTTTTATAAGAATGTCAAGATTTTGGAAAGAAACGAAAAAATGTTAGAAAATTTTTCCATCGCTTCCGCATTGTGATATGTTTCTAAAAAAAGTAATAACCCATGGATTGATTATTTTCCCAAAATTTCGACTTTTTTGTACAAATATTTCAAATTTTTTCTCCAAATTTCGTTTTCTTTCTACGAAAATTGAAATCTTTTAAAATTTTGATCTTTTTCAGGATTTTGACTTCAATTTCCACCTATGTTAAAAATTTCGTTCGGATGTTCTTGGAAATTTTGATTTTTTGTGAGTATTTCGGCTCTTCTGACATTTTTTATTTAATTGCAAAATCTCAACTTCAAAAATTCTCGCATTTACAATTAATTTTTTGAAATTTGACCGTTTTTCAAAAATTTGTTCTCTCAATTATAACTTTTTTTGAAAATTTTGAAATGTTCCAACAATTCTACTGTTTTGAAAACTTACTGCTTTATTAAAATATTTACTTTTTGGGGAAATTTAAACTTTTTTTAAATGTTGAAGTCTTTCAAAATTTTGCCCTCTTTGAAAATTCGATTATTTTAAATTTGATTTTCTCAAGAATTTTAATATTTTTTATTGTTAATTTCGACTATTTTGATGTGATTTTTTTTTCCGAAATTTGGAAAATCGAAATTTTCCAAATTTGGGAAATTGGGGAAATTTTAATTTTGACTAACAGAAAAATTTTCCATCGCTCCCGAATTGTGATATTTTTCTAAAAAAAAAAAGTAACAACCGATGGATTATTTTCCTAAAATTTCGACTTTTTTGTACAGATATTTTAAATTTTTTTCTCCAAATTTCGTTTTTCTTTCTACGAAAATTGGAATCTTTTAAAATGTTGACCTTTCTCAGGATGTTAACTTCAATTTCCACTTTTGTTAAGAATTTCGTTCGGATGTTCTTGGAAATTTTGATTTTTTGTGAGAATTTCGGCTCTTCTGACATTTTTGATTTAACTGCAAAATCTCAACCTCAAAAATTTCCGCATTTACAATTTATTTTTTTAAATTTGACCGTTTTTCAAACATTTGATGTATTATCTCAATTTTAACTTTTGTTGAAAATTTTAAAATGTACCAAAAATTCTACTGTTTTGAAAACTTACGGCTTTATTAAAATATTTACTTTTTGTGGAAATTTAAACTTTTTTTAAATGTTGAATCTTTCAAAATTTTGCCGTTTTTGAAAACTGATGTGGTGTTTTTTCCAAAATTTGGAAAATTTTGATTTTCCAAAATTTGGAAAATTTTCATTTTTGACAATTTTTATTTTTATTGAAATTTCCAATTATTTTTTAAATTTTCGATCTTTTCTCGAAGTTTAAACTTTTCTTTTGAAAGTTACGACTTATTTTGGAAATTTCGGCTTTTTTTGAAATTTCGACTTTTATTTGAAAATTTTTTTAAAATTTCATTTTTTTTTTAAATTATCATGTTTTTGAAAATTTGTGCCTTTTTTAAATTTCGTCTTGATTTAAAAATTTCGACTTTTTTAAAACTATTTACAGTTTTTCAAAATGTTAACTATCGAAACTTTCAATTTTCTTTAAACTTTCGACATTTCAAAATTTTGTCTTGTTGAAACAAAATTGTTTTAGAAAACCTAATTTTTAGCTTATAAAAAGAGTGCTGGCATTTTTTAATATTCAATAATACCACTTGTCACCCCCTTAGGACTTGAAAATGCGTCTTGTTTCGAAATTCGAAATTTTTTAAATGTTGCCTTGTTCGAACAAAACTGTTTTTCAAAACCCAATTTTCGGCTTGTAAAAGAAAATTTTAAATTTCAATGTTCAGTTAAATATCCTTTTTCACCCCGTACGCGTTTAGTGATTCTTTATATAGAAATTTTGACAAAAAATGTTTAGAAAAGAACCCTGAAATTTCTCCAAAAATGTCAACATTTCGGGAAAAAACGAAGAAGTTTGAGAAACTTCAAAGATCAAATATTTCAGCTTGAAGTCAGCTTGAAATTCACATTTGGGGAACTTATTTGTACTTGAACTGCAAGTTTTTTTTTTTCCGAAATTTGTTTCAAAACTTCGAACAATTTTAAAAATAGAATTTTTTTACTATTTATATTTGATTTTTTCACGAATTTTGATATTTTTTATTGTTAATTTCGACTATTCTGATGTGATTTTTTTCCAAAATTTGTAAAATTTCGATTTCCCAAAATTTGGGAAATTTTGATTTTTGATGCTTTTTATTTTTATTAAAAATTCCAATTATTTGTTAAATTTTGGATCTTTTCTCGAAGTTTTGACTTTTCTTTTGAAAGTTATTTTCGAAATTTCGGCCTTTTTTTAAATTTCGACTTTTATTTGAAATTTTTTTTAAATATTTCGATTTTTTTGAAACTTTCGAATGTTTTTGAAACTTTCGATTTTTTTTGAGATTTTCGATTTTTTTTGGAAAATTTCGATATTTTTGAAAATCTGGAGCTTTTTAAAATTTCGTCCTCGATTTAAAAAAATTTGACCCTTTTTTAAAAATTTCGACTTTTTTAAAACTATTTACAGTTTTTCAAAATGTTAACTATCGAAATTTTCAATTTTTTTTGAAACTTTCGACATTTCAAAATTTTGTCCTGTTAAGCCAAAGCTGTTTTAGAAAACCTAATTTTAAGCTTATAAAAGAAAGTGCCGACGTTTTTTAACATTCAATAATACCGTTTGTCACCCGCCTTTAGGACTTAAAAATGCGTCTTGTTTCGACACTTTTTTTTAAGTTTTTCGAAAATTTCGACTTTTTAAATTCACATTTGGGGAACTTATTTGTACTTGAACTGCAAGTTTTTTTTTTCCGAAATTTGTTTCAAAACTTTGAACAATTTTAAAAATAGAATTTTTTTACTATTTATATTTGATTTTTTCACGAATTTTGATATTTTTTATTGTTAATTTCGACTATTCTGATGTGATTTTTTTCCAAAATTTGTAAAATTTCGATTTCCCAAAATTTGGGAAATTTTGATTTTTGATGCTTTTTATTTTTATTAAAAATTCCAATTATTTTTTAAATTTTGGATCTTTTCTCGAAGTTTTGACTTTTCTTTTGAAAGTTACGACTTATTTTCGAAACTTCGGCCTTTTTTTAAATTTCGACTTTTATTTGAAATTTTTTTTAAATATTTCGATTTTTTTGAAACTTTCGAATGTTTTTGAAACTTTGGATTTTTTTTGAGACTTTCGATTTTTTTTGGAAAATTTCGATATTTTTGAAAATCTGGAGCTTTTTAAAATTTCGTCCTCGATTTAAAAAAATTTGACCCTTTTTAAAAATTTCGACTTTTTTAAAACTATTTACAGTTTTTCAAAATGTTAACTATCGAAATTTTCAATTTTTTTTGAAACTTTCGACATTTCAAAATTTTGTCTTGTTAAGCCAAAGCTGTTTTAGAAAACCTAATTTTAAGCTTATAAAAGAAAGTGCCGACAGTTTTTTAACATTCAATAATACCGTTTGTCACCCGCCTTTAGGACTTAAAAATGCGTCTTGTTTCGACACTTTTTTTTAAGTTTTTCGAAAATTTCGACTTTTTAAACGTTGCCTAGTTCGAGCAAAATTGTTTTTCAAAACCCAATTTTTGGCATGTAAAAGAAAATTTCAAATTTCAATGTTCAGTTAAATATTCTTTTTCACCCCGCTTGAGGTTAACCCCGTACGTGTTTAGTGATTGCTTTCATGTATTTTTTATATAGAAACTTTCAGAAAAAATGTTTAGAAAAGAACCCTGAAATTTCTCCAAAAATTTCAACATTTTGGGAAAAAAACGAAGAAATTAAAAAAAAGTTAATTTGAAGTTGAAGTTATATTGACTTACAAGAAAAAATGAACCTTCTAAATTTCAACTTTTTTTGCGATTTGATATTTCGCTAAAAATAAACTTACCACTACTGTAGAACCGAAGAAAAGTCTGAATCGAAATTTCCAATTTTTCTAGAACTGTTATTTTTATTTGTTAAATTTATTCTTGGAATTGCCAAGTAGATTGAAATTTAAAGATTAACCTCAAAATTTGGAGCAAAAGCAGACATTTTTAGAAAAAAGTTAAAATTTGTTATTTGTATATAAAATTTTTTAAAAAATAGTAATGTCGCAATCAATGAAAAAAAAACAATTTTTAAAAATAAATTAATTGTCAAAAATATTATCAAAATTTCGACTTTTTAAAGTAGGACTCATTGAAATTTTCAAAGATGAGTTAACATTTCTAGAAAAGTCTAAATTTCGAAATTAAAAATAATCAACATCTTTAAAAAAATAACTGACAATTTAATGTTCTAATTATAATTTTTTTCTAGTTATTTTAAAGTTCCCAGAGAAACTTCAAAGATCAAATACTTCAGCTTGTGATTAAAATTCACATTTTGGGAATTTATGTGTAATTGAACTGCAAGTTTTTTTTTTCGTAATTTGTTTCAAAACTTCGAACAATTTTTTAAAAACAGAAATTTGTTTTACTATTTCTTTAATTTTGAGTTTTAATTCGACATTTTTCTCAAAAAGTTTATATACAAAAGGAAAAAAAAATCAGTTTTAAAAAATATATATTTCAGGCTCGGGAAAGTTTCTAAAAAACAGATAAAATTCATTATTTAATTCACAAAATTGTGATTTTCCTCGAAACTTTGCATTTTCGAATTTTCCTAAAGTTAAGATTTCTGCTGGAGGTTCATTGAGAAGCAACAGAGGTGGTTTATGTTATTAATTTTTCGAACTCATTTGCTTTTACACAATTTTAACACAAACGTCGTCGCAGCGCCCCCTCTAGTTTTAGCTACTAGCCGCCACTGTTCCCTCTGTCTCTCGTCCCAGAATTTTGCACAACTTGAACCGGGTTACATATACTATATAGTTTGGAAACCTATTGGGCGTAATTATTAACAAATTGTAAACAAACTTACTTAAAACGAAAGTCAAAAGAAGAAAAGTCAATTTAAACTGCTAACAAATAAAAGAGAAAACGTGTTTTAACGAAACCGGTAGTTAAATATGTTCAAATGGATAAACCCTGTTGTAAAACAAAGTATTTGCCATAAATTAGAAATTTAATAAACATCGCATGTACATCGTTATTTTAAATAAGTACGCCAAATATCTCCTACAAAACGACAATAAATTATATATTTTTTTACAATTGCAAAATCGTAATGACCTTGTTCAGGTCATTATTTGGCAAATTAACCAATATAATGATTAACTAACAACGTTTTAATCTGTACATGGTTAGGATTTTGACCTTTATATACACGCTTTATCCAGATAAAATAACAAAAAAAGCGAAATCGAACTTACCCCAAAACAACAAATAGGTAACCCTCAAAGGAAACAAGAAGAAATATCTAATGAAGAACCCACATATCCAAAGCATCGTCAACTTCCAACTGATAAATTCATAGTGCCTATTTGTCCGAATAAGTAGATTCCAATTCTTCAGTTCCTCAGTTTCAAACCTCGAAGTAACCTGATCTTCAATAATGGCCTCCACCCCAACTTTAATATAATCGAAGATGTGCGATAAATCAAACTTGTAATTTTCCTGAAAATTTTCTATCAATTTCCTGTTAATTTCCTGAAACATTTAGATTGTTACAGTCTGTAGTTCCTCATCGATTTCTTGCTTCTTCGTATCTAGTTGTTGTTTCTTCGTGGGCGGTTCAGGGATCAGTACTAGGTTGTCATCTCTACTGATGACGGTGGTATTTGATACGAAGCCGTTGGCCGCTTGGCCGTTTATTTTGATTTGGTTTTCGGGTTTTTTGGTTTTGTCGCCTTCGAGCTGGTCATCTTCGCTGTCTTCCTCTTGCAACCGCTTCTTTTGGGCTGATTCTATATTCATCCTCCCATACTGAAACAGTACAACATATTCATTTTCCACAGAAAAGCAATCATCTTTGTAAGTGAGAACACTAATTAAAGTTAGCTTTCTGAACTTAAAATAAATATCAATTTAGGGGCCTTCCTATAGAAAAAATTGACTTGAAAGTTTATTTAATTTATCCTGTTTTTTATCGTCCTGTTTTTACGGGATATTACACAAAATCTGCTAAAGCAAATCTTTTTTTATAATACAATGATAAAATTAAACAATAAAAGCTGCGTAAGTGCGAAAAATTGATAATTATTTTATCCATAAATTGATTTTCAGCAAAAACGAATTCATTCCAGGCACAATGCAAAAAGTCCTGGGTTTCTTTAGGGGTCTTTTCAGGTTGAGAAGTTATGGTCAATATCCTTAGTCTGTCCATTATTTGCCAAATTATACCCCAACTTAAGCAAATATCCCTAATTCTAGAATTTGTTACTTCTTTTTCAATCAACTTTCTCGCATTAACATTTTTTGTTGTCAAAAACCAATAACAGGGCTTGCAGAGAATGCTTTTGCAGTTCCCAAAAATCTACTCGCATTTTCTGTACGTTGACTATTTCCGAAGTTATTGATTACCAAAGTCGAAAGTGATTTTTGGCTTTTGAACGACAATAACTCGGCGAAAAATCATCGTACAGAGCTCCAAGACCACTCAAATTAAAGTTAATTGAATTATTCAGATTAATCTAGAACTGTATATGGGGACCTCTGGAAAAAATTATTGAAGTCCGTGGACTTTGTAAAGCTAAGCTAATTTGGAAAAATGTCGGTCTATAGTTTTCCCACGATTGGGCAGAAAGTGCTGACGTTAAACATTTTTGAAATGGAGACCTGAAAACTAAAAACTAGAAGCTTTAATTTGCTTTTTTTATTTTTTTCTGTGGCCACTTTTCTTCGAGTAATCGCCTCTTAAATCGTCTAGTAATTAAGAATTTTTTTACATCTGTTTTCCGTATCTTTATGCATTTTAGTGATAATTGATTCGACTCGAAATTAAACTTTACTAAAGTAATCGTAAAAAACCGTTTGTTGTATATTGTTCACTTTATGATAGGAAGTTATTATAATTGGTTAAATTAGGAAAAACTATTTACGAATATTTATGGCATTATTTATTATTTTACATTAAACAAAAATGCAATAATTCCTCTAGTTGTAAATAACTTCACATGAAACTAACTTTAAACAAATGAGTTTGGCATAAAACATGCGAATTCATTTAAATTTTAAAACGGTACATGTTTGTGGCAAATAAAACGCGGTAAAACATGGACTATGATCCTTGTTTAAATATTCAAATGCAAAGGCGGAAAATTACCCATATCAGACTTAGGGGATAATGCAAATATGGATAGATAATAATATTATAACATAAAATAGAATATTATAACGTAAAATAGAATAATATAACGTCAAATAGAAGGCCAGGCGCTCGAGATAGAAATGAACTAGAGCAAAATTGAAAATTAACAGAAACATTTCAAAGTATACTCAATTTTGAAAAATTAACGATAATTTCAAGATTAAAACGACAACTTCATAAACCAGTTTCAGATTTGTACAATTTTGAAAGAAAGATGGAATTTTGAAAATAAACTCGAATCGAGAACATTGTCGAATTTTAGCCAAGTCGAAATTTCCTATAAAGAGCCCAATTAAAATAAAAATAGTTACTCAGAATGGAATAAAAATTTTGAAACAAAGTTCAATCTGGACAAAAACAAAAGTCAAAATTACGAGAAAAATGAAGAAATCTTTAAATAAAATAGAATTTTGTGGAAAAATAGAAGAAGAAGAATAAAGTTCAATCTGGACAAAATTATGAGAAAAATGACAAAATCTTTAAATAAAATTGAATTTGGTTGAAAAATTTTTCACAAAACCACACAAATGTCTGGAAAAAAGTTGCGATACTTTGACATTAAAGTCAATTTTCAGGAAATATCCTTTTTGGAGAAAATTGACATAAAGGTCAAAAATTTTAGTCATTTTAGTAAAATTTTAGGAAGATTTATAAAATTTTGAAAATAAACTCGAATCGAGAACATCGTCGAACCTTAGAAGTCAAAATTTTCTAAAGAAAACCAAATTTAAAAAAAGAAAAAAGTCGATTCGTTAGAATAAAATAAAAAAGTTGAAACATATTCAATTTGGACCAAAAAAGGCAAAATTACGAGAAAAATGAAGAAATCTTTAAATAAAATTCAATTTTGTAAAATTATTTTGAAAGAAACTTCGACATTTCCCAATCAAGTTAAATTTCAATACAAAACGTTAAATCAAAGTTTCGAGAACAAGATAAATTTAAAAAAATTAAAATGTAAAAAAAAAGATCGAATTTTGTCTCAAAAATTGGAGAACTTCGGAATAAAACACAAATTTTGAAAATAAACTTCGAAACTTTGACAAAATTGTCGAACTTTATTTAAAAAGGCAGAAATTTCCCAGAAAAAATGTTATTTTTTCAGAATGAAACTTAAAAAATTAGTATAATTTCTACAAAATTATGAACAATATGAAGAAATATGAAAAAACTGAATATAAAGAGTCGAAATTTCGAGAAAAAATCGAAATTTCTCAAAGAAAATTAAATTTTTATCAAAAAAGTCAAATGTTGGCAATAAATGAAACATGGTTTTCTAAAAATTTGATTTCGAAATTTCGATATTTTTCGCTAACATGAAGTCAAAATATTTACCTAGTTTTCCACCATTTGAACGATCGAAATTTCGTTAAAAAAAAGTCGAAATTTCGAGTAGAATACGAATTCTACTCGAAATTTCGACTTTTTTCTGTCAATTTTCAATTTGACTTCTTTTCTCTGCAGACAAATTCAAAATAACAATTTTCAAGAGAGTCCGATTCTGAATAAAATGTAAAACTTTGAAAGAAAAGACGAATGTTGAAAAACAAATTTGAAACTTTGAGGAAATCATGAAATGTCCCCAAATAAAATCTAAATTTTAAGAAAAAAACTGAATTTTTCAGAATAAAATAAATCTTGAATGATTTGCGATAAATTGGAATTTTGAAAAAAAAATCGAAATTTTGAGATAAAATTCGACATTTATAGAAGATCAAATCCTTCATTTTGATAACAATATTAAATCTTGAGAATGAATCGAACGAGAACTAGATGAACTTGAAAATATTTAACCTTTTCGAAAAAGTGCAATTTTGTAAGAAAATCGAAATTTTGAGAGATAAAATTCGACATTTCGAGAAGATCGAATTTCCTACTTTGATAACATCGAATCTTGAGAATGGATTGAACAAGAACAAGACGAACTTGAAAATATTTGAGATGTTCATAAAAAGTGCAATTTTGTCAAAAAATCGAAATATTTGAGAGATAAAATTCGAAATTTCGAGAAGATCGAATTTCCCACTTTGATAACAACATCGAATCTTGATAACGAATTAAACGAGAACAAGACGAACTTAAAAATATTTAAAATTTACGAAAAAGGGCAATTTTGTCAAAATATCGAAATTTTGTGAGATAAAATTCGAAATTTCGAGAAGATCGAATTTCCCACTTTGTTAACAACATCGAATTTGAGAATAAATTGAACGAGAACAACACGAACTTAAAAATACTTAAAATTTTCGTAAAAGTGCAATTTTGAGAAAACAATTGAAATTTTGAAACAAAATTAGAAATTTCGAGGAGATCGAGCTTCCCACTTTGATAATAACATGAAACCTTGAAAATAAATTAAACGAGAACAACACGAACTTTAAAATATTTAAAATTTGCGAAAAAATGCAATGTTAAGAGAAAAAAATCGAAATTTTCAGATAAAAATCGAAATTTTGAGATAAAATTTGAAATTTGGAAAAGATTGAATTTCCCAGTTTGATAACAACATCGAATCTTGTGAATGAATTGAACGGAAACAACTAAAATTAAAAGTATTTAAAATTTTCGAAAAAAATGCAATGTTAAGAGAAAAAATCGAAATTTTCAGATAAAAATCGAAATTTTGAGATAAACTTTGAAAGTTTGAGAAGATCGAATTTCTCAGTTTGATAACAATATCGAATCTTGAGAATGAATAGAAACGAGAACTAGATGAACTTGAAAATATTTAACATTTTCGAAAAAGTACAATTTTGTAAAAAATCGAAATTTTGAGAGATAAAATTCGAAATTTCGAGAAGATCGAATTTCCCCCTTTGATAACAACATAGAATCTTGAGAATGAATTGAACGAAAACAAGAAGAACTTAAAAATATTTAAAATTTTCGAAAAAGTGCAATTTTGAGAAAACAATCGAAATTTGAAACAAAATTAAAAATTTCGAGGAGATCGAGCTCCCCACTTTGATAACAACATCGAATCTTGAAAATGAATTGAACGAGAACAACACGAACTTAAAAATATTTAAAATTTTCGAAAAAAATGTAATTTTAAGAGAAAAAAATCGAAATTTTCAGATAAAAATCGAAATTTTGAGATAAAATTTGAAATTTCGAGAAGATCGAATTTCTCAGTTTGATAACAACATCAAATCTTGATAACGAATTGAACGAGAACAAGACGAACCTAAAAATATTTAAAATAATACGGAAAAGGGCAATTTTGTCAAAAAATCGAAATTTTGGGAGATAAAATTCGAAATTTCGAAAAAATCGAATTTCCCACTTTGATAACCTTGATAATCTTGAGAATGAATTGAAGGAGAACAACATGAACTTAAAAACATTCAAAATTTTGAAACAAAATTAGAAATTTCGATGGGATCCAGGTCTCCACTTTGATAACAACATCGAATCTTGAGAATGAATTGAACGAGAATAACACGAACTTAAAAATATTTAAAATTTTCGAAAAGGTGCAATTTTGAGAAAACAATCGAAATGTTGAAACAAAATTAGAAATTTCGAGGAGATCCAGCTCCCCACTTTGATAACAGCATCAAATCTTGAAAATGAATTGAACGAGAACAACACGAACTTAAAAATATTTAAAATTTTCGAAAAAATGCAATATTAAGAGAAAAAATCGAAATTTGCAGATAAAACTCAGAATTTTCAGATAAAATTTGAAATTTCGAGAAGATCGAATTTCTCAGTTTGATAACAACATCGAATCTTGAGAATGAATTGCACGAGAACAAGACGAACTTAGGAATATTAAAAAAAATCGATAAAATGCAATTTTCGGGATAAAAATCAAAATTTTGAGATGAAATTCGAAATTTCGAAAATACCAAATTCCCCACCTTGACAACAACATCGAATCTTGAGAATGAATTGAACGAGTACAAGAAGATTCTTAAAATATTTAAAATGTTCAATTTTGAGAAGAAACTCGAAATTTTGGGATAAAATTCGAAATTTCGACAAGATCGAATTTCCCACTTTCATAACAACATTGAATCTTGAGAATCAATTGAATGAGAATAGGACGAACTTAAAAATTATTCAAATTTTCGAAAAAGTGCAATTTTGACAAAAAAAATCGAAATTTTGAAGACAAAATTCGAAACTTCGAGAATATCCAACACACCACTTTGATAACAACATCAAATCTTGAGAATGATCTGAACGAGAACAAGACAAACTTAAAAATATTTAAAATGTTTGAAAAAGTGCATTTTTGAGAAAAAAATCGAAATTTTGTGATAAAATTCGAAATTTTAAGAAGATCCAATTTCCCACTTAGATAACAACATCGAATCTTAAAAATGAATTGAACGAGAACGAGACGAACTTAACAATATTTAAAATTTTCGAAAAAGAGTATTTTTAGGAAAAATTACACAATTTCGAAAAAAACCAATTTTGAAAATAAACCCGAAATGTTGATAAAATTGACGAACTTTAGGAAAATCAGAATTTCCCAGAGTGCATATTTTAAGCAAAAAAATTAAACTTTGACAACAACCGCATTCGAAAAAGGGACTTCGAAGAGAAAAAATGAAATTTTGCAGAAATGACCCCGAATTTGGAAAAATAAAAACGTGGACATTTAAAAAAGTTCGCAATTTCAAAAACAAGCCGCATCAAAACACACTAAGCTTTCAGAAAAATTCGCATTGGCAAAAATAGTAAAACAACTTCGAAAATAAAAACGAATTTAAAATAACTCCTAACTTCGAAAAAAATGTCAAGTGAAAAGACGAAATTTTGAGAAAAATGTTACATGAGAAGTCGAAAATTCGAGAAAAATGTTAAGTGAGACGTTGTAATTTCCCAAACAAATCCAATTTAAAAATAAAATAAGTTGTTGGAATAAAAAGGTCAAATTGTCGAAAAATTTTCGTCAGAAAAGTCAAAATTTGGAGAAACATAAAATGTCGAAATTTGGCCAACAAGTCAAATTTGCAGGAAGTTGAGAGATTTGAGTCCAAATTTTCGTTACTAAAAATTTAGAATTGTGAAAGGAGTAACTGGCGAAAAAAAGCCAATAAAACATGAATGAAAATAAAAATACTTGGGCAAAGAAGATACAAAGAATATCTAAAAGTAAAAGTTTCTATTTTTTTGAAAATGTCCAAATTTATCTCAAAAGTGAAAGTTTACATTTGTTTGTGGCTCAATTGCCAAAACTGAAGTCGAACTTTCGGGATTAGTGACCAAATTTTAAGATTAAATTCGGAAATCCAACAAAGATAAAAATTTTGAGTATTAATCTTAAATCGGATTTTTTTAATTTTATGACTTTTTATCAACGATGTATTTTTATTATTTTATCTGTATACTTAATTTTATACAAAATAATGCGGATGCCTCCACAGTACACGTGAATGATACTCAAAAAAAGTTTGTGAACCGCTCAGTTTAGGTTCAACAATTAAAATGATCAATAAATTAATAAATGACCGACAAATCTCTTTGAAATTATAATGTACTATACCTCGAAATATAAAAACTGAAAGCATAAAAATGAAATAAAAAAATTAACATGGTTCGGACAAAAATTGCATCATTAAATAAACTTGTGTCATTCAAGTATCTTCTACAGACATTATTAAATTGTAATTAGTGTAAAAAAAAGTAGTTTCTTCAGGCCAATATTACGAAATAACATTTTAGTTAGAAGCGTAACTTAGAGAGAAGAAATTTAATTATATATTACATGAAAAAACCGGTAGACTGATATTTGATTGTTTGATAATGATAAAACCAGACCAAGAGTCAGCAAGCTTGGACTTTGAACTATTTCACGTAGCTGGGGCATTTTAATCACGTTTTTTCAGAATGATTTAAACGTACTCAACAGCGAATTCTATTATATAACGTAGTCAAACTTATAAACAGAAAGCTACGTAACTTTAACGAGAAATAGTCATACTAGAACTAGCCCTCTAGTCCCAAATTTTTAGGCTGTAACTCGAAGAAAAATGTCAGCCATGATCAATCAGAAATTGTTGATTCTTCTGAACTCAGAATCTGAAAACTAGAAACCTGGGGCTTTAATTTGCTTTGTTCCATTTTTACCTAAGGTGAATGTCACCTAAACAGTTGGGTTTTTACACCCTTAATTTCTACTCTTATAAGTACGAATTTTATAAAGTCGAAGTTTAGAAAAATTCACAATTACCAAATTATTAGATTTTCAGGTTTCAAGTCAAATTAAAAAACCGTTGGTCCGGCCCCAAAATCTGGCCAATAACACCATCAAATACATTTGTACCATAATATTTTTTGTTAACATTTGCTCTTAATAAACAAGTGCTTAAAATAACAATAACTTGTATATTTTATCTTCTGATAAAACCAACAATAAATCTGACATTGATTATTATATTTTTCGATAAGATATTGAATTATATTTTCATAAATCAATAAATCGATGTAATAATGACCAAATATCAAAAAATAGCACTTTTACAGCTTTAACACGTACTAAATATTCCGTGTTATTCAATAGCCTGCGTTTAACAACTAAGTAATGACCAAAGTAATTATACGCTGCACTTAAACGTTATCAAAGGCTGATAAAATTCGCTACTTTGTTTACTTAATGGCGGAAAATTACACCTTTTCATTTAATCAAATACAATTCGAAGGGGTCAAAGATAAAACGTACACGCGTTTCACGACAGGATCTTTGTCCCCGAAGCGAGAATCTCGCCCGAAATTCGTTTTTATTCAAAACGACTTTGACCCCTAAAAGTGCTTTATTATTATTAACATTCGCGCGTCCGCATTATCTATGCTAATTACGGATTTTAAGAACCAAAACGTGCATAGAACCACCTACAATATGTCAATATGACCAGAGAATTCTTGTAATTCAGGATTCCATTTTTTTTTATTTTTTAAGTTGTTTTAATTCCGACACGGTTTTTATCAAAATATTAATCACGAACTAGATATTGATTTAATTTGAAGGTATTCTCTAACTCAATCTGTTCGTTTCTTGGTTTGTATTTGCAAATGTAATAAATAAAAAACTATTAAACAAATTCGAGGGGTAAACAGCTTACGTAAAAAACTCGATAAATGCTGTTACAAAGAGAACCCAGAACAAGCTTCTGGTCCTTTATAAAGTCGATAATTATACAATATTTATAACAATATGACAAACTTGCTCCAGCTTAACGATCGCAGTGAAGGGAAATAAGTGACAACTGAATTAAATTGAAAAGGTCCTTTGTAATTAAAATTGATCTTTTTTAACATTTCCATGCACAGTAAAGATATTCCTCCCATTACCAAGGACTCGAAAGCTTCCCTGAATTTGTTTCACGATAATTCATCTATTTAAATGTATTGAGTGTGCAGTACCAACTTTCTCCAAGGAATTTATGACTAAATAACCGTAGAGTGATTGCTCTACGTCTAGCGTGACCAATTTTAGAATCACCATCAGACGTGAGCCGCTTAATGAAAGCAAAAAAAAACCCTCAACAATTGCAAAATTTCACGCATTCCAAATAAAAATGTCTAGGTTAGAAAAGCTCAAGATACGAAATAGTAAAACTTTTTCACTCACCTCGAAAATCTTCAATAAAATCCTAACGTATAACCTTCTAACTCCCAAGGATTTTCCAATTGAAGCCAAGAATACGATGCACAATAAAGTCATCAAAAAGGGCGTCACAAGAATTGATGTGAAGAGATACACTGTTGAGAGTATAGTCATCATGTTCACCATTATTTTAAAACTTAATTTACTTAAAATTATTCAATAAAAACACAAAAGTCTTAATTATACTTTTCGTAACGCTTTATCATCACTGAACACTTATTCTTGCTCTACTTAGAGCAACATCATTTTGTTAGATTCAAACGCGGTTTATGCAAATTAATCCACTTTTTCAACGTACACGAGCTGAATTTGCACAAGTACGACCTGATGATCACTGTTTTTAATCATTCCTCACTTTTTTCTTTAAATGGAATAAAAATTGGGCTTGCGTATTTAAAAGTAGTTATATTTAATTGTGACGTTATGACGTTGACGATGTCAAGACCGGTAACTACGCAGTAGTTCTAATTCGAAATACAAAACCCATCCACAGTTTTATATATTTAAAGCCTAAAACATATTCTTTAACGTTATAAACAATTAAAAAAACACATATACAGAATTCCTTTAGCGAATTATTAATTTGATAAATTAGTATAAAAATATGTAAGTAGCTAGTAAGAACTGAGGCGTAGTTCAATAGAACAATGAGATAACCAAATTGACAATTTCAAGTTCTATGAACTATTCAGTGTTGCCGTAGCACGGTAATTACCGTATATGTACGGTAATTCTTACAAAAGTACGATGTACGGTCCAAATACCAATAACTTACCATAAAATACGGTAATTTACGTTGTACTATTTAGTAACGAGTATGTTAAATAATTCACCAATATTATTTTACTCACAGTTCTACAACTTACAACCAAGTAAAAAATTTGCGCCGTGGCATCTCGTGATAAATAGTTTGATTTTGCACGTTTTTTCTTCTACTTTAAAGATTATTATTAATATTTAAATTACTTAATCATCACTAGAAAGATCCGAGATTTATTTTATTTTTTACTTTGTTTTTTATTTGTGTATTTTTGATTTTTTACGAAAGTGATTTATTTTAAAAATTTACTTTAAAAATTTAGGGTTTAAAGACGAAATTTAGACTTTTTTTTGAAATCCCCAAAGTACAGTGGAAATTTCGACTTCTTTCTCAAAATTGCGACTTTAATCTTAAAATTTCTACTTATTTCGCGAAATTTCGACTTTAATCTCGAAATTTCGACATTTCTGTCTTCTATGCTTAGGTTAGACAGATGACAGTAGCGCCCCACCACACCCCTGCGTTCAATATTGACAGTTGACAGTAGAGTGCGTTCAGTAATTTCAACTTTTGGTAACCAAAATTTCGACTTCTTATTCGAAATTTCAAGATTTAAACCGAATGTTTAAGAAAAAAATCAAAATTCGAGTTTAAAATCGACAATTCGACTTTAATTTTGAAATTTCGACTTTTAACTCGAAATTTCAACTTATTTCTCGACATTTCGATCTAAGCCTTAGCATTGAAAAGAAATTTCGAGTTTAAAGTAGAAATTTCGAGTTTAAAGTCGAAATTTCTAGATTAAAGTTGAAATGTTGACTTTAATCTCAGGATTTAGAGGGGAGAAATTCAAAATTTCGTCATTAAAATGGAAATTTTGATTTAAAACTGGAAATTTCCAAAAAAATGTTTTTCAAATTGATGTTCTTTTTACACCTCTGTATTGTTTACTTGAAAGAAAAGTAAATAAAATTTTTTTATACAGTCTGCAAAAAGTTTTCTAATCTAGTGTGCTGCTGTCATTTTTTGTCATGTTAACGTATGTCCTTACTTAATTGATATTTTAAATAGACAGGTGAATAAACATAACCTTAAAAAACTATTTTATTGATCCGATGTTACAGTGGAAGAAAAATATTTTATTGTTGAATTCTACTTTCGAGAAGTCCAAAATAGCAATAGTGAACGGACCTTTTCTATTCCTGATAGTACTGCAGAGTTTTTATGTCAAGGTTAAATGCCATTTTGGTTAGTATGAATCAAGTAAGGAACATACGTGAACATGCCAAAAAATGACAGCAGTACACTAGATTAGAAAATTTTTATACACTCGATAGGTCCTAAGCTCGATAGTTTTGTACTGTATGGATTAATCTGTATGTTACGTGTTTACTAAATAAAAATGTTTAAAACTTGTTCACTAAATAAAAAGAGACTAGTAAGAGACTAGTAACAGGTAATAAAGTAACGTACAGTAATTTTAGTGAAAATACACAGATTTTAAATGCGTATGGACGAAATTTTAGCTTTTAATACGTGGCAACCCTGGAACTGTCCAATTTAATCAAGTTTGGTGGTATTCTGTGATCAAGTCTTTGGATTACAAAACGGCTCCGTATTTTCAATTTCCACCTAATCAGTTGGACCAAGCTCAAATTAAATACATATAAAATGGCTGATTTAGCGCCCCCTGTTCGTGTGTCGCCCCTAATTAGGGTAAGTTTTGCTTATACATATTTGCTGTTACATAACCCCCTAACCTTATTTCTTTCGTCTTTCAGTTTGGAAGATGGAGCTTGTTGGCTGGTGGAATTTTATATGGGGTATTCCACCAAAGCAGGTTATCCAGGAAAGAAGCCGCCATTAGGAAAGTTGAAGGCGAGCAGAAGAAAATCCGCGATGCGAAAATAGCCGCCGAGAAGAAGGCTGCCTCAGATCGTGAAATCAAAGAACTCGAAGCTCTTGCTAATATTAAGTAGGTCTTTGTAAATAATTGTTCAGTGTTAGCTAGTTTACCATAATAATATAATAAAGTAATAAGAAAATTGTGTCTTGTTTAATTTCCTTTTTTTTTTCTTCTTCTATCTTGTTTTGATGGAATATTTATCGCTGTCGCCAAGTTTTTTGGGCATTTGTATTGAATTATTTTGTAACTTTTGGTTAAGTTCTTGACGTACTGAGGAGCAATTGGACAGGTGAAACTTAATATATTGTATCTGGCATTATCTTTTCCATTGTAACTTCAGTGTGGTTTCCAGGACTGGCTTTTTTCTTATATATTTTAATCTTTCAAGTTATTCTTTTCTCGTTTTTAGTACTCATAGATAAAATTATCTCTTAATAAACATAGTATAAAGCATTTTATCCAAAATTATTTACGATATAACCTTATGTAGTAATAGGTAGGCCACACTAAATGTACAGAAGTGTAAAAACAGTGGTGTTTTTATAGTCAGGCAACTTATTATACACAGAGTGTGTATTATGAAAAGCCGACCATGAATGACTTTAACATATCATTTGCATGTTAATTACGCGTTTTATCTATCATATTTATATTAAATTTCTTAATTTCAAGTTTACTATGCTTAATTACTTAATTATTAAATATGTAAAAAGTGAACAATTTGTCCTTAGATTAATTTTTAGCCAAAACAACAAATTTTTAATTAAAATAATGCAATCGTTTCTAACAGAATTAAAAAAAAATCGTAGCACTTTGATATTTTCAGGATTTCTTTGGGATTCTTTGAGGTTGAAAAGTTCCGGTCAATATCCTTAGTGTACCCATTATTTACAAAGTTACACCAAATGAAGCGAATATCCCCAATTACTGAATTTTTTTCATTTTCAATCAACTTTCTCGTACTAGAAATTTTTTACCGAAAAACTACTACCTAGCACTTGTAGAGAAGGCTTTGCAGTTTTCAAAACCCTACTTGCATTTTTTGTACGATCGTTATCTCCCGTGTTATCGATTACCAAAATAGACATGAGTTTTTTGTTTTGAGCGACGATAACTTCCGTAAAAAATCGTCGTAGAGAGCCTGGCGGCCACTCAAATTGAAGACAATTAAATTATCTAGAAAAACCCTGAAACGCTTTGAAGATAAAACTGAAAAACTGGTTCTGAATTTAAATAAATATTTTCGATATTTGTTCCTTGAGTCCACCGATTCTAAATTTTTAGTTATTTATTTTTTTACTTAAATTTAAATTTAATAAACTATTTGGAACTAGAATCTTTTGATTTTATAGTAAAAATTTCAATTTGACGTGAGATTTCTTGAAAAAAAAAGTTTTTGAAATGTCGAATTTAAATTCGAATTTTCGACATTAACTTTTAAGTGCTACTAACTTTCTGTTAGTTAGTTGATTAGTTTACTCTACCAAATCGGTTGCAAGGTCAAATTATTTTAGTTTACTCCCGAATTGTATCTCCAAATCTAGTAGTTTTACGTTTGTCTCGTTCTACGATCCTGATAAAAGTAACCTTCGCCTTCACAGAGTTTTAAATATCATCCTACGTCAAATCTTTTTAAAAAGGACATTATTTGATTGTACTAATCCAATTATCCGAGTTGGCGAAGAGAGAGTGGGATCAGACATACACGGAGATCAAGTTAGCTGATTATCATTTATATGAATAAAGGTTGCGTGATGACCTCAAACTGGCTTCACCATATTTAGCCATGGCTGGTGTTGTATTACAAACAAGTAGAGAAAAGTCGATATTATTGCGGATGAGTCATTGCGTATGTAATTCCAAAAAAAGCACGACAACAATAATCGATTAAAATAGTCTCACAAAAAAATATCCGCTTAAGCGGAAACTAATGTCGAAATATGAAATAGATGATTAAAAACGCACTTAATACTGTAATGTTTGTAGATATTATTGTAATTTTGTATGTACGAAATTTAGGGAGTGTCCAGAGAAAATACGTAGAATGTAGAAATAATTGAGGGTAATTGAATTTTGGCTCGTATTATAACGTCCATTCATTTGTAGCAAGACTGAACAAAATTATTCTATTCACTTTTTAAAACACTATAAATTATGCTTTTAAGCGAAGTATTATTTTGTGAATCAAAAGGTTTTATTCTGATCTAGTGTGCTGCTGTCATTTTTTGCCATGTATGTTCGTTACTTATGCTTTTAGGCGGGGTATTATTTTATGAATCACCCGTTAACTCATTAATACATAAATAATACTTTAACTGAACAGTTGAGTGAATAATATTCAATTAATTTAGAAAACAAATGATGTGCACGAACTCTTCAATCACGTTAATTAAACTCTCTTCTTTATAAGAGATAATTATATTACAAATTATGATAATTTGAATAAAAATGCATTGAAGATAGGTCATCGACATATAAGAGCTCTTCCGGCATTACAAAGAAATTCCATAAATAAAATAAGAACACCGATGCTTGGAAATGCATTCTAAATTTAGAACATCTGTCTACACAGGACGAGTTACATATTTTCGTCTACCGTCTAGCCCTTTATATTCCAAGCGGATTTCTGCAACACTATTTTAAAAATTTATTAATCTGTATATTTATATACGTCTATAAAAATTACAGTTTATATTTATGACTTTTGTCATAGATTATTGCAATATTCAATCAATCTCAAGAGATTATCGAGTTATCTACTAAATATTAAATATTCTCGAATAAGTCGAACTCATTACATATTTGAGGGGATTTAACTTAATTATAATCACATTTGCAGCCAAGGTAATTTGAATTATGTCACCCGTATTTTGTTCAACACTTTTAACCGGCTTTTTACCGATGTTTATTCGATGATATGCGAAGTCGGCCATACAAATGCAGATGTTCGCGAAAACTCTATGAATCATCCAAATATCAACAATTCCAGCACAATGTAATCAATAGTCAATAATAATCAGTAAACGCATTCCACCTATCTATTTGTTACCACTTTTTTATGTTCGAATTAGCGATTTTCAATCAATTTTTAAATATTCGTGGGAGAGAGATGGCGAATTTACCCGCCGTCAGTTCCGTTTTCCGTTACACATTCAAAAGGAGGGGACCAATCGCAGTCGCTGGTGCTAGGCGTTGGTTGGTGACGTCACGTAAACTATAAATAGCAACCGAGAATTGAAAATCGACAATTCGTTTGGGAAAGCTGCATCACTAGCTTGTCTAAACGTTAATCCACGTCTTTGTGCTTTTTGTCCTGTGTTGTGAATCAATTCATCAAACAAAATGGTAAGTAATATTCGGCAAACGTTTTACTAATGCTTGTAAACGTAAATTCGAGCGGGTATCCACGAAAATTAAATATTAGTTTGAAGAATATTTTAAAACGTGTACAAGCTGGACGCCATTTTGGGCATTACATTCCACCGGTATTTTAACGGTTTTTCAAGGTTTGTTTTAACGTTTTTCCCAATTAATTAAAACTCTTTTCATCGTTACTTAGCCCGTGACTAATATTTAAAACGTATCGATCGAAAATTTATGAGTCATCAGTGCGAAGTCAAATTAAGTATTATAGCCCCCATTAAATATTCATGGTTTGTCGGGGTTGAAAACGTGAATTATTTCCAAGGGCGGCCACACATGCACGAAATTAAGATTAGGTTTGCAAACCCGTGCCGCACACGTACAGATTCCTGGCTTTTGTTAGAAATGCGTTCATTTTATTACTCGAATTACTGAGAAATTTGACCGGAATTCAGTACATATGCGGCCAACTTGTCAGCAGAAAAGAATTGTGGGTCGCCGCACATGATTGAGATCTAGTTTTTGAATCAAAAATTCAGAATCCGTGCTGCATACGCACGAATTCCTGGCGTGTCACAGAAATGCGTTGATTTTAGTGCCCGAATCTCAATTCCTGATTCGAAAACCTATCCGGATTCAATATGTATGCGGCCCCATGAATGAAAATTGCGATTGATGCGATTTTACAAAAATATGTGGACATGACCCCCTATAAAAAATGTCTGTTATTAATTACTTATTTTATTTTTCAGCGTGAATGTATCTCAGTCCATGTTGGCCAAGCCGGTGTCCAAATTGGTAATGCCTGCTGGGAATTGTACTGTTTGGAGCATGGCATCCAACCCGACGGTCAGATGCCATCTGACAAGACCGTTGGAGGAGGAGATGACTCCTTCAATACCTTCTTCAGTGAAACTGGAGCAGGCAAACACGTCCCTAGGGCCGTATTTGTCGATTTGGAACCCACTGTCGTCGATGAAGTCAGAACTGGCACCTACAGGCAACTATTCCACCCTGAACAACTGATCACCGGAAAGGAAGATGCCGCCAACAACTACGCCCGAGGTCACTACACCATCGGCAAAGAAATTGTCGACTTGGTTTTGGACCGCATCAGGAAATTGGCCGACCAATGCACAGGACTTCAAGGTTTCCTAATTTTCCACTCCTTCGGTGGTGGTACTGGGTCTGGTTTCACCTCGCTTTTGATGGAGAGATTATCTGTGGACTATGGCAAGAAATCTAAATTGGAATTCGCCATCTACCCAGCTCCTCAAGTTTCAACAGCCGTCGTTGAACCTTACAACTCTATTTTGACCACCCATACCACCTTAGAGCACTCAGACTGCGCCTTCATGGTTGATAACGAGGCTATTTACGACATCTGCAGACGTAACTTGGACATCGAACGCCCAACCTACACCAACTTGAACAGACTCATCGGCCAAATTGTATCTTCTATTACCGCTTCTTTGAGATTCGATGGTGCCTTGAACGTTGACTTGACTGAATTCCAGACCAACTTGGTACCATACCCACGTATCCACTTCCCCTTGGTTACCTATGCCCCAGTCATTTCCGCTGAGAAAGCCTACCATGAGCAGCTTTCTGTTGCTGAAATCACCAACGCTTGCTTTGAACCAGCCAACCAGATGGTGAAATGCGACCCAAGACACGGCAAGTACATGGCCTGCTGCATGTTGTACAGAGGAGACGTCGTCCCCAAGGATGTCAACGCAGCCATCGCCACCATTAAGACCAAGAGGACCATCCAGTTCGTCGACTGGTGTCCAACTGGTTTCAAAGTTGGTATCAACTACCAGCCACCAACTGTCGTCCCTGGTGGTGATTTGGCCAAGGTACAACGTGCTGTCTGCATGTTGTCCAACACCACTGCTATTGCTGAGGCTTGGGCCCGTTTGGACCACAAATTCGATCTTATGTACGCCAAGAGAGCCTTCGTTCACTGGTATGTTGGTGAAGGTATGGAAGAAGGTGAATTCTCTGAGGCTCGTGAAGATTTGGCCGCTTTGGAGAAGGATTATGAGGAAGTCGGCATGGACTCTGGCGAAGGAGAGGGTGAAGGAGCTGAAGAATATTAAATTGCTTCTAACCATGTTTTAAATGTCAATATTTCCGCAGTTTTGTTTTTTTACACAAAAGTCTGATCTTTAAAAATACATTTTTTTTACAGCAGAATATTGCAGTTTTTATTCCTTAATTTCTGAGTTTTATAGACAGCATCATTTTTATTTAAATGACTACTTCGAATATTGCTTCTTTAAACTAAAACAAATTATGCAGTTTTATATGAGGTGCCATTCAGGACATAATTATTTTTTATGTATATTTAAAAATTGTAAAATCTGAAATATATATAGTTCCGAGCTTAAATGCTGCAATGAATATTTATATTTTTCTGTTAGAAATTTTATATGTCTTAAATATTTTATATAAAAGTTATATGTGATTTTGAACATATTTATATAAACTGTGGCCCTAAGAGGTACTAGTAGCCGCATGAATCGAGCTTGGAGTTTAGTATTATTTATATACAATTTTATTTTTCGTTGCCGCCACCTGAATCTTGATAATATTTACCAATAGCACTAAAATCTAACACAAAAACTGACAGTATTGTCAGTAATAAAAATCTGACCTGATTTTCAAACCTTAATTTAAGTTCGAGCGCCCTTACGGTCGTTTGATGTATCATAGTTTATATAAAAATGTTTGAAATCACATATAATTTTTATAAGAAATATTCAAGAGCATTTATATAAAATTTTTAATCGAAGATTCATACTCATTGAAATTAAATATATTGCAAGAAAGAAATAATATATAATCTTAAATTTAATATAAATTGTTTGATTTATTAAATATTCATGCTAAATGGCCCCTCACAGTTTTAAAAGGAAATAAGTTTTAATTTTTCACTAATGTTGATAGTCATTTTATTGTTCTTACTCTTTATTAACTCTGTATGATTTTTTTTTTATTTTGCAACTTTGCAGCAGCATCTACATAAGGTTGAGGCAAAAATGGTTCTTTTTTCCTGCAATTTTGCCGGAAATTTCATCTTCGTTTATAACAAAGTTTATACTTTCATTTTTTAATTTGTTATTAATCTCCTAAATTCGTAATTTCCAGTGTTTGTCATTACAGTACAGGTTTATCGAAAATTTCTCGAAATTTTCATTTTTACTAAAGTATTTCATTTGAAAGTAATGATTTTAGCGTTAAACTTAATTCCCAACTCTTTGGAATTTATCTTCGAATAATTTATTTGAACAGATTGATTTTTGTTTAAATTTTATTATTAATAAGGATGCTTTCTAAAAGCCGGATCTACGAATTTAGTCGAAATTTCAACTATCATAAAAATTACGATTTTAAATTGAAGGTTTTGAAATATAAATCGACATTCCGAGATTATAAATTCGAAAATTTCAGATTACAGTCGAGATTTTGTCTTTTTCTCGAAATTTCGAGATCAAAGTCAAAATTTTCAGAAAAAAAGGTGAAAATTTGGATTGTAATTTAAACAATTTAAAATTTGCTGTCCATTCTACCACTTTATTATGATATCGAAAAGCTCGATTTTTGACCGACTAATCGATTCGGTTGTTTTTTCAATAATGTGCCCATCTCTAATTTGCATAATAAAGTAGATATTATGCATGTTAGTTCTGTAACCATTAGCTTGGGTCTTTTTAGCTATCAAACGGAACACCTACTGATAAATTTAATCAAAGACGAGAATTTTAACAAACAGGAAGATCGACTTCCTCTTATTTAGGAAATATATTAATCATGTTAAATATAAATATAGAACCGATATTTAGTAACAGTTTTATTTCTGGGCGTGTCTGTTTGGTTACCTTGCCAGCTCGCATCTAAATGAGTGTCTTTAGATCATTTGGTAGGCAATTGGCTAGATTTTTCAGTAACTCCACAATGGATGAGTGCGAGGATGTTTTGTATGGTTCACACCAGAAACTATTGCATTTCATCGGTCAAAAAAAAGATAAGTACAAAGATGAAGCAATAATTGACTATTTTAAAAGTGTTTCATATCCATCTGTGGAAGATTTTGAACCTGGTTTGGAATGGTTCAACGTATCGGAACCACTCTCATTTTCCAAACATTTAAAAGGGAAAGTAGTCGTTTTGGACTTTTTCACTTACTGCTGCATAAATTGTATGCATATTTTACCGGATTTAAAGGAAATTGAGAACGAGTTTTCAGTAGAAGATGGTTTAGTGGTTGTAAGTAGTTTGGTTTAGTTTCGGTTAAATTTTTCGGTTGCGGTTTGAGATTATCACATCACAATGACGGTCGCGATATCCTGTTGGTTCAATCATCCGTATATTTTTATTTATTTAATGTGAACAATTTTGAACTTTTCTTTGTTGTTTTAGATTGGTGTTCACAGCGCCAAGTTCGAAAATGAAAAAATTTCCTCAAATATTTTGGCTGCGGTGCAACGCTACAACATTTCCCATCCTGTAGTAAACGACCATAAATCGCATATGTGGCAAAACTGCGACGTCCATTGTTGGCCTACTTTGGTCATTTTTGGACCAAACGCAAAGCCACTGGTTATGCTAACAGGGGAGGGCCACAAGGACCACCTAAGATTATACATAAGAAACGCCCTTGCTTACTACAAATCAATAGGGCAGATATCAAACTACAAAATCCCCTTCAAGCCGGCGTTTCATCTTCTTCCAGACCTTAAAGGTCCATTACTGTTTCCCGGAAAAATTACAAATACATTAAATCGGGATAATAAAGAAATCATCGCTATATCAGATTCTGGGAATAACAGAATTTTAATCGCTGATTCAAAAGGGACTATTGTGAACCAAATAGGTGGCAAAAAACTGGGATTCAGGGATGGAACTTTGGAAGACGCCGAGTTTAATAGCCCTCAAGGGCTCGTTTTCCAAAGTCCGGATATTCTGTTTGTTGCTGATACGGAAAATCACGCCATCAGGAAGATAAACTTAGCTTCTGGTATGGTGGAAACCGTCGCCGGCATCGGAAGGCAAGGGCATGATTACAAAGGGGGGAAATTGTGGAAAAATCAAGCTATTTCGTCTCCTTGGGACTTATGCCTTTATCGCACCAAAGATATGAATAAAATCCAAGATGGTGATGCACCACTAAAAGACGTCCTCATTATCGCCATGGCTGGTAATTTTTGCATCTTTGGCTATTCTCTGCATCTTCTTTGCGAAGTTGGGTTAATTTTTTCATATTGATTGGCCACTAGTCCAGAGTTTCAGTTATCTTTTTCATTACCGTTTGGCAATCTCTTCTTTAGGGTAATTTTCAAGAGATTGCCAATTCTTGACGAAAAAGATAACAAAAAAGCTGAACTTGTGGCAAAGTAAAAGTTAATCAATATGAACAGAATTATATCTTTGGAGTTGGCTTCAGTTGTCAATTTTTAGGTACTCATCAAATTTGGGCGCTATTCCTGGATGATATTATTTGGTGGAAAGGAGCGGAATACGATGCGGGCACATGTATTGCTATAGCTGGTTCTGGGAGAGAAGAAAATCGGAATAATCAGTATCCACACGCTGCTGCGTTCGCCCAACCTTCTGGATTAGCCCTGTCTAAAAAGAATAACGAAATTTATATTGCAGATAGTGAAAGTTCTTCAGTTCGAAGGCTATCGTTGCTTGATGGGAAGGTTACCCCGGTAGGTCGGCGGCGACAGAAACCCAAATGTAATTAATATCAGCTATTGTCTAACTGATAACATCATTATTTAACTGATCACATCACGTTTTAGAATCTTTTCGCTTTTGGGGACAAAGACGGCACCTTGTTTGAAGCTAAACTGCAACATTCTCTCGGCGTGGCGATTTCTAAAGACGAGGATACTTTATTTGTCGCCGATACTTACAACCATAAGGTTAAAAAAGTGGATATAACAAAAAATACGATTACTACCATTCCGGTAACGTCAACTGACCAAACGGATGGTCAGTCTCACCCATTTAAAGAACCAGCTGGATTGTGTTCAAGTCTTCTAGAGAATAAATTGTATCTCGCTGATACCAACAACCACTTAATCAAAGTTCTTGAATTTGATACAAACTTTTGTAGGTAAAAAATGTGTGTAAGCTGAATTTTAATTTAGGATGACGAATCGAAATGAATTAGATCAGACTGACATGCAAGTACTTAAGAGTAATCCCCTAACTATTAGCAACAAAGGTGGTAAATTAATTTTAAACATATCACTGAAGTTTATTGATGGCCTTAAATTGACTGAAGACTGCACCTCAAAAGTGGCTTGTAAAAGTTCCGAATTCAACTTGGTCTTGTGTGCCCAGTAGTGGTGATGATTTGAAAAATATTGATTTTGTTGTTAGTGTGCCACCAATTAATAAACATAATATTGTAGAAGTTGACTTCAGTTTAGTAACTTGCACAGAGGAGACTTGTTTGCCCAAAAATTTTATTGTTCGATTGCCAGTGCAGTCTACAAATCAGGGTATAACAAGTCTTTCACATTCATTAGGACTGCACATCAGTCCAGATAAAATAATTGTAAATTAATTATAATTAAGGATTTTATTGATTTGTAAATTATGCTTTTTTATACTTAGACACTTACCCTGCAACATGCTTTATAAATCAAAGAACTAATTTGCTTAGAACACTGCCATATTTTACTAAATCTTATTCCGGTAACGAAACATATTGAATATGTTATTAAAATTTATTAACCTTATTGGTAATTTTTATGAAAACTTTTTATTGTGGAATGTTTTATTTTTTTAATAAAACACTGACATTATTTTCTAAACACTTAAGATTTTTTTTTTACATAAATCACAATATTTGCTATTTTCTCAAAAAGGCGAATTTAGGCTTGAAATTGTTATTATTCTATTGAAAACGACAAGATTAGGCAGGGCACATTCAAGTTACATTAAAAAAGTAAAACAAAAAGAAAAAAGTCAACTATATTTTCTAAGTTAGTTCAAAGGAGATCACAATAAAAGAACACAAAACCATATATACCACAAGTAAACTTTAAAAAATATTATATAGAAATGTGAGTAACAAATAACTATGCTAATAACTGTTGTAGCTTAAAAAAGTATTAGTCTTGCATCTGTTGGACTTTGTTCTAATGGGCAGTATGGGCATTTCATTCTAAAACAGATTAAATTAATAAAATCGAACATCTAAAACCACCTGAAATATTACTTGTTTCCATTGCATAATTTATTCAAAGCATCTCTGGATATAACATGACCGCAAATGAGCCTCATTGGCGGGTTGTTCTGGGTAGACTGTTGCCTCAAAATGGGACACGCAAACATGGAATGGTATCTGCTCTCGTTACCCAAGTCAATTTCAATCTGAAACACCTTCCACTTATACTAATACTTAACAGATGTATAGTTCCCCAAATTAGTAATTAATTTTATTATTTTTAACCTCGAATACATAAAGATACTCACTGGTAGCTCGTCTTTCCCATTCCAAATGCCTGTTACTTGTCTTTGCATCATTACTTGCTTTATATTAAGTAATGCAGGTATTGCTGTACATCCTGCGTTTATGCACGTGGATAAGGGACTATTCACACTAACCCCAAGCAAATGGCAAGCATCTCTAATAAACTGTTCATATATATCTATCCACAATTCGGAATCCAATAAGCAACTGTAGGGAGAAGTTCCTATGCCATTAGGAACATAAAGCAGCATTCCCATCAAAGTTTGTATATCTAAATGGGAAAATCAGTTCAGTTAACTAGAAAATACAGTAATGCCCGCTTGTAACGAACCCGTTTTTTACGAATTAATCTGTAGGGTATAGGTACATGTCTGTTAATTAACATTTAGCATTAATACGAATTTTGCTAATAAGGAACAAAGTTCCTCAGTCACTTGAGGTTCGTTAAAAGAGAAGATCACCGTAAAATATTACGCAAAATTTTCATTAGAATCAAACAGGTTGAGGTAGATTTGATTTATATTTAAGAAGCAATTATGCCTCACCTTTCTCATGTCGGTAGACGAATCGTCTGAAGTGGGTTCGTGCATAGAAAATCGCATCAGTCTGATATGTAGCACCCTCCTTTAACAATTCAATGAATTTAAGTCGATGTAATTTGAACTCCAAAGAGGAATTTTGGGCTTCCAAACTATCGTGATGGGCGGTCGCCCAAGCCAACGCAGGTTCCAAATCTTTGTTCTTCAAACTGTCCAAAATATGATTTAATTCCGTGAAAGGTTCCTTCTCGTGGAGTTCTGGCGTAATATTTGCTTCTTGAGCGAGAGCATCAGCCACATCATGCATCCCCTGGCGATAAAAGTGCTGACAAATCACTTTATTTATCAAATCGATCTTTTGGGGATCCGTGAAAACATCAGGTCTACTGGTAGCAGCGAAATCAGCAACAAAGTTTCTATCTATTGCTTTACCAACTTTAGAAACTGTGCTGTGCAGGTCTCTGTGATCGGTGGCGATTCGAGACACTGTTTCCTTCACTTTGGACATAGCTTCTTTCAATAATTCGCTTTGTACATTAGTCAGATTGTGATCTTCTGGCGCTGGAATTGTTACGTTAAACAAAGCATTTTCGGTGGGGTCGATGCAAAGCTTACCGTTTTGTAATTCCGACTTTAAGCTTTCTATGTGCACTATTAGTTCGCCTAGGACGCGTTTGGCGTGTTCGTTTATTACGCCAAATTTAGATAACACTCTGTCTATTTCTTTTTCAACGGCCAAACAAGCCTCCATGTTTACTATTTATTTTTTAGCTGTCAAAATTAGAAAGTCATCGGAGTCATAGATGATTGGTGGCAAATGACAGGAGTGGTCATAGACTTGTCTTGCCTATGTCTAGTTCATTTCAGATAAATCTGCATAAGAGTAGATTGTGGCTGTGGCATTGACCGTTGTTTAAATAAATATTTATTCTCAATCAACGCATTGATTGATTAAATATTATTTATTCCTAATCAAAGCCTGTAGACTTCTAATTTTGTAGTGGCTTAACAGGAACTAGTAATATTTAGATATGGTCGTGTGCTCGGCTGCCAGCGCTGTGACATTTCATAATGATGTTCTGTGTTCTTAAAATCCTATCCTAAATATTAAATATATTGCTTTGTTGTTGGTTGTTTTAAGAGTGATCCTTTTATATTTTATGTCAATTTCTGCTAAAAATTATTCAAATTGTAGCTAATAGTAGTAAAAATATTACGAAAAACATTTATTCCGATTATTTCTACCAAACAACCCCCGAAATATAGGCAACATATTAATCATCAAAACGTTTACGCGTGAAATCAGCTTAACAAGGAGTTTTGGTGAACACAAAGTAATTTTCTTTCTAGTCACTAGACTACTAGTCGTAGGAAAACCCAGCTCGATTTTTTTAAACAATAAAAATCGAAAACCTTTTTGTTTCCGTTGTATTAAAAAAAAGTAGGAAATGGCACTCTCTAAAATTTGCTTTTAACAAATAGGCAGATCGCCACAATTTGATTTTTCTCAAAATTTCCCAAAAAAAAGTTGACATTCTGGTTATATAGTAAATATAAATTTCCATAAAACATTTTTTTTTTTCTGCAGATTAATATATGTACTACTGACAGCATTTAATAAGATCCTTACATATACTGATTGTCTGCTAATAACGAACCTCAAGAGGCTGAATAATTTGGTTTATTAAGAGCGAGGTTCATATTAAACAATAAATGCTAATTAACACAATAATTGTAATGTTATCCATCCATATCTTACAGATTGTTTTGTTATATGTCAAAGTTCGTAATAAGCACTAAACACACCTTAAAAAAAAGAAAGAATAAATAAAACCCTCAGTTAAAAAGTGAAAAATGTATTCTTAATTGTACATGTTTATGTCATTAACCAGATAAATGGCCTCATTGTCGCACCCACATAACAATCTGGTTTGATTTAAATCAAAGCTATTGATCGGTTTGTGTAGTTTGGGCATAAGTCTATAGACCTCCAGTTTATTTTTAATATTCTCTGACCCAAACCATACGGATAAATCCCCACTGTTACTAACAGCAAAAGAACTACCAGCTTTGGCCTTTGTGGACCAATGCCACATTTCCCCAGATATTGAAGAACTAAATAGATGATCTGGGTGATCCGGATGGAACTGAATTTCAGTTAAACTTTCCTCATGTCCACTGAGTAAATTAATTGGGAATGTGTTGTGACGTAAGTCCCAAATCGTAATGGACCCTAAAAGATTCAAAGGTAATTTCTCAAGCATTACAATGAAACATAGTACCTTCTTCATCGCCTGCTATCACTAAATGTCTCTGCGTTGGATGATAAGTTAAACAGGTCGGAGTTAACATTTCTCCGCTTAACACAAACGAATTTACTGGTTTATCGCTTGAAGACTTTAAGTCCCATACTTTCATTTGCCCTCTTAAATTACTTGTTAATAACTCATTATGCTTTAAAAATATGACACACTTGAGTGAGCAGGTATCAGCATTTTCTATAATATCATTCAATATAGTTATGTTTATTTTTTTAAATACGCAAGATTACCAATAGATCCAATAACTCTTTCTTCTTTAACTGTCATTAAATTAATTCTGCCATCTTCCCCAACAGAAGCGATATCTCGATCATAAGTAGCTAAAGCTGTACAAGGACTGTTTTCCCCAGTTGGAAACTTGTGTATATCGTTCCAAGAGGTCCCTTTAACTATCTTGATATCTTCCCCGTAAACAGTATCGATTTTGTATAAATTTACCGAACCATAAGAAGACGAGCACACAAAGTGATCCGAATCTATAAACTAACCAAGCAAAGTAGAAACTTCATCAGAAGCTAAAATGATCGCCTTACTTTTGCCTCAGTAACATCTCCAGAGTGCTCTTTTTCGGTCACTACGAATGGATAAATGTCCGTTTCGTCTTCATTCTCTCGAAAATCCCAAAGTTTGATGGAGTTTACTTCGTTGTCCCAACTCCCGGTTATAAAAGAGTGGGAATTGTTAAACGGATCCGGCCTCCAACGTATTTTATTTATTTTTTCGGAGACAAATGTACCTTGAATATTCTGCGCCATCCCTTCAAATAAGTTTAATAATTTAAAAGTGAAAGAGAAATATTATTTAAATTGTTTTAAAAATTTGAGGTTAAGTTTGGTATCATAGATATAAAGTACCAGTGTTGTCACATATTTAAAAGTAAAATTCCCTTATTACAAAACTACAAAAATAAGTTTGAAATTTCGAGTTTAAAGTCGAAATTTCAAGCTTTTTTTCAACATTTTACGATGAAGTTCGACATTTCGAAAAAAATTGAAATTTCGAGTTTCAAGTCGAAATTTCTAGAGTAAAGACGAAATGTGTACTTTAAACTCGAAATTTCGATCTTTTTCTTACAATTCGACCTTATTCTTAAATTTTGGAGAACAAAGTCGAAATTTTGGTTTTTAAAAATTGGAATTATTGAACGCGCCCTCGGCCAACCACTTCAAACTGTCAATATTGAACGGTAAAGGTTGTGGTGGGGCGCAACTGTCATCTGTCTAACCTAACCATAGAATATAGAACTTTTGACTTGAAAGTTTTGCGAATAAAGTCGAAATTTCGCGAAAAAAGTTGAAATTTCGAAATTAAATCCGACACTTTTAACTTTATCTTTGAGCATTCGAAAAATAAATCAAAATTTCAAGATTAGGGTCGAAATTTTGAGAAAAAAATCGAATTCTCGAGATTAAAGTCGAAATTTCGTTGAAAAAGCCGACATTTCAAGGTGAAAGTCGTATCTCAAAGTATTTCAGAGTCGAAATATCCACTTTAATCTCGTAATTCGAGAAAAAGTCGAAATTTCGACTTTAAACTCAAAATTTTTAAACCTTTTTTTTAAATCAGTGCATTTTCAACGCCTTCGTAAAAAACCAAAAATACATAAATAAAAAACAAAGCAAAAATAAATATAAGTCTCCGATTCTTCTAATTAGGAATAAGTAATTTTAATATTAATGTTTCAAATCGAAAAAAAACCTGCAACATCAAATTACAATGCTTCTACTTATCACTAGATGGCACGCCATAAATTTTTAACTTGGTTGTAAATTGTGGAACTCTACATAAAATCATTTTGGTGAGTTACCCAACAAACTTATTGTTATTAAATAGTAAAACGTAAATTACCGTATTTTTTGATACGGGATTGGTATTTGGGCCCCACTTTTGTCAGAATTACCGTATGCGTATAATTACCTTAGGTATGGCAACATTGCAAAGTATCCTGAGGCACAGACAAAGTATGAATTCTTATGTCAATTTTTAGGAAATTTTAGGTTACCCAACCTAACCTCAAATGTCAGATTTGTTATCCTTCCTTCATATTTTTAAGTTTTTAAATAAAAATGTCTAATAGCCACTTATTCTTGAAACCTGCGTTCATAAGAACGCCATCACAAAATGGTGTGGGCAGATACGTGTGTCAGTTGCAGCGTATTGTATTCAAATTTTGCAAACACCATGGTGGAAGTCGGGGAATGAGGTGGGCTTAATATGTGTGTTTTACATTTAGAAATATATTGATTTTAGAGAATTTATAGAATACGACTTGGTAAACTTCGCCAAAGACAATCCCGGTGTTGTTGTTTATCTTAAACCTAGAAGACATCGAAGTCCTGTTATAGTAGGCGAATTCTGTTAGTCGTAGCATAATTTAGTTCTCTTAAGCCTAATTTAATATATTCCAGTGAATGGTGAGCGACAGTGGATAAGTTGTCACGATCAATCCAAAGACGAGATTAACAAGTGGGTTAATTTATTAAAAGGTCAACAGAGCAATAACATTGGGATTAGGTTTCGTAAATTGTGGCATACAGACAATCCGTCGATTCAAGGTCCATGGACTCCTTATACTTTCAGAGAGCCGGCGCTGAACTTGGCCACATTCCCAAATACCTGAACTGTCCAAGCCTTTGAATATGGGAAAATCTGCCACAGAGCAACTAATAGAGATGTTTCAGAAACGACAGATAGAAAGTTTAGATGATAAAAGGGCAGAATAAAGTTAATTTTTCGTTGTAGTGATATTATATGTTTTATTTGAATTTGTGTTTCATTTCACACAAAAAATTGACATTCTGTATATTATAGTTTGAGAAAGTTAAGTAGGGCACTTAATGAGGGAGGTTTAGGTTATATAATGAGCAACATTTCTGTAGCTTATTCAGATGCCTTAGGAGATCTGTTTAAACAGTCCATTATAAGCAAAGTTCATGATAAAAGATAAGCATTTAATGCTGACTTCAGTACTTCTGTAGAAGGTTCCTGAAATTTAGGTTTGAAAGCGTTTGGATTAAATTTTTGTAAAGTCCAAATTCAGGGTCCAAAAACGAAATTTTGTATTTAAAGTTGACATTTTGGTCTTAGAATTTAAAGTTGACATGTGTAAATTAAAAATCTAAAAAACTATTCGCCTAATTTCTAGATTTGAGATTAAAGTTGAAATGTAAAATTTGAAGCCAAACTTTCAGGCTTGGAATCTGCAATTGGAGATTATAGTTGACATTGTAAATTTTAAAGTCTAAAGTTGAAACTAAATTTTTGAGGTAAAGCTTCAAATCGTTGATTGAATTATTCAATCAACGTTCAAACTAATTGAAAGTCTTGTTTAAAGTCGAAATTTCGAGATTAACGTCGAAAAAACTTCAACATTTAAAGTAGATATATGAAGTTACTGGAATCTGGTAGGTAGTAGAATGAAGCTTTCAGTCGTCCGAGATAGTACCACTCGACGTGTCATTAGGAGGCGGTGAAATGATGCTTACACCATGTTTCCGTCTCTGACACGTGAGTCAGTTCCTGTTATCCTTCTTTCCCCATCCTGTTCTCTTCCTTATTTTCCTTTTTCATCCCTGATTTTTTCTTTTAATTAAAAAAAATAAAGATGATGGATTCTCATCGTGTAAAAAATTCCGGATGTAAAATACCTCTCCCGTTCGACTGTCCCCGGGTGGGCGGTAGTGCGAGGGAGTCCAAAAGTCGACGGAAAATTCTAATGTGCCACGGGTCAAGTTTCTTTCAATTCATTCAAAATTCAATTCTGTAACATTCGGGGGCTAAACCCAAATCAAAACTCGGTTTATCAACACCAAAATTAAAGCCCTCATGTGCTGTCTCTGACAGAAACCCAAGTTTTCCCATCCATCGATACGGTTCATCTGTTTTGCCCTAATTATGACTTGCACACAAAGTTTCGGCACAAGAGAGGAATTTGTGCTTTTAGGCGAAGCGACCTGTCTTTTTAACGAGGAGAAACACTGGAATCTGTTGATCATGATGTGATTTAGTTGAAAATCTGCTCCAAAAGTGAAGTAATATTCATTTGTCCACTTTATCTGTCTCCAAGACGATTTCTCATACAGACAGCTCTTTCTCTTATCTCTCCGTAGCCTTTGATCATCTAAAGACGAATTATCCAAAAGCTGAGGTTGTCTTTCTCGGTGACTTCAACGTACACAACATCCCCTGGTTAAGGTTTTCTTCCCGAACTGACGACGCGGGAATGGGTGGCAGGGGCTTTCGCCATCACTTGTGGACTATCACAATTAGTCGAGGACCCCACAAGAATTCCTGATGTAGATACCCATCAACCTGATCTACTAGACCTTTTCCTTACAAATTCACCAAATTCGTATAAAATCTCTGTGACATCACCGCTTCGAAATTCGGATCACAAGCTTGTAGCAGCCTTTCGCTCGCTTCATATACCACCTCCTTCTCAGACGCAGTCCCGTAGGGTTTGACACTTTAACTCTGCAAACTGGGAAGAATTAAGAGACTTCTTTGCATCTTTCCCATGGCAGAAAGCCTACTTTAACGCAGACAACCCTTCCTTAGTCCAGTCGCTCGCCGAATCCGTCATGGAGATTATTCTGGTTGGTATGGAATGCTCAATTGCCTATTCCCAAAAAGGTCCGCCTCCAGTAAATCTTGGTTCAGCAAAAAATGTACTCGGGCTCTCTCCTGCAAAAATTGCGCATATCGTCGTTGGCGAAGTAATCCCTCAGTCGAGACTCGGAGCAACTTTGTAGATGCACGAAATTTTTGTAAACATTGTAAACAGGTTATTGACGAAGCAAAAAGTGATTTCGATCGTAAAATGCGCCGGAGGCGTATCAACTGTCCGAACGGTTCCAGGTCCTCTTGGGGATTTGCAAAGTCGTTTGGAAAAAAATTTACGTCTTCAAATTTTCCACCTTTATTCGATGACTAACAACAACATTGCGACCACTTCCAAGGAAAAGACTGACATGCTAGCCTTAAGGTTTGCTAAAAATTCCAACTTTGATTCTCGAAGCGTAGAACCTCCTATTCCTCCTAAGGTTGGCACTTCGATGCCTGACGTTGTTTTCAGACAACGCACAGTCAGGAAGATTCTCCTCGAGCTCGACACATTTAAAGCTTCTGCCTAGAATATTGTTCTCATGTTTGGTGTTGAGCCTCAAAGCACACTTTAGCTTCTTTGGATTCAATTCAAAGAAGAGCTATTTGCCTAATTGATGACGAGAGTTTGACCGATTCTCGCGAAACACTGGAGTGCAGATGGATGGGCGATGACATCACTTTTCTATAAGTACTTTCATGGGAGATGGTCGCAGGAATAGGATCGCAGGAATAGGAATAGAATCGATCCCTCCAAGGGTAAGGTTTTTAAGGTTTAGAGAACAGGCGGAGACAGCAAATTCCTGTGCGGTCCAGCTTGATACACTGAGGACTTCTGTCTATGGAGACTCTTTTTTTTTATAAAACTTCACAGTCTTTACAACCTATCCTTGTTTAAGAGGGCGGTTCATCGCCATCTATCCTTGTTTCCGCATCCTACTCGCAGTGCTCTGAAAGCATAGTGGGGTTGCTCTTTGCGAGTGGATTAAACTTAAAAAAAATGCAGATTTTAGGAGTAAAACTAAAAAATTTCATAAGAATTTCGAAACTCAAATTTTCTATGGAGAAATTGAAATTTCAGGAATTAACGACAAATTTTCGGGAAAAAGAACTCGTTTCAATTTTAAAGAGGAACTTTGAGCAAAAACTTCAACTGTAGCAAACAAGTTTGTAAAGAAATTTAACATTTGAGAAAAACCTATAAAAATCGATCTTTGACATAAAAGTTCAAGAAGCAACGAGACGAACTTCCGAGCCAGAACTTTCGCGAAAATAATTAATATTTTAGAAAGTCGAAATCTTGAGAAAAAGTCAAAGTGTTCAGAATAAAAATGACTATTTTAAACACAAACATGTAAAAAAATTTGAAGGTTAAATTAGACTTTTTCTGAAATGTCAAGTTTATTCTCAAAATTTTGACCTCAATTTCACGATCCCGGCTTTAAATTGGAATATAATCTAATTTTTTCTTGAAATTTTGACTTTCGAAATTCCAAATTTCCAGCACAAATTTGAAATAGCGAGATTTCCGGGGAAATTTTAAGAAAAAAGTCAAATCCTGGAATGTTGAAATGTTTTAGGAAGCCGGCATCGTAAGAAATCGTTACAATTTAAATTTGGGATTTAGAGTAAAAAATTTAAATATCGAAATGGAAGTGGAATTCGATGAAACAAAATTTAATAAAGATTGAAATTTTGACTAATAACTTTAGTGAGTGCTTGGAGCCTTAAAAATCTAAAAACCTCGGATTTCAGTAACAGTGAGTGAAATTAGACAAAAATATATGGAATGTTTAACTAAGAGTGTTTGTAAAAAAGTTTACCTATTAAAAAAATTCTGACCTTTGTTAACAATAGTAATAATAATAATAATCCGGCAGTTTCAAAATAAGGTGCTCATACTTAAGGAGCATAATCGTCCAGAGATTTTAAGAAAAGGTGCGGAACCGCTTTATTTTTAAGTTACAAGGTCTTGAAAATAAAGAAGAAAATTGGTTTTCCCTTAAATACTATGAAGCCTCTCGAAATATTTTTTTAATTTAGGTAGAGACTAACTAGGCACAAAGGCGCACTTTTTGCTGGAAATTATTTTGCTATTCTTCCATCAGTGGCGTTCGTGCTAATATGTCATCGAGTGCATCACTGCTTTTTTTCAAATTAAGTACCAATTTCAAAAACAACCTTTATTTCTTGGTAAAAAGGTTGGGTAAGGTACACCTAGTGAAGAAAGTTAGCTTAAATTGATCCCCTTAAATTCTTCTAAAAATTTAAAAAAATAGAAAAAATTAAGCGGTTCAATTTGGGAGGCGGTTTATTTTGGGCTACCAAACCCTGTATTGCAGCTTCACATGCCCTTCGCTTCCCCTTCACGTTTATTACCACCAAGGGGTACAATTTAGGAAGTGGAACAGTTTGGGCTCTCTTATCCAAATTCTTAAACTCTTCAATCTGTATAAAATAGCTAAATTAACATGTTATGCAACTGCTTTTTTTTTAAAACAAGCATCAATTTTATAAACATCCTTCACTTGTTGATAAAAATGCCCTCTCAACTTTTTTGTGTGACGAACGGTTTTCGATTAACATATCTTTGAATACTTTTAATAAAAAAAAAATCGCTCCACTGTTTTTTTTATTTAAAATAATTATGGCTTTAAGTAAGACTGTTTATTTGTAGTAAAAAATCCTCCTTAACTTTTTTCACCCGACCAACGGTTTCCAAGTAAAAAAATGAAATGCATTTCTTTGCATTTCCATGGGCATTTTATATTCTTTTCTATTTAGTGTTTCTTTATGAAAATGTATGTTAATGTGTAAGTTGGATTTATAGGTTTTTGGGATATAACTATTTTTAATAATTAATAAACCCATACTACGAAATAAGTAAACATAGTTTTCAAAGTTAAATAATTATTTTAACCGAAAACCGTTTGTCAGACGAAAAATATTGTAGGGAGCATTTTTACTAAGAAATAAATGTGGTTTATGAAATTGCTACTTTATTTGTAAAAAAGCAGTGACGTATCAGTTGTTAAGAATAGCCAAAGACAAATTAGCCATGAATGCCACTGATGGAAGAAAAGCAAATATTTTTCCAGCAAAAGGTGCTTCTTTAATTCTAGTTTGTAACTACGAAAATTTGAAAAAATATTTCAAGTGATTTCATAGTATTTAAGGAAAAACCAAATTTTTTCTTAATTTTCAAGACCCTGTAACTTAAAAATAAAACGGTGCCGGACCTATGTTGATACAAACTTTTTTCTTCAAATCGCTGGAAGATTATGCTCCTTAAGTATGAGCATCTTATTTTGAAACACCCGGATTATTATTATTATTTTTAATAAAGATCACAATTTTTTAATAGGTAAACTTTTTTACAAATACTATTAGCTAAACATTCCATATATTTTTATTTAATTTCACTCACTGTAACTGAAATCCTAGGTCAAAACCCTTAGACAGTCCATTACTTCGCAAAAGAGAGATCTCTGTTTATGGAAGGAAAATGGAAGTTCAAGAGAATTTGGACAAAGTTTAAATTTGCGAAAAAAAAATCAAATTTGCAAAAGAAGTTGGAAGGAAAGTTGTGTTTCCCTAGCTTCAATGAAACACATGTCACCGATCTAGTCCATTTTTATTTCAGACCCGAAATTTTAGGAGAACAGAAATATTTCAAGTTGTTTCGAGGTAAAAGTCCAAATTTCAAGAAAGGAACCGGAAATTGTGGAAAAAATATTGTTACGTGCGTTATCGGTTCGAATGATTATTAACACTTGATGAATTAAACCCATTTTATTTTCAAACTAAACTCGGAACACTACAACTGAATAATTAACTTATTAATTGACTTCTAACTACTAACTCACTAACTACACTGACTGACTGACTCTAACTAACTAACTAACTCGAGGGAAAGCCGACCAGCCTTATATAGTTTTCGTTCCCGGGTTCTAGAAAAATCTCGCACAGGTAAGGCTTATCGTTTGCCTGAAATTTCTGGAACGCTTATCTGCCGTTTGCTTCTTTATCGCGGCCGCTTTCCCCTTATCAGATATTTCTAGAAAATTTTCTTACGTACTAAATTCTATAATTTACAGGTATTACGTTACGTTACATTACAATATTATAGTTAAAAACTTAAAATTCCAATATGGGTTGAAATTTTAAGAATAAAGTCTCTCAGAAGCTAAGCTTTCTTTTTAGAGCTAAAAAGTACTTCACATCTCATCAGCTATTAACACTATACAAAGCTCAAGTTAGGCCAACACTTGAAATACTGTTCTCATTGTTTGGAGTTCAGCCCCAAACCATACTTTAGCTCTCTTGGATTCAATTCAAAGAAGAGCGATTTCGCCTAATTGATGACGCGAGTCTGACCGATTCTCTCGAAACACTAGAGCACAGGCGTATGGTTGGTGACTTGTCTTTTTTCTACAAGTACTATCATGGCTCGCAGGATCTAATAGGATTGATCCCCCCAAGGGCAAGATTCTTGAGGCGTACTAGACAGTCGGAGACAGCAAATTCCTGTGCGGTCCAGCTTGACACAGTGAGGACTTCTGCCTATGGATATTTTTTTTTCTATAGAACTTCCAAGCTATGGAACTTGTTACCGAAAGGAATTTTCCCCAAAAATTACAACCTATCCTTGTTTAAGAAGGCGGTTAATCGCCATCTATCCTTGTTTCCGCATCCTACACGTGCAGTGCTTTGAAAGCTATAATGGGGTTACCCTTTGCGAGTGGAATTAAACTTAAAAAAAATTATGTAATTGACATTTCTAACCCTTATTTTGTGGAACTCTTCAATATTCATAACTATTAAACTTTATTAACGATTAAAACAACAGATATTAAAAATTTCACGATGTTTCAATAAATATTTGCTATGACCGGACCTTTAATTGAAGGTTTGGATGATTAGGAGTCTGTGATCCATGCTTAGCATAACAACTGCTAAACAAATTGCTGGTATAAACGACGATGACGCGGAAAAGTGAAACCAGGTCCGGTCATAGCAAATATTTATCGAAACATCGTAGAATTTTGGTGCAATGGACTGGTCCTTGGTTATCTTCAAAAATTAAAATACAAATCTTGTCCCCTGAAACCAAGAAATATTAGAAAACACAACAAAGGTTGCTCTAACGCGTTTCGATAGCCAAGCTGTCATCTCCAGAGAGATACTTCAAGATGATAGCTTGGCTATCGAAACGCGTTAGAGCAACCTTTGTTGTGCTTTATAATCTTTCTTGGTTTCAGGAGACAAGATTTCTATTTCAATGTTTTATCGCAGAATTTTTAACATCTGTTGTTGTTCTAATCGTTAATAGAGTTTAATAGTTATGAATATTTTAATGCAGAAATGGTGGATTTTTAATATAACTTTTAGAAAAAAATGAGAAATTGAAAGTAAACTCGTAATTTTGAGATAAAAATTGCACGGGATTTATGTAAAATTTTGAAAAAGAATTCGAATGTAACTAAAAAAATCTTAAACTTTAGGATGAAGTAAAAATCATTTTAAGAATGCAAATTCAATGAACCGAAATAAATCGATATTTTTCCGATTCTGATCAAAAATAACGGTTTTTTTCAGTTCAGTTCTGGTGCGAAACCCTGTCTTTTTAGTATTTTCATTAAAAATCACAGACGCGTATCAAACTATTTTTTAATCTATCTGCAATCATTTTAATAAACATAAAAATGTTAGTTTACTTACAGATAAAACGTTGCAATGGAGGGGCTATATTCAGAAAGCGAAAATCGATATTATGTAATTAATTTCTCATACGAGAGAATTTATGCTATCAATCAATTGCCGAAGCTGTAATATCAAAGATTCGAATTGTGAATCTGCTATTGGCGTTTTTCTTTCTATGCATGTTCGAATATTAATTGTAACATTTTTCATTGTTCGCTTGGAAGCGTACACTTTTGCATTTCCTGTTTTGTCTAGAATCAAAATTAATTTTGCGCATATGAAAGTTCCCCCTGCAAAGACATAACTTTTGATAGTAATAACTATCGTGTGTTTGATACTTTCCTTGATAAACTGTCGAGGTAGTGATACATGTACAATATAATGTTGAAAAAGTCTGCAGTATGACGGAATTAATAGGTGCTTCCGGTAATGTTGGACTATTGGCCTCATGCGGTAACGCTTGGTTAATAACGCGTAAATGGCACGATCCTGGGCTTCATACTAACTGCCCTTTTTAGAAAACTTTAATTTGAATGCTTTGTTCTCTACAATTTTATTCATTTGCCTGACACTATGGTTTATTTTTCTAACAATTCAGATGAAAAAAAGTATCTGAAGGCTTCGAACGGTTATTTCCAGGACTTCGAATCGTTATTTTTTTCGTTCCGGTTTTCGGTTTTCGTTCCAACAAAAGATTTATATCGGTTCGGTTCCGGTTTTCGTTCCGGCAAAAATAACGGTTTTTTTCGGTTTTCGATTTCAGTGCCGGATGACTCACTTTTTTAATTTTTCAAAAGTTTTTCGAATTAAAATTTGATTTGCGAACATAATTTTAGCAATTGTTATGTCTTTTTTTCTTTCTTTAATATTACAACATGTAACTGCTCCATCTTGCTTAAAAAAATATTTTTTATTTTTCAAGTTAAAAAATTTTAAGCTGAAACCCTGAATTTTGAGTTCAGTTTAAGTTGAAATTTCAAGAAAAATCCGAACTTTATAAAAAACTAAATCGCATTTCCGGGTTTAGAAATTTTAAACCTTAAATTCTTCATTGTAGACTCTTATTGATCGGAAACATTATCATTATTAATTTTATTTTAATATTTCTGCGTTAAATATTTCCAAATTGGGATAGCAAAAATGTTAAATTTAAGTTTAAACTCGGAATTTTCATAAAAGTTTTCAGTTATATACCCAAGAGTTAAAAAGTTCTAGAATATAAAAAATTTAGCGAATAAAATCGAAAATTTGAGAGACTTTTCTTTAAAAATTTTGGTTTTCTAGCAAAGTTTTGACTTTGATTACCTTTTTCTAAAAAAATTGATTTTTGCTGTTTTGACTTTGTTTTCTTGAACTTTGGATTAAAAGGATCAAATGAAAAAAAATAAATGAATATGAAAAAGACCAAAAAATATAAAATGAAAAGTCTTAAATTGAGATTTTGATGAAACAGTCAAAATTTCAAAAAAGAACAATTTAACAGAAGAATTTTCAAAATTTATACCTTAATTTAGAAATATTGACCTTCAACTCCAATATTCGATTTTTTTCTGGAAATGTTGCTAAAAACTTAAACCTTTCTAAAAAAAAACAAAAATTATTTAGAAAGTTTTGGTTAGTGTATTCTTCTTTCGATATTTTAACTTTTTTTTGAAGTTTCAAATTTAAATTTGTATGTTCTTTTTACTATTATTTTTTTTATCTAAAATTTAGACTTTAAATGAAATTTAGTTTTTTCTAGCAAGTATAATCCTTTTTATCGACATGTTGACTTTTATTATTTAATTCTAGATATTTTTCTCGAAATTTTGAGCTAAAACTCAGGACTATAAGTTTAAGTTTGGAAGTTTCGAGTTTTAGCTCGAAAACTCGAAAACTCAGAACCTGAAATTGATGAGATTAATTTTAAACAATTGTTAATCATCAATTTAGGTTAGTTTTTCCTCAAAATTTAGACTTTTTCTAATAATTTTTTTTTTGAAATTTGGATATTCTTTTCGAGATACTTGAATTTAGATTCAAAATGAAAAATAACAAAATATTCAAATTCAAATTAGTATTTTTGCATTTGAAATCTAATTTCTGCCAATATTTTTAGCAAAAATTCGACATTTTTATTTTAAATGTATAATTTAAGCATAAAAATAAAGAATCCACAAAAAATGCAATTTCAATTATTTCTAAACTTCAGTTTTCTACAGAAAAATTGAAATTTCAAGATCAACGACAAAATTTCTGGATAAAAAAACGCGATTTTCAATTTTAAAGACGAAATTATAGGAAAAATTCTAGCTGCAGCTAAAAATTTTGTGAAGAGATTTAACATTTTGAAAAACGATTTTTGACATAAAGTTTCAAGGAAAAAAGTGCCGAACTTTTGAGTTTATACAAGAAGTTTCGCGAAAACAATTAATTATTTAAAAAAAACACACAGTTTTGACGTCTAAATTCTGAACTATCTGAAAAAAATATCGCAATTTCGAGTCAAAAGTTGAAATCTTGAGAAAAAAAAAGTTTTCAGAATAAAATTTACTATCTTAGCGTAAACAAAATCGTTGGAAGTTTAAATTAGACATTTTCTAAGATGTCACCATTTGAAGATCCAATTTCACAAATTGCAAGATTCCAGCTTTAAATTGGTAATATAATATTGTACTTTTTTCCCGAAATTTTAATTCAAAATTTGAAAATTTTAAGGTTAATTTGAAAATAGCGAGATTTCAGCGAAAATTTTAAGAAAAAAATCATATATTTTACAAGGTGTTAGGAAGTTATAAGAATTTAAATTTGAGATTCCGAAAAAAAATTAAAAACTAAAAAAAGTGGAAAATCGAAAAATTGACTAATAACTTCAAAAAAGAGAGATATCAAATTAGGAAAGGATAATCGAAGTTTAAGGAAAGAAGTAAATTTGGAGTATTCTATGAAAAGTTTAAATTTCCCGAAAAATTCAAATTTGCAAATAGAATCGTAAGGAAAGCCGATTTTCCCTAGCTTGAATGGAAAACATGCTACTGCTTTATTTTAAAATTACAACGGAGGATATTTTTTTTATTTTAAACCTGAAATTTTAAGAGAAGAAAAGAAATATTTCGAGTAAATATCCAGATAAAAGTCGAAATTTCAAGGAAATGTCGAAAATTTTGAAAAAAGATTCAAAGTTAAAACTTACAATTTTAATTTGGCTTAAAATTTTGAGAATAAGGACAACACTTTCTAGAAACTGTCTAAATTGTTAGTTCTAATCTAATTTTTAAACAGAAGTGATAGACTGAAATTAAACTCTTAATTTTGAGATCAAAGTTGCACGAATTTGTGTAAAATTTTGAAAAAGAAATTGAAATTTCTAAGAAAAAAGTCTTCACTTAAGGGTAAAATGTACATAATGTACATAAATTCAATGAACCCAAATAAAGCGATATGTTTTCTGGTTTCGCTCCGGTTCTCGTTCCGACGAAAATAACGGTTTTTTTCGGTTTCTGGTTTTCAGGTTCAGTTCCGATTCGAAGCCCTGGTTATTTCTTTCATTTCGGTTTTCATTCCAGTTTCGACCGAAACAAGACTAGAAACGGAAGTTCGGTTTCGATTTCGGCCTAAAATCTAGTTTCGGTTGGTCCCTAATTAAAAGACGAGCTTAAAATCGATTCGGTTTACCCACCAACATTTTTAAGCTTCGTGTCCTTTTTAAATATTCGGCTTGCCTTAGCTGCTCAATTATTAAATGAAATGATATTACATTTATTTAAACCTGTCCTTGGACCGTGATAGGTTTGTTGGTCTCTGGGGAAATCGCGAACATCTTCAGAATTTATTTCGGACGTTCTATATTCTCCGGTGCAGGGAACTTGCTAAAAACAAGCCGTAACAGGGATATATTGGCCAAGACAACATCGTTTTATTACAAATCAACTTAAATTGGGGATTTAAACGAACTTCAGACGGACACTTTTCCTAATTTCAATCACTAAGGGACGAATATACTTAATTTTGTTCGGAAATTGCTTCTGTCCCTTCCAAAATTTTCTGTTTAAGAGAAAAAGTTTTCATATTGCCAACATGTTCTTAGTTTTATAAAACGCTTCCCAATTCCTGATTCGTGCATTATTTATTGTGTTTTTAAGAAACGTCTTTGTTCAGAACCAAGTTATACGAGGGTAAATCAAATATGAACCGGAATTTCTATCACGTCGCCACGAGGGCGTCGGGCGTGTGTGCATACTCTTAGACATGTTAGGTGGGGATATCACGTGACTTCCTGTCCTCAAGCGAATTCCGTTCTCGCTGTTCGTCAGTTGTAAATACAATGAGTGAGCAAGAGGTCCATCCGCACGTTGCGCAGCGCATTATTATTAAATTTCTTGCCGTTAAAGGTGTAAAGCCCGGCGAAATTTTTCGTAGACTAGAAGCACAGTTTGGGGACACTTGTTTGAAGAAAACTCAAGTGTATGAATGGCACAAACAATTTTTGGAAGGACGAACTTACCTTGCCCGTCTTCTTCGGACCAGTGTGACTGCGGACAAGATTACCGTTGTTTAACGCCTTTTGGACCGTGATCGCCATTTAACTATTGCTGAAATTGCAGCTCATATAGGTATAAGCTTTGGGAGTGCTCAATCCATCATTTTAGATGAGCTGAAGTTTGGAAAAATTTCTGACAGGTGGGTACCTCGCCTTTTGACCGAAGAACAGAAATAACAACATCTGGTGATTTGTCAGCGCCATCTTGGACTTTTCAACGTGAAGGTGATGGTTTTTTTTTGCAACGTATCGTGACATGTGATGAGACTTGGGTCCACCATTACACCCATGAATCTAAACAAGCAAGCGTGGGATGGAGAAGAAAGGGGGAAGATACACCCGTCAAGGAAAAAATTCGCCTCTCAGCTGGCAAGGTTTTTGCGATGGTGATTTGGGATTTTAAAGGAGCTGGGCACGTCGATTTTTTGCATGAATGTCGTACGGTTAATGTTGCCTACTACTGTCAGCTATTGGATAAAGCAAAACCAGCCAGTCGGTGAAAAAGGCGCGAATTTTCGGTCAGAAATTTGATTCACTCCAATCCAATCTGACACATCAAACATTAGAGAAAATGCATTGGGCAACATTAGAACACCTTCCTTATAGTCCCGATTTATCACCACGCTATTATCATATGTTTGGGTAATCGAAGGAAGTTTTAGGAGGTGAGCGATTCCATGATGATGCTGCTGTTGACACATTTGTGTATAATTGGCTGCAAACACTCCTCCTTTATTTTTCTGATGATGGCATTAAAAAACTTCCAATTTGTTGGAAAAAATGTATAACAAAATCAGGAGATTATGTAGAAAAATAGTTAATAACTTTTATACATTTATCTGGTACCAATAAATTTTTAAAAACAAATTCCGGTTCATATTTGATTTACCCTCGCATAAACAAAAAATCGAAATTTTCAAATCCGAAACTTCTAAAAGTCTAAGGCTTGTAAATAAAGTTGAAATTTGAAAAAAAATCGAAATTTTGAAAGAAAGCCGAAATTTTGAAGAAGTTGAAATTTTGAAAAAAATGAAATTTGAAAAGAAACATTACAAAACAAAGTAAATTTTCTGGTAGCTCTGAAGAAAAGACGTATAAAATCTGCTACGTCATCTGGTTACCTTTTCTGCAAGTCTGTTAGTTTTCTTCCTACCAGACTTAAGAGATAGAGATGGTGAGTGCACATTTAAGTTCAGATTTGAACTGGAAAAAGTGTATCAGTTAGAAAAACTTATCTTTGGTTAATTATTACTTTTAGTAGTTGTTTGATAAGTTGATTTATTCTATTTGATCGACTTCAATTACCCCTTCTTTTTATCTTGAATACCGGAAAGTTCAGTTTTCTGTTTCTTTTTGTTGCCTCATGATGATGCTGCTGTTGAGACATTTGTGCGCAATTGACTGCAAACACACCTCCTTTCTTTTTATGACGATGGAATTAAAAAACTCTCAATCCGTTGGGAAAAATGCATAACAAAATTAGGAGATTAGGCAGAAAAATAGATAATAACTTTCATATATGTATCTTGCACCAATAAATTTTTAAAAACAAATTCCGGTTAATATTTGATTTACCCTCGTATTAACTAGGAATAAGCGATGTTAACAAAATATTGATATTGACAACGATCGTTAACTGAACATCCAAGATCGATAATAATCGAATTTAAAACATCGATGTTTTTTAATTAAAAGCTGACAATTGTAGAAGAAAATCCAAAATCAAAATCAATTCTTAAGAAAAAATGAAAATCCTTGAAAACTTTAAACGCTCTAATACAAAATTTATTTCGTTTAGGGTTTTTTTCCCCAAAATTGTACAATTTGGTTCTGGAGTTTTTCCCCAAGTTCTAGATTGTTTTTTCAGAAATTTAGAGCTTTCTTCAAGTTTTGGTTTTAATTTTAAAATAATTTCCTTTTCATCGCGACATTTTAAATGTTTTCTCGAAATTTGAAGTCACAAAATGTAGTCTTTTCTTCAAAATATCTTTTCGCCAAATGATGTTGACATCGACATTTTTAGTTCAACTTGGTTTGCATTTTAAACTCAAAATATCTCGCTTAAACTCAAAATTTCACCTTTGTCGACATTTCATACAAAATTTCCATTTTTTCATGCAACATTGACATTAAATCAATTCATATTTAAAGTTGAAATGTTCGTCAACAACTTTGTAAAGGTAATTTAAGAACGAAATCAAATTGAAGTCAAAATAGAAAGATTTAACTCACGTGAGCTTGAGGTTATGAACTTTTAACGCCACGAAAACTCAAGGTCAAGTCTGTTAAGGGTTGAAGATTACCGTGTGTTTAAGGACACGTGTGCTCAAGGTCATATTAGTTCGAGGTCAAGGAGTTCAAGGTCGCGTAAACCGAAAGTCACCTAAGTTCAATGTTAGGTAATTTCAAGGTGATGTGAGTTCAAGAGAATGTGTGCTCAAGATCACATGAACTCAATGCCTCATGACCTCTATGTCACGTGATTTCAAGGTCGTGTAAAAAACAGATAACGTGAGGCGAAATGTTTTCGTAAATTTAAGTTTTATCTCAAAGTTACGGCAGAAATTAATGTTCTCTTGATGTTTCTTTTCTTCATTTTCTTCTTCTTCTTCTTATTCTTCTTCTTCTTCTTCTTCTTACGTTAGGCTTATATCCTGTATTTTACTGGTTTTGTTCTTGTGAGACAAATGACTAGCTGTCTCTTCACCTTTTTGGGGGTCTTCTGGGTGGTCTTTTTCCTTCTTATCTTGAATCTCTTGCTGTTCTTGCTAGTCTATCTTTTGACATTCTTGTTATATGTTGGTTTCAGTGTTGCCTTTTGCTTCTTCCCCATGTTACAACATCTTGTGTTGCGCATTCTTCTCTTATGGTTTCATTTCGTGCTACTTTGCCTATTCTTGCATGAAAACGTTTGATCATTAGTTACCTCATTTAAAATTTAAAAATTTGAAACTGCATTTTCTTTTTAACTTGAACTTTAATTCTTCTATAGAATTTTTCTAAATATGAAAAACCTTTAGTTTAGTGTTCGTTAAATTTTTCGTGGTTGATTTTTTATTTATTTTTTTGAAAACTTTTTATAGAAATGGTTAACTGAATTCGACCTTTGCTTCGAAACTTCTAAATATTCTGACATTCTTTTGGACAGGTAATTTATAAAGGAAATCAAATTGAAGTCGAAATGGAAAGATTTAACTTGTAAGTGAAACATTTTAGTAAAAATTCGCTTTTGAAGTTAAAAATTTTAGTAAAATTTGAAATTCTAAATTCAGAATTCGAGGAAAAGTTGAAATTGTTGAAAAATAGTTGCAAAAATGACCCCGTCTCCAATGACCAAGTTTTTTCCTGAAATATCTACTTGGGCTCGTAGTTTACAATTATCCGAGTTTTTAAATCATTCAAATATTTCCCAACATTTTGATCCTTGCCAGAAATGTCGGAGCTCTTACTGCAATTTAGATTTTGGACTCAATCATAAACCACAGTGTTCTAGTAGCTTTTAATCTCGGAATTTTGTTTTCTCTGTCAATATTTCGATTTTCATCTCGAGATTTCGAATTTTCTATCGACATTTCTAATTTTTCATCGAAAGAGTTTATAGTCAAAAAATACGCCTCCGAAGTTAAAATTTCAACTAGGCTAATTAAATCCTGTTTACAAATTTCAAGAAAAATGAAAATTCTAGAAAACGCTGCATATTTTTTTAGTTTCCAGTTTCAACTCGAAGTCTATACTAATGCACAGACCAATAGGCTTGAACATTTATTAGATTCGAAGTTTGGAAACCAAAGACCGGTTTCGATCTTGTTAGATCTCGTCAGTTTGGTATATCCAACTCGAATGCTAACAAAAGTTCCTACAAGTAAGTACTGTTAGCATTCCAGTTGGATATACCAAGCTGACGAGATCTAACAAGATCGAAATCGGTCTTTGGTTTCCAAACTTCGAATTAATAAATGTTCAAATCTATTGGTCTGTGCATTAGAATCCTTGTCTTCTGGGAAATTTTTCCTAGAGAGCAACCGCTTCGCTAGGTGGCAGTGTTTCAACTGTTGGTAATTCAGCTACCTATGATTTACTACACATGCCTGGAGGGCTGCATAAATTTGTAGTCTAGGTTGCATTTTACTTGCATACGACATTGTTAGCGATGGCCATAGTTTCTGTATGAACCAATAAGTGGTAGTACTAAGAGTCACACGCTTGACGTTCGTGAATTCTTTAGTACTTACTTGTCGGAACATTTGTTAGCATTCAAGTTGGATATACCAAACTGACGAGATTTAACAAGATCGAAACCGGTCTTTGGTTTTTAAACTTCGAATCTAATAAATGTTCAAACCTATTTATTGGTCTGTGCATTAGAATCCCTGTCTTCTGGGAAATTTTTCCTAGAGAGCAACCGCTTCGCTAGGTGGCAGTGTTTCAACTGTTGGTAGTTCAGCTACCTATGATTCACACTATACACGCCTGGAGGGCTGCATGAATTAGTAGTCTAGGTTGCATTCTACTTGCAATCGAAGTCTTTCAATTTTTTTAAAACGTTTCAAGTATTTCTCAAAATTGTGGTTGTCGCAAGATATTTTGAGTAGCGTCTTCGAATATCCAAACTTGAATCTGCACAATTTTGTTTTTCCTATTAATATTTCAATTTTTCAACTTTAAATTTGGAATATTTCCCAAATTTTGAATTTCTCATCGAAATATCTACATTAACAACAATATTTTGATCCCACGCTCAAATTTTAGGAACAAAATCGAAAATTCAAATTTAAAAAAAAAATTCGACTTTGTAGTTGAAATTTTAAGTACTAAATTAAACTTATTAAATTTAATCTTCAAATTTCGAGACTAAGTAGGAATTTTAAAAAGAACTGCAAATTTATCAAAAATGCTCTTTTTTTACGATTTTAAAAGAAAAATTCTAGAAAAAAGTCGAGATATAAAGAAAAAAGTCTAATATTAATGAAAAATACATAAACTTTGAATTCAAAATCATAAATCTGAGAATGAGGTAAAAACTCCAAAATTTTAATAATAAGACCTCAAATTTAAATTAAAATAAAAATTTGTTAAAAACAAGTCCTAAGTTTAAATAAAAGTAAAAATATTTGTTTCAAATTAAGGTCTGAACAAATAAAGAGTTCAATGTTGTAAAAAAGGTTAAAATTTTAAGTTTAAAGTCGAAAACTCATTTCAAAAATATGTAAAACCATCAAAATTGACAGGAAATTCAAGAATTTAAAGAAAATTCGAACAATGATTGATACCAATTTTAATCATTTTGACCAAAAAGTCTATTTTTTTCTATTTTTTAAGCTTAATTCACTCGCAAAGGGTAACCCCATTATGCTTTCAAAGCACTGCGAGTAGGATGCGGAAACAAGGATAGATGGCGATGAACCGTCTTCTTAAACAAGGATAGGTTGTAATTTTTGGGGAAAATTCCTTTCGGTAACAAGTTCCATAACTTGGAAGTTCTATAGAAAGAAGAGTCTTCATAGACAGAATTTCTCACTGTGTCAAGCTGAATCGCACAGGAATTTGCTATCTCCGACTGTCCAGTAGGTACGCCTCAAGAATCTTGCCCTTGAGAGGATCAATCCTATTAGTTCCTGCGAGCATCTTCCATGATAGTACTTGTAGAAAAGAGACAAGTCACCAACCATACGCCTGTACTCTTTCGAGAGAATTGGTCAGACTCAATCAATTAGGTGAATCGCTCTTGTTTGAAATGAATTCAAGAGACCTAAAGTGCGTTTTGGGGCTGAACTCCAAACATGAGAACAGTATTCTAGTGTTGGCCTAACTTGAGCTGTGTATAGTGTTAATAGCTGATGAGATGTAAAGTACTTTTTAGCTCTAAAAAGAAAGCGTAGCTTCTGAGAGATGGATTTGGCAATGGCGCGCACATGATCGCCCCAAGAGAAGTTAGTGCTCGCATTCACTCCTAGGATAGATAGATTAGATCCCATCGGAAGAATTTTTCCGTCTATTGGTATGTTTGTTGCATTATCTCTTGATGTTTTCTTAGAGAAAACCGCGGCCTGAGTTTTTGAAGCGTTGAATTCGACCAAATTGTTTTTACCCCATTCCAGAATAATCTCGAGATCCCGATTAATCCTCTCTATCTGCTGTTCCCTTATCCGATCTGAAGCAGCGATAGATAATGGTTTGTCGGAGAAAAAAGATGACACAAGGTTACTATCATCTGCGTAGCTGTATATAGGATTGCAAGTTGAAGCTAAGAGATCATTTATGTGTAACAGAAATAGAGTAGGAGACAGAACAGATCCCTGAGGCACCCCTGAGTTAATCGCAAATGTCTCGGATGAGATGCCATCGACGACGACCTGAAGAGATCTGTCAGCGAGAAAATTGGATATCAAATGACAGAGTCCAGGAGGAAGACCATTAGATGTTTTGGATAAAATATTCAGTATTTAAATTTCGTTAATAAATCTTGAGCTTTTATGCGAAATTTTAAGTTTTTTTAAAATTTTGACTTTATTTCAAAATTTTAATTTTTGAGTTAAAATTCTACTTGCAAATTTGGGATGATCATCAATATTTCGAGAAAAATTTGGAAATTAATAAATTTTGTCCTTATTTCAGTTTTTTTTTGAAATTTTGTGAAAAAAGTTGTAATTACGAGAAAATATTCAAAATTTAGATTTTTTTTGTTAATTTCGCTTTCTTCTGGAACTGATGTTTATTCTTGAAATCTGAACTTCAAATCCCTAGTTCTAAAAAATTGTGATTAAATACTTTTTGGAAAAAACTTATTAAAAAATTATAAATTTTAAGAAAAACATTTCAAGAAATTTCGATTTTTTCCTAGCATTTTCGATTTGGTTTTAAAATGTTAATGCCAAATAAAACATTTTGATTTTCTACTTTAAACTTCGATTTTAATTTCGAAATTTTTAAATTTTGCTAGAAAATGCGATAGCACACAGTTAAAATTTAAAATTCTACAGAAATTTGAAATGGAAATTAAAATTTGGATGAAAAATCACCAGCGTGTTGGAAAATTTTTACAAATTTAGGAACATTGGTGGAATTTGAAATATTTTGAAAAATATTGTTACGGGCTTATCGGTTCGAATTGATTATTAACACATGAATTGAATAATACCTACTTTATTACCAAACTAAACTCGGAACACTACAACTGGATAATGAACTCACTGCTTTACTTCTAAATACTAACTCACTAATTACACTGAGTGACTCTAACTAACTGATTCGAGGGAAAGGCGACCGTTTTATATAGTTGTGGCTACCGGCTTCTAGAATAGTCCCGCAGTTAAAGCTTATCGTTTGCCGAAATTTCTGGAACACTAAAGTTTACTTCGTTATGGCGGCCACTTTCCCCTTATCAGATCTTTCTAGAAAATTTCCTTAAATTCTAAATTTCGTAATTTACATTTCGTTACAATATATTCTTTTTCATTTTGGATTGATCCGTCTTGAAATACACTAACGAAATCGGAACGGCCAAGCTAAAATTTTAATGTAATTTCAAAAAAAAAGTTGGAAAACTAGAAATTTGAGTTGAAATGTCCAAAAAATTGATATTTCCATTTTTTTTTTAGTAATGCCTCTTCTCTAAAATTCTGAATATACGAATTAAAATTTTAAATTTTTTTATTTAAATTATCGGCCGTTTTCAACGTTTGACTTTGCTCATGAAATTCCTTTAAAAGAAGTTTCCCAACATTTTGATTCCAAGAAATTTGTAAGAAAAAATTCAATTTTATTTAAAAGTCGCAAATTAAAAATTAAAGTTGAGAAACTTCCAGTTTAAAGTGCAAACGAGGTTTAAGTCGAAATTTTAAGAAAGTCGAAATTTTAAGAAAAAAATTTGAAATTTTCGAAAAAGTCTACATTTCGAATTTAAAGCCACAGTTGTAAGAAAAAGTCAAAATTGTCCACAGTTCCACCGAAAATGCTGAGGGAAAAGATGAACAATTCTAGAAAATGCCCCATATTTAATCCCTCATCTCAAATTGTTAAGAAAATTTTTATTTTAATATCCATAACTATTAAATTTTATTAAAGATTAAAACATCAACAAACATTAAAAATTCCACGATATTTCGATAAATACTTTGATGGTATAACCACCGATGATGCTATAAAGCGTCCGGTCTTAGCAAATATTTATCGAAACCTTGTGGAATTTTTAATATCTGTTGCTGTTTTAATCGTTAATAAAGTTTAATAGTTATGAATAATAAAGAATACCACAAAGTAAGGGTTGGAAATGTCAATTATTTTAATATCAGTATTTTCACTAGAAAATTTGTAAAAAAGGTTGCAACGTTGGGAAAAACTGTAGCTTTATAAAAACATTGACTTGAACAGTTCGAGGGAAAAATAGTTATTTGTTATACAAGACGGTAAAATTATTTTTTATCGACGAGTGAAAATGTTTAATTAATGAGCGACGAAGGAGCGAATTAATTAAATTTCACGAGTCGATAATGAAATTTTACCGTCGTGTGTAACATTGTATTTTTTTTTATTGCGAAGGTTAAAGAAAAATTGAGAGAAAAACTCAATAATTTTGCAGACAGAAATAAGAAAAGCAGTCAAAAATTAAATCGCAGTTGGTTCGTTTGGTATGTTGCTACAGTTATACCAAATAAATAATTGTTTCACATCAATTTTTCAATTTTGATCTGTATGAATCTCAAGATCTCAAGAATGTGTGAAAACGAGGTAGAGCAGGAAAACATTCCGGTATGTGTGAAGAAAGAAGCGTTAGAGGCAGTAGCTAAATTATTGCCTCAAAAATCGCGATTAATATATGAAAAAGAGTACACATGCTTTCAAAGGTGGAAAATGGCAAAGAAGATTAATAGTTTAAGTGAAACGGTATTTCTGGCATATTTTTCTGAAAAAGCAAAGAAGGTGAAGCCATCAACATTGTGGTCTTATTATTCGATGCTGAAGTCTACAATTTTGGTCAACGAAAATTGTGACATTTCAAAGTAAGTAACGTCAAATTTAGTGCATAATTTTTTTGCTAATACGAATTATTGTTTACAGATACAGTAAACTAATTGCATTATTGAAGAAACTATGTGATGGTTATAAACCTAAGAAATCGAACATTTTTGAACCTGATGATATCATTCGATTTATAAAAGAAGCTCCCGATGATGATTATTTGTTTATGAAGGTTGTGGCGGTAATGGGTTTATATGGGGCATGCCGGTCCGATGAATTGTATAAATTAGAGATGTCTAATATTGATGATAGAACATCAGTAATGATCGTTCAATGATTGATACTAAAACCAAAAAAGATCGGTCTTTTTGTATAACTGACCAGGAAGTGGGTGTTTTGGACATCATAAGAAAATATATCGGCTTACGTCCTAAACACGTTCCTCATAATAAGTTTTTTATTAACTAGACAAAAAAAGTGTACTATCCAGCCTGTAGGCATAAACACTTTATATAAAGTCCCAAGAAAAATTGCCGATTTCCTAAATTTACCGGATTCAGAAAAATACAGTGGTCATTGTTTTAGACGATCTGCAGCCACAATGATGGCAAACTCAGGGGCTGACATGGTGACAATAAAGCGCGCAGAGGGATGGAAGTCATCATCAGTAGCTGAAACTTATATAGAAAATTCAGTACGAAGTAAAATTGAAGTTTTAAAGAAGATACTAGTTGGGTCAACGAGTGGGATCGTTAGTAATACTATATCTTCTGTATGCCCGTCTGTTCACCATTCTGAACAACGTTCTGTTCCGGACATCCATGTTTCGGGAAATGTGAATGGTACGATCCAAGTTATTATCAATGAAAGCACTAAAGATAATTAAGTTGTATCTAATAATAATTATTATTTCAAATAAAAATAGATACCTACTTAATTAAAGTATTTTATCTATCCTTGCTGTTAAAGTTCCATTTTATCTATCCTTACGGTTAAAATGGTACTTTAATCTGGTGTTTTGAGTTGAATAAAGTATACTTTAACCTTCGCAATAAAAAAAAAAAAAGAATTTGAGTTTAAACCATAAGTTTTGAAGAAAAAAATATTTGTATGAAAAAAGCAAAAACAAAAGATTTTCAAATTTTTTAAACTTTCAATTTTAACTCCAAATAAATCTAAGGAAAATTTGCACTTTTAAATGCTATTTGATGAATTTAAACGTCTATGTCTCCCAAATGAAAAATCGAAGCGCAATTTCGTTACCAGATTCAAATAAATTCTATGTGTCAAAATCTGTACGATAGGGTGGATTTAAATGCTACTTGATGACTTTTGACTTTGGGGAATTTAGTGAAGATTTTGAAATTTCGAAATTTTAAACGCTTTTATCTCCCAAACGAAAAGTCCTAGTTTAACTGTGTTTTCAGTTTTGGATTCTGCGTCTTCAGAACTATAAAAATGCAATATAGCTATCTTCACTCATGTTTTAAAAAAAGGGGGTACCTTTTGGACTTTTTTGAAAACTTTAAAAGCTCATATCTCAAAGGCAACAAGTTGCAGTTCAATTTTCTCTTTACATTCAGCTTTTTCGTATCAAATTTTGTATATTAGGGTGGTTTTAAATGGTGTTTGATAATTTTTTATTTTTTACATTAGAAGATTTAGTGAAAATTTAGAAATTTCGTAATTTTATATTTTCCAAACGAAAGTCGCAGTTTTTTTCCAGATTCTGATTTTACGTCCCGAAATATTTATAAAAGTGTAACAAAGTCACACTCGAAAACTCGAAATTTTTGCATGTTTTAAAAGAAGGGGACATTTTTCAGAATTTTGAACGCCTATATTTCTCAAATGAAAAGTTGTAGCTCAATTTTCTTTTAAAATTCGTAATCTACGTGTCAACATCTGTACAAAGGGATGGATTTAAATTCTGATTGATAGCTTTTGATTTTTGACATTAGAGAATTTAGTGAAAATTTAGAAATTTCGTAATTTTAAACGCTTATATTTCCCAAACGAAAAATTGTAGCTTTTTCTTTCCACATTCGGATTTGACATCCAGAAATCTCTATAAAAATGTAATAAAACCACATTCGAAAATTCTACATTTTTGCATGTTTTGAAAGAAGGGGACATTTTTCAAAATTTTAAAGGCTTATATTTCCCAAACGAAAAGTTGCAGCTGAAATTTCGTTTCAGATTTGGATTCAAGTGTCACAATCTGTATGAGAAGATGGGCTAATGCCGCTTGATGATTTTTGCCATTAAAAAATTTAGTGAAAATATTAAAATTTCAAAATTTTAAACGAACAATTCGTAGCTACATTTTTTTTCAGGTTCTGATTTTACGTCCTGAAATTTCTATAAAAATGTAACAAAACCACATTCGAAAAATCGAGTTCGAGGACGTATAAGTTCAAGATCACAAACGCTCAAGGTCGCGTGAGTTCAACGTGGCATGTTGTCAAGGTCACATGAGGTCAGGATGGCGTCAGGATTATATTAGCTCAAGGTTATGTATGGTAAAGGTCGCGCTAGCTCGAGACCACACGTGTCTAAGGTCACTCGAATTCAAAATCATGCTAGCTCAAGGTCACGTGAGCTCAAGGTTTCATGATTTGAAGATCATACGAGCTTAAAATCACGTAAGTTTTAAATCTTGTGATCTCAAGGTCATGCAAGTTCAAGGTCACGTCAATTCGAGGTCATGTCAGTATAAGTTCAAGGTGTCATGCGCTCAAGGTCGCGTAAGGTCAGGGTTGCGTTAACTCGTTGCCACGGGTCTTGATAATTAAGTAATGTGAGCCAAAGTTTACATGATTTCAAGATCAGACAAGCCTAAGATCACGTTAGTTTAAGATGACGTGAGCTCAAGTTCACGCGAGTTCAAATTCACGCGAGATCAAGGTCAAATGTGTCACGTTTGTTCAAGGTCAAGTGAGTTCAAGGTCGCGTAAACTTAAGGTCGCGAGTTCAAGGTCATATGCGCTCCAGGTTACGTAAGTTCAAGGTCACGAAAACTTAAGGTGAAGTGTGTCACGTTAGTTCGGAGTCAAGTCGCGTAAACTTAAGATCACGAGTTCAAGGTCATATGGGCTCCAGGTTATGTAAGTTCAAGGTCACGAAAACTTAAGGTCAAGCGTGTCACGTTAGTTCGAGGTCAAGTGAGTTTAAGGTCGCGTAAACTTAAGATCACTTAAATTCAATGTTACGTAATTTCAAAGTGATGTGAGTTCAAGAGAATGTGTGCTCAAGATCACATGAACTCAATGCCTCATGAATTCTATGTCACGTGAACTCAAGGTCGTGTTAAAGCAAGATAACGTGGGGCAAAATATTTTCGTAAATTTAAGTTTTATCTAAAAATTTCGTCAGGAATTTATGTGCTCTTAATGTTTCTTCTTCTTCTTCTTCTTCTTCTTCTTCTTACGTTAGGCTTATCTCCTGTGTTTTACTGGTTTTGTTCTTGCGAGACAGATGGGCTTTTTGGGGGTCTTCCGGGTGACCTTCTTTCTTCTGGTTTTGAATCTCTTGCTGCTCTTGCTAGTCTGTCTCTTGACATTCTTGTTATATGTTGGTTCCAGTGTCGTTTTTTGCTTCCTCCTCATCTTACAACATCTTGTGTTGCGCATCCTTCTCTTCTGGTTTCATTTCATGCTTCTTTGCCTCTTCTTGCATGAAAACGACTTCAATTCTTAAGAAAAAATGAAAATTCCTGAAAACCTTTTTTCTGAAATTATACAATTTGGTTTTCGAGTTTTTTCCCAAGTTTTAGATTTTTTTTTCAGAAATTTAGAGCTTTCTCCAAGTTTTGGTTTTAATTTCAAAATAATTTCCATTTTTTTCATCACGACATTTTGATTGTTTTCTCGAAATTTGGAGCCACAAAATGTAGTCTTTTTTTTCAAAATATTTTTTCACCAAATGATGTTGATATCGACATTTTTAGTTTAATTTGATTTGCATTTTAAACTCAAAATATCTCGTTTAAACTCAAACTTTCAACCTTTTTGACATTTCATACAAAATTTCCATTTTTTCATACAACATTAACTTTAAATCAATTCATATTTGAAGTTGAAATGTTCGCCAACAACTTTGTAAAGGTAATTTAAGAACGAAATCAAACTGAAGTCAAAATAGAAAGAGTTAACTCACGTGAGCTCGAGGTTTTGAACTTTTAACGCCACGAAAACTCAAGGTTAAGTCCGTTAAGGGTTGAAGATCACCGTGTGTTTAAGGACACGTGTGTTCAAGGTCATGTTAGTTTGAGGTCAAGCGAGTTCAAGGTCGCGTAAACCGAAGGTCACCTAAGTTCAATATGTTAGGTAATTTCAAGGTGATGTGAGTTCAAGAGAATGTGTGCTCAAGATCACATGAACTCAATGCCTCATGACCTCTATGTCACGTGATTTCAAGGTCGTGTAAAAACAAGATAACGTGAGGCGAAATGTTTTCGTAAATTCAAGTTTTATCTCAAAGTTACGGCAGAAATTAATGTTCTCTTTCTTCTTCTTCTTATTCTTCTTCTTCTTCTTACGTAAGGCTTATATCCTGTATTTTACTGGTTTTGTTCTTGTGAGACAAATGACCAGCTGTCTCTCCACCCTTTTGGGGGTCTTCTGGGTGGTCTCTTTCCTTCTTGTTTTGAATCTCTTGCTGCTCTAGCTAGTCTATCTTTTGACATTCTTGTTATATGTCGGTTTCAGTGTTGTCTTTTGCTTCTTCCCCATGTTACAACATCTTGTGTTGCGCATTCTTCTCTAATGGTTTCATTTCGTGCTACTTTGACTATTCTTGCATGAAAACGTTTGATCATTAGTTACCTCATTTAACATTTAAAAATTTGAAACTGCATTTTTTTTTAAACTGAAACTTTAATTCTTTTATAGAATTTTTCTAAGTATGAAAAACCTTTAGTTTAGTGTTCGTTAAATTCTTCGTGGTTGATTTTTTATTTATTTTTTTGAAAACTTTTTATAAAAAAGGTTAACTGAATTCGACCTTTGCTTCGAAACTTCTAAATATTTTGACATTCTTTTGGACATTTTTTTACTTATAACTCCCAAACGAAAAGCTTAATTTTCAGATTTGGATTCTACGTGTCAAAATCTGTACTGGTTTCCGATGCTGTTTGATGATTTGATTTTTGACAGTAGGAAATTTGGTGAGAATTTCGAAATATCGAAATTTTTTTTTTTTTTTAGTCCAATTAGGTTTTAGATTCGGACTCTGCGTCCCGAGAGTTGTATAAAATGCCATTAACCCATTTTTGAAATATCGAAATTTTGGAATGGGTTGAAACGCCATTTGTCATAATTGTAAATGCTCATATCTCACAAACGAAAAGCCGTAACTCAATTTTTTTTGGATTCCGATTCTAAGTGTGAAAATCTCTATGATATTTGAAACCCTTACAAGAAAGTCGAAAGGAAAATGATCAAAATTCCAGGGTAAACATCTAAAAATTGAAAGTTGACCTTGGAGATTTTTTGAAAAAGTTACCATTTCAAGTTTACGCTCAAAAGTTCGACCTTGTTTTTATATATTTATATTATGTTTTTATATTATTTTTGAAATTTTGACTTTGAGATCCCAAATTTGTAGAACAGGTTAAAAATATCGAGATTTCAACAGAAATATTGAAAAAAAAAACAGAACTTCAATATTAACGCCCACATTTTAGGACATTAACATTTAGAAAATATAGACTATTTAGGAAAAGACCGAAATTTTAAGAGGAAGTTAGCATGGTGACCCAGTCGAGTTATAAAATTAAATTTTTAGTGCAACTTCGGAATTTAAAGTCGGAATGTCGAGAAAAATACAAAATTTTGAGATTAACATTGAAACTTTTGAGAAAGAAAAAACCTAAATATGACCCCTAATCTTAAACCTTAAAAACTTATGGATGAAATTTTGAGGAAAAAACCATGTTTTAATAAAAATAGTTATTTTTTTTATGGCCCTTGTGGTCTTTTTTTGGTCCTTGGTTGTCTTTAAAAATAGAAATACAAATCTTGTCCCCTGAAACCAAGAAAGATTGAAAAACACAACAAAGGTTGCTCTAACTCGTTTTGATAGCCAAGCTATCATGAGTATCACTCTGAAGATGATAGCTTGGCTATATAAACGCGTTAGAGCAACCTTTGTTATGTTTTTTTAATCTTTCTTGGTTTCAGGGGACAAGATTTATTTTTCAATTTTTTAATATATGTACTTATTATTTTTGTATCTTCAAGGGCTTCAAAAATTGAAATTCAAATATTGTACCCTGAAACCAAGAAAGATTGAAAAACATAACAAAAGGTGCTCTAACGCGTTTCGATAGTCAAGCTATCATCTTCAGAAAAATACTTAGAGCAACCTTTGTTGCTTTTTTTAATCTTTCTTGGTTTCAGGGGACAAGATTTGTATTTCAATTCTTGAAAAATAGTTAAAAAATAAATGGGCCATAAAAGGGTAGCATAACAATAACTGGGCTAGGGAAAAAAGTTTGAAAAAACTGGATTAAATGGTGACATCTGCATTCCGTAAAAGCAACAATTACTAAATCTTCAAGAAAAACAAAACTGCAGTCAAACCTGTCTAAGCCAGAACAGGACGGTTCCAAAATTTCATCTTGGTTTAGAGGATTTTTGGCTTGTACAAGAACACTTATATGATGGAAAGCAAATGGGATTATCAAATTATTTCATCAGAGACAGGATTTCATCTTGAAGGGCTCCGGTTTGGGCAGGTTTGACTGTATTTAAAGTCGTAAATTAAAAGTTAGTTCTTTCTAGTCCACATCGAAGGTGGAGGCTTTTTTAACTTATGAGATATTTCACACACTTCATGGAACATGGTAAACATGGCAAACATGGTAAAACATCAATGTTTTGTCTCAACTTCGATGTTTTCTAAACAGAATCAACATATTGTAAACCATTGACAATATCTTGTGGACATCAGGAGCCATTTTAATCCCAAAGAAAATCAATTTTTAATAAATTTTTTGTTTTTTAATTTCGGCTCAGCTATGGAATACAATTGGAGGATGGATCATCGCCTTGACTATTGACACATGAAATTATACTCTATCAGCTTCCAGATAAAAAGAAAACACAAAATCTCGATCTCGAAGACGTAAAGTTGTTGGGCAATTAGGTCCTCAAAATTTTCCAGTTGTTGCATGTTACCTAATAGACTAATTTATAAAGGACAACCAGGACAACGTTGGTGGCACAATAACGGTGCTGCTAATGCATCATGGACGAGTGACAGACAATGGAAGCATTTGCCTGTATTTCAGGTAATAAGCAAAGTGTTGATGTACACGTCAGATTAGGTAGATTCACTCAATTTTGTGATACGTGGTATTGTAATCTAATCGATCCAATTCAACCATGGCAACCAATGCTCAATACACAACAATTCAATCAATACGATTCATATCAACTTATCAAATTATTATAAGGGACAGAGCTGGCCTGACATCGACAGTGCGTCATATTGATTGAATTCGCATAAACAGCACCACCACCACAAAACGTGGATTTACAAATAGTGCATTTTCTAGAAAAGCTCGAAGAGTATTTATATTGGAACTCGAGCTCTTTCTCAAATGCCTCATCGAATTACATTTATGTCAGTACAATTTTCTCCGCGATATACGAACTCGTGCCATTTTTCGTATCGACATTTCTAAATTCTAGTAGTTCTGGGGCGGCTTTAGTTGCTTTCGGCCGCAAAACTGTTCATTTATTCTTAACCTACCCTAAAATATTTACAGGTATCGATACATTGATGGCTCGAAGCACGAATGCCGGCTTGTGAATATTTCATTCGACCGAAATGAACAGAATTTGTCTTTAGCGGCAATTAAGGGTTCCTAATTTCTCTGCCGGATGTAAATTATCAATCAATATTTGGTTATATTGCTAAGATGGCGTGCTTAATTTTGGGTTAGAGGCAATTTCAACTGAATTATTGAAGTCTGCTTATTATCAAACGAAAAAATAAGGCTTCGAGAAAATACTGGTGTGAACAAACTTTGTTGATCTAGTTAGGGTTTTTAAGTACAATCCACTTGTAAACGGTAAACCTATTGCAGCTAGGGGGCATTGTGAGTAGTATCCGGCAGTAGGATCTATCCAGTGATGAGTAAAGATGGTGATGAATCCTCGCTTTAAATTCGCCAGGGAAAATTTCTTGTGAGGTGCATTCCATCCTACATAGAATTCTTTAGTTTGTCAAGTCACTTTGGCAGTTGCCTCCGAATGTTTTGTCTCTTTTGCATAACTTGTTTTTGGAGAGATCACAGGGGTTAGTTCTTGCGAACATCTTCCATGCGAACACCTTCCATGCGAACACCTTCCATGCGAACACCTTCCATGCGAACACCTTCCATGCGAACACCTTCCATACGAACATCTTCTATGTGAACGCCTATTATGGGGACACCTTCCATGATAACACTTTTCTTACAACAGTAGCAATTCAGTCTATGTTTGTTTCAGTTAGTGTTCACTAAACATCAATAGTTTCTATCTTGATAATATCGATTTTCCTCTTATAAAAATATCGATAGTTCTTGTCAAATTTTTACATAAAATTAACTTTCCTACTGCTGTCATTTTCGCTAAAACTGATACCAACTTTTGATTTTTAAATATTTGGGGTCTAAACTTAAATCTAAACTCGGTTCATCAACACCTTCAAAATGAAAGACCACATGTGATATCTCTGACAGAAACCCAAGTCTCCCCGTCCATCAATATAGTCCATTTGCTTTGCCCTAACTACGACTTGCATACAAAATTTCGACACAAGCGAGGAATTTGTGCTTTTACGCGAAGCGACCTGTCCTGTCAACGAGAAGAAGTACTGGAATCTGCTGAAAATCTGCTCCAAAAACGAAGTAATATTCATTTCTTCACTTTATTTGTCTCCAAACGATCCCTCATACAGACAGCTCTTCTCTTATCTTTCCGTAACCTTTGATCACCTACAGACGAATTATCCCAAAGCTGAGGTTGTCTTTCTCGGTGACTTCAACGTACACAACATCCCCTGGTTAAGGTTTTCTTCCCGAACTGACGACGCGGGGAGGGTGTCAGAGGCTTTCACCATCACTTGTGGACTATCGCAATTAGTTGAGGAACCCACAAAAATTCCTGATGTAGGTATCCATCAACCTAATCTACTCGACCTTTTCCTTACAAATTCACCAAATTTGTATAAAATCTCTGTGACATCACTGCTTGGAAATTTTAATTACAAGCTTGTAGCAGTCTCTCGCTCGCTTCATATACCACCTCCTTACCAGACGTAGTCCCGTAGGGTTTGGCACTTTAACTCTGCAAACTGGGAAGAATTAAGAGACTTCTTTGCTCACTGTTTTCTGAAATAATGTTATAGAGTACAAGTAAACCAGAAGCCGATTTCAATCCAAAAATGGATAAATCTTAGTGGTTTTTTAAAACCCTTTTCGGGAAAAGTGGTTCTATACTGATTAAATTTTTCAGAAAAAAATAAGGTTGCTGCAATTAACTAAACATCGTCTGCAGAATATTTAAGTCTGGAATAGATCGTCCAAGTTGCTTAATTTCCAGTTTTTCCGACACAGATCGGTTACAGAATGGTTGTGCAATTAAACTTTGCACTGAATTTATTTTTATTTGTGTTTCACGGCTCACAACATTAGCGGACATCAAATTAAAAGAGCGAGTTGATATTTGGTTTGCATCCACAAGTGCAACCTAATGCTTGCTTATGGGCAACTATTTAAACGAACAAAATATGAGTTAAGGCGCAGGTGCATATGCGGAAAGCAAAGTTTGCAGTCTAGCCTGCAAACTCTGCAAACCATGGACCCAACAACCTTTATAGTTATGTTTGGTAACGATAAATTGGTTATATTAATAAATAAAATAGACAACAATTACTTTATTTTTTATCCCGGCACATTTTTTTTTTGGAGGTTGCGCAAACCTGCAAACCTTAGCACTAGCCGCCTCTGCACTCTGACCATATTTGTAGATGCACGAAATTCTTGTAAACAGGTTATTGACCAGGCAAAAGTTGATTTCGATTGTAAAATGCGCCAAAGGCTTATCAACTGTCCGAACGGTTCCTTTTGGGAATTTGCAAAGTCAATTGGAAAGAATGTTACATCTTCAAATTTTCCACCTTTACTCGATAAAAATAGCAATATTGCTATTACCTCCAACGAAAAGGCCGACATGTTAGCCTTAATGTTTCCTGAAAATTCCAATCTTGGTTCTCGAAACGCAGAACCTCTTATTCTTCCTAAGGTCGGCACTTCGATGCCTAAAGTTGTTTTCAGACAACGCACAATCAGGAAGATTCTCCTTGAGCTCGACACCTCGAAAGCTTCTGGCCTTGATGGTATTCCCGCTATTGTTCTTAAGAAGTGCGCCCCAGAGTTGACTCCTGTCCTAAGCAAAGTTTCACACTCTCTTACAACAAAGGTGTATTCCCTAACATCTGGAAACCTGCTAGAGTGCAGCCTGTTCCTAAAAAGGGAAAAAGGAATCTGGCTAACAACTATCGCCCTAAATTTTTGTTACCCGTTATATCTAAAGTGATGGAAAAGGTTATCAACATCAAGATTCTCAAATATCTGTAGGAAAATAGAATCATCTCCGACAGGCACTACGGTTTTAGACAAGAACGTTCCACTGACGATCTATTGGCATATGTTATTCATATCTGTAACTCAGCTATGGAAACATAGGATTGTGGCATTGGATATCTCAAAGGCTTTCGACATAGAATGGCACCGATCTCTTCTCGCCAAATTAACATCTTATGGTCTTCCTCCTGGACTCTGTCATTTGATAACCAATTTTCTCGCTGACAGACTCCTTCAGGTCCTCATCGATGGAATCTCATCCCTGATATTTGCAATTAACGCAGGGGTCCCTCGGGGCTCTGTTCTGTCTCCTACTCTATTTTTGCTACACATAAACGATCTCTTAGCGTCAACTTCCAGTCCTATATGCAGCTACGCAGATGATGGTAACCTTGTGTCATCTTTTTTCTCCGACAAACCATTATCTATCGCTGCTTCGAATCGACTAAGTGAACAGCAGATACAGACGATTAATCGGGATCTCGAGATTATTCTGGAATGGGAAAAGAACAATTTGGTCGACTTCAACGCTTCAAAAACTCATGCCGCTGTTTTCTCTAAGAAAACATCAAGGGATAATGCAACAAACCTACTAATAAACGGTAAAATCCTTTCGATGGGATCTAATCCATCTATCCTAGGAGTAAATGCTAGCACTAACTTCTCTTGGGACGATCATGTGCGCGCCATTGCCAAATCCGCCTTTCAGAAGCTGGGCTTTCTTTTTAGAGCTACAAAGTACTTCACATCTCATCAGCTATTAACACTATACAAAGTTTAAGTTAGACCAACACTAGCCAATACTGTTCTCATGTTTGGAGTTCAGCCCCAAAACACACTTTAGCTCTCTTGGTTTCAATTCAATGAAGAGCGATTCCCCTAATTGATGACGAGAGTCTGACCGATTCTCTCGAATCACTAGAGCACAGGCGTATGGTTGGTGATTTGTCTCTTTTCTACAAGTACTATCATGGAAGATGCTCGCAGAAACTAATAGGATTGATCCCCCCAAGGACAAGATTCTTGAGACGTACTAGACAGTCGGAGACAGCAAATTTTTGTGCGGTCCAACTTGACCCAGTGAGGATTTCTGTCCACGGAGACTCTTTTTTCTATGGAACTTCCAAGATATAGAACTTGTTACCGAAAGGAATTTTCTCCAAAAATTACAACCTATCCTTGTTTAAGAAGGCGGTTCATCGCCATCTATCCTTGTTTCCGCACCCTACTCGCAGTAGGGTGCGGAAAGCATAACGGGGTTACCCTTTGCGTGTGGATTAAACTTAAAAAAAAACACCCTGTATACTATTTCATATTTGGAATCTGCATTTTTGGAATCTGTATTTTTGGAGTCTACATTTTTTTGTATACAATACATATGACATGAGTTATTTTTAAAAAATCGAACATTTTTTTGACCCCATTTTATTTTTCAACCTAGAAGGTCATGACTCATCCTAATTAACGAAAACTCACCACATTAGCGCTGCAAAAAAATTAAATTAGAAGAACTTAGGAAGTGTCTTTTTTTTTAAATTTGTTTTCCTTAACTATCTTCTCTTTTCGTTGAATAAATCTTCAAATAAATTGAAACCGAATATTTTGAATTCCTTTGGCTGTAATTTCAGTTCTATTCATTTCACAGCAAAAATGAAAATATGGTTAGATTCGCCATAAATTATACTTTTTGGTGGTACCACAGTACTAATATAGTGCCATTTAAGAATATGAAGTTATGACATAAAAACCATTTTTGGTAACTTTATCACGTGATAAAAGAATGAAATATTTCCATTTTCACGTGATTTGATTTTTTTAACCTTAATGCAATTCATAGAATTGAATGAGTCATAGGTCCTCTAGATCGAAAAATGAAATGGGACCAAAAAAATTGTTGATCCTTTAAAAATCATTTTTTTGGATGCACTGTATTCAGAAAATTGTGCAGATTCCAAAATTTAATAATACACAGGGTGTTCTATTTAAAATCAAAAGTTGGTATCAGTTTTAACGAAAGTGACAGCAGTAGAAATGTCATTTTTATGTCAAAAATTAACGTTTTATAAGTACATCAAGTGTAACAAGTTTGAAAATTTTATCTTCATAAATAAAGGAAAGAATCCTGTTACACCCAATATATCATAATTATTCTATATTTTTTGGAGTTATATGAGTGGCGTGTTGTACATTTTATGGAGAAGCGAATCAGGATAGTTTAGAAATTGTGATCTTTTTTAAATTCGTTTTTTTGGAAATGTCAATTTTTTTTGCTTTCAAATTAAAAGTTAAAATTTCCAAATTAAAGTAAACATTTTCGAATAAAATTGGAAACCTCGATTTCGACAACTACATTTTTTTATTTAAATTAGAAAGGTCTGCAAAAATATCTGAAAAAAAAACTGGAAAAAGTAGGAATTTCGAGATTTTCAAAAAAATGTTTAGTAACCTATTCTAGTATTACTTTTACATTTTTTTAAAGTCTCAACGTATTTAGAATTGAAAATTTGAGAAACGGATCAACATTTCTAGTAAACGCCTAAATTTATAAAAAAAATATGCTTTGTTTAGAAATTCCAAGAAAAACTTTCAATATTTGAATTCGAATAAATTTCTCTAAATATTTTATGAATTTCGAGAAGTTTAAACTGAACACTTTCAGAAATTAGTGGCGATTCATGTTTGTTATATAATTTCGAGATTATTTTCTTAAAATTTATTTATTATTACTCTTTTTGAGAATAATTTTAAAAATACTAATAAAATTAAAATAAAATACACCAAAGATAAAAGTTATTTTATGAACTAAGCTGTTCTTGAAATGACTATTTTTTCTCGATATTTTTTTTTGTGTTCAGTCGGCCTTAAATTCAAACTTTCCACTTTTTTAATACTTTCCAATACTTTTCAAATTTTTCTTCGTATTTCGACTTTTATCCTGATTATGGCAAAGATATTTTCAAAGTTTCACTTAAAATTGTAAAACTAAAGCTGCAATGGTTGAACTACTAATCTTGTCTTCTGAAAGCAAGAAAGATTAAAAAACATAACAGGCTGCTCTAACGCCTTTCGATAGCCAAGCTATCATCTTCAGAGAGATACTATATACGATAGTTTGGCTATCGAAACGCGTTAGAACAACCTCTGTTGTGTTTTTTAATATTTCTTGGTTTCAGGGCACAAGATTTGTAGTTTAATTTTTGAAGATAACCAAGGATCAGTCCGTTTCACCAAAACTAAAACTGTAATATCAAGAATAAAAGTCAAATTTTTGAATTTAAAGTAGAAAAAAGTATGGCAGAGATTAACAAAAGATTTATAAAGAAAATATTGCTGAAATTTCTACAATAATCAATAAAACAGAATCACAAAATTTCGAATTTAACAAAATGTAGAAAACAAAAAATGTTGTTTCTACAAGTTTAAAGTTATTTCAAAATTGACCAAATGGACCAAATTGACAAACTTCGATTTTTTTTAGAAATTAGACGGATAACAGATTTCGACTTTTTATTCCGCCTCTTTTTCAAAACTTGGAGAAAATAATAAAATTATGGTTTTCAATCTAAATTTAAAGCAAAACTTCGAAATTTCGGAACCTTAATAAATTTAAAATATTTTAGAAATTTGAAAAGGGTATTCTCAAAATTTTAATCATTTACCAAACTAAATTCGACAATTCTTTCAAAATTTCATTTTTTTTTAAATTTCAATCTTAAACTGAAAATTTTAATTTTATATTCAAAATTATGTCTTTCTTCTAGGTCAAATTCGAAATTTCTATTAAAATCAAAATTCCTGATTTCTAAAAGAAGCTTGAGAAGATACTATTTAAGAAACTAGCAGTTCCTTTAGAGATTAACTTTTTCGTCCTAAATTATTAGAAAAGTTTAGCTGTATATGAAAAATTAAGAAAACACTGAAGAAAAATTTAAACTTTTAAGCTTGAAAAAAATCAAAGTTTACGGAACTATTTCTTCACTCAGGTGTACAATGTAACCAACAAAGCTCATTGTAGTGAGGTCCTTTTAATCTTGTATTATGGATTGCATGGCAATATCCATTAAATACAAGCGCCCTCGGCGTGACATGCGCCTGAGTATGTTAATTTTAATAGATAACGTCAATTAAATGTTCCTAGTCGTTGGTAATAATTTCAACTTGTAGTACCTTCGATAGTTTCATTACAGAACATTTAATTGACCAACTAATTTTCAAAGTTATGTATTTAAAGTCACAATAAAAGAAGTACAATTTTACCTGAAACACTTGAAAATTATTTTAAAAGAGTTGAGTTTTAAAGAAATTAAAACTGAAGTATTAAAGAAGTTGAAGTTTTCAGAAAAAATGCAAAATTTTTACAAAAAGATAAAATTTGGAAGGAATTTAAAGCATTTTAAATAAGATAAAGCATTTTAAATAAAGTTCAAATTTTAGGAAAAGTTAAATTTTCGAAAAGAAATACTTAAACGCTAAAGTGCCAAAAAATTTAGTGTAACTTTCGACATTTTAACTTTAATAATGAACTTTCGACACAAATTCAAATATTCGACTTTCCTTTTAAAATTCCAAATTTTAAATAAGGAATTTCAAAAAAGCCAGTGGGAAACTAAAAATCTTAAAAAAGACAAGATTTGGAAAAAATTGGATAATTATGACAAATGACCAATTAAATGTTCTGTAATTAAACAGTTAAACGTGCTTAAAATTGAAAATATGTACAACCGCAACCATAGACTAAATTCGGCCTTCCTTGGCCTCATCACCATGGAACGGTGGCCGTATACACTTCCAACTTAGAGCCGTTAGTCAGTCGTATAAGTATCCAAGGGAGTAAACCTCCATTGGGTGAGTTGTAACTGACTTTTAACTGTTTATTACGCATTTTCGCTACATGCTAATTGAAGCATTCTTCTCTGCTGAGATAATAAGCCTTGTATATACGAATATATACAAGTTTATTACGATGCAACTGAAATCTAATTTCATTAGAATCTAATGAATGATACTTATGGGACCAACAGCTTTAAGTTGGAAGTGTATACAACCACCGTACCATGCAAACTAGTCTATGGTTGCGGTTGCACATATTTTCAATTTTAAGCACGTTTAACTGTTTAATTACAGAACATTTAATTGGTCATTTGTCAAAACTAGATGAAAGTAAAGTCACGGCGAGGACGTTTGTATCTATGGATGTTGCAATGCAACCCGTGATACAAGCTTTGCCTCATCTACGTGAACTTTGCAATTGCAATCTGGTTTTCATTAGATTCTAATGAAATTAGATTTCAATTGCATCGTAATAAACTTGTATATATTCATATATACAAGGCTTATTATCTCAGTTGGATAATTATGTAGAAAAAACCTCAAACTTCCCTTTTTCTTTGAATATCGACTCACGAACTTAATTTATTTGGTCGAAAATTGGAAACTTTTAAACAAGGACGAAATTTTGAGAATAAAATCAACAAATTATTTTTTCTGAACTGATTAAAAATCCCTAAACTTTTCAAGATTAAAATGTTTAAAGGTTTAAAATACCCATCAGGAAATTTTGATTTCAATCGAAAGAAAAAAGAAAAACTGGTAATTCATGAAAGGCTTTTAAAACGGCTACATTAAATAGTGAAATTTGACTCTTTTTCTCAAATTGGGTGGAAAATGCAAAACTAGAAAGCTTAGCTTTTGTGATTTAAGAAAGAATATTAAAATAAAAATAGAATTGAAATGTTAAATTTAGAATAACTTTAAAAAGTTAAAATCTCGAACAAGAACATGTGTTATAAAGAAAATTCGAAATCCCCCTTTTGTCTAATTTTGTTAGAAATTTTATCTTTCTTAAGAAATTTCCAAATTTCCAAAACAAAACAAAATTTCGAGAAGTTATATACGTACGTCTCCTGAAACCAAGAAAAATTAAAGAACACAAGACTTGCTCTAACGCGTTTTGTTAGCCAAGTTATCTTCTTCAGAGAAATGCTACAGTAATTTTTCTTGGTTTCGGGGGACAAGATTTGTACATTTTTGAAGACAACCAAAGACCAGTTCATTTCACCAAAATTTCGAGAGTAGTGCCCAAGAATGTGTGTTATAAAAAAAATCCAGAATTCCCCTTTTGTCTAATTTGGTTAGAAATGTTGTCTTTTTTTAGAAATTTCCAAATTTCCAAAACAAAACAAAATTTCGAGAACTGATATACGTACGTCTCCCGAAGCCAAGAAAAATTTAAAAACATAACACTTGCTCTAACGCGTTTTGATAGCCAAGCTATCATTTTCAGAGAAATACTACAGTAATTTTTCTTGGTTTCGGGGACAAGATTTGTACATTTTTGAAGATAATCAAAAACCAGTTCATTTCACCAAAATTTCGAGAGTAGTGTGTTATAAAAAAAATTCAGAATCCCCCTTTTGTCTAATTTTGTTAGACATTTTTGTCTTTCTCTAGAAATTTTCAAATCTCAAAAAAGACAAAATTTCGGGAATTGATATACTTACGTCTCCTGAAGCCAAGAAAAATTAAAAAACACAACACTTGCTCTAACGCGTTTTGTTAGCCAAGCTATCGTCTGCAGAGAAATACTGCAGTAATTTTTCTTGGTTTCGGGGGACAAGATTTGTACATTTTTGAAGATAGTTCATTTCAACAAAATTTCGAGAGTAGTGCCCAAGAATGTGTGTTATAAAGAAAATTCAGAATCCCTCTTTTGTCTAATTTTGTTAGACATTTTTGTCTTTCTCTATAAATTTCCAAATCTCAAAAAAAAAACAAAATTTCGAGAATTGATATACTTACGTCTCCTGAAACCAAGAAAAATCAAAAAAACACAACATTTGCTCTAACGCGTTTCATCAAGGTATCATCTTCAGAGAAATACTAAAGTAACTTTTCTTGGTTTCGGGGGACAAGATTTGTACATTTTCGAAGATAACCAAAGACCAGTTCATTTTACCAAAATTTCGAGAGTAGTGCCCATTTCAAAAAAAATATTCGAAATTTATACAAACATTTTCTTGAGTTTTCAAATTAAATCTTGGGTTGCTGGGATAAAGCGAATAAAAAATACACAAAATTTTAAACCGATGAAAAACTTCGAATGTTAAACTTTTGAATGAATGATTTCAAAATTTCCAGATAAAACTCACGAATAGAAAAAAATAGAAGCTTTCTATTCGAATTCTGAAAAAAAATTTGATGGAATGGACTGGTCCTTGGTTATCTTCAAAAATTGAAATACGAATCTTGTCCCCTGAAACCAAGAAACATTATAAAACACAACAAAGGCTGTTCTTAGAGCAACCTTTGTTATGTTTTTTAATTTTTCTTGATTTCAGGGAACAAGATTTTTATTTCAATTTCTGAGACAAAGAACATATTCTAGAAAATTTTGAATTTTCCTACAAAATGTTACCTTTAATAACGAGATTTCGTTGATAACTTCAGCATAAGACGAGTTCTAGGTGGAGGACTTCTGGCCTAGTGGGGCCAGTTTGAGAGAGGGGCATCCAAGGGACGTTCTTCAGTTTCTCAACAAGGTTGGGTGGCTGAATGAATGACCAGGAACGCCTCAATTGTAAGGATAGCACAATGGACCCGGAAAAGGTGGCCTAAGTGCTGGCCTCAAAAATTTTAGGCAATCCACTGGATTGCCTGTATTTGTCCAGAATCCAGAATCCAGAAGATTTTATTCTAGATATTTTTACTTTTAAAATTCGCTAAATTTTCAAAATTATTATAAAAAAATTTGGACTTCGAGATGAAAATTCTACATTTTAGGAAAATCGAAAAAATTACAAGCTTAAAACGAGGATTTTGACAAGACGATATCGAAATTACAAAAAAAGAAAAATCTCGAAATTTCACCACTAAGCTCAACATTTTGGCCCTAGATACGGTCGATACTTTTAAATGAAGCTCGAGGATTCGACTTTTTTCCAAAATTTATTTTCAAATACGAAATTTCAAAACTATTTTTAATTTTAAAATTCCAAGGATTTCTACAACAAAAGCCGTAATCTGTAGGGCTAATTTAAAAGCCTTAATAACGTTTTGTTAGTTTTTTTTAATTGTGACTTATTTTTCAATATCCCTAGTTTATTTCGTAATTTTTATTTGTTTTTTTTCGTCAGTTAACTGTTCTGTAATTAAGCAGCAGTTAAATACTTGTTTTTTTCTAAAAATTTCGATTCATAGTCGAAATATTTAATTCAAAACAAGTTATAAATTTGAAATATTCTAAAAAATTGAAATAGAAAGCTTGTCCCCTGAAACCAAGAAAGATTAAAAAACAAAGGTTGCTCTAACGCGTTTAGATAGCCAAGCTATCATCTTCAGAGGGATACTCATGATAGCTTGGACTATCGAAACGTGTTAAGACAACCCTTTGTTGTGTTTTTTAAACCTTTCTTGATTTCAAGGGACAAGCTTTGTATTTCAATTTTTGAAAATAACCAAGGACCAGTTCGCTTCTATCTGAAATATTCTAGTTAAAGTTCCTTTATAAATACGAGGTTTTTTCTTAAAATTTTCGAAATCAATTTCGACATTCTCTGGAAATTTGGAAGTTACAGCTATATTTAAGTTCAGAGGTAAAAATTTTAAGAGAAAAGTCAAACTTGAGAAAAATATCTTAAACTGATTGTGAGTGAGTCGTTTGTTCCATAAAATGAACAAGTTGTTTTGTAAAAATGCCATTGACGAAGTTTTGCCATCGGAGGGGAGTTTGGAAACCTGACGTCAGGGATATACTAGCCCAAATTTTGTGGCAGGCTACCTAAATCAGTGGGCTGTTATTCTATTATTAGGTTGTAGGATTCAACTGTAAACTTAGTCCACGAATCGATTTACTACTTCAAGATTAGGGTCGAAATTAAAAAATAAAAAAAAGTCAAAATTGTCAACATTCAAACTTTACAGTAAACCTTATTGGAAAGAAGAAGAAATTAAAAACAAAAATTTTAAGAAATTATTTCAGGCTTTTAAAGAATGAAGAACGTTCTAGATATTTCTAAATAAAAGTCGAAATTTCGAGGTTAAAAACAAATTTTGCAACAAAAACTCAAAATCGTTAAACAAATAATTAAAATCTTGCATTTATAGTCAAGATTTTGAATAAATAGCTTAGGTTTTTGAGAAAAAAGTGGAGATCAAATTAGAAATTTTAAAAATAAAAAGCCAAAACTCTGGGAGTGCAAACTGATGCTTCAATTTTGGAATTTAAATTTTCGAAGAAAGCATAATATATCGAACAAAAAAATGTTCCCGAAATTTCGAGAAAATAGTTGTAGTTTCAAAATTATCACTGAAATTTTGATAAAAAATTTTGAATTTTCGAGTTTATATTGTAACAAAATGTAAGTTATAGAATTTAGTACGTAAGAAAATTTTCTAGAAAGATCTGATAAGGGTAAAGCGGCCGCGATAACGAAGCAAACGTTATCTGCCGTTTGCGTTCCAGAAATTTCGACAAACGATAAGCCTTATCTGCGTGATTTTTCTAGAACCTGGAAGCCAAAACTATATAAGGCGGTCGCCTTTCTCTCGAGTTAGTTAGTTAAGAGTCAGTCAGTGTAATTAGTGAGTTAGTAGTTAGAAGTAAATAAGTGAGTTCATTATTCAGTTGTAGTGTTCCGAGTTTAGTTTGGTAATAAAGTGGGCATTATTCAATTCACGTATTAATAATCAATTCTAAACCGATAAGCTCATAACAATATTCATAATTTAAAGGAACAAATCGGATTTTGGAGATTGAGGTCGTATCTAAAAGGAAATCAAAATCTTTAGAAAAGTTTAGGATTATTGTTTAAACTCGAAATTTTAGATAAACTAGTAAAAGATTGACACAAAATGGAAATTGTGAGTTTCAAGTAAAACTTTCGAAGAACATAAGAAAAAATGAAAGATTAAAGACAACATTCTGCAACAAAAATGAAAATTTCGAGAAAATAGTTCCGCATTTATTTTTTTATTGCATTTTTTTTGGTTTTAACTCGAGAGAAGGGAAAATAACAATTGTAACTTCAATGTAAAAACTTGAAAAAGTCGAAATTTTACAAAAAAATTAAATTATTAGAAAAATTTGCATTTGAAAAAAATTTGAGCGTTCAGATTACACACGTAATTTTAAACAAAAGTCAAAGCTTGGATACTTCAGAGAGATACTCTCTGAAAATGATAGCTTGGCTATCGAAACGCGTTATGGCAATTTTTGTTGTGTTTTTTTAATCTTTATTGGTTTCAGGGGATAAGATTTGTATTTCGATTTTCGAAGACAACCAAGTACCAAAAAAATAAGTTTTACTGTTTTTGCTTTTAGTTATTTTATTCGAAAAGTATCATCCGGTCGAATTGATGCCGTGGAATTACGTTTGAAGATTCTTTAAATATTCTTATTTTAGTAGAGTGTTAAAGTTTGCTTTGCAACTGTTATGTTAATATTTTCTCTTTCAAATTAAGAATTCAGGCTGAGGAAAAAATTGTCGAAATATAAAATATTGTTTAGTTTCGTCTAGGTTTACTTTTTGATTCATGTCGGGCCCGCAATATTAATTTATATTCGGAATAGAATCTTGCCATCGGGACCCTTTGTTGTTCTTTTTTCACGCGGTGGGCTATTTGTCTAAGCCCCCGCGATGGCGATATGGAAAACGCACCTTTAGCGCTTGTGTTTGTATCGTACCGTCGTGTGGGGGATGGCGCGGGGGTGCGCCGTCGAACGCCACCGTTCGGCCGGCACAGCGAAAGCACGGCTCACCCCGACGCCAGGCGTCGTCACGCAGCACACCCACTACCTGGCACCCCTCCACCTGCTCGTAGGCAGCGGTAACCGCTGGCGCTAGTCTCCATCCTCTGTAGTCGAGCAGTGGCCCCGCTACGGTGAAGTAGTAGCCAGTGTGCATGTGTCGTTTATCGTGAATCGTGGAGACCGCCGCCTTTACTACCACCAAGAGAGGCCGGCAACCTCAGGGAGACGCAGCCGCCCCTCCCGCAGCCCAAAAGAGGCCGCGCCGTTCACCTACCCCCAACGAGGATATGGATGCGCCTCTTGGCGTGACACTATCGCAAAGCATGGATTCTGTCAACACAAATAACGGCGAGGAAGAGGTGAGTGCCCAAAAGACCGCTTTCTTAGACTCAGTCACTGTGTCGACATTGATAGATGTTAGGGTACACACCCCCGATGTGTAAACACGAGCAAAAATATACGCAATTTAGTCCTGGCTTTGTTGTTATCGAGTTTTACAACTTGTCACTTCGTGGGAAATGTATCGCGAAGTATCAGTGACGTGAAATGGTGGAGGCGTCAGATGTTAATTAAAATGCAATCAAATATTTTCATTTCAAGGATATTAATCCAACCTTATTATAAACAATACATTTTTACAAATTACACAACGTTGCACTTTAATTAAATTTTCAAGACTCTTGAAAATATAAGTAAACTTTTGGTATCGTCTTTGGAAAATTTTAATTAATTTTTTGGTTGTCGCAGGATTTTAATCGTGACATTTACGAACGTTACACAATGTGTTCAGGGTTCCTCTATTTAAAATTGTTATATTTATCTACCACTTATTCAAGTTTATTTGTCAAAATTTAGATTCAGATGAACTCCTATTTGATTTTATTTAGCTGACACTAAATAGTAAACATTCTTAAATTCTTACTCACAGTGTTGCTATCAGAATTGCATTATTTTGTCTAAACCACACTTTCTGCCATCTTAAATTTGCCCCAAACACCGTTTCTTCCTTAGTTTTAAATTTGTACTAATGATAGATCCTTGTGCTATAACCACAAATGAAGAAATTTTTGAAAGAAGTGCCATTGGAAGATCTATACAATTTTTTCTGAAAACGGCATTTACTGAGCTTGTATCCACAATCAAAGTGCAATTCTATTCGTGGTGCTCTGAAAACATAATGAGGTTGCTCTTTGCGAGTGGATTAAATTAAAAAAAAATCTTCTTCTAAAATATTTCTTTTAGTGGGGTTGCCAATTTTATCTGAATCAACTCTTGGGCAGATGTGATTATAAATTTGACGTCAAAGAAGCTCCTCACTCCGATAAAAATTATTCAAGGTGCAAGTATTAACTTAATGACTAAATATAAAGCTGCTGACTTTATAAATTAAAATATTCTAGATTGGAATATCCGTTTAATGACTTACAGAGTCCTTAGATGAAAATTAACTTTACCTGAGCTGCCAATCTGTTAATACATGAATTTTTCTGGGTCTGAATAATCCTCCTTACTTTCAAATTATGTAAATTGCTCTATGTACAATTCGTCGACATTTATTTTTTCATTCAATCTCGATTCTGGACAACTACACCGATTCTTGGACAATCCAACAGAATCCAATTTAGTGGATATTGAAAAAACTTCTTGCCTAACTAAGTTTTTGATGGAGGATATTGTTGAATCTCGCAGTTGAAGAGTAAACAGCTTGGATATTCAAAGTGAAAATCGTTGTTGTCGTGAAAAAATTTTCTATGTGCTAAAATGTAAATTTTATAGAAGAGCAAAAAACATATCGTCGCTGCCTTTAAAAACATCTTCTCTGTGTAACTTTATGAACATAGCTTATTTTTCGTAATCTGATGAGGATCTAATGTATCTTCCCTTTCAAATAAATATGTTTCTCCGCTTTGATGTAAAATTTACATTTCAGCACATAGAAAATTTTACCATATCAGTGACGAAATATCATTTCAACTAAATTTGTATCAACTAATATTTAAAAAAAATCTTTTGCCCAATTAATTTGAACGTACAATTTATTGTTGTGTTATAACTAGAATTGTTAAATCTCTCATATTTTACGAGTTATCCCATATTTTTATCAGAAAAATGTTGTCTTTCGTAAAACTTGAAAAGAAATCTCCCGTTATTTTAATGAGCAGGCTGAAGAGGTTTCCTTTAGACGTCAACTTACATTTGTAGCCGGAATTCAAACTATATGAAAAATGTGTAGACCTTTTCTTTTGCTCACCAATTTTTCTTGAACTATAAAATTGCATATTTAATCTCTCGTAAATATAACAGAACTAATTTTTCATGTGATCCAGGTCGCTTTCGATCTTTAAATAAATAAAATATTTTAGTACGAAAGGACCAAAAATTTAATTTAAATCTCCGGTGTAAACATGATAGTTGGCAACCCTAGTTTTAACTAGAGTCGAAGAACTTTATGTGGTGTATTTGGAAGGTGCTTAAAATGGAAATATTTCCCATTTAAAACTGCCAGAGAAAAACTAATAACAAGTTTAGTAGCTAATTCTGAGGAAACATAATTATCTCCTAACCACAATCGAAGAGCTTTTTTTTTGGTGGAAGAACTTGGTATCCCTTGCCTAAAGATTTATCAAAAATTTGGCACTCTGCAAGATAAAAGCAGAATTATAATTAGTTCATAAGTTAAAAATAAGTCAATGGCTTGAAAGAACCAATAAGTGTTGGTATTTTGCAGAAGCGTAATAGAACTAAAATTACACTGGTCAACAAAGTTTTGTCATGTCACATGAACTTCTTTTGTTTTTTTTTTTTGGTGGAATGGACTGGTCCTTGGTTATCTTTAAAAACTGAAGAGAAAGTCAGCATGGTGAAACAGTCGAGTTTTAAAATTAAATTTCTAGTCCAACTTCGGAATTTAAAGCCGGAATTTCGAGAAAAAATACAAAATTTTGGGATTAACATTGAAACTTTTGAGAAAGAAAAAACCAAAATATGACCCCTAATCTTAAACCTTAGAACTAACTAATGGATGAAATTTTGAGGGAAAAACAAAGCTCTAATAGAAATAGTTATTCTTTTATGGTGCTTTTTGGTCTCTTTTTGGTCCTTGGTTGTCTTCAAGAATTGAGATACAAATCTTGTCTCTTGAAACCAAGAAGGATTAAAAAACACAACAAAGGTTGCTCTAATTAAAAAACACAATAAAGTAGAGCAACCTTTGTTGTGTTTTTTAAATAGAGCTACCTTTGTTGTGTTTTTTAATCCGTTTTGGTTTCAGGAGACAAGATTTGTATTTCAACTTCTTTTGTATTTTTTAATAGTGTTAGTTGTTGTCATTTAAAATAAGCAGTTTTGAAATTTTCATCACCCACGACATTTGTTTGTTAAATGTTTGAAAAATGATGGATCTCCAGAAATATAACATAAAAAAATGTACATTAGGAACTTAAAATCTTTGTTTTTCTAGATTATTTAGCTTTAAATTGGTCCTTCTTGATCAAGCAGTAGTAGTCAGTCAATACACTTGAGTTTAATCTGCTTTGATAAAGTTTTTCCATCACTGGAATGTCCACATGAAACTTTTATCAGTTCTTATCACTTAGAGCTCCCCAGAGCCCCCTAATTCGTAGGAATAAAGTCAAGATATGTGTCTAAAAAATGAATCTTGATTCCCATATTGCAACCCAAAGTTTTATACTTCAATAAAAGTTTTCTAACCAAATATCTTTAGATGTGACTCTTATAGTAAACCAAAACATTTCCAACTAAATTTTTGAAGCATCTTCATGCTGATTTTTTCTAAACATTAATTTTTCTTTAAACAACGAGTCTTTTATTAATTTTTTTAATTAGAGGTTCTACTACTACTAGTAGTACTTCATTCATTCTGGGGAATCTCTTTTTGAAATATAAAAATTCGTTTTTATTAGGACCCTTCCCCTCTAGAAAATGTTTGGTAAGCCTAATTTGATATGAAGTGGTGGTAGAAATATACCAGGGAGCCTAACAAGGGTAAATACTTTACAGCTTTCTATTTACAAATTAAAGATCTACGTGTAGGACAAACTTTTTCCTAATTGTGATTTTTTCGATCCCTGGTGTCCCATTCACATCAAAAGTACCCAAATTTTAATGATAAGAAAGACTTCAAATGAAGAATTATGATCATCATATCATCATGATATTATGTTTTATTTCTGATAATTTTTTTAAGAATTAAATAATGTAAGGATCTAAATAAAAACGAACACTATTTGGGAAGACATTTTCAAAAATAAATTTAACCTTATCACAAAAAAACTGGGGGTGATTGAAAAAATAAGTACAGGTTTTATGAATGGGAGTATGTAGTCCAAACATAATTACCTACCAGATTTCGTGAGACAAAATCAGTGTTGACCAGTGCTATTAAAAGAATGAACATTTATTTTTCAAAATTATATCGAGCCTCTGTAATATTTTTGTTGCTTTTGTTGCCTAACTAATTTTTACAAAGCTAAATATTTACGTTTTCTGCTTATTAGACTCTTGTTGACTCAAGTGTTAACGGAATAGTTTTATTTAACTCTTTCGGAGTCCCCGTTTGGAAAATATTTAATTTTTTGCTATCAAGTAGGAAATTGTTGATGATTTTTAAGAATTTAAATATCACTTAATCGTATAGATACCAAAAATATTTTTTCAGAAAATTATCAACTACCTCCATTTAGTAAAACAAATTGGGCAGTGATGGGGACTGCAGACAGAAGTGAAAACTTAAAACTATGATATAACAGTGCTTTTTTTTAATTTTCAAAATTTAATATCAAAAAGAAAAATCTCATGATTTATAAATGAAATTTATTATTTATAGTTTTTATATATTTTATATTTATTTACGATCTAGTCTTTAATCTTGTCTATTTTGAGTTACTACATATTAAAAAACCTCTTATGATAACGAAGGCTTGCACGGCCAGAGTCAGTACAGGATATGCTTGTTCCGGGATTGGACCGTGTCAAAGCACTGCTAAAAGTGTTCGACGTTTCGCTCACCATCGTAGGGGGCTTCTTCAGGAACAAAGAAAAGAAACAATAAATCTTCTGAAGAAGAATTTCGCCTCTGGTATGATGGACATACTGAGTTACCGTGCTCTTCTGTCTAAACTTTCTTATCCTTTGTAGCAATTTTCAATTCAGAAGAGTTTCGCCTCTGGTATGGTGGACATAGTGAGTTACCGTGCTGTGATGTTTTGAAATTGGCCTTTTCATTCTTTTATTTTTGCATATTCCCTTATATTTCTTTTTTTATTTATTGTTTCTTTTCTACGTTCCTGAAGAAGCCCCCTACGATGGTTGGTGAAACGTTGAACACTCTTAGTAGTTCTTTGACACAGTCCAATCCCGGACGAAGTATATCCTGTAAAAACCCTCTTACCCTATCCAAATTTTATATTTGCATAGCAAATTTCTAGATGTTTAAAAAAATATGGTTTCAACCTACTGATTTTTCTAGATTATGTAAACATTTTAATTTAAATTACCTCTGTGTTGCAAATAATGAGTTACTACAGTCTTCGTTGGATGAATCGATATGCAAAATATGTAGAATTAACTTCTGATTCAAATATTTTTAAACAATTTAACCTTTAAGTATCTATCACTAAGTGCTTCATAAGCACCTTTCCACGTCATTTGTATCTATAAAGAAGTAGTTCACTCAGCAACATGAAAAGGATACATTAAATTTCGGTATAAAAAAAAATAAAAAATCCTCAAGGTGTTATTAATTGTTGATGCCTCTTGAAACTCCAAGTAATTTTAGGATATCTCTTGCTGACTTCAAGTAAACTGAGTAAATGTTCAAAACATTTTTCGTCCACTCTTAAAAACGTTCGCAATGGCCCCATAATCACCTTCTTGAAGTTTATAATGCATTAGATTTCAAATGCCTACTCTATAATCGAGATCTCGCTCATTAATGTTTATTTTTATATAAATAAATAGCTACCGCTGTATATTATAAAGCTACTTATAGTCTCTTTGTATTGTTATCTGTATAAGATTTCAATTTTAAAGAAACATCAATTTCCTAACTCAAATAACCTCCAAAATTGACAGATTAATCTATTCATAGGTACATGTATCAACGAGACATTAGAGCTTTTAGTACTTTTTTGTTCTTTCTTTTAATAGCCACATCTCCGAGCTGTACGTTATTATACTTTTTACGTTTGAGTTGCAAATTCTCTTCTTATTCTCTATAGTTATGTTCTTGTCCTATAGTACAGTATTCAGCATCGCAATTGCTTTTCTTCCTTGGATATTCCTTTGCGATATTGCCTCATTCAGCGGTCCGTCTCTAAAGATCCTCGTTCCCAGATATTTATAGGTTTTTACAGTGCTTGATGGTGTGTCCGTTGGCCAGTTTTAAGACATTTTGGTGTCCCCCAACATATATTTTTAATAGTGACTTCCAGGCCCCATTTTTTTACTCTATAAGTTTTTGTATCTTGTACTCCATATCATCGACATCCTGAGCAACTATCACTCGGTCGTCCGCAAACGATAGCGTATGTAATGTAGTACCGGCGTCTATTGGTCACCCCATCCTAGTGCATTTTCGTTTCCAGTTTCTTAATGCACTTTCTAAATAGATTTTAAATAACGTTGGGGATATACAACAACCCTGTTTGAGAAACTTTGTAACTTCGAACCCTGTTGTTAAACCATATCTTGTTTTCACTCTAGTTCTTGTGTCTTGGTATAGGGATTTTCCTGCTTTAATTATTTCGATGTTTATATTACTAAGTTGTAATGTTTCCCAGAATCTTACTAGAGGAACACTCTCATAGGCCATTTTCAGATTGACAAAAAAAATATGGCTGCTTTCTTTTCTAGGATTTGTTAGTGAGAAGAAATATAATCTATAGTATTGTATTTTAGCAAAATCGGTTGATTACATGCAACGCAGGTACGAATTTGATCATTCCTTTGAGGTGGACTTGGATAGCCATATTGACGCTCAATCAGTACCTGAGGAAAACACAAATTATCCACCTGGTTTACAGATGGATCAAAGACAGCACATGGGACTGGAGTGGGAATTTATGGCCCTAACTATAGGTTTTCTAAAGCCTTGGGAAAAGACCCAACTGTCTTTCAAACTGAAATATATGCAATAGAACTCTGCGCCTACGAGTGTCTTCGAAGAAGCCTGAAAGGAACAAAGATCTACATTAACTCTGACAGCCAAGCGGCAATAAAGGCTCTCAGCAGCTGCCTTGTGAAATCCAAACTAGATTGGGACTGTCAACAAACGTTAAAGCCACGGGCTAAACACAACAGGATCAGCCTTAAATGGGTGCCAAGGCACAAAGGAATACAAAGAAATGAAGCTGCGGACCAACTCCCTAGAGAAGGGTCTGCATCATCATTTCTTGGACCTGAATCGGCTTTTGGTTTTTCTAAAAGTCAAATCAACAATGAGGTCAAAAAATGGGAAACAAAGTCAAGAATCTCCCACTGGAGATTATATCCAGGACTACGGCAGGCGCGAAGATTCATATGTGGAACGTTCGAAAAGACAAAGGTTTACTTAGAATTCAGCAAATCCGAATTGAGGATCCTAACCGGCCTCTTAACAGGACATTGCCATATGAGGTACCATCCAAGAAAATGGGTCAGGCTGAAACAGACCTATGTCGCTTTTGCGCAGAACATGTGCTATGCAAGTGCGATGCGGTTGCGCACAAAAGGCATGACCAATTTGGATGGGCGTCCCTCAGATGTGGAAAACTCAATCCCAGGTCCATACTAAACTTCTACAAGAGTTTGAACCTGGGAAATACATAGATCAGGGTATGGACAAAAGATCTCCTTAGGTCGAGGTGCGGGGTGGACGAAGAGAAATAAGAAACGATCCATATATAATCTAATTTAATCTAGTGAGAAGAGATGATCTATTGTGGATCTTCCTGCTCTGAATCCTGCCCGTTCCTCAGCTTCTATATACGTGAATTCGTTTTCTATTCTGTTCTTAAGTATTTTTCCATATAGTTTACTAATAGTACATGTAATTGCTATTCCCCGATAGTTATCACAGTTATTTTTGTCTCCTTTCTTATGGATTGTGGATATGTATAATATTTTCCATTCCTCGGGTACTTCCGACGTGTCGATGCATCTTTGGAACAGGTTTCTCAGAGCGTGAAATACCTTTTCAGTTCCACACTTAAGTATTTCTCTGGGGATATTTCCTGGTCCTAGGGTTCTCCACTTTTTAAGGTGTTACCTGCCTCCTGAACTTGTTGTTAGTCTTATTGGGGATCCCTGTAGAGCCATATTTGGATATCCGTGTTGGGTGTCTATAAACTCTGGCCTATCTTTTGTTAGCATCTTTGCAACATATTGATTTCATTTTTCTGGTCTAATTGGTGAGATTATTTGTCTATTTCGTTCTGTTCTCATGTTCTTAAGAAGTCAGCCAGCTTTTTGAACTTTTTCTTCCTCCCATATAGATGTTGAGTCTTGAGCACGTGTTTTCCCATGGATTGTTCTTGTTGCTGATCATTCTGCGTACTCTAGCTTGCAAGTCTTTGTATTGTAGTTTGTCGCTTATATTCTTTGAACTTAGGTATTTGTAACATTTCTTCCGTTTTTCTTCGATTTCCTCTTGAACTCTTCATCCCACCAATATGGTTTTTGCTGCTTTCCTATTTCTCTTGGTGACCTAATGATTCCAGTTCAGGCATTCCTTTGTTTACTTATATTCTTCTTCTATATTAACAAAGCTGTACCGTTGTATCTTTTGGTCCAGTCTATTTTTAGCTAGCTCTCTTGTATTGTTATTTTCCAAACTGTTTATATTATATCTTGTTGTGGTTTCTTCATTTGTTGTGTGGCGTTTTCTTGTATCATTTTGTTTGTTTATTCAGAAGAGTTTCGCCTCTGGTATGGTGAACATACTGTGCTCTTCTGTCTACCGATTACCGTGCACTTCTGGCTAAACTTTCTTATCCTTTGTACCAATTTTAAATTCAGAAGAGTTTCGCCTCTGGTATGGTGAACATACTGAATTACCGTGCTCTTCTGTCTGAACTTTCTTATCCTTTGTACCAATTTTTAATTCAGAAGAGTTTCGCCTCTGGTATGGTGGACATATTGAGTTACCCTGGTTTGATATTTTGAATTTGGCCTTTTCATTCTTTCATTTTTGCATATTCCCTTATATTTCTCTTTTTATTTATTGTTTCTTTTCTTTGTTCCTGAAGAAGCCCCCTACGATGGTGGGCAAAATGTCGAACACTTTAAGTAGTTCTATGACACGGTCCAATCCCGGAAGAAGTATATCCTGTACTGACTCTGGCCGTGCAAGCCTTCGTTATCATAGTGTTTGTTTATCCTTGAAGTTATTTTTCCTTTCGCAAAGCAGTGGTGCTTCCACACGAGGCACCTCTTTGGACTCCTAAATCTAGGAAGTTTAATATAGATTTCTGGCGTATTATCATATAGTCCACTACTTTTTAGATTTATTGCTGTTTGTCTCCAGGTATATTTATGAAGGTTTCTATGTTGGTAATGTCCATTTATTGAGAGATTGTTTTGTTCGCATATTTCTACAATTCTTCTCTTGTAGTTATTAATAACCTCCTCTCCATATTTTCCAACCCCTTTATCATGTTCTTTTCTTTCTATTCTTCCGTTGAGATCTCCCAATGATGATCCAATTTTGCTTATTTCCTTCTTCAGTTGTTCAAAAAAGTCATCTTTATTCTGGGCCAGATCATCATCCTTGGTCACATATGCCCTCAATAATGTTGTGCTGTTACCTAAAATTTTAAGGTTCATCTTTGATTCTTTCACTAATGGGTTCCCAGGTGATTATGAACTTTCTTAGTTTTCTGTGTATTACTATGGATACTCCTTGTTTTGCTTCTTTTTCTTTGGCCACTCCACTATAAAAATCATCGTAACATCCCCAACTTTCAAAGTCTTTTCCTTTCTTTTTGGTCTTCGTTAGCACTGCGATGTCGACTCGAAGGTTTTCCATTTCGTTTATAACTTCGTTTATCTTCCTAGAGAGAGCTTATATATTCCATGTACCACATATCGTTGTCCTTTTTCTTGGCTTGTTCCGTTTTCTTATATCAGTCGGATTCCGAGGTTTTGGATTAGGTTTTCTAGCAGGAGCTTTTTTTACGTAGGGTAGAAAGCTGGCATACCTCTATAACCCTCCTCTTTTATACCGGGTTGGGACCGGCTGTGACAACCGTAGGTTACTTAATTCACCCATAGCTGTCCCAGGCGGAGTTATAGTCACTAAAACGAAGTACAGGAAGACTCCGCTTAACGTTGCTCCGTTTAGCGCTGTTTCGGTTTAACGCTTTTTTATTGGAATAATGAGATTATCTGAAAATTGCAGGCATCATTGGGCTTCCCCTAAATTTAAGGTACATACAACATACATGTATAATTTTTTTACGAGGTTGCGAAATAAGGTTTGAACGGAGTGTGTAAAAATATTTGGCAAGATCTAAACGAGGACGGTGACATTAGAAACTCTTTGATATAAACGAAATAGTCGAATTAGCGAAACAAACAGGTTTAGAAATTTGAAAGATCTTAAAGAAATATTGGTGATGAGCTCAAGGAAATAGTGGATCAAGAATAACACAAAAATATTGATTCTGAAGAACAAAAAAAATTTTCAACGGCATTTTTAAAAAGCAGGTTAGCCACTATAACAGAAATTATGAATCAATTTACTGAAAATGAAGCAAATTTTGATAAGAGTTCAAAGGCAAGGCAAGGTGCCATGGATGCCTTTCCCACATGTTGACAACTTCTTATAGGACTCTCAAGAAAAATACAAATGACATTAGGCGCGTTCTTGATGAGAAAGCGGAAAATTGGAAAGGCAGAAAAATTCTAATGATCTAAGTATAAATGGGGACTTGCTTTTTACTCCCGTTTTCTCCTAACCCCATTATATACATGAAGAGATGACCTCGTTTAACGCTGTTTCGTATAACGCTCTCATTGGTTGGAACGTAACCTCCGCGTTAAGCGGGAATTAACTATATAAACATTTTAATTTTTATAAGAAATTTGACATTAACGTGCTCAGAGAGAAAAGGTAAAACACCACCAAACTTAAAAAGAGATGCATAAAAAATCCCTGAACCCCAAAAACCTGACATTAACATTTCTTCATAGTTACCTGCAAGTCACGTGACTTAGTTAACTTATTTAGTTACCAAGCGAAGCTTAAACTTCGAAAATTAAACCAGTGACATTAAAATTATTTTAAATTCAACTGAATCTTAAAGACGAACCGAAAAAATAGTTCATTAAATTAAAGGCAAACATTTTTACGAATTCTATTTAATCTCTTTCTCAAAATTTTAATTTTTAAAATTACTAATCTTATGCAATGAACGGATTCCATTTTTGAAAGCCGATCGAACACAGATAATAATTAAAAACGATTAGATACCAACGAAATTAGAACCAGGAAATTAGAATCAGCAAACTCAACTTTTAGGAAAATGTATTGTTTGGTAAAGTTCCTAAATAGCTGGTCTTGACTTATGTTCAAAAGTCAATTATTTGCTATATTTACTGCTGGTTATGCCGTCAAAACTTGTTAATCAAATCAACTAATAAATGAACAATTTAAGTAAACATAAATATCAATTTTTGACAATTTGCTGCTGTATAAAATTACTCCTTAGCCTGGCTATTTATTCATAAACATTTGTGTTGTGCGTTGTGTTTTGGAATTAAAAAAAAATCTATTTTTCACACAATGTCAATTATTTTATGGCGTAAATAGTTATTTTGTGTGTTTTTGTATTGTATTTGAAGAGTTTACAATGCACATCACCGAATCCGTTGGTGTGCTTTGTAAACTCTTTAAATACAGTACAAAAACCCTTGACTATAAGGTAAAAACCGTAGACTAACCTCATTATTTGCATCAAATACTTCATGAAAAATACCACAACTTTCTTCGATTAATAGTTATTGCAAGGAGGTATAATAATGAAGCGAAGGTGGGCATCTCTGACAATGAGTCTAATAACCTAACCTGAGGTTAACAATTTTAACCTTAGCCTATTTGAATTGCTGCATAGTTGACCACGTTGGTATCTAAATGCATAAGAATGAACTCTTAAGTTTCACCCATCCCAAAAGAAATATTTTGACGGTTTACGTATCCCTGAAATTCTCTTTACCTGCGTTTTTTTTATATTATTTAATCTTATTTTAGGCAAGAGAAGTTCAATATTAAACTCGACTTTAAATTGAAAATTTAGAAAAAAATAAATACATTCGAACAGTCCAAATGTTAGAATAAAATTACTCAAAGTTTCAACTTTTTTCCCAATTTTATTTTCAATTATATGACTCAAAAGTTGATACCTTGAAATTAACGTCGAAAATCATGCAAAATAGTAATTTTTGGTTTGAAGTGAGACCTTTCAAATTTCGATTTCCTTTAATTTTTATTCTTTTAATTTTAATTATACTTGTGAACCAAACTAAAACTACTTAAATATTTCGAAATTGACGACCAAATTTTGAGATTAGGGTAGATATTCCAAAAAAACACACTTTTCTAGATTAATTTTTAATGTCGTTTTTTTTGCTTAAATTTAAACCTTCGAATTTCCAATTTTTTCTATATTTGTTTTTGAGTTAACTTTAGAATCTCAAAATTCATCTACCCTCTTTTCTCATCCTACTCGTCGGCATAAGGGGATTGTCCTTTAATCTGATATTTACTGTCAACGCTAAGCATGTTGATAATTTAGCGTGATGGTGACGCCAAACCATAATTTTAACCCCTACCAAGAGTGACTCAACGCGTCTAAAGAGGTTTTCACTTCAAAAATTAACTTTAGACTCGTTTTGAAAAGAACTAGATTAGTTTTGATGAAAAAAGGGTCTGAAATTCCGAAACTAAAGTCGAAATCTTTAAAATCGAAACATTTAAAATCGAAATCTTAAGATTAAACTTAAAATTTTAAAGTTAACAGCGAGATTGAACTTAAAACGTTGGGTCTAATTGTAAGCTCGTAATTTCCAGTAAAAATTTCCTGATTGAAGAAATCACCTTAACATAAAATGTAACTAAAGTGCCGAAAAGCACTGAACCTCATCTGTTAAGACGATAACTCATTTGTTACGATGTTACACGCTATCCATTCAAATTGATTTCAAAATGAGTTCGTTTCTATTTCCAATCAATTCGATTAGTGACCTTGCAAATGCCATTGCAGCATATCGCGTAATTACTCCTAATTACTGATGTGTTAAAAACGTAAAACCTTGTTTTATGGAAATGCAGCTTTACTCGGAAAATGCATACCACAATATCCAGTTTCGTTTCGCAACAAGCCCTCTTTTTAGTTACAATTTCCACCTTTTGTCGTTGAAACATCCCTTGTGTTTTAACTTAGACGTAAAACACTTAATTTTCGATATATTTCGTACCTAAGTTTGGGCCTGAAAGCCTTCGTTATGATTTTGTGGCAAGGATAAATTTATGAACTCTACAAACTTTACCCGAAGGGATCCAGGCCGAATATTGCCAAGATAATTCTACTTATAATCCCACCTCCGCAAAATTCGGATTTTCCGTAAAAGCTTAAATAGATCCAGGGATGCGAACAAACAAAGCTATTACCTACAGAAGCTTTTCAAGCTAGAAGAAGTTGAACTTCGTATTCAGAAAAGTAGCTTATCCAATTAGCGAACAAACTTTCCTGGATGTGCTTGTGCAGCTATTGCGTGTACTTGAAGTGAGACCAATTTCATCTGAATTATGCTCTTGCTGAAGTCAGAAGTTGGCAACTCATTTTGTTGCGTTCATTGTTGTGGAATGTTAGTGACCCCTTCGGATTTCCATGTTTAACCAATTTTATTGTTTAAATGTTGCGTAAGTGGGTTAGAGAACGATTGTTCTTGTTGTCTTCGTGCTGTTCATTTAACGCAATCGTTCGGTTGTGAACGAATTATTACGTATACACTAAAACGTTCGCAATAGTTTTTCCTGCTATAATCGGTCACCTGTCGGTTTTGTTTGGATCCTATTAAAGTTTTTCGAGGACTTTAACAGGATTACGACCGGTGACGTATGCAAAGCTCTGGAGCTTAGCGAAATACCCCTAACCCAATGTGCAACACAAAAAGGGATGATATATTATAAGAAACAACTTAAGAAGAATATAGTATGCAGTGGCGGCTGGCGTATAGGCACTGTAGAACTGCAGCACCCAAAATTTCGCTTACGAGTTTTTTTCTCAAAATTTTCTGAACACTTTTCATCACACAATTTTTTGTAGAAAGTTTAAATTTTCTCTGATTTCTTTTTATAGACATTTCAGGTTTCTTTCACGAAGTTACGACATTTAAAAATCTATTTTATTTTTAATTTTGATCAAAATCACATTTTCAAAAACTAATTTTTGTAAAAGTTGTGAAGAAAAAATCAATATTTTGAGCAGGAATTAAAATGTTAAGAAAAAACTCAAATTTCTTTGAAAATGTCAACATTTTGAGAAAATAATTACAATTTCAAGAAAAAATCTAAACTCAAGTCATCTTGTATTTAATTATTTCTTTAAAAAATAAATTAACACGGTATCTTCGATTTTTTACCTCAAATCTCATTTTGTATGAAAATTGTGAGTTTTTTCTCAGATATTTCGATTTTTTAAGGAAATTTTGATTTTTTCTGCAGTTTCCATTTTTCCTAAATATTTTATAAAAAGGCATTTTCTCGAAATTTCCATTTTTCCTGAAAGTGTTATTCTTAAAATTTCTTCTAGAAATTCCAACTTCTCCAGATTTTTCTTTATGTTCCTCTAATTTGCTTTAAAAATGTCAAGTTTTTTTACGACACTTTCATAATTTAAAGTTCATTTTACTTGGTAGTTTTAGCAAAAAATGTTTGGAAAAAACAATGAAAGCTCTATAGCAAATTTGAACATTTTGGGAAAAACAAAAAATTTAGACTTATTTGTAGATATTTCAATTTTTTTTCCAAATTTCGATTTTTGCCCTAAAAAGTTTGGCTTTTTTTTCCTATGAACTTTGTATTATTCTCTAAACATTTTATGTAAAGAATTTTTTTTGAAATTTCGATTTTTCCTGGAGATTTTGTCTTTAAAATATTTTTTCCTCTAGAAATTTTGATTTCTGTCTAACTTGTTTTGGAAGTTTAAAAGTTTTTTAACGAAATCTTAATATCTTAAAGTTCATTTTATTTTTTAATTTTAATAAGAAACAGAAAATTATAAACTATTAATTTAGGGAAAATAAACTTCAGATCTGCATAAAAATAAATTCCCGTTTAAACTGGAAATGTTCAGTTTTTTAAATTTGTGTTTGAATTTGAAATTAGAAAAAAATTACAATTAATTTCTAAATTTCGAGAAAAGTAAGTCTCAATTTCTAAGGAAAAATCCAAGTTCCTTGTTTAAAGTCAAAATTTACAGTAAGATTTAAATTAGTAATGTCAAAATTGCGCAAAAAAAGTTAAATTTATTAACAAATTAAAATTTTGACTTTTTTAAAGCAAATTTGAAGTATTAAGCTAAAATTAGGAAATACAATTTGCTTTTTTAATTGTTACTCTTTTAGATATCTTCTGTATCTTTTTTACGAAATTGTGCTAATTTCATTAATCTTTTATTGACTTTTTCTTTGCCAGTTTGTGGAAGAAGCAACTAGCGAAAAAAGCCAATAAAAAATAAATGGAATTGTTAGTATTTTTTCAAAATCCTGAGTTCAAACTTGACATTTTTATTTTTCCTTTTAGGAGAAAAGTGTAAATGTTGAGTCAAAATATTTTGAAAAAGTTTAAATTTTGAATCAAAGTAAAGATTAAAGAAAAACTAAATTTTTATTAAAAATAATTACTTTCGAAATTTTGACTTTTCTAAGTTTTAAATTTATTCAGAAAAATTTTGATTCAACCTGGGTTTAAATTTAACATTTTTTAAACTCGGAAATACGAGATTTTTTTTATGAATGTATGAAAAATTCTCGAATTTTTTTATAAATTTATAAAAAATTCTCGAGTTCTATGTTAAAATTAAAATAAAAATTTCGAACAAAAAAGTGTTTATTTCGAAAAATTTAAATTTTATTAGTCAAACTTTTTTCGAAATATTAAATTTTTTCTTTAAATATCGCGAAATATTGTGATTAAAGTCAAAATATCATTATTAAAGTTGAAATTTGTTGAATTTTTTTCAAATTTTTACTTGGGACTCTATCTTTTCAGAAGACCTAGTTTCGAAAGTTAAATCGAGATCAAAGCAACATTTTTATCCTAGGTTAAAATTCTATGAAATAAAAATTAAGAATTCTAAGGTCGGAAGTTAAGAAAAAATCAAAATTAGGAGAAAAACCCAAATTTTTATAAAAAATAACAGAATTTTCAAATTTTGTGCTCCAGATTTTGTGTAAAATTAAATTTATAAAAGACAGAATCTCAAAAATGTCAAATTTTCAAGTTTAAAGACGAAGCTTCTAGAAAAAAGGTAAACATTTTGGAATTAAGTTCGAAATTTTAATCAAAAACGTAGAAAAAACAAAAAAACTGTTTATTTGTTTCTTAAAATGTTTAATTCCTAGCACAAAACCGAATACTCAAAATGTTATCAATATTTCGTGTTTAAATTTGATTTTTTTTTAATGAAAATTTCTAAACATATCGTTACAATCTCTTTCTCGAAATTTCATGTAAAAACTGAAACTCATCAACTTTAAGTTTTCTCAAAATTGGAATTTTTTTTTCTTAAACCGTTGACATTTTTAAACGCGAAAATTCGAGAATTTTTTTATAAATTTGAAAATACAAGTTGAAACTTCGTGTAAAAATGTTGACAAGAGCTCGATTTAAAAAAAAGGCTTAACAATTCAAGTTTAACTTCTCAATATTGACCTCTTATGGATGCGATAACCTTCAAGCGAAATTTTTGACTTCAACTTCGAACCCTAACAGCTGAAAGTATATCAGAAGTCTTAAGAATTTCGTTTCCATAAATTAGGAGCGTTTTTGAAAATGTTGAGTTTTTTTTTTCTAAATTTTGAGTTTAAACCTATTTCGTTCGTAACATTTTGATTAAAAGTGTGAATTATAGACTTTTTTGAATCTATTTCTAATTTAAACTTTAAATTTAACATCCCATTCTAAATTCGTTATCGAAATTGTGCCTATTTTTCAAAATTTTCAGTTCAACCCTTTTTTTTTCTCAGCATTTGACTGCGCATTCGAAATTTAGACTTATTTCAATTATGATCTGGTTTCTCAACATTTCGACCTTAATCCCAATATTTCGGCTTATTAAAATTAAATTTTGAATTTAAACTCATAGTGAAACTTAATTTTGTTTTCGAAGTTTGTACTTTTTTCCCCAAAAGTCCGTGTTCAGATTTTAAATTCGAAAAATGTTGTGTTTTGTAATTTTTATTTTAAATAATAAAAAAAATGTAGTTTAAACCAGAAAATTTGGCACGAAGTCAAAACTTACTTGAAATTTACTTGTAAAAATGAAAAAAAATCAAGTTCAAACTCGTTTAAAAAGTTTATGTTTTCAAAAACCTTAGATTAAAATAAAATTATGAAAAGAATGCTGACTATTTAAAAAAATGCCCAAATTTCGCTTAAATAGTATTTTGATATTGATAAAAAAGTCGAAATTTTGAAATACAATTGAAATTTTGAAACCAGTTGAAGCATTCAAAAAACTTGACGCTTTCAAATAGTACAAAATTCAAAAAAATTTAAAATTAGAAAAAAAGTGTTAGTTTTCAAATTCCAAGGTTTGTAAATAAAGTCAACATTTTGAAAAAAGTAGAAATTTTGAAAAAAGTCGCAATATTGAAAAAGTCGTAATTTTGGAAAAAACTAAATTTAAAGACAAAAATTTTAAAAAAAAATTCAAATTTATTGGTAGCGCTAAAGAACAGACGTACAAGATCTGCTACATAATCTGGCTACCATTTTTGCAAAGCTGCTAGCTTTCTTCCCGCCAGATTTAAAACTGTGGAGGTGGTGAGTGCACATTTAGGTTCAGCTTTGAACTGGAAAAAGTATGGCAATTCGGTCAGTAACTATTTTTAGTGGTTATTTGATTTGTAGACCTATTTGTAGACGTATTTGTAGACCTATTTGTAGACCTATTAGATCTATTTGATCGACTTCAAGTACACCTTCTTTTGAGCTCGAATATCGTAAGGTACAATTTTCTATTTCCTTTTGTTGCTTCAAGTTGGAACTTACACCTGACTGACATGGCAATTAAGCAATAACTTTCGAGCAATAAAAACATAAGTGTTACTGTAATTGTTTGAGATATATTAAAGTAGATATTTATTATGATATACGTGCATAAACAGAGAAAGTAACTTATGATTAGAAAGAAAGCATTGTGAAACTTTGTCTGATATTCGAAATTATGGCTGTAATGACCTGCAACCAAATAATTTCATGCACATAAACTGTATCACGATAGTGCCACCACCACAACTTGCCTGCGAGGCTTAGACACACACATCCATATATCTAACTCGACAATCTGGATTGTTTAAGAAATCATTTCGCCTTAGTTGTAAAAATGAAGGACAATTTTTTTATACTGAGTTGAAAATGTTTGCTTTTTATTTACCGTAATATGCAATATATGCAAAAACACGGTGTAACTCTTTATTTGACATCTTTACATGAATTTTCGAAAATTAGTGCTCACCTATGTCATGTGGGGAACTTTTGTGCGAAATATCATGCTCTTAGATCCTCCAGTTTAGTTCGTGCGTTGTCAGTCAGTGTTTAGGGTTTTATTAAATAGATATTTGCACCATGTTTCTGATCTAGTTATACATCCACAGACCATGGTCTGTGAATACATCTTTCGATAGTGTACCCCCTTATTCAGCAGAATAATAAGTGATTGTTATTTTGATGCGTACCGTAATTTCATAAAATTCGAAATCATTATTCTTAGATACATATTAGTACGTAACATCTCAATGTTAATAACGTAATCAAGTTAGAACTTAACGAATATTTAACGACTTTACGCCCAGTTAAAAAAAGAGGAATCGCTTATGTGTACGGTCATCATTCGGTGTTCCATTTTTGTAGTTATTTTCTCGGTATAGCTTTAAAATCTAGTTACAAACTAGGAGAGTTTCATGTGCTATTTCAGTCATTAGACCAGTTTCGAAACAAGTCTCAAGAAGTGTAATTTCATTTCCACGTTTCAACTCCAAAATGGGTTAAGCTGCCAACCTTGTCGGTGTATCCTGTGCCATTAACTTTTTTTAATATTTAATGTGTATATGTACGTCGGAAATTTAGTTGGTATTCTTCTGTCTCACATCAGTTACACGGGTAATTTCGTGGAAATAAACAAGTTATATAGAATTTTTAATGATACGCTGCATACAAATAATTACACGGTTTATTTGCGTTGTTGGAATTCTTTCGCTAAAAATTCATAGAGCGCCTGTCATGCCATTGAAACTTTCGTGTGGTTTGTTTTTTTTTTGTGTCATTGTTTCACCGTTGAAGGAGATGCAATGAACAACATTCTCGAAGAGCAGCAGATTAGCCGGCTTGTTCTCTCAACGTATTATTGCCGGTCAATGGTGAAAATTTACGAGATCAGGAAGTAAAGAAGAACCAGTTACGCGAGCGTGAGCCGACGACCATCTGATTGTCGCAGACCCGCTGTCTCCCAGACGTTGTACTGCGGGAAGGAATTGGCCGGAGGCCAACAAGGACAATATTCATTGTTCCCGGCCGACACACCTCCTTACTGCAATGTTATCATTATTGGACGCAGCCACAGCTCCGTTGATAGATTATGGATAGATTAAAGATGTATTCTATTGTTCGAAGGTAAAAAAAATCACTATGTAGGTGTGACATGTGCAACTATTCAGATAATTTCAACTTTTATAAGCCCAAACGTAGAAGTAAACAGAAGTATGATTTCTTTAATTGTCTAATTATAAATGGCTTGGGAAGCCTTCCACGACCAGAATCAGTAATTCTTTCGAAAATGAACTAAGGATAGATAGGTCGAAGTGAACCGTATCCAGGGCCGAATTTAGACTTGATAAGACCCAAAGCTAATTGAGATATGATGCCCTTTATAAGCCCAGATATTATACGTCAGTGCCAACTATGATTTGGGGGGTGGGGGGCAAGAAAGTGGGGTCCAATGCTATAGTTTGTGTAGCTTATATGTGAATCCTGCACTGACCTTGTTAAGGATTCTGCGAACCATAACAATGTAACACTGACTCACAGGGACGAACTGAATTTTAAGAACCTCAAATTATCTTTAAAATTCAGGTCTAATGCTGAGCAAGGCTGAAAGAAAAGTTTAAAGATGTGATAACGAAGGCTTCCACGGCCAGAGTCAGTACAGTTCTTCCGGGATTGGACCGTGTCAAAGAATTACTAAAAGTGTTCGACGTTTCACCCACCATCGTAGGGAGCTTCTTCAGGAACAAAGAAATAAAGCAATAAATAAAAAGAGAAATATAAGGGAATATGCAAAGACGAAAGAATGAAAGGCCAATTTCAAAACATCAGAGCACGGTAACTCAGTATGTCCACCATACAGAGGCGAAACTCTTCTGAATTGAAAATTGGTACAAAGAATAAGACAGTTTAAACAGAAGAGATACGGTAACTCAGTATGCCCAGCATACCAGAGGCGAAACTCTTCTAACATTCATCTTGAAACGTTTTCATCTTTTTTTGAAATTCAAATTTAATCTCAAAAATTCGACTTAGACTTTGCAAACTTGCATACATATTCTTGCGAACTATTCCTCCTAATAATCGATGTAAAGTGTGATCTGCATCAACCATTTTTTATGTTGTTGTGTCCAATGCAGTCAACTTCGCATCTAACGACCCCCAGCGCCAGACAGAGTGTTTTTTATAGTGTTTGTAACGAACAAGAAATACAGACTTTCTTATGGAGTTTTGGACCATAACGATCCCTCATACAGACAGCTCTTCTCTTATCTCTTCGTAACCTTTGCTCACCTACAGACGAATTATACAAAAGCTGAGGTTGTCTTTCTTGGTGACTTCAACGTACACAACATCCCCTGGTTAAGGTTTTCTTCCCGAACTAACGACTCGGAAAGGGTGGCAGAGGCTTTCACTAGGGTTTATACAATAACCGACATTTTAGAAAACCGGTTTTCGAATAGTAATTTTTCCAGAAAACCGGTTTTAACCGGTTTCGAATTTTTATAAATTCAAGTTCAATTTTATTGATAGTAAAATTTTTTTATGCAATTTAGTAGACCAAAGAAATAATAGTTGACCAGGATTAAATAACTTTAAAAACAATTATTCGTTGTTTACGCATAATTTTCACATATAAGGATGTAAATAGTTTTATAATAGTGAAACGAGTTATTCAGCAAAGGGTTCGAATAAATAAAAACAATATATTTTCATATTTTTATAATACCCATATTATTTAAAAAAAAAACAATGTTATTAGATACAGATGGATACTTATTAAAAACAATTAGAAAATATATAAGTGTGTATTATATAATGTAAATTATAATTAAAGCCGAAAGACAAGAGTAAATAAAGTTTATGCATACATACTTATTTAATTTTAGTTTCAAGTTGATGTAGGCTAATATTTAAATATCTTAGATTTCCTTTACTAGTCCATTCATCTATAGTTATAGAAAATGTTTGCCCTTTATTCTTCACACAATTTAATTCATGTATAGTTTTATTTTTTATAGTTTCATAAGACTTATAAATAAGATTCATAACTCAAGAATTATTTTGTGGTAAGCAATAATTTCGTTGTTGCAATGACTCTCGTATGAACGAGCTATTTGTTATGCAATTAATAGATAGTCCATCCAATGCAGCAAGCTTTGATACAATTTCTTCTAAACTAGTCCTTTTCACAAAGTTAAGAATACAGGGCTGTGTACTTGTTTGTGAACTCGGGCCGGCAGCAGATGATTTTTTCTCGGTTATTTTATCTTACACTGTTTTCAAATGATTATGTAGACTGCTTGTGCTTGATCCTTTGCAAGTAAGCATTTTATTGCAACAGTTTTTTCATCAATCTGGTACATTTGGCTACATTTGTCATTTTTAATTTTTTTTTAAATGTTATTCATACATTGAAAACCGATATTTTCTACTAAAAAACCGGTTTTCGAATTTCATAATTTTCTCCAAAAAACCGGTTTTTAAACCCGGTTTTTAAAAACCGACAAACCCTAGCTTTCACCATCACTTGTGAACTATGCAATCAGTTGAGGAACCCACAAGAATTCCTGATGTAGATACCCATCAACCTAACCTACTTGACCTTTTCCTTACAAATTCACCAAATTCGTATAAAATCTCTGTGACATCACCGCTTGGAAATTCGGATCACAAGCTTGTAGCAGCCTCTCGCTCGCTTCATATACCACCTCATTCCCAGACGCAGTCCCGTAGGGTTTGGCACTTTAACTCTGCAAACTGGGAAGAATTGAGAGTCTTCTTCGCATCTTTCTCATGGCAGGCAGTCTGCTTTAACTCAGACAACCCTTCCTTAGTAGACGAATCCATCACGGAAACTATCCTGATTGGTATGGAATGCTCAATTCCCCACTCCCAAAAGAAGTCTGCCTCCAGTAAATCTTGGTTCAGTAAAAAATGTGCTCGGGCTGTCCCCTGCAAAAATCGCACATATCGTCGTTGGCGAAATAATCCCTCAGTCAAGACTCGGACCATATTTGTGGATGCACGAAATTCTTGTAAACAGGTTATTGACGAGGCAAAAGGTGATTTCGATCGTAAAATGCCCCAGGGGCTTATCAACTCTCCGAACGGTTCCAGGTCCTTTTGGGGATTTGATAGTCGATTGGAAAGAATTTTACACCTTCAAATTTTCCACCTTTACTCGATGAAAATAGCAATATTGCTAATACCTCCAAGAAAAAGGCTGACATGTTAACCTTAATGTTTGCTGAAAATTCCAATCTTGATTCTCGAAACGCAGAACCTCCTATTCTTCCTAAGGTTGGCACTGCGATGCCTTAAGTTATTTTCAGCCAACGCACAATCAGGAAGATTCTCATTGAGCTCGACACCTCGAAAGCTTCTGGCCTTGATGGTATTCCCGATATTGTTCTTAAGAAGTGCACCCCAGAGTTGACTCCTGTCCTAAGCAAATTGTTCACACTTTCTTACAACAAAGGTGTATTGCCTAACATTTGGAAATCTGCTAGGGTGCAGCCTGTCCCTAAAAAGGGAAAAAGGATTCTGGCTAACAACTATCGCCCTATATCTTTGTTACCCGTTATATCTAAAGTGATGGAAAAAGTTATTAAAATCGAGATTCTCAAATATCTGGAGGAAAATAAGTCATCTCCGACAGGCAATACGGTTGTAGACAAGAACGTTCCACTGGCGATCTACTGGCATATGTTACTCATATCTGTAACTCAGCTATGGAAAAACATGGTGAGGCTAGGATTGTGGCATTGGATATCTCAAAGGCTTTCGACAGAGTCTGGCATCGATCTCTTCTCGCCAAATTAACATCTTATGGTCTTCCTCCTGGACTCTGTTATTTGATATCCAATTTTCTCGTTGACAGATCTCTTTAAGTAGTCATCGATGGCATCTCATCCGAGACATTTGCGATTAATGCAGGGGTACCTCAGGGGTCTGTTTTGTCTCCTACTTTATTTCTGTTACACATAAACGATTTCTTAGCTTCAACTTCCAATCCTATATACAGCTATGCAGATGATAGTAACCTTGTGACATCTTTTTTCTCCGACAAACCATTATCTATCGCTGCTTCAGATCGACTAAGGAAACAGCAGATACACACGATTAATCGGGATCTCGAGATTATTCTGGAATGGGGTAAGAACAATTTGGTCGACTTCAACGCTTCAAAAACTCATGCCGCGGTTTTCCCCAAGAAAACATCAAGGGATAATGCGACAAACATACTAATGGACGGTAAAATTCTTCAAATGGGATCTAATCTATCTATTCTAGGAGTGAATGCTAGCACCAACTTCTCTTGTTCTCTTGCCAAATCCGCTTCACAGAAGTTGGGCTTTCTTTTTAAAGCTACAAAATACTTCACATCTCATCAGCTATTAACACTATATAAAGCTCAAGTTAAACCAACACTAGCCAATACTGTTCTCATGTTTGAAGTTCAGCCCCAAAACACACTTAAGCTCTCCTGGATTCAATTCAAAGAAGAGCGATTCGCCTAATTGATGACGAGAGTCCAACCGATTCTTTCGAAACTCTAGAGCACAGGTGTATGGTTGGTGACTTGTCTCTTTTCTACAAGTACTATCATAGAAAATGCTCGCAGGAACTAATAGGATTGATCCCCCCAAGGGCAAGATTCTTGAGGCGTACTAGACAGTCGGAGACCCAGCTTAGCACAGTGAGGACTTCTGTCTACGGAGACTCTTTTTCTATGGAACTTCCAAGTTATGGAACTTGTTACCGAAAGGAATTTTCCTCAAAAATTACAACCTATCCTTGTTTAGGAAGGCGGTTCATCGTCATCTATCCTTGTTTCCGCATCCTACTCGCAGTGCTTTGAAAGCATAATGGGGATACCCTTTGCGAGTGGATTAAACTTAAAAAAAAATTGTCATAAATTATCACATCGTTCGCAAAATGCGGAGTTTGTTATATTCAAAGTTGCCTGTATCTACTTGGCATAACTTACTTTAAAATTATTAATGTTGGGTGATTTCCTTAAAAAGTAATCGTTTGGTTATTCATCGTGTTTATATTGTACCTTCTGAGATTGTTAAGAGTATTCCTCGTGGCTCAATTGAGCCGCGTTCTGCTTTTTAGTTCCGAATTAGCATAAAACGTCGGGGATAAATAAACACAATTAATTCAATAACTTTAGCTTTTGCACATACATATGCATGAGCCGGCCTGTAATTATAAAAGAACAAAAAGCGTCGCAATATTCGCGATAAAAAAATGGATTCGATACGGTTTTAGGTGCTTTTAATTAAAAATAAACTCTCAAATCCGTCGCGATACAAACACGACCCAGTTTTTAAAATGGCGTTATAAGTTTTCCTCGAAATGAGCGCTTCTGCGGGGAGATTTCACTTTGTCGGATTAACGGTAATGGCGCCAAGATAAGACTTGGGAAACAAGAGTTTTCGTCTCGTTCTTTTCTCCTTCTGTTTACGCTTCAACGGGAAATGCATGTAAGTGTGGAAATTTTGTTCCAAAGAGGGGACAACTTTGGCCTTGTAATCCTTAGCATGTTCTCATCGATTTTTTAAATCTGCCAGCCGCAAAATAATACATCTGGTGACTAAGGTTGCAATTAGTGATGATTGGAGCTTTGGATATCTCGTTCGATAGAGTCTGGCATCCATTATTTTTCGCTTAATTAATTATCTTCCACCATTTGATACACTAGCAGTTTCCTGAATGATGTCAACGCGATTTGCATCTCTTCTAAGACATTTGCCACGCAGGGGTTCCCCAGGGGCTTATTATGTCTCCTACTATGTTCTTATCACAACGATCTTCTAGCCTCAGTTTCTAATTCATAATGCTTTTTCTCCGACTTAAACTTTATCTAATGTTGCTTTAGATTGGACCAAGCAAACTAAGCGTGAGTGGAATGGTAATCGAAAAATCGGCTTGATCTCGATGACACAAAATGTCAGGACACTGTTTTCCCTAAGGAAAAGTCAAGCCAACATCTTCATGAACGCTAAAATCCTCCCTGTGAGATCTTATCTGTCTACCTTAGGAGTAAATGTATTCACCTTGAAATGGCCATGCTAAATTCATCTCTGAGTAGCCTAAGATTTTTTTTCTTTAAAGCGCCAATTAGACCATTACACGAGCGTTGTTATCATGTCAGGAGCTCAACCCAAAAACTCACTTTCTTTTGGATTCCATTGAAAGGAAAACAACCATCTGCCTGATGATAAAACTTTGATTGAGGCTCTTTAGGGACTGGAGCACAGGTGGATGATTGGTAATTTGTCGCTTTTCTATTAGTATTTTCATGGAAGATGTTCCCAGGAATTCGTTACTTTGGTTTTCTAAGACTAACAATCTTAGAGCATATAAGAGAGTGAGAGACAGAACATTTCAGTGCAGTCCACCTAGTCCACTTTGGCATAGTAAGAACTTTGGTTCTTCTTTAATTTTTTCCATTTTTAGGGTTCCGTAATTTAAAACGAAAAACGGAACCTTTATAATCTCACTTTCGTGTCCGTCCATCTATCCTTTCTGTCCTCGAAAATAATGTAACGTAGAAATTTGAAATTTTGCACAGCGTTTTTTTTTTCAAGTTTAATCCACTCGCAAAGGGTAACCCCGTTATGCTTTCAAAGCACTGCGAGTAGGATGCGGAAACAAGGATACATGGCGATAAACCGCTCTTAAAAAAGGATGGGTTGTAATTTTTGGGAAAAATTCCTTTCGGTAACAAGTTTCATAACTTGGAAGTTCTATAGAAAAAAGAGTCTTCGTAGATAGAAGTCCTCACTGTGTCAAGCTGGACCGCACAGGAATTTGCTGTCTCCTAGTGTCTAGTACGCCTCAAGAATCTTGCCCTTGGGGGGATCAATCCTATTGGTTCCTGCGAACATCTTCCATGATAGTACTTGTAGAAAAGAGACAAGTCACCAACCATATGCCCGTGCTCTAATGTTTCGAGAGAATCGGTCAGACTCTCGTCATCAATTAATCAAATCGCTCTTCTTTGAATTGATTTCAAGTGAGCTAAAGGGTGTTTTGGGGCTGAACTCCAAACATGAGAACAGTATTGGCTAGTGTTGGTCTAACTCGAGCTTTGTATAGTGTTACTAGCTGATGAGATGTAAAGTACTTTTTAGCTCTAAAAAGAAAGCCTAGCTTCTGAGAGGCGGATTTAGCAATGGCGCGCACATGATCGTCCCAAGGGAAGTTAGTGCTCGCATTCACTTCTAGGATAGATAGATTTGATCCCATCGGAAGGATTAGTTCTCGATGATTCATAAAAATACTGCCAGCCAACGATTAGAAAAAGAAAATATTTTATAATAAAATGGGGTCAATTTGGTCTCGGAAAAATCAAGTTTTAGTTAATATATCGTGTGAGGTATCAGTTGAAAAAGCTAACTCGAAGGATTCTAAAATAATATTTTATAACTTCGGCCCAATCGTCGTCACAGCTCAAAATGAGTCAGATATGATCTCCCCCTTTTTTCACCTAGGTTTATAAAGATTTAGATTTTATTTGGGTTAGTAGATTTTCGGCCATAGATTGTCAAAAAACTGTAGGTTTTTTTGATATCGTAATAGTTGTTGAGAAAAGAAAATATTTTATGGAAAAATAGGTGCTTATATTCCAAAACATTTGGACTCATATAGGAATCAATTTTTTCAAATAAAAAACTTTATTTAGTTGAAGGATAAAATGCAGATCAAATTCGTTCCTTACATTATTTCATTTAGGTGAATAATTTCGGAGTTAGCACTAGTTCACGTAATACAGTAAATGCGGTTGGAATTGAACATTTTAGAGCGATCCAAAGCGATCTCATAAACTGTGTTACTCATCGACTTATTGCAAATTGCGAATGCATGCTTTTTATCAACACAGTTATCAGTTCCATAAATATTTGGATTGATTGTATAAAAAAGTATGTATATCTGAAAATAGACAATTCTTTTTATTTTTCAATTATAATATAAGATAATTTGGACAAAATTTCAAATTCATACATAAGTAATAATGATTTAATTGACTGTTCACTGTAGTAATTGTTATGGAAACTTAATTTTGCTAGCCCGACTCGTTCTTGGCTGATTTTTTTCTCCTTTTTTTTGTTGAACTTTTAACTCCGGAAATCTTTAACGAGTAGAATTTTTACCCAGGATATTACTTTATCTGCGTTTAAGACGGCTGACAGTCACCATCTCTATTTATTTAGCAGTTTCCTCAGGGCATAATACACATTTAGTCTTTGCAAATCTAACCTAAGCAAAAGTAAAAACTGAATTTCTAAATGATCTACCCAAATTCCTGGCGCGGTTTTGTGTCTGTTAGTTTTCCTGTCGATAACGAAGTACTTCTGTTGCATCTTTTGATATCTTCTTCTCTTTTTGAATGATATTTTTAACTCCACAAGGGGTACCCACAAATATTTAGGATGTAAGATTACAACTAAATGAACGAATAGTAATCAGAATCGTTATGTAACAAAATGTAGTTATAAAATTTTTATCAGTGTATCAGTGATTGTGTAAAGAATTCTTTAGTAACATTTAATAATGGAAAGCGGCCGCGAGAATGAATCATATGGCGGATAAGCGCTCCAAATGTTTCCGCAAGCGATAATCTTATCTGTACGGGTACGGAGATCCGTTCTAGAAAACTGGAATGGTATAAATACGCGGTCATCTTTCCCTCAGTCAGATACTTAGATAGTCTGATAGTTAAGTAAATCATAATCGTAGTGTTTCGAAATAAGCTTGAAATAAAGTTTTTACAATTCATAACTATTAAACTTTATTAACGATAAAAATGCAACAAAATTTAAAAATTTCACAAGTTATTTACAATTCACGAAGTTTTAATTTTCGAACCGATAACACGCAACAGTATTAAATACGCGACACGGAGCTAATTTGATTTATTCATGTACGGGGGATATAGTCGAAACCAATTATTTTTCAAAGGAAGCAAGCATTTGTTCTGAAAAATAAGTATCCACGAAAAGTCCCAATTTATTGCAAATAACATTAGACCTCAAGGCCAAAGTAGGTTCAAGTACTTCACCAAGGATACACCCGTAGCTAAAAAGGACAAATTTAAAGATAAAAAAAGTCCGAGTAAGCCAAATTTCGGAAAATAACATTATCAGTAAATCGAATGTTGAATAAAAATCAAAATTTAAAAGCTCACTTAAAAAAAATCATAATTCGGAGAAAAAGGTTCCAACTTGGAATAATTTATGTCTGTTTTCAAAAAAAAAACGTGCAATTTTACGAAGAAAGATGACATTTCTACAAAAAGTTATTTTCAAAAAGGGAATCTAAAATTGTTTCCCTCTGAATCAATTAATATTTTAATTAAATTAGTGATTTGACCGGGTCCTCGAGAAAAAAGTTTTTTCCAAGAAAAAATTTCCTTCGAATTTTTAAACGAATATTTTTCTCCTTATTTTTGGTTTCGAAAATTTTGGTCTACTATTTAAATTATAGGATGAATTTTGAGAAAAAAAGTAGAAAATTCAATAGCCATTTTGAAGGAATATTTATTTTTTTAAATTTAAATTTTAAATTAATTATTAATTATTTAAATTTTAAATTAGGTTTGAAATTTCGTGACACCTGTTCCTTTCTAATCTTAAAATTTCCAGAAAGATGGCAGTTCCCAGATTATAATAGAAGTTTTGAAAAAAAGTTTTGCAAAAAACGTTCAAAATAGAGTACAGGATATACTTCTTCCTGGATGGGACCGTGTCATTGCACCAAGTTTCAGTTCAGAAGAGTTTCGCCTCTGGTATGGTGGACATACTGAGTTACCTGTGCTCTTCCTGTCTAAACTTTCTTATCCTTTGTACCAATTTTCAATTCAGAAAGAGTTTCGCCTCTGGTATGGTGGACATACTGAGTTACCGTGCTCTGATGTTTTAAAATTGGCCTTTTTTATTTTTTCTTTTTTGCATATTCCCTCATATTCTTTTTTTTTTTTCATCTATTTTTCTTTCTTTGTCCCTGAAGAAGCCCCCTACGATGGTGGGCGAAACGTCGAACACTTTTAGTAGTTCTTTGACACGGTCCAATCCCGGAAGAAATATATCCTGTACTGACTCTGGCCGTAGAAGCCTTCGCTATCATGTTCAAAATAGAGTTTCGACACAAGTTTCTTCCTGAACTCAAAATTTTCAGAAAGGTTGCAATTTCCAGATTATAGTCGAAGTTTTAAAAAAAGTTTAGCAAAAACGTTCAAAGTACAGTTTTGATCATAAAACCTGGGACAAAAATGTTAAATTCAAAACAAAATTTGTGTTTTAAGAAAAAAGTTTGGAAAAGTTACAAAATTTCTATCTCAAACTATAACTTTCAATAAACAGTTGTAGTTTTTAAGTTGAAGATGATGATGTTAGAATTTAGAATTAGATGTTAGGAAAGACCAAAATTGGACCTTTAAATTTAAAACAAAATGGAAAAAATCTTTATTTCAGGATTAAAGTAGAAGTTTTCAAAAAAAGTTTAGCAAAAACGTTCAAAATACCTTTTTGATCATAAAACTTGGGACAAAAATGTTAATTTTAAAAGGAAATTTGTGTTTTAACAAAAAGTTTGGAAAAGTTACAAAAATTTAATCTCAAACTATAAGTTTCAGTAAACACTTGTAGTTTTTAAGTTGAAGATGGTGTTAGAATTTAGAATTAGATGTTAGAAAAGACTAAAATCGAACTTTTAAACTTAAAACAAAATGGAAAAAATCTTTATTTCAGGATTAAACTCGAAGTTTTCAAAAAAGTTTAGCAAAAAACGTTCAAAATGTAGTTTTGAGCATAAAACTTGAGACAAAAATGGTAATTTTAAGAAAAAACTTGTGTTTTAATACGAAAGTTTGGAAAAGTTACAAAATTTCAATCTCAAACTATAAGTTTCAGTGAAAAGTTGTAACCTTTAAATTGAGGTCGCAAAGAAAAGACCAAAATTGCACCTTTAAACTTAAAATAAAATGGAAGAAATCTTTATTTCAAGATTAAAGTCGAAGTTTTGAAAACAGTTCATTAAAAAACGTTCGAAAAATGTCGAAAAATGTCAAAAAAACAAAACTTTGATTTCTAAATTCACAATTTCTACAAAAATTCAAATTTCGAGTTTAGGATAAAAATTTTGCAAAAAAAGTCGAAATTTTAGCCTGGAAGTTAAAAATCTTTTTCTTCGTTTCTTTTAAAAATTGAAATATAAATCTTGTCCCCTAAAACCCTGGCTTCAGGAGACAAGATTTGTATTTCAATTTTTGAAGATAACTAAGACCCGTCCGTTCCACAAAAAAATTTGTTTCTTTTGATTTTGGTGGAACAGACTGGTCCTTGGTTATCTTCAAAAATTGAAATACAGAACTTGTCCCCTGAAACCAAGAAAGATTAGAAAACACAACAAACGTTGCTCTTAACGCGTTTCGACAGCCAAGCTGTTATCTTCAGAGAGATACTGTATCTCTCTGAAGATGACAGCTTGGCTATCGAATCGCGTTAGAGCAACGTTTGTTGTGTTTTTGACTTATAGAATTCCGTATTGGAAAGTGTAAATTAATTAACAAAATAAAAAACAACAAATTTCTAACAAGCGATTAATACAATATTTAAAAAAAATCTTTTAAATCTGTCAGAATTAAAAAAAATAGAAAAATCATGGTTTTTATTTTAATTTTGTTAACTACTTTCCAAATTTTCAATACGGAATGCTACAAGTCAAAAGAAACAAGAAAAAGGATTATCGTACTTAATCAAAGGAAATTTTGGAATTGGAATTAAAATAGGACGTTTAAAAATACTGTCACAATTTATAAAAAAAAAATTGGACTTTAAAAAATTCAGTTTGATGCTAAATTTTGGAAAAACGGACGATATTTCGAGTTATATTTTGAAATTGGGAGATAATAAGTACTCGAAATTTTGAGAAATTAACAAAACTTCTGGAAATAAGAATATTCATATTATAAGATTAGCTTACCTCCCCGACTTTGCGCAAGATCCAATAAGGTCATATTTCAAAATAAAATAATTTCTCATTTGATTTTAATATTTTAATAGAATAATAGAGTTTGGTGGAACGGACTGCTCCTTGTTTATCTTGAAAAATTGATATACACATCTTGTCCCCTGTAACCAAGAAAAATTAAAAAACCCTACGGTCGTTGTGTTTTTTAATTTTTCTTGGATTCGGGGAACTCAATCTGTATATCAATTTTAGGATAATAGCTTTAAAAGTTCGTGCTCCTTCTTCTAGTATCCGCTGGAATTGTAGGTGGCGCGCAATTTATATCAGCCATAAACCTTGTGGATAGGTTTTCTCTTTTATTAGTTTTGTTTTATAACTTTAAATAAAATTGTTGGGCACAGTTGATTTTTTAGAGGTAAAACGTTGTTTTCCTTGAATAGCCTAAAAGGTGACCCTAAACATACTCTACATTTTAGTAAGAGTTTCAATACAATCAATTCAGCAGTTTCCGCGATTATCCCGGACAAAACAATGAGTGTCGACAGGCAGACACACAGACATTTGGACGCTTCAATTCTGTTAAGTATACATGGGTGCCACCAACTCCCTTTGGGTTACCCACGCCAATGGATGTAATTTTTCATTTTGCATGGAGCCTTCAACTGAAATTTTAGGGTAAGAAGAAGCAAAAAAACCTTTGAGATGCCATTTTTATTACAGGAGCCAGAGAGTCGACAAAATTTTCACTACATTTTGACGAAACGATAAAAGTCCATCAGTTTGGAATTCATAGGAGGTTCGAAAAGCTTGAGGGATATTGCAGAGTTTACGACATCAAATATCCACGAAAAATGAAACAGATATAAAAATAAATATATTGCTTTAGTTTACGCGATATATTTCGCTATAATTTATGTAAGTTTGCGGAAATGGTTTTGTTGGTAATAGCCACTCGCAGAACGTGCAATTTGCTTATGCATTAGATAAGCATGTGTTGTAATAACGTCATTCCCAGCACAACCCAATTACACTCCACAATAGCAAGGTTATCAATGAAAATGTATGGTGGGATATTCGAAATGATACTATTTATATTCCTATGGTAAAAGATGTCGGAATAAAACTAATTACAATACATACCAGAGCTGGACGGAACCTGAACAGGAAAACGTAATGGATTGCCGGCAATTCCGATGCAAAACACAAATTAGCACAAAATCGAAATACTAAGATTCTCACGAGCTTACAATACCCGAGTGGGATTACGACAGATATATTTCCATCTGGTCACTTATAGGAGACAGTTTCTCTAGCATTTCAGGATAAGAGGGGTGGTTAGAGGCCCCCGAGAAACCATGAGAGGTTTTTTCCCTTTGAGTTAGGTTTTTAGTGGATTAATTTATAAGAAAATAATATTTGAGAGATCAGACTACATCAAACAATAAATGTTGTATGCAAATAGAGTGAAATCCTATACCACAGTCCTCTTAACGTGTACAGTGGCGGCCGAACAATTGAACCACAAACGCTTAGCAAGAGGTCGCTCTCTGGGAAGGCTCCGGAAGACTTAATTCTAATACACAGACCAATAGGTTTGAAACAGCAATCAGATTAAGAGCTTGGAAACCAAACACCAAAGATCTCGTCAGTTTGGTATACCCAAATAGAATGCTCATTTGCATACGACATTTGGACTTTGTCCACAGTTTCTTCTATGGATCAATAGATGGCGTTACTTAGGAGTCACACTGGAAGTTTTCCGTTGATTTTATATATACTTGTCGGAATATTTGTCAGCATTCGAGTTGGATATATCTGACGAGATGTAATAAGATGGAAACCGGTCTTTGGTTTCCAAACTCTGAATCTGATAAATGTTCAAAGCTAAGTGGTCTATGGGTTACATCAAACATCATACATTTAAACGAATAGTTGCGAAAAAATCCAGATAGTGATCGAAAATTAGTATAAGTGATCAAAAATAAGCACTTCCTTGAGAAGTTTCTCCGACACTCGCTCCTTTTGGAATTGGGCGCTTCAAAGCGTTTAAAGGTTTCTAATTTTTTTTCTCAAAAACGAAAAATCTATAAAAATTAAAAATGACTATTACATTAACGAACTCCGTTTAAGAAATATTTTTTAGTAACACTTGACTAATAGAAGGGGGTTAAACTTACAACCATTGTCAATTTTTTATTCAGATTTTTTTTAAATTGATACATAGATTTATAAAATTATGAGCTATAAAAAATTGAAATACAAATCTTGTCCTCGAAAACCAAGAAAGATTAGAAAACACAACAAAGGTTGCTCTAACGCGTTTCGATAGCCTAAGCTAATCATCTTCAGAGAGATACTGATTAAAAAAAATGAGTCTAAGTCTGATGAAATTTGGAAATTCATAATTTTTTTCCTAAAATTCCTCATTTTATCTCAAAATTTGTGGTTTTTCGAAATTTCGACTTTTTCTAATCAAAATTTTGACTTTTTTAAATTCGTCTTTTCTTGAAATTTTGTTCTTCTCAACATTCCTTCTGAAATCCAACATTTGGCTTTTGCTTGAATTTTTCATGTCCAAAGTGGACTTTTTTCACATGGCGGAGCCATGGTATGGTAAGGTGGGTCGCTTGCCTTTATTCTCACTCATACAGTCATATATATATTCAGCTAAGCTTTTCTTCACCAAGTCTCCATTTTCATTGCTAAAATTGCTATGTCTCGATTCCTTGCCTCAAAATCAACCAGCTTTACAAAAACTTCCATTTTGTTCTCCAATTTCAACTTTTTTTCTTAAATTTTCGACTCCCAATCAAAATATTCGACCTTAAAAAGTCCCACCATGGTGCACGATGGAACAAGATTTATTGAAAAGTTGTTTTTTTCTCTGCAAAACTCAGATTATTTCTAAAGCTGATCCATCTTTCCAAATTTTGATCTATTTTTAAGATTCAACGGAGTTCGTCTTTGTTTGAGTTTGAGTTTGACTTTATTCAGGGAGATTTTGATTTTTTTCACAACCAATTTTTTCCCAAAATGTGGCCATTTATCTTAATCATCATCTCATCTTCGTTATTTTTTGAAAATTTTGGCTTTTGTTGGAATTTGTTTTTTTAGAAATTTTAGACATCAAAAATTTTACTTATTTTGGAATTTTTAACTCTTACTTTGAAATTCGCCATTTCCTAATCTTAGAAATTTAGATTTTTTCTTAAAATTTGTCTTTTTTGCGAAATTTCGACGTTTTTCTTAGAATTCGTTTTTTCTTCTCCGAAATTGAAATTTTTTGAAGAAAATATAATTTCGAGAAAATATTTAATCTACTGCAAATTTCGGGACTTGTCTTTCGAAAATTTGAACTTAAGTCTCGAAATTGTAAAATCAATCCAAAATTTAAATAAAAGAAGAGAACATTCTGAGAAAAATGATAAAGGAATTTTCGACTTTTTTGTTTTAAAATTTGCCATTTCCCGGTCCTAGAAATTTCGACTTTTTCTCAAAATTCGTGTTTTTTGCGTCATTTCAAAGTCAACAAATTTAAATACATACTAGAGAAAAAATTTCAAACCTAAATTACGAATTCTATAAAAAAAGTTGAAACTTTCAGATCTATTAACAAAAATGTTCTGAAAATTTTAACAGTTTCTAGAATTGTTAATGTTTTGATCGAAGCAATGAGAAAAGAAATAAATATTTTCAGAAATTTTTCACTTTTCATGGAAGACTTTTATTGGTCGGAAGTATTATGTTTATTAATTTTATTTACCATTTTTATTTTTTTTTTAAGTTTAATCCACTCACAAAAGCTAACCCTACTATGCTTTCAAAGCACTGCGAGTAGGATGCGGAAACACGGAATAGATGGCGATGAACCGCCTTCTTAAACAAGGATAGGATGTAATTTTTGGGGAAAGTTCCTTTCGGTAACAAGTTCCATAACTTGGAAGTTCTATAGAAAAAAGAGTCTCCGTAGACAGAGGTCCTCACTGCGTCAAGTTAAATTTAAACATTTCTAATTTTTACTTAGGTTCCAAGTTTCAATTTTAAAATATTTATTTTTATTTCAGTTCGAGGTTTTGTTGAAATATTGGGCGTAAATTTTTGAGAAATTATCCCTTTGAGATTAAACCCAAAATTTTGGACTGAAAACTAAACATTAAAAATAAGTCTAACATCGAATTTATTAAGATTAAATTCCAAGAAATTTTAAAGTAATTGATAGCCAATGTAGAAATATAAAATTTTTCGTTAATTTTGATTTTTAATAAAGTCGATATTGAACTTAAAACTACATATGTTGCAAAATATCTAGTTTTTAATCGAAATTTCGCATTCAATCCCTAAAGGTTTTTTTTTTCTCAGAATAAATTTGGTCTGAATGTTTGATCGGAAATATCAACATTTTTTTATCATTTTAAGTTAGAATTTTGGGTTCAATATTAAAAAACTTTTACTCTCGATACCTTATTTTCGATTCCTAATCGAAATTCTAGCAAGGAAATTGAATTTAAAGAGGAATCTTTAAAAAAAGTCAATATGTTGAAGAAAAAAAGTACTCCAAACTTATTAAATGAAAATTTCTCGAAAATTCGATCTTACAGGTGAAATGTTACAAAGGCCAATTTCAAAGAGGAAAAAAGTCGAAATTTCGAGATTCTTAAAAAACCCACAATTTGAAATTCTAGCAAGGAAGTTGAGTTGAAGGGGAAACTTCGAAGAAAAGGGTATTTTTCTCAGAGTAAATTTAGTGCCAATGCTTCAAAGCAAACTTCCAATATTTTTTCATCTTTTTGAGTTGAAATTTTGGGTTAAATCTCAAACAACTTTTATTGTCGAAACCCTAGATTCGACCCCTAATGGAAATTTTGGCAAGGAAGTCGAGTTTAAAGAGGAAACTTCGGAAAAAAGTCAACATGTTGGAGAAAAAAAGAACTCCAAACTTATAAAATAAAAATTTCTCGAAAACTCGATCTTACAGTTGAAATTTTACAAAAGCAAATTTCAAAGAGGAAAAAGGGTCGAAATTTCGAGATTATAAAAAAACCCGCAAGTTTCAATTGTTTCAATATTGAGAAAAATCCTTTAAATCGAAATTGTAGCAAGGAAATTGAGTTGAAAGAGGAAACTTCGAAAAAACGAGTTTTTTTCTCAGAATAAATTTAGTCCCAATGCTTCAAAGCAAACTTCCAACATTTTTTCATCATTTTTAGTTGAAATTTTGGGTTAAATCGCAAACAACTTTTATTCTCGAAACCTTAGTTTTGACCCTTAACGGAAATTTTAGCAAGGAAGACGAGTTTAAAGAGGAAACTTCGAAAAAAGTCAAAAAGTTGGAGAAAAAAAGAACTCTAAACTTATAAAATAAAAATTTCTGGAAAATTCAACTCGACATGTTGAGAAAAGTCCTTCAAATCGAATTTTAAACAAGTACGTTGAGTTTAAAGAGGAAACTTCGAAAAAAAGTCAACATGTTAAAGAAAAAAAAGCACACTAAACTCAAAAAATAAAAATTTCTCAATCTTCTATCATATAGTTGAAATTTTACAAAAACTAATTTAAAACAGGAAAAAAAGTCGAAAGGAAAAAACCCACAAGTTTCAACTCGAAAAGTTGAAAAAACTTTTACTCTCGATACCTTATTTTCGATTCCTAATCAAAATTTTAGCAAGAAAATCGAGTTGAAAGACGAAACTTCGAATAAAAGAGTTTTTTTTTGAATAAACTTAGTCCCAATGTTTCATCGCAAACCTCTAATATTTTGTCATCATTTGAAGATGAAATTTTGGGTTAATCTGAAAAAAAAAACTTTTATTCTCGATACCTTAGCTTCGATTCTTAATTGAAATTTTAGCAAGGAAGTTGAGTTAAATTTAAAACAGAAAAAAAAAGTCGAAATTTCGAGATTATAGAAAAACTCTCAAGTTTCAACTCGAAATTTTGAGAAAAATACTTCAAATCGAAATTCTAGAAAGATAGTCGAGTTTCAAGGGGAAACTTCGAACAAAAAAAAAGAAACTCCAAATTTATGAAAAAAAAATTTCCGGAAAATTCTATCCTATAGTAAACAGGGAAAAAGTCGAAATTTCAAGATTATAAAAAACTCACAAGTTTCAACTCACAATGTTGAGAAAAATCCTTTAAATCGAAATTCTAGCAACAAAGTTGAGTTGAAAGAGGAGACTTCGAAAAAAAGGTTTTTTTTTCTAAGAATAAATTTAGCCCCAATGTTTTGTTGCAAACTTCCAATATTTCTTCATCATTTGGGTTGAAATTTTGGGTTTAATCTCAAACAACTTTTATTTTTGAAACCTTAGTTTCGACGCTTAAGAGAAATTCTAGCAAGGAAGTCGATTTTAAATAGAAAACTTCGAAAATAGGTCGACATGCTGAAGGAAAAAAGAACACCAAACTTATAAAATCAAAATTTATTTTATAAAAACAGATTTCAAACAGGAAAAGAAATCGAAATTTCGAGATATAAAACAACTCACAAGCCACAATTCGAAATGTTGAGAAAAATCCTTCAAATCAAAATTTTAGCAAAGAAGTCGAGTTTAAAGAGGAAACTTCGAAAAAAAGCCAACATCTTGAAGAAAAAAAGAAACTCCAAACTCTAAAACAAAAATTTCTCGAACATTCGATCTTAGAGTTAAAATCTTATAAAAACAGATTATAAATAGGAAAAAGTGTCGAAATTTGGAGATTATAAGTCACAAGTTACAACTTGAAATGTTGAAAAAAATCTTTCAAATAAAAATTTTAGCAAGCAAGTCGAGTTTAAAGAGGAAACTTCGAAAAAATCCAACACCTTGCAGAAAAAAAAAGTCCAAACTTATAAAATAAAAATTTCTCGAACCTTACAGTAGAAATTTTATAAAAATAGATTTCAAACAGGAAAAAAAGTCAACTTTTCGAGATTATAAAAAAACTCACAAGCTACAACACTAATGTTGAGAAAAATCCTTCAAATAAAAATTTTAGCAAGGAAGTCGTTTTTAAAGAGGAAACTTTGAAAAAAAGCCAACACTTTAAAGAAAAAAAGAAACTCTAAACTCATAGAATAAAAATTTCTCGAAAATTAGATCCTACAGTTGAAATTTTATAAAAACAGATTTCAAACAGAAAGAAAAGTCGAAATTTCAAGATTATAAAAAAACTCACAAGCTACAACTCGAAATATTGAGAATAATCCTTCAAATAGAAATTCTAGCAAAGAAGTCGACTTTAAAGAGGAAACTGCAAACAAAAGTCAACATGTTGAAAAAAAAAAAAAGAAACTCCACCTTATAAAATAAAAATTTCTCGAAAATTCTCTCCTACAGTTGAAATTTTATAAAATTTAAAACAGGAAAACATCTAAACTTAAAGATTATAAAAAAACTCAACTCGAAATGTCGAGAAGAATTCTTTATTTCGAATTTAAACCCCGAATTTTGAAGAGATAAGTCGCAATTTTAAAACTGAATTCTAAATGTTGGTGTTTGAAGTCAGATTATTGGAAAAAAAAGTGGAGATTCCAAGTTTATTAGAAAGAAAAAATGTACAAAATCGAAAGTTTGGGAAAGGGAGCATTTGAGTATTATATAAGCAGGCTAGGGGAATTGGGGTTCACATTTTTCTTATTTTTGGTAACAAAGAGAATTGGGGGAAATTATAAATCTTACACAAGGTAAATGCTGGTAGTTAAAATGTATCTTTAGTCGACAGATATTTTTGTTTGTAGCTATGTTTGTTGTGTAATAAAATATTTGTTAGGTACGTTTTGTTTGAGGATAAATATTACTTTTGGTCTTAGGAGCATGGTCTGTCTCTAAAAAGTTTGGGGTAAAAAAAGCAAAAATCGAATACCTAAACGTCAAATTTTAAGAAAAATATTGAAATTTCGAAGTTTTATAAAAATACGAGTAAATAAACTTAGACTCGAGATTTGGAGTTAAACAAATCAATATTTTGATTTTAAATAGGTACAGTAAAATTGAAAGTTTTACAGCTAAAATTAAATAAATAAATAAATTAATAAAATTAATTGTAGAAAGAGTTGAATTTGTAAGCTTACAAGGCTAAATTTCAGCAATAAAAATTATAAGTTTGAGCTCTAATTTCTTGTCTTTTCAATACAAAAACTTGAAAATATTTGAAGATTTATTAAATAAATATCTGTCATAGGCGCTGTCGAAAAAATGCTCTTAAATATACTGGGTGTTTCAACTGAAACTTTCCACTGGAAACGTATCTAAGTTAAAATAGGACTAAAAAAACCTGGGACAAGTCGATTCTATCTTCAAGTAAGTTTTGGTGTCTTGGAAGCTTCCCCTTAGGCAAGGGCTCAAAATACCTTTAAATTTTAAAAGGCACCCTACATTGAGTGACGTTACATCTCATTTTAAACATTTTTCAATTCTGTTCACAAGGACATACGACTATTTTAATTTAGGAAAGTTCTAAGGGTAAAAGTCAAAATTTTGATTCTAAACTCGAAATTTCGCTTTTTTCGGAACGAATTTTGAATCTTAGAATGTGAATCCACAAGAAGAAGGTGGAAATTAAAAAACAATTGGACAAAATCTACTTAAGAAATTTTTCTTGAAAAATTGAGATTTTATTTTAATGTTTCAATTTCTTTTTTTTTAATTTGCCGCTTTGATTTGGAAATTTACGTTCTTTTTTTTGTATATTTCTCTAGAAATTCAGGGATTTTTAAGATCATACTTAAAATTTCGAAAATCAAATTGATATTGGAAAAAGAAATTTTGAATAAGCTTAAAAAATTGGAATTTATTAAAAATATCTCCAATATTTAAAAATAAATTTGATTTTTAAAAGAAGTCGTAACAGAATAACCTCAAATTTTATTTTTAGAAAAAGTTAAAGTAGTCAAATGTTAGGTTAATAGAAACATTCTAAAAATATCAGGTTTACTATTGAAATTTTAATTTTAAATTCAAATACATTCGACTTTAATACTGACATATTGGATCTTAAATTCAAAACAAAATTGTAAAAAGTCCAGATTTCGAGATTTATAAAAAGTTTGTAAATTGTAAAGTTAAACGGAATTGTTTTCAAATAGTCAAAGAAAAAACAAAATCCTTATTTGAAACCTGGCACTTCGAATAGATTCAATATTTCGAAAAATGTTTTGGAAATTAAATAAAAAAAGAATATTTTTTCTCGAAATTTGTATTTAAAAATTCCAAATCAAATCAACATTTCAAGAAACTCTAGATTTCGTAAAAAAAAGGAACACATTCTTCAAGCTGAAATTTGAAAAAGTTAACGATGATGAATTTTTAAGTGGAACCGAAAATCAAAATTAATATTAATGCAACGGTCTGGTCCTTGGTTATCTTCAAAAATTGAAATACAACTCCTGTCCCCTGAAACCAAGAAAGATTAAAAAACACAACAAAGGTTGCTCTAACGCGTTTCGATAGCCAAGATAGCATCTTTAGAAGAGCAACCTTTGTTGTGGTTTTTAATTTTTCTTGGTTGTTAATTAATCTTCAGCCTTCGAAGTTGTGACCTTGGAAATTTCGATTTTTTTTTAAATTTCCTCCAAAGATCCAAAATCTCTAAGATCAACAATTTCTGATAAAATGAGGGGGAATATTAAGAGAAATGTAAAATGGTAAGTCACAACTTTTAAAGAAAAGTCAATATTTTCAAAAAAATGGGGAAAATTATTAGGTGTCCTAAAAACCCCAAAAGTGTCGTTTTTTTCTGGAATTTCTCTCAACATTTCGTATTTCTTTTAGGATTCTTTACGTAGCTACGTTTATATAAAAAACAATTTTGAAAAGTAGTTGAAAGTTAAAAATGTGGCAATTATAAAAATTTTAAAAAAAGCTCGAAAATTTTTGGAAGCTTTAAAAGCCGCCTAAAAGAATTAAATTTTCGGAATTTGAAGGAATAAATAGATGGTGAAACCTATCAAAATGAATCCAGTGGTCAAATCTGAAAAGTTAATGGGATCCCTCGGTAGCCTACATCTCCTTGTAATACAATTGTTTATTTTATGTAGTTTAAACGTATTACACTGAGTATGATAAATCAAACCCTCTATTCTGAAAATTGCGCCCATAGAAATGAAAATTGTTAAGTGTTATTGTTTCCCAAAAACGTGTTTTTGTCACCTAAAGCCCCGACAATCAAGTCCTTAATTAATTGAATAATAACGTTGTCCCATGTTATATGAATTTACAAAGTGCAGATGACATCAATGAATTCGGTCCGGAAGTTTTTAGATACCTAATGAAATATGTGTCCGAGATGATTGATGGCGTTAAATCTGACAGTTTCGATAATGTTTCTCCACTCTGATGTAATCAATTCGGGTGAGACTTTTCAAGTATTTTCGTACATCTTTCCGTTCTTTTGGAGGCAATCAATTTCCCTTGTCACCCGTTTTATCAATAAATAAAGCCGCCCGAAAATCTCAAATTCGTCTCGCATTAGCGCAATATTAATTATTTAGCTGCATCCTGAAAAAGCTCCGGTAATTTAACTTACATTTAGTCGCTTCGAGAGTGTTTTAAAAGTTTTTAATAAGGATTTGAATATTAAAGTAATCGGATGAAGTTGGCGATGCGTGCCTCCAAGATGTGTAATTTAAATTTCATAATTGGAGACTCCTAATTGAATAAATGGTTTTATTTTATTTAAATCGGAAGGCAACAAACATGGGTTCGAAACGACATGCAGGGAAATTATCTGGATAATGCTTTGGGTGGGTAGTTTTTGTTGAAAGTCTCGCTAACGAGAATCGCGATTAAATATGCCCTCTTTTTTGCTCCTTCGATTATTTATCGTATCCTTCGTCATCAGTTTCCTGTGCTTGGGGAATCATGTAAACATTCAGGATGTTTTATCTTAATTGTTTGCATTCTTGACTTAATAATATTCATTTATGCTCGATACAATTGAAAAAACTGAAATTTTTTTGGGACGAAAAAAAGTATGTACAGTAAGTATTTTGCAATTTTCTTAACCACTTAATGATGAAAGATCATTAAGTCAAATTTTTGCGTTACTTTGAACCACCAAACAGTACTCCTTTTTGATTTTCTAAAATTTCGACATTTTTTGAAAAAAAGTAATTTCGGTATTTAAAGTACCGAAATTTTAGAAAAAAAGCTGGAAAGTTTGAGAGGAAAGTTCAAATTTGGTAGAAAAAACCCGGAATTTAAACAATATTTATCGAAGTTTAGGGTTTGGGGGTGTTAGGTCTAATTTCTGAATTTTGAGAAAAAACCCCAAATTTCGAGAATACCTTGAAATATCAATCGTTTTTTGTGAAAATTTTGAATTTAGACATTTGTTATCGAATTATTGAAGAGATTAAATAAATATTTCAAGGATTAAAGTTGGAAGGGAAAGCTAAAATCAACCATTTTTTTTATCCTATTATCCTTTGTACCAAATTTTTAATTCAGAAGAGTTTCTCCTCTGGTATGGTGGACATGCTGAGTGTTCTGATGTTTTGAAATTGGCCTTTTTTCAATTTTCATTTTTGTATATTTCCTTGTATTTTATTTTTTATTTATTGTTTCTTTATTACTGAATAAGCCCTCTATGAGGTCGAACACTTTTAGTAGTTCTTTGACACGGTCCAATCCCGGAAGAAGTATTTTTTTTAAATTGCATTTTAATATATACTTATACTCATAAAATTTTTTCAGAATTTTCCACATTTTTTTAATATCAACCTATAAATCGAACTGTCACTTTAAGTTTATTAATTCTATTTAACATTTCTGTAACCCAGTTTGGAAATATTTAAATTTTTAGTAATGAAAGTTGACAATATTCTGATGAGACGTCTATTCATATTAAACATTTTTTATGTATTTCAATTTATTATTTCTAAGTACTTCTTCCTTCCTTATTGTTCCCTTTTTTTGTTATGCACTGCTGACGAGCCCAAATGAGAGCTTGAATGAAATGTTAAGTAAATTTAATTGTATAATGTTTTCCACCAATAAGTCTTCCCATGAAAATTTCCACTTTAAGCTTAAAATTTTAACTTTTTTTTCCACCAAATTTAAAATTTCTCTTTAAATGTAGATTATTTCTCAATTAAAGTTAACTTTTGAGACGAAAAATTATAATTAGGACATTAAACTACAAATTTTAAGGCCAAAATCCCTTTATAACATCGGCAATTAAACAAGCAACTACGCGATACGTATTTGGCCAGCTGAACTGGCATTTTCAAGCGTACTAATCTTAAATGAGTTAGAAAAAATGCTAAAGTCAAAATTTCGGTTCTAAACTCGAAACCTCGATTTTTTGGAATGAAATTCTATTCTATAAGAAAAAGGTCTAACCTAAAAAAAAATGAGAGAAGATCTGTTTTATAAATTTTTATTGAAATTGACATGTATTTCAAAATTCGACTTTTTTTCAGAAAATTTCAATGTTTCCTTCAAATGTAGACTATTTCTCAATTAAAGTTAACTTTTGAGACGAAAGTTATAATTTCGAAATTAAGCTGCCAAGTTCAAAGGTTAAAAGTCAAAATATTGATTCTAAATTCGAAACCTCGGCTAATTTGGAATGAAATTGAAATCTAGACCATGAATCCATAAGAAAAAGGTCAAACCTTGAAAAAATGAGGCAAAATCTGTTTTATAAATTCTTATTGAAATTGACATGTATTTCAAAATTCGACTTTTTTCAGGAAATTTCAATTTTTCCTTCAAATGTTGACTATTTCTCAATGAAAGTTAATTTTTCAGACAAAAATTGTTATTTCGAGATTAAACTCCAAGTTCCAAAGTTAGAAGTCAAAATTTTGATTATAAGCTCGAAATTTCGCTTTTTTCGGAACGAATTTTGAAACTTAGAATGTGATTCTACAAGAAGAAAATCGAAACTAAAAAAAATGGACCAAATCTACTTAAGACATTGTTTTTTAAATTGAGATTTTATTTTAATGTTCCATTTCCTCTTTTTAAATTTGCCGCTTTGATTTGTAAATTTACGTTCTTTTTTTTGTATATTTCTCTAAAAATTTTGGGATTTTTAAGATCATGCTTAAAATTTCGAAAACAAAATTGCTACTGGAAAAAGAATTTTGAAAAAGCTTAAAAAATTGACATTTATTAAAAACATCTCCAATATTTAAAAATAAATTTGATTTTTAAAAGGAATCGTAAGAGATTAACCTAAAATTTTATTTTTAGGAAAAGTCAAAATTTTTAAGTGCTAGAAAAATTCTAAAAATGTCAGGTTTACTATCGAAATTTTAATTTTAAATTTAAATACATTCGACTTTAATACTGACATACTAGATCTTAAATTCAAAACAAAATTCTAAAAAGTCCGGATTTCGAGATTAATAAAATGTTTGTAAATTGTAAAGTTATACAAAAATTTTTTAAAATAGTCAACGAAATAACAAAATCCTTACTTGAAACTGGCCCTTCGAATAGATTCAATATTTCGAAAAATGTTTCGAAATTATATAAAAAAAAGCATCTTTTTCTCGAAATTCGTATTTAAAAGTTCCAAATCAAGACAACATTTCAAGAAACTCTAGATTTTTTATAAAAAAAGAAACAAATTCTCCAAAAAAGAAACAATTTTTCTTTTTATTGATTGTTTCTTTTCTTTGTTCCTGAAGAAGCCCCCTACGATGGTGGGCGAAACGTCGAACACTTTTAGCAGTTCTTTGACATGGTCCAATCCCGAAAGAAGTATATCCTCTTCAAGCTTAAATTTGAAAAAGGCAACGATGATGAATTTTCAAGTTGAAACGAAATAAAAAAAACGAATTTTAATGCAACGGGTTGATCCTTGGATATCTTTGTCCCCTGAAACTAAGAACGATTGAAAAACATAAAAAGGATTGCTTTAACGAGTTTCGATACCCAAGATGTCATCATGAGAAGAGCAAACTTTGTTTTGTTTTTTAATCTTTCTTGGATGTTAATTAATCTTCAGAAGATGATAACTTGGCTACATCGAAACGCCTTATAGCAACCTTTGTTGTGTTTTTTAATCTTTCTTGGTTTCAGGGGACAAGATTTGCATTTCAAACAGAAATGAGGCTTAAATTATATAAAAAGCCCTTGAAATTGTAACTTTGGAAATTTCGATTTTTTTTCTTGAAATTTCCATCAAAGAATCAAAATCTATAAGAAGTTAACAATTTCTGATAAAATGGAAGGGAATTATGAGAGATGTAAAATTGTAAGTCACAACTTTTAAAGAAAGGTCAATATTTTCAAAAAAAGTGGGGAAATTATTAGGTGTCCTAAAAACCACAAAAGTGTCGTTTTTTTTCTGGAATTTCTCTCAACATTTCGTTTTACTTTTGGGATTCTTTAAGTAGCTACATTTGTATAAAAAACAAAATTTTGAAAAATAGTTGAAAGTTAAAAATGTGGCAATTATAAAAATTTTAAAAAAAGGTCTAAAATTTTTGAAAGTTTTAAAAGACGCCTAAAACAATTAAAATTTTGAAAATGTATAATTGAAGGTCAAGCTTTTAAAAAACTTGACTTTTAAAAAATTCGACGTTAAAAAAACAGGAATTTTTAAGACTCAAAATTTTGAAAAAATGTCTAAATTATCAATAAAGTCATTCTGACATTTTCGAACAAATCTAAATGAAAAAATTAATAAAATAGAAATTACAAAAGGTTCAGATTTTGAAAAGGAGTCTAAATTTTAAAATAAAATCGAAATTTAAAAAAGATTCAATCTTTCATAAAAGAAATATTTTTTAAAAAACTGCAATTTTGAAAATGTTGGGAAATGTTGAAATTCTGAACAAAACCAAGAATTGAAATACAAATCTTGTCTCCTGAAATCAAGAAAAAAAAACCAAAAATGTTTAGAAGAGCAAAAAAATAATCAAGAAAAAAAAACAAGAATGTTTAGAAGAGTAATAAGAAAATAATCAAGAATTTTCCAAAATTTTATAAAAAGCAAAAATTTCGAGAAGAGTCATTTAGAGGAAAATATTTCTTGAATTGTTCAACTTCAAACTCAGAATCTTAAAAAACATCAATAATAATTACGAAATTGGGATAGAAACGAAAACAAAAATCAAAAAAGTTATAAATTAGGATTGAAATACAAATCTTGTCCCCTGAAACCAGCAGATACATACAGTAGCTCTCTGAAGATGATAGCTTGGCTATTGAAACGCTTTAGAGCAACCTTTTTTGTGTTTTTTAATCTTTCTTGGTTTTAGGGGACAAGATTCGTATTTCAATTTTTGAAAATCACCAAGGGCCAGTCCAAAAAAACATAGGAAATGTTAAGGGACAAGTAAAATTTTAAGTTTATGTTTCAATTTTTAAGGAAAAGCCAATACTTTCAAAAAAGTAGGGGAAATTATTAGGTTTTATAAGAACCCCAAAAGTGTCTTTTTTTTCTGGAATTTCTCTCAAAATTTCGTCTTTCTTTTAGGATTCTCTAAATTTAAAGAAGTAGTTACATTTGTATAAAAAACCGCAGAATGTTTAAAGGAGTAATAAAAAAATTATCAAGAAAATTCCAAACTTTTTTAAAAAGCAAATATTTCGAGAAGAGTCGATTAAAGAAAAATATTTATTGAATTTTTCAACTTCAAACCCAGAATGTTAAAAAACATCAAAAATAATTACGAAATTGGGATTGAAATGAAAACAAAAATCAAAAAAGTTATAAATTAGGATTGAAATACATATCTTTTCCCCTGAAACCAAGAGATACATACAGTATCTCTCTGAAGATGATAGCTTGGCTATCGAAACGCTTTAGAGCAACCTTTGTTGTGTTTTTTAATCGTTTTTGGTTTTAAGGGACAAGATTTGTATTTTAATTTTTGAAGATAACCATGGAGCAGTCCAAAAAAAAACATAGGGAATGTTAAGGGGCAAGTAAAATTGTAAGTTTATGCCTCAACTTTTAAGGAATAGTCAATAGTTTTAAAAAAGGGGGGAAATCATTAGGTGTCATAAAAACCCCAAAAGTGTCGTTTTTTTTTGGAATTTCCCTCAAAATTTCGTTTTTCTTTTAGAATTCTCCAAATTTCGAGAAGTAGCTACATTTGTATAAAAAACAGCAGAATGTTTGAAGGAGTAATAAAAAAATTATTAAGAAACTTCAAAAATTTTATAAAAAGTAAAAATTTCGAGAAGAGTCGATTAGAGGAAAATATTTCTTGAATTTTTCAATTCCAAATATGGAATGTTAAAAAACATTAAAAATAACTATAAAATTGGGATTGAAACGAAAACAAAAATTAAAAAAGTCATAAATTAGGATTGAAATACAAATCTTGTCCCCTGAAACCAAGAAATACATATAGTACCTCTCTGAAGATGATAGTTTGGCTATCGAAACGCGTTAGAGCAACCTCTGTTTGTGTTTTTTAATCTTTCTTGGTTTCAGAGGACAAGATTTGTATTTCAATTTTTGAAAATAACCAAGGACCAGTCAAAAAAAACATAGTGAATGTTAAGGGACAAGTAAAATTGTAAGTTTCTGTCACAACTTTTAAGGAAAAGTCAATATTTTCAAAAAAGTAGGGAAAATTATTAGGTTTCATAAGAACCCCAAAAGTGTTATTGTTTTTCTGGAATTTCTTTCAAAATTTCGTCTTTCTTTTAGGATTCTCCAAATTTTAAGAAGTAGCTACATTTGTATAAAAAACAGCAGAATGTTTCGAGGAGTAATAAAAAACATATCAACAAACTTTCAAAATTTTATAAAAAGCAAAAACTTCGAAAAGTCGATTAGAGGAAAATATTTCTTGAATTTTTTTACTTCAGACCCAGAATGTTCAAAAACATCAAAATTGAGATTGAAACGAAAACAAAAATCAAAAATGTTATAAAATAGGATTGAAATACAAATCTGGTTCCCTGAAACCAACAGATACCTGCAGTATCTCTCTGAAGATGATAGCTTGGCTATCGAAATGCGTTAGAGCAACCTTTGTTGTGTTTTTTAATCTTTCTTGGTTTCAAGGGACAAGATTTGTATTTCAATTTTTGAAAATAACCAAGGACCAATCCGTTCCATCAAAAATAAATAAATAAATAAGTTAGGATCTAAAAAAACTCGAATTATCAAGAGAAAAAAATTGAAACCTTCTTAAGGTCTAAATTGCGGCGTTAATGCCGGAAAACATTGTAGCTTCAACTAGGGATTTTAAGAAAAAAGTAAACACTTCGAAAAAAAGACTTAAAAGTGAATTAAACAAAAATTCCACAAATTTCGAGTTTGTTATTGAAATTTTCTTGGTGCAATTGTCAAAATAACCAAATCAAGTGGCGCCCATGGATTTAGCAAAAGCTCACTTAATTGTAATTTCTGTTAGTATTTGGAGATTCGGACCAGCGAACCCTGCTCCCCAACGACCAACCAGTTGGCGGAACTGGTGCACCTTTATTTTCCTTTTTGTAAGAGAAGGTGACACAACCCAGATTTGAACAGGGAAGAAGGTTAATGTGGCTGTAAAGTTTTTGGTATCTTCTTGTCTGATTCCTTCTCCTCAATACCAATTTTATTTTTCCCAAAGTTAACCTCAAACTCTGATTTCCAAATTTGCTGATTTTTCTCGAAATAACTATTTTTTAAAAATAAATTTTGATTGATTTTTCAAAATTCCTTGTTTTTCCCAAAGTTGCTTTTGTACACACTTGAAATATTCAGTATTTTTTTCAACTCAATCATATAAATATGAAACAATGAAATTTTGCCTCGAAATTTTGATTTTTTATCAAGCTTCCTCATTTTAGCTTCAACAGTTTTTTGAAGAAATTCGACAACAACATTGTGGAGGGGGCGCAGCACCTTTTACTCTAATTGGGTATCATGAATACAGCTTTTAGGTAAATAATAATGCTACGTTGGTCCTTTTCCCCTATTTCTACAGACTAGCAACGTCAGAAATTATCTTTAAAGCTGATAACGTTTCTAGTAACTAGAAAATATTACTATGCTCGGGCTCGTGCGGAGTTTGCTTGTAATAACTATTTATGAATACTTTCCTTGCATTCCTGCAGCAGCAGAGTGTAAATAGTTCACATGAACCGTTTTTTGAAACAGGTGTAAACAACTTTTTTAACAAAATTTGCTAGATTTTGACTTCAAACCTAATATAAACATCATTGGAACTTTGCACCTTGTCGGTGTATTTAAAGTAGGAAAACAGGTAGACTGGTAAGTGACCTCGATAAGGGTTTTTATCGCAACAACCGCATATTAATTAGTTTGTTATATGTTTGTAATCATACTTATCCAGACCTATTTCCTGAGCTGATATCAAAGCCTGAATGCTAGTGCGTTAATTTTTCGTGCTATTAGTGGAATTTGAACAAAAAGTTTCAACATCTGTATCCTGACGTTGTGTCTCATGTTTCTTAATCACGCATAATCTGCAATTATTGATTTAATTATTACTTGAAACGTAGCAGTCATAAAACAGGTTTTTGCATTTGTGTCTACCGATCTAATTGCAAGTCTCTATTAAAGGAAAGTGTATAAAATGGAATCGAGAAAGTTTCTAATAACGCAGTTTTGACATTATAACCATTTTATTAAATGGAAAATTAATCCACATTACTTAGCAGGTAAATTGAGATTGAAAAGCCTGGATTAGTTGAAAGTTTGTCAAACGAATCTACTCCGTGTGCATTCTACTCCTGGATGACATGAAACTCTGAAGTTTGTAGAGAAATTAAATCCCGAGATTTGAAAATTCCTTTGATGCTTGCGAGATAATATTTTTCTTCTTTGATAATCAGAATTCAAAAAAGATATTACTAGAAAAACTCTCCATTTTCTCTCGACTTTCCCCTCCAAGCTCTAAAGCTTAACCTCTTTGTAGTCACAGACCACTTTCAAAATTTTAGAAATACCACCACAAGACCAAAGAAAAAGTCGAATTTTGAAAAATGACGAAATTTTCAAAGAAAGAAAATACGAACTTTGAGGTAAAAAATAGAAATTTTGAGAAAGTCAGATTTTGATGAAAGAGTCAAATCTTAGGAATAAATTTAAAATAGCAAAAAAAAAGACGAATATTGTAAAAAAAAGAATTTTAAAAAAGAAGTCGAAATTTCGAGAAAATTTCTAAATATCAAGGAAAGACGAATTTTCAAGAAGAAATGATAATTTCTTGAAAAGGTTCCCGCATTTAAGAAAATAATTTTTGGTTAGTTGCATGAATCAGGGGAGGGGGAGCAAGCGGAGATTTCGTTGCTATTTAGATAATTCTGTTATGGGTTAGAGCTTCATTGGATTATATTCATCGCTCTTCATCTACGCCACTTTTTCCAGAACATTCGTCTTAGAAACAATATTTCATTTAATAATGAGTTAATTACAATATTTGCAAAAAGATAGTGATGTCATTAAAATTTCAAAATTTTGAAATTGGCGAAATTGGGCAATTGCACATCTTCTATATTCGCCTTTGCAGTGTGAAATTACTTTTATTATTATTATTATTGTAATTGCTTGCAATTGCTTGACGTCTTAGTCAAGTAATTTCACACTACTAGCTCTCATGAAGATACCAAAAAATTATAGTACTGTCAATTGTTAATAAGTGCCATCCATTTCGAAGTGCTCTAGTCTAAGGGAACAATTAGTTTGCCTTTTTTAGATTAGTTTGAATTAAAAAAAATGAATTGAAAAACTCTCAGAACACGCTAATCATCAATTAGATAAGAGTCATCACAACTAGGACCATCAGTTTGAGCCACTCTCGATACTTTTCAGTGTCATAATTAAACCAAAGGAAATTTCATAACTTCGCTTCCAAACCACATAGTGGCTTTTGGAACTCATTCGGAAGAAACCTGTTCGTCTAACTAATGATAAAAGCGCCACCCAGTTGTTGTTAGGGAAGAACTGATTCACAACGTTATGAATCACTCTTCAATTTCTCGGCCGTCAATGGATTGCGACTTCTTGAAACACCTGAACCACTTTCTTGGGGAAAATGCTTGATTAACTGCGGAGATCTAAAAGTAATTTTAGGAGCACTTATATGGATCACAAAAGAAAATAAGGAAAATGTTAAGAAGACAAAGAAAGGATATGAACCAATTCATACGAATAAACGATATCACAGAAGAACAATGGACCGAACACTTTACAAAATTATATGGACAAACAGAAGAATATGATAATCAAGATGGTAATGAAAATAACGAGACCAGCAATGATAGATTTCAAATATCAGAGGAAGAAATAAAAACACAAATAAAACAATTAAAGAATAGGGTCTAGATGGAATATGCAACGAACTCATCAAGTATGGAGGGAAAATATTGTGCACATGGATTCAGAAACTGTTCAACAACATAATCAATAGCTGAAAAGTACCAACATAATGAAAGGAAAGCGTTTTGGTACCAATACTGAAGAAATGAGGCAGGAGAGAACCAGAAAACTATCGAGGAATGAGCTCATTCAATACCATCTGGAATGGGGTAAGAACAATTTGGTCGACTTCAACGCTTCAAAAACTCAGGTCGCGGTTTTCTCTAAGAAAACATCAAGGGATTATGCAACAAACATACTAATGGACGGTCAAATCCTTCCGATGGGATCTAATCTATCTATCCTAGGAGTGAATGCGAGCACTAACTTTTCTTGGGACGATCATGTGCCAAATCCGCCTCTCAGAAGCTAGGTTGTCTTTTTAGAGCTAAAAAGTACTTCATATCTCATCAGCTATTAACACTATACAAAGCTCAAATTAGGCTAACACTAGAAAACTGTTCTCATGTTTGGAGTTCAGCCCCAAAGCACACTTTAGATCTCTTGGATTCAATTCAAAGAAGAGCGATTTGCCTAATTGATGACGAGAGTCTGACCGATTCTTTCGAAACACTAGAGCACAGGCGTATGGCTGGTGACTTGTCTCTTTTCTACAAGTACTATCATGGAAGATGCTCGCAGGAACTAATAGTATTGATCCCTCCAAGGGCAAGATTCTTGAGGCGTTCTAGACAGTCGGATACAGCAAATTTCTGTCCGGCCAGCTTGACACAGTGAGGACTTCTGTCTACGGAGACTCTTTTTTTCTAGAACTTCCAAGTTATGGAACTTGTTACCGAAAGGAATTTTCGCCAAAAATTACAACTTATCCTTGTTTAAGAAGACGGTTCATTGACATCTATCTTTGTTTCCGCATCCTACTCGCAGTGATTTGAAAGCATAATGGGGTTACCCTTTGCGAGTGCATTAAACTTAAAAAAAACCATGCTAAAGCTGTTAACTGCAATACTAAAAAATAAGAGAGAAGAAAGATTAGACATAGTCGAGGAACAACAAGGTTTCATAAAAAATCGTAGCACTATAGATGTGACAATCATAAAAAAAATAGATTAAAAGTCAATTGAATACAACAAGCCCGCATATATGAGTTTCATCGACCTAAAAAGTGCCTTCGATAGAATCAAAAGGAATCACATTACAAAACTATTACAAACAAAACAAATAGAGGATAAGATTACAAAACTAATTAAAGAAATGAATGTGGATAACAAAACAAAAGTCAGAATGCCAAGAGGAGAAACGAGAATAAAGCGAGGAATGCAACAAAGGAACTCACTTAGCCCGATATTGTTTAATATGATAATGGATCAAATAATCCACGAAGTAAAAAAGAGACAAGGATACAGAATAGGACCACATAAAATTAATATAGTATGCTACGCGAACGACGCGGTATTGGTAGCCAATAACGAAGATGGTATACAAAGACAACTTCATTCATTTAATATAAAGGCGCAAGAATACAACATGCAGATTTCAGCGGAAACAAAACCAAGTGCATGGTAACTAGCAAAGAACCACGCACAGGTGATGACTTTTAACTTCCTGGGAGTTCAAATCACCAGTGAGATAAACTTGAAAGCAGAAATAACAAAGCAAACGATCAAAGCGATAAAAGTGAGTAGCTGTTTAAAACAACCCATATGGAGAAACAAGTTCATGAACACAGAAAGCAAAATGAAAGTATATAAGACAACAGCGAGACCAATATTAACTTATGCAGCAGAACCAAGGGCAGACACAAGGGGGACAAAGCTGAAGATAAACAGTGTGGAAATGATAATATTAAGATCAGTAATAGGCATAACACTAAGAGGTCTACAAACAAATAGTAACATAAGGCATGTAACATATGAGACGTCAACGTATGGTTGAAAACAAGAAAGAAAAAGTGGAATGAACATGTAGCAGATAGGATGAGACCAGATCAACTGGCAAATATCTCTAAAAACAATAAATCAGCATCCAAAAGATCAGTGGGAAGACCAAAAAAAGGTGCGGCGAAAGCGAATTCCAATTAAAAAACTTGCTGGACAGATCAATGACGTTGTAGTGATCGTTTTGCTTTCGATGGCAGGACAACATATAGTCAACAACAAAAGAAATTGAATGAGGCAGACAAACAGGAGAAATCCTAATCGTACGAAGAAGGAGAAGAAGAAGAAGGAGAAGAAGGGGACGAAGGCGAAGAAGGAGAAGGGGAAAAAGAAGAAGAAGGAGGAGGAGGAAGAGGAGAAGAAGAAGGAAGATGAGGAGGAAGAGGAGGAGGAAGAGGAGGAGGAGAAGGAGAAGGAGAAGGAGAAGGAGAAGGAGAAAGGGAAGGGGAAGGGGAAGGGGAAGGAGAAGGAGAAGGAGAAGGGGAAGGAGAAGGAGAAGGAGAAGGAGAATTAGAAGGAGAAGGAGAAGGAGAAGGAGAAGGAGAAGGAGAAGGAGAAGGAGAAGGAGAAGGAGAAGGAGAAGGAGAAGGAGAAGGAGAAGGAGAAGGAGAAGGAGAAGGAGAAGGAGAAGGAGAAGGAGAAGGAGAAGGAAAAGGAGACGAAGAAAAAGAAGAAGGAGGAGAAGAAGAAGGAAAAGAAGAAGGAAAAGAAGAAAGAAAAGAAGGAGAAGAAGAAAAAGAAGAAAAAGGAGAAGAAGAAGAATAAGAAGGAGAAGAAAAAGAAGAAGAAGGAGAAGGAAACGAAGGAGATGAAGGAGATGAAGGAGATGAAGGAGATAAAGGAGAAGAAGGAGAAGAAGGAGAAGAAGGAGAAGAAGGAAAAGAAGGAGAAGAAGGAGAAGGAGAAGAAGGAGAAGAAGGAGAAAAAGGAGAAAAAGGAGAAGAAGGAGAAGAAGGAGAAGAAGGAGAAGAAGGAAAAGAAGAGAAGAAGAGAAGAAGGAGAATAAGGAGAAGAAGGAGAACAAGGAAAGGAAGGAGAAGAAGGAGAAGAAGGAGAAGAAGGAGAAGAAGGAGAAGAAGGAGAAGAAGAAGAAGAAGAAGAAGAAGGAGAAGAAGAAAAAGAAGAAAAAGAAGAAGAAGAAGGAGACAAAGAAGAAGGAGAAGGATACGAAGAAGAAGAAGGAGGAGAAGAAGGGGGAGGAAAAGAACAACAAGAAGAAGGAGAAGAAGAAGTAGAAGAAGAAGAAGGAGTAGAAGAAGAAGGCGAAGAAGGAGAAGAGGGAAACAAAGGAGATGAAGGGGAAGAAGAAGAAGGAGAAGAAGAAGGAGAAGAAGAAGAAGGAGAAGAAGGAGAAGAAGGAGAAGGAGAAGAAGGAGAAGAAGGAGAAGAAGGAGAAGAAAAAGAAGAAGGAGAAGAAGGAAAGGAAGGAAAAGAAGGAGAAGAAAGAGAGGAGAAGGAGAAGAAGAAGGAGAAGGGGAAGGAGAAGGGGAAGGGAAAGGGAAAGGAGAAGAAGAAGGAGACGAAGACGAAGAAGAAGAAGAAGAAGGAGAAAAAGAAGAAGAGAAGAAGGAGAACAAGAAGAAGAAATAGCATATTGAGATTTTGCCACTCCAACGCAATGTGCTTTCCAAATCGAAGGAAGGAAAATTTGGTGTAGTTGGCCACCAAAATACACACTGATTCTTGAATCCCATTTAGAGGAGAGTAATTATTACAACTGATGATAAGAGCGCCATTCAACTGCTGATACACCCAACTTATAATAAGAGCGCCATTCAGCTGCTGATAGACTAGACCAAAGTTACCAACTAAACTAGAACTTTTTGCATCATCTACCACTTTCCTAGGCGATTTGTTAATGGATGATGACTTCTTAAAATGTCTTGACAACTTTTTCACGGAAAGTGCATCAACCGCGGCTATCCAAAAGTAATTCAAAGGGTTCATTGCCTCCACAACTCGACGCTTTTTGCTACCGGAAGAAATAAGGAAGTTCACGGTGACAGTTTGGTGGTTTGCAGCCGCTCGGCCCGATCCACCATTCTGAATCCAGGCGAAACGACCACTACATCATCATTGATATGCCCGCCAAGCTTTTGAATTGGAACTCGCTTTCGCCACAGCATTTTTTAAATAATTGGGCTGTATAGTTGGAAACCGAATTCTTAAAGAAAGTAAAGGTAATTAATTCGTCTTCAATAAAACTATTATAATTCTCGGTTTTGTAATAATTACACCGAAGCGATACTATTATAAAATGATAATTGTTACTGTGCTGTTCCAACTGGTAATTCGTCTAAATGGTTTTTTTATTTTAATTCATATCTGTCTAGATGAAGAGATCTTAAAGATTTTAAAAGCGCTGCATTGTATCCTCATCATGAAAATTCAGCAGAGCATAACTGAACAAGTTTCCTCATCAACTGCGTTCTTTACGTTCGTGGCTGCTCCTAACAAATCGAAAATGATTCGGTCGCTTGCGTTTTTTTTTCTTTTCTCCCGGGCTATCGACGCCCGGCAAAACAAATTACTGACGGCGCCTAATCACGGCCAACTTCCCTGTTCGTTAACGACGTTGGCCTAAATCTAAATCACTTTCAGCGAGAATTACACACCTGATATTGGATTAATATTCTAACGATGTGTATGTCTGCGCTAGTAGACGGGTTTTTTGCAGCCTCAAGACACCGTTATGCACCGTCTCCGGATGTAAACGCAATCAAAGCGGTAAATTTAAAAGGATCGATCGAGTGGACGCGATGGGAATTAATTTGGCTGCTGCATTTCGTCGATTCCCACAAAGAATAATATTTGTTCGATCGGGAGCGATAATTTGAATCGAATTAGTAACTCGCTGGATTGACCGTGAGATGTAACTTGCTCGAGGCGTAGTTGTAATGAAAAGTACATCGATTTCATTGTAAGAAAGTAAGTTTGAAACTGCCAGAGCGTGATGCTTTGTATCATTTTAAGTAGCTTCTTGCGTAATTGATTAACCAAGTAAAGTTGATTTCTGCTTATTTTAAGGCAGAAGAAAAAAGGGGAAATATCTTAGTCATCGACTCAAAGTTACACCTTTTCGAATATAATTAATTAAAAAAAGCATGAGGAATAAATCAACTTCTCGATTATTAAAGTAATAATTGGAGGCGATAGCTGAGCTCTAATAAAATCCACAACTATTATCGACCTTTACAAAGGCGAGAAGAAACAGTGTATGTAATTAACGCAAATACACGAACTTGATAATATAAAATTTAATATTATGCATCCTATTTTGGAACACGCCTACTCACAACCTATGTAGAATGCGTACTAATCAGGAATTACGCAATACGTAACTGATTGCTTTTTATGCTACGCTATTGAAGTGCAAGTTGATAGAAACGCGGTTTCACTTGGTGAACAATGCATAACGAAAATTTTCGTGATGAATTTAAAACTTCTATTGATCGAAAAGAGCCGAATCATTCACTGTTCTCGAATGCATTGGCAATATCATTAAATAAATTGCTTCCTACCTGAAAAGCATCTCTAATTGGAAGCTTTTTACCTTAAAATACTAAACTGGAATGTGATGGAAGAAATAATTTATAATGAAAAAATAGCAGAAATGTATTTCACCATAAAAAGTGCCGAATTTTGTACGAAGGTCCGAAATATTTTGTTCGTGAGACCTTGCTAACAGTTGAATTTGGGAACCTTTGTTTATTAAGACAAGTAAATAATATTCTAGAACCTTCTGACTTCCCAATCAGTTGGGAGGAGGCTTTAGGAGGGCGTATAAAGATCATAAGGGGGACCCAATGTGTTCAAACATCTTAAAGAAAAATTTATTTGAAGTCCTAAATTGACTCGGTCGTTACTCAATTTTTGACAGTTTCAATTTGCAGTGCTCCACCTGCGCCCCCACTGAAGATTTTCCTCAACCACATGATACAATTGAAAATAATAAATCTCTTTTTTAAAATTTCATCTTAAATTTTGACTTTTTTAACATTATCACTTCTTTAAAAATATAGTTTTTTTGAAAGGTTGAATTTTTCTTAAATATCTATTTTTTTCAAAATTTCCTCTTTTTCAATGACTTTTACAAAAATTCTCCACTTATTTCAGAACTCCGACATTTTTCAAAATATTGATCTTTATCAAAATTGAAAATTTGGGTTTAGCGAACTTTCGAATTTTATAAAATTATCAAATTTTTGGAAATTATTTTGTAAAAATTTCAATCTTTTTTGAAAATTTCGAGTTTTGGCGTTTCGACTTTAAAACTTCTATCAGTTTTTGAAAATTCGACTGTTAATAATTAAATTTTTCTTTAGAAATATCAATTAGTTTGGAAATCTTAACTTCTTTTGTAACTAAGACACTGCCAATATTTCGATTTTCTCCAAAATTTTCGAATTTTTTCCAGAATTTCGCCTTTCTTTGAAAGTTTTGACTTTTCTTCGGAAAATTTCGAATTTTTCCTTTTGAAAATTTCGACTTTTCTTAAAATTTTGATATGTTTGACAATTTATACTTTTTAAAAAATATCGAGTGGGCTTTTTAAACTTCACCTTTATTTCAAAATTTTAACTTTTTTCGAAATTTTAAACCTTTTGAAAATTTTGACTTTTTTGTTTCAATTTTTGTTTGAATTTCGACGTTTCTTCAATTTTCAATTTATTTTTAAATTACGAAGTATATTGTAAGTTTCGACTTTTTTAAAAAGTACCAAGAATTTTTTAACCTTGTAAAAAATTGGGTGAGGGCATAAACGGGGTAAGCAAAAAGAAAATATATAAAAAAGAAAAAGAAAAAAAATTGGGGGAGGGGGGCGCAAAATGAAAATATGAAAAAGAAAAATTGGGGGGATGGATATATATAAAAAAGAAAAATTGGGGTGGTGGTGCTTAGATGGGGGGGGGGGGAGTGGATGTTAGTCGCCGCACTCAATTATTTGTACTTCTCCTCAACTGAGAGAAACCGCTGAATGTTTTTTTTTAAATATCTTGAAATTTGTTAAATCATAGTTTTAAGTTTTTACTTCTGTCGGCAGTCCCCATAACTGCCTAATTTTTACAAAATACATGCTAGGATAAAAATAATGGTTATTATATTTTTGGGGTTCAATACCTTAATAATAAATATTTTCGGAGTTAGCACTAGTCCACGCAATGCAGTAATTGCGGTTGTAATCGAACATTTTAGCGATCTCATAAACTGTGTTAGTCCTCGATTTATTGCAAATGAAAGCTTTTTATCTGTGACATTATCAATACAGTTATCAGTTCTATAAATATTTAGATTGATTGTAGACAAAAGTGTGTATTTCTAAAAATAGGCAATTATTTTTTAATTTCTACTATTTTATTTTTGAATTTCGAAATTTTTAACAATTTCTACTTTAACAACTGAATAACTTTATTGAAAATGTGGAGTTTTTTGAGAACTGGTCCTTTTTAAATTTCACCTTTATTTCAAAACTTTGTTTTCTTTCGAAATTTCGACCTGTCTAAAAATTTCGCCTTTTTTAGATGCTTATATTATAAAGTTCGACTTTTCTGAAAACTATCGAGAATTTTTGATAACCTTTCACTTTTTTTTTGGAAATTTCGACTATCCTTTTAATTTCGCCTTTTTTTAAAATTTCTACGATTTTTTAAAAGTGTGACATTTTCCAAAATTATAATGTATTTACATTTCGCCAAAATTCTTCAAAATTTACACTCATTTTGGAAATTTTGATTTTCTTAAAATCTGGATGCTTCCTCATAATTCCGATTTTATTTTTGAAGATCACGAAACTTTTACCTCAAAATTTTGACTATTTAAAATTTCATTTTTTTTTCAAATCGCACAATTTCGATGTTTTTAAATCATAAAATTTCGAAACCTTAAAATTTCGATTTTATTTCAATATTGAACATTTTTGTTAAACAAAATTAACTATTTTTTTAAAAACTAAAACCATTTTTAAAAACTGTTGACTTTTTAGACACTTTTTAGATCCTTTTAAAACTTTTTTAATTTCCATCGTTCTTCAAATTATTTTTAGAAATTTTGATGTGTCGAATTGTACAAATTTGATCACCTAGATTTTTTGAAAATCTATTTTTTTTTGGAAATTTCGATTATCATTTATAGTTTCAACTTTATTAATTCCATTTTTTCAAAATTCCATTTTTTTAAATTTCGGTTTTTTTCAAAATTTCAGCTCATTTTGAAATTTTATATATTTTTTTAAATCTCAGAATTCCAAAAAATGTATACTTGAAACTTCGCACTGTTCCAAACGTTTTTTTTATTTAAATTTTGGTTTTTTTAAAATCTCGACCTCTTCAAATTTTGACTCTTTGAAGAGGTTGCCTGTTTAAAAATCTTTATTTTGTTCAAAATTTAAGGTTTTTTTTAAAAACTCTACGGCTTTAAAAATTTTGTTTATTTTTTTAAATGTCGATTTTTTAAATCTCCAATTTTTCTTCTTTGAAATTTTTGAGTATTTTTTAAAATTTGGAATTATTTTGATTCAAGAAAATTAACAGTTTTTTAAGTTAAAACCATCAAAAAAAAACGACCTTCTTTAAAAATTTCCACTTGTTTTTTGTTTCTACTTTTTTTTTAGATTTTTATTTTGATTTTAATCTATTTTCATATTTTTGTTTTTTTTGAACATTTAAACCTGTTTTGTAACTTTCGACGACCGACATTTTATGGGAATCTTTTTTTTTTGTGATTTCCGCTATTGGTTAGAATTTCGATGTTTTTTATTTTCACGTATTGCAAATTATCATTTTTTTACTTTTGATTTTTTATTAAATTTTAATATGTTTAGTTTTGACTTTTTGAATTCCATTTTTTTCAAATTTTAATTTTTTTTTAAATCTCGATTTTCCTCAAAATTTTGGTTCATTTTGAAATTATATATATTTTTTTAAATGTCGGCATTTTGAAAAATGTACACTTTTTTATAACTTCCGAATTCTTCCAAAACTGTTGCGAAAAAATTTGATTTTTTTAAAAATCTATATCTTTTTTCAAATTTTGACTATTTAAAGAGGTTGACTGGTTAAAGATCTTTATTTTTGAAAATTTAAGGTTTTTTAAAAAACTGTACGGTTTTAAAAATTTTGATTTTTTTTAAATTTCGATTTTCCAAATCTCTTTTTGTCGTTGAAATTTTTAAAATTTGGAATTATTTTGATTCAAAAAATTAACAGTTCTTTAAATAAAAACCAATTAAAAAAAAATTGACTTTCACTTTTTTTTGTTTCTATTTTTTTTAGACGCTTCGATTTTTATTTTGATTTCGATCTGTTTGATTTTTTTCAACATTTCGACTCATTTAAAAATTTTTTTTTGTAAATCTCGACCTCTTTTTTAATTTTGACTCTTTGAAGAGGTGGACTGTTTAAAATTCTTTATTTTTTTTAATTTGAGGTTTTTTAAAAAAAACTCTTTTTGATTTTTTTTTGAAAATTTTGATTTTTCAAATCCCCAATTTTTGTTGTTCAAATTTATGAGCATTTCTAAAAAATATTTGGAATTACTTTAATTTCAAAAAATTAATAGTTTTTTAAATTAGAACCAATTTTTAAAAAAATTGACTTCCTTTAAAAATTTTCGCTTTTTTTTTGTTTCGACTTTTTTTGAGATGCTTCGATTTTTAATTTGATTTCCATCTGTTTTCAGATTTTGGGTTTTTCTTTGAACATTTTAACCTGTTTTGTAACATTCGACGACCGACATTTTATGGGAATCTTTGTTTTTTGTGATTTCCGCTATTGGTTAGAATTTCGATGTTTTTTTATTTTCACATATTGCAAATTATCATTTTTTTACTTTTGATTTTTTATTAAATTTTAATATGTTTAGTTTTGACTTTTTGAATTCCATTTTTTTCAAATTTTAATTTTTTTTAAATCTCGATTTTCCTCAAAATTTTGGCTCATTTTGAAATTATATACATTTTTTTAAATGTCGGCATTTTGAAAAATGTACACTTTTTTATAACTTCCGAATTCTTCCATAATTGTTGCGAAAAAATTTTGATTTTTTTAAAAAGCTCTATCTTTTTTCAAATTTTGACTATTTAAAGAGGTTGACTGGTTAAAGATCTTTATTTTTCAAAATTTAAGGTTTTTTAAAAAACTGTACGGTTTTAAAAATTTTGATTTTTTTTTAAATTTCGATTTTCCAAATCTCCAATTTTTGTTGTTGAAATTTTTAAAATTTGGAATTATTTTGATTCAAAAAATTAACAGTTTTTTAAATAAAAACCAATTAAAAAAAAATTGACTTTCACTTTTTTTTGTTTCTATTTTTTTTAGACGCTTCGATTTTTATTTTGATTTCGATCTGTTTGATTTTTTTCAACATTTCGACTCATTTAAAAATTTTTTTTTGTAAATCTCGACCTCTTTTTTAATTTTGACTCTTTGAAGAGGTGGACTGTTTAAAATTCTTTATTTTTTTTTAATTCGAGGTTTTTTAAAAAAAAACTCTTTTTGATTTTTTTTTGAAAATTTTGATTTTTCAAATCCCCCATTTTTGTTGTTCAAATTTATGAGCATTTCTAAAAAATTTGGATTTACTTTGATTTTAAAAAATTAATAGTTTTTTAAATTAGAACCAATTTTTAAAAAAATTGACTTCCTTAAAAAATTTTCGCTTTTTTTTTGTTTCGACTTTTTTTGAAATGCTTCGATTTTTAATTTGATTTCCATCTGTTTTCAGATTTTGGGTTTTTCTTTGAACATTTTAACCTGTTTTGTAACATTCGACGACCGACATTTTATGAGAATCTTTTTTTTTTTTTTGTGATTTCGGCTATTGGTTAGAATTTCGATCTTTTTTTATTTTCACGGATTGCAAATTTCCATTTTTTTAGTTTTGGTTTTTTTAAATTTCAGCTCATTTTGAAAATTTTGATTTTTTTTTAATCGTGGCATATTGAAAAATATTAACTTCGAATTTTTTAAAGAATTTGCTTTAATCTCAAACTTATTCAAATTTTCACTTTTTGATAAGTTTAAGTTTTTAAAAATCTTTGTTTCTCGGATTTTGATTTTTGTTGAAAATGGTATAAATTCAAAAATTTCGATTTCATTCAATTCCGATTTTTACGAAGTTTTCGACTATTTTTTAAAACTTGGAATTATTTTCAAAATTTCGACTCTTTGAAAATCCCAACGTTTCAAAATTACATGTTTCTTTTAAATTGGCAGATTTTACGAAATTTCGACTTTTTAAAACCTCGATATTCTTTTAAAATGTCGATTTTTAAAAATATTGATGTTATTTTACAAATATCGACTTATTTTAAATTTAAAATAACGGCACATTCTAATTTTGGATTTTTTTTTAATTTTAACATTTTTAAAAATCACAAACGAATTTTTTTATTGAAAATTTGATTTTTGTAAATTCATCTTCTTTGAAAATCTTGGTTTTATTCAAAATTTTGACTCCAGCTGAAAATTAATACGACTAGAAAAATTTCCACTTTTTTAAAACTTTTATTTGTCTTAGTTTTTCAACATTTCGCCGTCTGGGAGTTTTTAACTCGTTTTTAAATTTTAGCCTTTTTTAAAAAGCTCGACCTTTTTCAGAACTTCGATCTTTTTCGAAAATACTTAGTTTTTTTTTTAAATGTTATTTTTTTATGAAAATTGCATCATTTATAGAAATTTTGACTTTCCGTAATTTTCGACTTTATCCATTTTTGGCTTTTTTGAAAATGTTATTTATTTCTTTAATTTTAACTCTTTAAAATTTGTACTTTTTAAAAATTTCAACTTTTTTCAAAATTTCTACTTATTTGAAAATTTAAAATTGCTTTGAAATTTTCGAATTTTTGTGAAAATTGTTTTTTTTAACTTTTATTTTTGTCAAATCTTGCCCTTTTTTCAAAACCTCGTCCTCTTTTCTTGAAATTTATGGCCATTTCTCTAAATTTATTTATGTTGATTTTTTTTTATTCTTTTACGAAAATTTTGAGCTTCCTGCCAAAATTTTGACCATAATCTGGTGCTCTGAAGGTAGAATAGGGTTGCCCTTTGCGAGTGGATTAAATTTAAAAAAATCTAATATTTCGAGAAATTTTGAAATTAAAAGGGAAAATTTCTTTCGATCTGTTTCGTGCGTAGGACCACCAGATACGTCATAGCGAAAATTTTCTTAAGTACTCGAGTTTCTCTAGAAATTTCGACACTTTTTTGAAACTGTTTGGTGTAGACCTAAAGTTTTTATATTTCCTTTCGACGTTAAAATTGAGATCTTGAGTTTCTTATCACACTTTCAGCAAACATTCTAGTTTAAAGCTGGATTTTGAAATTAAATAATTCGTAAAACTTCAAAATTCGAGATATTTTTTATAAGTGTAATAACTGAAATCGAAATTTAGAGCTGAAAAAGCTGAAATTTCAAGGATGCCAATTCATTAAACAAAGTTTAAAAAATTTAGAATTTAACTTTACAATTCTGGCGTCTTTCTTGAACTGTAAATATTCTGGCAATGTTAATTTGTTTTTAAATATTAAATTTCGATCGAAATCTCAGGTTCAAAAGTTAAAGTTTTGGCAAATTAGGAAAATATCGAGAAAAAATTATAAACAAATTGGAAGTTTTAAAAATCTTCTGAATTCTGAATTACAGTATGGAAAAATTGTGTAATTGTTGAAAAAATCGCCGCCTTTATCAAGTAGGAGAGGTAGCTAGACCACTAAAAAAGTTATAGGTCATTGTTGTTAAAACAACGAACAATCTGTCGTAAATATATTTATACCTTCCTTTTAACACTTACATTTCGAAATCGTTTTATAAATGACTATTTGCTGCATTCAGTGGGCATTCCACATCACAAACACGAACAAAATATCTGGTATATAATTTGGCTGCGTCATGCTCTTATGTCAGTACTATTTATTTAAAATGTAATAAGCATCATTTTTAATTGCTCAATTTTCTTTCCACATACAGTTATATCTGCATTGCACACATACAACAATGAGATCACACACTTAACGACCATTTTCTGAAACCGAGCGTTCTTTTTTAATTGGGTCCCATCATCGAACGTGTAACACGATGCCAGGACCTTTTTCAGAGACCTACATTTTTTTTTCTCCTGGCGAATGTTGCGCTTAAACACGAAAACCCGCAATATTTCCCAGCCGGCAAACAGCGATGATTTAGAACGCAATTGTAAATATTTCGTGTTGACAGTTGAAGGTTTGTGGGCGGTCTTGTTTATAACGATCGAACGCGATGAATGGAACTCATTTTATAAACAATTATCTCGTCCCGGTTCAGAAGAATGCAGCTAAAAAACATTCATTTCGTATTTTGTTAAATAAAAAACTCATATTCGGTTTTAATCACATACTTATTTTTCTCTTCCCTTAAGATTAATGACATTATGATTGAAACACCCTGTATACGAAAGTTATTGGTAGGAAAGAGTTTAGCTTTGGTTAGATATGTCGCAATTTCGCTAATTTCAGCTATTGTGAAGTTCAAATTAATGTTTGACGATACACTAGGCGAGTCATTAGTACGGTAACGTCCTGTGACTCCTATAATTATTTTGATAAAAAAAATCTTTTTAATACAGAAGCACATTACTAGGAGGCGCACATTCTATTTAAAAAAATGCAACTTTAATGCATCACTCTTTATGTGTTCACTCTGTATAGTAAACAGTAATTTTAGAATGTGCGCCTTATGCTAGCGACCCTTCGTAACAAGTATCTTTTTGTTATCGAAGAATCTGTAGGAGTTACAGAGTTTTACCGAACTAATGACTCACCCTGTATGCACCTTTTTGAAATCCCCCCCCCCCCTATCTATCAAAATATCGTCGTAAATCACACAATATATTAACGTTGACACAAAGGACAGTCATCTCAGCTACGCGAAAACATCGCGCCACACACAATCACTTCAAAGGAAAATCCAAAGCAGACTTTTTTCTTAAAGTTTTGATTTTTTATTTAAATTTGACTTTAACGGAAATGCTACTTATTTTGAAATCTCTACTTAATTTGAATATTTCGATTCGATAAGTTTTTTTTAGAAATTACATATTTGAAAATGTCGACTATTTCAAAATTTTGGCTTTCGTTGAAAAATTCAGCTTTCATATTTTCGCCCTATTTGAAACTGCGGACATTTCTGATTATTTGGACTGTTTACTACTAAGAATTCGACTCTTTTTTTGAAAATATCGAAATATTTTGAAAACTCTGACTTAAAACTTTCGATTTTTTTTTTGAAAATATCGACTATTTTTAAATTTTAGCGTTTCAGAATCTTCACTAATTTTCCAAATTTTCACTTTGTATTTACTCCCAAAATTCAAATTCATTTTGAAAATTTCGTTTTCCAAAATTTGGACCTTTTGAAAATTTCGACTTTTTTTAAAAATGTTGATCCATTAACGAGAGATAAACCCAAAATCATCTTTAGCCTTATACCCAAATTCTCAACTCCATTCTTGAAATTTGAAGTGCAACATTAAAATTTAAATTTAAGTAAAGCAGACATCTGAATTTTAAATTTTAACTTATTTAAAGAAGTTTCGAGTTCAAAGGCAAAATTTAAGAAAATCTAAAAACATTTGGCTTACATTTGAGGAAAAATATCCAAATTTACAAAAAATTAACCAATGTTTGAATTTAAAATCGAAATTTTAAGCCAGAAAATTTTCTAAAAATTATATTTCTGTAGAAATTTAGATTTTTTTTCCCAAAATTTCGAATTTGGTGTTGCAAAGTTTACTTCTTCCCTTAAATTTTAGAGTTATAGTCGAAATTCAACTTTTTTTCAGAGATTTTCACTTTTTGGAAATGCGGTTTTAAACTTCAAATTTTCGACGTTTTTTCACAATATTGAAAATTCTCGCTAGATATCAATTTGCCCTGAAAAAAATCTTCATTGAAATTTTCATTATTTTAAATTTAGATTTAAAATTTCTACTTTTGTTTTCGAAATTTTTAATTTAAACAATCATTCAAAAATTTCGAAATATTGAAGAATAAATGAATTTTAAAATAACATCAAGATTTTTATGACAAGCAAAATTTTCACAAATGGCGAAATTTTGAAAAAAATTGAAATCTTAAAATAAAATCTAAAAAAAATGTCAAAATTTTCATAAAAAAGTTAAAATTGTCAAAAAAATTAAATACTTAAAAAAAAGTAAAATTCTGAATTAGGGTAAAACTGTAGGAAAAGTTGAAAAAATAAAAAAAACGGGTCAATTTTCAAAAAGCTTCAACATTTTAAATAGCAAAATTTTCTAAGTAATTAAAAAATGTCAAAAAAATTCCACAATTTTGAGAAATAAATGAAATTAAAAAAAATATCAACATTTTTAAGAAAGGCAACATTTTTTACATAACAAGTTCTTCAAAAAAGTGGTTATTGAGGAAATCTAGGAGTTTAATGTAGAAAGCTCGAAAAGGGTTCAAATATTTCAAATTAAGTCGAACAGTTAGGCACTCGAAATTCAAAAAGCATATGGTATACATAAATTACAAGTTTTTTCAAAATGTTGAGTTTATTCGTAAAGTTTGGTTTGAAAAAAAGTTCTTTTTGCTTTAGTTTTTGGACAGACTCTTGGTCATCATCAACCAGATGAATTGCCTTTGTCTAGATGGAGTCCAAAGTCCAAAGGAGTGAATGTGAGGTTTGGTGTTGAGCTCCAAACCTGTGAATAGTATTCCAGTATTGGTCTAACTTAAGAGTACCAGCTCCTTTTACAAAAAGGTCTTCTTGCTTCAGTGCTTGGACAAACTCTGTCAACGTGCCATCATCAACCAGATTAATTGCTTTTTTCTGAATGAAATCCAAAGAGTCGATGTGTAATTTGATGTTGAGCTCTAGACGTGAGAATGGTATTCCAGCATTGGTCTAATTTGATAGTCTCAGTTTCTTTTATAACAAGTTCTTTTTGCTTTAGTGGTTGGATAGACTCTGTCAAAGTGCCATCATCAACCAGATGAATTGTTTTTCTTTAAATGGAGTCCAAAGTCCAATAGAGTGAATGTAAGGTTTGGTGTTGAGCTCCAGACGTGTGAATAGTATTCCAGTATTGGTCTAACTTAAGAGTACCAGCTCCTTTTACAAAAAGGTCTTCTTGCTTCAGTGCTTGGACAAACTCTATCAACGTGCCATCATCAACCAGATAAATTGCTTTTCTCTGAATGAAATCCAAAAGAGTCGATGTGTAATTAGGTGTTGACAAACTCTATCAACGTGCCATCATCAACCAGATAAATTGCTTTTCTCTGAATGAAATCCAAAAGAGTCGATGTGTAATTAGGTGTTGAGCTCCAGACGTGAGAATAGTATTCCAGCATTGGTCTAATTTGATAGTCTCAGTTTCTTTTATAAACAGTTCTTTTTGCTTTAGTGGTTGAGCAGACTCTGTTAAAGTGCCATCATCAACCAGATGAATTGCTTTTCTCTAAATGGAGTCCAGAGTCCAAAGGAGTGAATGTGAGGTTTGTTGTTGAGCTCCAGACGTGGGAATAGTATTACAGTATTGGTCTAACTTAAGAGTGCCAATTTCTTTTACAAAAAGTTTTTCTTGCCTTAGTGCTTGGACAAACTCTGTCAACGTGCCATCATCAACCAGATAAATTGCTTTTCTCTGAATGAAATCCAAAAGAGTCGATGTGTGATTTGGTGTTGAGCTATAGGCGTGAGAATAGTATACCAGTGTTGGTCTAATTTGATAGCCTCAGTTTTTAAAACAAGTTTTTTTTGCTTTAGTGTTTGGACAGACTCTGTCAAAGTACCGTCATCAACCAGATAAACTGATTTTCTCTAAATGGAGTCCAAAGTTCAGAGAAGTGAATGTGTGATTTGGTGTTGGGTCATAGACGTGAGAATACAATTTCAGCGTAGCTCTAACTGCTTCTTTTACAAACAGTTCTTCTAGCTTCAGTACTTGGACAAACTCTGTCACAAGTTTTCTTTGAATGAAATCCAAAAGAGTAGATGTGTGATTTGGTGTTGAAGTCTAGGCTGAAAATAGTATTCCAGCATTGGTCTAATTTGATAGTCTCAGTTTCTTTTAAAAAATTTCTTTTTGCCTTAGTGGTTGGACACATTCTGCCAAAGCTCCATCATCAACCAGATGAATTGCTTTTCTCTAAATGGAGTTCAAAGTCCAAAGGAGTGAACGTGAGGTTTGGTGTTGAGCTTCAGCCGTGTGAATAGTATTCCAGTATTGGTCTAGCTTAACAGTGCCAGCTCCTTTTACAAAAAGGTCTTCTTGCTTCAGTGCTTGGACAAACTCTGTCAACGTACCATCACCAATCAGATGATTCGCTTTTATCTCAATAAGATCCAAAAGAGTCGATGTGTGATTAGGTGTTGAGCTCTAGATGTGAGAATAGTATTCTAGCGTAGCTCTAACTTAAGATGGTCAGCTTCTTTTACAAAAAGTTCTTTTTGCTTTAGTGTTTGAACAGACTCTGTCAAAGTGTCATTAACTAGATAAATCGCTCTTTTCTCAATAAAGACCAAAGGAGTGAATGTGTGATTTGGTGTTGAGCTCCAGACATGAGAACAGTATTACAGTATTGGTCTATCTTAAGAGTTCCAGATTCTTTTACAAACAGTTTTTCTTGCTTCAGTACTTGGACAAACTCTGTCAAAGTGCCATCATCAACTAGATGAATTGCTTTTCTCTGAATGAAATCCAAAAGAGTCGATGTGTGATTTGGTGTTGAGGTCTAGGCGTGAGAATAGTATTCCAGCGTTGACCTACCCTGATGGTCTCAATTTCTTTAAAAAAAAGTTCTTTTTACTTTAGCGTTTGGACATACTTTGTTAAAGTGCCATCATTAACCAGTTGAATTGCTTTTCTCTAAATGGAATCTAAAGTCCAAAGGAGTAAATGTGAGGTATGGTGTTGAGCTCCAGACGTGGGAATAGTATTCCAGTATTGGTCTAACTTAAGAAAGCCAGCTTCTTTTACAAAAAGTTGTTCTTGCTTCAGTGCTTGGACAAACTCCATCAACGTGCCATCATCAACCAGATGAATTGCTTTTCTCTGAATGAAATCCAAAAGAGTCAATATGTGATATGATGTTGAGCTCTAGGCGCGAGAATAGTGTTCCAGCATTGGTCTACCTTGATAGTCTCAGTTTCTTTAAAAAAAAGTTCGTTTAGCTTTAATGGTTGGACAGACTGTCAAAGTGCCATCATCAACCAGATGAACTGCTTTTCTCTAAATGAGGTCCAAAGTCCAAAGGAGTGAATGTGTGATGTGGTGTTGAGCTCCAGACGTGGGAATAGTATTCCATTATTGATCTAACTTAAAAGTGCCAGCTTCTTTTACAAAAAGTTCCTTTTGCTTCAGTGTTTGGACAAACTCTGTCAAAGTGCTATTATCGACACAGATGGATTTGCTTCCTTGTGAATGAAATCCAAAAGAGTCGATATCTGATTTGGTGTTTTACCTCTAGATGTGAGAATAGCAATCCAGTTTTGGTACAACTTTAGAGTGTCAGCTTCTTGTTTTAAAAGTTTTTTGCTTCAGCGTTTGGACAGACTCTGTTAAAAGACCAGATGAATTGCTTTTCTCGGAATTGAGTTCAAAGTCCAGAGGAGTGAATGTGTGATTTGGTGAGAATACTATTCCAGCGTAGCTCCAACTTGAGATTGTCAGCTTCTTTACAAAAAGTTCTTTTTGCCTTAGTGTTTGGACAGGCTCTGTCAAAGTGTCATCAACCAAATAAATTGCTTTTCTATGAATGAAGTCCAAAGGAGTCAATGTGTGATTTGGTGTTGAGCTCCAGACGTGAGAATAGTATTCCAGTATTGGTCTAACTTAGGAGTGCCAGATTCTTTTACAAACAGTTCTTCTTGTTTCAGTACTTGGACAAACTCTGTCAAAGTGCCATTATCAACCAGATAAATTGCTTTTCTCTGAATAAAATCCAAAAGAGTCGATGTGTGATTTGGTGTTGAGGTTTGGGCGTGAGAATAGTATTCCAGCGTTGGTCTACCTTGATAGTCTCAGTTTCTTTAAAAAAAGTTCTTTTGCTTTAGTGGTTGGACAGACTCTGTCAAAGTGCCATCATCAACCAGTTGAATTACTTTTCTCTAAATGAAATCTTAAGTCCAAAGGAGTAAATGTGAGGTTTGGTATTGAGCTCCAGACGTGGAAATAGTATTTCAGTATTGGTCTAACTTGAGAGTGCCAACTTCTTTTGCAAAAGGTTCTTTTTCCTTCAGTGTGTGGACAAACTTTGTCAAAGTGCTATTGCTTTTTCCTGAATGGAGTCCAATTGAGTCAATATGTGATTTGATGTTGAGCTTCAGCCGTGAGGATAGTATTCCAGCGTGGGTCCAACTTCAGAGTGTTTTTTACTTCAGTGTATGGGCAGATTCTGTCAAAGTACCATCATGATGGATTGATTTTCTCTGAATGACGTCCAAAAGAGCTAATGTGTGATTTGGTGTTGACCTCCAGACGTGAGAATAGTATTCTAGCGTTGGTCTAACTTGAGAGTGTCAGCTTCTTTTACAAAAAATTCTTTTTGCTTCAGTGTTTAGGCAGACCTTGTCAGAGTGCTATAATCAACCAGATGAATTGCTTTTCTTTGAATGGAGTCCAAAGGAATTAATGTTTAATTTGATGTTGAGCTCCAGACGTGAAAATAGTATTCCAGCGTTGGTCCCCAACTTGAGAGTGCCAGCTTCTTTTACAAAAAGTTTTTTGCTTTAGTGTTTGGACAGATTCTGTCAAAGTGCCATCATCAATTATATGAATTGATTGTCTTTGAGTGGAGTCCAAAGGAGTCAATGTGTGGTTTGGTATTGAGCTCCAGACGTGAGAATAGTATTCCAGGGTTGGTCTAACATGAGAGTGTCATCTTCTTCTACAAAAAGGTTTTTTTTTACCAAAGGAGAAGTTTAAAAATTTCGCGATAACATAAAGGCTTCTGGGGAGAATAGTCTAAAATCAGCAAATTACTTTGGTGTTTTCCTTCCAAGGATAATCTAAGGGCACAAAATGGTCTTTTCCTTCCGAGGACAATCTAAGGGCACAAAAGACAAAGTTTTCCTCTCAAAGGCGCTTTATACAGCACTGGAAAACTGTTTCACTCTTTTCAATTTTGGACTCTTTAAAACTTCACAGCTATTCTTCTTCTATTGAGAAGAAGTCTCCCAAATCCAAAATATTAGTTTTATAGCAGAAAACTTCGCAACAAAAAACCGGAGGACGGCTTCTTCTAAAGAGGAGTCCTTTTGTCAAAACCTAAAACGAAAGACGAAAAAGTTTACCACCAAAATCCTTAAAAAGTACAAATTTTTAACAAAGTTGAATGAAATCGTGTTGAACTTCACACATCCGGGATTCATATTGGGTTTACCTATATTTTTCCAACATATTGCGGGTCTCGATAGGTTTTTTAAAAACTTACAAGGCCTAAACGAAACTTTCAAAGCTTATGAGGTTTCGCAAGGCATCCCTATTATAAAGGAAATAAAAAGTGAATAAAAATGAATAAAAAAAATCGAAATGGCTACCTTTAAAGGGGAATACCCCCATGAGCAATACAGGCGCGTTGTGCCTTTACGTCTTGAACGTCAACACAAGACTAATATTCTTCCTTCCTTCCAGGAGCTGGAACATGCTTTCTTCTAGGAGCTGGACCATGCTTTCTTCCATCTTTGATCATTCTCTATAGAAAGTGACAAAATGACTACTTAGGAAAATACAAACGTTGCCAAAAATTCAAGTTCAAAAATAACTAAGGAAAATATAACAATGATTCGGTTTATGATAAATTTAGAAAACAATTCAAAGGCACAAGTGAATGTGTGGTTGCATACTATTTAACATAAAAATTTGTCAAATCAATAAAAATAAATATGAATTATTTTAATTTTTGGGTGAAGTGCATTTTGCACGTGACAAGAGGGAGTAGGTGGGATTTAAAATATTTTCTAGCTCGAAAAAGAAAGCCCAGCTTTTCAGACTCAGATTTGGCATGTAATCAATCCAGGATTGTTGCTTGCAATCACCCCTATGATAGATTAGATCTCATAGGGATGATTTTACTGGTCATGAGAAGATTAGTTTTATGATTCTTTGTTTTCCTAGAGAAAAACAGTGGTCTAAGTTTTTGGGGCATTGAAGTCAACCAAACTTTTCGATTCTTTTTCCTAAAGGACCTCGATTTAATTAGCCTGTTGGTCATATCGTAGCAACCTTCGGCAGAACGAACTCGATTTATAAAAAGTTGAATTTAAGAGAAAACTGTCTACTTTTAGGATTTTCCACCAAATCTATACACCAGGGGTGGGTATCGTCACCCTATTGGACCGAAATGCCCGCGGGTGTCCGCTCCGAAGCAAATACGTCCACATTAGAATATCAAGTCGCAAAAACTGAATACGTTCTCTGTTTCGTCTAGGGTTGGAAATTGAATTGTTGTTTCTGCGAAAACCGAATTTTCCACGTACATCAAAGAAACTCCCTCCAGGGTTAAAGCTCGAGCAACAAATTCCGAATTAAACTTACTTCAAACAATAACCTCCCGTTTATATTTGGGCAGTAACCAGAATTGTCCGCAGACAATCACATTACCCTACTTGCGGCAAGGAAAAATTTTGTGCGGTGTGGGATGGCGTTACAGTTTCCGCAAATCAGCTCGAATTTAGGTCGGTTAATAAGCGTTTATATTTATAAAATATCTAAATGTGTAGGTGTATATTTTTGAAATAAAGTATGTTAGCACTCTTGACTCATTTTAAAGCGTTTATATATGCGAAGTATTTAAATTTCAAATAAACTGCCCAAACGGACACCTGTTTTAGGCGTCTGAACCTAACCAATTTCGCATTTTAAAATAACTGACTACTCTAAATCTAAAATGTTGTACTAGTCAACGACAGCTGCAAAAGTCGTTTCACTTTGACTTTGTCACAAGAATTAAAGCAACAGTTTTCACTTCAGGCAACAGTAGGATGAACTGGTAATTTAATGGTTTTACTATCTCGTAGTGAAAGATATCTGGAAGATTTTAATTTCAGAGTTTGACGAAGAAATATGGCACGTCGACTTTTTAATCAAGTATTTTGTGGTCCCATATCCGTTTATTTAAAATATAAATTGATTTGTCAAATCGTAAATTGAATTATGAAATAGGGAGTTAAAAAATGATTCTTCTGTCATAACTAATATTTCACGCCATTTATATGTATATTCCCACTGGCACCACTGAAATTCCTTCATAAACATTCTACCATAAACAAGGTTTGTTAGCTTTTGAGATCTAATTTTAACTGATATTGATTATTAAATATTAATTTGGTCGAAAAAAAGAAATATTGCCAATTACTAACCAGGCAGCATTTTCAAATTATTCTAATTTGTTATTTATTGATCCTAAAATTCCTGTTCAGTTTCATTATTGCTGGTAGTGATATTCAATAATGAATAGCACACTTTTGTTACGCTGTCCTCATGATTGAGGTATTAATAATTGCACCGGCGAAATGCAAAATTTAATATGTCCCTACTATAATACGTAATAAATTGAATAGTTGACGGCTTTTATGTTATAGTTAAGTGCTCAATGTGATCCAGATGTAATTAATAGTATATGTTCGACACTAAAACGTTTTATGGGCCCATTATTTGTCCAAAATTACATAATTTTATATTAAATATAACAAATTTTATAACTTGTTTGAACACTATGCTGCTATTGATTTTTTGGTGACTAATTCACAAATTTTTAATTTTCAGGTGAGTCCACTCAGTCATGATGGCCTCTTAGTGTAAGTACGTGGTTTATGTCACCATAAACATAGGCGTCTTGTCGGGCCCCCATGTAAAAATGTTATTTGAGTAATTGACCCGTATAAGTTACCCTCTAAGTGCCATTTAGAATATTACCCTCTATAGGCACACATAACACGTTTAAATTTTATCTGTATCATTATTTATCTTCGAGTTACGAAATTCAAAACTAATTTTCGTTCAACCTTTCCATGGCTATTAACGAATTAATTTGAAAGGAGATCATATTTCACTTTACCCCCTGCCTTTTATTAGAGCAGCATTTTAATGGGTACCCTTATAAAGTTCACTTTCGTTATTCAGTAATGAAGGAGAACATTTCGTAAAAAATGAGGAAGACTTTGTATCTAACTTTCAAAGGGGTGTACACAAAGAAGGAAACGTTTTGTCTCTTCGACCCACATACGTCTACAACAGCAATTTAGCATATAAACTCAGAAAGAATACGTATATTTTGTTAATTTTTATCCTACAAAAAAGAAACAGGAAACAACGGTTTAGAAGTCAGGATAATTTATTTTCAATTCTTTTGACATCTACTTAGAGGAGTGAAAGAACTCGACAAATGATTATTTTAGATGTTTCAAAATTTTCACAACGAAATTTTCACTTTATTCTCTAATTTTATTATTTTTTGGTGGAACGGACTGGTCCTTGGTTATCTCTAAAAATTAAAATACAAATCTTGTCCTCTGAAACCAAGAAAGATTAAAAAACACAATAAAGTTTGCTCTAGAACAACTTTGTTGTGTTTTTTAATCTTTCATGGTATCAGGGGACAAAATTTGTATTTCAGTTTTCTAATTTTATTGTCAAAATGTCGATTTTAAACCCTTTGACATTTCCTAGAAATCCTTAGAAAATTTGGCTCAAAATTTTGAAAAAATGTCGAATATTAAAACTTAGAGTCAAAATATTGTAACTAAATACAAATTTTAAGAATTTCTATCTATACAATCTAGAAATGTTGTCTATTTTGTCAAATTTATAATTGAAACTTGAAACTATTTTTATATTCTCGAACTTTGTTCTCGAAATTTTGAGTTTAAACTCTTCGGCATTTTCTATAAATCCTTAGACATAGACCTAGTTAGAATAGGGCAGGGTAGGGCACTTGTCCCCCTCTGGCTCATGCAGCTAAACGAAAATTTATATTCAACTGAGGAGACTTTCTAAAATTCGTCCCTTCTTTGAGATATCGAAATTTCGACTTATTCCTCAAAATTCGTTTTTTTTCACAAATTAATTTTGAAACAAATTTATTCCTAAAATTCGATTTGTTTTATCAGAATTCGACTTTCTTAAAATTTCGAATTTTTATCTCAAAATTCTTCGTTTTATTTTCCGAATTTCTTCAAATTATGAAATCAACGAATTCTTCCAAAGAAAAAGGAATTTTTGAAAAAAGTTCAATGTTTTAGAAAGCTAAAATTCTCAGAAAAAGCGAAAATATTTAAGTGATCCAAATTTTCAAACAAAAAAAATAACTAGTTGAGAGAAAATCGAAACTCGAAACTTTGAAAGGGTCAAAAATTGAGAAATGACAGTTTAAATTATGAAGTCAACGGATTCTTCCAAAGAAAGAGAAATTTTCGAAAACAGTCCAATGTTTTAGAAAGCCAAAAATTCTGAGAAAAAGCGGAAATATTTAAGTGATCAAAATTTTCAAAAACAATAACTAGTTGAGAGAAAGTCGAAACTCGAAACTTTGAAAAAGTCAACAATTTTAAAAAGTCAAAAATTGAGAAATGACAGTTTAAATTATGAAGCCAACGGATTCTTCCAAAGAAAGAGGAATTTTCGAAAACAGTCCAATGTCTTAGAAAGCCAAAATTTTCAGAAAAACTGGAAATATTTAAGTGATCGAAATTTTCAACAAAGTATAACTAATTTTCCTAAAATTATGATTTTCTGTATATTTCGGTTTGTTTATCAAGATTTACCTTTTCCCTAAAAATTTGATCCATCTTTTGACAAAAACCTAAGAATATTTTTGTGTAGGAATTTTGATAATGATTTTTATGGAAATTTTGTAGGAAGATAAAATTTCCGATAAAATTTTTCCTGGAATAGTTCATAACTGAAATTCATCTTTCTAAAAATTACAACTTGTTTCCAAACATTTCGACGTTTATCTCAATATTGGACATTTTCTGACTTAAGAGTGGGGCAGATCGGAACGTAGGTCTGCTTCTGATTCAAGCAGTCAAGAAAAAATTGGAAAAAGTTAATTTTTCTCAAAATTCGTTCTTATTCCAAAATTTCGATAAAATTTAACTCTGAAAATTTCGAGTCTGTTAAATTTCGACAATTTTCTCAAAATTTCGACCATTGTCTCAAATTTTTGATTCTTTAATCAAAATCCAGAATTTTTATTTTTTATATTAATTTCTGTTTTTAAAGAGGAAAAAAAATCGAAATTTCCAGAAAAAAAAACGAATTCAAAAAATCAAAATTTCAGTATTTTTCTCAAAATTCGTCTTCTTCTAAAATTTTTAATTCATCCCGAAATTCCATCCTGTATACTTCCGGAAATCTGAATATTGTTCCTCTAAATTTGTCTTTTTCTTAAAATTTTGACTTTTTTCAAGATTCGTTTTATTTCACAAACGACTATTCCTAAAATTGTACCTTTTTCTTAAGATTTGACTTTTTTGGAAAGATTTGTATCTTTTGCTTTATTTGATAGTTCTAGAAATTTCGACTGTTTTTCAGGGATTTTATTTTATTTTTTTTGAAATTTATTTTTATCATAATCGGAAGATTTGATTTTTCAGAAATTTTGGTTGGTTTGTTTTTTTCTGAATATTTTTATTTTTAATTTGATAATTGAGATATAAATTTTGTCCCCTGAAACCAAGAAAGATTAACAAACACAACACAAGTTGCTCTAACGCGTTTCGACAGCCAAGCTGTCATCTTCAGAAAGATACTCAGTATCTTTTTTGGTTTCAGGGAACTAGATTTGTATTTTAATTTTTGAAGATAACCAAGGACTATTCCGGTCCACCAAAATTAAAATTCGATATTTAATTTTTTCGGCAATTTCGACGATTTCTCTTAAAATCAGTTTGAATTCGTCTTTTTCGAAATTTCTCCTTTATTATTAAAATTCTACTATTTGGACTCTTCTTTCAAAAATCATTTTTTTTGTGAAAATTCTGCCGTTTTTCTTAATATTTGTCTTTTCTTTAATTTCGACTTTTTTGAATTTGGCTTCAGAAATTTCAACTTCATATTTCGCTTTATTTTCAAAATCGCGACATTAATTTCAAAATTAATTAAGTTTTAGTTTCTGGAAATGTCGACTTCTTCCTCAAAATTGACTCTTCCCTGATATTTCGTTTTTTTAAAATTCGCCTATACAAAAATTAATAATGTTGAGAAAAATATTTTCGGTAATTTCAAGAAAAAGATTTCTTGCACATTAAATTTTATTGTTGAAATTTAAATATTATTTCAAAATTAGAATGAAGAAGTAAACATGTCGAGAAAAATGTTTTTGAAAATTCCAATTTTTTTCGCATTATTGGACTTTTGGAAATATTTTGGCACTTTTAGAATTTTTAACATTTTTCGAGTTTTTCGGAAAGCTAGGCTTTTTATTCCAAGGACCATTTCGTTACAACAAAATCTAATAAGTGAATTTTAACATGAAAATTTTAAATTTTTCCTCAAAATTTTATTAATGTAAATTCGACATTTCCCGTGTTTTTTTTTGTAATTGTGGGAAGATTTTTAAAAATTCCAACTCTGATTTCAAAAATTAGACGTTTTTTCAAAATCTTGAATTACTTCTACAAACTGTGACCTTTTGGCCAAAATTTTAACTTACACTTTCAATTTTTACTTTGCCTGCCTAAAAGTTGTCAAAATTTGTTGCTCCCTACGACAATTTTCAAAATTAGCTCGTAAGAAGCATCTCTTTTGTCAAAACTTTTAGGAAAGCTTTTGTTACAAATATAGTTTTTTTTTAATTTGGGTCAACCTCTCTCGACTTCCAGGTTTCGATTTGAATCTTTAACATTTTTTTTCTAAACTTTTGAATCCAAGTTCGAATTTACTTGACTTGGCCTTTACAAAATCTCGTCTTTTAACTCCAAATTTGGTTGTTTTTTTAATCGATTTTGGGTTCCTTATCAGAATTTCGACATTTTTCTTAAACATCTACAAATTCTGACCTAAAATTTGAAACCCTCACTTTTTTCTTAAAGTTCTAACTTTACACTAGAAATTTCGACTTTTCGTAGACATAGCTGTTTCGAAATTTCGTTAATTTCTGAAAGGTTTTGAAATTCGAGGTTTTTCGGAATTTATTTTTATATTTTCAAATCCAGAGTAAAATAAAAATAAAAATTAATAACATTTAGGGTATTTTTAAAAATTTTCCTTTTATTTTTCGAAAATATCATATATTAACACTCCCACTGCCATATTAGATACACCCAGGAATAAATCCTCTAGGCCAGGTATATTGAAAATGATACACAAGCCTTACGAAGTTTTCAAATCTTTACTACCTGAAAAGATACACTTTAATACAATACCATTTTATGTGCGAATTTATGTGTCCTTTTATGATTTATTTATCCCTTTTTCTATATATTTTGTAGGATTGAGATGAGCGAAGTTTTTTCGTGGCGGGGGAGATGATACCTAATGCCAGGCCACATGTAACAATAATGATACACACCTAATAAATTGATTTTTTTTTCAATAAATAAAATGGTGGTTCAAAAATAAATTAAGTATATTTGATTAGGAATTAATTTAAGGCCAAAACAACTTTGGCCTGGTAATGTACCATCTTAAAAACACCCTTGGCAGCGAGAGATAAGAAATAAAAGGTTTTTTTGGGCTGAAGAGTTAAAAAAGTCGAATTTACGAGAAAAAAACAAATTTTCAAATAAAGCTCCAAATTATGAGAAATAAAAGGTTTTTTTGGGCTGAAGAGTTAAAAAAAGTCGAATTTACGAGAAAAAAGCAAATTTTGAAATAAAGCTCCAAATTATGAGAAATAAAAGGTTTTTTGGGTTGAATATGTTTTTTTTTGGATTACATGAGTCAGAGGGGTCTCTCTCTGTCCCATATTTTGTCTGATTTAACTGATTTAATTTTGAAATAAAATGTAAAATCAGAAATAAAAACTTGTGACTCTTTGAAATTCACGAAACCAATTTTTTCATTGCGGATGGCTCTTTTGGCTTAAAAGTTTGCCGACCCCTGGGTTAGTCAATCAAATATTTTGGATGCATTATTAGAATATGGTCTTAGTTAAAACAAAACCAAAAGGCACATAGTTTTTTGGTGCAGGAAGCGCCAGATTGATAATTTTGTATTTTGTTTTATCCAATTAACGGATTCATAACTATAGGACTGTATTAATGATTAAAACAACAACAGATATTAAAAATTCCACGATGTTTCGATAAATATTTGCTATGATCGGACCTGGTTTCGCTTTACAGCATTATCGGCGGTTATACCAACAATTTCTTTAGCCGTTGTTATGCTAACAAGTTCCGTGGATCACAGACTCTTATGAATATTTCGTCTAATCCGAATTCTCGTCCAAAGCTTCGATTAGAGGTTGGTTGAGAAGATCAAGATGCTGGTTTATAAGTGTAAATTGACTAAATTGTAAATATTTGCGAATTTCTATGGCTTCGAAGAAATTACATTTTTTGATATTATTGCAAATATGTAATACTTCTACTGTGTTCGCGCATGTTGTCTTTCTAATAGATGCTTTGCAAAATTTGATCTTTTTGGATGTTTGTTTATGATCCCTGGAGCTGGTTAGCATAACAACGATTATACAAATTGCTGATATAACCGCCGATGATGCTGTAAAGCAAAACCACGTCTGGTCATAGCAAATATTTATTGAAAGGTTGTGGAATTTTTAATATCTGGTATTGTTTTAATCGTTAGTAAAGTTATGAATATTGAGGGATTCTACAAAGTAAGGGTTAGAAATGTCAATTAACAGATAATGGGGGAAATACGACTCGAAATAAAGTAGTCAACGGAACAAAGGATTATCCGAATTTTGTACCGCAGTGTGGCAAACGCTTTCCCTTACCTACATACTCGTTTTCAATGCTTTCAATGAATACCAATTAGTTCAAGTATTTAATCATGCATATCTGCATCTACAACGTCGAATATTACAAATATATTTACAAATTAGATCGAACGAACGAACAATTCCGTTGCAAACCAGAGCATGACAATTAGAGGAAGCCCCAAACTATATAAAAGCAATTTAAGATTCATGATAGAAAAAGAAAAGACGACGATGTAGATGAATGATAAAGCAACACGCGACTTGTGTAGGGAATGCAATGAACGGGAACTCGAACATCTGCTGGTATCATCAAACTTCGGCACATTAGGAGGAAAGACGAGGGCTCGTTGTCTTCCAAATAGACTATTAGGGCATACCCGGCCTATTAGCGCTCGAAATCCGGCCTCGGAACGCGCACTGAAAATTTCCCTAACTGCCTTTCAGGAAGAGGACTTCCCTTCGACGAAAAGCCACGTTATTTATTTTTTGCTTTATTGATGAACTCTGCTCGATATACTTTTTCCACGCTGCGGCACAGCAGACGATAACGTGACGCAAAGACGATTTCCAAAACAAAATAATTTGACCAACCTCTATTAGAAGCCTTTTCCTTGAAAGCACCCAATACATTGGTGAAACCAAAATCTGAACACCGCGCAAGTTGTTTTTTTTTTTCAACTCAAACATGAAATTAGAAAAGTTTGAGTTCGAAACTGTTTTGAATTTAAATTTTTGAGAAAAATAGTCGATTTCAAACTTAATTAGGTTTTCAGTAGCATTTCGAGCTTTCGACCAATATTTTAAATTCAATTTTAAAGTTTCCAAATATTTGGCCTCTAAAATAAAAATTTCGAGCCCAAACTCCCACTTTAAAGTAAAAATTTCTTGTAAGAAATAGTAGTCAAGGAAAGTTTTTCAGTTTCATCTGGTAATTTCCACTTTTTTTTTCCAAAAATTTGGCCTTTTTTTGTGTTCAGTCCACTCGCAGAGGATAACCCTATTATATCAAAGCACAGCGAGTAGGATGCGGAAACAAGGATATATAGTGATGAACCGCCTTCTTAAACAAGTAATTTTTGGGGAAAATTCCGTGTTTGACATTTTTTTGAAAATAGTAACGTGGGTTCCCAAATTTCCAATTATCTAAACCGCTTTCGGCTTCTGAAGATTTAAATTCTACGAGATCATGACAAGGTCGTGATCAAGATGCGAATCTGTTCATGTATTATTCATTATGCAAACGCATCTCAACATCTTGAGTCTTCATTTTCTCTCGCTGAAACTCCAGATTTACAACAGAACAGAGCATAGACTCTAGAGTTCTTCGGGCTAAAATGAATTTTTACAACCCAGTAATATATCTCGCAAAAAAGTATAACGCTTCCGGCGATGTTGTGTATTCCATGTAAATTAAATTTTAACGTCGGATATAATAAAATAGATGCGGTGGAAATTTTAATTTTGTCGATATTCATTTCGAATTTTCAATTTCATCATAGTTTACGCCCGATGTATAAAATTATTTACGAGGCTGGTGCATGTCTCCGATAGGTTTCAAGGATCATATCGAACTAATGGGTGATGTTCTCTATGTTTAATGGAAATTTACACTAAATATCGTTCAACCCCTCGCTTGCTGCGTCAAATGTTCAGCATGAAATTGTTGCTGGCATTGCAGGTGCTTCAGGCAGGCCCGTAACTAGGATATTTTTTCGGGGGGTGGGGGGCTGCGATCCTTCTGCTAAAACTACCTAGTCTTTATTTGCGTTTAGATTAGAGATAAGAAGCCACGGTCCAATACTACTTTACTATTAATATTACTATTGTATTCAAGTATACTAAAATATAAAAAAAATACACTAAAAACATTTCTACAGTCTAATTCTTCTAACATTCTGACAAAGCAGCTGGAGGAAAAATCTCTTTTTTTTTTAAATTTTTTTTAAAATTTCGATTTCGTTCATAATTTCTTTAAGTTTTTTTTAAGTTCAAGTTTCCTCTTAGCGTCCAACTCTTTTTCTAACTGGCAACAACTTTAATTCCTACGTTTTTATTTTTGGCAATTTTGGGAATTATTGTTGTTATCTAAATTTGTAGTGGAAATGCGTATATTCTTCCGAATTTCGAAAATAATTTTTGCTATAAAGTTAAATATCGTTTTTTTTTAAATTTTCGGAAAACGAATGTAGAACCGTCAAATTTAAATTGGAAATTTGAAAGAAAAAAGATCAAATTTCACGAAAATCCCGAAATTTACGGAAACAGTCCAAATTTTAGGAAAAATGTTGAAACTGAGGTTTGAACTAAAAATCTTGAGAAAAAAATAGCAAATTTAGAGAAAAATTCGATATTTTATTTTAAGCGCCCAAGGTTTCTTAGATACATAAAAGAATGTTAAAAAAACTAGAAAACAAACGTGTTTAACTCATGCACATTCATTTTAGAACACGTGGATGCTCCTGAAAGATCCCCAATGTTGTCCCTAAATTTGGGGACAAACTTCAAAATTTGCAACCCCGCAAATAGCGAAGTTCCATGATAAAGATAAAACTGTCGAGATTGGAGTAGAAATTTTAGAAAAAAATAAGACATTTCGATTTTAAATTTGAAACTTTTGGAAAACGAATGTAGAAACGTCAGATTCAAATTGGGAATTTAGAAGAGAGAAGACTAAATTTCACGAAATTCCTAAAATTTACGGAAAAAGTTCAAAATTTAGGAAAAAGGTTGAAACTGTAGTTTGAACCTAAAAATCTTGAGAAAAAATATCAAATTTAGAGAGAAATTCGATATTTTATTTAAACCACCAAAGGTTTACTAGATACATAAAAAAATATTAAAAAACTCAAAAAGAAATCTTTTCAACTCATGCACATTCATTTCACAACACGTGGATGCCCCTAAAAGATCCCTAATTTTGTCCCTAAATTTAGGAAGAAAATTCATAATTGGCGACCCCGCAAATAGGGAAATTACTTGACAAAGGTGAAAATTTCGAGACTAAAGTAAACATTTCTTAGATACGTAAAAGAATGTTAAGAAAACTAGAAAACAAACGTGTTTAACTCACGCACATTCATTTTAGAACACGTGGATGCTCCTGAAACATCCCCAATGTTGTCCCTAAATTTTGAGACAAACTTCAAAATTTGCAACCTCGCAAATAGCGAAGTTCCATGATAAAGATAAAACTGTCGATATTGGAGGAGAAATTTTAGAAAAAAATGAAACATTTCGATTTTAAATGTGAAACTTTTTGAAAACGAATGTAGAAACGTCAGATTCAAATTGGGAATTTGAAAGAAAAAAGACCAAATTTCACAATTTCACGAAAATCCTGAAATTTACGGAAAAAGTCCAACATTTAGGAAAAAGGTTGAAACTGTAGTTTGAACCTAAAAATCTTGAGAAAAAATATCAAATTGAGAAAGAAATTCGTGATTTTATTTAAACCACCAAAGGTTTACTAGATACATAAAAAAATATTTAAAAAACTCAAAAAGAAATCTTTTCAACTCATGCACATTCATTGGTTTAACTCATGCACATTCATTTTTAGAACACGTGGATGCTCCTGAAAGATCCCCAATGTTTGTCCCTAAATTGGGGACAAACTTCCAAAATTTGCAACCCCGCAAATAGCGAAGTTCCATGATAAAGATAAAACTGTCGAGATTGGAGTAGAAATGTTAGAAAAAAATAAGACATTTCGATTTTAAATTGAAACTTTGGAAAACGAATGTAGAAACGTCAGATTCAAATTGGGAATTTGGAAGAAAAAAGACCAAATTTCACGAAAATCCTGAAATTTACGGAAAAAGTTCAAAATTTAGGAAAAAGGTTGAAACTGTAGGTTGAACCTAAAAATCTTGAGAAAAAATATCAAATTTAGAGAGAAATTCGATGTTTTATTTAAACCACCAAAGGTTTACTAGATACATAACAAAATATAAAAAAAACTCAAAAAGAAACCTTTTCAACGCACATTCATTTCACAACACGTGGATGCCCCTAAAAGATCCCTAATTTTGTCCCTAAATTTAGGGAGAAAACTTCATAATTGGCTACCCCGCAAATAGCGAAATTACGCGACAAAGGTGAAAATTTCGAGACTAAAGTAAACATTTCTTAGATACATAAAGGAATGTTAAGAAAACTAGAAAACAAACGTGTTTAACTCATGCACATTCATTTTAGAACACGTGGATGCTCCTGAAATATCCCCAATGTTGTCCCTAAATTTGGGGACAAACTTCAAAATTGGCAACCTCGCAAATAGCGAAGTTCCATGATAAAGATAAAACTGTTGAGATTGGAGTAGAAATTTTAGAAAAAAATCAGACATTTCGATTTTAAAATTGAAACTTTTGGAAAACGAATGTAGAAACGTCAGATTCAAATCCGGAATTTAGAAAAGAGAAGACTAAATTTCACGAAATTCCTAAAATTTACGGAAAAAGTCCAAAATTTAGGAAAAAGGTTGAAACTGTAGTTTGAACCTAAAAATCTTGTAGAAAAAATATCAAATTTAGAGAGAAATTCGATATTTAATTTAATCATCAAAGGTTTACTAGATACATAAAAAAATATCAAAAAAAACTCAAAAAGAAACCTTTTCAACTCATGCACATTCATTTTACAACACGTGGATGCCCCTAAAAGATCCCTAATTTTGTCCCTAAATTTAGGGAGAAAACTTCATAATTGGCGACCCCGCAAATAGCGAAATTACGTGACAAAGGTGAAAATTTCGAGACTAAAGTAAACATTTCAGGAGAAGATAGACATTTCAGGAGAAGGTAGACATTTCGATTTTAAAATCGACATTTTCGGAAAACGAATGTAGAACCGTCAGATTTAAATTAGGAATTTGGAAGAAAAAAGACTAGATTTCACGAAAAATCCCCAAATTTACCAAAAAAGTCCACATTTTAGGAAAAACGTTGTAACTATAGTTTAAACTGAAAATCTTGAAAAATAGACTGATTTTAGATGTTTTTTTTTGTCATTTCGACTTTTTTTTTAAAGAATTCAACTTTTTTTTAAAGATTGAATTTTATGACGAGATGATGAGATTTTGTTTTGAAAATTTCGAGCCTTTCTGAAAATTTCGACTCTTTTGTTAAGTTTTTTAATAGCTTTCACAATTTTTTAATAGTTTGACCATTTTGAAGATTTGGATTTTTTTTTTTGGAAATAACGAACTTTGTCGAAAATTTTATTCATTTAGAAATTTCTACCATTTTTCAATTTGAATTAGATTTTTTGTTAAATGCGAACTATGTTAATACTTTTATTTTTTTTTCTTAAAATTCAAAGTTCAAAATCTTGGTATTGTCTTCAAACCTACAAATATTTTTTTTAACTTTGATTTTTTCTAGAAACCTGGAATTGTTTCTAAAATTTTTGTGAAAAATGTCAGATATCGAAAATCTGAAATCTTGAGTTTTTTGAATTTGGAATTTTAATTCGAAATGTCTGGAAAAGTCTACATTTAGAGTAAATAAACAATAATTATGACTGTATTTATACTTAAAAATAACCAGAATTCATTAATTAACATTTTGGAAAATATTTGCTTTTTTAGAAATTTTAAATTTTCAAATTTCCAAACAAATAGTAGAATATGTTAATTTTAAACAAATTTATACTGTTCGAACTCGAAATTTTTAGTTTTTTAAATCCTAAATTTGAGAAATAAGTTGACATTTAAAATTACTCTCTGAATCGGAAGAAAAAAGAAGCTATAATTTTTGGAAAAAAAGGTTTGAAAAAATTTTCTAAAAAATATCTCTAATTTCCAAAAGATAAAATCTATTAACAAAAGCTAATCACACTCAACATTTTGTTTTGAAACAAAATTCAAAAAATAAGCTTTGAATTTCCTGAAACTTTTAATGTTTTCTCAAAATAACCACGGGATCTTTTAAATTAAATGTCTAGAAAGAAAGTCAAAATATTTTAAAGAACTCTGAATTTTGAATCAGTGCTTATGTAAAAATTTTGAAAAACTAAATTTATTAATCTTTTTTTTTAATTTTGACTTTAATCTTGACATTTTTAAACTCTTTGTAAAAAATTGCAGAAATTTTCTGAAAATATGAATTTAGTTGAAAAGTCGTGATTAAAAGTAAAAAATTTCTTAGTTAAAGTTGAGATTTGATAACTAAGATAAAAATTTTAATGGTTTTTAAGTTTTCACTTGGAAGTCGAATTTTGGAGGATAAAGTCGAATTTTTGAAATCTTAATCGAAATATAAACAAATTAACTTTATAACAAAAAATTTCGAAATTTTTTATTAGGTAAAAACTTTTTAAAAAAATTAGAAAATTCAAATTAAAGTGATGGGTAAAAGTTATTAAATAAATCCTGAATTTTCCAACTTAAAAATGCTCAAGTTTTGTGTACAACTTAAAATTTATAAAAGAATCTACATTTTAGACATTTTTTAAAAAGTTCAATCGCCATGCTAGAAAAATTAGAAAAGAAATTCATGAAAATAACTTATTAAAAAATGTCTTCTCAAAATAATGGCTTATAAGATTATTTGATATTTTGGTCTAATATTCAAAATTTTATTCAAATACCGAATTTAAAATATAAATTTTTAAATTCCAAAACTGTAAAACTTTTATCACAAGATTCAAGTTTTTCCCAAAATTTGGTGTTAAATCTCGAAAAATCGCTTGTATAAATTTTCAGTTCTTCTCAAAATTTGAATTTTTTTTCCCAAAATGGGGAGTTTAAGTTTAAAAAACTTGCAAAATTCAACATTATTTTAATGGAATTTAAAAGATAAGATTGAAATCTCAAATAATAAAAAAAAGAAATTTGAAGAAAAGTTTAAATTTTTTTAGAAAAAGTCAAAATTTTGAAAAAAATACGAATGAGTTTAAGATAAAAATTTTAAGATTTAGGAAAAAAATTCCACAGTGAACTCGAAATTTCAAGAACTTTTTTATTTGAAACTGTCATACTCCTTCTGAATATTCTGAGTATAACCTAAAATTTATTTTTTTTAAATTTCGACTGAGATTTCAAAATGTTTTTTTTTTGTTGTTGTTAATTGTGAGTTTTGGCCTGTTAGTGCCATTTTTTGAGTATTTTACCTTTTTGGTTTCTTCTTTAGATTTTCGTTGTTGCCTAATTTAACATTTTCTTCATCTTTTTCACCGAATCTTCGACTTTAAATTCAAGATTTTAAGTTTTCCCAGAAATGGAAAGTAAAAACATGAAGAATTTCGAGACAAATTCGAACTTTCGGTTTGAAATCGAATTTCCGAGACTAAAATCAAATGTATTAACTACATAACATGAAAATTTGATTTTTTTATAACATAAACTCTTCCTTTTTTTAAAGGTAGAGTTTCTTCGCAAAATTCTGGCTTAAGAAATAAATTTTTAATCTTTTCTCTAATATTTCAACTTAAAAGTTGAAATGTAATGGACATTTTGATTTCGTTTTTCAATATTTTGATCTCATGCCTAAAGTTTCGATAATTTTCACAACCTCTCGAAACGTGTAACATATTTAAAAAAATATTTTCCAATTCAATTTAATTAAATAGATTTAAAATGTTCCTTGTTAGACTGTTTTCCCAAACTTTGGTATTTACATTTTAAATTAAAAAAAATGAGAATAGACGTTGATTTTTAATTTCTAGTTTTTGTTTGTAAATTTCGACTTTTTCTGAAACTTTTCAGCCTGAACTGAAAAATTGTATCCAGCCATTTCTAAAATTTAAAAACGAAATACATATCGAAATAACCTTGAATTCCGTTTTAAAAATGACGTGTCTCTTCTGAAATGTTTATGTTTTTTCTTGAAAGTGCCAAGTTAATATTAAAATTTGAAGTTTCGGTTTATTTTGAGCCAACCCAAACTTCGGCCGAATTTTTTGGTCAAAACAGAAACAGAAACTGAAACCAAAATCGAAATCCTAATCGGAATTTCAATTGGTCTCTAAATTCAACGTTAAATGGGGCCCAAATTAGTAGAAGGAGATCACAAAATTTATCACAGAGTACGTTCCCAAAGGGAAGCAAATAATGCACCACGTCTTGATGAAATGGAAACAGGAGAATCAATTACTCGAGGGAATAAATTTTACATTTCTGATAAAACATTCACGGCCATCTAGGATAAAATACACCCAGCATTTATACGTGCTTTCGTTCCAAAATTGCCAGGTAGATGATTTTATAGCTGCATAAATCTTATGAGATGACGTCTTGCTGTTTTCTGGGGATTTTATCTTAATTTTAGACTGGAATTTCAAATGCACTTATGGCAATTGTAACAGCAGAACTTGTTCGTTGGTTGGTTATGTGTTACAGTACATTTTTTTAACTTGAAATGAAGGGAGCTACATCGTGGAAGTTGAAACCACTTCATTTAGCTTTCGTTGAAGTTTTTGAAATTTTACTTTGCGCAAATAAAACACTTATACACAAACTAATGTGTATACGTGATTGTTTGAGAAAATCCACACAGTTGCACATGCGGAGAAGTTAGAATATTTGCAGATTTGAAAATCAATTTTATTTGATCTTATTCATTTGGTATACTCAACTTGAATCGAACAAATGCCCCGATCTCTAAACTCGGGAAAACGGAAGTGTAATAAGATTGATAAATTATTGTCAGTTGAATTACTTCACGCGTAAGTTTGAGTTAAATATTGCTTTCCCTAAACAAAACTTTTTAAATGACGTAAACTATGACGATACAAGAAGACGATTAACCAGAATAAAGATGTTACACTCTCCGTGTAACTTTTACTTCGGCACGTCAACGTCTTTTACTTCAGAGAGACTCAAAATAAACCAAAGCTGGATAGGTAAACATTTGACGAGTCAAAAAGTACACACACCATTTGAAACTGATGTGACTAATATCTCTCGTTTATATTATGAAATTTATAATCCCTCTTAATATGTGTAACGTTTCGTATTATTTAAATTTATGTTGGCCGGTTGCCCATTCAGATATTGCCTTCAATTTTCGCCATATCGCGCATAACCAGCAGTTCGGTGGTCTTACTCGGCGTTTATAAATTACCGGTGTTAGTTTGTCAATTGCCATCAATTATTGGGGTTATTATGCCCATTAAAGTTAATGCTCGACTGTAGTTCGTTAAAATCGTGAAATTGACGTTAAACCTGAGTTTCTCTAGAGTAAAGCTTTTATATAAAACAGTCTCTCTCGACATTAGGTTGTTAAAGATTTTTATCTCGTGTATATTACTCAATATAACCATAGGGCGATTAAACCATTTGGGGAACTAGATTGAAGGAGTCTTTTTTTGTTCGAATCCACTCGCAGAAGTGAATAAGAATAGAGTAGGAGTAGAAAGCAGGAATGGATATAGATGGCAATATCGCTGGTTTAAATGGACGTCAGTTCTATCGTTCAACCACTTTGCAGAGAGAATTCTAAAGATTGGAGGCTACAAATTGAAGACCTCATTATACATAGGAATTTAAAATTGTTAGTGCGACAACTGAGAGGTTTATTCTCCAACCGAATTGTGTTGCGAAAATGAAGAAGAAAAAATTGAATATCTGTAAAAAGGAATAGAGGGCTGCAAGCCCTTCCAACATGGAGAAGATTTAACAAACTTGCCAATAGAACCATTGGAGGAGATGCTTATGGTAACAAGCAAGACGACCAAGGCAACTTGCTACACAAAGTGTAGAAAGCTTGGTTGAAACTGAGAAGAAGGGAGAACCAATATCATCGCCAATTGAAGGTGAAAACGAAAAAGTTAAGGAAGATTCTGACGCTAAGCTGAGAAAAACAAAGCAAACAAGGAAAGCAGCTCGTAAAACGCAATAAGATAGGATGATTCAAAATCACGACAATTGAAGCAAAACCGAGTAGGAACAATAAGTTAAAAAAGAAAAGGAAGTACTTCCAATTATTTTTAGGAAACAAGAAAATTGGACAGTTATGGTAAAATAAATGAAGAGCAAGAAGATTGAATATACAAAGGCATAGACGATTAAGGATAATATAAAAATCCATCCTACTTACCCGCAAGAACTTGAAGCTCTAGCGAAGGTGCTTCAAGAACAGAAGAGACTCTACCACACATAATCTGTTCCAGAGGAAAGAAAGCTCAAGCTATTAGAAATGTAGAAAGGTAGAAAGGTAGAGAAACGCCCTTAGCCAAACAACGTTTTCCAGACCCCTTTCGACTCATTAGACATCATCATCATCATCATCATCAGATGTGAGGCTCGGAAGGGCTCCTGGCTTCGACGGAGTTCTGTGGGAATTCCTTATCCACAGAGGACAACAAACAAGAATAAGGCTTTCACGCTTCCCCATAAATCTTCTGCAAACGCGGAAATTCAAAAGAACGAAGGTCATCTCAATACTAAAACCTGGCAAATCAAATGACCAACCCGCCAACTACAGACCTATAGCCCTGCTCCGCTGCTGCTATAAATTGCTGGGAAGACCAGTCAACAATCGAATAAGTGCGACCATCCTAGACCAGCACCAGTAACCCGGGCTGGTCTTATACCAAACCGCAGCTGCTGTGAGCAAGTGTTGTCCCTCACAACACATATAAAAGTAGCTACCAACAAAAAATGAAGATAGGGGTGGCGTTTACTGACATTGCTGCCTACGACAGGGTCTGTCCTGTATAAATTATTGGAGATAATTCCCTGCCAAACTACTGCAAGACTCATAAACAACATGTGGTGCCACATAAAGTAATTTTAAATTAGAGAGTGAGTAAACAACGTACGTTGAGCAATGGACTTCCACAATGAGTATTGGCCTCTTTACTTTTTAACTTTAACATCTGACATGCCAGATGCAGTCAGCAACAAGTTCTGTTATGCTGACGATATCTGCTAGCTCCCAACAACTACTTCAAAAATGAAGGCTAGTACCCAGCCCCAACAAAACTAAGGTCTCCTGCTTCCACCTGAACAGAAGATTGGCCAATCATGAACTGCAAGTATTATTCGCCAGCAAACTCTTAAAGCACAACCACTTTCCAAAATATCTTGGAATTACGTTAGATCGCATCCTCAGCTATAAAAATCACTTCACTATCACCGCAGGAAAACTTAGAACCACACAAAACTAATTGACGTCCAACTGAACCAGACTACGGGACTCGCCACAGATGCAATAAAGACAACCCCAACTCAATCGCTTCCTGGTATCTCTGGAATGGCCCCACCATCGAAGAACTGATGCTCTTCTATGGGAGTATAACAAGATCACGATCAATAACAGATTAACCATCCATCAAGTACTACCACCGCTACAAATAAACATACTTAACCCCGACAACCACCAATAATAGGTGCAGAAGGGCTCAAAGCCAACAACTTCAGCTCCCTGAATCATTGGCGCGCCCAGTGGGAAGAATTTGCTGGATCCCACTCACAGAACGCGTTCTTGGGGGTAGCCTTGCCTCTCGGATCAGAACTACCCCGAAGCGAGTGGGTAAAATTAAACAGAGCTTGTTTAGGTCACGGCAGGTGGGCCGACTCTCTGTATAAATGGGGTTATGTTCAGTCTCTCTTATGTGACTGGCACGCCCCGCCAAACTATGAGTCATATTACAAGAGATTGTGAGCTGCGAGCGTTCCGAGGAGTGCAAGAGAAGCTCCTCACAGCCATATCGTCGGCGCTAAACTAGATAAAACAACTGGATATCAACCTATGAGTAATTGCCATATATTTTATATTTTGTCCTGTACCTGTATACTGTTGTAATGTTGTAATGTGTCACTGCCATACACACCCTTGTTTATGTAGTATCATTCGTTGTGTCTATACTCCTTGCAATTGTTACCAATAAATGATGAGTTAATAAGCCTTTTATATACGAATATATACAAGTTTATTACGATGCAATTGAAATCTAATTTCATTAGAATCTAATGAAAACTAGACTGCAATTGCAAAGTTCACGTAGATGAGGCAAAACTTGAATCACGGGTTGCATCGCAACATCCATGTATATATTCGTATATACAAGGCTTATTATCTCAGCAGAGAATAATGCTTCAATTAGCATGTAGCGAAAATATTTGCGTAATAAACAGTTAAAAGTCAGTTACAAGTCACCCAATGGAGGTTTGCTCTCTTGGATATTTATACGACTGACTAACGGCTTTAAGTTGGAAGTGTATACAACCACCGTACCATACTGATGAGGCCAAGGAAGGCCGAAACTAGTCTATGGTTTCGGTTGTACATATTTTCAATTTTAAGCACGTTTAACTGTTTAATTACAGAACATTTAATTGGTCATTTGTCACCAATAAATGAAATCAAGGTATTACTAAGAGGAATATTCATGTTCTTAAAAGAGGAGCAAATTGAACAGGGTTTGAGGACAAAAGGTTTCCATCGATTTAAGGTAGTGAGTATGCCAGAGAGCAACAAGTACAGTTGTGCCACTCATATTCGTTGAGTTAAAATGGGATGAGAACAAGATCTACGAATTGCGGCCTAGAAATAGTAGTAGCGGCCCTCAAAAGAAGAAAGGCCATCGGGCAGTACTTCCGCTAAACATTCGGACACACTTAGAAGAATTTAATCGTGGACCCAAGCTGCTTCAAGTGTGGGAAAAGACACTCGACGAGAAACTGTGAATACTTGAAGTCACAGCTAACTGCTAAGGGGCACACCACAAAATAAATAACAATCAGAAGATTAATTCTGGCCTTATCTGTTTGTAGTCGATGCCGACAACCTCTATCGTCCCGCGTTACCGAAGAACAAAATCAAAATAAATACTGCGAACAGAATCGGGGGAGTCACTTATGCAAGAAAAGCTAAGGCGAGGAAAGCGAAAGAGAAAGACAGCGAAAACAAGCAAGAAACAAGCGACAAGAGATAGCCAAAGGCATTCTCTTATGTGTTATGGTAATGCAATTCAACAGCTTATAAGCATCAACAAATGAATCCATAGCTTCATAGAGAAGATGCGGAAACTTCTGCTTTATAGACTAGAACAAAACATTTAATAAATTCGGACATGATCATCTGATGAGACTACTGAGATACAAGGGTTTAGGCAGAAGAGATATTGAAATAATATCGAGGTTATATTATAATCAAAACACCAAAATAAAAATAGGCCAAGGTACATTAGGAGAAATTGAAATAAAAATAGGCATGAGGCAAGGATGCGTGCTCTTACCTACCCTATTTAATCTCCACTTAGAGAACATAATTAGAGCACTGGAAGCAGTAGAAGACTACAACATAGGCATCAAAATCAACAGCACGCCAATAAACAATCTAAGGTATGCTGATGACACAGTCTTACTCGCAGAATCTTTGGAAGACCTACAGATATTAATGCACAAGATAGTGGAAGGTAGCGAAGAATATGGACTTTCGATAAACATCAAGAAGACAAAATTTATGCTTATATCAAAGTTGAGACAAAATATCGGCAACTTATACATCCACAGCCAGGCAGTTGAACACGTGAGGAAATATAAAGACCTAGGAACCTGCGTAAACAAGAACAATGACAGCTCTAGTGAAATAAAAATAGGAATAGAAAAATCAAGAAGTACATTTATGAAAATGAAAATACCCCTGTGCGGCAGAGATTTAAGTCTCTATCTGAAAATTCGATTGATGAGGTGCACTGTCAGTACTTTATAATGGAATGGAAACATGAACAATGAGGAAGAAGGATACTCAAAGACTGGAGAATTTTAAATTGTGGATGTACCGCCAAATCCTGAGAATACCATGAATAGAAAAGGTAACTAATGAGAGTGTATTAACAAGAATGAGAAAGCAGAGGGAGGTCTTGCTGCCAATCAAAACAAGAAAACTATAGTATTTGGGAGAAAGATATCGCTTGCTGCAACGCATTATAGAGGGGAAAATTGTAGGAAAAAGAACTATATGCGGAAGACGACATTCCTGGTTAAAAAACAAAGAGGCTGGTATAACTGCTCCAATAACCAGCTATTTAGATCAGCCGCATCAAAAATTACGATAGCCTTGATGAAAGCCAACCTTTAGAATGGAGAAGGTACCTGGAGAAGGAGGAGAAGAAGAAGAAGAAGAAGAAGAAGAAGAAGAAGAAGAAGAAGAAGAAGAAGAAAAAGAAGAAGAAGAAAAAGAAAAAGAAGAAGAAGAAGAAGAAGAAAAAAAAGAAGAAGAAGAAGAAGAAGAAGAAGAAGAAGAAGAAGATGATGATGATGATGATGATGATGATGATGATGATGATGATGATGATGATGATGATGATGATGATGAAAAAGAAGAAACTTCTGAAGATAATCGAATAAGCCAACAGAGCATCTCGATATATGAAAATAAGAAGCAGTCCGCTAAACTCGGGGTTTTATGTGGTTCCTCCGGAGGCTTGGTTAAATACTAGTAGGCGAAAAAAGAACAAGGTGTCCCACACACGTGAAGATGACTCTTACAAAACACAAGCAGATATGTAAAATCTCCATTACATGAGAGGCAGACCTGTAAAGTTTGCATCAGATGGAGGACAATAAGAATAAACGATAACACGAGGGGAACTAAAGCTCTTAAACAAAACAGCAAGATGAAGTGTTAGGAAAAAAGAATTTGGTCCCACAGAAAGATTTGAAGACAAAGACATGGGAACTATTAGGAAATAGAAGTCTCTGACTGTCTTGCATGCCTTGTGAAATTTGAAGGAATCGGAGCCATCAGACCCAGCAAATACCATCCATGAATGAGTCTATGCTCCAATATCTAGAGAAGTAAGGGTAGTGTGCTATGACTACTAAACAATTAAGAACCACTGAATGAGATTCATAACTTGCGGAATCGAATCTAAAAGAGTCAGTGTATGTATCTTTTAGAGTCGAGCTCCTAAGAATTCTAGTGTTAGCCAAACCTAAATCTTGGAAAAATAAATAACTGTATCGAGTACAAGAATGTTTGCAGAAAGATGGTTGATAAAACTTTAACCAGAGAAGTAGCAGAGGTGTCGGAAGATAATTGGTATTATTTATAGACTTAGAATTTCGGAGATATAGTCAAATCCTTCTCTTCAAACGGTGTCTGAATATAGGTTGAGACTCAGAAAACTAGGCTTCATTTTCCATCGATATCACAAAGTATCTGAACAAAAGTTATCCTGCCAAACCTGTTTCATTTTTCTATAAATTTACAGCAGTGCTTCCTTTGAGATTATGTGAAACTAGTAAAATTTTTAATGGCAAATAATAGTAACCAAAACAAATTAATTCTTGCAAAAAATTCTGGTGCCCTTTTCCTAATTTGTTTTCTTTCAAGCTAACAAATGTTCCGACAAGTAAGTACTAAAAAATTCACAGACGTCAAGCGTGTGATTCTTAGTACTACCATTTATTGGTCCATTGTCGCAACATTTGTTAGCATTCGAGTTGGATATACCAAACTGACGAGATCTAACAAGATCGAAACCGGTATTTGGTTTCCAAACTTCGAATCTAATAAATGTTCAAACCTATTATTCAAAAACTCTTAAATGACCACCAAATCAAAAATGGAAGGGGGATTGGAACTATGAAAACTTGTTATGTTACTCTGTTTAGGTATACCTCAATGCACAAAATGATTGTATACCAAAATTGCTTTATAAACACGTTTTCCCCATCACTTGATTAGAGTAGGAGTCTAGGAAGGGATGCAGCACCAATTGTAAAAATTCTTGATTCTTAAAAGGCTTGATACTCAAATACTTGTTAACTGGAATGTCTTTGGAACGATTCATCATCGGGAAGTTGGGTGAATAACCTGACTTATCAACTGCTCCAGTTCCGTAGGAAAACATTCATTTATAAAGTTTGTTATAATGATAGGGATAGATGAATTTCATATTCATTAAAATTCAATATCGACGATTTTATCTCATAAAAAGGTTACGATAAAATCTGCACAATACAAACACGCTTTTATTTATTGCTCTCGATATTGTATAATTCAAGCGAAATGTTTTTTTATTTCCGGGCGTATCACGCAGTTGATACCGACCGGATGCAGGTACCCTTCCTATTGAATTAATAAAATACAACAGGTGTGGCAGGATATCGACCATAATCAGAACCGGACTATCGCCGGTTTGACTATAATGCAGTTATGTAAAGTTACACCATTATAGCATAGATGCTACATGATTTATGATATCGAATGTCTTCGGAGTCCATTGATCTCGAATCGAATTAAATACATTATGACCGAAATAGACCGAAATCGATAGAACCACAATACACACTCCCTACCTAGCTAGCCTTGGCGACGATTTGTTAATACAATTTTCGTTGGGGAAACAAAATTTTTTTAAGGACAACCTACTTGCGAAGGGTAACCCTATATCTGCTAGGTCGAGTAGGAAGTGGAAATGACAATAAACTGATGTTTTAAATGCGCATAACTTTTAATTCTTGAGGAACAACCTTCTCCGCCACCAATTCCAATATTTTGATGATCTACAGTGAAAAAGCCTCCATAAATAGAAGTTTTTACTATGCCAAGCTGGTCCGCATAGAAGGTTGATGCCTTTGACTGTTTTGTATGCCTTTTCTGGTATCAAACTCAACAGTTCTTGCAAACATCTTCTACAAAAATACTTTCAGAAAATGTTGCCAATGTCTGATAGACTTACAAGGAAAGTACCCGAGGTGTACCCCACCGATTTTTTTTCATTTTGTGATATGTTATAGTACATAAAAAAATATTGGACACGGATTTTTTTTTAGATGCTAACTCGGCGATTTAATTGGTGAAACCACCCCTTAAATTTAACCCCAAAAAACAGTTTTTCTTTAATAACTCAAGAATTAATTAGTATTTTTTGATGAAACAAACGTTCTGTTATTTCTCATAGAAGAGCGCTCCTAAAAACATATTAGTTATGTTAAAAAGTTGCAACCCCTAATTTTTATGGAGGTGAGTTTCATTTTTTTCCTTATATATCAACTTTTGAACAACTGAATTTTATCAAATTTAACAATTTTATTAAGAAAACTAAAAAATAAAATTGACCTGTCTCGGGGTTTTGCAAAAAAATCCTTGAAAGGGGTGATTTACCCCTTGAGTTAATTTTTTTCTGTACGGTGATATGGAAAGTAAAACACAACATAAGTTTTTACTTTTATTTCTTTAATGATTATTTTGACATATGTTTTACATTAACAGTGAAATAACGTAACACCCCTGTTTTTATGACGCTTGGAGACCCGATGGATTTGATCATTATTAGATTGCGAATCAAAACATTCATTTTTTCAACTTTAACTTATTTTAAGTTAATATTTCATCAAAACAATGTATCAACAATTTTTTTAGATGCTAAATTTGTGATTTAGGTGGTGAACTCCCCACCCCTAAAGATAACCCCCAAAAACAGATTTTCTTTAATATCTCAAGAATAAATTGGGAATTTTTCGCTAAAACCATTGTTACGTTATTTCCGATAAGAATGTGCATCTAAAAATAAATCAGTTATGCCAAAGTGTTGCAACCCCTAATTTGTATATACAATCTAAAAAAAAATACGTGTCCAATATTTTTTTATGTACTCTAACATATCACAAAATGAAAAAAATCGGTGGGGTACACCTCGGGTACTTTCTTTGTTAGTCAAAGTTGTATTATCAATTAGACGAATCACTCTTCTTTGGATGGAATCCAGAAGAACTAATCTGTTTATGGGGCTAAGTCCTAGACACTAGAACAGCATTCCAGCGTTGGTCCTGTTTGGCTTTTTTAGATCAGCTAATGGAAGAGTGATTATCTAGCTCGAAAAAAGTCCAGCTTTTGAAAGGGGATTTTGCTGGTGGTAATTCCAATAGAAATTTAGGTTAACATTTACTCTGAAGTTAGTTAGATCTATAGGGAAGATGTTAACGTGGATGAAGATGTTTACTGCATTATTTCGTGACAGGTCTTCTTTGCTGGGAATAATGACAAGAGTTATTATGTTTTTGCAAACATCTTTTACAAAAATACTTAGCAGAAAAGGGACACGTTACCAATGTCTGGATACACTTAGTCAAGGTCCTGTTATCAATTAGACGAATTACTCTTCTTTGGATGGAATCTAGACAAACTCATCTGTTTATGGGACCAAGTCCTAGACACGAGAACAGCATTCCAGCGTTGGTCTTGCTTGGATTTTTTAGAGCAGCTAATGGGAGAGTGATTATCTTGCTTGAAAAAAGTCCAGCTTTTGAAAGGAGGTTTTGCTGGTGGTAATAAAACTTAGGTTAACATTTACTCTGAAGTTACTTAGATCTCATAGGGAACATGTTAACGTGGATGAGGATGTTTGCTGCATTATTCCGTGACAAGTCTTCTTTGGTGGGAATAATGACAAGAGTTATTGTGTTTTTGCAAACATCTTCTACAAAATTACTTAGCAGAAGAGGGATAAGTTACCAATGTCTGGATAGATTTAGTCAGGGTTTTGTTATCAATTAGACGAATTACTCTTCTTTGGATGGAATCTAGAAGAACTTATCTGTTTATGGAGTTAAGTCCTAGACAAGAGAACAGCATTGATTGGATTTTTTGGAGTAGCTAATGGGGGAGTGATTATCTGGCTCGAAAAAAGTCCAGATTTTGAGAGGGCGTTTTGCTACTGGTAATTTCAATAAAAATTTAGGTTAACATTTATTCTGAAATTAGTTAGATTTCATAGAGAAGATGTTAACGTGGATGAGGATGTTTGCTGCATTATTCCGTGACAGGTCTTCTTTGCTGGGAATAGAGTTATTATGTTTTTGCAAACATCTTCTACAAAAATACTTAGCAGAAAAGGGATAAGTTACCAATGTGTAGATAGACTTAGTCAAGGTTTTATTATCAATTAGACGAATTACTCTTCTGTGGATGGAATCTAGAAAAACTTATCTGTTTATGGGGCTAAGTCCTACACACGAGGACAGCATTCCAGCGTTGATCTTGCTTGGATTTTTTAGAGTAGCTAATGGAAGAGTGATTATCTAGCTCGAAAAAAGTCCAGCTTTTGAAAGTGGGTTTTGCTGGTGGTAATTTCAATAAAAATTTAGGCTAACATTTACTCTGAAATTAGTTAGATCTCATAGGAAGATGTTAACATAGTTGAGGATGTTTGTTGCATTCTTCAGTAACAAGTCTTCTTTGCTGGGAATAATGACAAGAGTTATTATCATTACACCAGTCCAACTATGCTAGTAAATTAGGTAAAATAAGGGGAGGAACATTTTGTTAAACTGCTCTTAAGCTTGGTTGTGATCAAGAATCAAAATCTTAAGCTAAGTGGATAGAATTATCAATGCATACGCAGCATCAGCATCATACATTTCCTCGAAAAAAAAAAAAAAATGATACACTTAACGTAGCTATAACTCAATGAAACATTTTAAAATGTACGTGCTATGCATGTAAAAGAGACACCTGATTAAGCCCCACAAAATGTCTGAATAGTTTTAAATGACTTGTCCATTATCAAAGACAATATGCAGCAAAATTTCTCTTCTCGGCCATTTTTCAGTGGTGGTATCCTAGCGGTCAATTTTGGGCTTGGTTGTTTTTTTTGGTCTTCTTTAAAAGAGAATCTCAAAACTACCCATTTTGACAGGTCTTACTGTAGATATACCGGTTTTGATAGTAGACTGGTCGTTTGAATATTATCAGAAATTTCAATGTCAAAATCACACTTCCCAGTCTAAAGTCCCAATTTCTAAAAAAATCAAAATTTCGACGTATTCAAAAATTGAAATAAAAATCTTGTTCTTTGAAACCAAGAAAGATTAAAAAAATACAACCAAGGTTGCTCTAACGCGTTTCGCCAGCCAAGCTACCATCTTCAGCGAGAAAGAGCAACCTCTGTTGTGTTTTTTAATCTTTTTTGATTTCAGGGAACAAGATTTGTATTTCAATTATTGAAGATAACCAAGGACCTATCTGTTCTAACAAAATTCGACGTATTCGTCATTTTTTCTTCTTCGAAATTTAGCCCTTTCTCAAGTTGGACTTTTATTACTGTTCTATTGATGTCTATTGCTGAAAATTTGGATTTATTCTCAGAATTCGTCTTTCTTCGTCTCGAACTTTCCCCAAATTTGATGTTCTCTGGGGAATTTTTCGTTTTTTTTTTAAATTTGGTAATCAAAATTGCGAGGTTTTTCCAAATTAGTATATTTTTTTTGCTAAGATTCTGATCTAATAAAAAATTCGTATTTTATTTGGAACTTGGGCTATTTCTAAAATTCGATATTTTTATTTTCTAAATTTGACTTCCCATTGAAAATTTGGACTTTTGTTTCAAAATTGGATAATATTTGTTTTTGGGAACTTTGAATTTTTATTTAAAGTTCTTTCTTTTTAGAAAAGAATATTTTCCCACAATTTATTTACTTTTTTAAAATAGGTCAAAGTTCTAATAAAAAAAACTGAAAACTTGGTGAATTTTTTTTTGGAAACGTAGAGAAATGATATTCTTTGGGATTATTTTAGTGAAATCTTAGGAGTGTGTCAAACTTCATACAAAAATGTAAATATAGTGTCTCCTATTTTAAAATTCGTTATTTTCTACAGACTTTAACCCTTGACTTTTTCTAAAAATTCGTTTTTATTTACAAAGTTATGGCAGAATGTTAATAGAAGTAACAATTTTAAGTACAGTTTTTTTTTAAATTTCGAGTTTTCAAAATTTCAAAAAACTTGGGTACACCCATGCAGTCGGGCAGAACACCCCTAATTTTTTTGTAAATAGTGTTATTAAGAGAGTTATTAAGAAAAATAATAACTTCAAAACCTTGTCCCTTGTTTTTTATCAATGTTTAGGTGAAGATGAGATGGGTTTTTATTTTGAAATAGAGTCGCATAGGCTGTACACCCCTCAGCACTGCGACCCATTAGGATCTTTTGTGTGGACTCTAATTTTAATGATTGTCCAAGATGTTTAGACTCTTTACATAGTCTATTATCCTTTTAGGAACTGTTTTGCTTATTTCTTGGGGTGTAGGGTCACCTTTTCAAGAAATTCGAACCTTTTACAGAATTGAGCCATGTATTCGCATATTAGGTGTTCCACTGTTTCTGTTGCTACGTTGCAAAATCTGCAGTTTTCATTATCCACCTTCCCCATCGTCTTACGGTGATACTAGGAAGTGTCCTGTGAAAAGTCCCGTTATTATTCTTAAGTCGTTCTTGTTCAGTTTGATAAGCTGCTCAGACTTCTTTTTTGAGATAATGATAAACTTTTTGACTGCCTTCGGCCTGGAGTTTTCCTCTAGTATGACAGTCTTTGGTTTGTCTCCCAAATATCTGTTTTATTTTTTACATGGCTTTTTGTAAAACCACAGTATAGTTCTGGGGGGAAGAGTGGTGTAATTCAGGTCTCTTTTGCCAGTCTATCTACCTCTTTGTTCCCTTCTAAGCTTTGATTCCCTGGAACCCACGTGACTTTGTTAAGTTGGGTCAGATCGTTATAATTTTCATGAGCTCCCATTTCATGAAATATCGTGGGTCGATTAGAATTAGTTTATATTCCATTTCAGGTGCTTTTCCGTTTCCGATAAATTTATTCCAAAAACTTCAAAATTTAATCACTGGTTCTAATGCAAAAAGACTGTCTTCCTTACTTTTTATACAGCAGATTGAACTAATTTCCTTGAGTTTTGCTTTTATCTTAATTTAATTCTACGAGGCGAGGAAATTTAATCTTTAAATGGAAATGGCGCGAATAGTATTAAAAAAAGTTTTCACACCTTTCCTTCGGCCCAATTAAGTTGTTTTTACAACAGACGTGTCAAAAATCAATATTTAAAACATACGAAGCATGTTTGCGTATGTTTTTAACCGTGAACCGATATATGTACACATCCTAGAAAGTAAACGGAAACGGAATAATCTTAAAACTATTAAACAAGGCGGTAGGTTTCACCCCTATGTAATTAACATGGGTAGAAGTAGGTAGAAGCGAGGGGACGAGACAGTTGTAATCGTAGACGAGAACCACGAGGCATGTGCCTTCTTCCTAGAACAGCTGTCACCAAAATGGCCAGGTGGAAAGACAGGTTGTTGCCACGATGAGTTACAACATATGCCATCCGGTTAAATAAACTCAACCCGAAAAATTCCCAATATCAAAAATTAATCGGGGATACTAAGTCAGCAGAGGAACTGATGTTGTTTAATGCCATGTGATAGAGTTAACGGTTCCTTCAGTCATTAAGTCTTCGGACGTGTTCAAATTGTCAACTACTGATCGTTATTCAATTGATGCAGTCGCGTATTTATGGAGGTTTTATAATAATAAACAATTTATAAAACTAGTCGTTCACTCGTTCGTTTGTGTGTTGTAAAACTTTGGATGATGAGCTAAAGAAGATTTATTAGGATGTTTGATGCCCAACGATTCTCCAGTCATAGGAAACGCGTGAAATATCGTAATCCTAATATATAAACGGGAAAGTGTAATTGGCTGTCTGTTTGTCCGGGTTTCACTACTCAACTTTGACGAAAATTGGCATAGACTAGTACAGTTGCTCTAAAAATTATTTGAACAGTCTTAAAATCAACTTAACTTTGAGAAATAAACAAAACAGTGGCCTTAAATAAAAATAATTTTATTATAAATAAAAACAATGGAACTACTGATATTAAAAAACGATTCAATATTGAAAAAAAACATTATTACTAAGATATGAATCACGCATGTATAAAATATCGTCAAAATTGGTTCACAAAATTATTTGAACACTTAATTAAAATAGTAAAGATATCCAAGCAACCAGAATAATTAATACCAAGTATGCATTTCTTTACTTCTTATAACATGCAGCAAGTGATCTTACATTGATTCAACCAATTTTCCTGTATAACCTGCGGAAATCGTCTACCATTCTTGCTGTAGAACTCGTTTAAGCCGAACTTTATTCTGTATGTTATGTTTACGAAGTCGTTTTTCTAATTCAGCCCATAAATTCTCAATTGGATTGAGATCCGGTGATTGAGGAGGTGCTTTTATCTGCTGGGGAACGTGATACAATAACCAAAGTTTTATAAGTTCAGCAGTATGTTTGAAGTCGTTATCTTGATACAAACTCTAAACTAATGGCATATTTAATTTATTTGCGGAAACTTAGAGATTTTTTTCTAATATTTGTTGATATTGATATTTATCAAGAATGGAGTCGATAAATACTAGATTTCCAACGCCATTGCTCCCCATGCAACTCCAAACATCACCGAATCTCTACCCTTTTCGACTGTTGGAACGAGATTCGATGTTTCTAATTCTTTTCTGCATTGTCTCCATACATAAACACATCCTTCTGAATGAGAAACCGTAAATTTGCTTTCATCGCAGAAGGTAGTAGTATTCCAAACTTCTTCAGATTTATTGACATGCTCTTTTGCAAATATGAGTCTTACGTTTGTTTACATGAGAGATATAAGGCGTGGGATTGTTACCCCTTGGATTGTTACCCCTTGGATTGTTACCCCTTGGATTGTTACCCCGTGGGATTGTTACCCCGTGGGATTGTTACCCCGGAAAACTCTCCCAGATACTTTCAGACTATATCCGGAAAGATTAAACCGCAGTTCTCCATTTTCTATAGGGAGCAACTTTGTTACTCAATATATTAGTCGAAAATTCACTCTACAGCAAATATATACATGACCGTGTCAACGAATTTGAACACAATACCATTCTGCAATCTATACGAACTCTTTGCAGCTGCGTATAGCAAGTGAAATTAGTTTTATCACGTTTATCCAGAATAATTTTATAACTGAGAAATTATTTTTGATCGATATCTAAATTCCACCAGTCTATTATATCTTTAGCAAAACTGGAGACCAAACATTTAAACAAAACAGCTTATAAATTCATGATTATATAAGTTCCTCTGTGTTCAGTTTCCTTCTTAAATCATACAAACAGAATTTGCGGTAAAGCAGAGGTCCCTAAACTTAACCCAAGCCCGTAACTAGGGGGTTACCCCCCCGAAATTTTTTGGCTTCACACTAGATAGAACTGAATTTTCCAGATGTGCAACCTTTTTAAAAACCATTTTTAATGGATCATTTTGTTTTCGTACTGAAATGTAAGGATGTTTTTTTTTTAAATTTGGCGCCATTTCTTTTTATTAGACACCGGATTTTAAGTACAATCAAGCAAGGTAAAAAGGCGAGCAAAATGTTAAACTAGCCAAAAACGAAAAGCTAAAGAAGGCACCAAAAAGGTAAAATACTCTTTAAAAAAGGCATCAACAGACCAAAACCCACAGTTAACAAAAAAACATTTAATATCTCAGTTGAAATTTAAAAAAATAATAGATTTTAGGTTATACTCAGGATATTCAGAAGGAGTAAAACATTTTCAAATGAAGAAGTTTTAATAAAAAAAAGTGTCGAATTTTTTTTTGGAAACGTAGAGAAATGATGTTCTTTGGGAATATTTTAGTGAAATTTTACGAGTCTGTCAAACTTTATACAAAAATATAAACATTTTGTCTCTTATTTTAAAGTTTGTTATTTTTTACAGATCTTAACCCTTTACTTTTTTAAAAAAAATCGTTTATTTTTTCAAAATTATGATGTCAGAATGTTGATAAAAGAAGTAACAGTTTTTCAAATTTCGAGTTTTTCAAAATTTGAAAAAACTTGGCTACACCCAAGCAGCCAGGCAGAACACCCCTAATTTTTTGTAAATAGGGTTATTAAGAGAGTTATTAAGAAAAATAATAACTTCAAAACCTTATCCCTTGTTTTTTATCAATGTTTAGGTGAAGATAAATTTGGCGCCATTTCTTTTTATTAGAGACCGGATTTTAAGCACAATCAAGCAAGGCAAAAAGATGAGCAAAATGTTAAACTAGCCAAAAACGAAAAGCTAAAGAAGGCACCAAAAAGGTAAAATACTCTTAAAAAAAGGCATCAACAGGCCAAAACCCACAATTAACAAAAAAAGTCATTTAATATCTCAGTCGAAAATTAAAAAAGTAATAGATTTTAGGTTATACTCAGGATATTCAGAAAGAGTATAACATTTTCAAACGAAGAAGTTCTTAAAATTTCGAGTTCATTCTCGAACTTTCGCCCTAAATCTTAAAATTTTCACCTTAAACTCATTCGAATTGTTTCCAGAATTTTGACATTTAAATCTGAGATTTCGTTTCTAGAAGAGTTTAAACTTTTCTTGAAATTTCTTTTTTTTAAATTGAAATTTCAATCTTACGTTTTGAATTTTATTAAAATAATGTTGAATTTGCAAGTTTTTCAAGCTTTACCTCTCTATTTTGAAGAAAAATTCAAATTTTGAGAAGAAGCGATTTTTCGAGATTTAACACCAAATTTTGAGAAAAGCTTGGATTTTTTAATAATAGTTGGAATCTAAAAATTTATTTTTTAAATTCGGTTTTTGAATAAAATTTTGAATGTTAGGTCCTTTACTAAAAAATCAAAATATCTTATAAGCCATTATTTTGAAAAGACATTTTTGAATAAGTTATTTTTATGAATTTCTTCTTTAATTTTTCTAACGTGGCGATTGAATTTTAGAAAAAATGTCTAAAATGTCGATTCTTTTATAAATTTCGAGTTTTACACTAAACTTGAGCATTTTTAAGTTGGAAAATTCAGGATTTTTTAATAACTTTAATTCATCAGCTTAATTCAAAATTTTTAACTTTTTCAATAATTTTACCTCCATAATAAAAAATTTCGAAATTTTTTGTTATGAAGTTGATTTGTTTATATTTCGATTACGATTTGGAAAGTTCGACTTTTTTCTCCAAAATTCGAATTTCAAGTGAAAACTTTCAAAAAACTATTGAAATTTCTATCTTAGTTATCAAATTTCAACTTTAAGAATTTATTGTACTTTTAATCACGAGATTTCAACTTCAAGTTCATATATTTAGAAAAACTCGGTTTATAAAATGTTTACAACTTTTTACGACGAGTTTAAAAATGTCAAGATTAAAGTCGAAATTTTGAAAAAAAAAGCTTAATGACTTAAGTTTATTTTTCAAAATTTTTACATTAGCACTGGTTCAAAATTCAGACTTCTTCAAAATATTTTCACTTTTTTTCTAGACATTTAATTTATGAAAAATCCCCTGGCAATTTTGAGAAAACACTAACAGTTTTAGGAAATATCAAAGTTTATTTTTTGAATTTTGTTTCAAGACAAAATGTTTAGTGTTTTTAGTTTTGGTTAATAGATTTTATCTTTTGGAAATAAGAGATTTTTTTAGAAAATTTTAACTTCAAACCTTTTTTTTTTCAAAAATTATAGCTTCTTTTTTCTTCGAATTTAGAGAGTAATTCTAAATGTTAACTTATTTCTAAAATTTCGAATTTAAAAACTAAAAATTTCGACTTCGAACAGGTCACCTTAAGAATTAACATATTCTAATTTTGCTCGAAAATTCAAAATGTTTAAAAAGGTTAATATTTTCAAAAATGTTTAATAAGGAATTTTAATTATTTTTAAGTATAAACACGGTCATAATTAAACTTTTTCTAGAACGAGTTTGTCCACTTTAAATGTAGACTTTTCTAGAAATTTCGAATTAAAATTTCAAATTTAAAAAACTCAAGATTAAGTTGAAAATTTCAATATCTGACATTTTTCACAAAAATGTTGGCTAAATTTTTAGGTTTCTAGAAAGAATCGAAGTTTAAAAAAATATCTGTGGGTTTGAAGTAAATGCCAAGATTTCAAACTTTGAATTTTGAAAAAAAAAGTAAAAGTATTAACATACTTCGCATTTGGCAAAAAATCTAATTCAAATTGAAAATTTCTAAAAAAGGTCGAAATTTTGAGATTAAGGGTAAAATTTACAAAAAAACGATAAATAACTTTATAGCAAAAACTTTTTTTCGAAATTCGGAAGAATCAAATGCATTTCGACATTGCAAATTCAGATAGCAACAATAATTCCCAAAATTGCCTAAAATAAAAAACGTAGGAATTGAAGTTGTTGCCAGTTAGGAAAAGAGTTCGACGCTAAAAGGAAACTTGAACTTGAAAAAAAAAAACATTTTATCGTCGAGAGTTTAGAAAGAATATCCAAATTCTAAATGTTCGGGTGCAAACTTTAAATTTGAGATAACAGTTAAAATTATGAATTTAATCGAAATTTGAAAAAAATTTAAGAAAAAAGATTTGTCTCCAGCTGACTTCAAACTATGTCTTTAAATAGAGCACTTTCTATAGGCATTTTTCACACAAAGTGCAGGTTATAGAAGACAGTTCAAAGATAAAGTTTAGAAAAGGAATATCTTTCGAGCAATTTTATCATCTTACCCACACATCTGTTTTTATTTAGAAATTAAATTAAGATAAATAGGCAACGTTGTTGTTAAATTACTTTGTCAGAATGTTAGAAGAGTTACACCCTAGAAATGGTTTTAGTTTATTTTTTTATATTTTAGTATACTTGTATACAATAATAATATTAATAGTAAAGTAGTATTGGACCGTGGCTTCTTAGCTCTAACCTAAACGCAAACAGAGGCTAGGTAGCTTTAGCAGAAGGATCGCAGCCCCCCCCCCCCAAAAAAATCCTGGTTACGGGCCTGACTTAACCCTATGTGTTTCTTAAGCGTAGCTAGAACGGCAGGGTGCCCTTTGGGTTTAAACAGGTATTTAAATTCATTAACAAGGAAAGAAAAGTTCCTCGTTTAAAGAACGACAAGGTTTTGGTTCAAAACAATGCTTTAAGCACTTTAGCTGCTCTCTTTCGTCTCAAAATCAGAATCAACATCGTTGGTATATTTTATAAACAGCAGCATTCTAATTTGGCTTTTATTTGCTGTCGAGGTATTTGCAAAAATACAAAAGTAAAGACTTTTATTCCTTCAGCAATCCATTATTTATTCAGACGATTCCTGCTGGAGTTTAAAATAAAGCACTTATTATTACGCCTTATTCTTTTATGATTACTTTTTAAAATGCTACCGGGAATATCCCCAAGGAACACTTCTACTGGGTTAGGTTACTTGCTCTATTTTAGAATAAGGTTATATATTATGTAAACTGGGGTATTATTTTCATATTAGATATTCATGCTGGGGTTTGAGTTACGCGTTTCGAACGTAGTCGAACTTGTAACACAAGTTACCAAGTTTCTCTCCTGAAAGTTAACTTTATGCCATATTGTAATACAATAGGAGAAAATTTAGTTAGTTTTTTTCAAGCGAATTGCAAAATTGACTTTTCTGTTGTCGGTGTCGCCTTGTCGGCGTTCAGACTATATCTTGGCGAAATCGTTCCCACTTAAATTAAATTACATGATCGTTGGGTTGCAATAAACCTTAAAATATTCTCATTAGAACGTCGCTTAATTAGATTTTTTACATTTACCGTCTGCTTACATAATTAAGCCATAATTTTTATGAAACGAGAGCTATGGCACATTGAAAGCTCAACCTCATATAATTTAAATTATTTTTATGCAAGATTCTTCCTCTAATAGGAATTAATAATGTTATTTAATAATATGTTCCCAGAGCAATTACTAAGCAATGAAGGATAAATAAGTAACTGTAGAAAATTTAATTGGTGTACACAAGTAATGCGTGGTGTAGACACATTGTTAGATTTTATATTAATATACATGGCTACATGGGAAACCAAATTATATCCCCGCTTGCAAGCAAAATCAATATACGTGAATATCACCGCAAAAGAGTAAGGTTTAGGCGATTTTAATGAGGATAGTTCGACTATGATTTCTAAATGTTTAAAAAACTATTTTTAAGAGTGATATCGGCCTACATCCAAATGTCATAACAAGTGTGGAAAAAACCTCGCAATTTTAACAAAAGTGTTAAACTTAAACGAAAAATTCTAGAGAGAAAATCAAATTTGGAAAAAATTCCCAAGTTTGGGATAATTTCGAAGCGAAGAAAGACGAGCTCTGAGATTGAATCGAAATTTTCAGCAATAGTCGTCAATAGAATAGCAATAGAAATCAACATTGAGAAATGACCAAATTTCGAAGAAGATAAAATTAATAAACCTGTGCTAACTCCGAAAATATTCATCTAAATGAAATAATTTGAAAGACAAATTTGATCTGCATTGCATTCTTTGGCTCAATCAAGTTTTTCGTTTGAAAAAAATAATACTATTGTGGATGTGACTTTTGCCGTTTTATCTTTTAAATTAAAAGCTTTATTGTTAAAAAGTGTTTACAGATATACTATTCAATGTATTGTCCGCTGCTAGCGATCACTTTTTTCCATGTTTGCGGCAATTTTCGGATCCCATCTCGAAAAAAGGAAGGGGCTTTTTGACGCGATTCATGGTTGGATCCATTTTTCAACTTGTTCGTATAAAAGAAAATACAAATCCGCCAGGCCGTGCGACATCGAACGAAACAGGTGACAGTCAGCAGGAGCGATGTCTGGAGAGTACGGCGGGTGAGGTAGAATCTCTCTTTTCAGGGTTTCTAGATACTTTTTGACCACTTTCGCGACGTGTAGTCGAGCGTTATTAATCTGGAGGATGACCTTATCGTGAAAGATATAGAACCGAGAAAGGCTCGGTACTAAAACCTTTTTGCCTTCAATACTATTCTCAAACTCATCAATTTGGAACGCTAACGATCCCTAGCTAGTGTTTCTTCCGTTTGTCCCGAATTTTTATCAAGCAGTAGTTTTAATTCGTCGTCTTTAAACTTTTTTCTTTTCCTTCGCCATGCTTGTCGTCGATATTGAATGATCACTTTTGAAACGTTGGAAACACTCATGAAACGTTTTTTCACTTGGGGCAGCCTCGCCGCAACCATTTGAGAGCCTTTGATGGGCCTAAGCTGCAGTTTTTTTCAAATGAAAGCTAAAGATCAAAACTTTTCGCAAATAACGAGAATTTGACACGAAAACAGACATTTCTATTCGAAAATAATCAAAAAAGGCAACTTTCACTGATTCGGCGATGTTGATAAGATAACAAATGTCTAGCTTCACTTAGGGACATATTCAATTTACGTATTGCGGCTAGCCCTAACTGATACTGCCATCTATCGCAAAACGGTGGAAGCAAAGTTGTACCCCCAATATATGGATCAAAAATCCTTGGATTCTAAGCACCTATTTTTCCATAAAATATTTTTTTTCTTAGTAACTATTACGAAATCGATAAAACCTTAAGTTTAACTTTTATTTTTTTTTTATTTACTAGTTTTGTTAACATTTAAATTTTATCTTAGACACCTAGGAGACCAGGGAGGGAAGGTAATTTATTGTGCATTTTGAGTTGTATTTTCAAGACCATTGAACTAAAAATTATAAACAAAAATATTTTAGGATCCGTAGAGGTAGCTCTTTCAAATGATACCTTATACGATAAATTAACTAAAACCTGATTTTTCGGTGACCAAATTAAGGATCCATTTTATTTTAAAATATTTTTTTTCCTAATTGGTGGCAAGCGGTATTTGTGCGAGTCATCGAGAACTAACGTCCCGGAAAGGCTGACCTAAGTACTGGCAGAATCCCAATTCAGACTAACGTTGTGAACATTTCAAATTTCTACGTTACATAGTTTTCGAGAAAAACCTCTTTGTGACTGAGAGACGAACGGACGGACACGAAAGTGAGCTTATTAGGGTTCCGCTTTTTCCTTTTAGGTACGGGACCTTAAAAACAAATTTTGAAGAAAAATCGAAAATTTTCAAAAACAAAAATGATAGAATTTTGAAATAAAGGTCCAAGTTTCCAATGGTAAATTAAATTTTGAAAAGAAGTCGAAATTTTGAAATAGTGAAGGTTACGAAAAAGTTACGAATTTCAAAAATTACATTAAATTGTTATAAAGCACAACTTTGGAAAAAATCTTGCAATTTAGGTAAAAATGTGAAACTTAGAAAAAAAGAGAAATTCTCGAGAGAAAATGAAATTTGGATAAAATTCCTAATTTGGGAATAAATTCTAAACGAAAAAAAAACAGTTTTGAAAATAAGCGGAAATTTCCAGCAATAGGCGTCAATAGCACAGCAATAAAGGTCAAATTGAGAAATGGTTAAATTTCGAAGAAGAAAAAATAAGGAATACGAACAAAAATTGAAATTTGAAGCAAAATTAGGTGAGGAGCGATACTTCTAGGGAAAAAACCAAATTGAACCTAAGGAATCACACAAGTATGAAATATATGCTCTAAAAAAATATATATTAAAAATAACGTGTTTCTCGAAGAATGTCAAATTTTCGGAAAAAATAGAATTTTGGAAACCAAAATTCCGTAAAAAGGATGAATTTTATAACTCTAAATTTTGAATTTTTAAAAAAAATTACGACACTAACCTTGAAAGTATGACTGTAAGATTGAAATTTTTGTTACAAACGACCAGTCTATTAACAAAAACAGTCTACCTATAGCAAGACTTGCCAACAGGGGTCATTTTGAGATACTCCTCTTGAGAAGGCTAAAAAATACAGACCAAGCCCAAAATTGACCGTTGAGAGGGGCGACCACCATCGATAGAAAGCCAGAAGCAGAAGTTTGCTGTATATTGTGTTTAATAATGAACTGGCGTGAGTTTAGGATTGAAATTTTTGATACAAAGCAGTCTATTATCAAAAACAGTATACCCACAGCAAGACTTGTGAACAGGGATCATTTTAAGATTCTCCTTTCGAGAAGGTCTATCAATCTGATGACTTTTTCAAAAAAAACTATGCTGGTAATACTGTGTATATGTCGCAGTCTTCTGGTGAAATCAGTAGTTTCCTAAAGGGTCTAGGCATTTCATGAAATGATGCAACATATTAAAATGAATAAGCGTTAACGCCAAAATGTTAGACATTTCAGACGTTTCATGAAATGTTAGCCTATTTATGCCACTTGATGAAAACATGAAAAATTACGCTGACTGGCTATTGTCCTTTTCATGTAATGTTCAAAATTCATTTTGCATTTGATATAATAACATTTTTTTATGTTCAATTCACTCGCAAAGGATAATCCTATGATGCCTTCAAAGCACCGCCAGTAGAATGCATAAAAAAGGATAAATGGCGATTAACCACCCTCTTAAACAAGGATAGGTTTTAATTTTTGGGGAAAATTCCGTTCGCTAACGAGTTTCATAAGTTGAAAATTCTCTAGAAAAGAGTCGCCCTAGACAGAAGTCCTCACTGTGTCAAGCTGGACCGCACAGGAATTTGATGTCTCCGACTGTCTAGTACGCCTCAAGAATCTTGCCCTTGGAGGGATCAATCCTATTAGTTCCTGCGAACATCTTCCATGATAGTATTTGTAGAAAAGAGACAAATCATCAACCATACGCCTGTGCTCTAGTGTTTCGAGAGAATCGGTCAGACTCTCGTCATCAATTAGGCGAATCGCTCTTCTTTGAATTGAATCCAAGTGAGTCTTGTATGCCTTAAAAATCTTGCCCTTTGGGAGCATCAATCCTATTAGTTCCTGTGAGCATCTCCCTTGAAATTACTTTCAACAAGTAATTTTATGGGAGATGCTCACAGAGAGAGAAAAATCACCAACCATCCTCCTGTGTTCTAGTATTTCCACAGAATTAGTCAAACTCTCGTCATCAATTAGGCAAATCGTTCTCCTTTAAATTAAATCCAAAAGAGCTAAAGTATGCTTTGGGGCTGAAATCCAAAGACGAGAACAGTATTGGCTAGTGTTGCTCTAACTTGAGCTTTGTATAGTGTTGATAGCTGATGAGATGTGAAGTACTTTGTAGCTCTAAAAAGAAAGCCCAGCTTCTGAGAGGCGGATTTGGCAATGGCGCGCACATGATCGTCCCAAGAGAAGTTAGTGCTAGCGTTCGCTCCTAGGATAGATAGATTAGATCCCATCGGAAGGATTTTACCGTCCATTAGTATGTTTGCTGCACTATCCCTTGATGTTTTCTTAGAGAAAACCGCGCTGAGTTTTTGAAGCGTTGAAGTCGACCAAATTGTTCTTACCCCATTCCAAAATAATCTCGAGATCCCGATTAATCGTCTGTATCTGCTGTTCCCTTAGTCGATCTGAAGCAGCGATAGATAATGGTTTGTCGGAGAAAAAAGATGACACAAGGCTACTAACATCTGCGTAGCTGTATATAAGATTGGAAGTTGAAGCTAAGAGATCGTTTATGTGTAACAGAAATAGAGTAGGAGACATGACAGACCCCTGAGGCACCCCTACATTAATCGCAAATGTCTCGGATGAGATGCCATCGACGACGACCTGAAGAGATCTCTTAGCGAGAAAACTGTATATCAAATGACAGAGTCCAGAAGGAAGACCATAGGATGTCAATTTGGGAAAAGACATCGGTGCCAGACCTTGTCGAAATCCTTTGAGATATTCAATGCCACAATCCTAGCCTCACCATGTTTTTCCATAGCTGAGTTACAAATATGAGTAACATATGTCAGTAGATCGCCAGTTGAGCGTTGTTGTCTAAAATCGTATTGCCTGTCCGAGATAAATCTATTCTCCTCCAGATATTTGAGAAGCTCGATGTTGATAACCTTTTTTATCACTTAAGATTAACGAGCAACAAAGATATAGGGCCATAGTTGTTAGCCAGATTCCCTTTTCCCTCTTTGGGGACAGGCTGCACCCTAGCAGATTTCCAGATGTTAGGGAATACACTTTTGTTGTAAGAGAGTGTCAACAATTTGCTTCGGACAGGAGTCAATTCTGGAGCGCACTGCTTAAGAACAATAGCAGGGAAATCATCAAGTCCAGAAGCTTTCGATGTGTCGAGCTCGAGGAGAATCTTCTTGGGTGTGCGTTGTCTGAAAACAACTTCAGGCATTGAAGTGCCAACCTTAGGAAGAATAGGAGGTTGTGCGTTATGAGAATCAAGGTTGGAATTTTCAGCAAATATTAAGGTTATGATCAATACCATAAAGAATAGCAAAGTCAATATCAAAAATAATTGAAACAAGCTGGAATTTAGTGAATCTCTGTCAACTTTGAGAATGTTCAATAAAAGACAATAGTCTACATTAAGAGTCAGCAATTTGCTTGCAGAATTACTAAATATTTTCTTAGCTGCTTCCCCATAGTTTCTGGAAATAGAACTCTTCTAACTGCCCATAAAAGAGTGTTTATCATCACTATTTTTAGGCCAGGTTTTTAACTCTAATAGAATCAGTCAGTTAGTGTAATTATAAAAGCTTTTCATGAAAAGGTAATTTTACGTCGATGTTTCATGAAACGTCTGAAGTTTCTGGTCTTTTGGAATAACACTTATTTGTTACAGTATAGGGCAGCGCTTCATGAAATGCCTAGACCCTCCATGAAACCGCCAATTACACCTGGAAACTGCGAAATACACTGATAAGATTGTTCACTTCACTTAAGGTTTAGATTCTTGCTTGTAATAAACCTTAAGTATACAGTTTACACAAACATTTCTATCGTTATTCTATCTAATTTATTAGGATGATTTGACTGGTTTAATCATAAATACTCTTGCCACACTTCTCAGGAAAGAAGACCTGTCAGGGGATAATGCAGCCAACATTTTTATCTATAATAGAGTCCTTTCTATGAGGTCTAATTCGTTCATCCTAGAAGTAAATGTTGGCACAATTTTTATTACAATTGCCAATGCCAAAACTGCTTCTCATAAGCTGGACTTTTTTTCGAGCCAGATAATACTTCACATCCTATTAGCTGCTGATCCTTTATAAAGACCAATCATTGGAATGCTGTTCTCATGTGTAGGGCCAAGCCCCAAAAAGGGATTATTACTTTTGGATTCCCTCCAAAGAACTTAATTGATAGATTTTGAATATTTATTCATTATCCTTCGCTGCTTCAGATCGACCAAGGGAACAGCAAAGTTGATTAATCAGGATCTGAAAATTCATTACGAAATGAGGTAAGAAAAATCTGGTCAACTTCAACGCTTCAAAAACTCAGGCAACGGTTTTCTCTAAGAAAACATCAATGGAGAATGTAACAAATATACTAATGGATGGTAAAATCCTCCCGATGGGATCTTATCTGTCTATCTTAGGAGTTAATGAGGGCACTAACTTTTCTTGGGACGATCATGTGCGTGCCATTGCTAAGTCCGCCTCTCAGAAGCTAGCCTTTCTTTTAAGAGCTAAAAATTACTTCACATCTCGTCTCATACTTACACCATAAAAGCTCAAGTTAGGCCAACATTAGAATACTGTTCTCATGTTTGGAGTTCAGTCCCAAAGCCCACTTTAGCTCTTTGGATTCAATTCAAAGAAGAGCCCTTCGCCTAATTGATGATGAGAGTTTGACCAATTCTCTCGAAGCAGAGATAAATAACCAGCTATCCACCTGTGGTCTAGCAGGTGCTCTAGCAGGCAACAGTTGGTGATTTATCTCTTTTCTACAAGTACTTTCGTAGAAAGAACAAGAACTAATAGGATTAATCCCCCCAAGGGCAAGATTTTTGAGGCATACAAGATAGTCGCAGGCAGCAAATTAATGTGCGGTCCAGCTTGACACAGTGAGGACTTTTGCCTACGGAGACTCTTTTTTCTATAGAACTTCCAAGCCATGGAACTCGTTACCGAACGGAATTTTTCTTAAAAATTACAACATATCCTTATTCAAGAAGGCGGTTCATCGTCATCTATCCTTGTTTCCCCGTCCTACTCGCAGTGCTTTGAATGCATATTGGGATGGGGTTGATCTTAAAAAAAATAATACATACATTTTCAATTTTATAGCAGAAGTCGACTATTTACATTTTTTTTTCATTTTCCAACTTTTAAAATAATTTGAGAGTTTTATCTAAACATTATTGGTTTTAAACCTGAAATTTTAAAACTAGGGATTTTTTGTAACTTTTTTGATGTATTATATGTAAAATTTTTCATCAAAGTTCTAAAGCTTTTTAAACTCGAAATTCGAAAACGTTTTTTTTTAAATTTGAACATTTTGACTGAAAAAAAGTCTAGAAATAGGGTAGGCGATGAAGTGTTAATCAATGAAAAGACATATTTCTCTTGCATTTCAAAAGGAATAATTGCATTCGCTGGGGTATGGTAGCCCTAGCAAAGCAACCCTTCGAAGTAGTAGCAATTTTGTTTGGAAGATTGTGTTCCAAACTTAAAATTTAACATTTAATTGCCGGTCGTACAAAGTTTCGCACGTTTCATTGCTGCTTTAATTTTCACTCCATCTCTGTCGCAGATCGGCAATAGTATAAATAAATAATGAAATGCATAATTAACGCTAACTTGTTGTGCCATAGAGTTAAATTTGCCAGATATATGCAACCTCGATATTGTTTATTATTACAAAATATGATTACATTCAAGAAATGAAGTCAACCTATTCTTAGAACAGATCTAAACTTAGATAATCTTCGATCACGAAAATTACGGGAAATTTTTCGTTTAGTTTCTGATTTATGCTTTCTAGGACAGGTACAGCTGTGTCTCTTAACAGCGCAATTTGTTATCGTACCGCGGCAAATTCTAATAGCGATGGCGGCGATATTCTCGATTCGATTTCCACTTGATTAACTTTGTTTATTATTTTTTATCGAAACCGTCTTTTATTGTTTTTTCGTGGCCATTTGTCAAGGAAAATTACTAACGAGGCGCGTTATAAATCCACAAAAAGGAGGAAGTAAAAGTAATATGGCCAAATAATTAGATACATAATTAAATGTTTCTAAAAGAAGAAAGTAGTTCGGTTCTGAACGCATGGCTTTTGTAATCTAATTTGTAATAAAATCTACTTGTCTAAGGACGCAATAACCACGAGAATAAGTGACCTTGCATTCTATGTATCTCAACCATTTTACTTGGAATGCATATTAGTTGTTTGTTAAAAATTTGGTGCATTACATTCTGCTGTTTTAAAATGAAAAATGGTGTTCTTGAACGGGTGTTGTACTCTTTAGTAAGGATAATTACTTCCACCTATTACCCAACTGCACGAATAAATATGTTTTTATAAATGCTAGCCCGCTACTCTCGCAATGAACCAACTTGGGCCCGGTACGACAAAACGGCAACAAATCATTTATGACTATCACTTTAAATAAAATGCAGTTTCCATCAAACGGCTCATATTGGGGCATTTGTAAAATAGATGTTTAGTTCAGGTTTTAATGTTTAATAAACGAATGCATCGATTTTTTGTCCCAAATTATAGATTTGCATGTCGGAAAACATTTATTGCAATTAGGCTGCGATATAAAGAAAGATAGACATAATGATACCTACAGGTTTTATCGATTAAAAAAGCTTGAACTACAAATCTTTTTTGGCATTTTTTTCTTACAACAACATAAAACAAAAAATACTTTTAAAACCAATTACTTCAAAGAAATACACTCGCGACACCAATGATCATGGACAGCAGTTAGATGAGGAAGTTACATATCCTAATGACGTAATAGTCCCCTAAGAAAATTCGAACATTATTAAAATTTTATGCAAAGAACTCGACACTTATAAGAAAAAGTCTATATTAATAAAATTGAAGTCTCTAAATGTCTGTCTGTCTGTCCTCTATCGATTGATTTATTGTCCGGGCTAATCTCGAAAAACGTTAAAACGATTTTAACCCTTTCGCGACGTGCTATTTTCCTATTTTTAAGTATGCCCATATGGTCTTCGTCGTTGTAGCATACATTTACCGGAAAAGTACAATAATCGGCGTCTCTACAAGAATATTGTATTAAATTAAAAATATAATTTGGATAAATACAGTCTTCGACTATTTGTCACATTTTTTTAACATGGGAATATACGGTCTTCGGCGCGAAAGGGTTGATGAAAGTTTTACCAAAATATAGGATATTTTTAGGGCTACCTTTTAGGTTATTTTTGTTCCAGCAAATCTCAACTTTTCACATCTAAAGAATCAACTCTTATAACAATTTAAATTGACGTTATAACACCGAAGGTATTAAAGAGAAACCAATCCGGAATATTTATGGCTGGTGTACTTAATATAGTGCGCCACCTATGCGATTCTAACGACCACTAGTCGAGGACGACGGGCATGGGGTTTATTTTCAACTTTAGTTCGCTCTCCCAAAAATTTTTGTGCCATTCATACACTTGAGTATTCTTTAAACAACAACAAATTGTGCTTCTAGTCTACGAAGAATTTCGGCGGCAAGTTATTTAATAATAATATGCTGCGCAACGTGCGGATGAACCTCTTGTTCACTCATTGTATTTACAACTGACGAACGGAGAGAACGAAATTCGCTTGAGCGCAGGAAGTCCCCACTTATGCTAACGAAGTGAGAGCTCTCATAATAAACAGTTATGAGCACAGCTGTCCAGTAAAACAAAGTGTTACAAATAAATCAACACTCTGGTGGAACAGGACGCTCAGCAAATTAAGAGCTGAAACCAGAAAACTGTTCAATAAGGCCAAACTCACCAATAACCGGAGCGAATACCAAAAAGCCTTAACAGAATACAACAAAGAGTTTAGAAGATCTAAAAGAAAATCATGGAGAAGCAATGCGACTCCAGAAAATCCTATCCAAAGATCACTCAAATGGAATAGGACTTCTCCAACACCAAGACGGAAGTTACACCAAGAACTGCCTGGAAAGTGTAAGGTTGTTTATGCGAACTTACTTTCCGGGATCTATAGAAATTGGAAATACCCACGACAGTGCTGCGTTTGCTAGGGGGCCATTTACAATCGAGTAAAAAGCTTGGTGGGGAAAATATTTACAAAGAATAAGGTAAAATAAGCGGTGAATTCCTTCGAGTCCTATAAATCACCAGGAGAAAATAAAATCTTCCCAGTCCTACTACAACACGGCATAATGGAACTTATAAATCCAATAGCTACAATTTTCAAAGCTAGTTGCACGTTAAGCTACATTCCAATAAGATGGAGAGACGTAAATGTGATCTATATACCAAAGGCAGGCAAACCACCATCTGCGCATCCTAAATCATATAATCCCATTAGTCTAACGTAATTTCTCCCTAAAACAATGGAGACAATTATGAACCAACACATTAGAAGCGAAGCACTGCCACAGAATCCGCTTCATGATAATCAATTTGCGTAGCAAGAAGGCAAATCAACTGTCAAAAAGATAGTGCACACTTAAACAAAGAAATAACTCTTTGTGGATTTATAGACATAGAGGGTGCTTTTGATAACACCTCATTTGAATCCATAAAAGCAGCAGCTATCAAAAAAGGTTTTGAGAAACCTACCATCGTCTCGGATTGTCTCCATGTTAGATGGTAGGAGGATCAAAGCAACCTTAGGCAGTGATTCAGTTACAGTGAGCCCAGCAAGGGGTTGTCCCCAAGGAGGTGTTCTATTTCCACTGCTGGGGTCCATCGTGGTTGATGACCTCCTAAATATGCTGCATTACTCGGGCGTTGAAGCAATAGGTTATGCAGATGATATTACTGTCATTATCAGGGGCAAAAACGATAAAATCCTGTCGGATTTCATGCAAAAAGGCCCTAAACACCATTAACAACTGGTGTTCAAACCAATGGTTAAGTGTAAATCCAAATAAAACAATTATAATTCCTTTCACGAAGAGAAGGAAGAAGCCAAATCTAGCAGCTCCCACTATGAATGGAGTTTCAACTCAACTTCTCAAGTGAGACTAAATATCTAGGAATAGTCTAAGATGAAAAGCTCACCTGGAATTCCTCATTGGACTAGAATAATCAAGCGAGCCACGACAGCATTCTGGACATGCCGCAAATTGTTTCAGCAAAACCTAGGGTCTGAAACCGAAAATGACCTATTGGTCATATAGGACTGATAATTACACCCCTGATCACATACGCTTCTTTAGTACGGTGGCCAAAAATAATGACAAAGACAGCACAAAACCAACTGAACATAGTTCAGAGGTATGCATTGTCTGGGCATAACAGGCGCAATGAACACCTGACCAACAGCAGCAATGGAGGGAATGCTAGGTCTAACTCCTTTCCACCTTTTAGTGAAGAGGGAAGCGATCAAAGGAGCCTCAAGATTACTGCAATTAATACAAATTAAAGAAGGAGACTTCGCTGGTCACATGGGAATCCTCAAGGAATGTAGCCCGGTGATTTTAGCAAAATCGGTTGATTTCATGCAACCCAGGTACGATGTTGATCATTCCTTTGAGGTGGACTTAGATAGCCACACTGACGCTCAATCAGTATCTGAAGAAAAACACAAATTATTCATCTGGTTTACATGGGATTTGAGTGGGAATTTATGGCCCTAACTATAGGTTTTTTAAAGCCTTGGAAAAAGACCCAACTGTCCTTTAAAATGAAATACATGCAATAGAATTCTGCGCCTACGAGTGTCTTCAAAGAAGCCTGAAAGGAACAAAGATCTACATTAAAATTCTGACAGCCAAGCGGCAATAAAGGCTCTCAGCAGCTGCCTTGTCAAATCCAAACTAGTTTGGGACTGTCAACAAACGTTAAAGCAACTGGCTAAACACAATAGGATCAGACTACTTAAGTGGGTGCCAGGGCACAAAGGAATACAAGGAAATGAAACTGCGGACCAACTCGCTAGAAAAGGATCTGAATCATCATTTCTTGGATCTGGACCGGTTTTTGGATTTTCTAAAAGTTAAATCAACAATGAGGTCAAAAAATGGGAAACTAAGTCAAGAATCTCCCACTGGAGATTATATCCAGGACCACGGCAGGGGAAAAGATTCATATCTGGAACGCTTGAAAAGACAAAGGTCTACTTAGAACTCAGCAAATCCGAATTGAGGATCCTAACCGGCCTCTTAACAGGACATTGTCCTATGAGATACCATCTCAAGAAAATGGGTCAGGCTGTAACAGACCTGTGTCGCTTTTGCGCAGAAGCTGCGGAGACTTTTTTAAAAAATTTAATTCACTCGCAAAGGGTAACCCCATTATGCTTCCAAAGCACTGCGAGTAAGATGCGAAAGCAAGGATACATGGCGATGAACCGCCTTCCTCAACAAGGATAGGTTGTAATTTTTGGGGAAAATTCCTTTCGGTAACAAGTTCCATAACTTGGAAGTTCTATAGAAAAAAGAGTCTCCGCAGACAGAACACCTCCCTATGTCAAGCTGGACCGCACAGGAATTTGTTGTCTCCGACTGTCTAGTACGCCTCAAGAATCTTGCCCTTGGGGGGATCAATCCTATTAGTTCCTGCGAGCATCTTCCATGCTAGTACTTGTAGAAAAGAGACAAGTCACCAACCATAGGCCTGTGCTCTAGTGTTTCGAGAGAATCGGTTAGACTCTCGTCATCAATTAGGCGAATCTCTCTTCTTTGAATTGAATCCAAGAGAGCTAAAGTGTGTTTTGGGGCTGAACTTCAAACATGAGAACAGTATTCTAGTGTTGGCCTAACTTGAGCTTTGTGTAGTGTTAATAGCTGATGAGATGTGGAGTACTTTTTCTCTAAAAAGAAAGCCTAGCTTCTGAGAGGCGGATTTGGCAATGGCGTGCACATGATCGTCCCAAGAGAAGTTAGTGCTCGCATTCGCTCCTAGGATAGATAGATTAGATTCCACCGGAAGGATTTTAGCGTCCATTAGTATGTTCGTTGCACTATCCCTTGATGTTTTCTTGGAAAAAACCGCGGCCTGAGTTTTTGAAGCATTGAAGTCGACCAAATTGTTCTTACCCCATCCCAGAATAATCTCGAAATCCCAATTAATCATCTGTATCTGATGTTCCCTTAGTCGATCTGAAGCAGCGATGGATAATGGTTTGTCGGAGAAAAAAGATGACACAAGGTTACTATCATCTGCGTAGCTGTATGTAGGATTGGAAGTTGAAGCTAAGAGATCGTTTATGTTTAACAGAAATAGAGTAGGATACAGAACAGACCCCTGAAGCACTCCTGCGTTAATCGCAAATGTCTAGGATGAGATGCCATTGATGACGACCTGAAGAGATCTGTCAGCGAGAAAATTGGATATCAAATGACACAGTCCAGGAGCAAGACCATAAGATGTTAATTTGGCGAGAATAGATCAGTGCCAGGCTCTGTCGAAAGCCTTTGAGATATCCAATGCCACAATCCTAGACTCACCATATTTTTCCACAGCTGAGTTACAGATATGAGTAACATATGCCAGCAAATCGCCAGTGGAACGTTGTTGTCTAAAACCGTATTGCCTGTCAGAGATGATTCTATTTTTCTCCAGATATCTGAGAATCTCGATGTTGCGCGATGCGCTTGCACGCAAAAGGCACGTCCAACTTGGATGGGCGTCCTTAGACCCCTCAGATGTGGAAAAACTCAATCCCAGGTCCATAATAAACTTCTGCAAGAGTTTGAACCTGGGAGCTACATAGATCAGGGTAGGCACAAAAGATCTCCTTAGATCAAGGTGCGGGGTGGACAAAGAGAAACACGAAACGACCCATATATGATCTGATCTAATCTAATTCGCACCTAACATGTCTAAGAGTATGCGCACACTCCTGATGGTCTTATGGCGACATGATAGAAATTACGGTTCATATTTGATTTACCCTCGTTCTTGTAGAAAAGAGATAAGTCAGCAACCATCTGCCTGTGCTTCGGTGTTTAGAGAAAATCCGTCAAATTGTCGTCATCAATTTAAATTGAATCCTAAAGAGCCAAAGTGTGCTCTGAGGCTGAACTCCAAACACGAGAATAGTCTTCTAATGTTGGACTAATAGGACTTGAGCCTTGTACAGAGTCAGCAGCTGATGAGATGTGAAGTACTTTTTAGTGCCAATAGGAAATTTTGTAAAATCTGAAACAAATTCTATGGCAACTACAGTACATTTCATTTCGGTATCGTATATTTTTGGTACATTGTATAGTTGCTCTCGCTTTAACCATCTCATATTGTTGAACATCAGCAGCGTTGGTGCTAACAGTTCATAAAAATGAAAAATTAGTGACAACAAGTGAAATGTCATCTTTGACACGCGAGTAGTAAATTCATCCTCATTTACGTATTTTTATATACAGATTTCTTGGGCAGTGAACACAAATCGGTTTCTATGAAATGAAAGGAAAAACTTTTCCCTAAATACACTTTTATCAAAAACGAAAGCGAATTGCATTTGTCTCATCCTTTTGCATTATTGTTGAGATGAGTCCAATCTACAACATTTATGAAAGGTATTAGTTAAGTTTGATTATATCCTAATAAAATTCATTTTTTTTAAATAAAAATTAAACTATTTGACCAATCATTTCCAAAATTAGTCAGATACAAACAAGAATCACATTGATCAAAAATTGCGATCTGTTGCATGTTGCATGCTGCACATAGACCAATTGGCGGAACTGCCTGTCGTTTTTCAATTACGAATTTTTGGAGTAATGTCAGTTTTACAAAGTTATGAATTGTTTCACTGATTAGAAAATGCTCTTATCTATCCAAAACGCCATATTATGTAAATAGTCCAATGCTAAAGAATGTCATAGAATATTTTAAAAAGAGAGGGAATATTAAAATGTCTAAAAGGGCGTAAAAAAAAGAATTATCTCTTCAGGCAAATAATTTTCAGATGAAAGCATTGCATAAAATTTCTTTTATATCATTCCTGGGGCTAAATTACCCTTCCTAATAAGAATAGCCCTCAATGGAATAAATAATTCAACAAAAAAAAATACTTGAGAGGTATGCAAATTTCTAATTCAAAAATAATCTGAATTTAAACACATTTACAGAAGTTTTCTGACAACTTACGCAAGAAACTTATCTTAATGACCATCGTAATTGAAATTGCACCGCGAAAGTAATCTTCTATTGTACTAAAGATTTCGTTTTTTAAGAGGATTGTGACATTGCCGGAACGTGACATGCAGCAAACAAACAACAAAGGACAAGTAGCGAAAACGAAACAAAAACACGACAAAAAGATTTAATGCCGACTCCACGTCAGAACTACATGGGAATGACTTCCACTGGTCTCCATCAACTGTCCTCTCGTTCTCTTCCGTTGTCGTTGTCTGTTTCTTTTGTATAACTTCGAAATTTGTTCCAGTTTTATAAGAAGCGAGATCATCGCCTCCGCGCGATGGAATGTAATAAAAATTATTGCAACAAACCCGTGGGAACATTCAGCGTCACGTTAAACCAAACACGTTTTTTGCTCATTTCTCGAAGTTTTTCTAAGTTTACTAGGAAGTTAATTACGTTAAAGATGGTAAAATATTCTATTGGATTAATTAAGCAAACTGTGCAGAAATGGGTTGGCGTTACCATCTGCAAATTATATCGTGCGGTAAACGCACTACATGCGGCACATTTATTGATTTAATTCACATTCATGTGTACGTATGTATTAAGTAATTATACAGTTTATAATTTTGTTGCATGCTTTGACGCTTACGAGAAAATCGATCTCGTGGTGGAAATCGTTTTCTACGTAGTACGTAGGTTTCTTTTTAAATAAAGAAAATTTTTAGGGACAATTTTTGATGAAAACATGTTATCTGTCGTTATTTTTGAAGTGAAAATTGTTTTTAGTGCGTGGACGGGGTAAACTTGGGGTTTCACGTCGTCATTCGCCAACTTTTGTTAGCAACATGGAGTATGTTTTACTATTAGCTTTGTTGCTAACGCCTATTAGCGTGATGTTCACGTGGAACCATCAAACCTATCAAAAATCGCCCAACATGCCTAAGAAGTTTTCGCTTCAATAAAAATGATGATAGAAGACATCAATTTTTTCATCAACATTTTTTCTTTGTTTCACGTTTGCTTGAAATACCTGGAGGAATTCCATAATCTTATTTTACATGCGTTACTAATTACCCTAATTCCGCTATCCAAAAATCATGTATTTTGATGAGCTGCCACTTAGACTAATTTGCGGATGAAAATATGCACAAACATATTTTTACTTGCACATAAATTATCATAGTGACTGCCTCCCTTAAATAATTTTGATCGCAATCCAAATAATTTACGTAGACGCCCACCGAAACTAATTTGTCTTATTTTTCGATTTAAAAGTAGAGTAATTATATCAAATGCTCGGGTATTATTAGACATTGCATTCGATTTGTCTGCGAGGATATCTAAGGTCAATATGAATAATTTGATGACGATGTCGGTTTTAAAAAAAAGGTTGAAATACGTCCCACATTACGCTAGAATGCACACAAAGAGGAATAAAATGATGATTTCAAAGACGTTTTTTTCCGTAAATGCAGCCTCCTTTGCTTAGCAAGCTCATTAATTTCAATTTAAATTGCAAAGCATATTTTTAATGTACTTTAATGGATGAAATTTAATGTCGTAGAATGTCATATAAAAGATATCTCGACTGAAGGATAATTTTAAGGACATTTTTACTGCATTTGTGGTCTATGAAATGGAATTTGAACTCGCACAGAATAGCGAATAACAGTAAATTATAAGGAGAGATTTTACTTAAAAGTAGCTTAAATATGGTAAAATAGTTACCATGATGAGTTCTTGCATCCACAGATTAAGGCATGAATCATTTTTTGCAGTGGTTAATTTGTAGTAAGACATAATTTGGATAACATATTCGTAACAAGTCATAATTAAATAATAATTATTAATAAGTTACCAAGTTTGGGGACAAATAATATCATAGAAAGATAACAAGGTGTATTACTTTTTGTTATACAAAAAACAAACTTAGTTCAATCAACGGGAACAAAATTTACCCCCGTAAATATGTTTAAATTATTGAACAATTTAAAAAAAGATAGTTACAGTTCAAATGTTTATTAAATGAGTCATAAAGAATTATTTCGAAAGGACTAAATGATCATTGAATCAGAAAATTTATTCGTACAAATCTTAGAAATTTTTAAAGAGCAGGAAACAAGCCCAAAACTAAGTGCAAGAAGAAGGTTCAAAAAAACCCGTCACAAAGGACGATTGGATATTTAAAATGCCTTCGACAGAGTCTGGCTCCAGTCTCTTCACCTCAACTAACTTATGGACTTCCATCCGCCCTCTGTTATTCAGTTTCTAAATGACGAACACCTTCAGGCCCATTTAATTTATTTGAGGGTGCCCCAGGAATCTGTTCTGTCTCCTACTATGTTTTTAGTACAGATAAACTCTTAGGTTCAAGTTTTAATTTGATGTAGGTTTGCAGGCAATAGCCCTATGTCATTCTTTTTCTCTGACAAATTATTATCTGATATTGCTTCAGATCGGCTAGGGCTACCGTGGCTCTTTCATGAGACAATTGTGGTTATTCCAGTTTTTGGATATTCAAGTTGAATTTAAAAAAAGAACTAAAATTCGAAAGCGCGAATTTTCAGAGAAGGAGGAAGTTGAAATCTCGTTCCCTGAAACCAAGAAAGATTTAAAAACACAACAAAGGTTGCTCTAACGCGTTTCGATAGCCAAGCTATCATCTTCAGAGAGATACTGTATATACAGTATATGATACAATATATGATGATAGCTTGACTATTATCTTTAAAGAGATACTGTATATACAGTATATGATACAGGATATGATGATAGCTTGACTATTGAAACGCGTTAGAGCAACCTTTGTTGTGTTTTTAATCTTTCTTGGTTTCAGGGGACAAGATTTTTATTTCAATTTATGAAGATAACCAAGGACCAATGCGTTCCACCAAAAACAAAGGAAGATGTTTCAAAAGAATTTACAATTACAAAATCATTAGATTTTTGGATTCCAGTCAGTCAAAATATAAAAGAATCATTAGATTTCGAGTAAAGTATTAAAATAGTTCGGGAAAAAAAACTGAAATTTCAAAATTAAATTCAAAATTATTTAAATTCTAAAACTTCTGATTTTAAAGACAGTTTTTCGAGAAGAGAGTCTAAATTTGAAGAGTAAAGTATGATTTTAAAAAATGGTCAATTTTGAGAAAGAAATAAAAATATAAATACATTTAAAAGAAATCTAATTCAAATTTAAAATTTTTTGAAAAAGCTCCTGAAACTTCGAGAAAAAAATTAACTAAAATCACGTATTTAAAGTGTAAATTTGAAAAAAATCAAAATATCTAGAAAATGTTGGAATGCAAAATTCAAAAATTTAGGAAAGAAGTTAAAGTTAAAATTTTCTGAAAACTAATTTTATTTCCGCAAATTACTGTTATCTGCTTAAGATTTTGGAAGGAGTTAAAACTCCCTTAGCATCTTCCTGGTGATATGCTAAAATAGAAATACAAATTCCTGGCTATTAAAAATTTGCTGATCCTCTGGAAGGAATTAGTATATATGGACGATTAATTGGGACGTTGAAATCGCTCCAGAATTGGAAAAGAAACATTCAAAACGTAGCACGCTGTTTTTTCTTTGAAAACGTTGTGATAATGCAACCAACATACTTATGACGTTAAAAATCTTCTCTGTTATGAGATTTAATCTATCTTGTGAGTGAACTTTTCTTGAGATTACCATCAGAAAATTCATTCGTCCAAATCTTGGAAATTTTTGAAGAGCAGGAAAGAAGCCTACAACTAAGTGCAAGAAGAAGGTTCAAAAAACCAGACACGAGAAACGATTTGATATTTAAAGTGTCTTCGACAGAGTCTGGCTCCAGTCTCTTCTCCTCAACTAACTTATGGACTTTCATCCGCCCTCTGTCATTCAATTTCTAAATGACGAACACCTTTAGGCCCATCTAATTCATTTGAGATTAATGCAGGGGTGCCCTAGGGATCTGTCCTGTCTCTTACCATGTTTTAAGTGCAGATGAACTCTTAGGTTCAAGTTCTAATCCGATATAGGTTTGTAGGCAATAGCCCTGTGTCATCCTTTTTCTCTGACAAATTATTATCTGACATTGCTTTAGATCGGCTAGGGCTACCGTGGCTCTTTCATGAGACAATTTTAGTTATTCTGGAGAATGAAGTTAAATTTTCAAAAAAAAAACTAAAATTCGAAAGCGCGAATTTTTAGAGAAGGAGGAAGTTAAAATCTCGTTCCCTGAAACTAAGAAAGATTTAAAAACACAACAAAGGTTGCTCTCACGCGTTTCGATAGCCAAGCTATCATCTTCAAAGAGATACTGTATATACAGTATATGATACAATATATGATGATAGCTTGACTATTATCTTCAAAGGGTATATACACGAACATCTTCAGGCCCATCTAATTCATTTGAAATTAATGTAGGGGTGCCCCAGGGATCTTTTCTGTCTCCTACTATGTTTTTAGTACAGACAAACTCTTAGGTTCAAGTTCTAATCCGATTTTTTTCTGACAAATTATTATCCGACATTGCTTCAGATCGGCTAGGGCTACCGTGGTTCTTTCATGAGACAATTGTAGTTAATCCAGTTTTTGGATACTCAAGTTGAATTAAAAAAAAAATTAAAATTCGAAAGCGCGAACTTAGAAAAAAGGAAGAAGTTGAAATCTCGTTCCCTGAAACCAAAAAAGATTTAAAAACACAACAAAGGTTTCTCCAACGCGTTGCGTTAGCCAAGCTATCATCTTCAGAGAGATACTGTATATACAGTATGTGATACAGGATATGATGATAACTTGGCTATCGAATCGCGTTAGAGCAACCTTTGTTGTGTTTTTAATCTTTTTTGGTTTCAAGGGACAAGATTTTTATTTCAATAAAACCAAGATAACCAAGGACCAGTCCGTTTCACCAAAAAAAAGAGGATGTTTCAAAAGAATTTACAATTACAAAATCATTACATTTTTGAGTTTCCAATCAAAATAAAAAATAATCAGGGGACAAGATTTTTAGTTCAATTTTTGAAGATAACCAAGGACCAGTCCTTTCCACCAAGAAAAAGGAGGATGCTTTAAAAGAATTTACAATTAAAAAATCATTATATTTTAGAGTTTCCAGTCAAAATAAAAAATAATCAGGGACAAGATTTTTATTTCAATTTTTGAAGATAACGGACCAGTCCGTTCCACCAAAAAAAAGAAGATGTTTAAAAAAATTTACAATTACAAAATCATTAGATGTTTGGGTTTCACGTCAAAATAAAAAATAATGATAAGTTTTCGAGAATAGCATTAAAATATTTCGGGAATAAAAAAGAAATTTTAAAATTAAATAACAATTTTTTTAATTCGTAAACGTTTGATTTTAAACACAGTTTTTCGAGGAGAGAGTTTAAGTTTGAAGAGTAAAGTATGAATTAAAAAAAATGGTCAATTTTGAGAAAGAAATAAAAATTTAAATACATTTAAAAGAAATCTAATTCAAACTTAAAATTTCTCGAAAAGGATCTTTAAATTTCGAAGAAAAAGTTAATTAAAATCACGAATTTAAAGTCTAAATTTGGAAAAATCAAAATATCTTGAAAATGTTGGAATGCAAAATTCAAAAATTTAGGAAAGGAATCAAAGTTAAAATTTTCCGAAAACTAATTTTATTTCCGTAAATTACTGTGATTTGTTTAAGATTTTGGAAGAAGTTAAAACTCTCTTAGCATCTTCCTTGTGATATGTTGAAATGGAAATGAAAATTCCTTTGGCTTTTAAGAACTTGCTGATCTCTGGAAGGGATCAGTGTATATGGACGATTAATTGTGATCTCAACATAGCTCTAGAATTGGAAAAGAAAATTCAAAACGTAGACTGCTGTTTCTTCTTGAAAAACGTTAAGAGATATTGCAACTAACATACTTCTTCTCTATTATGATATTTAATCTATCTTTTGAGTGAATTCAGCTAGTAACTTTTCTTGGAATTACCATGTGTTCGCAATTGCTAAACCCATCTCCCAGGAATTAGGTCTTCTTCTTCAAGGTTACAAGTACTTGGCATTTCATCAATTACTCTCTATGAAGCCCAAATTAGACCAACACTAAAAAGCTGCTCTCATGTTTGGAGCTCAACCACAAAAATACTTTGGCTCTTCTGAATTCCATTCAAAAAAGAGTAGTTTGGCTGATTGACGATAAAACTTTGACCAAAGTCAGTCCAAACACTGGAGCACCACCAAGTACTTTCATGGAAGATATTCTTAAGATAACTCTATTCCCCAAGAGCATATTCTGAAGGTATACAAGAAAGTCGAAGACAGCAAGTTTCTGGTCAGCCCAACTAGACACAGTAGAACTGGACACGGTAGAATCTACGGAGGTTCTGTTTCTATACTGAACTTTTAAAAAAAGAGTAATTAATGAACTGCCAAGTACTTGTAACCTTGAAGAAGACCTAATTTCTTGGAGATGGGTTTAGCAATTGCGAACATATGGTAATTCCAAGAAAAGTTACTCGCTGCATTCACTCACAAGATAGATTAAATCTCATAATAGAGAAGAAGTATGTTAGTTGCAATATCTCTTAATGTTTTCCAAGAACAAACAGCAGGTTACGTTTTGAATTTTCTTTTCCAATTCTGGAGCGATCTTGAGATCACAATTAATCGTCCATATACACTGATCCCTTCCAGAGATCCGCAAATTTCTGGTCAGCCTAACTAGACACAGTAGAACTGGACACGATAGATTCTATGGAGGTTCTGTTTCTATACTGAACTTTTAATTTTTAAATTGGTCGCTAAGCATAGTTTCCATTACAGCTAGTCCTCGTTTAAAATTGCGACGGTTTATCGCTATCTATCTTCACTTCCTCCTCCTACCCGTGATGCTCCAACGGACCATTTACAGTGGATTATATTTAAAAAATGCTTAGTAGCTCCAAAGAGGACTATCTTGAAAGTACATTAAAATTAACTTGTGTAGCAGACAGCAAATATCGAGAGTACGTTATGTGAACTGAATGAGTAGAGTTGAGAGTAGAGGTAGCAATGGCTCTGTGGTTAGGAGCCTGGCCCGTAACGTGAAGGTCCTGGATTCGAGCCCCAATCGCTGATTATATATTTTTACAGTTTTAGAAGTTGGATTAGGGATCCACCTGACAGCGCAGCATATATGTTTATGTATTATGTTTACCGAGGTGTCGGATTATGGCCGACAGGACGGCTGTGTTGTCAGGAATGGCCGAGATGTAGCAGACAGCAGATATCTTTGACTATATATATTTATATTATCTAAGGCAGATATCGAAAGTACGTTATGTGAAGTGAATCAGTTGGTGGTGGCAATGGCTTCGTAGTTAGGAGTCCGGCCTGTAACGTGACGGTCCTGGGTTCGACTTCCAGTCGCTGGATCACATATGTTTAACTCTACTACATTTGCTTCCAAATTACCTGAGATATGAACAGTTTTATGGCATAAAGTCCAGTTTTTGGCATTTTTCGATAATAGAGCAAATCACAACTGACTGTGCATCTATTAATTGCCAGCAAGTGCAAAAAGCAATTTACTATTAATTGCCAGCAAGCGCAAAATGAATTAAACAAGATGTAGCTTTCAAAAAATAACTGAATTATTGTCACGTGCAAAATGCACTTTACCCAAAGTTTAAACTAACCCAATTTCCTTTTTGTCTATTTCTCAAATTTTGATGTAATATGCAACCAGTGGGCTCGAAGTGCTTTCTATATATAATTAATATAAACCAAATAATTTTTAAATTTCCCCTCGTCCTTTTGGTTTTGAATTTTCGTGTTTTTTGCAGCAGATAGCGCTATTTCTGTAGTGATGCGATGCATCGATATTTCAAACATCGCTTATAAACTGAACAATATTCGATAATTTTTATGCTCTACCATCGATGTTTACAAACAATACATCGAGGTTTCTAAAACATGGAACAATCGTTTTCATCTCTAGATGGAAGTCAGTAGTCAGGTTTGTGTTGGTGTTCGCCAGCGCGCCTGTGTTGCTTATGGGGGAATCCCCGATTGAAGGTAATAGACGCCATTTCTTTTCTTTGTCCATTTTTCATTTCTTTTATGATATTGTAACGAAATGTAAATATAAAATTTAGCTAGGAATTTTCTAGAAAATTTGATAAGGGGAAGCAGCCGCGATGATGAATCAAACGGCAGATAAGCGCTTCAAAAATTTCGGCAAACGATAAGTCTTATCTGCTGGATCCTTCTAAAACCCGAAACGGGATCTAGGGGTCTGATCAGCTTTTCCTCGAGGAGTTAGTCAATAAATAACTTAGTGAGTTAATCAGTTGATTAGTTAAGTAAATTACAATTGTAGTGTTCCGAGTTCAGTTTAAAAATAAAGTGGTTACAATTCACGTCGTATTAATCTTCGAACCGATAACGCTCAACAATATGTATGCTTTGGGAAACCTTATAAGTCTTGGAACACTTGTTTAAGCCTAGTGAGTTTTTGAAAAAAATGTTAAGGCTACGTAATACGTTAAAAAAAATTGGAGATCCCAACAGGAGTCCAGAATGTGTAAAGTTCAATAGGACTTTATTTCATTCAACAAATTTGTTAATAATTTGTAGTTTTGGTGATTCTGGTGGTAAAATCCTTTGTTTTTCGTTTGAATTTTTTGTGTGATTAGAAGAAGTTGTCCTTCAGTTTGGTGTTGCGAGATTTTCTAGAAAGTTCTGCTGGAAAACTAATTTTTTGGGAGAGTGCTTCTTAATGTGAAGTTTTGTTCCTCCGAGAGGAAAACTGGTCGTGTATTTTGTACTCTCATCTTATTAAGTAAATTTGATGATCTGGGCCCACGAAGTCAGCTCTTCAATGACCAACTTGCTGCCGGAGCTGGTGCATTTTGCTTCGTTTCTGTAGAGAAAGTGACGCAGTTTTACTCTTTGAAAACTATTCCAGCAGCAGCTGGCATGTGGAATTCTTAAAATTCCTTACTAAATTTGAAATCCCGACTGACTCTAGATTCTAGATTCAAAATATTGAATTATTTTTATTGTAGCGAAATGTAAATTATAGAATTCAGTACGTAGGAAAATTTTCTAGAAAGATCTGTTAAGGGGAAAGCGGCCGATAACGTAACAAACGACAGATAAGCGTTTCAGAAATTTCGACAAACCATAAGCCTTAACTGCGGGATTTTTCTAGAATCCGGGAGCCAAAACTATATAAGGCGGTCGTCTTTCCCTCGAGGGAGTCAGTAAGTTAGAGTCAGTGTAATTAAGTAGTGAGTTAGCAGTTAGAAGTCAATAAGTGAGTTAATTGTTCAGCTGTAGTGATCCGAGATTAGTTTGAAAATAAAATAAGTATTATTCAATTCACGTGTTAATAAATTCGAACCGATAGCCCGCAACATTATTTTACAAATTTGAAGAATTTTTTGAAACTCCAACATGTTTTTTAAATTTACAGTATCACTTTTTTCTAAAACGTTTCACTTCTGAAATGATATTTTGACTTTGCCCTGGAAATCTGTATCTGGTTTCTTGAAATATCCCCGAAATTGTTACCGTAATTTTTAAATTTCTTCTTCAATACCGATTGTAAGTTTGAAGCTTTATTTTTTTAAATGAGTTCACCTGCTTTCCTTTTTTATCTATTTTGTCTATATGCCATTTTTATTTCGAAAGAGTGTGGCTTAGGTATGATTAAAATACCGAGATATTGTGCTTTTCTGTCTTAACAATTTTGACTTTTGAGCCATTTTCATTTTGGAGGAGTTTAACCAATAGTATGGTTGACATATGGGACTCATGTCTTAAATTTCGTATGTTGAAGAATTCCTATACGATGATAGTTGATGGTGGATTATGGTTAATACGTCGAACACATCTTGCCTTTTGTGTCATTTTCATTTCGGAGGAGTTTCGTCTTTGTTCTGGTACGATTGGCATGTCTTGAATTTGGAGTTCTTTCTTGCTTTCGAAAAACTCCACTTCTCACTAGAATCATGGGATATTAGGTTCAAAATCGGAAGGAAGTAAATATTTTACTGACTGGTCGTGAAAGCCTTTGAAACCAGGAACAAAATAACTTTTGAAGAGAGCCAGCGAGTAGCTCTTTGATACCACGTGACTGTGGGGTACCATGTTGATCGACATTAGACCAATAATTTCATTTTAAGAGAAACAGAAGAATACTTTCAAGTAATTTTATCTATCAGTTTGTGTTTCATAGTGATTCCTTCTAAGAGGGTTTTTTCAAATAATAATAATAATAAAATCAAAATTAGTCAAACTAAATCATAACTCATGAGGAAATTGACTCAAACTTTGGAAAAATAGAGGCAAATATGAATGTCTCTTTCGTTGATGTACACAGAGCAATTTCACTTGTTGCAAATGTAAATTCAATGTAATGCCGACAAAAAAAGTGGATTAACGCGTGATATTCATCATCTTGTACAAACAAGCCCTTCAGTGGACAGGAACAATAATAAAAAAATAATCCATCCGGTGTTTCAAAACAATGCCAGTACACATGATCACCCAAGCGCTCAATTCGGTAGAGATCGGCTTCCGCTAATGTCATTCAGCGTTTTAGAACCTGTGCCGTTACCTTGACAACCTATCATTTCACGTCTAAGCCGACTCTGACTAACGAGCTAAAACATATTATACAGTAAATCCTCATCGATGCCGCAGTTTCCCTGTGGCAGGCAGTTGGTTATTAGTTTTCGAGGCAGGACCCGGCCCACCAAACAGGATAAATGTCAATTTTCGCATCAAGGACCGCTTGACAAAAGCGAAATGCTCGTCGGTAGTAGAGATATGACAACGGCAGCTATACTCAATTGAAGCTTTGATGGGTAACGTGATTAGTCTCTAGTAAAATTTTCTTCGTCGAGTCTTGTTTCGTTTTATGTCATCATAATCGATTTTGTACGAGACGTAGCCATACGTATGCAACATTTCGCATTTCAGGAAACAATAACATAAATCCCTTCAGGACTCAAAGGAGCAGACATGGATGTAATTTATCTGTAATTCTTGTATGAGTGCGGCGAACAATTTCATTGGTTCTTTGGAGAATAGATCAAATCGTGCTTCCTCTACGTAGACAACTTCCGGTCAAATAACAATGGATGCGTTTATCACATCCGAGTTTGCCAATAGTTCACCAGATGACCGATTGGCTCCAATCAATACGTTACAGATGACAATTCGCTTGACATTAGGGAAAATTAAAGGGAGTTTTCCATTCAATGGAAGGAGAGTAATTAATTTACGCTGGCAACGACGTTTATTTGAACAAGAACGAATATAAACAAGAATTTCGTAGAAGCGACTGAATGAAGTGAATCTAGAAATGTCTTATAAGAGTTTAACTAGACTTAACACGTCAAGGTATTCGATTAACGTAAGACGCATGTTAAAACAATTAGTCCCACAAGTCCATAGCGATGACAAAAAATTAGTTAATTAGAAGTAAGTGCAATCAGACGAATTTTTAGTGAATCTATCGTTGTCAACTTATTTTGAGTTTGCTGCTCTAGACAATGCTTCCCAAACTTTCGACGTCTGTGTATCCTTTCCAAAAATTTTTGTCACGTTGAGTACCCCTCGTTAAAAAATTGCATCCTAACTAATATAAAATTAAGAAGACTCTTTGCATATCTGCTAGTCTGCTGAACGTATCAATGAATTTGAGCAAAACATCATTCTGTCATGTGCACGAATTCTTTAAAGCTTTGCAAGCTGATTAAGTTAATGTTATTACGTTAATCCAAACATTAATTTATAATATTTGAGTCATTTGAAGCCGCCTGGTGCAATGCCAAACTCTTTCCATACTTCTGGAGATGCGCGTACGACACTTTGGGAAACACTGTTCTGGACGTTTCCATTCGTCCAATACATTGTCTAATTGGAATTAGAAATGTTAAACCATCCAAACCTCCATCCATCCCAATCTCCAATCTAGATCAAATGGTTATGGTTATAATTTTTAAAACAAGGTTTCTAACACTGAGTTGTACAGGGTGCTCTTTTTTTCGATCTTCGCCATTGAGGTCTCCCTTATTTGAAGAGCTATGAGTTGGTTAAATATGTCAAATGTTGTGAACTTTTGGTGTTCAACAATATGCCAAAAAAATCTAAAGTAAAGACTAATACTTATTGAGTTATTCGAATAAAAACTTCTTTATGGAGAATTGAAAAATGTCATTTACGTATTTTGGTTTGCTTTTTTTTTTCGTTGAACATCTGCATTATTACAAACCTTGTTTCTACGGCCCTATATTGGATTTTTGCAAATTTGAAGAGCTTTTTTTCTGATTATAATCGCGTATAATTTTATTAATTTGTTCGTGATAAATTTTTTGTCGTATCAATGAAAATTAGGTGTCCCTAAAATTAAATCTTTATTTGTAATTATTAACCTCATAATAGTTAGCAGCTTCCTAATAACTTAGTAGCACATAATACGTTAGGTTACGATTACAATAGCCTCAATACAAATTTCATTTTAAAAGTTTGTTATTTTTTTTTATGTTATCGTTGTATATGATACAAGAAAGCTTCAAATGCAGTTCGATTATTAGCGATTTAAACAATCTCGGAAGTGGCCAGACGACTGGGCTAACGTCACGTCGCCTGGCAACGTCCTCGATTATTATAAATCGTATAATAATCTCGTTACATTAAATAACTATAAAATTTAGTTTTCTTCAATTATTTCTTGTCAAGTTTGGCCTAAATTTCTATTAAATACAAATTTCTCTTCTTAAAATCTCGACCTTAAATTCAAAATTTCAATATTTTTTTCTTCATTTTACCAGAAAATTTCATTTTAAATTTGTGATATTGTTAATTTTAATTTATATAAATTCAGTTATTTTTTTTACATTTTTTCCTTAAGTTTAACATTTTTGTAAAAACTTTGACGTTTACATTTCGAAATTTAGATTTATCTTCAAATATCGAATTTTTTTTTCTAAATTTCTAAAATTGTTTCGAAAGGTTAGCTTGTTTCGTAAAACATAAACTTTCAGAAATTTGAACATTTTTAAAAATATTTCGATTTATGCATCGAAATTTCGCTATTTTTTTCAAAATTTTGAGTGTAAAATGCTGTTTTCGTCGACAATTATACGTTAATATTTTATTTAATAATTTTGGTTTTTTTTAAATTAAATTTTAACCTCCAGAAAATATTTCGACATTTTCCTCGAAGTTTTCTTAGGTTCGAGTTTCCACTTCAAATTTCGCGAAAAATTTTGTTCAGGTTCAAAAAAAAAGTTTAAATTTTGAAAAAAAGGGTTAACGTTTTTAAAGAAATCTGAATTTTGAGTTTGAAGTCAGGAAAAATTAGTTGACAGAAATTTTCTTAAAATATCTTGATATTTTGATTATTTTATTAAAATTTTGTTCAGTTTCAAAAAAAGTTTGAATTCTGAAAAAAAGGGTCAACGTTTCTAGAGAAATCTGAATTTTGAGTTTGAAGTCAGGATTTGCGAAAAAAAAATTAGTTAACCGAAATTTTCTTAAAATATCTTGATATTTTGATTATTTTATTAAAATTATGAGTTTATACATTATATTTTTGCTTTTTATTGCTAGTTTTAATTAGACTTTGCAAAAAAAAACTCCAAGTTTCCAAAATTCAAAAGTTTTGAATAAACTATTAAGCTTGAACAATTGAAATACAAATCATGTTTCCTGAAACCAAGAAAGATTAAAAAACACAACAAAGGTTGCTCTAACGCATTTCGATAGCCAAACTATCATTTTCAGAGAAAGTATCTCTTTGAAGAGAGTTGAAGAGGGCAACCTTTGTTGTGTTTTTTAATCTTTCTTGGTTTCAGGGGACAGATCTTATTCTCTGAAACAAAGAAAGATTTGAAAATATAACAAAGGTTGCTTTAACGCGTTTCGGTAGCCAAACTATCATCTTCAGGGAGAGTATCTCTCTGAAGAGAGTTGAAGAGGGCAACCTTTGTTGTGTTTTTTAATCTTTCTTGGTTTCAGGGGACAAATCTTGTTCCCTGAAAGCAAGAAAGACCCTGAAAGCAAGAAAGATTAAAAAACACAACAAAGATTGCTCTAACGCGTTTCGATAGCCAAACTATCATCTTCAGGGAGAGTATCTCTCTGAAGAGAGTTAAAGAGGGCAACCTTTGTTGTGTTTTCTAATCTTTCTTGGTTTCAGGGCACAAATCTTGTTCCTTGAAACCAAGAAAGATTAGAAAACACAACAAGGGTTGCTCTAACGCGTTTCGATAGCCAAACTATCATCTTCAGAGAAAGTATCTCTCTGAAGAGAGTTGAACAGGGCAACCTTTGTTGTGTTTTGTTAATCTTTCTTGGTTTCAGGCGACAGATCTTGTTCCCTGAAACCAAGAAAGATTAGAAAACACAACAAAGGTTGCTTTAACGCGTTTCGATAGCCAAACTATCATCTTCAGTGAGAGTATCTCTCTGACGAGAGTTGAAGAGAGCAATCTTTGTTGTGTTTTTTAATTTTCTTGATTTCAGTGGACAAGATTTGTATTATCGAGTTTATACATTAATTTTTTTGTTTTTTATTGCTAGTTTTAATTGGACTTTGCAAAAAAACTCCAAATTTCCAAAATTCAAAAGTTTTAGATAAACTATTAAGCTTGAACAATTGGAATACAATTCGTCTCTTCTGAAACCAAGAAAGATTAAAAACCATAACAAAGGTTGCTTTAACGCGTTTCGATAGCCAAGCTATCATCTTTAGAGAAAGTATCTCTCTGAAGAGAGTTGAGGAGGGCAACCTTTGTTGTGTTTTTAAATCTTTCTTGGTTTCAGGGGACAAATCTCTTTCCCTGAAAGCAAGAAAGTTTAAAAAACACAACAAAAGTTACTCTAACGCGTTTCGATATCCAAACTATCATCTTCAGGGAGAGTATCTCTCTGAAGAGAGTTGAAGAGAGCAACTTTGTTGTTTTTTAATTTTCTTGGTTTCATGGAGCAATATTTGTATTTCAATTTTTAAAGATAATCAAGGAACAGTCAGTTCCACAAAAAAAAATGGTTAAACTTGAAAAAAGCTGAAATCTTGGATAAAAATTTCGCAAATTTCGAATCTAATCTTAAAAGTTGGATTTTTTCTTTAGGGATTTTCTGAAAAAAAGTATTAGGTATAATAGGGTATTAGGTAAAATTTTCAGTTTTAGATATTTTTTGTATTTGCTCTGCGAAATTTTGTTAATTCCATTCCTATTGAGTGGTATTTTCAACTGGCGAAGAAAATGTCGCTCAATAGAAATGGAATTTTAGTTTAAACTCAGAAAGTTCGATTTTTTATGTTCGAACTTAAATTCGAAATTTAAAAAATCCAAATTTGCAGATTGGGGGTTAAACATTTCGGGATAAGTTATCGTTTTTAAAAACAAATGAAATTTTTAGTTTGGATGTAAATTTTAGAGAAAAATATAAAAACTGTAAGTTTAAGTTAATAATTTAAGGAAAACTTTCTCAAAATTTCAGATTCCAAGATTCCAAGATTCATGAATTTTAGAAAAAAAAGAATATTTGGAGACTAAAATTTGACGATTTGATTTGATTGTGAAGATTTTTTTATACGAATTATGAAGTTTTTTCAAAATTTTTATATTTTAAGAGAAAAAAATAATAAATTTTAAATTTAAACTCGACACTCAACTTTTGAAAATAATCTTGAAATTTCTGACAGAATTATTCTCGAATTTTCAGACTGAAATTTAAATTTTAAGATAATCTAAGGTTAATGGGGTTTGACTACAAAATTTCCCATTGAAATCTCAAAATTTCGAAAGAAGGGTTGACATTTTGGCATAACATGAAAATTTTAAAAAATCGAGTTAAAATTTCTAAAAATAAAAGCCCACATTTTGGGTTTTTAATCGAAATATTTAGAAAAAAAAAGTTAAAAGTTGTAGTTTTTAATACCTGTCAAATGGGAAAAATAGTAACATTTCAATGAAATTTCTAATAAAAATTGTTCATTCGTCTAAAATAGTAAAAAATGAATGAAATAAAATAAAATTAGGGAATTTAACATTAATATTTAGTGAACATTTGGGGCCAGATTCCTCGACTCGAAATGTGAAAGAAATTTTATGTTAATGTGGTTCAGAAAACGCTTCTTTTCGAGAGACAGGCTGTTGAATAACGATTCTTAAAGAAATTTGTACAGCTTGTGTCTTCGAAACGGAAGCTTTTTCAGACATGTATGTAATTTAAACTTTTTTGATTTTATTACTCCAAAAACCCAATCCTAAACTTTCGTGCAATATTAATTAATGTTAAATGTCCCTATTTTATTTTTATAGAGGCATCCATAAAAATATATTTTTTACTTCATTCAAAAATTAAGTGAAATACGAAAAAAAAATTAAATAATTAATAGAATAGTTGTATCTTTGATTATTCTAAAATTGAAATACAAATTTTGTCCCCTGAAACCAAGAAAGATTAAAACAACAGAACAAAGGTTGCTTTAACGCGTTTCGATAGCCAATCTATCATCTTCAGAGAGAAAATGAAGATAAATGAAGATGGTAGCTTGGCTATCGAAACACGTTAGAGCAACTAGTTTCTTCAATGTATCTTTAATGGATTTGACACGGTCGTTGCGATCGAGGTAATACGCTATAAATTCCACTGTAAACGCGGGGGGATAGGCCATTTTTTTCTAATATCCAAAAGAGTAGACGTACAAGATTCTTGCATTTCAAACGCCACTGTGTCTATTCCAATCAATTGGGCTTTACCTATTAATTTTTTACAAGCCGAAGCACTAGTCGTAAGTAGTCGTGGCATTTTTTGAGTGGGAACTACAAAATTTTTATGATTAACAAATTTTGGATGGAACGGAGTGGTCCTTGGTTATCTTTAAAAATTGAGAAACAAATCTTGTTCCCTGAAATTAAGAAAGATTAAAAAACAGTTAGAGCAACCTTTGTTGTGTTTTTTAATCTTTCTTGGTTTCAAGGGACAAGATTTGTATTTAAATTTGTGAAGATAACCAAGGATCAGTCCGTTCCACTAAAATTTGATGATTCTACTGGAAAAAAATTATAAAAACCACAAAAAATATTACAGGGTGCTATATCTTATGTAAATCCTAATCTAACCTAACCAATTTGTCTCTTATATACATTTTTATTTCTAGGGAGGCCATTTTCCAAAAATACCACTCCCTATAGTTACGGGGTTGCATTTTTCGTGTTTAGCAGTCGTTTTTTATCCTATTTATCTTAAATAACTTTCGAGATGTTTACCGGTTTTCTGTAATTGGTTGCGCAATGAAGCAGTAATTACCAATTTGTTCATTTAAGTGTGAGCTCTCTTGACTTTAATGATCAGTGACAGATTCGAGTACGTGCTAATGAATGACGCTTTTGTAACAAATATGCCATTCTGGGGACATGCTCGAATGCACCGTTAATATCGCGATGCGTCCTCCATGTTTTTTTGGATCGTTAATTTTGGATGATTGATATTCCATCCACGGGAAAATGTGCCTTGTAATCCGGGCTATATTGGAGAGTCATAATCCCGGATTATCTGGGCTTTCTCTCATATATGTCATCTTTAAACTCGGCCAGATAGAAAAATCATTGCGAATTTGAGGTATAACAGTTAGATTTATTCGTCGTGCGAAATGGAACACGGTCGTGTAATAAAACAATGTGCACTACAGGAAATGAACCAGTTAAAGTACATAGTTATAAAGTAACAATGTTACAAAAAATGTATATTTAATGGCCTTCGTTTCATACCGCTAATTATGAGTAAAATATTCGAATATTTAAGCGATCATTCGGCTCTGATGTTCTAATTTCATTTATATCAATAAAATTGAAGCCTTTTAGCAGTTTGTCTGTCTGTCGACTGATTCTTTGTCCGGGCTAACTACGAAAACTGCTAAATCGATTTTAATTAAACTGTTACTCAAACGTAGAGTATTTTTAGGGGTACTTTTTAGGCTATTTTTGATTCCACTATAACTCAACTAAGTTAATAAGCACATATAAAGGGTTTCTTAGTTTGTTAAGTTTAATTTGTCTGGGTTAATATATCAGCACGTCTGTATATTTATTGTTGTCTTACGGTGTCAAACTGGGACGTAATGAACCCAATGCAATTAAGTAACACTTTCGTAACAAAAAATGAAGTATATCGTATTCCAATTTGTTTCGGTTATTATACATAGAATGTTCAACTGGGAGTGTTAGCTCTAATTAACACGAAAGCCAATTTATGTAAAGCAAACTTTAATTCATAACAACTTTAATCGCATTTAAACATTGAAAGTCCTCGCTATTGCGATTTTTGATGATAAAAATCGAATACTGCAACAAAATTACCAGTTTATCTTGTTCTAGATCCTAAACGAGTTCGTTTAATTTAGGCGTCCCATTACAGTATTCCTGAAATATACATCATAGGAAATATCATTTTATTTTGAAGGGTTGTAATTTGGGACTATGTACTTCTAATTATTTTATTCATGACTTCTAATGAAACTTTTTCTTTCCAGGTATGTTGACAAAGAAATGATAATGATATGATGTTAAAGGACGCCTACCATGACGTGCATGTGGGTTGTTCGGTAAAATGGCTGGCTTATAAACGTAAGTACGGCCGCTATGAATAATACATTTTATAACGAGACTATTCTCTAATTGCTTCTATTTACCGGTGACCTAAATTGCGTTGGAAAGTAAATTATTAAAAAAAAATCGATAAAACAATGGCGTTTGGTGGCGGTTTAGAGATTCGTGGGTTACTTGGCAGTTTAAATTCTAATTGTTTACTCTAACATTGCAAATAATTGAAAATTTCTGGATTAAAGGCTCCCCCAAACCAACGAGATTTATTCGCAGCGGATTCGTAGCGAAAAATTCGTATCGAAATTCGTGATCGAATCCGCAGGGAACTTCACACCCATGCGAATATAGTCCTATCATATTTTCAGTATCGAAAGGTTGGAAGCTTTTGATAAAAACAAAAACTCATGATATAAAAAAAAATATAGATCATTTAATGAAGAAAGTGCACGTTTCTTAAAAATTTTCCCTTGCAGGCACATTCAATTTATATGATTGAAAAGAGAATTAAAAAAATCTAAGAAAACGCGCAAAAAATTAGTGTTATTTAAAAAATGGGCAACCCAGCTATAGCTCAAATAATTTTATAATTAAAAATACTCTATAACAACATTTCCCAAATACTGGGACCGGGCCATGAAAATAAAATACCTGATCGCGGAATTATTTCCATATTGTTCAGTGATATTCATGAAATTTACTCGAACAAAAGGTTAAATTTCTAGGGCCTTTTGCAATCGTATAAATGTGAAGGAATTTTTTTTAAACAACATTAACTCTTTTTCAAAATTTTTGTTAATAAGTTTAGATTTTTTTAATATTTTTTCTGATAAAATGTTTATAGCCTTATAAATTATGGCTTGTTCTCGAAATTTAAATTTTAACCCCTTGCCGACGTGTCACACGACGTCCAGCTAAGATAAGAAGAAATCATTTTTTTTTCGTGATTTTCAATATTTTTTAAATTGTGTTCTAAAAAATTGATTTTTAACATGATTTTTTCTAAATTTAATTTTTGTTGAAAATTTCCACTTTTTTAATAATTAACTGTAAATCTCAACTTCTTTTAAAATTGTTATTTTTTGAGGGAACGGGCTGGTCCTTTGGTTATCTTCAAAAATTGAAATACAGAACTTGTCCTCTCTCAGTTTCTCTCTGAAGATGACAGCTTGTCTGTCGAAACGAGTTAGAGAGTTGTTGTGTTTTTTAATCTTTCTTGGTTTCAGGGACAAGTTCTGTATTTCAATTATTGTTATTTTCTCTGAAATTTCTGACTGACTGAAAACTTTTTTAAAAATGTTAACTTTGTAAAAAAACGCAACTTTTTTGGTAATTAAAAATAAAAATTAATGAACGCACCCTACTACCAACTGTCAATATCGTTGGGAAAGGGAACTGGTGGGACGCAACTATCATCTGCCTAATTTAACCATAGAATATAGAGTCTTCGACTTATTCTCGAAATTTCAGAAAAAAAAATCGATATCAAAGTAGAAATACCGAGATTAAAATCGAAATTTTGACTTTAACTTCGGAATTGTAAGAAAAAAGGGAAATATCAAAAAAAAGTCGATATTTGGAGAAAAAGTCGAATTTTCGAGAAAAAAGTCGAAATTTTGAGTATAAAGTCGAAATTTTGAGTTTAAAGCCGAAATTTCGAAATTAAAGTCGAATTTTCGAGAAAAACAGTCGAAATTTCGAAAAAAAAATGGAAATTTCCATAAAAAGTCGAAATTTTTAAAAATAATTTTTTTAAATCGATGTCCTTTCTACGGTTTCGTTAAATGTCGACTTGAACTCGAAATTTCGACTTATTTTTCGAAAATTCTACTGTAACCTTGAAATGTTAAGAAAGAAGTCGAAATTTTGGTTAATAAAAAATTGAAATTGCTGAGCGCACCCTACTGCTAATTGTCAATATTAAATTGTAAAGGAGTTGGCGGGGCGCAGCTGTTATCTGTCTAACATAACCATAGAATAAGAAGTTGAAACTAATCTCGAATTTCGTAAAAAAAATTTGAAATTTCAAGATTAAAACCGCCATTTTTATCTATAAAATTTTCTCAAAAAGTTGAAATTTGGAGAATAATGACCTTTTTGAAAATTTCGAATTTAAACAAAACGATTTTTTAGAACATTTTCACTGTTTCTAATTTCTTCGATATTTAAAAAGTTCCTTTATCTTTCAAAATTTGCATATTTTCAAAATTTCATTTTTTTTTCAAAGTGTTGGTTTTTTAAAAACTTCACTCATTTTGGAACTGTCTATAATTACCTCAAAATGTTACATTTTAGCATTCTTTTGACTGATTTTAAAAATTTATACCTTTTTCAAAATGGTTTTTTTGGGAATTTTATTTTATTTTATTTGAAAATTTTGATTCAAAATTTTGAGTTTTTCCGAAATTTTCACTTTATTTTTGAAAAATTCAACTTACTCTATAAATTGCGTACTTTGTCCTGAAATTTTGACTTTTATAGTACCTTCTAATAACTTTTGAAATTTTTCTAATAAAAGTTTCGACTTTTTTCAAAAGGTGGACTATTTTTAAATGATTCTAATTTTTCTTGAAATGATAACATTCTGACTTTATTTTTACTCGTTTGTGAAGAATCCAGTTTTTATGAAAATTACGACTTTTTTGAAAATTTCCACTTTTTGAAAACTTTTATTTTTTGAAATGAAATTTCAAAATAAACATCGTTTCTAAATTTTAATTTTTTGTAAAAATTTCAAATTTTCGCCTTTTTATCGGAATTTTGACATTTGATATCCAATGCAATATTCAAAATTTCCACTTTTTTCAAATTCCCATTTTTATAAACATTTCGACTTTTGCTTCAAATTTTCTATTTTTTGCGGAATTGTTTTGTAAATTTAACTTAAAAAAATGCTCATTAGAAACTTTTGAGTTTTTTGAATAGTTGGGCAGAGAATTTTGACTTTTTTTGTACATTTCAACTTTCTCGAAATTTACTTTTTGCAATTGTTGACCTTTTATACTTTTTGTGAAATTTTTTTGTAAATTTAATTTAAAAAAATGCCTATTTCAAACTTTTGAATTTTTTGAATAGTTAGGCAGAGAATTTTGACTTTTTCTTGTACATGACTTTTTCGAAATTTACTTTTTGCAATTGTTGACCTTAAAAAATTCTATTTTTTTTAAATTTAACTTTTTTGTGCATTAAAAGTTTTTGTTTTTGGAAAATTCGATCTTTTAAAAAAACGTTGACTCTCAGAATTTAAGCAATTCTCAAATTTCAAATTTTTCTGAACATTTGGACCCTTTGAAAAATATACATCATTTCTAAATTTTAATTTTTTTGTCAAAATTTCGGCTTCAAATTTTCACCTTTTTATCGGAATTTTGACGTTTGATGTCCAATTCAACATTCAAAATTTCCACTCTTTTCAAATTCCCATTTTTATAAACATTTCGATCTTTTCTTCAAATTTTCTATTTTTTGCGAAATTTTTTTGTAAATTTAACTTAAAAAAATACACATTTCAAGCTTTTGAGTTTTTTGAATAGTTAGGTAGAGAATTTTGACTTTTTTTTGTACATTTCAACTTTCTCGAAATTTACTTTTTGCAATTGTTGACCTTAAAAAATTCCATTTTTTTTTAAATTCGACTTTTTTGTGCCTTAAAAGTTTTTTTTTTGGAAAATTCGACAAAAATTCAAAATATTCATTTTTTCAAAATTTCATTTTTTTTCAAAATGTTGGTTTTTTAAAAATTTTACTTATTTTGGAACTGTCTATAATTACCTCAAAATGTTACATTTTAGCATTCTTTTGACTGATTTTAAAAATTTATACCTTTTTCAAAATGGTTTTTTTGGGAATTTCGACTTTTTAGCATTCTTTTGGCTAATTTTAAAAATTTCTACCTTTTTCAAAATTTTGGTTTTTTGGGAATTTTATTTTATTTTATTTGAGAATTTTGATTCAAAATTTTGGGTTTTTCCGAAATTTTCACTTTATTTTTGAAAAATTCGACTAATTCTATGAATTTCGTACTTTGTCCTGAAATTTTGACTTTTATAGTACCTTCTGAAAACGCTTCAAATTTTTCTAATAAAAATTTTGACTTTTTTCAAAAGGTAGACTATTTTTAAATGATTCTAATTTTTCTTGAAATGAAAATATTCTGACTTTATTTTTACTCTTTTGTGAAGAATTTAGTTTTTATGAAAATTACGACTTTTTTGAAAATTTCCACTTTTTAAAAACTTTCATTTTTTGAAATTTCACATTTCAAAATATACATTATTTCTAAATTTTTTGTAAACATTTCGGTTTCAAATTTTCGCCTTTTTATCGGAATTTTGACATTTGATTTCAAATTCAAGATTCAAAATTTTCACTCTTTTCAAATTCCCATTTTTATAAACATTTTGACTTTTTCTTCAAATTTTCTACTTTTTGCGAAATTTTTTTGTAAATTTAACTTAAAAAAATGCCCATTTCAAACTTTTGAGTTTTTTGAATAGTTAGGCAGAGAATTTTGACTTTTTTTTGTACATTACTTTCTCGAAATTTACTTTTTGCAATTGTTGACCTTAAAAAATTCTATTTTTTTTTAATTTAATTTTTTTGTGCATTAAAAGTTTTTGCTTTTGGAAAATTCGACCTTTTAAAAAAAGTTCGACTCTCAGAATTTAAGCAATTCTCAAATTTTAAATTTTTCTGAACATTTGGACCCTTTGAAAATTTTTGCATTTCAAAATATCTACTTTTGTTTTCAAGATTTCTACTTTTTTTCAAAATTTCTAGTCTTTTTCAAAATTTTGAATAATTTTGAATATTTTGATTTTTTATCAAAATCTCGAATTTTTATTATTCGATTTATTATTTTATTGAGGATGTGCAGTTTTTAAAATTTTGACTTCCTTTAAAAAGTAAATGATTTTAATTTTCTGTCAATTTCAAATGTTGATATTTTTCTCAAACTTGCTGGCTTAAACTCACAGAAACTGAAAACTGAAGATATAAATTTGTAGTTCTGAGAAGAGTTGAACTATTGGATTATAGATGCTCAATAAAAAGGTTAAAAGTCCACGTTTAAGCTCATATTTTGAGGTTTCCATTTTTAATCAGAGATCGAATTTTTTAATTAAATTTGAAACTTTCAGAGAAATGGTGAAAAAATCTACAAAAAAACAATTATAACTTCTCTTTTCTAAATTTCAAAAAAGTCCAAATTTCTATTTAAAGTCGACATTGAAAAAATCTAGAAAAAAAAACCATTACAACTTCTCCTTTCTAAATCTCAAAGAAAGTCCAAATTTCTATTTAAAGTCGATATCGTTTAAAAAAATTTTAATTTCACTAAAAGTTAGTAAAAAATCAATGTCAGTTTTAAGGTTGAGAAAAATTCTACCTAAATGTGGCTTTACGAAAAAGAGTTTAAGTTTAAACCAGAAGTTTCAAAAATAATTAAACGTTTGTATTGGAAAAAATCAAAAATGATATTTTAATTCTAATTAACAAAAAATCTGAAAAAAATCTTACGATTTCTGAAGTGAATATCTTCAGAAAAAAGTCGAAATAAAAAAGAAGAGAAGAAGTTAAACATCAAAGATTAGAAATTTAAATTCAATTTTTTTTGAAAAGTTTTACCAATTCATGTTTCCTCTCAAAAGTTTGACCTAATTTCAAAATTCTCCATATTTATTTTTTCAATTGTAATTTCAAAATTCAAAATAACAAGCTTTTAACCAAAATTTTGAGAAAATAAAATCTCCATTTAACATCGAATTTTTAAACAAATATAAGGAATTAAATCTACCGAAATTTTAAAAGTAACCCATTATGGCAAAAAAATTCAGTTTTAAGATTAAGGAGAAAAAGAATATGAGTTACATCGTATCGAAGAGTTTGATAAACTCTATCGGTATTTGATCAGGGTCAACAGCTTTTCCAGGTTTCATATTTTCTGAAGCATATTCTATTCCTGACCTTAATATTTTCAGGTGTGTGTTGTTAGCTTCTAAGACTGGCTTTGGAGGTCTGCCTTCATGAAAAAGTTCTGAAAGATACGTCTTCCATCTCTTCAGTTTGTTTTTCTCGTCTGTTATTATATGCTCATTTGCGTCCCTAATCATATTTCCAATAGTTCCTTTCTTGATACATCCAGCCAGTTCTTTACCTTTTTGTGCATATGGAAGCAATCAAATTTCTTTTCCAATAATTCTATCTCTTCGCATTGTCTGACTGAATAGCTCTCTTTAGCTAATTTAGTTTTCTTTTGTATTTCTTTATGCAGTGTTTTATATTCATCTACCTTTGTTTTGTTCTGCCTTCTTTTTTTCATTAAGTCCAGGATTTCTGATGTTATTCGGAGTTTCTTCACCAACTGTCCAGCATTAGAGAGAGATTTTAAATTTATTGAATCAGTGGATCAGTTTATGTTGGTTTAAAGTTTTAATTTGTTTCTGGTTTTAATTAAGATAATTTGTCTCTGGTTTTAATTTAAAACCAGATATGGTCAATTACTGTAAGATAGTGATAGGTGCTGCTGTCGATCAAACGTTCTCATTTATAAAATTAATTTGGCGCAGCTTGCAGAATGATGTTTTGTTCGAATGTATGGTTATGTTTATATTTAGCAGCCTGGCGAGTCTCCAACCATATATTGGGTAGAACAGTACACCCTACCGCCTTAGATCACTCTACCAGATCATTATATTAAAACAATCCGGTAAGGTTGTCCCCTATCATTATATGATGTTGTCAGATCATTTATTTGCACCGAAAACGGAGGATTTCTGAAAATCATATTTTGGAAGTAATTAAAAGGATAAAACATATCCTACTAATGATCCCACGTTGCAAATTTTTACCCATTTTCGTTAAAATCATTTCAGTAACAGAGCCGGACAAGCAGACAGACAAACACACCTTTTTATTTATACATAGTTCAATTCGTATTATTTTTGCAAAGCATTTGCTATGCATTTACAAGCGAATAACATTAGAGAAATGAGAAAGGAGCACGGACGTTCTCGGGTCCCAATTGTCCTTTTTGCTAATGCAATTTTTCGTTAACAAAATGTACTAACTAGTGAATGCGGTGTCGATATAATTTTTCGAGGCCATTGAATTGCATAGATTTAAAAGTAGGTAACATTATATTGTAGCAACACGGCTTGCCTCAGGTACAACGTGTTACTCATTTCAGTTTTTTTTGCAGCGGAAATTTAATAACAATTGCCAACACATGTGATGTAATTCAACAAAACAATTCAACCGGAGTTTTTATAAAGAGGAGATTTGCTTTTTATTATTTTTAAATGACCTACAAATGCAATTCTTTCTTTTTTTACGTCCTTGTTTTTATTTACTTGAAGCTCTTGGTTGAAGAGGACAATGAAACATTTGTACATTTTATCATGGTAGTGCATTTTCCATGCTTTTACGAAGTCCCATGTTAATTGAAATGTTGTTAGCAGATAAATTACATAAACTCTGAACTATTGGACAGCAGCTTAGTAAATAGCTACTGCGGATGTCCTTACAAAACCCACTGTAATAGGCAGATACCGGATTATATGCATTTGCATATTTGCATATGCAGATACATATTTAAGCCATTTTCACCGTTCACTGCATATTTCACCTAAAATCCAATGAAGATGCATATTTTTGCTATATTTTCAATATTTTTCGATGGATACTTAATGATTGGAGTCTTACTAAGCGCTGGGTACGACTTTTACTCTCTTGGTTAAAGCAGTCGATCGGAAATTTATATTCAAAACTTTGTAGAGTGCAAATACCTAAAAAAGTAAGTACCTAAAAATGAGTTTTGCAGTTTTTACCTTAAATGAGCACTAAATCCACACACAATATTCCAACAAAAGCGCCAATGGCTAATCCTTCTTGTATGGCTACTAATCTTAATTAATTAACTTAATAAGTAATACATCATAAGAGAACGTTTTTCTCTAATTACTCCTAACTTCTTATTTGGTACTTACATTTGTCTTTTATTTTAAAATTTCAAATTTATTATTAAAATGTGGTTTCTTTCTCAACAAAATCTGATCTCTTTAAAATTTTGAATCTTCATTTGAACATTTTTCGTTTTTTTTCTTCAAAATCTCCATTTTTCAAAATTCGACCTTTTCTAAAAATATCCACTTTTTTAGAAACCGAATGTCTGCAAATTTCGATTTGTTTATCAAAATTTGCCTTTTCCTCAAAATTTGGTCGATCATTTGTTAAAAATTAAAAACCTCGAACATAATTTTTTTGGACTTTCTGGATTTTTCTAAAAACATAAAATATCTAGCAAATTTTTCTTGAAAATTTCAAGGTTTTGGGGACTTTCTAAATCCAATTTTTTAAAAATCTCAACTTATTTCTCAAAATATTAACATTTATATTATATTGCCGAGAGACTCACGCATTCACTAGGATGCCGTGGAATGAAAGGGCAAAACTATGCCTGCATCCTTCAAGGAAACTTGTAGGGATTTGGACAGATCTCTGTCGATTAAACAAACACCTCCACAGAATGGGAATTATAAACGACCCGAGGTGCAGAGGGTGTTTAGAAGAATATGAGAGTGTCGAGGGCGTGATGTTCACTGCCCGGCACTAGCATCAATCAGAGGATCCAAGCTGGGGGACTTGTGAAATAGTGTGGCCAGTTTGAGAGAGGCACATCCAAGGTACGTTCTTTAGTTTCTCCACAAGGTTGGATGGCTGACCAAGGACACCTCAATCACGAGGATAGCACAATGAGTTCGGAAAGGGTGTGCTAAGTGCTGGCCTAAACTTTAGGCAACCCACAATGAATCCAGAATCCAGAGAATCCAGTTAACATTTATCTCAATATTGGACATTTTCCGACGTCATGGTAGGGTACTTGTCTCCCTCTGACTTAAGCAGCCAAGAGAAAACTTGGAAAATTTAAAGTTTTTCTCAAAATTTGCCCACTTTTTTTCAAAATTTTAGTCTTCTCATTTCTACTAGATTTGGTCTTTTTCTTTGAAATTTCTTTTTTAAAATTTGACTTTCTCTCAAAATTTCATTTCCCAATTTTAAGGTTTTTCTCGAAATTTCGTCTTTTTCGAAACATTATTTTTAATAACAATGGATCCTTTTTAAAATTTTCTGTCTGCTAGAATCAGAATTTTCAGATATTTTTACTGTTTGTTTAAAATTTAACTTTTTTTTTCCAAATTTTCGTGTTTATCTCAAAACTGAGTAGGTATTTAATATTTCTGAAAAAAGCAACTTTTTCTTCAAAATTTGTGTTTTTTTTACAACTTCGATCTTTTTCCCGAAATTTCTGTTTTCTTTTCAAAATTTGTCTTTAAAAATTTCGATTTTTTTTCTTGAATTTCGTCTTTTTCTCGAAGTTTTGATATTTTCCTATAAAATGTCTTTTAGAAATTTTGATTTTTATTGAAGCACTGAACTAAACACTGTGGCTTGTGATCAAGTCCAAAGAGGGTTTCACCCCTTTACCGTATCGAAAATTAAATAAATAATTACGTAATTATTTATTTAATTGCCGATGTGGTAAAGGGGTGAAACCTTCTTTGGACTTCGATTTTAATGTCAACATCATATCCATTACAGTTCTAAAAATCCCAATTTTTTCTTGGAAATTAATCTTTTTTTCAAAATTTTGATTTTTTTTTCAAAAGTCACCTTTTTCATAAACAGCTATTCTCAAATTTGACTCTCATTTTCAAAATTTAATATTCTGTGAGAAATATGTCCTTTTCAGGATTTTTGACTATTTTTTCAAAGTTGGTTTTTTCCCAATTTTGTATTTTATTCCAAAATTCGACTTCTTAAAATCGACTTTCTTTGGAAAATTTTAAATTTTTTCTTAATATTCGACCCTCGAAATTTCGATCGTTTTTCTTAAAATCTCGTATTTTTTTTTAAATTCCGTTACTCAAAGTTTATTTCTAAAAATTTAGATCTTTTAGAATCCGAATTTCCATAAATATTGACTGAATTATTAAAATTTTTGAAGATTTCAACTTTTTTTCGAAATTATATATTTTTCTCTTAATATCATTTTTTTGAAATCCCGTCATTTTTTCTTGAAATAATAATTTTAAAGAATAAATTCGAAATTTTCAAGAAAAAAATACAAAAATTTAGAAGGATTTAAAGTATTATAAATGTTATATTCTGACTAAAATACAAAATTTAAAAAATAATTCGAAATAATTAAAAAACTTTGAAATTAAAAAAAATATTTTTAAACAACCGAAATTCCTAGAAAAGTAAAATTAAAAAAAAAGATTTAACTTTTAAGGAAAAAAGTAGAAAAGTTCATAGAAGACCTAAATTTTCAAATAAAGATAGAAATTTTCGAAAAAACCAATAATTAAAATACAGAAAAAAACAATGTTTGAAATTGTTGAATTTTGAGAGTCTCAGTTTTAAAAAAGTCGATATTTTGAAGTTTTTGTTTTGAAAGAAAAGGACGAGATTTTCAAAAAACTTTAAAATGCTAAAAAAACATCGCAATTAATAAAAATAAAATTTTCAAGTCGACATTTTGAAAAAATGAACTCAAACTTTTGAAAAAAAGGAATCAAAATTTTGCAAAAAAGAAATCAACATTTTGAAAAATAAATTAAAATTTTGGAAAAAAGCCGAAATTTTTAAAGAGTAAATCCATTCTGAAATATGTTAAAAAAATTTTGAATCTCAACTCGGAGCAACACAAAATTTAGAATTTATTAAAACTAAATTGATTTTAAAAAAATACCAATTTTGTGAACAAATTTTAAATTTGGGTAGGCACATACTAGAAATTTGTCAAAACTGGAAGCAAATCTATTCAAATTAGAAACACATTTGTTCACCTTGGAAATAGAATCATTTAATTTAATAACGTTGATTAAATTAGAATCAAACCTTATAAAATTAGAAGCAAACCTATTGAAATTAAAAGCAAATTTGTTCAAACTGGGAGCAATTAGAAGCAAATTTATGTAAAAGAAATGAAAAATTCTTCAAATCAAAAGCAAATTTGTTAAAGTTAACAGTATTATTATTTAAAGTTGCATTTTTGACACTTCTCATGCATACTTGAAGCATTTTGCTTGCATAGTTTAAGCTTTTTATGTTGCATAAAATCCGGTCTCTAGTAATAAGTCTAGAATCCGCAAGTACCTCATAATGTCAAACTAGGGAAGCTACATCTGCTTACTTCAAATTGTTAGTTAATCAGGTTGTTAGTACCAATTGTAACCTATGAAATATCTACAATTCTATATATTAATAGAATTGAAGTGTCTGTCTGTCGACTGATCTATTGTCCTGGCTAATCTCGGAAACTGCTAAATTTATTTTAATAAAACCTTTATTAAAATGTATAGCATTTTTGGAGGTACCTTTGAGGGTACTTTGTTCCCCATAATCTCATCCCTTAACCTCTAAGAATCAACTGGTTAACAATTGTGAGGTAATAACGCAGAACATAAAGAGAAGCCATCTGTAATGTTTATGACGCGCCTGGGAACCACAATAAGGAGCACGAACCCTTAAATCTATTATTCTATTAAAATAAAATGAGAAATTATTTTATTTTAAAATATGACGTTATGAACTTTGTACAAACAGCCAGCAAGGGTCAAATAGTTATCAAATGTACATATTTTTTCGGACACGATGTTTTGTCTGTTATTGATTTCGTCCTTCGACAAGTCATCCCCAGCTTATTCTAACCCCCAAGCAAAATAAAACGAAAAAAAGCCCTCTCTTAACCAATTTAAATTTTCCATGCCTTTGTGAAATCCCAGGTTAATTGAAATATAGTTAAAACAGGTAAACTGCACAAATCCTCGCTGACGTTGTTGGAGGCCAGGATAATCGATACGATGTTTACACTTCCTTCCTGTATTTAGGCGCCCCGGCAGAGACGATGCCATTGGATTTAGGTTACGTACCGAAAGATAAATTCGCTGATCCAGAATTTATCACCGCCGCGATATACGCCGGCAGCCCCTAAAAATACGATACAATTAATGCTGCGGAGAGATTTAATAGATTTCTGATGTTGGCGCTCATATTTTTGTTTTTTTCCTGTATCCCTCGACACCCATTGTTTGCGTTTGCCCGCGGAACCGATACGTTTTCATTTTAACTTAATGAATGAGCCAAATTGTTTTCGAAGTAGAGGCATTATTTCCAATGGATATATACGTATAGAACAGGGGAAACTGACTTCGCAAATACTGATCAATAAATTGATGGAATGGTACCTACAGAATTAGAACCTGGGAAACTTAAAAAGAAATCAGCCTGGCCTATTTGAACTCACAAGATTTCGACAATTAAATATTACATAACTTAGTTTTCAATTTTAGAGATTTAAGTAAGTTAGTTTGTACAATCACTTAAATCTGCTTAACAAAACTAAACATTGACAAGCACTGGCTAAGCCAATGCGTTTAGAAGTATAAAATTTTGCCCATAAATTCTTTATGTAACGTAGGTGAGTACTAAGAATATTCATCCTCCAAGGATGTCAAATAGGGAATCAAAATTTGTATGGAACTTCTTTATTTTTGAAGATAGAAATATCAAAGTCTAAATTAAAATTTCGTGAATTGTAGACACTCTTATTTCGGAACACTACAATTATACTTCACTTAACTACCAGACTATCTTTTTTTGGTGGAACGGACTGGTCGTTGGTTATCTTCAAAAATTCAAATACAAATATTGTCCCTTGAAATCAAGAAAGATTAAAAAACACAACAAAGGTTGCTACCATCTTCAAAGAGATACTGTATTTCTCTGAAGATGATAGCTTGGCTGTCGAAACGCGTTGGAGCAACCTTTCTTGTGTTTTTAAATCTTTCTTGGTTTCAGAGGGCAAGATACGTATTTAAATTTTTGAAGATAACCAGGGACTAGTCCGTTCCGCCAAAAAAAAAGTTTCTAGTGTAAAGGCATCGTTATAATGAATAAATTTTTCAGTTAAGGTAAACGCATCAAGTCGCAATGTTGAGGGGCACATTACAACGATTTGTGTGACGCGTGTTCAGGATAACCCAACCGATTTCCAAACATTTTTCATATTTCAATAACTTAATGTCACGATGCTTCGACGTTGTGCCAACAGGCACCAAGCTCCAATACATTATGCTGTGATTTAAAAGATAGCAGTTCGCCTGTTACCGGAACAATATCATAAAAATATTAACGAAAATACATGCATCGTTACCCACCCTCCCATCATTCCCTAAATCAAACAGAGTTGTTTTATTAAATTTACTCAAGTTCTCTATGAAGCATCGAAAGATCCTCAGAAGAGCGCGATGAATGTGAAATTCTAACAAAGATTTCAGAAGGGCGCTTCTGAAACAAATACATCTAGAGTTTACTCTACTATTGAAACAAAATTGCGGCATACAAATCTTGCATCAGGAAATTACACGAATTATACTATTATATTGTGGAACAATGAGAACGGAAGCTGTTTTGTTACGTTCTACCTTGAAACCGTGAATATAATTGACTTCGGTTTTATCTCCATTTTATCCATTAGGAAGCAAAATTGCAAAATCCATGAAAACGATCATTTAGGTAGATATTCTGTAATTATGATTTGTGTTTATCTAAGTGAATTTCTTTGACATGTCTACGCTTTCGTGCTTGTAGGCAATTTTATTAACGCATATATAATTTTATCGTATAATTGATATTTTTAACATTTACCTGGTGGAATTTTCCAATATTTATAATTCGCAAAGTAAATTCATTAAATGTAACAAATAAATAACACAAAATTTGACCAAAGTCCGAAATCTACATATTGTTAATATTAGGGCGTATTGGTAACGAGAATTAGAGTGATAGTGACGGAAACCATAACTTTTTCCTGTATCAAAAATCCCTCAGCGTGACTAAAGGAGTTTTCACTTCAAAAATTAAAATTTCAATTACAATTTGGGACAAAAGTTCGAAAATGCAAGAATTTATTTGCATCTGAATTTGCCAATATTTTTTTTTTTGTGGAACGGACTGCTCATTATTTTCAAAAATTAAAATACAAATCTTGTCTCCTGAAACCAAGAAAGATTAAAAAACGCAACAAAGGTTGCTCTAACGCGTTTCGATAGCGAAGCTATTATCTTCAGAGAGATACTAACACCTAATCCTAAAATTAACCCTTATATGCTAATAACATTCATTTCGTGCATGATCTACCGCAACCGAACGCGCATGCGCATCTAATCATACAGGTCGTAGGGTTACAACTCCTTATCTATAAGCCTTAACTATTTTTAATAGAGATGAATCTATATTCGAGAGAAAAAAGTAAAAAATGTATGAAACGAAAAAAAAAAAATCGCAAAATTTTGTCCTAAACCTCGAAATTTTGACTTTTCTAGAAGTTTCGTAAGCCAAAAGTCGGATATTCGAAATTCGGAGTTTAATGATGTTGCTAAAGTCAGAAATCTCAATTCTTTTTTTATAAATTTCAAAGTTTTCTGAAAATTCTTTTTCTCTTAAATGTCGCGATTAAAGCCAAAATGATTTCGGGTTTAAAATCGAAATTTTTTATAAACAATTCTGAAATATTCCGATTAAGCTTAAAATTTTGTGACTATGGTGGAGATTTTTATTTTTAAATTTGAAATGTCAATTTTTTATCAAAGTTCTAAATTAGAACTCGAAATTTCGGGAAACCAGTAAAAATTTTAGAATTAAAGCAGAAATGTCGAAAAAATAGTCACTTTACGACTTAGTTTTTTGAACACAAGTAAAAATTTCAGGCCCAAACTGAAAAGTTTTTGGAAAAAATCGAAATTTGTACCTGAAATCCAAAATGTTTGTAAAACAAACTCTCGAATTTCTACATTTAAAAATTTTATGTTAAAACTTGTAACTTGAGATAAAAAACGTTAAACTATAAATTTTTGGAAAGATGAAATTTTTTGGGATGCGAAATTTTCATCCAAAGTAAAAACTTACAAAAAAAACTAAATTTTATGAAAAAAAATTTAAATTTCGACGTCTATCTTGAAATTTTGCTTTTTCTAAGCAAAAACAATAAACATCAAAACTGTCACCGAAATTAGGTGTTTGCACTTGACATTTTTAAACTAGAACATTTTTTTCTAATTCAACTGTTTTCTAGAAATTAACTGTCAAAAATCGAATTCAAAAAAATCATTTTCATAAATGTTGAGTTTCTCATAAAATCTGAGGTTTTTTCTTCCAAATAAGCTTGACATTCTTAAACTCTACAATTTTTTTCATAAATTTCAAGATCAATTTGGGCAGAAAACTTAAAATTTTGGGTAGAAAAGTCGAAATTTTCAAAATAATTTAAATAATTGACATTTTCAACCCTTACTTTGTGTAATTCATCAATATTCATAACTATTAATTTTTATTAACGATAAAACAGCAACAGGTATTAAAAATTCCACGATGTTGTTGCTGTTTTAATCGTTAGTAAAGTTTAATAGTTATGAATATTGAAGAATTTCATAAAGTAAGGGTTGGAAATGCCAATTATTTAAATTATTTTGGAAATCGTTAATAAAGCTTAATAGTTATAAAAATAATTTAACTCATTAAAAAATCTCCCAAAATTTAACGCGTAAATAAACATTTAGTCAATTAAAAAAAAATCTCATTTAAAGTTTAACCTTGAAATGCTTGCTTTTTTCCAATTTTGACTTTAACTTCAGAATTTTGACTTTTTCTAGAAGCTTCAAAATCTTCAATTTTAAGTATAAATTTTGGGAAAACAATTTTGAAGAATTGCTTTTGATGTTTAAGTAAATTTTAATTTCGAGTTTAAACCCGAAACTTAAAACTATTCTGTCTCTCAACATTTCAAAGTTGAACCCAAAATTTCTGGCAATTTCGAATTTAAACCCAACATGTTGACATTTTTCTAGAAATTTCCTGTTGAAACTCAGGTTGTTTTAACAAAATTAATTTTTTCTCGAAATTTGATCTCTTTCTCTGAAAATTCCTATTTAGATTTCAACTTAACAATTCGAGAATATTTTTGTCTTAGTTTTAGTAGTGTTTTTTTGAAACTTTTTAGCTTAAACTTAAAAATTTATAATTGTTTATATAATCCATGACATTTTTTCCATTAATTATAGAAATTATTTTGTAGTTATTTTAAATTAAATATATATTGGAGTACTTTTAAAGAGTTCGTGCAGATTGTAGAATGATGATTTGTTCAAATTCGTCGATACGATTGTGTTTGTTGCCTAGTGGATCTCTAGCTATATAGGTACCGGCTATCAAAGCTGCACCTTGTTGTGTTAGGTGATCTATGTTAAAAAAACCTTCGTGCAGAGTTACAGGAGTATTGTATCTATCGTTTTCGCATTAATTTACTAGAAAATCGACAGATTATTAACTTTTTCTTCTTCTTCTTCTTTTCTTTTCAAAGACCTATTGATCTGTTTTCCTTCGAATTTAGGCATTCTGGTTTTCTTGAGATGTAGATTGCCAGCTGTGTTTCCATTTCTTTGGAGGTCTTCCCTTTCCCAACCCTATTTAATAATGTCCTGATTTTGGGAAAATATGAACAATTTAAGATCGAAATTGGGAAAAAACAACTCAAATTGGTTTGCTTATAAGTTGTTATTATTAATGCTATTTAAACTGTCAATTAGAGATGTAGAAAATTAAATTTTGTAAACAAAATTCTTTGACATATTTTTGTGAGATTTACGATTACAAAGTTATAGTCGAAGAAGTACTTACATAGTCTATGGTGGATTTTCATTCTTGCGGTAAAATCGTAGAAATGAATTACGAAAAGGGCTCGATTTCGGAGTTATTCATTCATTTCCATTATATTAAAATTTATTCACCCCTTTTTTCTCTACAACATGCTTTATGTAGTCATTATAGGGCTTAATAAACTGTGGCCCGTTCTAAGCGAATAAAGAATAATGACGTGTATCACGGAATACAACTGGCTGCCTGAAAACAGTTCTTTCCACCTCGGTTTTCCCCGACAGAAATATCGTACACAGTTTCCCTCAATTATTAAATAATTTTTACATTTCTTTCATTTCTCGGGCTGTAATGGGCTTTAATTATGAAGAAACGGTCGATAGGGCACCGGGAAAATATGAATATATGACTTTAAAGTCTCTCCCCTCGTCCTTGTTTAATTTACTTAAAAAATTGCTATATTTGATTTAAGTTGGGCTTATTGCTTTTAAAAAATAACTTTTTTATTATTTATCACCAGATTTACTTATGAACATTTTCTGACTAATTCCTTTTTAAAATTAAAATGCCCCTCTACAACGTTAGCCTTTTAATGGGAGGCTGAAACTCTTCAAGTTTATTGTTTTGAATTGTAAATTCGTCTGAAACTATTTGCTTTGAATATTCAAAAAAAAAGCAGGAAATTATTTTTGGTGGCAAGGACTGGTCCTTGGTTATATTCAAAAATTGAAATACAAATTTTGTCCCCTGAAACCAAGAGAAATTAATGAGTATCTGTGTATCTCTCTGGAGATGATAGCTTGGCTATCGAAACGCGTTAGAGCAACCTTTTTGTGTTTTTTAATCTTTCTTGGTTTTAGAAACTGGACTACAAGACAATCGGCGGCAGTCAATTCGTGAGCAGATTACTGGCACAGTTGGAGCTTATAGCTACGAAAATTCATTTTCCTCTGGAGTCTCCAATCTCGGAGATATGTTGTCTAGCAAAATTTTTCCCAGCCATAAAACTTGCTGGCACATGCAGCTGTGATCAATCGATGTTCACTTTTGCCTCCTTTTTTCCGAGCCTTCATTCTCCATCCTTGATTTAATATATTCTAGGCACAAAAAATTCAAATATTGAGAGGATTTTCAAAATACTGCAAAAAATGGAAGAAGACAGATTTGTTTGAAGGGCCCTGAAGGGCAGGCCTGTAGAACATAGGCCAAGAGGAAGACCTCCAAAAAAATGGAAACACAGCTGGCAATCTACATCTCAAGAAAACCAGAATGCCTAAATTCAAAGGAAAACAGATCAATAGGTCTTTGAAAAGAAAAGAAGAAGAAGAAAAAGTTAATAATCTGTCGATTTTCTAATAAATTAATGCGAAAACGATAGATACAATACTCCTGTAACTCTGCACGAAGGTTTTTTTAACATAGATCACCTAACACAATAAGGTGCAGCTTTGATAGCCAGTACCTATATAGCTAGAGATCCACTAGGCAACAAACACAATCGTATCGACGAATTTGAACAAATCATCATTCTACAATCTGCACGAACTCTTTAAAAGTACTCTAATTTGCTTACATATTACCAGAAGCTGATAGGGGGCGCTGCCTGCGCTATCCTGCATATTTCTAAATCATCATAACTTTTTTGTGCACCCACGTGTATTAATTTTAAATGGGTTATTTTATTTCCTCATATTTTTTTCGTAAAAAAGGTGTACTTTCTGAAAGTTGATACGAGCAACCGTTTCCAAGATATTTGCCTTTAAGGCTTGACGTGCCTTGGTTTTAAATTACTAAGATATTAAATTTTCGAAGTAGGCTTAAAAAAAAAGTAACAATAAGACAGCTTTGAAAGTAATTTATGTCAAATATTACTTTGCTGGTAATATTATTACCTAAATTTTAAAAATCTCAATAAAGAAAATCCAAAAAATTAAGAGGTAATTTATTTTCTAACATAGAGATGTGAGATATGATCTCTAAGTCCGCACAAGAAAAATTTAAGAGTCTGGGTGGTCAAAGCAGATATTTGGAGATGAATTTCGATAAAGGACAGCCAGATTTTTAATTGTTTACAATCCCTTTACATGAAAAAGGTCATTTCCCACATAATTATTTTTGAAAATAAATTTTGTTTTGGTATTTTATTTAAATTTGCTTTAGAAATTTAAAAATTATATGTAATAATTATGTCAGTAGAGTAATATTTGATATAAACTGTTTTAGAGTCAGTTTTATTACTTTCATTTTGAAACCTATTGCAAAAAATTCACATTTGCATAACTTAAAATAAACGTACGACAAATTTTGAAGGCAAATATCTTGAAAACGGTTGCTTGTATCAGCATTTAGAAAGTATACCTTTTTTAAAAAATGTAGGTGATTAAAAATATCTATTTAAAATAAGTGTACATGAAGGCACAAAAAAGTTATGTTGCTTTAGCTGTTTGCTGTTAGCAAATTAGAATTTCTTGACCAAAGAAACTCCCCTATACCACATTTCTTGTCTACAGTGCAATGTGTTCATCAGTTATGCGAAAAAATCACAATTTTTTTTTAAATTTGACATTCTGTATCTCTGTTAATATCAATTTTGTTACAAAAGTCCGGGCCGCTACTTCAGGAGCATATTCTACACATTAAAATATGAAAAATGTTAAAATACATTTTTCTCTTTAATTGCCTAACGGAGATATGACCATTTAAAAATGGCGCCCCTAAAGTGGTTTTTTTACTACAAAAAGTTAACGGTTAGTAGCAAAGTCATGAAATTGGGCAAGCAGTTAAAGAATTGGATTAGGCATATTCTCATGTAACATATTTTTTAAATAAGCACTAGCGTGGTGTGTAGGGGGTTGCCCGCGATTATTTTTTGCCGTAACTTTTTTGTATTGCAATATTTCCACACAAAAGTGCCATAATCATAAAAAGCAATATTTTTTATACAAAAAAGGTACTCTTTCTCAAAGTCGCTAAAAGTAACCGTTTCCGAGAAAAAAGCGTTTAAACAAAATTGTTGCATTTATTAGAATTCGTTTTGCAAATTTCTAATTTATCCACTACTAATTGCATTGATATAAAATAGTACAAAATTAAGAAAAAAAAAATCAAAGCAAGTGTTCGAAATTACTGCCCCCTGCAGCAATACATTGCTCGGCTCGTCTTCTAAGGGAACTCCTTACTCTTTCGCAAATGCCTGGTGTATTGTGAATCTGGTTGAACCCATTTTCAATTCGTTCACGAAAATCATTGATATTGTCAACTGGTGTGGAGTAGACGATCTGCTTTAGATGTCCCCATAAGTAGAAATCGAGTGGGTTGAGGTCAGGAGACCTAGCTGGCCATGGTATCGGACCTCCTCGACCCATCCATCGTTGATGCTAGTTGTTATTCAAAAATTCCCTAGCAACTGCACTAAAATGGGCAGGTGCCCCATCGTGCATTATCCACATTCGCTGTCTTGTTATGAGTGGAACATTTTCAAGTAACACGGGTAACTCTGTTTGCAAAAAATGTCTATATGATGCTCCTGTTAACCTATGAGGTAAAAAAAACGGTCCAATTATAGAGTCCCCTATTATTCCTCCCCAAATGTTAAGTGAAAAATGTTGCTGATGTCTCGACTGAATAACTGCATTGGGATTTTCAACTTGCCACTGATGCATGTTGTGAAAGTTAAGTATCCCGTTTCTGGTAAAACCCGCTTCGTCCGTAAATAATATGAGCGATGGAAAGTTCTCATTTTCAGCGATCTTATGCAATAGCCAGTTGCAAAATTCTATTCTTGGAGGATAATCAGCAGCAAGTAACCCTTGCACTCTTTGAAAATGATAGGGGTAAAATTGGTAAAATTTCAAAATTCGCCAGATAGTTACGTGATTTACTCCTTCGGCTAAAGCAAGTTGTCTAGTGCTGACACATGGATCTTCTTCAACTCGCTGAAGTACACGCTCCTCTAAATTAGCAACTTCTGCGTTTGGCCTTCCAACACGTTCGCCTTTGAAAACAAAATTTCCTGTTTCACATAAAAGAGCATGAATTTTCTGGAACAATTTTTCTCCTGGTAGGTGTCTATTAGGAAAACGTTCAGCATAAAGCCGTCTTGCTTCAGCACGATTACAATTTGCAAGCCCGTACATTAAATGCATATCGGCCATTTCTTGATTTGAATAGTCCATTTTATCAAAATAATGAAAAGTTAAAAAACTACTACACTTACTATTGACAACAAAAACTGCTAAAGTTTACAGCTTACGACCAAATTTTATCAGTGACACAACGTCAATCTTTGGCAGATATTGTCAAGTACAATTGTTTTCTTTACGATCAGTTTGCATGACCAACTTATTTTTTCTTATACAAATTAGTTAGAATTTCGAAGACGGGATAGGATTATTTAAACGCCTTTTTCTCGGAAACGGTTACTTTTAGCGACTTTGAGAAAGAGTACCTTTTTTGTATAAAAAATGTTGCTTTTTATGATTATGGTACTTTTGTGTCGAAATATTTCAATACAAAAAAGTTACGGCAAAAAATAATCGCGGGCAACCCCCTACACACCACGCTACTGCTTATTTAAAAAATATGTTACATGAGAATATGCCTAATCCAATTCTTTAACTGCTTACCCAATTTCATGACTTTGCTACTAACCGTTAACTTTTTGTAGTAAAAAAACCACTTTAGGGGCGCCATCTTTAAATGGTCATATCTCCGTTAGGAGGCAATTTAAAGAAAAAAATGTATTTCAACATTTTTCATATTTTAATGTGTAGAATATGCTCCTGAAGTAGCGGCCCGGACTTTTGTAACACCCTGTATATCATGCCATCTTGTTATTAAATGAAATGTGGATCTCCTTTTCGGAAATATTTATTTGGGAACCAACATTTTAAATTTAACAACTTCAACCTTTCCTTTCAAAATAATTGATTTCTGTATTTATAATTTTTTTTCGAGGTTAGATTGCAAAGTTATATTTTAAACCTTTTTTTATTTTGGTGGAAACTTTTGACGTTATGTTGGCTCTTTTGTTACCTTCAAATAAAAATGAGTCATCTACCTGGGTATATGAGCTAAATATAATATGATAAAAAAAATAAAACAAAAACACAAACAAAATGCCTTATCAAGCTAATACCTATTGACTAAAATTTGTCTTAATCGGGCTTTACTAATATTGAACCAAAATGTTACACAATCTCGACGATTAGATACTTTTTGTTGCACTGTGATTTACTTTGCGATAATTTTAGAAACGCTGTACACAATTTAGTCAAGTAGAATGCAAATTGTGCAGTAAAAAAATAGCAAATGTTATGTAAAGAATGCTTAGGAATGCCATTCAGAATTTACTTTAGTTACACTTGTTTGTTAAAAGCGAAAGCATAAAATTGTTATAGCCTTTGAAAATTAACGATAACATTGTTCGAAATGGAATCCTGTTTAACTAATTTCTACCCACTTTCTGTTGTCTCTGAAAATTTATTTTTAGTTAGAGCATTGTCATATTCAACATAATAGTGAGAAGATTAGAAATTTCGTTTTGTTTCCCTTTTTTTTTCTACACACATAGATATAATTAAATCATTTTACGTATGTTTAAAACGGAATTTGTTCGTAACCTCAATTAAACTCTAATTACAAAGCCGTTTGTCCGCTTCTATTGTGGAGATGCAGCCTAACCAGATAAGCAATTAATTTAAACTGAATTCTTTCTTACGATCGCCGGCGAAATCAGTGTTGTGTAATTTGCGGTCGAACAAGAGAAACCCCGTTTTGACCGAAAACATCGGAAACCCTCATTCGGTTGCAAACAGTCGGAATTAGCATGGGGTGGCAATATGATCGGTTTTCCAAGTCGTCAAGGGCCCACAAGGTTTCCTCTTGGATATGCATGGTTGGGGAGCGACAAAGGGACAGGGAACTCCTATAAGAATACCCGGAGTCCGATGGTAACCGAGAGAGGTCATGAATTTTTTAGGGCTACTCCGGAAAGGGTGAATGCAAGTTTGAAGTTCGTTTACGAGCGGTGTCGGATGGCAAAGTTCTTAAACAAAGGGATAACTAATTTCTCATTTTCTGACATGTGTGGTATGTCAGGAAAGAAATTAGATTGGACATCAGGAAAAACGAAAATAAATGTGGGTTGTCCTCTTCAAAGTCGCCTAAATAAATCTAGGAAAATTAATTTCTTTCCTTCGAGATCTACCACAAAACGTCGACCCTAAACTGCAGATCCGAATTTTTCCAAATGCGAATATACTCTTGGAACAAAAGAACAATTGTTTCATTTTAATTTCAATTTCAGTTCACCTTATTGTTTCTGGATGATATTCAACCTCTTTCTGTTGGAACGAAATCGAGATTTAATGAAATCGATGAAATAGCTTAATTTCCCCATTGAATACGAACCTTAATTGACTTCTAAAAAGCAATCTGAATAACGTTTTGTCTTTGACATATGATGTTACCACCTAAAGTCGATTTCCAGGGAATTTATTTCGACGAAAATTCAATTAAACCTTCAAATCACCGAATTTAACCTCTTATGCTTTGTGAACGTTTTAATAAAAACATATCCCAGATATTTCGTAACGTTAAATTGAGTCGTAATCAGATTTAAAAACGAATTTTTGAACAAAGAAACAAAGAAATCGTTGCGTTGCTTTTTAAAATTATTATTAGAACATAATTGTGTAATTAGTCATTTAAAGTTCAAGTATTTTAAAGAAGTGTATCTCGGGATCTATTGCGTATTATTAAATAATAATTGGTGTACCAGAATTAAACTATTATTATCTGCCGAAATCGTTCGAGCATTAATCAAACGCGTTTAGATGATTCATCTTTGTCAGTTATTCGGATTTTATAACTTCCAAAGTTTTTTCATGGAACGAAATAAAAAATAAAACCTGCGTAAATTTAAACACAATTTTTAGGTTTTTTAAATAAGACGAGACACTTTTATTTTTAATTAATAATATTTAATAACAGGAAACTTAATTATGAAACTTCATTTGATTTAATGTCATCAGATTTATTTCCTTTTAATATTTTTTAAATGCTCAGTGTTGTAAATCTGTAACCGTACGATAAATTGATTTTGAAATATTTTTAAAGAAAACAGATTTTTGTTTGCAAAAAAAAATGAAATTTCCCTAAATAGGTGGAAATGTTTTTAAAAACATTTAAGAGCTAAATAGAAATTGCCTGAAAAAAAGTTGAAAGCCCCACCTATATCTAAAATTTGGAATTTTGTCCTGACCCTTTAGAAATAATTTTTGTTTTCAGATTTCGAGATTCGGATTTTTTTTCTGAATTTGAAATTTTAAACTTTTACGCGAGATTAACTTCTCCCTATTTTATTGACTTAAAATTTTTTTGTTTGTAAAATATTTTTGTTAATTTTGTGTTGTTTTACAGACATTTTTCAAAAAGCATTTTGCTTTTAAGATATCTTTTATCAACATTTTAGCTCTTCTTCAAGAAACTTTTTTTAAATAGATGTTTTGATATTTTTCCCCCAGTATCCCCCAATCTGCAGGTTGAACCAAATTTGATTTCCACTATAAGGATCTCTTAAACTATTAGAGATACAACCAAGCTTAAATGGGCAAAGTAGTGCAGAATTTAATGCCTAATATTACTCCGCTGAGAAAACAATTGAATTTCAATTCGTCTTGGTTTTCTTTAGAAAAAACTGAAAATCGCAATTTTCAAAAATCAGCTGCAACTTATTTTTTTAAGCCCGATTAAAAAAATTCAAAGACTGTAATTAGTTATTTTTTGAGGCCAATTTATTAAGTAACAATAATTATTAAAGAACAAAAAATATTGCAACAAACTGTGCAATATTTAAACGGCTATTAGTATAATATTAACGTACATGCAGCCCTTTAAATGGCGTAATTCTATAAAAACGTATAGATGTTTTAAACATTTTGTCGACAATTTAAAAAAAAATCTTTTAACATTGAATACTTATTCGTGTAACGTAAAATATCAAACAATGTAACATTAGAAATGACTCTAATATTTATGCACACTATCCATCTTAAAATATTAAACTTCAAGAGAAGCCTAGAATGCACACTTGCGTATGAGTCATAGGAAAGTCGTCCTTAATAAAGGCCTTAAAATGTTCTCAGATTTACGCAATTTAAAAGGAATCATGCATGTTACGATTATTAATAAATATTTCAATACTTTACAGTTTGTTATAATATTTTTGGTTTTTTAATAATAATTATTGCTTTTTTAGGAACTGTATTTTTTATTATTAAAAGTTATGGCACTTGCACCGCCTACTATAATTTTTTTGTTTAAAAATAAAAAATTAGTTTATTTAACCCACTTTACCACATTTGAAGTATGGCATGACATACATCAAATTAATCAGAAAAATATGTAAAATTCGAAAATGATTAAATCCAATATGTCGTCTATAAGAAATAACAAAGTTGACATAATTTTCTCGGAAATTGTTGAATTTGGAAAAAACTAATGTACACCAATAAAAAGGCCTTAAAAACGACTAATTACATTTTTAAAATTTTTTCAACCGGACATCATTCTGCTCTGTCTATAATTTTCGTGACGTTGAGTACTCTTCGTAAAAAGGTGTACGCAACTAATATATAAAGGAAGTGAGTTTGTCTGTCTGCTGAATGTATCAACGAATTTGAACAAAACATCATTCTGCTTTTTTTATAATTTTTCGTGACGTTGAGTACTTACCCCTCGTTAAAAAACTAACTGCATCAAAACTAATATATGAATGAGGAAGTGTGTTTGTCTATCTGTCAACGAATTGGAACAAAACATCATTCTCCTCTTTTATAGTTTTCGTGACGTTGAATACTCCTCGTAAAAAGGTGCATCGCAACTAATATATAAAGGAAGTGTATTTGTCTGTCTGCTGAATGTATCAACGAATTTGAACAAAACATCATTCTGCTTTTTCTATAATTTTTCGTGACGTTGAGTACTTACCCCTCGTTAAAAAACTGCATCAAAACTAATATATGAATGAGGAAATGTGTTTGTCTATCTGTCAATGAATTTGAACAAAACATCATTCTCCCCTTTCTATACTTTTCGTGATGTTGAATACTCCTCGTAAAAAGGTGCATCGCAACTAATATATGAAGGAAGTGTGTTTGTGTGTCTGCTGAATGTATCAACGAATTTGAACAAAACATTATTCTGCTCTTTCTATAATTTTTCGTGAGGCTGAGTACTTACCCCTCGTTAAAAAACTTCATCGCAACTAATATATGAATGAGGAAGTGTGTTGGTTTGTCTATCTGTTAAATGTATCACTGAATTTGAACAAAACATCATCCTGCTCTGTCTATAATTTTCGTGACGTTGAGTACTCTTCGTAAAATTTCAATAAAAAACGATTTTTTTTTGAAATTTTGACCTTTTGAAAAATCCAATTTCTTGAACATTCTGGCTTACTGGCTTAATTTGATTTTTTTTTTGAAAGCTTTTCACTCCTTTTATCATTTTTGTCTTTATTTTAAATTTTCTTTCTTGGAGAATGTCAACTCTCTTGAAAATCTCCTTTTTGCTGTTTTAAATAATTTTGAAAATTTTTGACTTATCTCGAAGTTTTAAATTTTTGGAAAATGTTGATCTCTTTAAAAATTGAAATACAAATCTTGTCCCCTGAAACCAAAAAAGATTAAAAAACACAACAAAGGTTGCCCTAACGCTTTTTGGCAGCCAAGCTATCATCTTCAGAGTTACTGATCTTTTTAAAAATATAAGACAAGATAAAAAATTAAGCAAACTGGAGTTTTTTCTTCAATTTTTTATTTTATAGAAAATATTTATTTTACTAGTACCTTCGAATTTTTAATTCTCAAAATCTTTTAAAAATCTTTTTTAGAGATTCGATATTTTTTTCAGTTTCAATTATGTTTTTTTTGTTTTTTTTGTGGAACGGACTGGTCCTTGGTAATATTCAAAAAGTGAAATACAAATCTTGTGCCCTGAAATCAAGTAAGATTAAAAAGCAACCTTTGAGCAACCTTTTTTGTGTTCTTTAATGTTTCTTGGTTTCAGCAGACAAGATTTATATTTCAAGTTTCAGTTTTTTATGAAACAAAAGAAGGTTATAGGAATTGCCAGTTTTTCTTCAACTGTACTATTTTTTGTAGAATTTCTTATAATTTCGAGTTTTTTTGCGAAATTCAAAGTTATTTAAGAATGTGGTAAATTCGAAATTTTTTTAGCCGTTTAAATTTTTTTATAAAATGAACACAGAAATTTAAAGATTCTTACGATTTTTACTTTTTTGGAGAAATATTTTTCCCAAAATTTCGACCTTTTAATCAAACCTTTGCTCTAGAAAAATTTGAGTTTCTTATAGAAATTTAATTCTTTTTAATTTTTAATTGAAATATTAAAATTTTCATTGAAATTTCAATATTTTCTTTTCTAAAAAATTATTTTATAAAATTTCTTTACAGAAATGTAATATTTTTCGTAGTGTTCCCTAGAACCAAAAAAAATGTGTTAAGTTGAAACTTTTCCCCAGTTCGACATTTTCTTGAAAATGTTGTCCCTTTTTCAAGAAATTTTGTTCCTAAAAATCTCACTAGTAGAAAGTTTTTGTTTGTTTGAAATATCTAGAAAAAAAATCGAAATTGTGACAGAAAATGCGAAATTTTGAAAACCAATATTTTTTCTCTAACACGTTTCGATAGCCAGGCTATCTCTCTGAAGATGACAGGTTGGCTATCGAAACGCCTTTGTTGTGTTTTTTAATATTTGTGGGTTTCAGGGGACAAGATTTGTATTTCAAGTTTCAGTTATTTTCTGAAACAAAAAAATGTTACAGAAATTGCCAGTTTTTCTTCAAATGTACCATTTTTTTGTAGAAATTTTCATAACATCGAGTTTTTTCTCGAAATTCCAATTTTTTTAAGAATGTGGTAATTTCGAAAATTTTTTAGCCGTTTAAATTTTTTTATAAAATGAGCACAGAAATTTAAAGATTCTGACGATTTTAACATTTTTAAAGAAATATTTTTCCCAAAATTTCGACCTTTTAATCAAACTTTTGCTCTAGAAAAATTTGAGTTTTTTCTAGAAATTTCATTTTTTTTTCATTTTTAATTGAAATATCAAAATTATTTATTGAAATCTCAATATTTTCTTTCCTAAAAGATTACTTTATGAAATTTTTTAACAGAAATGTAACATTTCTCGTAGCGTTGAGTGTTCTCTAAAACCAAAAAAAATTGTATTAAGTTGAAAGTTTTCCCCAGTTCGACATTTTCTTGAAAATGATGTTCCTTTTTCAAAAAATTTTTTCCTAAAATTCTCACTAGCAGAAAGTTTTTGTTTGTTTGAAATATCTAGAAAAAAAGTCGAAATAGTGATAGAAAATACGAAATTTTGAAAACCAATATTTTTGCTTTAACACGTTTGGCTATCGAAACGCCTTTGTGGTGTTTTTTAATATTTGTTGGTTTCAGGGGACAAGATTTGTATTTCAAGTTTCAATTATTTTATAAAACAAAAAAATATTATAGGAATTGCCAGTTTTTCTTCAAATGTACCATTTTTTTGTAGAAATTTTCATAACTTCGAGTTTTTTCTCGAAATTCCAATTTTTTTAAGAATGTGGTAATTTCGAAAATTTTTTAGTCGTTTAATCTTTTTTATAAAATAAACACAGGCATTTAAAGATTCTTACGATTTTTACTTTTTTGGAGAAATATTTTTCCCAAAATTTCGACCTTTTAATCAAACCTTTGCTCTAGAAAAATTTGAGTTTTTTTCTAGAAATTTCATTCTTTTTTATTTTCAATTGAAATATTAAAATATTCATTGAAATTCCAATATTTTCTTTTCTAAAAAATTACTTTATAAAATTTCTTTACAGAAATGTAATATTTTTCGTAGTGTTCTCTAGAACCAAAAAAAATGTGTTAAGTTGAAACTTTTCCCCAGTTCGACATTTTCTTGAAAATGTTGTCCCTTTTTCAAGAAATTTTGTTCCTAAAAATCTCACTAGTAGAAAGTTTTTGTTTGTTTGAAATATCTACGAAAAAAGTCGAAATTGTGAGAGAAAATACGAAATTTTGAAAACCAATAATTTTCCTGAAATGTAATACTTCTCGTAGTTTTTAGTGTTCTCTAGAACTAAAAAAATTGTATTGAGTTTAAGGTTTTCCCCAGTTCGACATTTTCCTGAAAATGTTGTCCCTTTTTCAAGAATTATTTTTTCCCAAAAATCTCAATAGTAGAAAGTTTTTGTTTGTTTGAAATATCTAGAAAAAGAGTCGAAATTGAGAGAAAAAATACGAATTTTGAAAACCAACATTTTTGCTGAAAATTCGATTTTGTTCTAAAGAGGTATTTTTATAAGAACCTGTCCGTTTCAAAATTACTTGTTTTCCCTCAACAGTTCGACTTTTTTCCTGAAAATTTTAACTTTTTTTTTTGAAAATTTTGACATATTTGGCATTCGATTTCTAAAAATATTTTAGAAATTTCAAATTTTTTATGAAATTCCGACTTTTCTGAAATCTATACCTACAACATATTTTTTATGTAAATTTAGAGTACTTTGAAAATTTTGACTTTCTGTTGAAATTACGACTGAACCATTATTTTTAGAAATCTCTTCTTTAAAACCTGGAGTTTTTATCCAAAGATTTTTTTCTTCAAATTTTAATTACTTCCTTGACATTTCGATTTCTCATATATTTATTCTATACAACGTGGAGTTTTATTTTCAAAATTACAACTCTTTCTCGAAATCTAGATTTTTTTTTTGATGAAATCTAGAGTTTTTTTAGATGAAATTTCGATTTTATTTACCGAATACTTGCTAAAGAAATTTAAAACTTTTTTCTGAAAACTTTTATTTTTCTCTAAAATTCATAGATCCATTCCTTTAGGCTATGCGTTACCTGTCAGCGACTGCTCAGAGATTTATCAAATAGATTTGTTTTATAGACCTGTTATTATCAATTGGTTGATTTTTCTTGGTGAAATTTCGATAACTTATTTAGTGAAATATTGTATTTTTAAGAAATTTCAAACTTTTTCTCTAGATTTCAAGAATTTTTCTGTCAGAATTTCAAGATCTTGTTCCCAGGTTCTCTAGAAAAAATTGTATATAGACGAAAATGTTTTCACAGTTTCATAACGTTTCTCTAAAATCAAAAATGTGTGTAAAAAAATTGCGAGATTTTTCTCAAAATTCCTTCTAAAATTTTATCTAACAGTAAGTAATTTTTTAAAAAAAATTCGAGCTTTATTTCCAATTACCGACAATTTTCTTTATAGTTTTAAGTTTATTTTAGAAATTTTTACTTTCCTTTCCGAAAAAAAAAACGTGTAAACATTTCGAGTTTTTTCTCCGAATTTCTAAACTTTGCCCAAAATTTTGACATTTTCTGAAAGGTTTAGATTTTTATTAAAAAAATCATTTTGAATGTTTTCTACATTTCAACATTTAAAAAGTTTTGGGTTTAAAAAAAATTAAAAGTTTCTAGTTACGCTAAAAGAAATATTTTTAAGGACTTTCTGGTTTCGACCATTATTTTGCCAATACAAATTTCGAGTTTCTGCTAGAAATGTTCACATTTCTGTCAAATTTGTTTTATAGAAAAGATATTTAAATATAATTTGGGACACATGGTGCATGGATGAAGGATCACAAAATAAAAAAAAAGTAGGTTTTTATCTCAACCAGTGGCGATTAATCTGTGATACTATTGTAGGAAAAACGGGGTACACCATTGAAGGAAATGAAATAATATACCTGTTTTGGGTAAAGATTTAATTCTGAATAAAAGGTATTTCTTAACACTTTTCCGTATCTACCACTGGTTGCGTCATGTCGTTAATTTTGGAAAAAACTTCACTCTCATTAGTACTTTCACTAAGGAAAGTCCTAACAATTTAATTGTTTGTTACAATAGTGACAAATATGAAAGAATGGAGAGGGTCAACTTTATTCAAAACTGTTGTAGCATCTTAAACTTAACCCTCCTTAAGTTAGTCACTTATTATTTAAAGATCAGCATATGTTGTATAAGAAAATAAATGCCAAAAAATATTGTCAAGAGAAAACTTTTCTTCAGAATTAAAAGTAACTCCGTCACTGGTTGAGGTAAACACCAAGTATGCAAAATTTAGTTTTAATATTTCTGAAAACTTGAAAGCGAAACAAAAAACACTTTTTTTTATTCAAATTTTAACGCCTGGTACCTTTTTTATTAAGAGTTTCCGTATACATGTTCATAGAAAACTTTTGCTTAAAATTACTTTTTCTACCACCTGTTTCATTTAAGACACTTAAAACGCGGACACCTTGTATATTTTTATCATAACTTTCGACTTTTTTGAAATTTCATGTCAAATGTCAATAATTTTTGAGAAGAATTTTTTTATTAAAATGTTGTTCTCGAAATTATCAAGTTTTTGAGTTTTTTTTTTTCCGAAAATGTCCACTATTCCATTGCTATTTCTTAAACAACTTTTATAGAAATTGTAAATTCTTCACTGACTGTTTCTTTGTGAGTTCAATTTTGCGGTAGTATTTTTTAACATTGGAAATGTTTATGTTGGGATATGGGGTGAAGTTTCGGGTTTTCGTTCAAGCTTGAGAGAACAAGGTGTCGGTCGGTCGGACATACTCGAATCGCCAGTCGAGCGCTCTCGGCGTCGAGAAGCCGGAATAAAAACTATGGGAGAATGTTAAGTTCACAGTTCACCGCAGAGCACCATATTCGTTTAATCCAGTGACGTTTCATTGGATAAGGCTATCAGCTATGGATATTAAGAGTATGAAAAATAGCGAAAAGTGTAAGACATATTGAGAGCGTAAAAAACGTTTACGAGAGATTGAAAATAGAGAATCTAGTGAGTTAAGTACGAAAACATCGCTAACAAAAACTGAACACAGTAGGCGGTATCGTGAGCATGTAAATATGCGCAAACTTAAAGGTTCTGAAGTTTACACGGGCTACCCAAGTCAGCGGCCCTTAACTGAGGGGTTATAATTCCATTATTATGCTGTAAACTCTTACCCTAAATCCAATTCACGTTCTGTCTTGAAAACCTTGAAGTACTCAGTAAACGAATGTGGTAAAATATCTGCACTTATAATTTTTAGGGCTCAAATAAATGTAAATTACAATGAAGTTGACAAATTTTTGCTTGTAGATTAAATATATTTTAATATTTCATTGTTTTCGATTTGTACTAAAATATTTCTTTCAAGAGCCATAAGCATAGGTGCCTTAATATTATTTTGATTTAAATTATTTCGTAGTCTATTTGGTTATACGAGTATATTTCAATTTAAAAAATAATCTTTCAGAAGAAACTTGGCTAATGGAAACTGTAAATTTAGAAAAGATAAACATTGCAGAAATAATCTTAAAAATAGAAAAAGTCGAAAGAAAAATATTTGAATATTCAAGTTTTCACTCGAAATCTCAAGTCGAATACTTCGATATTAAGGTCGAAAATAAAAAAAAATAGCTAAATAAGGCCAAAATTTTGAATTCAGAAAAGTTGCGAGAAAAACAGTTAAAAAAATAGACAATTTTAGGAAAATATTCCAGGATTTCAAAAAATTCATAATGTTCTAAAATTTTAAAACATATGAGGTTAAAGATAAAATTTTGCAACTAAATCAAAATCATTTAAAATAAAATTAAAATATTTCATTTAAAGTCAAGATTTTAAATAAATGACTTGTGTTCTTAAAAAGAGTCTAGATTAAATTTAAAACCTTAAAAATAAAAAAGTAAAGCTTTAACACTGGTTGAAACTTTTATTGGTGTTGGAAATAAAAGTAGAAAGTAAAGTTTGAATTTTGGGATTTTAAAATTTGAGGAAACCCACCACTCATAATTCAATGACAAAGGGGATCTTAAATTTCGAAAAAAAAGTTTACATTACAAAATTTCGATACAAAATCTTGAGTTTTCGAGTTGATATATTTATAATTTTAAGAATTTTTTAGGCTGTCACAATTTCGAAAATAAGTCAAAATCTTTAGAAATATTTAGAATTTATTATTTAACATGAAAATTTTAAACAAAACGTAAATATTTATTGACAGTTTAAGAAAAATAAATGACATTTTGCAAGGTTGAGGAATTTTGTGAAAAAGTCATAATTTCAAGAAAATACTCTCTATTTATTTTTTAATGCAATATCTTGGGATAGACTCGCAAGACTGATGTTCAAATTTTGAATCCGTTTGAAATCCGAAGTTTTAAGAACAAACACAAGAATTGCAAGTTTAAAGTAAAAATTTAAAAAATTGGAAATTGTGGAAGAAATTATTAAATTTCGGAAAAGCCCAAAATTTGTATTTATAATTATTTTGAAAGCATAAGCGCATAATTTTGTAAAGAAGATAAAAATAAGAGTAAAATAGATTTCTTGACGATTTTCTTTAGGTTAGAAAATTTTAACCTCTCTGGATAAATAAGACGTCAAAATGACCCTTGACGGATCAACCAAAATAGTCAATAAGTAATCGAATGCCGGGTTCACTACGTTCTCTTTTAAAAAACTTACAGCACACTTGATGACTTTTTCATTTGAACATCCGATAAAATTTTAACTGACATAAATTGAAATCTACTAATTCAATCAGACTCACTCTGTCATTATTAAACGGCTCGAGATAATTATATACCATATCTGTTGCTAATTTAAAGCCCTCATCGCTTCCCATTTTTGTTTTTAGATCCATTTAAGTGGTTAGTTCATTACGACAAGCCTATTTTTGATATTAAGAAATTTCATTATCTTTGCGATTCTGCGGAAGGAGATTCAAGTGACGTTATTGAATCATTGTCATTATCACTTAATTATTATTATTAATTAATTATGCAATAGAGTTGCTGCAAGACCGCTTTAAAATAAAAGAACAGGTCACAACTTTCCTAAACTTTTTTTAATTTAGAAGAACCACACAACCCGCTCTAAGACAACTAATAAAGGTTTTCGAGCTTTCGGCAAAAAAGGGAATTACTTTAATTTATTATTCCCATAAGAGTAGAAAAATTAAATGATCATGCAAAGCGAAAATGTCAATCAGTACAACCATTACAGCTCTAGTTTTAATTAGAAATAGGTGCAGTAACTTTAAACAATGTCCAGCATTGTTAAATCCAGGGTGTCAAGCGAACATCATTACTTCAGCATTAGTTAAAAAATTGTAGTTTTCTTTAAAAGATTTTGAAGTAATGTAACATATGAATCAAATCACATCTAAACGAATTCATGTGTGATCTGGAATATGATAAACAAAATCACAGAACCAACCTCAATTTTTAAGATTGATAAATTTGCCATTAACTGCCCTCTAATGTTTTTTTCGATGATCTTGATTTCAATGCGAAATAATCTAAATAAGATTTATTAACTGAAACAAGTTTATTTTGGAAGTAATTAAAAATTCCATTGAAATCAGAAAAAATTAACTTCATTTTTAAGAAACCAAATTGGGTTGAATGCAGCTGGTCATTTAAAAGTCCATTCAAAGAAACAAAAATATGACATGCAATTCAAAGACCATAAATTCTTGTCAGGAAGAACAAGTACATGACCGGAGCAATAAATGTTAGGATCAAGAGGAAACTGAAAACAAAATACTTTTATCCCAAGAAAAAAAGGCCAGGAATAACACTTTCAAGACAATTACTACTTACGAGCACCCTGTGGTCTCTTCATTGTAACGTTGCCTTTCAAAAAGGAAAGAAGGCACATTCGGTGTCAATAAAATGATTCTTAAACTTATATCTAAGAACCACTTGTCCGAATGACAAATTTCTGAAATGTACTACTTATCCAACCACGGGGTTCAAACAAACTGTGAAGGGCCATAAAATTTATGTGGTGTAAGACATATCTGCAAACACTTTCAACACAGTCAGCCTTAACGACATTTTAATCAGTTATAAAAAAAATATAAACTAAACGTAATACGTATTGTTGTAAATCAATACATATTTTATGTAATTATTATTATTTACTACTTTGAAGATACAAAGATAATTGTCGGGGCGAATTTCAAGGGGTGTCGGATAACATAAGGGTCGACGTCACTAAGATTCTAGCCTTAATAATCTAAATAAATAAAGGTTTCATATTTCAACACGATCGGTAAAGAGGTTATGAAATTATTAATTAAATTATTTTTTATAACAACTTTGAAAATCTGCGATTCGAAAAGTAAACATTTTTTATTATTTTTTTTTTTTTTCGTAATTCGTATTTATTTATCATTCCGAATCAACTGCCAAGCGTTGTCTTTGAAATTTGTAAATACCCTGTATAACCTTGTATGTTAAATAAAGTGTTAATTATGTTTCTATTTGGTGTTATCATTTCCAATGTCTCCGTTGGTTGCAAGGATTGCGAAATCTGTGAATTTTTATAGAAATTTTTTCTCTATATTGTTTCTGCTACATATTTCGATTTTTTTTCAAATTTCAACATTTTTCTCAATTTGCAACCACTATAAATTATTTCCACATAAATATCACGTTTTATTTCGAATTTTTGAATATCTATAAATTGTTAATGTGTAAATTTGAAGGTTTCCTTAATATTTTGTGGAAAATTTGACTTTTTGCCAAATTTTAATTTTCCTTAAAATAGTAATTTGGATTTTTTTAAACCAATAAAATTGTAGTTGGAATTTATAATTGTAAATGCGAGCTAGAGTTGGGAATCTACAATTATAAATCTATTATATTATTATAATTGAATTACGTATTTGTAAATCAAATTCACACTCACTGCAGTCGTAGATAGAATATTCAACTGATGGTGCAACCTACAATAATTATTATTGTAATTTTGGTAGAAGCCAGTAAATATTGTTTTTGGACCTTCTGTCATTGTAGAACGTAGATGTTATTTGTAAAATTGTTTTTTCAATAAATTGTGGATTGAACATAAAAAAAAAATAAAATTTTAAACTTTGCATCCTACTGAAATTGTAACTTGTCTTGTAGAAATCTCCATGACAGTATAAAACCTCAGATCTATTTGACAAGATGTTTTAAATAACAACCCCTTTTTTCAGACGAGTTCATAAACATTATTTTGGAAGTGTATGTATTTTGCTTCTCTTGGGTGCATTTAGTTGACGTTAAAAAACGGACGTTGTTAAGAAGTTTTTACAGCTAATTGCCTCAAACGGTAAAATTTCGATTTCGTTATTTCTAATTGTAACTTTTTGCAACACAGTCTTAAGAAGTCTGTTTGAATTGTCGACGGTTGTAATGCTAAGCAAGAGTCGAGTTTTACGATAATGTATGCAGTTCCACTTCCAGGAGCACGGTTAATCCAAGGATTTTCCTAACTACCTGATAAAAGCGCCTTCACCTTTTCCAGAAATGCATCTGATAATGCAAGCTACCATCTGCATTCGCCCGGTATAATTAACGACGCAGCTTTATACGTCGTTTTATCACTCGAGTATTCAAATGTGCAAAGGCGGGCGATTTAGCGCCGCGCCCCGCGAAAATAAGAACACGCAAAATTGCTTCCAAATCAAACAATCGGGATCTTAAATGCAAATCTATGCGAATTTAAGAGGAAACGTTCGGCGCTCGGTTGAGCCCTCGAACGACCTAAATATCAAATAAATTGATTATCGGCCCTCCGTTTCTTTATTATTCAGTGGTTTACGTCGTTTCTATGTCCGAGTTCCGCCGCCGTTAATCAGAAGTAATGCGGGCAGATGTGCCGTTTGATCATCGGAATTCGACTGAATCAAATTTGTACGGATTAAAAGTTCTAGCGCAGCTGAAACGTAAATTGGAAAAAAAGAGAGGAATATTTATAGCGGTTTAATTGTCACTTTTGTAATATACTGGAAAAACTGGAAATCGTTTGATTTTAATGAGGTAATAATTGGTTTCGCTGATTTGGTTAATCAACATGCCTCCGAGGGGGTTAAAAATTACCAACAATGGTTGGCGGAATTGAGACAAGAAGGAAAGTGGCAGATTTATGGTGCGAAAGGAACGGGCAATTATTCCGAACAGCTTCAATCAGTGTAGCGGCATTCCACAGCGACCCGGAAATATTTTGTCCGTCTAAACAGAATGAGCACGACTAACTCGACACAACACCTTTATTAGACTAGTTAACCGAAGGAAATAATGCAGCATTACCGCTAAAACATACATAAATACCGACGAGATGCCATAAGGGCCGCACGTTCCGCTCTTCCACTTCCCACCATTTCGACACGTTCGCAGCTACGGCCACTTACGATTATAACTAAGCGAAAGTGAGAATTAGCAGCTCATGAGTCGTAAAGTATATTGCTTTTGTTTAATTGCCACAGTTAATAGATCTCCATGTGCAGCCACAGTAGCCACATTGGTTGAACTCCACTTTATTTCGACAAACAACACTCGTCAATAATTTAGACTTACTGTTTACTAGCGAGTCTTCTTCTACGTCAGTGTTTCCTGAAATTTCGACATCTGTGTACACTAGGGTGGGCCGAAAATCCGCTTTTTTAGAATTTCGTTTAGTAATAGCAAAAATATTGTTTATTATGTTGTAAAACAATTTTATGTGAACGGAAAAAATTTTTGGTCAAGATCTCAGGCTCGCCCATTGCAGTCAAAGATAAAAATGCTGAAAAAATTTTGTTATCAACTTATTTTAATCGAAAATTTTATGCTCTACAAAAAAGTCCCTTACACAAAATTACGTAGGACTCATAGATTCAGAGATAATCCCGATTTTGGTATCAAAATAGTAGATTTTTGCCATTAAAATAATTTTGTTAGTTTGAAATCTAATTAAAAGTTCTCTATTCGACAGGAAATTGAATTTTCCATCAAAAAGTTTCTTTGTACAATTTTTTACGAGTGATAATTATTGAAATAATTCCGATTTTCGTTCAAAAAGTGGCATTTTCGAAAGTAAATAAATTATATCTTGGTATAAAATGATCAATAAATTAATTATTTGGTACAAAATTTAATTTTCTACAAATCACGAGAGAAAAATTCAAAATTCAAATAGCTTTGAAACTTGCAGAAAATAATACTGGATTTGAAAGTGTTTATTTCGATGGTAGGAAAGATGTCACTGCTGTTCTAGTGAAAAAAGGTTCTAAATATTTTCTTCAATTAATGAAAGGGCATATTTCTGTTATCAGCGAACTAAACTCGAATTATATCGGACACGTTACTCCCACTTCTGGACAATCCGATGATTTTGCTAAGTGTATTTTTGACTTTCTGTTAAAAAACTATCCGCAGTCTAAGGAAAATATTAATGTAATCGGTTACGATGGATGTCCTGTGAACAGGGTGGAATAATTCGACGTCTTGAGGAAAAATTTGATCGGCCTCTCCAGTGGATAGTTTGTTTATTACACTTGAATGAGTTACCGTTGAAACATTTTTTTCAATTTCTCGATGGCACAACATCTGGGCCTAACTGTTATAAAGGATCTACTGGAAAGAATCTTTTAGCGTGTGAGAAACGTCCCATTGTTAAATATAACATCGTGGATTGTGATTTGCCGTCTGTTTCAATTTCTGATTTGAGTAACGATCGAAAATATTTATTAGCAATTACTACAGCCATTAAAACAGTTAAATGTTCAAATGACTTACAAAATTAAAACCCTGGTCCTTCTATGTCACGCTAGGTGGTTAACAAGTACAAATAGAATTTTGAGATTATATATTTCTACTGAAAAACCTGACCCAAAATTGAAAAAATTAGTTGTCTATATTCTTAAAGTTTATGTACCTGTTTGGTTTTTGATCAAATTAAATAGTACAATCGATCAAGGTCCAAAACATTTTTTTGAATTGCTCAAGAGATCTCGTTATATGCCTAAAGCTGAAAAAAAAATATTACTGATTGTCTCTCACGAAATGCCTTTTTTGCATTTCCGGAAAATTTACTTCTTGCGATTTTAGTTGATGATAACTCAAATGTTCGTGAATTTGCTTTAAAAACTATTATTAAGGCAAGAGAAAATTCAGAATCAGCAAAAAAACATTTTATTCGTTATTTCAAGTTACCAGCTCTTCAGATCAATGCCAAAGATTATACCAAAATGATTAATTGGAATCACTGTACTGTAACATCTCCTCCTGTTCTAACTAATGTATCTACCGAAGAATTGAGAGAAATTTTAGCAAATAATAATGTTAGTCCGAGAAGTATATGGGAATTTCAAAATTTTCCTTGTCATACACAAGCCGTAGAACGTAAGGTTACGCTTGTGACAGAAGTTTCACACAGAGTTTGTGGTTACGAAAGTAGAGATGGAGCTATTCGTTCGGCTTCAGAATTTCGTCGAAAAAATCCAACGTCCGACAGTAAAAATCAATTTAATGTTTAAATTCTGTAAAAATATGAATTAAAAGTAAAAATCAATGTATTAATCATAACCTTCCACTCATTATTTCTTTTGAATTCACTTTCTTACTACTTCCTATCCTGAATTGTTGAGTCCTCTTACTAATTTCGATAGAAAAATATAATGCATTTGACTATATTGAGAAAACTGATACTTTTTCTAATAATTGTAATTTTCCGATAAAAATCAAAGGTAGCTGATTCGATATAAGAACCTTTTTTGTAGAAAATTAAATTTTGTACCAAATAATTGATTTATTGATCATTTTATACCAAGATATAATTCATTTAGTTTCGAAAATGCCACTTTTTGAACAAAAATCGGAATTATTTCAATAATTATTACTCGTAAAAAATTGTACAAAGAAACTTTTTGATAGAAAATTTAATTTTCTGTCGAATGGAGAACTTTTAATTAGATTTCAAACTAACAAAATTATTTTAATGACGAAAATCTACTATGTTGATACCAAAATCGGGATTATTTCTGAATCTATGAGTCCTACGTAATTTTGTGTAAGGAACTTTTTTGTAGAGCATAAAATTTCCGATCAAAATAAGTTGAAGAAAAACTTTTTTCAGCATTTTTATCTTTGACTGCAATGGGCGAGCCTGAGATGTTGACCAAACATTTTTTCCCTTCACATACAATTTTTTTACAACATAATAAACAATATTGTTGCTATTACTAAACGAAATTCTAAAAAGGCGGATTTTCGGCCCACCCTAGTGTACACTATTCATAATTTTTCGTAACGTTGAGTACCCCTCGTTAAAAAACTCCATCGCAACTAATATATGAATGAGGAAGCTTGTTTGTTTGTCTGTCTGTTGAATGTATTAACGAATTGGAACAAAACATCACTCTGTTCTTTCCATAATTTTTCGTGACGTTGAGTACTCCTCGTTAAAAAAACTGCATCTCAACTAATATATAAATGAGGAAGTGTGTTTGTTTGTTTGTCTGTTGAATGTATCAATGAATTTGAACAAAACATCATTCTGCTCTTTCTATAATTTTTCGTGACTGAGTAGTTACCCCTCGTTAAAAAACTACATGGCAACTAATATATGAATGAGAGAGTGCGTTTGTCTATCGGTTCAATGTATGAACAAATTTGATCAAAACATCATTCTGCTCTTTTTATAATTTTTTGTGACGTTGAATACTTACACCTCGTTAAAAAACTACCTTGCAACTAATATATGAACGAGGAAGTGCGTTTATTTTACAAAATATTTAAATTTTGAAAAATAAAGCCGAAGTTGTCAAAGATTCTGTTTTTTCTTAAGTTGAAATTTAGAAAAAGTTGCAAGTTGATAATTTTTGACAATAAAAATTCACAATATTCAAGAAAAAGTCGAAACAAAATTTGAATTCTGAGAAATATTTTGGGATTTTCAAAAAAAAAGTAAGCATTTTTAAAAAGGTTAAAATTTTCGATGCAAAATTATACATTTTTAAAATGACACTTCGCCACTATACCTGCACAGTCTGTTCAGGTGTACCACTTTCATCTTAGTCCTGGGTCTACGCTGGATCCTGTATACCAAGTCGTTGATCCTCTTCAGAACTTTATATGGCCCTTCCCAAGATGGCGTAAACTTCGGCGAAACTTCTTTCCTTCGCTAAGGATTGTATAGTCATACCAATTCGCCCTCACTGAAACCACCATGGTTGACATTCACGTCATATCTTGTCTTCATTGGTCCGTCGCCAAGTTGATCTTTTTTCGCACTAGGGCATGCGTTTCCAATATCGTTTTCCTCGAAACCTATCGTCTCACTGGGGGTTTGTCTTGGTGATCCAAACACCAAGTTACACGAAAGCCGCAGTTCCCTCCCGAAGATCACTCTTGTCGGAGTCAGACCTGCAGTTTCTTGAGTTGCCGCGCGATAGGCCATTAGAAACAGTGGTAGATGTCGGTCTCAGTCTGTCTGATGCTTGGAAACGACCTTCGAAAAATTTTCCTTCAAGATCCTGTTGAATCTTTCCACCATTCAATCAAACTGTGGATGAAGAGGTGTCGTTCGAGTTTTCTTTATTCCAAGAAGATGGCACACCTCTTGGAAGACCCCCGATTCAAAGTTCCTTCCTTGGTCTAAATGTAGTTCCAAGGGAACACCAAATCAACAGGTGAAGTTGTCCATAAGAACCCTTGCGACTGTGGTAGCTTCTTGGTTTGGGATGGCGTAAGCTTCAGGCCATTTACTGAAATAATCCATGGCCACCAGGATGTATTTATTTCCATCATCTGATGCTGGGAATGGTCCCGCCACATCAATGGCAATTCTTTCAAATGGAGCTCCCACATTATACTGCTTCAGGGTCCCTTTGGTTCTGGTACGGCGACCCTTGTGTTTAGCGCAGGTGACACACCACCGCTCGACGTCCTTTCTGCAGTTAACCCAATAGAACTGTTTCCGAATCTTCTGCAGGGTCTTGTTCATCCCTAAATGTCCACCAGAGGTTCCGTTGTGTATCTCCCACAAGACCTGTGGAATCTTCCCCTGAAGCACCACCAACTGCAAGTTGACGCGCTTTCCCATGCCCTCTTCAGCACCCCGTCCTCTATCGGGAGGGATTTCCATTAAGCCCACAAATTCTTAAGAGCTGGACTTCTGTCGGAAATCTCTTGCAATTCCGGTCTATCTCCAGCTACTTTCCATTCCAATATGGGTCCGATATCAACGTCGCTCTTCTGTAGCTCTCGAAGACTTTCAACAGTCCATCCGTCTTCTGGCTGGACAGACGTGATCCTTATATGCAGCATGTCCTCATGGTCCTCAACTCGTCGGCAGTGTTTGCAATCCCCACAATGTCTTCAAGACAAAGCGTCAGCGTTGTTATGCTGTCGTCCCGGTCGATAATGCATCTTAAATTGATACTCTGCTTTCTTCATTTGGAGTAACCGCGAAAGCGCCGAATGATCTGTTCTGATGAGGAATTCTTGCCCATACAAATACTTGGGGAAGTGTTCCACGGCCTTCACTATCACAAGAAGTTTCTTCCTGTAATTCCTCTCCGGCTTCGTTAGATCTTGCTGTAATATTCGATGACTCTTTCCTCACCGCCTTGAACATGAGGCAGCACATCCCCAATGTCGACGTTGCTGATATCAGTGTCTAACACAAACTTCCCATTCCTGCTGAGGATAAGCCAAGATAGGGCTTGCGCACAAGACAGACTTCAGTTTTGGAAAGCGGTGTCACAATCGGCAGTCCAGACATACGGTGTTCTTCCTTTCATTAGTCGGTGTAATGGCGCAGCGATGTTCGCGAAACCTTTTAAAAATCCTCTGTAATAAGTGCATAACCCCAGGAAACTCCTCAGTTGATGTTTATCTTTTGGTCTTGGCCAGTCACGGATTACTTGAGTCTTGTTGATATTTGTTTCTTCTCTTGCGGCTGATACGGTGTGACCTAGGAATTCTACTTTCCTTTGGAACAAAGAGCACTTCTTCGGATTCAGCTTTAAGTTAGCTTGTGTTAATCTGTCGAAGACTTTTTGTTGTCTTCGTTCTTTCTCCTGTTTTTTTTTTCTTCTTTGTCTTTAAACATTGCTAATAACGCTTGCTTTTGTTGTTCCATTTTGGCCGATTTTAATCTTGTTTCCATAAAGCGTTTTAGAATGTTCACGATCTTTCTTGATGCGCCCCGTATAAACTATTTGACAGTTTAAAACGCCCGAGATAAAGTCAACTGTGTGACCACTTGGTGAATTTCTCCGCATAATAAAGCACAATAATAATCACGCTTCTGATACCAGACGTTGCGGGCTATCGGTTCTAATTGATTAACACGTGAATTGAATAATACCCACTTTATTTTTAAACTAAACTCGGATCACTACAACTGAACAATTAACTCACTTATTTACTTCTAACTACTAATTTACTAATTACACTGACTGACTCTAACTGACTGACTTGAGGGAAAGGCAACCGCCTTATATAGTTTTGGCTTTCAGGTTCTAGAAAAATCTCGCAGATAAGGCTTAGCGTTCGCCGAAAATTTTGGAACGCTTATCTGCCGTTTGCTTCATTATCGCGGCCGCTTTTCCTTTATCAGATCTTTGTAGAAAATTTTATTACGTACTAATTTCTACAATTTACATTTCGTTACAATATAAATAAGGAAGTGTGTTTGTTTGTCTGTTGAATGTACCAACCAATTTGAATAAAACATCATTCTTATCTTTCTATAATTTTTCGTAACGTTGAGTACTTACCCCTCGTTAAAAAACTGCATCGCAACTAATATGTGAATGAGGGACTGTGTTTGTCTATCTGTTAAATGTATGAACGAATTTGAACAAAACATCATTCTGCTCTTTTTATATTTTTTTGTGACGTTAAATACTTACCCCGCGTTAAAAAACTGCATCGCAACTAATATGTGAAGGAGGAAGTGTGTTTATTTTACAAAATATTTAAATTTTGAAAAATAAAGCCTAAGTTGTTAAAGATTCTGTTTTTTTCTAAGTTGAAATTAAAAAAATGTTGCAAGTTTATAATTTTTGACAATAAAAATTCATAATATTTAAAACAAAAGTCGAGACAAAATTTGAATTCTGAGAAATAACTTGGGATTTTCAAAAAAAAGTAGAAATTTTTAAACAGGTTAAAATTTTCGACAGAAAATTATAAATTTTTAAAATAAATAGAACTTTTCATATTTCCATTTTTTTCCTCAAATTATCAAGCAAGAATTGGGAATTGCATACAAGCATGTATTTGGTTTTGGTCGAATTTCGACCACAAGCGATGTTAGCAATACATAAATAGAAAATCCTAACATTTCGGTAATAATTTCGAAACTAAAATACAAATTGCATAACAAAAGACTATTTATAAAGGAAAAGTCTATTTGCTGATATTAAAATCAAAATTTTAGATAAACATTTACAAACTAAAAGTGCGAACTTTTTATTTCCAGGAAAAGTTTAAATTTTTATTAAAAAAATTTCAATTAAACAGAAACAAATTAAAAAGTATATCCTGGCCTTTTTTTGTTTGGAAAAATGACTATGATAGGCCTTCAATTTTTATTATTTTCCTAATTCAAAGAAAAAAATTGTTTTAAAAAAAATCTAAATTAAAAAACCTTTCTTGAATCTTTGTAAAAAAATCGAAATTTCAAATTGAAAGCCAGACTTTGAGGAAAAAAGTCAAATTTAAATTTGCCGCAAGGAGGTCATAATTTCAAAATAGACTTCTATATTTTGTATTATATCATATTACAAAAATAGAATATTTTAATCGAAATTTTAAATTATTGCTACATCTGTCTTGATAATTTAAGCTTACACTTAAATTTCCATCGATTTTTTAACTCATAATGGAAGGTTGTTTCGTTTGTTGTTTTAAAGAAAAAAACTTTTATGGGGCGGAATTTCAAAGAGTTGCATCATTATGAGAAAATTTACCGCACGGCTCTGAGACTGCCGACAAAAGTGAAAACTTAAAACTAGGAAATATGTAGTGTTGTTCGTACCCACACTAGTGAACAGGTCAGAATATTGGAGATATTTGAAAATAAATTCTGTCAAACTGAGCTACCTTTCAATATTTGTGATTTGGCCGCTTGTATCGTGTAGAATATACTTGTAATATAAGGTCATGATGGTAACGCGTGACTATTACGTGAAATCACTCCCTATTCAAAATCGCTCAATACGCGTAAAGAAGTTTTCACTTTAAAAATTGCGACCCGATTATAATTTTTGTGGCCCCCGGCCCATTATTTAGAAACTCTACCAACATTTTCGAGTTCTCTGTTTAATTGTATTTGGTATCGCTATGTGGGCAATTTCTCTAAAAACCAGTCGAAGCTGTAATCTTTCTCGAGGACGACGGATGCGAAATGATAGTTGAAATAAAAATAATTGTAGCATTTGTGTGGTTTGCGTAAAGAAGAGCCGCACAGTTATGAAAATGGAGTTCCGTTTGTGCTCGCCGGATTGCTTCGTTTTCAGAGCAGCTGTGTAGCAATTATTCAGTTCATTACAATTCGAGCAGAACCGGCATTCACGGAGGACTTCCTTTTCCGCACACTTCGACACAAAGAAAATTAAACTACTGCTGTAATTACGGTCATTTAGATAACAATAATATGCCTCCAAAAAGCGTAATAGTCGAGAATTATTTTAATAATTCGTGTACGTGAACGAAAAATATCTAATCAACTACGCGAAATTTGTTCGTGTGCTATGACATTTTTGACAAATTTATTTTTTCGCTCCATTTTTCTATTCAGATTAACTGAAGCAGGTCAGATTAACTGAATGGAAAACAGAAATGGGAAAAGGTGACTGATGTTCTTGAGGGCTTAAATTAGAATATGGTGGTGGTGGTGGAGTTCCCCAAGGATCTAATTTGTGTCATGTAATATAAAATTTTACATTCAATAAAAAATGAATTCCTTTTAACTCCAGTCGCCCCAAAGATAATCGCTCGGAAATAACAGGTGTACCAAAAGCATCTACGACCGTGAAAGCAAGTTTGTGAATGATTCAGGAGCCGTTTTGGCGATCGATAGACGGCGGCCCGACAAAACTTCCCTCCCGTGTTGTTTCCTTTTACCGCACCGCACAATTTCAAATACGCGCTTATCCGAAGCCTTTAAGGCAGAGGGAATTTCTCGGGGAGTTTTCTCTTAAAGGTGTGCTTTCCACTCCACCCTAGGCCACTTCACGTGCCAACGTGAAACGGAAAACAACAATATGTTCGTACAAGGATCGGGTAATACTTTATACGGAGCCGAATCTTTGAACTTTGAAACATGGCACACTTACGAATTGAATCGGAATCGGAACGGGAAGTGAAATGAATAATTTATGAACGACCCTGATGAAAACTTATTGAACTAATACGACAAAAGATAATCAATATAGATTTTTGAAGTGAAAACGTTTTTAGGAGCGTTGAGCGATTTTAGATAGGGGGGGAAAATTACGATTTTGGGTTACCGTCATGCTAATTCGCGTTACCAACATACTCTAATGTTAACAGTATTATGTAGCTGTGAGCAAGACGTGTAATAATATTAAAAAACGTATAATCGAATATGAATTTTAACTAAGGTTAAGAAGGTTGGGTTGGGGTGGGATAGTTCACCAAAACCTAAATAATATTCTCAGTGGAAACTGTTTCGCAATTGATGGCTAAACATTGTTTTTTTAAGTTTAATCCACTCGCAAAGGGTAACCACATTATGCTTTCAAAGCACTGCGAGTAGGATGCGGAAATAACGACAGATGGCGATGAATTTTTGGGGAAAATTCCTTTTGGTAACAAATTCCATAACTTGGAAGTTCTATAGAAAAAAGAGTCTCCGTAGACAGAAGTCCTCACTGTGTCAAGCTGGACCGCACAGGAATTTACTGTCTCCGACTGTCTAGTACGCCTTAAAAATCTTGCCCTTGGGGGGATCAATCCTATTAGTTCCGGCGAGCATCTTCCATGATAGTATTTGTAGAAAAGAGACAAGTCACCAACCATACGCCTGTGCTCTAGTGTTTCGAGAGAATCGGTCAGACTCTCGTCATCAATTAGGCGAATCGCTCTTCTTTGAATTGAACAAAAGAGAGGTAAAGTGTGTTTTGGGGCTGAACTCTAAACATGAGAACAGCATTCTAGTGTTGGCCTAACTTGAGCTTTGTATAGTGTTAATAGCTGATGAGATGTGAAGTACTTGTTAGCCTTAAAAGGAAATCCTAGCTTTTAAGAGGTGGATGTGGCAATGGCGGGCACATGATCGTCCCAAAAGAAGTTAGTGCTTGCATTGACTCCTAGGATAGATAGATTTGATCTCATCGGAAGGATTTTACCATTCATTAGTATGTTTGTTGCATTATCCCTTGATGTTTTCTTAGAAAAAACCGCGGCCTGAGTTTTTGATGCATTGAAGGCGACCAAATTGTTCTTACCCCATTCGAGAATAATCTCTAGATCCCGATTAATCGTCTGTATCTGCTGTTCCCTTAGTCGATCGGAAGCAGCGACAGATAATGGTTTGTCAGAGAAAAAAGATGACACAAGGTTACTATCATCTGCGTAGCTGTATATAGGATTGAAAGTTGAAGCTAAGAGATCGTTTATGTGTAACAGAAATAGAGTAGGAGAACAGATCCCTGAGGCACCCCTGCCTTAATCGCAAATGTCTCGGATGAGATGCCATCGACGACGACCTAAAGAGATCTGTCAGCGAGAAAATTGGATATCAAATGACAGAGTCCAGGGGGAAGACCAAAAGATGTTAATTTGGCGAGAAGAGATCGGTACCAGACTCTGTCAAAGGTCTTTAAGATATCCAATGCCACAATCCTAGACTCACCATGTTTTTTCACAGCTGAGTTGCAGATAGTTAGTGAATTGAATTTTGAGTGAATTGTTTGAAAAAAACTTGGCCTATGGTACATTTAAATTTTCCGTCGATTTTGGATTCCCGCGTAGTTTATGTCCGGAATTTTTTGCACGAAGAGAATCCATCATCTTTGTTTTTAATAATTGGAAGAGAAAATCAGAGTAGATGAAAAAAGGAAATAAGGAAAAGGACTACCTCGGACGACTGAAAGTTCCATTCTACCACCTACTAAGTTTATAGCAATTGCAATAATTATTTAATATTTAAATAATATTATTTAAAGATTTTTCTCAAAAGTATGTCGGGCAGATTAGACCATCTTTTAAAATCCGACTGAAGGAGCATTTGGCTCTAAATTTCGTTTTCATTTCAGTTTATTTTGTTTTTCAAAATTTAACTTCTTTCAAAATGTCGATTTTAGTAGAGGATATAGTTCTTCCTGGATTAGACCATGTCAAAGAACTGCTAAAAGTGTTCGACGTTTCGCCCACCACCGTAGGGGGTTTTTTCAGGAACAAAGAAACAATAAATGAAAAATAAAATACAAGGAAATATACAAAAAATAAAAATGAAAAAAGCCAATTTCAGAACATCAGAGCACGGTAGCTCAGTATGTCCACCATACCAGAGGCGAAACTCTTCTGAATTGAAAATTGGTACAAAGCATAAGAAAGTTTAGACAGAAGAGCACGACAACTCAGTATGTCCACCATACCAGAGGCGAAACTTTTCTGAAGTATATCTGTACTGACTCTGGCCATGGAAGCCTTCATTATCACTTTTGATTTTTTTTTCAAAATTTTTCTTATTCGAAAATTTTAGATTTCTTTGAAAGCTTATCAATAAAAATTGTTAAAAATGTGCAATTTTTTAAAAAGTAGTATTTTTTAAAATTTTGACTTTATTCAAAATATTCACTTTTTCAAAAAAAAAAAAAGTTTGTCTGTTTAAAAGTTTGTTTTTGTTTTAAAAATATTCACTTTATTTGGATTTTTCTACATTTTAGTAGGCATATTAAAAATATCGGGTTTTTTTAAATTTGACTATTTGATTTTTCAATTTTTCAATTTCAAACTTTTAAAAAATCAACTATCGAATTTTTCGAATGAATTTTTCTAAAAATCCAATTTTATTTCAAGATTTCAAATTTTTTATCAAAATTTGGACTTTATTTAAAACCTCGGCTGTAAATCTCATTTTCATTTCATCTTTTAAAACATTAACTTCTTTCGAAATTTCAACATTTTTTTGAAAATGTCAACTTTTCTGATCATTTCAATTTTTTTTAAAAAATTTTCCCCTTTTAAGAATTTGAGATTGTTTTAAAAGCTTCACAATAAAAATTGTTAAAAATGTGTAGTTTTAAAAGGTTGTATTTTTTCAAAATTTCGACTTTATTTCAGAATTTTCACTTTTTTCAAAAGTTTGTCTTTTTTTAAACTGTTTGTCTTTATTTTGAAAATATTCACTTTATTTCGAATTTTTCTACATTTTAATAGCCATATCAAAAATGTCGGTTTTATTTTTAAATTTGACTATTTGATCCTTTCAATTTTTCAATTTTAAATTTTTAAAAATCCACTGTCGAGTTTTTTTAATGGATTTTTCTAAAAATCTAATTTTATTTCAAGATTTCAAATTTTTTATCAAAATTTGGACCTTTTTCAAAACCTCGGCTTCAATCTAATTTTCATTTCATCTTTTAAAACTTTAACTTCTTTCAAAATTTCAATTTTTTTGAAAATGTTACCTTTTCTGATAATTTCAATTTTTTTGAAAAATTTTTCCCCTATTAAAAAGTTTAGATTGTTTTGTACCTTTCATAATAAAAATTGTTAAAAATGTGTAGTTTTAAAAAGTCGTATTTTTTCAAAATTTCGAGTTTATTTCAAACTTCTTGTCAAAATTTGGATTTTTAAGACCTTTGTTTTTACATAAAAATTACGAAATGTTTTAATTGCTACTTTTTTTCAAATATTTTTCCGTTTTCTTTTTTAAATTCGACTTTTAAAAATTTTGATTTAATTTTAGGAAATGTTGATACTTTTTGAAATCCACGACTTTTTTGAAAATTGCAACATTTTTTCCAAATTTTCCACTCCAAAAATGCATAGTACTACTTTCTTAAGTTTGGACTTTTTCAAAAACTTTTACTTTTTTTTAAATACTTGAACTTTTATTTTTTTAAAATTTCTTTAAAACTCCGAATTTATTATAAAATTTTTATTTTTTATATCTCTACATTTAGTGAAAATGTTGACTTTTTTTGACATTTTGAGCTATTTTGCAAAACTTATAATTTTTTGAAAAATTCGCAGTTTCGCCTCTGGTATGGTGGACATACTAAATTACCGCGCGCTTCTGTCTAAAGTTTCTTATCCTTTGTACAAATTTTCAGTTCAGAAGAGTTTCGTCTCTGGTATGGTGGACATACTGAGTTAAGGTGCTCTGATGTTTTTGAAATTGGCCTTTTCATTCTTTCATTTTTGCATATTCCCTCATATTCCTCTTTTCATTTATTGTTTCTTTTCTTTGTTCCTGAAGAAGCCCCCTACGATGGTGGGCGAAACGTCGAACACTTTTAGTAGTTCTTTGACACGGTCCAATCCCGGAAAAAGTATATCCTGTACTGACTCTGGCCGTGGAAGCCTTCGTTATCAAATTCGCTGCTTATTAAAATTTTCAATTTTCTTTGTAAATATCAACCTTTGTTTAAAATGACAATTTCCTCCCTGTTTTGTTTAAAAATCCCAATTTTTTGAAAATGTTTACATTTTTCATTCTTTCAAAATTTTTAAAAATATTCGTTCACAATTTTCGCCTCTTTTAAATTTTTTAAAATATTTTAGTTAACCAAAATTTCCCAAAATGTTAAAATTTCTTGTCTAATTCTTTTAAAAGCTTAAAATTTTTTGATGATTTTCAGTTTTCTTCAATATTTAGACTCTTTGACAATTTTTACTTTAACTAAAAGTCCTTTAAACTTCTTAAACCTCGACATTTCTTCCAAATTTTGGCTATTTTTGGAGTTTCAGATTTTTCAATATTTCAGTGTTTTAGGTCTTAAGTTTTTTAAAAACTCTCGTCATTCTAATAAAATTCTTAATTTTTTTAAAAATGTCTTTTTTTCCCAAAATTTTAACATTATTCTCTCAAAATGTTGACAATATTTTTAATAATTTTGATTTCTTTTGAAAATTGTATCTTCCAAAGCAACACTGAATGGTATATAAACGTTTTTTAAAGTTAAAATAAACGCAATTTTAATTTAATAAACGTTTATTATACTAAACAATGTTGCTTGGGTACCTATAAAAATTTCAAACATTTTCTCTTTCTATAAAGCTTTTAAAAATTTTCAGTTTCGTCATTTTCCAAAATTTTGTAGTTTTTTAAAATTTCAACTATTTTCAAAATTTAAACTTTTGACTTTATATGAAGATATCAAATTATTTAAAAATGTCGACTTTTTTAAACTTCTACCTTTTTTTTTCTTTGAAAATGTTAGCTCTTTTCTCAAAATATTAACATTTATTCAAAATTTAGATTTTTTCTGACTTTCTTAACATTTTTTTGGAAATCTTACCTTTCCATGAAAGTCTCGACATTTTTCAAAATTTTGGCCAATTTGAAATTCCAGCTCGTGTTAAAATTCCAATTTTTTTGAAAATTTTGATTTGTTTTTTTGAAAATTTCGATTTTTTTTAAATCGCGACTTTTTTTAATTTCGAATATTATTGAAATCTTAGCTTATCAAAATTTAGTCTAAGGGGCTTCGAATTTTTTTAAAAAATGTCACCATTTTTTCAAATTCTTCAATTGTTTGGGTATATGTTGACTTTCTTAAAGTGTTGAAATTTTTTTAAATGTTGACATTTTTATCAAAATATTAACATTTATTCAAAAGTTTATCAAATATTATTAAAATCTCAAACTATTAAAATCTAATTAAGGGGCTTCGATTTTTTTAAAAAAATGTCATCATTTTTTTAAATTCTTCAGTTGTTTGAATATATGTTGACTTTCTTAGTGTTGAAATTTTTTTAAATGTTGACATTTGTATCAAAATATTAGCATTCATTAAAAAGTTTAATTTTTCTGAAATTCTTAACGTTTTTTTTAAATTGACCTCTATGAAAACTTCGACATTCTTCAAAATTTGACTTTTTTGAAAATTTCAACTTGTGTTCAAATTTTAATTTTTATAAAAAATTTCGAGTTTTTTTAAATAGGGACTATTTTTTAAGTTCTTTTTGAAATATTGAATCTTATTTGAAAATTTTGTCCATTTTTTTTAAATTTAACTTTTTTATAAATTTTTGATGGTTTGAAAATTTCGCTTTTCAATTTTTTAAGAATTCGACTGTTTTTTTAAATTTTGATTTAAAATTTGTTAAAATTCCTACTTATTTGAAATATCCCGCTTTCCAAATTTTATTTTTATTAATTTAAATTTATTTTCAATACTTCGACCTTTTAATTTAATATGCTAAAGTAGTTATTATATACTCTGAACTATTTGAAAGTTGTTGCCAGAACCGGATTTAAACCTGATGAGGCCCTAAGTTATCTGAGATATTTGGCCAGTATATTGTTACTATGTTGAAAGCAACTTTTTAGCGAGCAAAAAATAGTCATCATAACACTGCCTCAACAATGTCTGATTTCGACGGGGCTCAAGTATTTTGGTGATAGTAAAAGGTCCGCAGCCCTATTTTACTTTTCCGTACAATTTCTTCCAGACAACACACACTGTATATCCAAATATGGGAACCCCTCGAAATGATGGGGCTCTAAGCTATAGCTTGTTAGTTTTGTACAGTTTAGACATAAATCCAGCACTGATTGTTGCGGCTACAAAGAAAGTTGATCTTGCACCATTTGCACAAATTTCTTTTCAAAATATTCCGCACTGTTCACAATTTAAGATTAATTAAATATCTTCTCCAGTTCATCCATCTCGGTCGATTGTTAGGCGAAAATACCTCTTTGGTTCTTACGGTGCAAAGTATCATCACTTAATTAGTATTTTTCCATATTTTTATGCTTTAACGTGAGTATTTTAGAATAGAAATTTGTATTACCTTCTAGGAAGAGGTCGAATTACCAAAAACACAATTGAATTTTATTTTTACAGTGGACCCACTTTAGCCTAGATTAGGTTAACTTAAAAAATGACTGATCTTTCACTCAAATCTTCATCACCGTCGAGGAGTTAACAAGAGGGGGCTCTGTGGAAGTTCCCACCAAAGAAATCGTAGGCGTGCCTTATGCTGTAGGCAAAAACTCCATATAAAATTCTTCCCAATGGGATCTAATCTGTCTATCTTAGGAGTGAATGTGAGCACTAACTTATCTTGTGACGATCAAGTACGTGCCATTGCAATGTTCGCCTCTCAGGAAGCTGCGCTTTCTTTTTAGAGCTAAAAAGTACTTTATATCTCATCAGCTACTCACACTATACAAAGCTCAAGTTAAGTTCAACACTAAAATACTGTTCTCATAGCTTGGAGTTCAGCCCCAAGGCACACTTTAGCTCATTTGGATTCAATTCAAAGAAGAGCGATTCGCCTAATTGATGACGAGAGTTTGACAGGATTCTCTCGAAACACTAGAGCACAGAGCGTATGATTGGCGACTTGTCTCTTTTCTACAATGTACTGTCATGGAAGATGCTCGCAGGAACTAATAGGATTGATCCCTCTCAAGGGCAAGATTCTTAAGGCGTACTAGAGTTTGACAGATTCTCTCGAAACACTAGAACACAAGCAAATGGTTAGTTACTTGTCTCTTTTCTACAATTACTATCATAGGAGATGCTTCGCAGGAACTAATAGGGGTACTTCAGGGGTCTCTTCTGTCTCCTACTCTATTTCTGTTACACAGTAAACGATTCTCTTAGCTTCAACTTCCAATTCTATATACAGCTACGCAGATGATAGTAACCTTGTGTCATCTTTTTGCTCCGACAAACCATTATCTATCGCTGCTTCAGATTGACTAAGGGGACAGCAGATACAGACGATTAATCGGGATCTCGAGATTATTCTGGAATGGGGTAAGAACAATTTGGTCGACTTCAACGCTTCAAAAATTCAGGCTGCGGTTTTCTCTAAGAAAACATCAAGGAAATAATGCAACAAACATACTAATGGATGGTAAAATCCTTCCGATGGGATCTAATCTATCTATCCTAGGAGTGAATGCGAGCACTAATTTATCTTGGGACGATCAAGTACGTGCCATTGCAATGTTTCGCCTCTCAGAAGCTAGGCTTTCTTTTTAGAGCTAAAAAAGTACTTCACATCTCATCAGATACTCACACTATACAAAGCTTAAGTTAGGTCCAACACTAAAATACTGTTCTAAGTGCTTGGAGTTCAGCCCCGAAGCACACTTTAGCTCTTTTGGATTCAATTCAAAGAAGAGCGATTCGCCTAATTAATGACGAGAGTTTGACAGATTCTCTCGAAACACTAGAGCACAGGCGCTATGGTTGGTGACTTGTCTCTTTTCTACTAAGTACTATCATGGAAGATGCTCGCAGGAACTAATAGGATTGATCCCCCCAAGGGCAAGATTCTTAAGGCGTACTAGACAGTCGGAGACAGCAAATTCCTGTGCGGTCCAGCTTGACACAGTGAGGACTTCTGTCTATGGATACTCTTTTTTTTTATAGAACTTCCAAGCTTATGGAACTCTTTACCGAAAGTAATTTTTCCGAAAAATTACAACTATCCTTATTTAAGAAGGTGGTTCATCGCCATCTATCTTTGTTTTCGCATCCTACGCGCAGTGCTTTGAAAGCTTAATGGGGTTGTCGTTTGGGAGTGGCCTAAACAAAAAAAATATATATTAACAATCCTCGAACGGACTTATTTGAATTGGTGGAGGAACATAACCACCTGCAGGCAAGCAAGACTGCCTGATGGATGAACCCTTGCAACCAAGGGCTGAAGTACTTAATGCAATGAATAAAAGCAGACTTAAGCAAAGCACTTGATCTGCTCATTAGCCATATGACTTTAAAGGACACCTGGTTAAATTTATCCTAGCAGAAAGCGACGGATGTTGATTGTGTAGGACTGAAAATGGAGCAAGTTTACACATCGCGTGTGCCTATTCAAACCTTGCCAGATACAAACATAATCTGACTGGCAAAGAAACACCTAAGACCAGAAGATCTGGAAGGTATGAGTGTAGGTCAGATGTTGAGCCCGGCTGTAAAAGCCGGGATAGATAATGCTACTAAAACTCGAACAAACTTGTGGAAATTACAATTTGAAATCTAAACGACTATAATAGGCCCCCATAAAAGTTAAAAAAAAACACTCTTGGGGGATGAATTTTCAAATATCCTTTGTTAGTGCTCACCTGTGACATACAAGAAACTCGTCGTAGGTAATTATATTTGAATCAAAATGTTAGTAGATTAAATTCTAAGGCTGCAACCAGTTATGTCTTGTTTTTCATTTATTTGTTCCCCAATGTCATACAATATCAAGGTCGTGATTTTCTTGGAAATATTTTGGAAAATGCGCTGGGAGTGAGTCCAAGTTATAGATCCCGTTTATTCGATCATTAAAAAAGCCATCAATTTATCAAATAAAAATTTCGTAACCTTGCTAAATTTTAGGAATAACATGTTGGTTGTTATTTTTAACTTTCAGTTTATGAGCTAAGAATTAAAAAAAGAAGAGTTGGTCATAAATTTAACCAAAGTTTTTGATGCGATACTGAAATAACTGGATGGCAATCAAAGACTTACAAGAAAAATTAAAACAGTATTTATAATTTCTTTATTAAATTGTGAGAAACTTTTATAATTTTCAATTTCTTCAATACATTTTGGACAAAGCATTCATCAACTGTATTCATTAATAAAAACTTATGAAATGAATTCATCCGGAAGAGAATTTAATGAAGACATCGTTTCTTACGAGGTTATCAACCTCTTGCTGCAAATGGAAAAAGTATGTTTTGCTTTAGGGGATCCATTTAGTAAACATCGCCAAGATTTTTTAGGCTTTCCACCGCACATCTAGTTTATATTTCTCGAAATATGACGGCTCTCAACCGCGAACCATAAAGAAAACATTAGCCCAAGAACATATCAATTTAATGGCGAGTTGTGTAAATTGACCGGCTGACACCAAAGGCCAGCGGCAGCGTCTGCAACGGCCCTCTGGTGAATATTTTATATCGACGGTATCTGCCCGCCGCCGCCTTACCGTCTCCGGCGGATATATAATATATTGCCACCTGCAACCTGCCGTGTCACAAGCGACGCTAACTCGATTACTCGCTCTGTTTCTTGGATACCGACTCCTACGACGCCAGCGACGCGCACGTCGTTGCTATGGATACGATTCTATCCATGTGTATCATTCAACTTGCTCTTCTGCAACTCTCTAACCTCCTGCTTGATACGGAGTTACGTGTTATTGCTTCCTGGGTTAATGTAATTCATCAATAGCCCACTATAATTCGGGGGATATTGGTTTCGCTACAACAGATTTAGACAACTTGATGCGATATGATATTGGGGATTAGGCGCGCCTTCCAGTTCCGGGCATATTGTTAGTCTAAAGACAAAATGATATAAGCCTTCGTCTCGTATAACGATTAAGCCTAGGAAAATGGTTTGTTTGTTTTCATTTTACCTGGATTCTCCATTCCAAGTTGGGGAGTTCTCAATTTTGTCTCGATAATTTCTAGTTCACTTTAAGGAGTATACGTTCGAGAAAAAACTTCAGGTTTCTAAAAAAATATATAATTTTCATATTTTCTCAAATGTTTTCTCGTTTCCAGCATAAACTTGTCTAGTTTTTAATCTTTTAAATTCCGATAAAAAGTAGCAAATATTTTTTATGCGATTTTCCTAATGTTTCTAAAAGTTGCGACTTCTTTTTTTCGAAATATAAACTTTATAAATTTTGATTGTTTTCAAAATTCCTTAACTTAAAGAAAAATATCGATATTTTTCACAGTCATGTGAATGTGGTAGTTATTAATTTATGAATGCTGTGCGAACGACGGTATCATCGACCAATAACGCTGCGTAATAAAATAAAAGTTTGACAGGTTTTGGGTTTAAACTGAGTGAAAACCATATCCCCTTTCAAGTTTCATCCTCGTTAACTCTACCCCCGCTACGATTTGGCCCAACTGGGTGCGACACAAAATTTAATTTGAAAATACAAACTTAACCTTAATTGATCTTGAAGAGGATCCTGCATTATAAATATGAAAACTCTTTAGCTTCATCCCTCATTCAGGCAGGATCGCTAATACCCTCACTGGCCCAGGGGAATTTTCTCTGTCTGCCATCATGCGATATTGCGTGCCTTCTAGTTTTCAACCGAGGCATTATTTTTATTTTTTAGAACTTTGGAACTTTAACAGAAGCTGACATATAAAAAGTGGGGTTGTTATACGCTAAATTATTAATATATCGCTAGGATGAGGGCGAAACGGAATTTATGATATTGTTAGTTACCATTTCTCTTTTTGATGAAACGGACTGGTCCTTGGTTATCTTCAAAAATTGAAATACAAATTTTGTCCCCTGAAACCAAGAAGAATTAAAACACACAACAAAGAGATATCAGTATTTCCTTGAAGATGATAGCTTGGTTATCAAAACGTTAGAGAAACCTTGTGTTTTTTAATCTTTCTTGGTTTCAGGAGAACAAGATTTGTAGTTCAATTTTTCTTACTATCCTTCCTGGATTTTCCTCAAAATTATGAGTGAAATTCTCGGGTCAGTCGGCGTAACATTGACATGGTATAATAATGGTGGACGTGGTTGTTAAAGAGAACATTCATTCGTAACGCTCAGTGGAGAAATTTCTATTTTAAAACAATAGTGATTTGATTTCAAATTGATTTCATCGTGTAATGTATGACCTCAATCGCTGGAAATCAAATGGTAAATTTTCTACAGTTCAAAGCGCAACAGAAACTTGCTTAAATATGGGACAATTTGACTCAAACGAGGTGTAAACCGAAGTTCCTAATGTACCATATCCGTCATGCATTGCTTCCAACGCACTTCTCCTTCTGCATTGCAACTTGGCGCGATAAATTCCGTCCTTAAAGTCCTAGTACGACAAAGATATATTAAGACAGTTTCCCATATGAACTACTACTTTACTTTTATTTACTTTTGGGCGGCGAAATTAAAAACGGAGCTCAACAATTGAGTGCTGCTTTCATATTAATTTTTATATTTATTTTGCTGTTTCCTAGCCTCCTTTGTTAGATCCTGAAATTCACTTAATAAATATTATTGGGTTCATTTTTCTGGATACGTATTTAATAAATAATTTATTACAGTGGTCAACATTGATTTTGTCACCCGAACTCTGGTAGGTAATTGTGTTTGGATTACCTACCCCCGTCATGAAACCGTACTTATTTTTTTTCCATCACCCCCAAGTTATCGTGTGACTTATTTTTGGAAATGTAGCCTTCCCAAATAGTGTTCGTTTTTATTTAGGTCCATATATTATTTACATCTTAAAAAGTTTTATCAGAAATAAAACATAATATCATGGTCATATTAATTTTTCATTTGAAGTCTCGTTTATCCAGGGGCGGCCTTTGGGGGTGGACAAGCAGGGCAACCGCCCGGGGCCTCGCTCTTGTAGGGGGCCTCGCGCACTTGCGCAATAGCACGAATTCCAATCTTCATTTGAATTTCGAGCCTTAACCGTGCATTATAAAACTGGACTCGCTGCTCTCTTGCGTGGTAGTTATCACGCTAATATCTGTCTCATTCGCTCCAATGAATATTCCTTTCCTTCTCTTTCACATTGATGAAATTTCGTACCAGTGCCACAAGTGCTGCCAACTGCAAGGGCTAAACAAAATCTGATAGTACTCCATTTTCTTCGTGTTTACGATTCGGGGTGTTTCATTTCAGCTGTCAACTGTCGTCGGATTATGCTTTTATATTAGAGCAGTCGTCATCATTTCTAAATCCCTGATCCTTTTAAGACATTAATGCACCTTATTTATCATGATTAATAGGTTATCTTTCTGTTTAAAAATTGAAGGACAAAACTTGTCCCCTGAAGCAAAAAAAGGATTTTTTTTGAAGATACCCGAGGACCACCAAAAAAAATCTTTGTGTTTATTAATTTTTCTTAGTTTCCAATAAACAATTTTAAAAGTCCAAATATATTTATTTATGACTTTGCATTTCTAGTCAAGCATCATCATTGAAATTTATAAGCGTAGGCAGGATTTAGTTCAGGGAGGGACAAGAATCATTTTGAAAAATTGATAAAAAAAGAAAACCGGAAAACGTTCCGAGTATATGTATATTTTCATTTAACTACATGAACTGAGTAATCGAATTTTCAGATTAACTTAGAAATTTGGAAATAGAGTCGAACTTTGCGAAAACAGTCAGAAAATTGAACCTAAAATAAAAACCGATCCTTTCGGAAAACTTTAAAAACTATCCAAATTTCGAAGATTTCAAAAAATAACGATTTTAAAAAATACCGTCGAAATGTCGAGAAAAAGGTTGAAACCTCTTAAAGAAAAGTGAACATTTTCAAGAGAAATTTTAATTTTGAAAGAGACAAGGAAAAACGAATTTCGGGAAAAAGTTGGAATGTGTAGAAATTCGTGTTTAAAATAAAATTCTAACCTTTCAAAAAATCTCAAAAATTGTAGAAAATTTGAAAAAAATATATTTTTAAAGGTGGAATTTTGTGAAAAAAAGATGTAATTTTCAAAAAAAATTGGAACTTTGAGAAAAAAATTTCACTGTAAACAGAAATTTTCAGAAGCATAAAACATCCCTATTTCTAGTACGTGTCAAAATTTCCAGAATAAGACAACTTTTGTGAAACATGAAATTTTCGGAAACTTAAATTTGAAAAAAAATCAGAAAAAAAAACGAATATTAAAAAAATGAAAGTTCAATTTTGAGAGAAAAATGTAGAATAATGTTGTAATTTCCAAAGTGACCAATTTTTTTAAAAATACCCTATTTTGGGAAAGGATTTTTTAGAAAACCGAAATTGAATAAAAACCCAACCTTTCAGAAGAACTCGAAATTTCTAAATATGCCAAAATATTTCCAAAGACCAAATGTTGTGAAAAAACTTGCAATTTCCAAAAACGCTTTTCTCGAAATGTTTACTTTTTATTCTAATTTTGACATAATATTTAAATTTCAATAAAGAAATTGAATGTACAAGAAATCGTTTTCTCGAATTACCCAAAAATATTCTTCGCAATATTTTTAATTTTTGATAATATGCCGACCTAATTTAGAGAAAACAGACGTATTTCGAGAAAACTGAAATTTAAAGGAAAAGCCAATTTTGAGGAAAAAGTCCAGAAAGTTCCAGAAACTAAAGCATGGCATTTTCAAATAAAAGTAAATATTTCGAAAATAAGGCGAAATATCAAGATAAAATTTCTAGTCAAATTTAAAAAAGTCAAAATTTAATGAAAAGACAAATATTCAGAAAAGTGGCCTAATTTTGATAGAAAAAATGATTTCCGAAAGAAGAGCCCAAAAAGTGGAATTTTGAGAACAAAGTCGAAATTTCTGAAAAGACGAAATTAAACTAATTTTAAGAGAAATTCAAAATTTTTAGCAAAGTTGAATATCGAATTTTGATATAAAAATATCGGGAAAAAGGCAAATTTTAAGAAACCTGTTAAAAGTTCTGAAAAATCAAATTCCAAATGATCAAAATCTTCAGAAAAACCCGATGTTAATAAAAATAAAGGAATTAAAAAAAACGAAATATCTGAAAAGCAGTCGCCATTTCTAGAAAAACTACCAAATGAAGCATCAAAGATCGAAATTTTCCAGAAAAAATTCAAACTTAAAGAAAAAGTGCAACTTTGAGAATAGCCAGTCCGTTTGAGAAAAAAACGAGTCTTGAAAAAAAAGTCAAAATTTTAAGAAAGATACGAATTTCCAGAAAAAATATTCAGTTTTGCGGGAACACTACAGAATGGGATTTCAGGATAATTTTAAATTTGCGAAAAAAAGGCGGATTTTGAGAAAAATATCAAAGTTTCGATTTTTCTAAATTTGTTTTTTTTTGGAAATTTTGATTTTTTTCCATTGAAAAACAAAAAAAAAACGGTTGAAATTTTAAGAAGAAAGTCAAAATTTAGTAAACACTCGAAATTCTTCAGAGAGAGTGAAATTTTGTCGAAATTTTGGAAAAAGGACAAATTTTCGAGAAAAATGTAATTTCTAGATTTTTCTCTTGAGCGCTTGAATCAGAAGCAGACATGCGCCCTGTTCTGCCCTACCCTGAGTCAGAAAATGTCCAATATTGAAATAATCGTCGAAATTTTGAGAAACAAGTTGTATTTGCCCCCATTCCAGGGGAAATTTTCTCGGAATTTTTGTCTTTTTACAAAATTTCTAAAAAAGCCATTATAGCAATGATCCTGAAAATCAGGATTCCGGGATCCCGAAAATTAGGATCCCGGGATCAAATCCTCTAGTTGCAAATCACTTTATGGGATTTATATCTGTTGAGTATTTACATATGTGGCTATAAATGGGAATATTGAAATAGACCATGCCATATTAATGAGGCCAAGGAAGGCCGACACCGTTTTGTTGTTGTTGGTTATAAATATTTTCAACTGTAGCACATTCGACTTTACACATTGTCATTACAGAGCATTTAGTTAAGAAGTTTCTCTAGTTTAAATGGTCTTGGTACTCCTACTGATAGATCAGCTTTAAAGTATGTCTCCAATATTGAAATACAAATCTTGTCTCCTGAAACCAAGAGTATCTCTCTGAAGATGATAGCTTGGCTATCAAAACGTGTTAGAGCAACCTTTGTTGTGTTTTTTAATCTTTCTTGGTTTCAAGGGACAAAATTTGTATTTCAATTATTAAAAATAACCAAGGACCAGTCCGTTTCACCAAAATTATGTCTCCAATAGACATCTTTGAGCTACTCCCACAATTCAGTCTACATGTTCCACTTTTACATCCCCTGTTTGTTACTTTTTATTAATTTGGGAAGGTATTTTGTAGACGAGACGTCTTTTTTAGTTGAGATGTTCTGTAAATTTAATTTGTCCAATTTTTGCTATATTTTACCTGACATTTGGTTAAATTAGGTTTTTGTTTCTTTGGGTGACCTGGGTTAAATGATTCTGGTGATGTAATGGTATGGTTTTTTCTATTATTTCTGCCAATGTTGTGATCAATTTATTTCTCAGAAATACTGATGCACTGATGGCCATCATCGTTTCACCACTTAAATGTTTTCTGCTTTATAAAACTGTTCTGCTTTATGAAATAAACAGAGACTTACAAAAGAAAAAGTATGGTTAGAAGTGTAGAAATGAGAGTATTGCGATCGATTAAAGGAGTGACGTTGCGGGATAAAATTAGGAGTGCTGTAATACGAGAAGAACTAGATATTGAAGAGGTTGTTAGATTTATAAGATCAATATGAAGATACTGAAGAGACCATGTCGATAGAATGAGAAACGATAGATGGGTAAAGTAGGGCAAAAGAAAAAAAACCTACATCAAAAAGACTTCTTGGCAGACCACCTAGGAGATGGCATGAAAGCTGGATATTCGCATCATAAGAGGCTACATAACAGAAAACACAAGACTATATCTTAACAAAAGAAGAAGGATTAGAAGGGAAGAGGAAGAGAAAGAGAAAGAGAAACAAAAAGAGGAAAAGGAAGAGGAAAAGGAAGAGAAAAAAGAAGAGGAAGAGGAAGAGGAAGAGGAAGAGAAGAGAAGAGAAAGAGAAAGAGAAAGAGAAAGAGAAAGAGGAAGAGGAAGAGGAAGAGGAAGAGGAAGAGGAAGAGGAAGAGGAAGAGGAAGAGGAAGAGGAAGAGGAAGAGGAAGAGGAAGAGGAAGAGGAAGAGGAAGAGGAAGAGGAAGAGGAAGAGGAGGAGGAAGAGGAAGAGGAAGAGGAAGAGGAAGAGGAAGAGGAAGAGGAAGAGGAAGAGGAAGAGGAAGAGGAAGAGGAAGAGGAAGAGGAAGAGGAAGAGGAAGTGAAAGAGGAAGACGACGAGGAAAATGAAGAGGAGGAAGAAGAAGAAAAAGAAGATAAACATGAATTCACATTAAGGCTAATAAACGAAACAGACAGAAGTTTAAAACCCAAATGCAGTAAAAACAAAAGTAACGAAGCTACGAAAATTTTACTTTATTCATTTGAATAGCAATTTGTAAATTTTCCTCGTGGATTTTAATCATTCATTGTGCCTGTTTATCCCATAATCATTATATCTACTTAATAAAACTCTAAACATCAACAGACAACGCAGGATGTTAAAAAGGGAATGAAAATTTTTATGAAAGCCAGAATTATGAAAACTGGTGTTTAGGCTTCTAAAATTCAGTTTTATCAACATTCTTGGAGATTCGTTCTCCAAGGGGGTAAAATAATTGATTAAATTTTGACCACTGCGTCATTTTTGAAGTTAGAAACATCGTGTCCAGGGCTAGTATTTATTTAATCTTCTCGTCTTGAAGAAATTTATCTCAATCGATGATTCGTTTTTTTTTTCAATTTCCTGAGTATGTTGGTTAGTACGCAAATTGTGCTCCTTATTCAAAGTTGCTATTTTTGAAATTTCGCCGCTGAATCATGTAGCCAATATAAAGGAAAGAATATTCATTCGGGACCGATATTGAGTTGTACAAACGAAGCATAAACACAATATGCAATATGTTTGGAGATTGCAGCAGCTTTCAGTTCACTGAATATTCCGAGAGTACATTATTTCCAATTTTGAATCATTGATCCGTTTTTATTGTTTGCCTTATATTAACAGGATATGTATATTTTAAACATTACAAACAATATCGAAGGGCAAATATGCATATTTATTAATCAAATTGTCATTAGTACAGTTGAAAAATGGAAACTACACATTACCGGATAAATTCCGTTTTCGAAGGCGAAAGGTTTTATAATTTACATGATTGCGTGAATGACTAATCTCGAGTTGTTTTTGGAGGTCAAACTTTAACGAAGTTCAGCGAAGTGCGTGACAATATAATTTTCTGAAATTTCGGACTGACAAATAGCGGTCAACCACCGCATTGTTACCAAGCTGAGGTCACTAAAGTTTTAGCAGTATAACAACTCCCAGCACATTATCTACACTATCCAGATTTTGTTCGTTTTGGTTCGAAGCTGGAAGTTGGAAAAGTTGACTTGTAAATATATGTCATTCGGGATCATACACCCCTATACCTTATTAGGGTGTATTAATGAACATCAGAGTTTCTATTTAAACGCTTATTTAAGGTAACTCACCGATCCAATTGCTTTTTTGTAGATTGTTAAAAAATTCTCTCAGATGTCCCTAACAGTGTTATCCACCAGGAAAAGTAAAATATCCTTGGTAGGTGTCAAAGTCGAGATATCCAATATCAACTATTTTTAACATGTAAGATATAGGGTAGTATACACGAAAGAACGTTTTGGAAGAGATTTTAATTTATTGTCGCCAAATTTTCTCTATATTTTGATAAATAAAGCAATACGATGATATTGTGAACCAAATAGTAAAATATGATGATCCCTAGGTCGTACAGTTTTTGCATAATAGCAATCTGAAATTACCTCATGGAATTTCGTTTCTTTATTCCGCATGTTAGGGAAACATCTTGCATTAATGGCAATATAGCAGCTATACTAATCAAATCTTGGATGATGGACCTCTACATACAGTTTAAGCCTAATCGCAATCTAAAATTATCTCATTGAATTTCGGTGCTTCATTCCGCATGTTAGGGAAATATCTTGAAGTAATGGCAATATAGTAGCTGTACTCATCAAATTTTGGATCACGGGGCTTTACACACAGTTTTTATCTAATCGAAATGTGCAGTTATCTCATTGAATTTCGATGCTTCCTTCCTCATGTTAAGGAAAATCTTGAAGTAATGGCAACATAGCAACTGCACCAATCAAATCTTGGATCATGGAGCTTCGCACACAGTTTTTGCCTAATCGCAATCTGAAATTATCTCATTGAATTTCGATGCTTCATTCCACATTTTAAGGAAACATCTTGAAGTAATGGCAATATAGTAGCTGTACTAATCAAATCTTGGATCACGGGGCTTTACACACAGTTTTTGCCTAATCGCAATCTGAAATTATCTAATTGAATTTCGATGCTTCATTCCGCATGTTAGGGAAACATCTTGGAGTAATGGCAATATAGCAGCTGTACTAATCAAATCTTGGATTATGGAGCTTCACACACAGTTTGTGCCTAATCGCAATCTGAAATTATCTCATTGAATTTCGATGCTTCATTCCGCATGTTAAGGAAACATCTTGAAGTAATGGCAACATAGCAACTGTACTAATCAAATCTTGGATCATGGAGCTACACACACAGTTTTTGCCTAATCGCAATTTGAAATTATCTCATTGAATTTCGATGCTTCATTCCGCATGTTAGGGAAACATCTTGAAATAATGCAACATAGCAGCTATAGTAATCAAATCTTGGATCGAGGAGCTCCACAAAGCGTCAGATTTGGGAGGAGTCCTTTACCAATAAGTGTGGATCTGTCGCATAAGTATGGCACCGTGTTGTCGGCTCTAGTGCGAAGCAGCTCTGAGATTTGCATTATTGCATCCATGCGTACAGTGTATCCTAAAAATTAAGTAATTAAAACGCATTTATTAAAAAAAGAAGAAAGAAAATAAAAAAGAAAAGTTTAAAAATGTCCGGTTCAAACTTTCTCTCTTTGATGGACTTCTTTATAAATTAAGAAATTGAAACGAAATATCTTTTTTTATTTTGTAGGGTGGACGTAAAACAAAAATTTTGAAATTTAAAATAGGGTTGTTAGAGATATGATATTTCGAATCTGGATACGGATATATTCCGAATATTGTGTGGGTTTCGGTTACGGATACGGATTTGAAATTATTTCAAATATCCCATTGTTTTGGATATTATTTTGGTTACAGCTGACTTTAAATTGCTTTTGTTGACCAAGAACTCTAGGAAAATGCAATAAACTTACTTTCAAAAAATTGAAATTTTTTCAAGTTTTGGCCAAAGGGGGTCGGTCCCCTTTGAACTTTTTTCGTAATTTTAAACTCTCATATCTTCTAAACCAAAAGTCGTAGCACAATTTGGTTTTCAGATTCGTAATCTCGGGACAAAATCTAACAAAAAGGGTACTTTTAAATCGTAAATAATAACTTTTGAATTTTGACTTTGGAAAATTTGGAAATTTCGAAACTTTGTATCTTGCGAACGGTTAATCGTAGCTCAATTTGGTTTTCAAATTCCTATTCTACATCCCGCAGACTCTAGGAAAATGCAATAAACTCATTTTTGAAAAATTGAAATTTGTTCAAGTTTTGGCCAAAGGGGGTCCCCTTTGAACTTTTTTCATAACTTAAAACTCTCATATCTTCCAAACCAAAAGTCGTAGCACAATTTGGTTTTCAGATTCTTAATCTACGGGACAAAATCTAACTGATAGGGTACTTTTAAATCGTAAATAATAACTTTTGAATTTCTATTTATTAAATCTCTAAACAATGATTGAAAGACAACCCATAACCTATTTCTACTGGTTTAGAAGCAGGAAATTTCGCATATAAGTTCCCCATATAACGTAGGTGAGCACTAAGAAAGGATTTTTTGTAAATTCGTCTAGTAAGGGTGCCCAATTGGAAATAAAAATGTATATGGAAGTTCCTCATCTTGGGAGTTGCTGTTTAGGTTTCAGTTTATAAATAATAGTTAGTTGCATTAGTGATTTTGGCCACTTAGGGGGTAATCACTTAAGGTAGTGCAAAAGCAACAAGTTCGTATGGGAAAGTACAAAATCTGCGATACCGATATCAATTTTCAGAAGAAAATTAATTTTAAAATCTGACCAGTACCGAATACTTTGAAAGGAAACGAAGATTAATCACTAAATACAAATGTCTTGAATTCTGAAAATCTACCAGATAACGCTGTCGAAAATTTTTTAAACAGATGTTGTTTTCCATCGAATCATTTTTTTTTTTCGTGGGCGTAACAACCCTTAGATAATTCGATATTGGTGTAAGAGAGATAAATACTTACAATTAGGTATTTCTCTAAAACACGTAAAATTTGGAAAAATGGTCACGATATTTAAAATGTAGAAATTAAAAAAAATCGAGAACTTAAAGTCAAAGTTTTCAAAAAGGTCAAAATATTCAAAAAGACGACGTTTAAAAAGGGGTAAAAAGTCGAAATATTAAAATTTTATTAACATTTTGGAAAATGTCAATATTTTGAAATATAGAACTCTCTAAGAACTTGAAATTTTAAAAATCTCGAAATGGATCAAAAGTTAAGTAAAAAGTCTTTAAAAATAGTAAAATTTGGAAAAAATGGTCACGATTTTTAAAATGTAGAAATTAAAAAAAAATCGAGAACTTAAAGTCAAAGTTTTCAAAAAGGTCAAAATATTCAAAAAGACGACTTTTAAAAAGGGGTAAAAAGTCGAAATATTAAAATTTCATTAAAATTTTGGAAAATGTCAATATTTTGAAATATAGAACTCTCTAAGAACTTGAAATTTTAAAAATCTCGAAATGGATCAAAAGTTAAGTAAAAAGTCTTTAAAAATAGTCGAAATATAAAAAAAATGAATTCTTAATGGTTTGAAAACGATGCCCGGTAAACCGAATCATAAAATAGTTTGGCACGTGTTAACATTTAAATTTTGAGACGGAACAAGCCAAAATTTTTTGGAACATAAATATTTTTTGAGACAAAATAAGGAAAAATCTAAATGTATTAACAAAAATTTTGAATTTTGGTGGAACGGACTGGTCCTTAGTTACCTTCAAAAATTAAAATACAAATCTTGTCCCCTGAAACCGAGAAAGATTTAATAACACAACTAAGGTTGCTCTGACGCATTTCGATAGCCAAGCTATCATCTTAAAAGAGATACTATCTATCGAAACGCGTTAGAGCAACCTTTGTTGTGTTTTTTAATCTTTCTTGGTTTCAGGGGACAAGATTTGTATTTCAATTTTTAAAAATGTTGAAAAACAGTCAATATTATTGTTTACTGTTTTATTATTATTATTATTATTATTATTATTATTATTATTATTATTATTATTATTATTATTATTATTATTATTATTATTATTATTATTATTATTATTATTTAAAATTCTCTTCAAATATTGCGTTTAAGCAACAATTTTTCTGAAGAATTTTATGAATTTATGAACTTTAAATTTATTTAATAGGTCGCGTTTTCCAAAAGGCTTAATTTTAAATTTTGATTTAAAACTCCAAATGTAAGATTTTTAGAAATGTTGACCGGGTTTTCAAATTATTTGATTCTAATCCCAAAAGTTTCTAATTTATCTCCATATTTTTAATACAAGTTAGAAATTAAAACATTTTTTCCCAAATTTTATGTTAAAACTCAATTTTTTTTATATATTTGGTAACTTTTTATTGAGATTTGGATGCTCCCAAAATCATCTTTTTAGTTTTATACTTGAAAATATTTTAGTTTTTAGTTTTTTATTTTTACTTTTTACTTTTTTTTTTCAAAAGGCTTCATTATTACATCTGAAAATTAATATATTTAAAATATCAGCTTCCAATCCGAAATTTCAAATTAAATTTTAATTTTACGTTGTAAAGCGAATTCTTCTGAAAGCTTGAAATTAAACATTTTAGTACATTTAGAGTAATTTCCTATATTTTCGACTTGTCCAAAACTTTTCAGTTTCAGATTAAAACTTTTAAGACTTGTGTCAACATTTTGAGAACTTGGACTATAATATCGAAAATTCAAATATTTTGTAGAAATTTAAGACTCCTTAGGATGTCAATTTTCACAATGAAGTACAATTTTCTTTAGAAAACTAGTGAATGGAATTTCTTATATTGAAAAATAATAAAAAGAAAACATTAGTAATTATTTATATCAATTGGTTTGGTCTTTTCCTAACTGACTACCTAACACCATTGTTTATCTTCCAATTTTTTTTTAAGATTTAATCCACTCGCACCCATTATGCTTTCAAAGAACTGCGAGTAGGATGCGAAAACAAGGATACATGGCGATGAACTGCCTTCTTAAACAAGGATATGTTGTAATTTTTGGGGAAAATTCTTTTCGGTAACAAGTTCCATAGCTTGGAAGTTCTATGGAAAAAAGAACCTCTTAGATAAAAGTCCTCACTGTGTCAAGCTGGACCGCACGGGAGTTTGCTGTCTCCGACTGTCTAGTACGCCTCAAGAATCTTGCCTTTGAGGGGATCAATCCTAATAGTTTCTGCGAGAATCTTCCATGATAGTACTTGTATAAAAGAGACAAGTCACCGACCATACGCCTGTGCTCTAGTGTTTCGAGAGAATCGGTCAGACTCTCGTCATCAATTAGGCGAATCGCTCTTCTTTGAATTGAATCGAAGAGAGCTAAAGTGTGTTTTGGGGCTGAACTCCAAACATGAGAACAGTATTCTAGTGATTGGCCTAACTTGAGCTTTGTATAGTGTTAATAGCTGATGAGATATGAAGTACTTTTTAACTCTAAAAAGAGAGCCTAGCTTCTGAGAGGCGGATTTGGCAATGGCGCGCACATGATCGTCCCAAGAGAAGTTAGTGCTCGCATTCACTCCTAGGATAGATAGATTAGATCCCATCGGAAGGATTTTACCGTCCATTAGTATGTTTGTTGCATTATCCTTTGAGGTTTTCGTAGAGAAAACCGCGGCCTGAGTTTTTGAAGCGTTGAAGTCGACCAAATTGTATTTACCCCATTCCAGAATAATCTTAAGATCCCGATTAATCGTCTGTATCTGCTGTTCCCTTAGTCGATCTGAAGCAGCGATAGATAATCGTTTGTCGGAGAAAAAAATGACACAAGGTCACTATCATCTGCGTAGCTGTATATAGGATTGGAAGTTGAAGCTAAGAGATTGTTTATGTGTAATAGAAATATATTAGGAGACAGAACAGACCCCTGAGGCACCCCTGCGTTAATCGCAAATGTCTCGGATAAGATGCAATCCACGACGACCTGAAGAGATCTGTCAGCGAGAAAATTGGATATCAAATGACAGAGTCCAGGAGGAAGACCATAAGATTTTAATTTGGCGAGAAGAGATCGGTGCCAGACTGTGTCGAATTGGTTCCTATATTTATTTTTCATGGAAACTACTATTGAAAACCTTGCTTCACTATAAACGACCCAAGTTGTAGGGGGTGTTAAGAAGAAGATGAGGATGTGGAGCACGTGATGTATCACTGCTTGGCACTAGCATCAATCAGAGGATGCACGCTTGGGGACTTCTGGTCTAGTGTGGTCCAGTTTGATAGAGGCGCATCCAATGGACAGTTGACCAGTTTCTCAACAAGGTTGGGAGGCTCAATGAATGACCAAGAACACCCGAATCACGGGGGTAGTACGGTGGGCCCGGAAAGGGTAGCCTAAGTGCTGGCTTAAATATTAGGCAACCCACATCGAATCCAGAATCCAGAACCTTGCTTCACAAAAGGCACTAGAAATGCCATCTCTTGTTCCTATAAATGTCGTGAATATGATTGAACAATAGGGGGATGATTCTGCGAGTTGGTATATAATTTTCGTGACCCAGTAGCGGGGTCGTAACCCACTGTTTGGAAACATTGCTTTAGAGCAAAAAAAGGCAGAACGAGAGAGTAACAACAATTAACACTTTTATGCTCCTGACTTATCGAGATAATAGAGAAAATCGGTAGTAGGTAGAAGCTCCAGTTATTTTATTTTGTGAAACCTGTAAAAGATAAACTTCTTTCATAATTGGACCGCGTCATCAAAAAAAAAGTGTTCCAGGTTTGGCTATGGAGATTACTTCAAGAATAAGATAAAAAACGAAAGATAAAATAACTCGGTAACTCGGTTTGTCAATCATACCAAAGGCGAAACTCTTTTGAAGTGAAACCACAAAGGAGCACGTGGAGGTAGAATATGCAGAATGTAGAAGAGTTGCTTGTGTCAACCATTTCAGCGTGTGTCAACCATTTCAGTAGCGAAATTCATCTGCAGAGAGAATGGAAGTAAAGAAACTAAAATTCAAGGTAGAAGGACACAATAACTCGGTATGGCAACATATCAGAAGCGATCCAAAGTAAAAGGCACACCTGGGCGAAGGGATGTAGTCAATATAGAAGAACATGATAATTCAGTATGTCCGCCATATCAGAGGCGAAACTAATCTGCGGAGACAATGGTATGAAAAAAAGCCAATATTAAAAACAGAAGAGCATGATTACATTTAGTGTTTTCCAAAGTATGATACGCATTGAGTACAGGAGGAGTTTGATGAGGGTACACGTTGGACCGGGTGGCTTCAGATGACTCTAAAGCTAATAATTGTTTGGATAAACGTATGCAAGTAGAATGCAACCTAGACTACAAATTCATGCAGCCCTCCAGGCGTGTGTAGTGAATCATAGGTAGCTGAACTAGCAACTAGTTGAAACACTGCCACCTAGCGAAGCGGTTGCTCTCTAGGAAAAAGTTCCCAGAAGACAAGGATTCTTATGCAGAGACCAATAGGTTTGAACATTTATTAGATTTGAACTTTGGAAACAAATACCGGTTTCGATCTTGTTAGATCTCGTCAGTTTGGTATATCCAACTCAAATACTAATAAATGTTCCGACAAGTAAGTACTAAAGAATTCACGGAAGGTCAAGCGTGTGATTTCAGTACTACCGTCACCTATTGATCCATAGAGAAACTATGGCCATCGCCAACAATGTCGTATGCTAGCTACAATGTAACATAGACTACAAATTCTGGATAACCTTAACAAAACTAAATTAATCTGCTTACATAGCTTTACTGAGTTCGTGTAGATTGCTGAATAATGTTTTGTTCAAATTCGTTGATATATGCAGCAGTCAAATAAACAGATAGACACAGTTCCTTATTTATATATTAGATAGGATGCATTTATTTAACGAAGGGGTACTCAATGTCACGATACGTTATAGAAAGGGCACACAGATGTCGAAGGTTTTGGGAGACATTGCTCTATGTTAACCAAATGAAACTCTTCTGGAATTAAAATGGCACAAGATACTCAGGGCGTAATAACATGACAACTTCAGTATGTCAACCATAGCAAAGGCGAAACTCTTCTTCTGATCAAAAGAGTTTCGTCCTCTTTGCAAGCCACTTTCACTTCGAAAAAGTTGCACCTGTTGTATGCTTTAATTTAGATTTCGGTTTAAATCTGTTTTAATTTTTATTATGGAGGAAGCCACCTCGATAGCGGGCCAAACGTTTAGACGTTTAGCCCAGCTATCGAGGTGGCTGATCCGGTCCAATTCTAGAAATAATATTTGACAAACCACAATGACTTGAGGTTTATAACTTAAACTGCCCACTAATAAACTAATGATGTCATTTGGGATTTATAAATTAAACTCCTCTGGATCTAATACTACATCAACCATAAAATTTTTATACAAACGTTTAGGTCCATCTGTTAGTTTGTATAGTTATTTCCTTTTGGTCACAAATTCTGTTTTCGGTGGTGCGTTTACTTTAGCTTGCCCTATTTCAAAACTGTAGCTCCAGGTCTCTGACATAGAACAGTAAACAAATTCAGCTCTTGCTGTGTTTGTAAACCGTTCCGCAGGTCGTAACGACGTCTCTTAATTAAACCGAATCCATGTGGTGTTTCGACCTGTGTAGTTTGAGCATCAGCTCACCTACGGAGACGTCAAACCGCCTCCGCAAACTCACTCATTCGTTATCCGCATTACACAAATCCGAATCAAGAGGCCCCAGTTTTCTGCCGCGATTCAATTCTTGCCGCACTCGAATTGGCAAGCAACCCTTCAAGGATCTACAACTGCATTTTTAATTGGTGCATGTAGACGGCATATGCTCATTAATTGGGAGCATAATGTTTGATCCCTTGCGACGAAACGTGGTGAAGTGGTTATAATTTGAAAGCGCAGTGAAGTTGCTATAATTTTAAATAGAGATTTTCCTAATTGCTTTATAATAAAAAATCAAAACGAGCTAACTGTTACGTAAAAAATACGAGCTGGGTTCGCGGAAAGAGTAAACTATCATATTTGATTAGCATACGGGAAAACTGTTATAAAATACAGTTGAAAATCAGTTACAAATCACTCATTGGAATTTAAATCTCTTGAAGTATTTATGTGGCCATAAATTGGAAATGTTTACAGCGTTTGTATCATACTGATGCCTCTAAGAAATGACGAAATTTATGGTTGTTGGTTGTGAATATTTTCAACTGTTGCACGTTGGGGTGTTTCATTGCATAATATTCTATGGTATTATTTGTTAAATTTAACATACCTAAACAAAGGTCACGTCGAGTGTACTGTGTGTACTTGTATTTAGTGAATATTGCCGTGAAATCCATAATACAATGCCCCACTACTGGTGATCTTTGTAACTCCGCACAATAATTGCTTTAGCTTTGCTGTAGCAAACATTTTCTCGTAAGATAGAGTCGAAAATCAGTTATAAATCATTGTATGGTCATCACAACCTAAATTAATAATTCACTTAATTTTTAAATTTCAAAATAATAAATTTAGGATTTTCCCTTTAAAATTTTGAAAAATTCCAAATTCAGAAATTTGCGAGATGCCTTTTAGAAGAACGAAATATTCAAAATTTTAAATTTTCAACATCGCCTTTTTCAGTAATTCATTCTGAAACAAGTTTGTCTCGAAATTTCAATTTTAAATTTTGTAAACTTGAAAATTTAAAAAGTTTGTATTTTATTTCGTATTTTACAAATTTCGAGCTTTTTTGCTGAAAATTTCGAATACCTACTTTCTTAAAATTTAGTTTCTTTCCGTAGAATTTCGACTTAAACCATATGTGTGACTTTTCGCTCAAAATTTCAAGTTTGTCCTTTAAGTTTCTACCTGTGTTCCTAATTTTTTCCTTTTCCCTATTTTTATTCTTTTGCCCAGAATTTTCACTTAAAAGAAACGAAAAATTGGAAACTGGAAGGTATTTTTCAAAGTTGCAGTCTTATATTTCAAAAAACTACTTTGAATTAGGGTTGTTCTGGAGCTACGTAACCATCACATAAATTGTGGGATATCAGAAATAAAAAAAATAATCCGTAACCGAAACCGATGTAAATATTCTGAATAATTTCGGATGTTATGTGAAATAACTTTGCTAATTCAATTAATTTTTTTTTAGTCGATTGAAATTATGAGACAAATTTGCTGGTATGTCACTCGACCTTACTCACTATTATCACGATCACTACTTTCTTTAACATGTTAAATGAATCGATTTTTTTTTAAATTCGACATTTTTTGAAAATTTTGATTATTCTGAAATTTTCACCTATTTAATTTTTCCATTTTTTTAACTTTAGCTTTTTTAAACATATTGTAACGAAATGTAAATTGTAGAATTTAGTAGGTGAGGAAAGTTTCTAGAAAGATCTGATGAGGGGAAGCGGCCGCGATAACGAAGAAAACGGCAGATAAGTGTTCCAAAAATTTCGGCAAACGATAAGCCTTATCTGCGGATTTTTTCTACAACCTGGAAGCCAAAACTATATAAGGCGGTCGCCTTTCCTTAGAGTTAGTTAGTTAGAAATTGAAATACAGAAATTGTCCTCTGAAACCAAGAAAGATTAAAAAGCACAACAAAGATTGCTCTAACGCGTTTCGACAGCCAAGCTGTCATCTTCAGTTTCTCTCTGAACAGAACCTTTGTTGTGTTTCTTAATCTTTCTTGGTTTCAGGGGACAAGTTCTGTATTTCAATTTTTGAAGATAACCAAGGACCAGTCCGTTCCATCAAACTTAGTTAGATAGAGTCACTATAATTAGTAAATTAGTAGTTAGAAGTAAATAAGTGAGTTCATTATTCAGTTGTAGTGTTCTGAGTTTAGTTCAAAAATAAAGAGGGTATTATTCAATTCACGTGTTAATAATCAATTCGAACCGATAAGCCCGTAACAATATGATTTTTTTCATAAAATTTCTACTTAATTTCAAAACTTCGACCTTTTCCTCAAAATTTGAACTTTTTAAATTTTCGTTCTTTCAAATGATTGACTTCTCGTAATTTTAACTTTTCAAAACTTCGTCTTCTTAAAAATTTCGGCATTTTTTAGTTTTAACTTGTCGAAAATTTTAAATATTTGGGAAATTTGACAATAGACAATTTTTAAAATTTCAAGTTTTTTGAAGGGTTGAATTTCTTAAAAATTTCGATTTTATTTTAAAGTTTAGTTTTTTTGCAAAATTCAATTTCTGGTCAAGATTTAGGCTCTTTATAAAAATAACAACTTTTTTTCAAAATTTTGACTTTGTCAAAATATTTTCTGTTTTTAAAATTTTTGACTTTTTCTACGTTTTAACTGTTTCCAAAAATTTTAACTTTTTTGAAAATTTCAATATTTTTTAACTTTGCCTTTTCATAGTTTCGATTTTTTCGAAAATTTAAGGCTTTTTTGCAAACCCCAACTTTTCCGCAAATTTCGACATTTTTTTGTAAAATTTCTACTGTTTCAAAATCAATATTTTTTTATCAAATGAAGGTTTTTCAATGCTAGACTTTTTTTGAAAATTTCGATCTTAAAATGTTTTACTTTTTCAAAATTTCGGTTTTTCAAATAATTGACTTTTCGTTAACTTTTCAAAACTTTGTCTTCTTAAAAATGTCGACAAAGTTTTTACTTTTCGAAAATGTTAAATATTTGGAAAATTTGACAGTAGACAATTTTTAAAATTTCGAGTTTTTCTGAAGGCTTGAATTTTTTAAAATTTCGATTTTATTTTAAAGTTTAGTTTTTTTGTAAAATTCGATTTGCTCGTCAAGATTTAGGCTCTTTTTAAAAATAACAACTTTTTTCAAAATTTTGACTTTGTCAAAATGTTTACTGTTTTTGAAATTATTGACTTTTTCTATGTTTTAATTGTTTCCAAAAATTTCTACTTTTTTGAAAATTTCAATATTGTTTAATTTTGCCTTTTCATAGTTTCGATTCGATTTTTCGAAAATTTAGCGCTTTTTTGCAAATCTCAATTTTTCTGCAAATTTCGACATTTTTTTGTAAAATTTATACTGTTTGAAAATCAATATTTTTTTAGAAATGAAGTTGTTTCAATGCTCTACTTTTTTTAAAAATTTCGACTTTAAAGTGTTTGACTTTTTTAAAATTTGACGTCATTTTAAATGTCATTTTTTGTAAATTATATTTTTTTTTTCAAAATTTTTACCACTTTTTAAATTTCAACTATTTTAAAAATTTTACTTTACATAAAAATTTCATTTTTTTAAATTATGACATTACGTCATACGATTCATTAATGCGTGTGAAGTTCAGCGAGAAAGAGAAGTATTTCCCATAAGAAACGAGGAACTGGCCATATAGAAGTATTACATATATGCCAGAGACCAAGGAACAGTCGAAAGAGTTGACTTCACCCGGTGAACGTGCTCCGAAGAAGGCGAAGACTGTCCTATCGGCCGGAAAGGTGCTGGTTGAAATGTCGATTTTTTGAAATTATTTTATTATATAATTGCGTGATTCTTTTATTTGCCTTTGAAAATTTCGAATTTTTTAAAATGTCGACATTTTTATTGAATTTTAGTTATTTTGAAAATTTTCAATTCAAAAATTTTACTTACACAAAACTTTTAAGTTTTTAAAATTTCGATTTTTTTTAACATTTTGACTTGCCTTAAATTTTGGCTTTTCTTCAATATTTATAATTCGAAAATTTCGGATTTTATCGAAAATTTGACTGAATTTCTTTTAAATCCAAACTATTTTAAAAATTTTAGAGTATTTTTTAAAATGAACTATTTAAAAATTTTCAATCTTTTTGAAAATTCCATTCCTGCTGATTGGCATTTTCTTCGCCAGTTGCTTCTTACAGACGTCTAAATTTTCAGTTAACTATCTTTTTGTTAAGATTGCCCCAAACAACGATTGCGTTAATCTTTTATCTTTAGAAAATGTCTTATTTTTTTCGAAGTCCCGAACTTCTTGGAAGTGCCGAATTTAACAAAATTTTGACAGTTTTCTTTCAACATTTTGATTTATTTAAAACAGTAACTTTTTTAAAATTTTAACTTTCCATGTGTGCGTAGCTAGAATTTTTTGTAGGGAGGGCAAACTGGGGCAACAATATTTCTTTGTTGGGCAAGAAGCTCTATAAGGTGGACATCCAATGCATTACAAGTATAAATCCTTATTAATATATAAATCCGAAAGTGTGTTTGTCTCTCTGCTTGTCCGCTTCAGTGTTGCCGTATTTTGCGCACTTTCTCGATGTTCTACTCTTGCGCATATGGCACGACACATTTTTTATGTAAATAAATGCAAAATTTGGTAATGACGACGCGGCGACGATTGCGTCATCTAACGATGACGGTCTAAACTTTGCAGGTAGGATTCTTTTAGAGGAAGTCTGACAGTTTGACAGCGTCATAACGCGATAGAGCGCAACCCCCTCTGTTCTCGGTTTCTCTGCGGTGATAGTTGCCGGATCTCCCATATTTTACGAGTTCTTTAATATTTTGGTAAATCCGTTTTTGAAAAGAAATCTCCCTTATTTTAAAGAGTGCAACGGCAACACAAATTTCATAAATAAGAAAGCATATTTGATCGACAGCACTATCTATTACAGAGATAAATAGAAAGATTAAAACAAATAAATTGATCCGTCAATTCAAGAAATTTAAAAACTCTCTTTAATTTTAGATAGTTTTTTGATCAATAAATAAGTAAATAAATTTACCTAAATCCGCAGACGAAGTAGCAAGTAATAATTGGTAATATATTTGTCGATTTATCTGGGGTGGGCAATGATCTTTATAGGGTGGGAACTAACCCTCCTTGCCCCCTTTAGCCTACGTCAATGTCTTTCCATGAAAAATTCGACTTTTTTTAAAAATTATGATTTCAAATTTTAGAGTTTTATCAAGATTTTAACCTTTTTTAACATTTTCGATTTTCCCATCTGAGACTATTTTAATTTTTTTGAAAATATCTGCCCCAAAATTTCGCCCAATTTTCAAATTGCGACTTGTATTGGATTTTTTTTTGAAAATTTTGCCTTATTTGTAAATTTTTATTTATTTTGAATATTCAATATTGTAGTTTAATTTGGAAATTGAAAAAAAAAATACAATTTCATACTTCCTTTAAAAAATGTGACCTTATTTTCAAAATTTTAGTTTTTGGTTGTAGTTATAGAACATTCCACAGTTTTTGTTTCAATTCGTACTTTAAAATTTAAAATAGCAAGATTTCTATAGAAGTCACGGGAAAAAAAAACCAAAATCTCGACTTTAACGTCGACTTTTTATAAAAATATCGTAAGGAAATTTAATTATAGAATATAGAATGTAAGAAAATTTTCTAGAAAAATCTAATAAGTGAAATCGGCCGCGATAATGAAGCAAACGGCAGATAAGCGTTCCAGAAATTTCGGCAAATGATAAGTCTTATTTGCTGGAATCTTCAAGAACCTGAACCACGGATCTATATAAAGGGGGATCCGGTCGGCTTTCCCTCAGTCAGTTAGTCAGTGTAGTTAGTGAGTTAGTAGTTAAAAGTCAATGAGTAAGTGAGTTAATTATTCAGTTGTAGTGTTCCGAGTTTAGTTTGAAAATAAAGTGGGTACAATTCAACAAGTGTTAATAATCATTCGAACCGGTAACGCGTTACAATATAAAAAATTAAGTGCACTCCAAAAAGTTCCAAAAAAATACCGACATTTTAAGAGAAAGAGAATAATAAAAATGTATTAAAATTTAAAAAAAAAAATAGGTCGAACTTTAACCCGGAATTTCCAAGAAAAATTTTAGGATCAAGATAGAAATTTTGATAAAAAAGAAATTAAAAAGTCCCAGAAAGAAAAGACGAAATTTTGCCCTTTAACATCAAAATGTGGTTGACATTTTAAGAATAAAAACGAAGTTGGGAGCCACACTGACGCTCAATTAGTACCTGAACAAAAACACAAATTATCCATCCAGTTTACAGATGGATCAAAGACAGCACATGGGACTGGATTGGGAATTTATGGCCCTAACTATAGGTTCTCTAAAGTCCTTAGAAAAAGTCCCAACTCTCTTTTAAACTGAAATACATGCAATAGAATTCTGCGCCTACGAGCGTCTTCAAAGAAACCTGAAAGGAACAAAGATCTACAGTAACTCTGACAGTCAAGCTGCAATAAAGGCTCTCAGCAGCTGTATTGTCAAATCCAAACTAGTTTGGGACTGACTAAACTCTAAAGCAACTGGCTAAGCACAACAGGATCAACCCTAAGTGGGTGCCAAGGCACAAAGGAATACAAGGGAATGAAGCTGTGGACCAACTCGCTAGAGAAGGATCTGCATCGTCATTTCTTGGACCTGAAACGACTTTTGGTTTCTCTAAATGTCAATCCAAGAATGAGGTCAACAAATGGGAAGCAAGGTCAAGAATTTCTTACTGGAAATCATATCCAGGACTACGACAGGCGAAAAGATTCATATTTGGAACACTCGAAAAGACAAAGGTCTACTTAGAACTCAGCAAATCCGAATTGAGGATACTAACCGGTCTCTTGATAGGATATTGGCCTTTGAGGTACCACCTCAAGAAAATGAATCAAGCTGAAGCAGAGCTATGTCGCTTTTGTGCAGAAGCTGCAGAGTCTGCAGAACATGTGCTATGCAAGTGCGATGCTCTTGCACGCAAAAGGCACGCCTAACTCGGATGGGCGTCCTTAGACCCCCCCCCCAGATGTCGAAAAACTCAATCCCAGGTCGATGATAAACTTCTACAAGAGTTTGAACTTGGGATTTACATAGATCAGGGTATGCACAAAAGATCTCTTTAGGTTGAGGTGCGGGGTGAACGAAAAGAAACGCGAAACGTCCTATATATAATCTAATCTAGTTTAAGACAATTGGGGAATCTTTCACGACGGTTACGAAGGTGAAGCATAAAAATAACCAGGCCCTTGACGGGAAATTTTTGGAACCGTTGCCTCGAGACACCTAAGGAACTGAAATCAGATTGAAACAAATTTGAACGAAGGTTGCCTATTTTAATTAATGTATCGTCCATTGTAAAGTCCAAAATATCAATTGTCGAAGTCATATTCGAGAAAAACAAGCTTTCTTAGTCTCTCAAGCCGAGTTTTAAATCTTGCAATGAAAACTTCACCTAAGAAGGCATGCGAGGGAGTAATCACCCCGAGTGTCGATAAAAGCTTCCCTCGACTTAAAACTAGGCTTTGTCGCCAGCAAAGCTAGCAAGCTGTACTCGTCTTTGTGGATGCTATCGATGTTGCTGCTAACGCTAACGAGCAATTCCAGAAGAAAAGAAAATATCTTAAAAATGAAATGTTGAAAAAGAGTAATGTTACTGAAAGCATTAGCATACTAAACTCCAACTTAACGTTCTCTATTCGACTGATGAATACAATTGTTAGTGTCGTCATTTGACATTTAAACAAGTTATTTTCAATAAATTTCAATATGAAATTTATTAAAATACAAATCTTGTCCCCTGAAACCAAGAAAGATCAAAAAACACAGCAAAGGTTGCTCCAATCGAAACGCTCTATCGAAAAGCGTTAGAGCAACCTTTGTTGTGTTTTTTAAATCTCTCTTGATTTCAGGGGACAAGAATTTTTATTTCAACTTTTGAAGATAACCAAGGACTAGTCCGTTATATCAAAATAAAATTTATTTAAAAACTAGCGCAGCCCCATTATAATAATTTTGAGCTTTAGATTGATTTTTTGCTAGAATCCAATCTGATTAAATTAACAAAAGAGTCTTTTTAAAATTAGGGTAATCTGGACACTTTACAGAGCTGATATGTTTCCTTAAAATGCCCCTAAGCAAGTTTTGAGGGAATGAATAAGTTTCGGTTACATATTTATCCTTACTAGTATTAAATACTAGCTTAATTACTGAAGCAGTTTTGTTGAAAATTGATACAGACGTCCCTCACGATGCGGAATGGTTAGTAGGTTACTTTTTATTTCAAACTTATATCCTGAGAGCTTAAATAAACTTGTTATACGATACAAGTAGTCAAAGGGAAAGGAAAGAGTGCCATCTATGGTCTTTATGTTGACAGTGGCCTCTCTTCTTAGGTCCTCGAACTATACCCATAAAAGTAGGCATCTATATTATCGATTTCAGTAATATTACGTTACTGCTTTACAATTTGAACTAAAAATCAATTTCAAACTTCATTTAAATGAAATTTTTTTAAAACTTCCATTCAGTTACATTGCAGTTCAAGTTTAAGTTTTCTGACAAAATCATTGGTAAGAGCTGTTTCCATATATATCATTCAATGGTAAAAAAAGTCGTCTTTGCATATTTGTTCACTTTCCTTCCTAAAATAATCATTAAAATATATTAATAATGAAGACTATACACAAAATGAAAAATGATTGTCAAGATAGTGAATTCATCATACAAACTAAGAAAGACTGGTAAAACAAATATCCAAGGCGTGGTACTTACGATGATAGAACACGAAAAGAACGTGTCAGAAACATTCCTGGCCATTTATCTAATTTTCTCGCCGATCGCAGGGGCCCATATAAACTAAAATCTTCGACTTGTTTCAGTTTCCATTCGTGTTTTTGCGGTAGTCTCTGCACCTCTCCACCTTCTTTAAGGTTCGACCTTAAAGCACCGCCATTAACGAGGCGCTAAAATTATTACCGCGGATGATTTATCACGCCTTTTATTTTCCGTGACCTCATTGCCGCCAACCTGATTAACTGACTTGTCCTTTAGATAAATATTGCAAACTTTAAGGTGTCATAAATCTGTAAGCCCCTGGATGCTAGGGCGTTAAGCTCCCATTTAACAGTTGCCGTCTGAAAAATTGCTTAAGCTGAAAAATGACCGATGTTTGGCAGTAACTTCTGCAACAAAAGGGGCCATTTTTCTCCAACTTGGCGCGGATAATTAGCAATTTTCTTATGCATTTCTTTGGCTTAACACTTTTTATGCAACAGTTTTTAAAAGTTTAACGATTGCTGCGTTTTCTTTCCTTGAATTTTAAAGCGAATTGTTTGAGGGAAATCTGGATAAAAAGTATCTTGCATCAAAGTAATTCTAGCATAATTTACTTTGATGTAAACGCCATATTGTTTGTTATGAAAGCACTAGCAGTCGGAATTTCAGACTACAGATACCCCATATTGTTTTTAAAGTGCTCTTTACCTCGCTTTAGATTTTCATTTATATGAGAAAGAATTTCATATGTATTTATTTTATGCTTCTGTGATTGTCTAAATTGATGTTGATCCTATGTTAATATAATGATTCATTTTCAGGTGAGTTTATACATCATTCATGGGTTATGCATATGCTGAAACAGGGGTAAGACTTTTTATCTACAAATCTGTACTCTTAAAGCAAATTATGTTAAGTCACAAAACCCATTCTTATGATAAACATGCTAAAGTTACTTATCGTAGTTTAGGTTTGGGATAAACTTGAACTTAACATTTTTCAAAAAGGCATGAATTTACTGTTTATTTAGAAATGTTGATGCTCAATGTGGCAAATTAAATATGTTGTTTTTGTGATTTACATACATCCTTAACTTATTTTAACATAGTTTGCCTCTAAGGTACAGAACCAGGGTAAACACTTAATCACTTGCTTTGTTATCTAAATATACATATAATTATTTTTTAATCATAATCTGGCTTTTTGGAAGTGGAATTTGTAAAATCATTTGGGCAATTGTGTTGTTATGTCTTATGTAGTATTCGAGGCAAATATGGTACAAACACCAGAAAAAACCCGAATATTTAAGCGAATAACTTTCGATACAGAATATAAAAGTGTTCGACGTTTCGATAAGAAAGTTTAGACAGAAGAGCACTGTAACTCAGTATGTTCACCATACCAGAGACATACTGAGTTACCGTGCTCTTCTGTCTAAACTTTCTTATCCTTTGTACCAATTTTCAATTCAGAAGAGTTTCGCCTCTGGCATGGTGGACATACTGAGTTACCGTGCTCTGATGTTTTGAAATTGGCCTTTTTATTCTTTCATTTTTGCATATTCCCTCATATTCCTTTTTTCATTTATTTTTTCTTTTCTTTGTTCCTGAAGAAGCTCCCTACGAAGGTGGGCGAAACGTCGAACACTTGCAGTATCGTTATCAAATAACTTTCGAATTTAAACTCGAAATGTCGGAGGTCAAAGCTGAAGTATCAAAATATGGTCAAATTTTACAAAAAAATGTCAACAAACAAAAAAGCCTAAATTGCGAAAAATGAAAATTTTTAGAGTCAAAATTTTGAAAGTAGATATTTTGTAAACTGGTAATTTTGAAAAAGTCAAAATTTTGAGAGAGTCAAAATTTTGAAATTGTAATTTTGAAAATAACGAAATTTAAAAAATTCGAAATTTACAAAAGTCGATATTTTTAGAAAGGACAACATTTCCAAAACTTTCCAAATTTTTAAAAAAGCACATATTCAAAATGAGTCCAATATTTCAAATAGTCAATTTTTTTAAACCATATTTTTCAAAAATAAGTAAAAATTTTAAAACAAGTTAAAATTTTGAGTGTAACGAAATTTTCAACAAAGCAGATTTTCAAAAAGTCGAATTTTATAGAAAGTAAAAATTATGAAATTTATCATTTATTGGGTATTATTTAAAAAAAAGTTGTAGTTACGTAAAACGCCCGAAATTTTAACAATGGCGAAAGTTTCAAACTCAGAATTTCGAGGAAAAGTCATAATCTTTAAAAAACTGAGATTACAAAAAATCAAAATATTCAGAGAATTAAAAACTCAAAAAAAATTATGTTTAATACTCTATATACTAATACTAATACTCTAAATAAGTAAAATTTAAAAAAAAATCGACATTCACACAACGTCAAAATTTTAATAAATAACTTTAAAAAAATTGAAATACAAACCTTTTCCCCTGAAACCAAGAAAGATTAAAAAACGCAACAAAGGTTGTTCTAGAGCAAGAGGAGATTTGTATTTTAATTTTTGAAGATAACCAAGGACCAGTCCGTTCCACCAAAAAGCCTAATGAAAGAAATTTAAATTTTCAAGTCAAAATCTTTAAAAAATGCCAAACTTTTAAAAAATTAACAACATTTATTTCAATATAATCCAATTTTTTAAGAAACGCTAAATTTACAAAAAACAGATTTTAAAAGACTCTAAATTTTGAACAGTTGAAATTTTGACATTAAAAGTTCTGAAGTTTAAACGAATAAATAAAGTAAAATTTTAAAATGCAGGAATTTTCAAAGCAAATCAAGTCGACATTTTTAACAATTCAAGGCTTTTAGAGAACAGAATATTTAAAACTTTTGATATTTTTAAAAAGAGTCGAAACTTTTTTGAATAAGTCCAAACTGTTAGAAAATACGAAATTTTTAAAATAGCAGCTTTATTCAAAAAAAGTCCAAACTGTGGAACTAAAAGGCGACAATAAAGAAAGTAAAAATCAGAATAGGTGGAAAATCATTATAAAAAAATAATTGAAATTTTGAAGAAAAAGCACAATTTTGAATAAAGTTAAATTGGTAAAATAGTTTAAGTTTTGAAACAAGTTGAAATTAGAAACGAGCTGAAACTTTCAATAACAAATACTTATGCACACACCAATAGGCTTGAACATTTATTAGACTTGAAGTTTGGAAACCAAAGACCGGTTTCGATAGTGTTAGATCTCGTCAGTTTGCTCTATTTAACTCGAATGGCAACAAATGTTCCGGCAAGTAAGTGCCAAAAAATCAACGGACATCGCGCGTATGACTTTAAATACTACCGCCACCTATTGGTTTCATAGAAAAACTGTGGTCAACGCCAATAAGTGTCGTATGCAAATACGACCACCTGGACCACAGTTATGCAACTTGATAGTGAATCATAGGTAGCTAAACTACCAACATTTGCAACACAAACACCTAACGAAGCAGTTGCTCTCTACGAAAGTCCTAGAAGACAAGAATTCTAATGCTCAGACCAATAAGCTTGAACATTTATTAGACTCGAAGTTTCACTATGTATGCTTAGAGGGCTGCATGCCTGTGGTTCAGGTGGCATTCTATTTGTATACAACAAATACTTATATTGAATTATTTTTTAAAGTGGAAAGTTGATATTTTCAATAAAAAACAAAATATTCAACAAAGGTGGAAGCTCCAAAAAATGAAAACAGATCAAAAATTGAAAACTTCAGAATAAAAGCGAAAATTTGAAAAAATGTCATAAGTTTCCGAAACATTTTTTTATTTTTTTAGATGGCTTCAATAACAGTTTTCAAAAAATTGAGATGTCAAAAATATAAATTAAAAAATAGTCGATTTTTAGAAAAAAATGCCGAATGTTTTAAGAAAGTTCGGATTCTCAAAAAAATTGAAATTTGGAAAATGGATTAAAATTTCCAGAATAAGTCGAACTTTTAAAGTCTCAATTTTCCTAATTTAAAAAAAAAGTACAATTTTTAATAAAAATAGGAATTTACAAAGAAAATGTTTAACTGACCACGAAATTAAGCGACCTTCAATTTATGTAACCTCAAGCTAACGTGACCTTGAACTTGCGGGGTCTCAAATGTCAAAAATCTAAATTTTTGGAATCAAAACTAAAAAAGAGTCGACTTTTCAAAAAAAAATTCCGAATTTGTTAAAAAAGTCGGTCTTTGCAAAAAATTTGAAATTTCGGAAATAGATTAAAATGTTCAGAAAAAGTCGAAATTTTAAGGTCACAATTTTCAAAATTTGAAAAAAAAGGGGAAATTGTCAATAAAAGTAGAAATTTACAAAGAAAAATGTTTAACTGACAACGAAATTACGCGACCTTCAATTCATGTAACCTCAAGCTAATGTGACCTTGAACACAGGCGAGTTTGCCCTGGAGCTCACGTGATCTTAAACTTGCGTGATCTCAAATGTCAAAAATCTAAATTTTTGGAATCAAAATTAAAAAACAGTCGACTTTTAGAAAAAAATGTCGAATTTCTTAAAAAAGGTCGGCATTTGCAAGAAATTTGAAATTTCGGAAATAGAATAAAAAATTCAGAAAAAGTCGTAATTGTTGGTGGAGTTTCAATTTTGAAAATTTGAAAAAAAAGTGAAATTTCTAATAAAAGTAAAAGTTTACAAGGAAAAAGTCCTAACTGACCACTATATTACGCGACTTTCAATTTATGTAAGCTCAAGCTCACGTGACCTTGCACACACGCGACTTTGGCCTTCAGCTCAGGTGATCTTGAACTTACGTGGTCTCAAATGTCAAAAATCTAAAATTTTGGAATCAAAACTAAAAAACAGTCGATTTTTCGAAAAAAATGCCAAATTTGTTAAAAAAGTTGGGATTTGCAAAAAATTTGAAATTCCGGAAACAGATTAAAATTTTCAGAAAAAGTCAAAATTTTAATGTCACAATGTTCAAAATTTAAAAAAAAAGGAGAAATCTTTAATAAAAGTAGAAATTTACAAAGAAACATTTTTAACTGACAACGAATTACGCGACCTTCAATTCATGTAACATCAAGCTAATGTGACCTTGAACACAGGTGAGTTTGGCCTGGAGCTCACGTGATCTTAAACTCGCGTGATCTCAAATGTCAAAAATCTAAATTTTTGGAATGAATATTGGAAAACTGTCGACTTTTCGAAAAAAATGTCGATTTTCTTAAAAAAGGTCGAGATTTGCAAAAAAAAATAAATTTAGGAAATAGAATAAAAATTCAGAAAAAGTCGAAATCGTAGGTGGAGTTTTCATTTTCAAAATGTGAAAAAAAAGGTGAAATTTTCATTAAAAGTAGAAATTTAGAAGGAAAAAGTCTTAACTGACCACGACATTACGCGATCTTCAATTTATATAATCTCAAGCTCACGTCACCTTGAACACACGTGACTTTGGCCTTGAGCTCAAGTGACTTTACGTAAGCGTAAGCTTATATGGCCTTAAGTTCATATGACTTTGAGCTCATATGACTTTGAGCGCATATGACCTTGATCCCACATAACCTTGTGCTTACGTGACTTTAAGTCAATATGGCCTTAAGCTCACGTGACCTCGAACTGACATTACATGAGCTTATATGATCTTGATCTTACATGACCTTAAACTCACATGACCTTGAGCTCATATGACCTTAGGCTCATATGACCTTAGGCTCACGTGGCCTTGAACCCGAGTGACTTTGAATTCACGTAACTTTAGGCTAGCGTTACCTCAATCTCACGTGAGCTTGAGCTTACATGACATTCAGCTCATATGATCTCCAACTTATATGATCTCGAGTTCACACGACCTTGAAATCAAGCAATGCCGAATTAACCTGATCTTGAACTAGAATTTACTCGTCCTTGAATTCACGTGACCTTGAATACATGCGCCCTTGAACACACGCGATCTTGAACACACGCCACCTTGAACTAATGAACTCTGGTGATCTTGGACTCATGCTACCCTTACCTCACGTGATCCCCATTTCATGTAATCTTGACCGCACGTGGTCTTGAACACACGTGACATTGAGCTAACTTAGTTATGAACTCAGGTGACTTTGGGCTTAAGCGACACTGACCTCATGTTACACCAATCTCATGCAATCTGACCGCACGTGGCTTTGAACAAACATGACTTTGAGTTAACTCAATCATAAATTCAGGCGACTTTGGGCCTATGCGAACTTGACATCACGTGATCCCGATTTTTTGCAATCTTGACAGTACGTGGCATTCAATTCGTGTACCTTAAACTTACGTAGCCTTAAATGTACGTGACCTCAAACTAACGTGACCTTAAACTTACGTGACCTTAAACTTACAGGAACTCGAGATCACATGACCTCTAACTCACATGAACTCGAACTCACGTGACCTTGAGCTAACATGACATTGAGCTAACGTGACCTTGTGTCAACGTGACTCTGAGTTCCCGTGGTTTTGAGCTCACGTGAACTTGAACACACGTGATCGTGAACTTTTGTATCTTGAATTCATGTGATTTTTAATTCAAGTGAATTTGGGACTTTAACCATATGTGACCTTGACCTCTTGTACTCACGTGATCTTGATTTTATTATGTGATCTTTCTTGGGTCATTTAATGTGACCTTAGACTGGCGTAATTTGTTTTTGTGGAATTTTCAGATCCAGAAAGTTTTTTTTTTTGGTGGTCCTTGGTTATATTCAAAAATTAATATGCAAATCTTGTCCTCTGAAACCAGGAAAGATTAAAAAATACAACAGTTGCTCCATCTCTCTGAAGATGATGGTTGGCTATCGAAACGCATTAGAGCATTTGTTGCGTTTTTTTATTTTCCTTGGTTTTAGGGGACAATCAATATCGATATCCAGAAAGTTAAGAAGTTTCAAAGCAAAGGTCGATTTTCCAATTTTCAACAAAAAAATTTGTTTTTTTAATTTGAAGACTTTAGTTAGTTCGACGAATATTCTCTTTATTTTAACAAAAAGTTAGTATCATTTTAAACCTATTTTAAAGAATTATGGCATATTAGGTGTTGCATTAAAAAAGCATTTAAAGGCTAGTGAACCATACATGGTTTGTTAACGTGTTACGAGTGTCCTCCATAATGAAACTTATTTTTTTATGTGAAAACTATTGTAAGACCTTTTGGCTAATATTGAGATATGATAAGTTTAATACATCATTGGAGCTAACATCGAAAATCAGCATTCTAATTTTTTTTTTTGAAAGTTGAGTTAGCTTTGCAGCAAAACATGAAATTTCAAAAATTTCAACATCATTGTATTACGGATGGAGTATTACATCAAAATAAGTAATAATAAACAGGGTGGTTCACTTAGGAAAAAACTTAATATTCAAAAAATTTTGAACCATCCTCTATGGTCAAACAATCTTTTAAATGATGTACCTACTGTACCAATTGTTTAGTGCCTTACATTTTCTTCTGATTCCTGTTGTCCTGTGTCACGTACCATGAAAACAAAAATGGCTCATCTTATACGTACGTAGCTAGATATATTTTCAGTTAGAGCCTCTTTTATAAAATGTCTTCTTTGGTTTTGGAATTTATCAAAGTTTTATTAAGAATACTAAAAGTAATCTAGTTATTAAAAGGACTAAAAGTAATTTAGTTCTACTATATGGTGAGGTCAGCAATTTACAGAGGTGTAAAATTTTTAATACTGTTGCAACCCAACCTAAAAAAAGTGGCAAATTGCTAAGACTTATTAATTAAGCAGACATTTTTGCTGATGTCCGCAGCTGGAGATATTAACTCATCCTCATATAAACACACGTACGAGCAAACAGAATGCAGCTGCTTTATGGAAAATTTCACGTTAGGAGATGATTTCATTAATTATATATGTTGTGTTTATATTAGTTTTGTTAAATTCACCAGCTTTTCCGCGGTCTAAATGGAGTTGAGTAAACTGTGCTGCAAAGAATTTTCTATATTAAACTTCGTAAGCGCTTTCCCGCATATACCTTCTAATACATAAACTTTGTTTAACTTATTAAAACTCGCTTTCCAGTTTTCGGCACTTTTGTTTTATTTAGTCGTTTCACAACACCTTTAAATTTATAAGTGGCTGATGTCGCTTTATCAAAACGCGTCCCGCCTCCGTTGAAGGTGAAAATCAATAAATTTCGCCCAAACTAAATTGGGGCTTTGGTTAAATACACGTGTCTCGATAAATTCCAGATTATCCCCGACTAGATGGCGAATTGATCTCTAATTTTCCGATTGTTTGGGAGAAAAAATAAATCCCTTAGATAGACATGTATGGGGAATATTCCATTAAATAGTCATTCAGATATAATGTTGTTAATGTTAAATGCACATTCGGAAGGCCTATTTAAGAAGAAAATAAACAGATGACAAGGCAAACTAGCGAGAGAAAATATCGCTAACTAATGGGCAAGAAATTTTTACGTTCTATATTTATTTATTTTTCCATGAAACTAATACGAAAATAATTTCAGCTATTTCACATTTTTTACGTTTTTAATCAATTGATCTAAAGAATAGAAATTCAGAAACACGAATTATATAAAAAGTTACAACCATAATTACGCAGTTTGACAAAAAATGCAACAGGAATTCTAAAAAATAAATAACGACGCATCCACAAAATGAATATTTAATGCTTGAACAGTCGAATTATTAATTTTGAAGTATATAGATTGTTGTTTACGAAAAATGTACCATCGACTTGCACGACATGTAATCAACCCTTATTTCTTTTATTGCGTTACGACCCAAAAACAGTAATGTGTCCTGGAGAGCTTTAATAATTTTTGAAGTTGTTTCATTTCCTCGCTTCCTTCAATAAAGCGACTTCTTAGCGCCCCGTAGTTGGGATTTTATCGCTTAATATATCCGACGGAGCAGCTGAATCTTGGCGTGGTAAAGAACACACCACGACCGTGTGATTGCGTCATAATAGGGTGCCGCTCCCAATTCGGGCGCTCCCTGGCCCTCGGCAGACGCTCCCGGCCCCCGATGGGGCGGCTTAGCGGAGAACCAGCAACACGCACGTGGCCCTAATGTTTCTTGATAACAGGGAGTACACGACAAACCCATCCATTTCGCCGCACCGAAACTACCTTTTAACATAACAGTTGCTTTGCTTTAAAATTGGATCGGGCGTAGTAAATTCGACTGTTGGGGCGCAAAGTGAAGGTAGGTAAATGCGGCAGTTGTTTAGGTACGGCTGTGAGTAAATTGCTTCTAAATTAAATCCGATCCTGCTTTTGCGGCGAATGCAAGTGTTATCAACAATCGTGCATAGTGTTTTGTGCATGTTGCTAATCCTAACGACAATCGAGTTATAATTTCCGGAATTTGTAATAAGGAGGAACGAAAACAGCTGCTTTGTCGAATTTAATTTGAATTTTCCTCTTTTCGTAGCAAATTTACCCCACGAGGTAGCTTGAATATCATCTTCTGACTCTTGTATTTATTGTTTATTTTTTATTAAAAAAATAGAGCTGCTCTATTTACAAACGTGACATGACTAGAAACACCAAACTCAAAAGTTGCCAGTCTCTTTGAGTGATAATGACTTAAAGGGAAAAATCAACCTAGAGCGCGTCCGGCTCGCACGATTAGGCTTTCGCACCAATTACTACAGTGAACAGTCAATAGACCAAATTAATTCATTTTTACTTATGTATGAATTTGAAATTTTATCCAAATTTTCTTATGTCATATTTGAAAAATAAAAAAAATGTCTATTTTAAAATGCACACTTTTTTCTACAATTAATTGCAATATTTATGGAACTGGTGACTGCGTCAGGTAAGAAGCATTCTTTCGCAACAATATGTCGATGATTTACGCAGTTTATGGGATCGCCTAAGATCGCACTAAAATGTTCGATTCCAGCCGTAATTACTGCGTTGCGTGCAATTTAATAAGCCTGTGCTAACTTCGAAAATAGTCATCTATATCAAATAATGTAAGAGACAAATTTAAACTGCATTCTATCCTTCGGCCAAATCCAGTTATCTATTTAAAAAAAAATAAGACTGTATGGGTCAAAAAGCTTTAGAATTCAAGCACCTATTTTTCTACAAAATATTTTTTTCCAACAACTATTGCGATATCGAAAGAGTTGCAATTTTTTCAATAATCTATGACCCAATATTTACTAGTCTTGTTAACATTTAAATTTTATCTTCAGAAACTTAGCAGATCAGAATATGGGGGCGGTCATTTCCTATACATTTTGAGCTGTACCTTTAAGACCATTGAGCTGAAAATTAAAACAAAATCTAGTGTTCTTAGAGGACATGATACCTAACACGATATATTAACTAAAACTTGATTTTTTGGTCACCAAATTAACCCACCATTTTATTATAAAATATTTTCTATTTCTAGTTGTTGACTGGTGGTATTTGCAAGGATCATCGATAACTAAGGTTGTGTAAAATGTCCAATTCCTACGTAAGGTAGTTTTCGAGGAAATCCTCTTTGTAACTAACGGACGAAGAGTGAGATTATAAGGGTTCTGTTTTTCCGTTTAATGTACGGAAATTTAAAATAGTATCTAAAGATTCTGGATTTTAAATGAAAACGCAATCGACGAAACAGCTAAACCAGTGCAGCTAATAACACGTCGAAATAAAGTTACAAAAAGTTTAGTATATTAGAGCTTCAATGAAAATAATGAAACAACAAGAAAATGATTGAGTGGGAAGATTCTACCGTTGTCTACTTAAATATTTATTGAACCATTCATCTTGTTTCTTAGATATTTATTTTTGATGATACTCATTTTTTAAATGTAATAGGACCAGCACAAAGTTAATGAATAATTAATACAATAACAGAGCAGTCATGAATAAAATATATGAATATGATATGTTATGCGGCATTCTATTTAAAGCCACATTAGGTACTTTATGGTTTTTACGTTTTATTAGTTATTTTTCCAAATGCCACAAAATGTTACAATTATAAAAGTAGCGGCAATTATGAAACAATTCAAAGGACATTTTAAAAGACAGCAGAATGCGGAGTAACATTTTACGTCAGTTATGTTGTTAAATGACTTAAATTCATATGAGCTGCAGATTACGTGAAAATTTGCACCTTGAAAATGCTTTTGTCACGTAGACGGCTTTAGTTATGCTACTTTGATGATACTAAATAAAACATTTAGTGAGTTACAGATATTTACTAAATAGATAAATGACTACAACAACTTTTAATGTTTAAATAAGAACGATTACATTAAGGTAGTTCAGCGGCAGTAATCGTAGGAAAAAGTTATTAGAATGTTAGATCTTTACTGCGTGAGCGAGACGTGAGCATCAGACTACCATCCCTACTTGATTTTACGCATAAACTCTCCTTGTGGATACAATAATTCAAATACCCAAGCCGCTTTGCCGCAGGAGAAGTAGTAAAGCTGCTATTTTGCCATTACTTCAAAATGTTTCCCTAACGTGCGTAATGTAGCATCGAAATTCCGTGAGATGTGTAATTTCCAATTTCGATTACGTAAAAATGGTACCGCTACGAATCGTCATATTTTGCTGTTAGATTCACAATATCACCCGACATAAAATATTACTTTTATACCAAAATAGAAAGGTTTGGCTACAATTATTTAAAATCTCTTTCACCTTTACCGCTATCTAGTATATTAAAAATTCATAGCTTTAACATTGAATATCTCCTCTTCGTTACCGGCATGGATCTTTTAATTTTGCAAATGTATGGGCAATAGTGACATCTGACCGAAATAAAAAAAAGCTATGGAAAAGCAATGGACCAGTGAACTACCTTAGGATGAATTAGTCTGCTACTTTTTCTCATTTTTATCCTCTTCAGCACAGAGAGCACCCATTCTATCTTTAGGTACAATTCTGTCTCAACATGTTTATTAATTTTATTTAACATTTCTACGACCCAGTTTGGAAATATTTAAATTTTTATTAATCAATGTTGGCAATATTCTAAAACATTTTTTGAATATTATTAACACTGATTAATAAAAATTTAAATATTTTTCAACTGGGCCATAGAATTGTTAGATAAAATTAATAAACATAATGTTCCGATCAGTGACAGTCCACCAAGAAGAATATTCTGTCTCAAAAGATACACGTTTTACGTCTTCAGAAGGAAAGAAAGACTAACGTAATTTTCATTGGAATTTGGACTTTTGCCTACATTGTTTTGGTATCTGCGACAAGGTTTGAGTTAGACAAAAATAATCCCGCCGCTAGCATTGAATTAGAGCAGGAGAATCGTTTGTTTTCGCGTTGCTTATCGATTCTGAATCTGTTCTGCTCTTCTTCGCATTAACATTGTTTTAAAAACCATGCAAAATTAAAAGTCAATACCAATTTTATAACGTTTTTATCTAAAATCATTTCTTTAGGTAGTTATATCCTTAGGAAAATCATTTGCCTTGATGGCTTGACAAGTGACTGTCCTCATCCAATGGAGGCAGTATTTTCGTCATGTGCCTTCGTGGCCCTTTGTGTGCGGTGCTACTATTTGTTGTTTTGGTCGCGAAGAATTTTTTTCCGCTGTAACCTATGTCTAAAAACTTTTGGCCCAACATATTTGACCATATTCTTTGGTTTGGTGAAACGGTCTAGTCCTTGGTTATCTTCAAAAATTGTAATACAGAACTTGTCTCCAGTATGTCTTTGAAGATAACAGCTTGGCTGTCGAAACGCGTTAGAGCAACGTTTGTTGTATTTTTTAATTTTTTCTGGTTTCAGAGGATAAGTTCTGTATTTCAATTTTTGATATTCTTTTGTAATAAATACCTTAAAAATTTATATTATTTACTCCAACATTCAGCTTGGTAACTAACAAAATTATAAGCCTAAACTAAATAAAGGGATCCAGGCTGTTTAACGAAGCGTGATTTTCTGTTAATATCAACTGTCAGGATTTGGAGCGTTTAAATATCAACTGAACGTACCTTTCTCAAAATTCTATTATTTGGTTTTCTATTTGCCACCCCACATCATACACTTTGCGTGATAAGAGTGCCAAAAAATGTTCAATTGGGGTGGGGGGTTGAGTTGATTTAAGAGGATGATCATTTCGAGAATCAAACGGTATGTTGTTTTAATCAAACTAATTTTGTGTTTCCTTGGAATAGCAACAGGATGCCGAGCATCCCAAAACATTAAATCGTCTCCAATGTGATGACCGCGTACAAAAGCTTTGGTCAGACATTTTTTAGTATATCTTTCACAGTTTTCCATTTTGTTCGCCCTTTGCGATTCCTTTATTTTGTGAAACTATTTGTCCCCTTCCTATTTGCGTCAGACCCAACCAATTGACGATTTTTGGGCACACTTAATCTTGTAAAGCACATGATAGGGGATGGCAGGCAAAAACAAAGAATAACCAATAGTATAATTAAAAAAAAATACAAGTAGTTGATGTTACTGTTCAAGTTGCCCATAACCAAATGATTCACGTTGGCAGAAAATTGTTCCTCATTAACACTACAACACCACAGGTCCATTCATTTAGTTTAAGCTAATAATTTTGTAGTTTAGTGAATTGTATATTAAGTAAATAATATAAATTTTAGAAACATTTAAAAAAAGGGGATTAAATATCCAAAACTTTTGAGACATACGTACGTTGTGTAGTAAAGATAATAGCGCCCAATATCGAAAAATTCGTCTTGGATTAAACCTTTGATCGTCGATTAAACCTCAGATGGCTTGTTTAACTGGGGATTCAGCACGAGTGTCAAATTCCCACATGAGAGAGCCGCGTTTCACCGTAGGTAGTATATATTGCAATTGTCTCGCCCAGATTCGATTTTGAATGTTCTCGGGTTCTATTTAGCACCTAAAAGGCTACTTTTCTTTTCATTTTTTTGGACTTTACACGGTTTTGGCCTATTATGAGGCTGCCCCTTACATGGCAGAATGATTGTGGAATTTGAGGAATGTCATCCAGCTCTGTAAGGACGTAGACTATCGGGTTTTTAATTTCGAGACGCTGAGTCGGGTTGAAATAACACCATTCTTAACTATATTCCTTTTTATCCTCTCCAGCACAAGAAGCACCAATCATATCCCTAAGTACAATCCTCTCTCAGAAGACACACGTTTTATGTCTTCAGAAAAAAAGAAACACCAACGCAATTTTCACTGGAATTTGGACTCTTGCCTACATTGTTTTGGTATCTATGACGAGGTTTGAGCTAGACATAAATGATCCTGGAGCTACCATTGGATTGTAGCAGAAGAATCTTTTGCTTTCATGTTGCTGCTTATCGATTCTGAATCTGTTCTGCTGCCTTCTCGTATATAAATATTGCTTTATAAAGTATGAATTACAAATACTATATTAATTTTATGACTTTTTAGGCTTAAGTTAACTTTGTCAAGTAGATATATCGTTGGGATGGTCACTTGGGATGGACGCAGACTGTCTGGTTTTTGATTTCGAGGAGCTGAGACTGGTTGAAATAACACCATACTTGATTGTATCCCTTTTTATCTTCTACTCCACAGGAAGCACCAATCATATCCTTAAGTACCACTTTCTCTCAGAAGACACACGTTTTATGTCTTCAGAAGAAAAGAAACACCAACGCAATTTTCACTGAAATTTGGTCTCTTGCCTACATTGTTTTGGTATCTATCAAGAGGTTTGAGCTAGACAAAAATAATCCTGGAGCTACCATTGGATTGTAGCGGAAAAATCTTTTGCTTTCACGTTGGTTATCGATTCTAAACCTGTTCTCTACCTTTCCGTATATTATTGCTGCTTTGGAAATCATGAATTACAAGTACTATATCAATTTTATAATGTTTAAGGCTTAAGTTAACTTTGTCAAGTAGTTATATTTTCACTGAAATTTGGACTCTTACCTACATTGTTTTGGTATCTATGACAAGGTTTGAGCTAGACAAACATGATCCTGGAGCTGCCATTGGATTGTAGCAAAAGAATCTTTTGCTTTCACGTTGCTTATCCATTCTTAATCTATTCTGCTGCCTTCTCCTATATAAATATTGCTTTAAAAATTATGAATTACAAATACTATATCAATTTTATAACGTTTTAGGCTTAAGTTAACGTCGTTAAGTAGTTATATCGTTGGGATGGGCATAGACTGTCGGGTTTTTGATTTCGAGACGCTGAGACTGGTTGAAATAACATCATTTTTGATTATATTCCTTTTTATCTTCTCCCAGAAAGCACCAATCATATCCTTAAGTACAATCTTCTCTCAGAAGACACACGCTTTATGTCTTCAGAAAAAAAAACACCAACGCAATTTTCACTGAAATTTGGTCTCTTGCCTGCATTGTTTTGGTATCTACGAAGAGGTTTGAGCTAGGTAAAAATGATTCTGGAGCTACCATTGGATTGTAGCGAAAGAATCATTTGCTTTCACGTTGGTTATCGATTCTAAACCTGTTCTGCTGCCTTTTCGTATATAATTATTGCTTTAAAAATGATGAATTACAAGTACTATAACAATTTTATAATGTTTAAGGCTTAAGTTAACTTCGTGAAATAGTTATATTGTTAGGATGGTCACTTGAGATGGACCTAGACTGTCGGGCTTTTGGTTTTGAGACCCTGAGACTGGTTGAAATAACACTATACTTGATTTTATTCATTTTTATCCTCTTCAGCAAAGGGAACACCGTTCAGATCTTTAAGTACAATCTCTCTCAAAAGATACACGTTTTATATCTCCAGAAGAAATGAAACACCAACGCAATTTTCATTGGAATTTGGACTCCTGCCTACATTATTTTGGTATCTTTGACGAGGTTTGAGCTAGACAAACATGATCCTGGAGCTACCATTGGATTGTAGCAGAAGAATCTTTTGCTTTCACGTTGCTTATCAATTCTGCTGCCTTCTCGCACATACATATTGCTTTGCATGAATTACAAGTACTATATCAATTTCTGATGTTATTTTATTCAGTGGTTAACAGCGTTTTTTGGTTTGAATTCATTATGTTGTGCAGGATTAACGGTCAACTCAATTCGTGGTTAATGGAGGACGTTCCCTTTATTAATACTCAATGTTTTCGCAAATTTTCCTTTAGAGAAAGAAGTTATTGATCTTTAAAGAAATTTTAGTGCAGATATTTGAACCTTGTAATTTTCTCGTATACAGTCATGGCCAAAAAATAAATACACTTTACCCTACTAGTATAACTTGTAAGTATTGTTGCGCGTTATGGGTCCGAAAATTAAAACTTTGTGACACTTTATTCCCAAACTGATTTCGAAACACTACAATTAAAATTCACTTAATTATCAGACTATCTGGCTAATTAACTAACCTGTCTAATCAATTGACTAATTAACTGACTAACCAACTAACTAAAGCACTGTTTAATTAACTAACTGAGGGAAAGACAACCGCGTATTTATAGGCTTCTGGTTTTCTAGAACGGAATCCCCACAGATAAGGCTTACCGCTTACGGAAACATCTAGAGCGCGTATCTCCGCATGATTCATTATCGCGGCCGCGTCCCATTGTCAAATTTTTCTAGAGAACCCTTTACTAATACAAATTTTATAACTATATTTTGTTACAGTATTGTAAAACTGAGAAATAAAAAATATAGTTCCACCTTGCTGTCACAATCTTTACTTGTCATAGGATGTTGATAACACTTTATATCGCAAGTTGGAATCACATTTTTTATTCCTCAGATTTTATTATGACTTTACTCGTAAGGTAAATTGTATTTATTTTATTTTTGGCCATGACTGTATTTTGTTGCTATGCAAGACAGCAAAGTGGGTTACCACTGGAGCCACGATTCCCAGCTTAAAACGTATGTTCTCCCTTCCAGTTTTGTTATCTGGCCACAAAAGACAATTTTTCATTGCACTCCAGTGACACACTGAATTATTTTTTTCTTTATAGCTACATAATTTTTTACTGGGAAAATTTGACAAACTGATTTTAAACCGCAGAATTAATTTATCATTAAGCACTTTGGTTTGGACAAATTGTTCTTAATAGTTTCCTAGTTTATTTATAAAATAAATCTACTGTTAAAAGAAGAGAAGTAAAGAACGCCATATCTTAATTAAAAGGATTTTTTTTTAAATCTTTGGATCTCATTGAATACTAGCCACACTATTGGTTCACAGTAGGAACTTTATTTGTTTATACATTGTTTATTGCTTCTGAATCTGCGTGGTTCCTCGTACATAGATGTTGGTATAAAAATCATGCCTAAAGTCTACAAGCAAATATTAACTAGCAAAAAACTGCCAGCTTTATATTTTCATCATTGATTCATCTTGCAATACAAGAAGTTGTCTTACTTTTTATCTTGTCCAATTTCTTGCTAGGTTTGATTCTTGTTTTGCTAGCAAGAGTCTTGCCTATTTCTTGTTCTTATTGGTTTGTTTGTTTCATGCAAAAGCAACAACAAAACAAGTTCCAAATTTATTACAACATAATCAATTTATGTACGTTATCCATAAAAGGTCTACAGAAAAAGTAAACCGATAAATTTGAGAAGTAGGCCTAATAAAACCCTTAGCAGCTCTTACTTGCAACCAGGAACAAAATTTTCAGTCATAAAAAGGCCAATTGGATTATGTTGCTCTAACTTTATACCACAACATAAAATGGATTCATTCTCTTTTTAACAAATGTGAGAAAAGAATTGGAGGAAATGACAATTAGGAAATGTTGACAAATTTATAAAGAGAATTATTTTGCTAAAAAAAATTGATGGTGCCTCCTTGGCTACTCCCAATATTAAATATGAACTAGGATGCTGGATATATATTAAATCAATCAAAACCAAAGCAGCTTTTTCAGCATCTAAATGAGACACGAGTTTATTGGTTATTTTAAAACAAACCGGAAGTGGAAAGAATTAGGAGTATTCTTTGCTGAAAATCAAAAGTTCGTATTCTGTACTGTTGTAAATGGTGAAGGATATACATATACTTACTTCAAATGCAAGAGGCTGTTCCATTAAGGAGACTATTTTCTGGAGCATCGTCAGAAAATATTGAAGAAAGTAAGAAATCTTGCTTCTTGCTAATTTATTGACAGTGAAACTGATTCTTTCTAAAAAAAAACGTCTTGTCTTGTATTGTTCTTGCTCCTCAATTTTATGTCCTGTTCTTGCTCCTCAATTTCATGTCCTGCTCTTACTCCTTAATTTCATGTCTGTCCTTGCTCCTCAATTTCAAGTTTTTGCAGCAAGAATAAGACAATAGCAAGGAAAAGCAAGACAAGAACTAACAATTTGTAAAACACGAGTCTTTTCGTGATTTATTTGTAAAATAAATTTACTGCCAAAAGAGAAAAGATCCATCTGATAAAATGCTTTGGTATCGTTGAATATGTTTGAATCAGACCAAAACCTGCTCGCCGCTGAAAGGCTTTGAAATCTGTATTTCAATGTTTTCCCACGTTTCTTCAAATTGTGACCACGCTGACTTATCAGCTGAAGTTTGATTCTTTTTATAAATTTGATGTTAGTGGGTTGGGTTAAAATTTTCAATTTTTTTTAGAAACTTTTGAACTTAGATCTCCAATGTAAAGCCAAGATTCTCAAAAAAGGTCGAAGTGTTCAAAAAAAGTTTCAAATTAATTTCGAATAAAATAGTATATTGTTTGTCTAGTAGTAAAAGCAATACATGTTCGGACGACAATATAAATTGTGCCCGAGGCTAACAAACATCAAAGTGGTGGAATGTGCTTTTACTGCGAGGTTCATATACTATTTTTTCCGAAATTGCAAACAATACTACTTAAATTAAGGAATTTTAATAAATTCATGATATTTTTTATTGCCATTGCCATTGTAAAAGTTACCTACTTTCTGATGATTCCTTAGCAACGTACTAAAATACTGGAATACGGTGTCTTGGGCCCTGAAATTGCGCCAAGAACGATTTCAGAAAAAAAATGGTGTTGTATTTCTTAGGAACATCTTTTGTTGTAAATAATTTTTCTTACAACAGATTTAATTAATTAATTCAATTTTGCTTTATCAAAACTTAATCTATAATTCAGTCAAAAGACAACCTCGATCAGAATTAGAAAGAATTTCTGATTACTTGCAGGTTAAAGTTACAAAAATTTTAACAATCAGAAATTAGAAAAGGCAACAATACGGAACATTGTAATAAAGCCTCGTTAACTTTTTGATAACTTTGCTGAAATCAAAGCGCCTAACGGAAATCCAAATTGTAGCCTTCTTTCTAGTAAAGAAAATGAAAAGTGAGGGTTAGAAACAGCGATAAGTGACTAAATTAGAAGCCTGGTTTCTGTCGGCGCTGTCCACAGAACCGTAATTTGCTAGATTCCTTAACGGACTAACGACGCCGTAATGCATCTTTAAAACATCTTGTTAGTTTGGTACCCGATTTAATAAACGAGTGAAGTGAAGCGCCGCTTTAACCGAGGGTTATCCGGCGCATCCACCATTTGTTATCAGCGCGTGGTGTTGAATCTCCGAGTACGGTTCTGCGTCAGGGTTGTAAAACTTCCAAGACTCGACAATTAGCAGACAGAAACAAAGCCGAGTTAGCTTTATTGGGCAGCGAATTAGACTCGTCCCGAATTTCCACGGAATCTTCCTCCTGTTTGACGTGACAGATACGTACATATATTTTCCTTTAAGTAGAATGAAACTCGCAAATTCTACAGGTTTGCGAGGAGACGTCGCCGAAAATTAATTGCATGAATTTAATGAAAGAAAGCGCATCTCGCTGCTTTAACTGAAAATCGCCCCTCCGAATTCATAGTTTATTAATATAACTATCAAGAGAGGTAGCAAAACCAAAACAAAGGGTTGTTAATCATTCATTAAAGATTAGACGTATAATAAATATTAGAGCAGCCGTAGGCGTAATTCGGTTGTTTTACAAGCCTCATGCGAGTTGCTAAGTACGCCAAAGGGTGTGCAAGGAGGATGTCCGGCAAGTATTACGGTTATTAACAATGTTTACGGCATCGAGACTGGGGCGGATCGCGTGTGGTGTCGCCGTGGGGTTGTAAAAGCCATGCGATAGGTAATATCGCCACCCTCAGGGTTATGACACGTTCTACTTTTAGGATGACTCCAATACGTGCGGTTATTAGAAAATAACCTCACTTTCTTCTGTTTAATGAAGCTTTGTCAATTTTTAAATCCTTCGATTTATTATTTTTCTTCTTGGAAATGGCTCCTATTACTCTAATTCGTGTTTTCGAACTTTTTTGATCCCGAAGCTTTAAAGGAATTAAAGTATATCAGTTTTGTTAGATTTCATAATTACATTGGGCCTTATTGGTTTTCAGGTCCGTAAAACTTCGACAAAGCCATAAAAGTTTTGATTGGAAGGTCCGTCCTTATTGAATCATCTAAGGCGGGCCTGAGATATTAGGGTCCTTCGCGTTATTAGAACATCAGCCGACATATTTTCCTCCTCATAAATTTGTCATCTTATTTTTTTAGTGGTTCTTAAACATTTATAGTGCTTTCACAGGTGTTTTACTACATATTGATATAGAGATGCGTCATTCGGTCGCTTGTAAAATTATTTATGGTTATTATTTCTTAACTTTACTTCGCTTTTTTTACTACCTAGATTTTTGTTTTGCTGAATCTCTGACAAACTGTAGGGTAGGATCCAGTTACACCCAGTTACGATTGTAGCGAATGTCGATCTGCGATTACGAATCATGTAAGGTATAATATTATAATATTTTAAATCACAAATGGTTTGCATAAAACTATAAATTTTGTTCATATCTTTGTCTAGGTGTTTCTGTTTTATTTTTCTGTTCCCTATTTTATATAAAACCGCAAGAAATGACAGAATTTTAGAAAATGAAAAATATTGATTGTTATTTTATATTTATGTTCACCAAAATATTTGAAAAAAAAAATCCAAGCCACCAAGCAACCCTTTAAACATCAATAATGAAGGAAATTCTAAATTTTAAGTTCGAACATGAAATTTTTGAATTAAAATTATAATTTCAAGGCGATGGAAATCCTAAAATAAAACGCTATATTCCGGGAAATACCGTTTTTAGTTTACTTCGGAAATTGTGACTTTTTTAGGTAATTAAGAGAAAAATGTAAAGGATAAATAATAAACGGAAGAATTTGAAAATCGATATTAAAATCTCATGCCGAAATTTCAACAAGTTATTGAGTTTAATTAAACTGGAAACTACAAATTTGTTTTCAGAAAAATAACAAAAAAAATGGTTGAGTTTCTGATGCTTATGTCAAAATTTTGAGGTGAACGTTCAAATTTTAGATTTAAAGTGGAAATTCAAAAAAAAAATTCAAAGAAATACTATTTGGAACGCCAACATTTCATGAAAGAACGTTAAAATTTCGAGTTCGAAATCGAAATATTTAGCTTAATTTATTAATTTCGAGAATCTTCCTAAAATTTTTTCCTCAAAAGTTACAGTTCCAATATTTTCTTGCTCCTAAAATTTTGAAATTTTCCTGACATTTTAGCCGGGACAATTCTAGAAAAAAACTAAAAATTTTGGTATAAAAGATTTTCGATATTTCGAATGAAACTTTGAATGAAAAATAAAAACTTTAAGTTTAAACTTTCAGAAAACCGGGAATTTGAAGAACATCTTGAAGTATTTCAGTGTTTGCATTGAAATTTTTAGAGAAACAGTGGAAATTTCGATATCCTAAATAAAAATTTCGTTGAAAAAGGTTGAAAAAGTCGAAATTCCCATCAAGATAAAAAATTTTAAGACAAAGGCTTAAATTTTAAGATAAATTCAAAATCCTAGGAAAACAGAAAAATGGTAAATTTAAAATTTCAGATAAATATGGAAATTTTAAGGAAATACTCGAAATTTATAAGATAAAAAGAGGAAGATTCAAAAATAATTCAGCTCTTTATACGAAATTCAAGAAATGATTGAAAATTTCGAGAAGAGGATGGAATTTTGGAGATGAAAATCATTATTTTGAGAAAAAAGCGAAATTTAGAGGAAAAGAGGACATTTTTGTTATAACATCAAAAGCTAAGGAACAACGTTACAAATTTCTAAGAATTTTTTTTAGAAAATAATGAAAATTAAAAAACAGTAATATAAAAAATGAACATGAAATTAAAAAAAAAATCTATTAAACTTTCTAATTTTAATAATTTTAAGGCAACTCTTTATTTCAGGAAAAAAAGTCTTAACAAAGAATGCTAATATAAACAAAATCAGATTTGGACATTTCGGCAAACGACCGGAATTTCCCATTTACTAGATTTTTTTTTTAAATACGAGAGTAAATCCAATATGAACCAGAATTTGTTTTTAAAAATTTATTGGTACAAGATACATATATGAAAGTTATTAACTATTTTTCTACATAATCTCATGATTTTGTTATGCATTTTTCTTAACGGATTGGGAGTTTTTTAATGCCATCATCATTAAACGAAAGGGGCCCACAAACGTTCCAACAGCAGCATCATCATGGAATCGCTCACCTTCTGAAGCTTCTTTCAGTGGCCCAAACATATGATAATCGCATGGTGATAAGTCGGGACTATAAGGAGGATGTTCTAATATTGCCTAATGCATTTGCTCTAATTTTTGATGTGTTAGATTGGCTGAGTGGGGCCGAGCATTGTCGTGAAGCAAGATCACATTTCTGACCAAAATTTCGCGCCTCTTCCGCTGATATGCACGTTTTGCTTCATCCAAAAGCTGGCAGTAGTAGGCAGCATTAACCGTACGATATTCATGCAGAAAATCGATGTGCACAACTCCTTTAAAATCCCAAAACACTGCCGCAAGTACCTTTCCAACTAAGAGATGCGTTTTTGCCTTGACGGGTGCACCTTCCCCCTTTCTTCTCCACTCCATGCTTGCTTGTTTAGATTCAGGGATGTAATTGTGGACCCAAGTCTCGTCACACGTAACGCTACATTGCAAAAAACCAGCACCTTGACGTTGAAAACGTCGAAGATGGCGCTGACAAATCTCCAGATATTGTTGTTTCCGTTTTTCAGTCAAAGGGCCAGATACCATCTGGCAGAAATTTTTCGAAACCCTAGCTCATCTGTAATGATGGACTGAGCACTCCCAAAGCTTATCCTTATCTGAGCTGCAATTTCACCAACAGTTAAACGGCTATCACCTTCCAAAAGGCGTTGAAAAGCGTTAACCTGGTCCGTACTCACACTGGTTCGAGGATGACAGGCATGGGGTTCATTTTTAACTTAAGTTTGTCCTTCCAAAAATTTTTTGTACCATTCATACACTTAAGTTTCCTTCAAACAAGTATCACTAAACTGTGCTTCTAGACTACGAAGAATTTTGGCGAGTTTTATACCTTCAACGGCAAGAAATTCAATAATAATGCGCTGCGCAACGTGCGGATGAACCTCTTGCTCACTCATTGTATTTACAACTGACGAGCGGCGAGAACGGAATGTGCTTGAGTGCAGGAAGTCACGTGATATCCCCATCTAACTTGTCTCAAGGGTATGCGCACATTCCTGATGACATCTTGGTGACATGATAGAAACTCTGGTTCATATTTGATTTACCCTTGTACAATCAACTCATAAAGGGTTATCGTACTTTACTGGTAAGTGTCCTGTAAAAATTCCCGTTATTATTCTTAAGTCGTTCTTGTTTCGTTTGAGAAGCTGCTCAGATTTCTTATTTGAGCTAGTGATGAATTTTTTGACTGTCTTAGGCCTGGAGTTTTTTCCGGTTTGGCAGCCTTTGGTTTGTCTTCCAAATATTTATTTTATTTTTTATGTGGCTTTTTGTAAGGCCACAGTATGGTTCTGGGCCGAAGAGAGGTGTGATTTCGCCCTCTTTTGCGAGTATATCTACCTCTTTGTTCCCTTCTATGCATTGATGCGCTGGAACCCAAATAAAAGTTATTTTGTTGTTTGCAGCCAGTTGCTTCAGGAATTGTTTGCATTCCGGCCATTTTTGACTGGGTTCTGAAGGACTTTAGAGCCTTTAATGCAGTCTGGTTATCCAAAACGATATAAACCAATACGTTTCTGACTCCTTTTTGACGCTCTCTTTTGCGCACAGAATTATAGCAAGCAGTTCTGCTCGGAAAATTGTGGGAGTGTTTCCTAGAGAGAGAAAGTCTTAAAATTGGACCCCATATTCCTAATATTACTCCTTCTGCTTGTTTGGATCCGTCGTGTATCAGATAGATGCGTTGTTTGCTAGCTTTTCACTGTCTCTTCCATGTCTTGCGGTTCCCTATAACCACTTCTTATTGAACAACAATTTTGTAGGCATTTGCTCTGTTGGTTTGGCAATGGATCTCAGTGGAATTTTCTCCAGAATATGTACCTGGCCAAACAAGTCACCCTGTTTCAGTTTGTTCGGTTGCAATAGCTTTGAGGCACTCCTTTTTCACACAAATGTGGAGTCAAGCCTGCCATTGCTTCTATTGCAGCTTGGGACATGATGTCATAGCTTTGGTTGCTCCAGCTATGATTGTTTTGAGCTAAATTAGGAGTTTATTTAAAAAATGTTTAGTTTTTCTTAATATTTTTAATTTTCTTCATTGCTTTTGTTTTTTAAATTCTTTATTAAATCTTGAAAACTTAAATTTTGGTTGAGCCGAAGATTCGACCGATTTTGATTCGAAATCAAGCTTAAAATTAAACTTTTTTTTCGAAACTGGTCAAAACTAAGACTTCGGTTAATCTCTTATAATAATATTGAAACAAGTCAAATATATTAACAATTATTCAACATTTTTTTAACAGTTATATTTTTACTTAAAATTTCTGGTAAAAGTGTGGCATTTCGATTAAGTCTGAAACTTTGAAAGAAAAAGGTGTAATTAGCGTCGAATTATTTGAAAAAGGTCAAATTTAGATGATTTGAATGTCGACATTTAATAGATATCGACATATTTAAAACCAAAATTGTCCTTAAGTAATGATAATTTGAGTTAAAACTCAAAATTTTTGCAAAGGAAATCAAATCTTCTAGACTTAGACACAAATTTTGTGAACCATTTATTTTTATTTTACGCTTGAATTCAAAATGGTTGAATAATTGCAGAAACTGAAATTTTGCAGTTTTGAGAGAAGTTAAAATTTCGAAAAAAATCTGTATTTATAGGTTAAGCCTAGGGCCGGATTTGACATCGTCGTGGAGCTAAAAAAAATCCTTTCTATACACTTTAGGCGTAAAGGATATTTTACCTAAAAACAGTGAACATTTTAAGTCTTAATCATTTTTTTTTTCGAAAAAAAAAACACATTTTAGGAAAAAGTTGACTTTTTAGGAAACAGCTTATAAAGAAAATAAAATAAAAGCTAAATGTCGAGAAAGATGCGAAATTTTGAAAAACCCTCACAATTTATAAAATATTTTTTAATTGAGAACAAAGTCATCATTTTCACACTATGTGAACTTCCTTAAAAAATTTTTAAATTTCGAAGTCAAAATTTTAAAATGATTCAAAAAAATGTTAACGTTAAGCATAGAAATTTCAGAAAGGTTCGACTTTAAAAACAAGAATAATAAAAAAATTAGGTCCTGCATAGGTTTAGTGCTCAGACGCTGCAAAGGCGGTGCCAATAGCGCTGCCAATGGCGGTGCGAATGGCGCTGCCAATGACGTAACAAAAAATTTGATCAAAAAAAGTTATACTTCAAGAAAATCTGAAACCAATTTATAGTTACATTAATAAAATAATAAGGAACAATTTGTTAGTAACACAAAAAGGATTTCACCTTGCGGGCTAATCGAACTGTACAAGGTCACGTGATTGAATAATCGAAATTCTCGTTCTGACGATTTAAGTACGTAAAATTACGGACAGTAACGAATTTCTTCTGATTGGAAAAAATTAAGCTTTCGTTCGACGTACCATCCCAGAAGTGAATAAAAAACTGTAAATAAGAATTAAAAATTAGAATATATTCGTTTCGACAGCATAACCTTAAATTAAGAAATATGGTAAAATAGCCGATAAAAAGGTCCTATCGCTCGATGGAAAAGTCGAATTTTCTTTTACGAACAGTAATTACTTTATTAAATATGTTAAGAAAGACGTAAATTGCGAAAATGCATCAATATTTTGTTTCGCCGCAGTTTATTCCAGTGAGGAAAAATTCTTTTCAGTAATTTGTAAAAATTAGAACCATTAGAAGATTAATTATTTCATAAAACCTTGGAAGGTAGCTGACTACTTGATTCAGTGATAATTCTGCGTCCAAATCATTTCGTATTATTACCATAATTAGTCAGGTTTTGTGAAAACAAATTTAAAGTCCAACAAATTTGACGAAGCCCTACAGGAAAATTCGACTAGAAAAAAGTTCTAATTCCAACACATTAAGATAGAACGTAGTCTACCATATTATAAAACCGCATTTTCTAATTAATTGACACACCCTTCCCCAGTGCGAACTATTTAATTAACTCAACGGGTTACACCGGACGCAAAGAAACTTTAGCATATACACATATATATTAATTATCTACATTTTCCCAGTGGTCTACATTTACGGTCGGTTTTCCGCCCAACCGCAATGAATAGTGTATCGTGAAATATGGATAGTTATTTGCACGTCTCACTGCACATATATCACCAATAAAATAACATCTTTTGTCGTTGAACAAAAACCCACCCCTAAGCGAGATCGATTGTAAAACATATCTTCTATGGCTCGCGCTTTTTCTCTAGTTTTTTTGCTCTAAAACTTGGCGAGAGAGTTAAGTTGTTTTAAAATTATGTATAGGGCGGTTGTCACCCTTTTAAAACTTTTTACGTCGGGAATATTGCACATCGTTTATCATCGTTCGTTTCGTTTTAAACTTTTTATCTGCCACTTCGTTTGCGCTTTGTGAAATAGATAAATATATTTTTACTTGTTGAGAAATCTTGGCTTGGTGGAGTTAAAATTAATAAACATAAACTGCTTCAAAGGTTTTGTTTATCTTCTATTATTTCGCTTGCCCTTCGCTTTTATTTTTCCACAAGTAATGCCTTAGGCATTCGATATGAGAGCTTTTTATGAAATTCGTTTCGTTTGCCCTCTCGTTTGTTCTTATGTCTCTTGAATTACTAACTCCAATTTTATGTTTTTTTCTTTCACATGGATCCCTAGGAAATCTAGTTCTCTTTAAAATAATTTTATCGTACTCAGTCGTGCTTAAAAAGAAACCATGATTAATTTGCTGCAATTTACTTTTTTTTGTGGGGGCAATATTAGAAGCGTTACAAAGAAAGGTTGCAGATCTAGGGTTTTCTAATTATATATACACAAAGCGAACGCTGATCAAGTATTCCATGTTAAAAAGAAATCGTTTTACGTCCGAGTAAATCGTTATATTGCATCCTCTTTTGAAATTGTGATGAAATTTTTCCACTCCTAAACGACATTCTTTATTTCAAGGAATAAAGCAAATCGTTTCGTTTTGTAGGCAGCCGGAAATTATTATGAATTACCCTCTATTTACACATACTGTTCAACAAGAAACGTTTCTCGATTTTAGGACAACTATTGAAGATTTTTTAATTTTTAATTTTTTAAAGGTACATTAAAACTACGTCTAATCCCCGTCGCTTTCCAATAATTGTAATTCGATTCTGATGCAAATTATTCCAAGCATGTGATGGTTTTGGAAAAATATACTTATTTAACCTGTTTAGGGTCCCTCATTGTTTCTAACTATTTTTGAAAGCTAAAAATGAAATTAGGGTCCACAAATGCATAATCTTTAAAGTCCTCTCGCAAGTTTACCTAAAGTTGGTTACCACACGAGCTTTAGCCGGATTTCGTCTTGGGGAGAAATGTGCAAATTTAACTTCAATGTTCCAGTTGTGGGCATTGCTTCGAACTGGATTGATTCCGGTGTAATCTTGAAGTTCGATCGAAATAGCGAACAATGCGCCTTTACATACGTAGGGGGTTTACACGTAATCCGAAGAAAATACATGCCGGCTCAAAGTTTACTCTATCACGGGATTGTAAATAGAGCAACCAATAACCGCAAGACTATAAGGATTATGTTTACTCTAACGCTCCTGCATTATGCCTGTTTTCAAAATATTTACATTCGGAGTAAGTTGTATTTTGTGAAAACTCAAGTTGTGGAGAGTTTGTGATATATTTGCGCTCACTTATTAACAACAGTTAAACACAGACGGTGTTTATTTTAGTTGTTATTGTAAGTCGATCTCTGGAAACAAGTTTTGGAAAGTTCTCCTAAGATACAACTAGAGTGGCGGACCCAATTTTTTTTTAATACAAAAATTATAGGCAGGAGCAATAAAATAGCCAACATAGACGGGGTCTTAGCAAAATATTGCTAAAGTACAAGAATTCTGAATACTTTTGGCTAAGTACATGCTGGTGTTGAATAATTTTGAATTTACTTAATATCTAAGCATTGACTGATAGACAACGTACAGCACCTATGTCTCTAGGAACATGAAATTTTACGTAGGTGTTCCCCATAATACGTAGGTGGGTATTAAGTGAGGTTTCCTAAATTCAGCCTCTAAGGTAGTAAAAAAGACAACGCATAGCACCGATGCCTCTAGTAACATGAAATTTCACGTAGGTGTTCCCCATAATACGTAGGTGAGCATTAAGTGAGGTTTCCCAAATTCAGCCTCTAAGGTGCTAAAAATGGCCGCTAATAATCCCCTAAAATCTATGCAGTGAATAATACACGCAAAGACGCGATTGAAGTTGGCTATAAGCGTTGAGAACTGACTTCGTCGTTGAATCTGTATCAACACAAATTTATTCAAATTTAGTCTCAGTCAGTGCATTTTTGTCTTTTTACTTTTTAAACTTCCAATTATTTAAGTTTTATACTCGAAATTATAGCTTTAATTTGCCACTTCCGATGTTTAAATCAAAGCAATTGTTTTGACGTTTTAAAGTTTCTTTTCAAATTTCACGTCTATAGTCTTTAGTCAACTGTCTGCACAAAATCAAAAATTGTTGCGTTGATTTTTGGAAGTTTCAAGTTTGTTCTAAACATTTTTGAGTAACGCATGACATGAAATTGTTAATTTACCGAAAGTAAACTCTTTTTTCAAACTCCGAACATTTCCTGAAGTTTCAAGAAGCAGTTTTGAGAATCAGTTGGAAATTTCGAGTTTGAAGATTAAATTCTAAGGTTTGAGAAGAAGGAGTCAAAATTCCAATAAAAAAATGTTTTTTTTTATAACTGCTTCGAATTTTTTCAGAAATTTTGATATTTTCCCAGTTTTAAATTTGAACTGGCAATATCTAATGTTTTTTTTTTAATTTCGACTTCAAGAAGGAAATGGTGAGAATGTTGTCGACATTAAAGAAGAAAAGTTTAAATTTATCTATTTATATATAGTATCTCTCCGAAGATGGCTATCGAAACGCGTTAGAGCAACCTTTGTTGTGTTTTTTTTTATCTTTCTTGGTTTAAGGGGACAAGATTTGTATTTCACAATATAAGAAACAATTTAAATTTGTTCTAATTTCTTATATTTTAAAAATTCGAGAGAAATATCTAGAAAATAAAATGTCGAAACAAGTTAAGAGAAATTTTTAATTTTTATTTCTTAAAACTTTGGAAAAAAACTTTAAATTTTCGATTTTTTTGCTTAAAATTTTGACTTTCTTTGAATTTTTATATTGTAACGCAATGTAAATAGATGAAATAGGATTTAAAATAGAATTGTAGAATTTAGTAAATAAAAAAAGTTTCTAGAAGGTTCTGATAAGGGGAAAGCGGCCGCGATAACGAAACAAACGACAGATAAGCGTTCCAGAAATTTCGGCATTCGATAAGCCTTATCTGCCGAAAATTCTGGAAGCCGGGGGCCAAAACTATAAAAAGGCGGTTAGCTTTCCCTCGAGTCAGTTAGTTAGAGTCAGTGTAATTAGCGAGTTAGTAGAAGTCAATAATAAGTGAGTTAATTGTCAATTGTGGTGATCCAAGTTGAGTTCAGTAATAAAGTGGGTCTTATTCGATAAGTGTAATCAATTCGAAACGATAACGCACGTAAAAATATTTACTTTATTTTATTTCCTTTTCCAAACCTCAAAGCTTTTGTTATAAATAAATAAATAAGAATTCTTTTTACAGAATTCGTTCAAAAATTCTCAATTTAGAAAATTAGATTCTTCAAAAAAATTTAAAATCGTCAAGAATAGGCGAATTTTTAAAAAAGTTCAAATTACAAAAAATGTAGTTTCGAGGAAAAGGTTAACATTAAAAAAAATGATCAAAATATTCGCAAAAATTCGAAATTTTGAAGAAAGTTCGAAATTTTGAAAAAACTATAAATTCTGGAACAAGTCATAACTTCGAGAAATAGTCGAGGAAGAGTTCGAAGATTTTAAAAAGTCGAAATTTTGAAAAAAGTCGGTTTTTCAAAAAAGTGAAAATTTTTTAAGAGTTAAATTTTTCAAATAAAAGTCCAATTTACCACGCACGGAAGTCGAAATTTTATGGAATAGCAGAAATTTAAAAAAAGTTAAAATTTTCCAAAAAAAAACATTCTTTGAAAAAAGGTGCAAATATTCAAAAACGTGAATATTTTGAAAAAAATGTGAAGATTTTCAAAAAACCAATATTTTAACATGAGTAGCTTTATTTTAAAAAAATCAAAAAAAAAGGGCGAAATTTTGAAAATTAGATTCTTTAAAAAAATTGAAAATCCTTCAAGAACAGGCGAATTTTTTAAAAAGCCCTAGTTACAAAAATTTGTAGTTTTGAGAAAAATAGTGAACATTTAAAAAGTAAAATACAAATTTTGTCCCCTGAAACCAAGAAACTTTAGAGGTACTAAGGTTAGTACTATTTGACTTTAAAGAGGTCGAAATTTTGAAAAGTATTTAAAACTTTGGAAAAAAAAACTTGGTGAAAAATTGGAATTTAAAAAACCTGGAAATTTAAAATTCCAAATTTTCAAAATATAACGTCGAAATATTTTAAAAAATGTCCAAGAAAGTCAAGATTTTTAGTAAAAATCGAAAAGTCAGGTTTTTAAAACAAGTCCTTTTTCAAAAAGTTTTGAATAAAAGTCGAGTTTTACTAAATCAAACAATTTAAACGAAATAAAAAAATAATAATAAGATCATATATTTAAAAAGAACGAAAATTTAAATAAGTAGAAATATATCGAGAAATGTCGAATTTTCATAAAAGACCAACATTTTTAAATGATAAAAAATCCTAAATTAAGTTGAAATTAGAAAAAGTAGAAATTTCATAAAAAGGAAATTTTCAAAAAAAAATTAAATTTTAACGAATCATTAAATTTTAGAAGAATTAAAAAAATATATATAAATTGTTGAAAAAAGTCGAAATTATTGAAAAATAAAAGCGACATTTTAAAAAAACAATCGAAATTCTGAATAAAGTCGAAATTTTGAAAAATAGTTGTCGAAACTTTGAAAAAAAGCGAACTTTAAAGAATATCTAGATTTCAAAAAATACTCGAAATTTTTCAAAAAAGTCGATAATATTGTCGCACTTATTTAGAAAAAAATTAATCAACATTTAAAAAAAATGTCTCGTTTTTCAAAGTAGCCTAAGTTTGAAAAAAGAAATTTTCAAAACAACGTTAAAGAACGTAAAAGCAAAATTTTCAAAAATGTAGGAATTTGAAAAATATCAAACTTTAAAAAACTCGAAATTTCGAAACATATTTAAAATTTTGAAAAACATCAAAAACATTGAGAAATTCTGAAATTTAAAAAGCATTGTAATTAAAAATTCAAAATATTTAAAATATAACTTCGAAATATTTTAAAAAATATTCAAAAAGTTCAATATTTTTTAATACAAATCAAAAAGTTACAAATTTCGATTTAGTTTTTTGAACCTTTCCGTTTTCTCAAATCTTTACACCAGTTTAATTTATTTATTATTTTTGGTTTTTGAAAACTAATAGATACGACTTAAAAAAATTCAACCTTTTTTGAAGATTTCGATTATTTTTTATGTCAACACTTTTTCAAAATCACAATTTTTGAAAATTATCTGTCTGTTTCCCAATATTTTTCTCTCGAGTTTTCTTTAAGCTTTAAATATCTTTGAAAGTTTCGACTTTTTCAGGTTGAAATTGTTCAAAATTCCGAATTTTTTGAAAATTAGGACTTTTTTTACATTCTCTTTTTTAAACTTTGGCTTATTTGAAAACCCCAACATTTTTCTAAAATTTCGATTTTTTTAAATTATAGTACGACTTGGGAAATTTCCACTTTCTTAAAAATTTCCATTATTTTTGAAAGCTAGACATTTCTTTAAATTTTTGCTGTTTTTGAAAAATTTTGTCTTTCCTAAAAATTTTAATTTATTTTTTCAAAATTTCAATATTTTCAATATTTTCGAACTTTTTAAAAAAGACCAATTTTGGGAAAAAAGCCCAAACTTTGTAAAGTCGTATTGTAAAAAATCAGAAACTGTTTTCAAATGTTAAAATCCTAAAAGAATTCAAATTTTCAAACAAAATTGAAATGTTTTAAAAATATCGAATTTAAATAGCGTCAGATTTAAAAATAAATGGAAATTTCAAGTCAAATTTGAAAAAAACTTTCTTAATTAAAAGATGGAAATTTTGAAAAAAGGTGGAGATTTTCAGAAATAAAATGAAAACTTTAAGAAAAAGTCACAATCTTTCAAAAAGTTGAAAATTTTGAATTGGTGTCAAATTATTCAAAAAAGTTTGAAATTTTGGAAAGAAAATTTTCAAAAATTTGATATTTCGAAAATTTGAAATGTCCAAAAAAAAATATTGTTAATAAAAAGAAAAAATATCAAAGAAGTAAGTTTTCAAAAAAATATTAGAATATATCAGAAGAAGCGGGAATTTTAAAGAAGTTCGAAAAAGTCCATATTTCCAAAAAAAAAAGATGAAATGTTCAAAATTGGGCCAGGATTTTTGGAAAAAATTAAAATTTTGTTAGTCGAGCTAGAAAATGTCAGAAAATATTTAAAATATCGAAATTTTTTAAATAAGTCGAACAATGAAAATCGAATTCAACAAAAAGTTCGAAATTTCAATAAGGTGATCCAAGGGTCCTTTCTCTACTTTTATTTACTCTTTAATAAACCGTGGGGGCAAAAATGAAATGTGAAAAAATGCGAAATGAGAAATACTGAAAAATGTAATCATTTAGGGTAAATTAGCAATAATGCATGTGTAAATTACGTTTCCTTGTTACTTCGGTGTTAGCGTAAAGTATTCAGAAGTTAAAAACATTTCCAAACGAGTTACAGACATTTACAATTAGAGGTGCACTTTAAATAACAAACTCTTCTGCTTGCTAATTTATATTTTATAAAATGTATTCCAGTGGCGTAGTCGTGGAAGCTGATAACCAAAAAAAAATCGACTTTTTTTTAGTTAAGAACTTACTTAATTTAAGAAATTTAAAACTTTGAATTCCAATATCTTTTTAAATTCCCTCTTAAAAATCAAACTTCTGAAATTAAAATTGGATTTTGTTTTTCATTTTTGGATCCTTATTGACTCATCGTGTATCAAAAAATGTTCTCAAAATTTTAAGTAATAATTTAAATATTTTACAGTTAGGCCCTGTAAGCTAAAATAAAGTTGGAATGTTGAGAGAAAGGTAGAAATCTAATATTTTTCAAGTTTTTAGCAAAGATGTATTTCATGGGTCTTATCTGGCGCAGTTCCAGGAATTCACATATTACAATTGTGACAATATTAGTGTTTTTCTTTTTTTACATCAATAGTTATCTAGTTAGGAACTTTAACGTTTAAGAAGTTTTCCCTGAAATACATTATGCACGAAATTGGAATAAACACAGGAAATGCAGATACGTAGAGGGAATTCCGCTTCTAAGTGGAAAGCATCCGATCCCAGTTGCTAATATATGATTATCTGACTGCGAAAGTGTCAACGTTAAACTCCTATTAATTGTGTTAGGTAGGAACTTGGTTGAAAAGGCGTTTCCGACTCTAGCTCCATTGTGTCAAGAATCGAAGCACCTGCAGAATAATATCCTACATTTACCGGCGTGCTGAACCGGGTGCTGAAATGCGAGAAACCTCTTAGAACATTCAATAAATGGATTTGTGACAAATAACCCGCTTCCGTTTAATAATAGGTGAGAGATAGTTAAAGTTCCGGCGGTTTTAGAAAGGCATCGGCCCCGCCACACTGCTCATTTTACGCCATATTGAGCCGCTGAAATATGACGTATCGGCCGGTGAAATTGTGAAATTAAATTAAAATTGTTTGACGCGTTTCTATGTAAATGTCGCCGCAAAGTTTTTAATGCAATTCCATTATAAACGTTTATGTTTTCTCTTGTTTGTTTGCTTTGCGTTTAATGTATTATTGCTTTATTGATTATTACCTGTCCTTTCGACGAGGGCATTAAATAATTTAGCGACAATTGTATCGCTCCATGTTTGTTTTGTTAGGTTGCTATGGTAATGTAGGTAACAGAGCCTAGACTAATATTTAATGAAATACAGTTATTTTCACGGCGTACTACGAGCAATATTGATAGTATTATTAATTCACTGGAAATTCAAACGTCCTTGTTTTATTAGGGGAAACCTTAGTCGAAAATTATGACTTATTTAGAGACTAAACAACGAGTCTTTCTGTGTTCGTCTATTATACGTCTTATCATAGCGATGTATAGTGTTAACATTAGAGCATGTCGGGAGAGCGAAAATAGCGTGATGGTCACGCGAAACCATATCAAAAATTGCTCATCGCGAAAGATAGTTTTCACTTTTAAAATATCGAATTTTTGAAATTACAGCTAGCATTTTAAAAGCATATTCGAATTTTATAAAATAATATTAAATGTGATGTTAAATTTCGAGGAAAAACTTTTTAAAAAAATCGAAATTTTAAAGCTTCCAAATATTAAAATACATTTTTTGGTGGAAACAGGACTGGTCCTTAGTTATCTTCAAAAATTGAAATACAGAACTTGTCCCTGAAACCAAGAAAGATTAAAGAACACAACAAACGTTGCTCTAACGCGTTTTGACAGCCAGGCTGTCATCTTCAGATACATCAGAGATTAGTATCTCTCTGGTTTCTTGTTTCAGGGACAAGTTCTGTATTTCAATTATTAAAAAACAGAATAAAATAAAATATTGAAAAAAGTCAAATTTTGTAAATAAATAAGAATCTTGAAATAAGATGAAATTTAAAAAAAAACGAAATTTGGGAATGTGGAGATTTTCAAAAAATAAATTGAAGTTTTGAAAATGAAGTTTTGAAAAATCTCAAAACCTTAGAAAAAAGCGAAATTTAAAGAGTCAAAATTTCTAAAAATATTTAAATTTCCGAGGAAGGTCGAAAATATTGAAAATCAAAAACGAAATTTTGAAAAATAAATAGACATTTTTAAGAAAAATGCAATTTTGAAAAAAGCAAAAATTTGAAGAAATGTCTAGCTGAAAAATTACCGAAAATTTCAAAAGGAGTCGAAATTTTTTAAGTTGTACCAATTAAAACAAATAATAAATCGAAATTTTAGTAAATATCAGGTTTTTAAAATAAGCCGAAGAGTTGGAAAAGAGAAATTTTTAAAACAATTTTGAGGCAAGTCGAAAATTTTAAAAATCCTAATTTTTAAAACATTCGGAATTTTAAAAAATTTCCAACCTTAAAAAAGTCAAAATTTTCAAAGATATTTAAAATTTAAAGAAAAGTCGAGAGAAAATTATTGAGAAAAAGCAAAAAAGTTAAAAAAATGGAGATTTTGAACAATTTTTTGAAATTTTTAAAAAAGTTTGAAAAAGTCGTATCTAACAGTTTTCAAAAAACCTGACGTTTGAAATAAATTTAGATATCACGTAGTCATATTTGAAAAAATGTGTTATTAAATTGTCAACATTCGTTAATCAAAATGTAAATATTTCCCAACTGGGTCGCTGAAATGATAAATAAAATGAATAAAAATAAATTGAATTGATGTAAAGATTTGACCAAACGAAGATTTTCAGAAAACTAAATCGAAATTTAGAAAAAATTCAAAATTTTAGTAAAGTCGTAATTTCCAAGATAATTTAAATTTTTGATAAAAGTCGAAAATTTTGAGATCAAAAACGAGAATTTAAAAAAACAATTGCAATTCTTAAGAAAGTCTAATTTTTTGGGAAATATTAATTAATGAAACTTTGAAAAAAAAGGAAATTTTGAAAAAAATGTCTAAATTATAAAAAATAATCGAAAGTTATAAAAAAGGCGAAATTGTACTAATTAAAAAAATAAATCAAAATAAAAAAACATCAAGGTTTTCAAAAAAATGAACTTTGGAAAACGAAATTTTCAAAATAATTTTGAAGAAAGTCGAAAATTTAAAAAATCGTAATTTTTAAAAAAATTCGGGGTTTTGAAAAATATCAAACTTTAAAAAGTCCTATTTTTCAAAGGTACTATTTAAAATTTTAAACAAAGTCAAAAATATTGAGAAAAAAGAAACGAAATTTGAAAAAGATCGAAATTTTTAAAAATGTGTTTTCTTCTGGATTCTGGACTCGTTGTAGGTTGCCTAAAGTTAGGGCCAGCACTTAGGCCACCCTTTCCGGGCCCATTGTGCTATCCCCGTGATTGAGGTGTCCTTGGTATGTGTCGACTTGAAAAATACAATCCAAATTTTGAAAAAAAAAGTCTAAAATTTTAAAATCTTTTAGTTTCTAAAAACTGGACTGACATTTTTAAAAATGTCGAGGTTTTGTTAAATATGAAAATTTAAAATAAAAGGAAATTTCCAAATAATTTTGAAGAAACTTTAAAAAACCCATTTTTCCTAAAATTTTCAAAATTCAAAGAATGTCAAACTTAAAAACGTCGAAACTTCGAAATTTTCAAAGATATTTTTAATTTAAAAAAAATCGAAATTATTGAGAAAAAAGAATCGAAATTTAAAATTAAATCGAAATTTCGAAAAAACTACCAAAATTTTAATCAAGTCGAAATTTTTAAAGTAGTGTAAATTTTTGAAAAAAGTCGAAAATTTTGAGAATTAACGAGATTTTGAAAAAAACAGAAAGCCTAAATTTTTGGAAAATAGCTATTAAGACTTTGAAAAAATGCAATTTTAAAAGAAAAATGTCTAACTTTTAAAAAATAATCGAAATTTATTAAAAACGTGAAATTGAACTAATTAAAAAAATAAATAAAAAAAACTCAAGGTTTTAAAAAAAAACCATCTTTGGAAAAAAGAAATTTTCCAAATAATTTTGAAGAAAGTCGAAAATTAAAAAATTTGGAATTTTGAACAATATCAAAACTTTAAAAAGTCGTATTTTTCATAGGCACTATTTAAAATTGTAAACAAAGGCCAAAATATTGAGGAAAAAGAAATGACATTTGAAGAAAATCGAAATTTTTGAAAAATGTCCCGACTTGAAAAATATAATCAAGATTTTCAAATAAAAGTCTAAATTTTTTAAATCTACTAGTTTTAAAAATCTAGATTGAAATTTTTTTAAATTTCGAGGTTTTGAAAAATATGGAATTTTAAAAAATATAGAAAATTTTCTAAATAATTTTGAAGAAAATTCAAAAAATCCATATTTTCCAAAAATTTCGAGATTCAGGAAAATGTCAAACTTAAAAAAGCCCAAACTTCAAAATTTTTAAAGTTATTTAAAATTTAACAAAAAATCGAAATTATTGAGAAAAAGAATCAAAATTTAAAACTAGATCGAAATTTCGAAAAAACTCAACATTTTAACAAAGTCGAAATTTTCAAAGTAATTTAAAATTTTGAAAAAAGTCGCAAATATTGAGAACTAACGAGATTTTGAAAAAGCAGTCGACATTTTTAAGAAAGCCTAAATTTTTGGAAAACAGCTATTGCAACTTTGAAAAAAATGGAAATTTTGAAAAAAAGTATCTAGATTTTAAAAAATGATTAAAATTTATTACAAAGATAAAATTGAACTAATTAAAAAAATAATTCAAAAAAGTTAAATGTTTAAAAAAAAGTCGATCTTTAGAAAAAAGAAATTTTCCAAATAATTTTAAAGAAAGTCGAAAATTAAAATATTCGGACTTTTGAAAAATGTCAAAACTTTAAAAAATCGTATTTTTCAAAGATACTATTTAAATTCTTAAACAAAGTCCAAAATATTGAGAAAAAAGAAAGGAAATTTGATAAAAATCGAAATTTTTAAAAAATGTCTCGACTTGAAAAATATAATCAAAATTTGCAAAGAGAGTCTAAATTTTGTAAGTCGTACTAGTTTAAAAAAATGGATTGTAATTTTGAAAAATGTTTGCATTTTGAAAAAGTGGAAATTTTTAAAGAAAATTGAAATTTTTAAAATCATTTTGAAGTTTCGAAAATTATAAAAACTCAAATTTACAAGAAAATTCGAAATTTTAAAAGGGTCGTATTTTCTAAAGACACTATTTGAAATTTGAAAAAAAGGTCGAAAATATTGAGAAAAAAGAGAGAAATTTGAAAAAAATTGAAATTTTTAAAAAATTTCTCGACTTGAAAGATATAATCAAAATTTTCAAAAAAAAGACTGAAGTTTTTAAGTCGTACTTAATTATAAAAAACTAAATTTGAATTTTAAAAAATGTCGAAAATTTTAAAAAGTATTGATACTTAAAAAACCAGTACTATTTAAAAACGAATAGACTGAACTTTTAAAAAATGTTGAGGTTTTAAAAAATATGGAAATTTAAAAACTAACATCGAAATACAAAACTTGTCCCCTGAAACCAAGAACGAATTAAAACCACAACAAAGGTTGCTTCCTTTGTTATGTTTTTTTTTTGGTTTCAGGGGACAAGTTTTGTATTTCAATTGGTGTAAAAGATAGGCAAAATTTTCAAAAAATGAAATTAAAATTTTTAGGATATTTCGGAACTTTGAACCCGAAAATTGCAAAAAAGATCAAAATTTTCAAAAAAAAAAGGAATTTAGAAAAATAGAACATTTTAAAAATTACTTGGAAAAACTCGAAATCTTGAAAGAAATCCAATTTTTGAAGGGGTGAACTTAAAAAAAAGTTCAATTTTTAAAAATTTCTACTTTTTCAGAGAAAAGTAGGAATTTTCAAAATATGTCCAAATGATCAAAAATATAATCGACATTTTTTCAAAAATTTAAACCTTGGAAAGGCAGAATTGCTAAAGAAATGGAAATTTTCAAAAAGATCTAGATTTTTAAAAGAAATCTAAATCCTGAAAAAGAATCCAAATTTTGAAATAAAATGCTAAAATTTGAAATAAAGTCGATATTTGCAAGGAAATTGAATGTTAGAAAAACAAAAATTTTGGAAAACGATTAAAGAAGGGATTTTCAAAATGTTGAAACAAGTCGAAATTTTTTTAAAAATTCGTTTTCTAAAAAGGGCGAAATTGCGAAAAAAGATCAGATTTTGAAAAAAGACAGTCTGAAAATACAATATTTTCTCAAAATTATCAAGAAAATCAAAGGTTTAAAGTAATTCAAAATTTTTAAAGTCCTTTTACAAAATCATTTCGCTTAATCCATATTTTGAAAAAAGTAGAAATAGGTGAAGCCGAAATTGTAAGGAAGTCAAATTTTTGTGAAACGGACTGGTCTTTGGTTATCTTCAAAAATTAGAATACAAATCATGTCCCATGAAACCAAGAAAGATTAAAAAACACAACAAAGATTGCTCTAACGCATTTCGATAGCCAAGCTAGTATTTTCAGAGGAAGTCAAAATTTAAAAAGATTTCAAAAAATTTTGAAATTTTGAAACAATCAGGATTTTCAAAAAAACTCAAAATGAGAGATTCACATTAAAAGTCATCAATTCTGCTGTGATTTTATGTTAAATTGATTGATTCACGCATTTTTAAGTTCAAATTTCTAAGGCGCGTTAGGCGAATTTTGATAGAAGGTAAACTTGGTTTTGCGTTACCATTTGCGGCAGCAGCATGTAACCCAAATTATAGTTTTAGTGGAGTATGTTGGTAACGGGTGATGGTCACGCATCAAGCGAAACCATAAGTTTGCCTTCTATCCAAAATCTCCCAACGCCCCCGAAGAAGTTTGCACTTCAAAAAAGACATTTTTTGTCAATTAATTAAAATTTGTATTGTGTGCAAATTTGGTCTCCCATAAATTCGATCGCCTATGGGTTGGATACGCAATGCAACATCGGCATCGGTAGCAACGCCCCTCCAAGTTAAGCTAGTTGCTTAATTAAGTGGTCAAAGAGATGTAAGTCGTGAACCAAGTAAAGAATTAGATGAAAAGTTAGATACAGAAGAGGCGCTGGAAAATGGGTAAACTTACGTCTGACGCTCATGTATGTTGATGACATGGTTAACCATAAATTATAATTAGGAGCTCGGTTATAATATGTCTGGGCTTTTAAACTAAGACGACGTCCCGCTTTTACTGCATCTAAACTTCTTAAAATTAACTTTGCCAAGTTTCAACAATGGCTTTCTTCACAATGGCGCCCGCTTTGAGATTGTCGACATGAATTTAGAGATATTTCGGCGATTTATCACCAACCCTAACTACATTTAACCATTCCTATAACCATTCAAACATTATTAGTAAATCGGAATATTACGGAGAGACAATTTTGTTCCAACAGAATTAAAGTAAGTCGGAAAATAAATCGAGGAAATTCAAGATTACACACGTTGCGCTTTTTAGGAATGATTGACTGGAGAATGCTTCGGGGATAGAGTCGACTTTGCCTCCGTCGTTTGTTGGTATTTCGTAAATCTCGCGGGAGGCGGAGCACTAACACATCGCCGCTAGATGTCTACATCTCGTGTGCAGCCAGACGGTGCTTTCGCCGGATCCGTGTACATCTTGTACACTTCATTTTTATTGTTTGGATTGGCAAATGCATGCGAATACCCTCTTTTCGCACAGAAATATCTATTTCCGATATCCTATCTCAACCGTGACTTTATAACTGAACCGTTACGTCTTACGTTAACGATATTGCGCCGTCTTATTTAGATTAAAAGGATTAAGTTGTATCCGCTGCCCGGCGCATCCACCAAATACGTCTCGCATTAAGAAAGTTCATGTAGATATTCTTTAGATAAAATTAAGATGTTTTTATTGAGAGAGATCTGAGAGCATCGCTTAATTTACTAATAAATAAAGTTGAATATCACAATAATTAATTAAGGAGTTTTTATTAGAGACCTCCCGTTACTAAATTTCGGTCAAACCCGGAAGCAACTTTCAATTTTCGTTGTGGTTTCATCCGAAACTTCTTAACATCTGCATTATAACCTTAGATCGAATCTGCATTTTCGCGACTTATTCAGGTTAAATCCAATAAACTAAATAAAAAAAAAATGAGAAAAAAGTGAAATATTTTAATTTAAAGTTAAGATTTCAAATTTAAAGTGGATTTCTGTGTTGTTTTTTAAATTTCAAGTTTAAATTCGACCATTTTTTTAAATAACATTTTTGGAAAACAGTCAAAATTTCCAGCGGGGAAAGTCAACATTTTTTAGAGAAATTCTAAAAGTCTAAATTTTAAAATTATTTAAAAAAAATCAATAACAGTCCATTCAAACAGTCTATAGGATGACACATAGATGGCGTTATTAGAATTTTTTCCATATGATTTTTATTTAGTACTAACCTCCAAACGATACGTGTATAAATTTGACAGCAATCTGACTATTGATTCGTGAGTTATAGAACTTTGTCTGAAGCAACTTTTGTTATTGAAAAAAAAAAAATGGAAAAAAGTGAATTTCGAGTTTTGATAAAGCATTGTTTTTTGTAGAAAAAAAATACAGTGGAAATTAAACAATGGCTTGATAAACATTATCCGAACTCTGCTCCATCGAGACAAATGGTAGAGAAGTGGATTGCTGAATTTAAACATGGTCGTACCAGCACAAATGGCGCAGAGCACAGTGGACGCCCAAATGAGGCTGTTATTCCAGAAAACATAAAAAAAATCCACAAATTGGTTATGAACGATCGCAAATTGAAGGTGCACGAGCTAGCTGACATTGTAACGATATTAGATGGTAGTATTTTTACCATTTTACACGAACATTTGGGTACACGAAAGCTCTGTGCAAAGTGGGTGCCGCGCGAGCTCACAGTCAACCAAAAACAACGAATCGATGCTTCAGAGGAGTTTTTGGCGTTGTTAAACCGCAATAAAATGGAATTCTATCGTCAATATGTAACAATGGGTGAGACATGGCTTCACTATTACACAACAGAATTCAAAAAACAGTCAGCTGAGTGCACAGCAGTCGACGCAGCGAATCCAAAGCGAGCAAAGACGCAACAGTCGGCCGGTAAGGTGAGGGCTTCTGTTTTTGGGATGCGAACGGAATAATATTCATTGACTATCTCCAAAAAGGAACCACCATCAACCGCGACTAATATTGTGCACTTTTGGATCGATTGAAGGCTGAAATCGCAAAGAAACGTCCACATTTGCAAAAAAAAAAGTGTTGTTCCAACAAGACAATGCACCGTGTCACCTATCGATGAAAACGATAGCAAAATTAAATGAATTGGGCTTCGAATTGTTTACCAATCCACCGTATTCTCCAGATTTAGCCCCAAGCGACTTTTTCCTGTTTTCAGATCTCAAGAGAATGCTTGTTGGAAAGAAATTTAAGTCCGGTGATGAAGTAACCGCTGAAACTGAGGCCTATTTTGACGAGAAAGAGAAATCGTACCATAAAAGTGGTATTGAAAAGTTGGAAGATCGCTGTTATCGTTGTATCGCCCTCGAAGGCAACTATGTTGAATAATAAAATCGAGTTTTGTCAAAATTTTGTTTTTTCCTTACTTATCTTACGAACTTATTGAATGACCTGGTACTTCGCCTTTCTAGAAATTTTTTAACTTTTGACTAAAGTAGCTTTTGTGTAAAATAACAATATTATTACTTGACAAAGTAGTTAAAAGAACCATGTAACTATACATTCATGTAATATGTATTCCTGATTTTCCAAAATGACAAAATGAATGAGTAGTTTGTTCTGCAAACATTTAGCTCATTAGCGCTTGGAAAATCGGTTTAATTTCAAATGCGATCCGTTTGTAGTCGAAAGAGGAAGATAGCAGCCGCAAAAGCTGCTTCTGACACATTATTAGAGGTCGTTTTGTGACACTTTAACCGAGCTGACCGCCCGCCGGCTCCGTTATATCTAAATTCAGTAAGGACGCTCCACCGACGATCATTTCATATAATCGTAATTAAATTTAATCAGGCGACCGCGTTAAATACGTAGAATTTGGGTCCGAGGGTAGATTGCATCCAAAACAAATGGGGAGGGATGTTAACTATTGATTCGGCACAGACATAATTTAATATAAACTAATTGTAAGAGATTAGCGTCCGGAATTTGGAGACGGATATCGACATTGCGGATGCGGACAAGATTTAGGACCGTTTTGTAGCTGCATCGAATAGAGCAACTACAAAAGCTGGATCAACCTAAATCATCTTCAGGATGCTTGCTCGATTCGATAAGGAATCACAATGGAAATGTGGGCAATGCAGCGATAAGGTTTTTTTAACTTTTATTAACGTTTAAACAACCCCTGGACACCTACTTATATTAAAAAAAAGTATCCAATAAATTTTTCTACGTATGTGCTCCTATATCTTGAGGCTGCTGGGAGTTTTTGATGATTTGAATATGTGAACGATGTTCCTCTTTGAATCTCTGTAACTTTTTTCCTATTTACCTTAACTAATTAATTACCACCCTCAAGCTTGAAGTAAAAAATGCGAAGACAAGTTAAATGATTAAGAAAATAATTTTCACCTTTTCTCTAAATTTGATTTTTTTATTTGTTAATTTAACTTTAAAATTTCAGTCCAATTTCGCAAATATACGATGGTAAATCAAATATGAACCGGAATTTCTATCAAGTCGCCATGAGGGCATCGGGAGTGTGCGCATACTCTTAGACATGTTAGGTGGGGATATCAAGTGACTTCCTGCGATTAGCGAATTCCGGTCTCGCCGTTCGTCAATTGTAAATACAATGAGTGAGCAAGAGGTTCATCCGCATGTTGCGCGACGCATTAGCTCTAGAAGGTGAGCAATTCCATGATAATGCTGCTGTTGAGACATTCGTGCGCAATTGGCTGCAAACACTTTTCCCTTCTTCTTATGATGGTGGTATTAAAAAACGCCTAATTCATAACAAAATCAGGAAAATATGTAGACAAATAGTAAATAATTTTCATATATGTATCTTGTACTAATAAATTTTTAAACACATATTCCGGTTCATATTTGATTTACCCTCGTAATTGAGAGTTTGAGATGAAAATCATAATCTCGTAATTCAAATTTTTACCAATAACTTGCAGAAAATTATCAAAAGTTCCAATAATTATTTTAAATTTTGAGACAACAGACATTTTAGATTTAAATCAGAAGCTCCTAATAAACAATTAAAATTGCCAAACAACACTTGATATTTAAAAAAAATCGAAATTTGTAAGTTTCTCCGAAATCGTATAATTTCTTCAAATTAAAATTTACTTTTTAAAATTTTCAGTAACAATAAAAGTTTCGACATTAAAATCGAGTTTATTGGCCTCAGCTTCAAACTTTCAAATGGTTTCTTAATATTATGAGTTTATAGACCCAGCATTTTCTCGTTGAAAATAATATTTGGGGAAAATGTTCGAAATGTTGAAAAAAAACTTGAAATTATGAGATGGATATCAGAATTTAGAGGACTAACTCAAAGACTCTGTTACAGATAATTTTTTATTTCAAAAATTACTATTTTATCTATAAACTGGAAATGTTGAACCTCTTTTTCAATTCTAATGTTTCTTCAAGTTTGAAGTTCCATTTTTTAACGATACTCAAGTCGAATTTCAGAGCAACAAAAATTGCCACTTTAATTTAAGCACTGGAAATGTCTAACTTCTTTTTCAAATCTAATGTTTTTTCAAATCTATTCTTCAATTCTAATGTATGTTTCTCCAAGTTTAAAGTTCCAATTCCAATTTTTTTAACGAATATTTCGTCATTCAAATTTCTAAAATTATGATTTTATAGGGACAATATTTTATGGTTGACGGACGTAATTTAAAAAGAAAGTCGTAATTTTGATAAATAAAAACTCAAAATGTTGAAAAACAAAATTTTGGGAGAAAGGTTAACATTTTGAGAAACGAAAACTCAAAAAAATTAAAATTTAAAGCAATAACGCGAAAATAGTAAAATAATGACTTCAGGTAAAATTAGAAGTTTCATATTTAGACTAAAAATTTCAATAAAAACTGCAATTGGCATAAAAATGTTTCCAGAAATTTTGTTGTTTCCAAGAATTTGATAATTTTTCATTATCTGTTTGAATTTCGACTTTAAGTTTAATTTCGAAAGCATAAATGAATTTTTGAGATTGAAATTAAAAATCTCGAAAGAATATTTACAGAAAAGATTTCAGAAAATATGACTTTGGAATAAACTCGATTTTTACCTAATTCCGAATAATTATAAATGTTTAGTTTAAACTAAAACTTTCCAAACTACGTAGTAGCAATTTTCAAAAAAAATACCGAAATTAACAAAAAAAAATTAAAACTTTAAGCTTCATCTGAAATTCTATTGTTTCTTCAAGTTTGAAGTTTCAATTTTAATTAATATAAGTCCAGCTTTTCGACTTTCAATTTTCTAAAATTACTATTACCATTAGCCAACATTTTGTCGTTGAAAGGCGAAATTTTGGGAGAAAGGTTGAAATTTTGAGAAATAAAAATTCAATAAAATGAAAATTTTCAGCAATAACGCAAAATATTAATAAAAGACTTCGGAAAAAATTAGAAATTTCAAACTTATACTAAAAATTTTGATAAAAACCGCAATTGGCGAAAAACTGTTTCCAGAAATTTTATTGTTTCTAAGAATTTGATATTTTTAATTGTTTGTTTGAATTTCGACTTAATTTGGAAAGCACAAATGAATTTTTAAGGTTAAACCTAAAAATCTCGAAAGAATATTGGCAAAAAAGCTTTCAGAAAATATGGAAACTTAGGAATAAGTTTGATTTTTATTTAATTTCGAATAGTTATAAATGTCAAGTTGAAACTGAAAATTTCCAAACTACACACAATTAAAAAAAAATACCGAAATTAAGAAAAATAATTGAAATTTCAAGCCTCATCTAAAATTCTCCCATTTCTTCAAGTTTGAAATTCCAATTTCAATAATTTTTACGATGTTGTTAAAGTTCAGTTTTTCAACTATCAAATTTCTAAAATTACGATTCCACAGAGCTAAAATTTCTTTGAAAAACGAAATTTTGGGATAAAGGTCAAGATTTTGAAAAATAAAAAGCACAAAATGTTTTTTCGAGCAATAACTAAAAATACTAAAATACTGACTTTTTCTTAAAAATTTGACAACACAAAGTTTTTTTTCTCAAGATTTCAATTATTTTTAAAATTTTGGATTTTTTATAATATGATTATGTAGAAAATTTTTTTTTTAAAACCTTTACCTTTTTTTTAAATTTTTCACTTTAGCTCAAACTTTTTACTATTTCTCGAAGTTTTAACTTTTTTTTTGATAATTCCTACTTTTTCCGGAAGTTTTTCACTTTTTTCAAAATTGTAACTTTTTGAAATATTTGAATTTTTTAAGGATTTTAATATTTTTTTGAAAATTTTTAACTTTTATCATCGAAATTGTGACTTTTTTCGAAGTTAAATAATAGCTTCATTCAAAATTTGAAGTTTTTTCGAAATTCTCATTTTTTTTCAAAAGTTTGAGATTTTGTGACAACTTCGACATTTTTTCAAAATTACTGAAGAATCAAATTACCAATTTTTAAATTTTGAACGAATTCTACAAAACGAATTGAAGACTTAACTAAATTTCGACTTTAAAGCTGTCTAGGTTCAAAACAATCTAAAAAAAATATGCAGCTTCGAGGCTAAAGTCGAGATTTTAAGTAAAAAGTCAAATATAGCGTAAACAAACCCAGATAAAAATTGAAAGCTTAAATTAGACATTTTCTAACTTGTCATCGTTTCAAGTTTACCCTCAAAATTCCGACTTTAATTTTAAGATCCCGGCTTTAAATTGGAATATAAATGTTGTATTTTTCTCTTAAAATTTTGACTGAAATTCCCGATTTTTAGGAAAAATTAGAAATAGCGAGATTTTATCGCAAACTTTGAGAAAAAAAGCCAAATCCAGGGATTTTGGGAATTTCTATGAAGGCGGCATCTTAAAGTAATCATGAGAATTTAAAATTTCAAAAAAAAAAATTGGCATATTTAAATTAAAGTGAAATTTGAAGGAAAAAATTGAGGAAAACTCGAAATTTTTATTAATCACTTCAAAAATTAGAGAAATCTGATTATAAAAGGAAAATCCAAGTTTAAGAAAAAACACAAATTTTGAGTGTTTGTTCTGAAGAAAAAGTTGGAATTTACGGAAAAATTCGAAGTTACAAATAAAATTGCCAGGAAATTGGGCTTCAATGGAAAAGACTTCTCTGTTTGAGTCCATATTTACAATAGCACCTAAAATTTGTATTTTAAACTCGAAATATTAGGAAAAGAAAAAATATATTTCGAGAAAAAGTTCCATATTTCACAAAAGAGTCGAAAATTTTGAAAAAGGAATATCCAAGTTATGCAACTTAAAATTCAATTTGGCTTGAAATTTTGAAAATAAAATTAACATTTTCTTAGAAAGAGTGGAAATTGTAAGTTTCTAATTGAACTTTCAAAAAAAATATTCTTTAAAGTAAACTCGTAATTTTAAGTTGAAAGTTGCATGGATTTGTGTAAAATTTTGAAAAGGAAATTTCTACCAGAATCCCAAACTTTAGGGTAAATTAAAAATTATTTTAAGAACATACACATTCAACGAACGGAAGTAAATCGTTATGTTTTTCCGGTTCTGTTCCGGTTTTCCTTCCTACAAAAATAACGGTTATTTTCGGTTTCCGGTTTTTGGTTCAGTTGCGGTTCGAAGCCCTGCTTTAAAGTTTCGACTATTTTCCCTAAAATCTGGACCGTTGCCCCAAATTTCAGAAAATCAACTACAACAGCTCTTTAAATTCATAATTTTAGGAAAAAATTAAAAGTTTGATTTTAGAGTCTAATAAAAAAGACAAAAAATTCGACTTTCACCTCGAAATTTTAACTAAAAATTGAAAAAATATAATTGAAACGTCAGATTCGTAGAAACGAAAAAACAAGCTCGAAATTTCCTTTTGCATAATGTGAATAGTTTTACAAAATTGCCAATATTTTTGTAAAAGCTCTTGTATAAATTTAAAATTTTTAATATTTCAAAATTTAAAAAAATATTAGTATCTTTTTTTTTGATTTAGAGAACTCGATTTTTATCTACAGCTTTTAACTTTTTTCAAAATTAGGATAAAAGTCAAAATTTCAGTAAACAATTAACAAAATTTAAAATTTTGAGAAACAGAAGACAAAATTTTCAGAAAAGAAGCAATATTATAAAAATTATAAAATTCGTTCTTTTTCAAAAAATCCAATTAATCCACAATTTTCAAGTTTTTGCCTCAAAATTTGCGTTAAACCTCAAAATTTCGCCTTTTTTTTTAAATAAAATGTCGACGCCTTTCTCAAAACGTTGACCTTTTCGTCAAAAATATTCGATTTATGATCACAAAATGTTTGCTCTATAGTCACAATTTCCCCATTTGGAAGTTTGAATTTAAAGTTAAAAGGCTCGTCTTTAACATCAAACTTTTAACTAATTACCTAAAGCTAAGAGTCAAAAGACTGAAATTAAAACTTGTACTTTTAAGAAAGAGTAGAATTTCAGATGAAGCTCAAAATTTCGAATTTTTTTTGAAGAGAAAAACTCTTTGGGCGCGTTGAACGATTTTGGATAGGGGGTAAACTTGTGGTTTTGCATAACAATCACGCCTTACCATCACGCGTTACCGACATGCCCTAATGTGAAACGTATATTCTACTGTTAACATTAGAGTATGTTAAAATTATTAATAAATATTCGATTCGTTTTCACACGATACAAGCATCCGAACCACAAATATAAAAAGGTAGGTCAGTTTGACTGAATTTATTTTTAGATATTTCCAATATTCTGACTTGTTTACTCGTGTGGGTTTAAACTACACTACATATTTCCTAGGTTTAAGTTTTCACTTCTGTCAGCAGTCTCTAAGACTATCCTATTTTTTTAAATTATTTTAAGTACTTTTTTATGGAAATATTAAGGTTCTAATTTCAAAATTGTACTTATGTTTCAAGGTTTAAAATATAAGAGATTGATTTCTCGAGTACATTTATTGATAGATTCTTTTTGAAATGTATCTTCGATGTCACAGAATTAATCTCGTGGGTATTATATTTACAGAAAAAAAAGTTCTGCTTTATTCTAGTATAAAGCACCTTTACCTTCTATCTTGTGCAATACTCTTTTTTTTTCTATTTTCAAGTTTTTATTAACTTATCAACGACCAACTCATGCTTCTAGACACATTTCTCAATTGATTGATTTCTGGGCTACATTTATTGAAAGTGGTGTCGCCTCGGATGTCTCTTTGTTTTCCGAAATCCAACTCTGACGTTTGAATTGCTTTTGCGGCAATTTGCCGGTCCTCATATCATGCACACGCCGTCTGGTTTGGCCATTGTGCTCCAGAACCTCATTAATTTTATTCCCGTGAACAAATATCATGGCACATCCGCTACACAATAGCAGTTCGGGAAAATATTTATATCAGCGTCGTTCCTTTTAAATTGTTTCTATTGAATCGCCCGTAATTGGGGCATAGAGGACGAAAAGTCTCTTTCGGTTTTCATTAATTATTGCTTTTTTCAATTAAAAAGTGCCTATTGTTTAAAAAAACGCTACATAATAGTTTTTTGTTACAGGTAAGGCAGTAATTCTACCCCTTAAAGCGCTCTATGCATGTGGTAAGTACGCGGTGGGCAAAAATCGCATTAACTGAAATACAAATCTTGTTTCCTGAAATCAAGAAAGATTAAAAAACACAATAAAAGTTGCTCTATTTAATCTTTCTTGGTTTCAGGGGAAAAGATTTGTATTTCAATTTTTAAAGATAACCAAGGACCACTCCGTTCCACCAGAAAAAAATCGCATTGTTTACGATAAATTAAAAAGGAAATTGGTTAATCCAATTATTGCACAATCATTTGCGTATTAGCTCGCTTTTTTAATCGCCTTCGAACAGAAAACCTTGAGCTAGTACGGCTTGGCACGAGACTTATTATTCATGTCACTAAATTAATCAAAATGACGAATCACACAGGTATATGCCACAACAAACGCATTCGCCTTTATTTCTTTTATAGAACGTGCTTATAAAAGAGTCTTTAAGGAAGTTTTTGTTGCGTATTGCGCTTTTATGCCGCAGAGTCATTTATGCAAATTTCTTTAGCTTATATGGAGCTCCACAAACAATAAAACCTCAGGCGTTTAAATTCGACTCAATCGATTTTTGTGGTCGTCAAATGCGCTAACATTCTTTTAGCTGAAAATAAATTGCATTTTTATATTTTTAACAATACGGTTACATCAAATTTATATCCCGCAGCGAATTTTTCTGCTGCGATATTGGTATTGTTCTACGTTTCGATAACTAAAAAATTTAAAAAGAGGTTTTATGTTACAAATGTCTAGTTTTTTCTAGAAAAAATAATGAGTATTTCGATTTTGTTGTTGAAATGTTAATGTTATTGTTAGTAGGCGATTCGTACATTGTTATAGCATTACAGTATCAATTATCTAGCCTACAAATTACATATCAAAATTTACCATTTTTCTCTCTTGGGTTAAGCCACAGTTGCGGTTTGCGGTTTAAGTAAAACAGATTTATATTAAATTCCTTCACACCTGTTCCATTTTAGTAGTTAATTGTATTTTAGCTTCAATTTTAATACTTGGAAAACAATTTAAATTAATTTTTTTTAAAGTTTAATGTACTCGTAAAGGGCAATTCCATTATGCCTTCAAAGCACTGCGAGTAGGATGTGGAAACAAGGATAAATGGCGATGAACCGCCTTCGTAAACAAGAATAGGTTGTAATTCTTGGGGAAAATTCCTTTCGGTTCCATAGCTTGGAAGTTCTATAGAAAAAAGAGGCTCCGTAAATATAAGTACTTACTGTGTCAAGCTGGACCGCACAGGAATTTGCTGTCTCTGACTCTCTTGTATGCCTTAAGAATCTTGCCCTTGAGGAATCAATCCTATTGGTTCCTGCGAGCATCTTTCATGATAGTACTTGTAGAAAGGAGCCAAGTCAGCAACCATCCGCCTGTGCTTTAGTGTTTCCAGAGAATCGGTCCAACTCTCGTCATCAATTAGGCGAATCGCTCTTCCTTGAATTGAATTCAAAAGAGCTAAAGTGTGCTTTGGGGCTGAGCTCCAAACATGACAAGAGTATTTTAGAGTTGGCCTAAATTGAGCTTTGCCCTGTGTGAGTAGCTGATGAGATGTGAAGTACTTTTTAGCTCTAAATAGAAAGCTGAGCTTCCGAGGGGAGAACTTGGCAATGGCGCACATATGATCGTCCCAAGAGAAGTTAATGCTTGCATTTACTCCTAGAAGAGACAGATTAGATCCCATCAGGAAGATTTTATGGTCCATTAGTATGTTCGTTGCTTTATCCCTTGATGTTTTCTTAGAGAAAACCACGCCCTGAGATTTTAAAGCGTTGAAGTCGATCAAATTTTTCTTACCTCATTCCAGAATGATTTCGAGATCCCGACTAATCATCTGTATTAGCTGTTTCCTTAGTCGACCTGAAGCAACGACGGATAATGGTTTGTGTGGGAAAAAATAGGACACCAAGCTATTATCATTTGCGAAGCTGTACATCGTATTGGAAGTTGAAGCTAAGAGTTCGTTTAAATGTAACAAAAACAGAGTAGGAGACAGGACAGGCCCCTGAGGCACCCCTGCATTAATCGGAAATGTCTCGGATGAGATGCCACCGATGACGACCTGAAGAGATCTGTCAGAAAGTAAACTGGATATCAAATGACAGAGTCCAGGACGAAGACCATAGGATGGTAATTTGGCGAGAAGAGATCGGTGCTAGACTCTGTCGAAGGCTTTTGAGATATCCTATGCCACAATCCTAGCTTCACCTATGTTTTTCCATGGCTGACTTACATATATGAGTAACATATGCCAGTAGATCGTCAGTTGAGCTTTGTTGTTTGAAACTGCATTGCCCGTCAAGAAAGAAAATTTAAATTTTAAAATCAACAACAAATTTTCGAGAAAATTTGATATTTCAGGATCAGCGTCAAATTTTTGAGAAAATAGTCAATTTTTACTTTAAAGTTACAATTTTAGGGAAGAAGAAAAATTTTCTCAATTGTAGCTAAAATGGTTCTGAAAAAAGTTTAAACTTTGAGAAAATCATTAAAAAAATAATTCAATTTCGAGGAAAGGGACTAAATTTTGATTTTAAAGACAAAGTTTCGAAAAAATAGAAGGAAAAAAATGTTAAATTTAAGTGAAAATTTTGTTAGAAAAAAGTCAAAATATTTTAAATTCGAAATTTTCAATTTAAAATTTAAACTTCGAGACTAAAGATATAGACAAAGAAAAATTGGAAAATTTGAATTGAAATTTAAATTTTGAGAGAAAAAGTGAAAAATATGAGGAAGCAACAAGCACAATTTTAAATTCTTGGTTTAGATTTCCAAAAAGAAAATCTAAATTTTAAAATCAACAACAAATTTTCGAGAAAATTTGATATTTTAGGATCAACGTCAAATTTTTGAGAAAATAGTCAATTTTTACTTTAAGGTTATAATTTTAGATAAGAAGAAAAATTTTCTCAATTGTAGCTGAAATGGTTCTGAAAAAAGTTTAAACTTTGAGAAAATCATTAAAAAATGATTCAATTTCAAGGAAAGGGACTAAATTTCGATTTTAAATACAAAGTTTTGAAAAAATAGAAGAAAATGTTAAATTTAAGTGAAAATTTTGTTAGAAAAAAGTCAAAATATTTTAAATTCAAAATTTTCAATTTAAAATTTAAACTTCGAGACTAAAGTATAGACCTTTCAAAGAAAAATTGGAAAATTTGAATTAAAATTTAAATTTGAATTAGAATTTAAATTTTTGCGAGAAAAAGTGAAAAATATTAAAAAGCAACAAGCACAATTTTAAATTCTTAGTTTAGATCTCTAAAAAAGAAAATTTTTAATTTTTAAAATCAACGACAAATTTTCGATAAAATTTGATATTTTCAGGATCAACGACACATTTTCGAGACAATAGAAAACTCTTTACTCTAAAGTTACAATTTTAGGGAAGAAGAAAAATCTTTCCACTTGTAGTGGAAATAGGTTCTGAGGAAGAGTTTAAATTTTGAGAAAATCATAAAAAAAATGATTCAAATTCGAGGAAAGGGACTAAATTTCGATTTTAAACCCAGAGTTTTGGAAAAGTAGAAGAAACTTTGTAAATTAAAGTCTTAATTTTGTAATAAAAAAGTAAAATATCTTAAATTTTACAATTTTAGGTAAGAAGAAAAATCTTCCCACTTGTAGTTGAAATGGTTCTGAGAAAAGTTTAAATTTTGAGAAACTCATAAAAAAATGATTCAAATTCGACCAAAGGGACTAAATTTCGATTTTAAACCCTAGAGTTTTGAAAAAGTAGAAGAAACTTTTAAATTAAAGTCTTAATTTTGTAAGGAAAAAAGTAAAATATTTTAAATTTTCAATTTAAGAAACTCAACTTAAAACAACCGCAATGAACCATTGAATGCCCAACCTTTTAACATAATGCTGTGTTGTCTACGGACCGCCAAGACCACATTTGTGAAGAGTTTTTTGTGAACAAATAATTAAAATACTGATGAGCTACTAAATGTTCAACGTTCAGATCAGAATATTTGTGAATTTTTAAGATTTTATGGGAAAACTCAGCCAAACAAACCACCAAATACTCAACTTTATTTAAATATAACCTTATTTAGCCTGTGACTTTCCAAGAAGAGAATGTTTCGTGGCAAAAGAATCGAAATACTAATGAGCTGCCAAATATTTAACATTTGAGCCCAATCAGGATCATCCACGAGAATTTTTTCAAATTTTAGAGAAGATTACATGGGCAAACAACAGCGACATTGATAAACCAGTAAATACCCAATCTTTTAACATAATGCTATGTTACCTATGGACCTCCAGTTTTCAATTCAAAATTTAAATTTTGAGACTAAAGTATAGACCTTTCAAAAAAAATTAGAAAATTTCAAATGAAGTAAAATTTTGAGAGAAAAACTAAAAAATATTGGGAAACAACAAGCACAAATTAAAGTTCTTAATTTAGATTTTTAAAAAGATAGTTTAAATTTCAAAATGAACGACAAATTTTCAAGAAAATAGTCAATTTTTATGTTAAAGTTACAATTTTAGGAAAGAAATAAACTTTGCGCAGTTGTGGCTAAAATGGTTGTGAAAAAAGTTGACATTTTGAGAACAGCCAAAAACATCACTAAAAGGACGAAATTTTCATTTTAATCGCAAAGTTTCGAAAAAATAGAGCGAAATTTTAAATTAAAGTCGAAGTTTTGTTACAAAAAAAATAAAATATTTTTTAATTTTTGAGATTAAAGTATGGACCTTTCAAGAAAAAAATGGAAAATTTTAATTGAGGTGGAAACTTTTTAAGAGAAAGTGAAAACTTGTAGGAAACAGGCTACAATTTAGTTCTAAATTCAAATTTTAAAAAGAAAATTTGAAATTTCAGGAACATCGACAAATTTTTGAGAAAACTAGTCCAATTTTTATCTTAGGTTATAATTTTACGAAAGAAGTAAAATTTTTTAACTTGTAACTAAATATGGTTGTAAAAAAGTTGAAATTTTGAGAAAAGCATAAAAAAGTAACTCAAATTCGAGGAAAAGGACTAACATTTCGATTTCAAATCCATAGTTTCCAGAAAAATGCTAAAAACTTCTAAATCAAAGTTAAAATTTTGTGAGAAGACCGTGAAATATTTTATGAAAAACCAAATTTGGGTTCTAAACTCATTAAACTCCGAAAGAAATACTTATAATTCTGGGAATAAAAGTCTAGATCTTGTAAAAAAGCGGAATTTTTTGAGAAAAAAAAAACAATTAAATTTTATGGCAACCAGGAGTTTGAAATACAAATCTTGTCCCCTGAAACCAAAAAGGATTAAAAAACACAATAAGGCTTGCTCTAACGCGTTTCGATAGCCAAGTTATCATCTTTAGAGAGATACTTAATTTTTAAAGATAACCAAAGACAAGTTCGTTTAACCAGAAGTTGAATTATGAGATTTTTGAACACAAATCACCATTTTAAATTTACTCTGAAAGTTTTGTTGTTAATTTTAAAATTTCAACTTTAAACTAAAACATTTTTTATTTTTTATTAATTTTTACTGTAAACATTTTTAAAACAAATTCAAAATATTGTAATTTCAGTCGTAATATTGAAAAAAAGTCCAAATTTGGAATTTAACGTGGAGATACAAAATCAATGTCGTAAAAAATTAAATTTTAAGAAAACACTTCGAATAGTAGGTTACACTGTGAAATATTGGGATTAGTTTTGAAATATTAGGGAAAAAATTTAAAAATTTTAGAAAATAAGAGAAATTTTTGCTTTTAACCTGAAAATGTCAATAAAAGTTAAAATTTTCAGGTCACGGTCAAAACTATCTGATCCATGGAGCTTGTTAGCATGGCAATGGCTAAACAAATTGCTGCTATGACCGCCGATGACGCAGTAATGCAAAACCTGGTCTGGTGTTAGCAAATATTTATTAAAACCTTGTGCAATTTTTGAATTTTCTTGCGTTTTTATCCTTAATAAAGTTTAATAATTATGAATATTAGAGAATTACAGGAAGTAGGGGTTGGAAATGTCAGTTATTTTTATAATACGTTAAGTTTTACTGTTTAGCTTCATGTTTGGAAGCACTTTGGAAAATGCTCAACGAAGCTTTGTTTAAATACATCCTACTGATTTTTTTTATTAAATTTTACTAGGCACAAGTTATTATGTGTCCTGAATTTAGGAGGGGCTACTCACTGAATAGTTCCATGTTTGGAAATATAATGGAGAATATTGAAAAAAACTTGGGCTTAGAAATTAAGGGACATTAAAATATTTGTTCGATATTGATATCGATATTGTGACGAAGACTGTTTTATATATTTACACAGCACTGATTTTAGTATAAATTTTTACCAGAAACACGTTGCTTTGTTTGTAGAATACGTTTAAGTTTTGCTATTTAGTTTTATGTTTGGAAGCACTTTAGAAAATCCTGAACGAAACCTTGTTTAAATACATCCTACTGATCTTTGTAGTAAATTTTACTGGACACAAGTTATTGTGTGTCCTGGTTTTTTAAGAGGCTACTAGGTCTCACTGTTCCATGTTTGGAAATATAAAGTAAAATATTGAAAAAAAAAACTTGGACACGGAAATAAAGGGACATTAAGTTCAATATTGGAAAGTCTTGACGAAAACTGTTTTATATATTTACACGGCACTCATTTTAGTATAATGTTTCACTAGAAACACATTATTTTGATTCCAGAATACGTTTATATTTACTGTTTAGTTTCATGTTTAGAAGCACTTTGGAAAATGCTGAACGAAACTTTGTTTAAATACATTCTACTGATTTTTGTAGTAAATTTTACTGGACACAAGTTATTGTGCGTCCTGTATTCTTGAGAAACTACTAGGTCTGACTGAATAGTTCCATGTTTGGAGATATAATGAAAAATATTGAAAAAAAACTTCGGCACAGAAACTAAGGGACATTAAAAAATCTTTTAACAAACTAAGATATTAAAATTAATAAAATGTGAAACATTGATCCTTTAATTGATTTTTAATAAAAACAAAACTTTCAATCATTTCAAGCAAAATAAAAGCTTTTGAAAATTTCAAAGTTTCTTTGGCTTCCCTTAGGCTTGAAAATTTACAGTCGATGCCCTTGGTTATTTAATTATTTGCAAAGTTATGGCAACATAAGCAGATATCCTTTTTTGCCGAATTGTTAACTTCTTTTTTAATCAACTTTCTTGTAGGAAATTTTTTATCAAAAACCAATAACTACAGCTTGTACAGAATACTCTGCAGTTTTTAAAACCATACTCGCATTTTCGATGCAATCATTACTTCCCGAGTTATTAACTGCCAAAGTGAAAAATAACTTTTTTTGTTTCGAAGGATGATAATTAAGCAAAAAAAAATTATCCTAACTCAGAGAGCATTTAAATTAGAGATAACTCTAGAGGAGCTTTTATAATGGATTTACTGAAAAAAAAACTGAAGATTCAACTTGTTTCAGATTAGATTTGTTCGGAACAAATAAAACAGACCTACTCCAGTTTTGGGTTTGAAAACCCCTAAATTTTTCATAGAAAAGAGGGAAACAAAGCGCCAGCCCTCCATAAAAGATGCAAAAGAGTTTAAACATGCAGACACAAGTCAAGCAGTCTGTTTCGGAATGGCACAGAAGCATTATCCTATAAAGTGGCGAATGGTGTTATTTTAATTATTCAAACGTTAGGAAGTTACACCTGTCCACTAGACTGGAGTTTTCGAAAGGCTTGATTGACAGTTTACCCCGAACAGCCATTAAGTCCGCTTATATAATACATGTAGGGAAATCAGCGAGATGCAAATGTCATAGACATACATCCTATATTCGTCCGCAGACAGGTTAATTGGACTGAATTATTTATGACAATTTAGAGCGCTTTGTATTGATATTTAATGAAGTTTTTGTTATAAATTTAGCTTCGAACTATGGTGAATATTGTGACAAGTTCGCAAAAGTTCGGCTTAATATTTATTGATTTCGGTGTCAAATGTAACAAGCGGACTTGGGGGATAATAGAAATATACGGCTATCGAAATTACTAAAAAGTGTTGCTCTATCAATATCAATAACTGTCATTCTTCGTTGGCTTATTTTTGGAGATTGTCGATTAATAGATATATAACGATTTGTGATGGTTTTTTGTGGTAAACGTCACGAATAATTAGGGCTAATGTGTTCATACGTTGGAATTATTGTCCATTTGTTTTCGATGTGAATAATTAATATGCAAAGTTAATTTAGCTCCTAAGGAAACTAATCGTAACTAATCGCATTACCGATGCTGCTTTAGTATCAATGGTCGATGTAGATTCTAGTAAGAGGATCCTTCGGAGTCCGTCTTGGCCGCATTTAATAATTAAGGGGGTTAATGGTACCATTACACAATGATCGATGAGGGTTTTACACGGCACAGGATCGTGTTAATCCACGAAATACATGTAATCCCTCTGGAGACCTATACATCTATTACTATTGACCTCAGCGGAGAAAAACATCTTATTTCCACAATAACATTATTTCAACAACCTGGAGATTCTTACAAAGTCAAAATAAATGTTTACTCTTTTTATTTTGTTTTTAATTAGTACTATAAAAAATTAGAAAAACTAGAAAATTCAATAGTCACAATTCTGGACGTCACTAGATTTAGAAAATAAAAATGAAATTTTAGGAACAGTCTTAGAGTGGAATTTCGATCTTTTTTTTAACGGAATATGTCGAATTCACGCGTTTAAACTTTCAAAGTTTCTGAAAAAAGTGTCTCGAGGAAAATCTAGTTCTCAGGAGACTTTTCGAGAAGAATGTAAACACTTTCATTGGAACTTGTAATTATAAAATAATAAAGTGTCCAAATTAGAAAGTTGTTAATTTTAACTATGTAAAGTTATAACTTTAGAAAAAACGCTGAATCTTAAATGCAACTGTAAAGTTTTGTAAAAAAGGCTAACTTTCGAAAAAAGCTCCGGGCATTTTTGGTTTCGCAATTCTGAGAAAAAAGTAAAAAGTTTGAAAAACGCTTTTGTCGAGAAGTCCCAATTTTTATCTGAAACTTTCGATCTTTATCTCAATATTTGGATTTCAGGCTTTAGTCTATAGATTTTTAACTTAAAGTCAAAAAATTTGACTCGATAGTCGCATGCCATAAAGAGTTTAAACATTTGAAGTATAAAAATTTCTTTTTCTGATGTAAAAACTTCTTTAGGCACATTGAGCGGTTTTGAATATGGGGTAAACTTACGGTTTCGCGTCACCCCATGCGTTACCAACTTGCTCTAATAAAAATATAATAGCAGTAGGTATATTTAACTATTTATAGACATTTCCATTTATGCTCAAATGAAGATGAAATTTTAGGAAGATTTTTCGGGCGAAATATCGATAATTCAAGGGGAATGTCCAAATATCAAGAAAAAATTCCAAACTTAAATGTTTCTTATAAGAATTTCTTGAAAACATCTAGTTTCCGTTGGAAATTTTGAGAAGAATGTGAAATTGAAATCTTGTCCCCTGCAACCAAGAAAGATTAAAAAACACAATAACGCGTTAGAGCAACTTTTGTTGTGTTTTATAATTTTTCTTGGTTTCAGGGGACAAGATTTGTATTTCAGTTTTTGAAGATAACCAAGGACTAGTCAATTCCACCAAAAAAAAAAAATTAACTTGAAATTATAAGAAAAAAAAATAAATTTTAATAAAATCTGTATTTTTGGTTTTGCAATTTTGAGAAAACTTTTCGATTTTCAACCGAAAATGTCGATTTTTATCTTAAGATTTTCAGTGGATTAAACTTAAAAAAAACTTAGCCTTCAGTCTTTATAGAGTTTTAGCTGAAAGTCAAAAAATTTGACTTAATAGTCGCATATTACGAAGGGTTTAAATGTTCGAAGAGTTTAAATGTTCGAAGAGTAAAATTTCTAAATTCCATTTTTTTAAATTTTCATCTTTTTCTCAATTTCAATGAAATTATCAGTTTCAAATCTCCAAATTATTGAAATGTACTAACAATCTTTTGAAATCAACATTTTTTTCCCATGTCGTACTGTTTCCAGAAATTTAAACCTTTCTTGAAAATTTTGGGAATTTTTCCCAAAAATTTTGGGAATTTTCTTCAAGATTTTTTTTCAATGTTCCATTATTTCCAGAAATTTTAACTTTTTCCCAAAATGTTGATTTTGACTTCGAGATTTTTATGAGAAATTGCGTTTTCCACCTTACCCTTTTAATTTTATACTTAACACATTTAAGTCACATATAACTTAATTGTGGCACGTTTTACGTAAAAAATAAAATGTTTAAACTATAAACTTCCAATTTTTTGAAATAAATTTGAAATTTCCATTTTCTTTGGCACCTTTTTCAAATTTTGGATTATTCCCAAATATTTTAGTTTAATCTTTAAGTTTCGATGTGCATCTTGATATTTCGATTTTTTTTTTTGAAATCTTGGCTTTTATTCGAAATCTTGACTTTTATGTGAAAATTGTTTCACTAATACAGAGTTGATTTTCATCTCAAAATTTCAGAAGTATTATGTTAGAATCTTTGAGTTTAAAGCTGAAACATTCACTTTAAGTAAAAAATTAAAAATTTAGTTTCAAATTTCGAAAAACTAGATAAAATTCTAGAGAAAAAAGCAATTTTTTTTAAACCCCCAACTATTTACCAGAAGTGTTCGTTTTGATTTTAATATTATTACTTTCTATTATTTAGAATCAAGCAGATTAGTGCCCATGGTGTTCGTGTCAATAATATTATTGTTACAGTTTGTGGCATATGTCGATATGTCCTGTTTTTTTTAAATAGGAAAGCTGAATAGCTGAAAAAAGTTCAAAGGGGCGACCCTTGATACAAAACTTGAAAAAATTTGGTTTTTTTCGAAACTGAGTTTATTGCATTTTCATAGAGTTTTCGGGACGTCGAATAAGAATTTGAAAACCAAATTGAGCTACGACTATCCGTTCGCAAGATACTAGCCCCGAAAGTTGCGAAATTTTCAAATTTTCCAACCTCAAAATTCAAAAGTTATTATTTTAGATTTAAAAGTACCCTACCCGATAGGTTTTGTCCCCTAGATTACGAATCTGAAAACCAAATTGAGCTGGACTTTTGGTTTGGAAGATGTGAGAGTTTAAAGTTACGAAAAAAGTTCCAAGGGGGGACCCTTGATACAAAACATGAAAAAATTTGAATTTTTCGAAAGTGAGTTTATTGCATTTTCATAGAGTTTTCGGGGCGTAGAATAAGAATTTGAAAACCAAACTGAGCTACGTCTATCCGTTCGCGAGATACAAGTCCCGAAAATTTCGAAATTTTCAAATTTTCAGATACATCTATTGTTTCTGCTTTTTCTCGAATTTGCGATTTTAAATTCGAAATTTCGACTTAAAACTTTCCATCGTTTACTACAATTATTGGGTTTATTTTAGAAACTTAAACTTTCTTCTTGAAATTTCCATTATATTTTCACGTTTTAATTTTTTGCTAACATTTCGATTTTAAATTCAATTTGAGGCTACTCAAATTATCGAGAATTTAAAAAAAATTATAGTATTTTTACAAAATTTCATCTTTTTTTTTAATTTTGGTTGTAAATTTTGATTTTTCTAAAAATTTTTGTTAAATAATTTACAGTTAAACGCGAAATTTATAAATTTCGGTTATGAACTCGAAAACCTATTTTTTTCACAAAATCCATTACTCTAAACCTCAAAATTCGATTTATCTAATGACTGATTTTTTTTGCCAAATTTTGGTTCCCTAAATTAAATTTAATTATTTTCGAAATGTGAAAAAAGTATTATGAACTTTAGCAACTTTGCAGACAACTTATATTGTTAGCAAAGTTTCGAATATTTTTTTCAAGATTTGGACTTACAGGGTTACCCTTTTTCAGCGACTTTAATTTCAAAATTTTTTCGTTTTTGTTAAAGTCTTGACCCTTTTCAGACATGTTGACTTTAGTTTTAAAATTTTGATTTCGTTTTGTGAATTTTAAATGTACTCGTAGGATAGAAAACCTTAGAATTTTGGTTTTTGGAGTTTGTTTTATACAGGCTGCCCCGTACCGTTATTTTCAAATTTTGGGAGCATAAACTAGACTTAATTCTAAGACTAAAAACCCAAAATTTGTAGGTCGATCTTCATAGTTCAAAAGTTACAGGTTTAGAAAATTATCCAGACAATAAGCAGAGATTGTTTTAATTTAAGTTACAAACTGTTGAGGAAAAATAAATTAGATATCTAAGTAATCATTTGAGAGGGCCAACATGATCAAATTAAAATTTAACTCAAAATTTAAAGTGACTATCTTAGTATTTAGGTTAAGTAAACCAGACGACAATGGTAAATTCGCCAAATAGTCGTTTCAGCTACTCCATTTCGTTTACAGTTCCTTACTGATGAATTACCAACTCTTTCAGAAGAAGTTCCACATTATTAAGAAAGTAAAAGTGGTTTCAAATGGACAGTGCACCACCACATTTTGGAATACATGTTCGAAACTTTCTTATATTAATACTAGGGGTGAAGAATGTCCGCAATTTTATCGTTAATTGAAATTTTTACATTTAGCGATTTTGAGGTGTTTAAAAATATCAACTTTGATTTAGAAATTTATCGCTTTTTCTCGAGACCTTTCAAAACTTTAAAAGCCAAGTATTTTATAACTTTCATTTCATTTTCGAATAATTCTCACTTTGTGTCAAATTTGTTTTAAAGTATTTTTTCAATGTTTCAAAAATTGATTCATGTTTTTATTTTTCTCTGAAAATTTATAATAATTTTTAGTGGTTTCTCAATGTTTGAATTTTCATTTCAAATTGAAACTGATTGAAATTTCTGGATTTTCAATATCATTTCGAAATTAGGAGATTATTTCTTATATTAATACTATGAGTGGAGAACATCCACAATTTTATCGTTAATTGAAATTTCTACATCTAGCGATTTCGACGTTTTTAAAAAATATCAACTTTGATTTCGAAATTTATCCCTTTTTCTCGAGACCTCTGAAAACTTTAAAAGCCAAGCATTTTAAAACTTTAATTTCATTTTCGGATAATTCTCATTGTGTCTCAAATTTGTTTTAAAGTATTTATGCAATTTTCTAAAAATACTAGCCCTTCATGTTTCGATATTTCTCTGAAAATCTGTAATACTTTTTAGTGTTTTTTCAATGTTTGATTTCTTATTTCAAATTGAAACTGATTGAAATTTCTGGCTTTTTAAAATCATTTCATAATTTGAAGATTATTTTTTTATATCAATATTATGAGTGGAGAATGTACACAATTTTATCGTTAATTGAAATTTCTACATCTAGCGATTGCGACGTTTTTTAAAAATATCAACTTTAATTTCAAAATGTGTCCCTTTTTTCTTGAGACTTCTGAAAACTTTAAAAGCCAAGCATTTTGAAACTTTGATTTTATTTTCGGAATTCTCACTTTATCTCAAATTTGATTTAAAGTAATTTTGCAATTTTCTAAAAATATTAGCCTTTCATGTTTCGATTTTTCTCTGAAAATCTATAATACTTTTAAGTGTTTTCTCAATGTTTGATTTCAAATTGAAACTGATTGAAATTTCTGGATTTTTAAAATCATTGCAAAATGTGAAGATTGTTTTTTATTTTAATATTATGAGTGGAGAATGTCCACAATTTTATTGTTAATTGAAATTTCTACATCTAGCAATTTTGACTTTCTTTTTTAAATATCATCTTTGATTTCGAAATTTGTCCCTTTTTTCGGGACCTCTGAAAACTGTAAAAGCATTTCTCGTAGTTTCTTTCGAATCTTTGATTTCATTTTCAGATAATGCTCAATTTGAATTCATCTATTATCGACTGTTTTATAATGCAATATTTTTTTATGCTTTTAATTTTTATGTTATAAAAAAATTCGATTGTTAACTTGAATTTTTAAAAATGGTATTTTAGTATTAATTATTGATTCCTTTGCGGTCATTTAGAATAATTTTCTTCAAGATTCTCAGCCACTTTTTTTCCAAAAACACTTGATTACAAGTTTATGTTGAGGTTACTATCAATCTTTTATTTTGTGTTGAAATCGTCGACTTTAATTTCGAAAATTCGATTTTTTTTCAAGGTTACGAGTCTGTTGCAGTTGCAATCAATATATAAACAAATTCTTTTTCTTTCAAAGTTATTTTTTTGATAACTTTAAGCATTGTAATGTTAATTTTTTTTTAAATTTACCCTAGGCAGTTGTCTAGTTCGTCTATATGAACCAACCTTGTTAGAAATTCTTCCAAAAAGTATTTCAAAAATGTTGACTTTTAATATTTTTCAGGTTTTCTCAAAAATTTTCCCTTAAAATTTTACTTTTGATCGACTTCTTTTTTGGAAATTTCGTATTTAACTACAAACTTCTGTAGAAAAAGCTAAATCGTTAGTAGTTTTTGAAAAATCTAGTATTTTGAACCAACCTAAGATTACTTAAAATTAGGAGTTATTTGAATTGAAGAAAGAAATGAAGAACTTATGATTAAATGGATTAGCATTGATTCGATGGTTTTAAAAGACATCTTGGGTTCAAATGCGAGCTGAAATGATAATGTAGTTACTTGCGAATGTAGTATAGAGTTAATTTACACCATTAAAGGTACTTTGGGCAAATTTCGCTCTCTAAGTCATCCATTTATCAGTCAGCCACAATGAGAAACTCTCTCTCGGAATTTTGTTATGTTAACAGCACACTACATCACTTTGCCTAAGTGGATTTAAAAGTCACAAGCGCCTTTTCAACATATTTCCAAATAACAATTTTTCTCCTCGCCGCCGTCGTCCTCCCTAACTCCTATCTAGCAGAATTTAAGGAGTTCGTTTAGGGCCTTTGGCGTAGTGTTTATGTCGTTAGCGCGAGCGGCAATTAATTACAAAATCCTCCCAGGTTTTTAATGAAGTATTTCCCAGTCGGGCAGAAATTAGATTTAAATGAACAAAACTTGCATCTTAAGACAAACAATCCTAATTCCTTTTGCTCCGTTATTTGCCAACTTCGCTCGTTGTTAGGTTAATTTTTTGGCGGAAATTGGCTACCTTCTAGTCACCCTTTAGAACGTTAAAATCTTACGAGGGTCTTGGGGCAGATAGACACTAAAAAGTGAAAATGAAAGTTTGACATAAAACATGCAGATACTGATACACTTAAACCTTTTATATTGGCTGCAATTCTTTCTTAACTATTTATTAAAAAAATTAAAAATACATTTCTAAATTAGACTTTCATGAGGTAATTGGTAACTTATGCATCATAGCGCCCTTATTTCAGTTTCAACTGTACAAAAAAATACATTTTTTGGATTTTTAACTTTCTGACAACGCTGGACAACACTGTAGCGTTATAGAGTTATAGAATTCTCCGTAAAAGAAAATTTAATGAACATTACGCCCCTTTAATATTTAATTTGATTTTCATAACTAATAAACTGTATTAGCAATAAACACAACAATAAATATCACAAATTTTACGATATTTTGACAAATATTTGATACGACCGAACCAGTTTTCGCTTTACAAGTATTCATCATGGAATTTTTAATCTTTATTGTTGTATTTATCGTCAATAGAGTTTATTAGTTATAAATACTAAATAATTTCTCACAGTAAGGGTTAAAAATGATAAGAATTTAATTTGAATATAAAATTATCAATCCAGATGATTTAATTTTATGTTAAAGCTGAACCGTGTCGGGAATCGCCTCAATTGTATTCAATAATGCTTCGGTTGTTTCATGCGATAAAGTCTGAGGTTTTGTCAGTCATCAGCTTACGGGTGTAGTACGTTCAAACGGCTACGAATCGATAAGGCTTTGCGTCCGCAAGAGTGAGTAATTTGCCACAATCGGATGACTTTCAGATCAGTGTTGTCGACATTACCCAATTAATTGAGTGATTTTCCCCTTTATTATACAAACGCGGGTGTTATTTATTACTTTTTAAATCTACTCGCTTCGAATAACGTTGCGATAACTCCGGCGCATCCGCCAAATTTCGCCATTCGCTTTGTATCGAGACTATGGAACGTTTTGCAGGTTGGCTACTTTGTTGGGTCTTTGATCTGCTATGCAGACCGCCGTATCGCTTAAATATTATAATGGCGGTGGATATTCTAGCATGAAAATTAATAAAATATGACACACGCACCTCTCTCGAGTGCTGTACATTTGAATAATGCGACACGAAGGTGGGTTTTCGCTCGGCGGGAAACGATATACGGTCTTGCTTGCAGTTATAAAGGTAAGCATAATGTAATAGGGCGACCTATAACATAAACCATCTTGGCAGTTGTATACCTGACCAGGTGACATGTATCGATCGCGTTGGGGCGTCAAGATGGCGTTTCTCATAACTGACGCACCTTCATCCAAACAAAGGAGTTTTTGGGAGAAAAATTCTCTCTAGGGCGCTTCGCCATCGCGCTTCTTTAGCGGATAATTAGGGAAAAATGTTTCAATTTTACAGTAATTAGTTGAAGTAAAGTCCAATTTTTTTTTACTGTAGCGGTATGAATTGTACTGTTTTGTTCTGATTCAATATTTTAAGCACTTGTTATTTTAATTAACAAAGCAAAATGAGATTACAATGCATACCAAATCATCCAGTCTTCCACGTTATAAATTTATCTATTCATTCAATTTTGTGATGTCTATTCTGCAACAAATAACTAGAATTTAATCATGTATTCTAATAATAGGGGATACGGTGCTTTATTTGCTTGAAAACATGATTAATTCCGCGTTATCAGATAAGCAATTTGTATTGCTATCGCATTGATTTCAGGCACCCCATTCAATCAATCAGGTAATAGTTTGAAAGCAATTCTTATCATGATAAAAAAATCTTGGTTGGTTAAGTTAGGACAAAATAAGGTATTCTAGTGCAAAACAATTTACAATTTTCATCTGACTTTACTTAGCTCTATCACAGGCAAGTTACGTTTGAAAATGTTGCGTCAATTTAAAAAATCTTCTCCTAGTATAAAATAAATTAATTATTAACTGAGTTGTTATGTTAAATGAAATTAAAATACAAATCTTGTCACCTGAAACCAAGCAAAATTAAAAAGCACAAAAAGGTTGCTCTAATGCGTTTCGGTAGCCAAGCTATCATCTTCAGATCTCTAAAGATGATAGCTTGGCTATCGAAAGGCGTTAGAGCAACCTTTGTGTTATTTTTTAATCTTTTTTGGTTTCAAGGGACAAGATTTGTATTTCAATTTTTTAAGATAACCAAGGACCAGTCCGCTTCACCAAAATTAAATAAAATTAATAAACAAAATAAATGGTTACAAATTCAGGTATACAGGCTCAATTTTTACTACTAATCTACTTATAAAGTTCGAGAATAAATTCAAAATCTCGATACATTCTAGAAATTTTAATTTTTTTTCTAAAAACTTCCAGTTTCAACTTGGTATTTCAACTAAAGTTTGAATTTTTTCTTGATGCTTTAAATATTTTTCTTAAAATTTCGGCTGCGAGCGTAAACGAAATTTATACGAATTTGTCCATATTGATCGATTGCCTTTTTGCAGGATGGAACCAACCCCCTAAAATAGGGATGAGCAACCTTTTTTTTTACAGCGGGCCAATTAACAAGGCCAAAAATTTTACCCGGGCCGAAACTTTAAGAAAAATATTTAAAGCATCAAGAAAAAATTCAAACTTTAGTTGAAAGACCAAGTTGGAACTGAAAGTTTTGAGAAAAAAAATTAAAATTTCTAGAATGTATCGAGATTTTGAATTTGTTCTTGAACTTTACAAGTAGGTTAATAGTAATATTAATACAAAAAATCTTGCTTTGTGCATCACTAGAAAGTTAGTAAAAAGTGCAGAAGAAGAAATTGAATTTTTGCCAATTCCGAGCACAATGAAGAAAAATTCAAGTTCTATCAAATTTATAGGGTTTCTTGGGAATCTTTTGAGGATGAAAAGTTACAGTTAATATTCTTAGGTGATTTATTATTTGGCAAGTTAAGCCAAGTTAAACAAATACGCGTTTTAGTGAAAGGGACTGGTCCTTGGTTATCTTAAAAAATTAAATACCAATCTGAGAGAGTATTTCTCTGAAGATGATACCTTGGCTATCGAAACGCGTTAGTTGATTTTTTAATCTTTTTTGGTTTCAAGAGGCAAGATTTGTATTTCAAATACACCTTATTTAATCCAGTTTTTAAAACGACTCCTACTCTTACTAAACAGTTTGACGTTTGGCAAGATAATGGAAAATATTTAAAAAAAAATGTTTTATAAACACTAGACACATCAATTTTAGGGGATATAAAAACAACTCTCAATAAAGAGACTATGGATTATTGCTAAAACCACATTTTTAAAATAAAAAGTTATTAATACGTGAGATATCCATCCTTAAATTGATTTTTAGCAAAAACAATATATTTAGTCACTTTGAGCACAATGAAAATTGCAGCCCTATAAAATTTTTAGAGTTTTCCAGAAATCCTTTGAGGCTTAAAAGTTTCAGTCAATATTCTTAGTCCATCTATTATTTGCAAAGTTACGTAAATTTAAGCGAATATCTCAATCATTTTTTTATACTGAAATGTTCTGTTAGTAAAATCCAGTAGCTACGACTTGTAATCCTTTTTACTTACATTTCTGTACGATTATTATTTCCCGTAACTGATTACCAAATTCAAAAATTGCTTTTATGTTTCGAGTGTTACTAAACAAAAAAAAAACATTTTTCAGGGCTCGAAAACCATTCAAATTATATTGGATTAAATTATTTGGAAGGGCTTTAAAATGGGATAACTATCAAAAAATTATTGGATCCCATATACCCTTTAAAATGTAAGCAAAAATTGGAAAACATTTTTAACCAATAATTCTCTTATAATTATTTAAAAACCAGCATAAAATTTAATTTGAACTCAAGATCTGAAAACCAGAATCTTGAGGCTTTAACTCGATTTTTCTATTTTTCTTTATGACTATTTTTCTTTGACCTACGTCGTTTTGAAAACCATCTAAAAATTTGGGGTTTTTCTAATTGCTGTGTAATGTATTTTTAAATTAATTTACAATTTTTTATTTTGTTTGAAAATTAAAGTTTCAACGCGATCTTTATATTGTTTATTCTTTAGCATTGTTTATTTTTTAACATTGTTTATGCTCTAAGATTGTTTAATCTGTAACATTGTTTATTCTTTAACATTGTTCATTTTATTCTCTAATCTCAGAATATTTATGTGGAACTTTAGCTCGAAGTTTTGAATTTTTTCCACATTTCAATTATGTTAAGGCATTTTGAATTTTACTTTAGAATTGGAACTTTTTTCTGAATTCTGATTTAAAATTTGGCTCCTTTTGCCAAAATTTTCAGTTTTTTCATAATAACTTCGACTTTGGTAGGATATTGTAACGCAAAGTAAATAGATGGAATAGAATTTAGAATAGAATTGTATAATTTAGTAAATAAAAAAAGTTTCAAGAAGGGTCTGAAAGCGGCCGCGATAACGAAACAAATGGCAGATAAGCGTTCCAGAAATTTCGGGAACGATAAGCCTTATCTGCCGAAAAGTTCTAGAATCCCGGGGCCAAAACTATAAAAGGCGGTTAGCTCTCCATCAAGTCAGTGTAATTAGTAAGTTAGTAGAAGTTAATAATAAGTGAGTTAATTGTTCAATTGTAGTGATCCAAGTTAAGTTTGGTAATAAAGTGGTGTAATTCACACGTGGTAATCAATTCAAACCGATAAAGCCCGTAACAATATTTTGGATTTAAAATCGGGGAAATAGTTAAAACTGTGAGATGTAAATCAAAATATCGATCAACTATTTCGAAATGTGGAAATTTTGGAGTTAAGAGTTCTGTTTTGAGAAAAAAATTGAAACTTCTAGGTTAAATGGAAGTCTTGACTTTTTTTGAAACGTACTATTTTGGAGGGAAATTTCTACTATTTTTCTTATAATTTTAGCTTGAAATTAGAAGTAACCTACGTCTTTTGATTCAAAATTCGACCTTTTTTTAGCAACATTTTCACTCTTTTCTAGAAATTTCGACGTTACACTTGTAGATATCTGCTAAAGCTATCCATACACTTAAAATTAACTAATTTCACAATACGTTACGATATACTTCAAATTCTTATTAAAAACACCACATGGGTGGCCCCCATGACAAAACGAATCCCTTGCGGATTTCCCAGCTTGACACGACCGGTGTAAAAGTCGAATTCAATTTTAGCAAATTCTACAGCGCCAAGTTTTTGTAAACATCTTTTACAGATGGAAAGTAGAAAGTCAAAGGCGAAAACTTAATTAATTAGTCGGCACCAAAAGGCGGATTTCAGTGCAGATGCGCTCGGAAATAGCTCCAACTTTTCCTACTTTAATGAAACTATAGATCTCCCATGGAATGAAGACACAATAACTTTGGGACAGCCCGAACTTTATTATGACTTGCGGCCGTTGGAAACTTTCTATTCCCCCGCTGTCGCGATATTTTTCTACATTACGATTCCGTATATATCACCGAAGTTTGCTGTTATGGCCGGGAAAACACCGAGTTGCGAAGGCAATCCGACAATTTAATGGTTGTACGGCGGGAACGAAAAAAAAAAAAAGAAAAAACAGAGAAACAAGAATAATCTGCATTGACTGGTGGTGTTAGTTTTAACGGGGTGTTATCCCGTTGCGGGCGGATTCTTGCAGTTTCTACGGGCGCAATAAATTGCCTCAGCTATTGGCAGCAATCAATGGAAGACGGTTTTTATTGCTACGGGGCTGTCGACTCAGACGTTCTCTTCTGCGGGCCTAACTTCACGACTCTATCAATTCTACTTTAGATGTTTCTATTGACATTTTCTTTGTTATGTTTGGCTACGAATTGGAAACTCTTTCTCCGACTATGCTACATATTGCATTAATTACTTGGAATATTCGTGGGATTCGGAATTGTTAATTATCCCTGTCAATATACATCGGGCCAATGATTAATTATGTGTATAATTGAATTTAGCGACAATTGGAATCCCTGATATCATGGTTCTTCCTTCACGTTCACCATATTGCAAGGAAAATGTTGCTTACAAGGACAACCTGAAACAAATTCAGGTACAAAACATCTGAGAGCAAGTTAAATAAAAGTGCCAAAATGTAGCCAATTTATTTGTATCGTTTAGTGATATGAATCAATAAGAAATCGCTCCAAATAAAGTTATACCTTTTTTAAACTTATACCAAATATTCTTCTTTTTTAACAGGTTTTTATTAACCTATTTTCTTGTATGTGATTAAAAAATTGACGTTTGGCATTAATATATGTCTGACAGTTGTACAAGTTTTACAATCAATTTTAAATTAAATTCCCGATAACCTAAAGACTTAAAACTTTAACCATAGCTCACAGCTAGATGACAATGTAATATTTTAATCCAATCATGGGCAATTACGGCGCAAATAAAAAAAATCGGAAAACGAAGCTAACCTAAAATCTAACGTATAACGAACATAGTCTAAAAACGAACTTGAAAAGGAACATAATCCAAAAACAAGCAACTTAATTCCAAAGCTTCCCACGTTTTTTGTCTTAAACATTAAAGTATTTTCATAGTTATAAAAAGTCACAAATTTTAGGACCATCTGTATGGGATTAAAACTCGTATAGAACTAGGATCCATTTTAAAAAGGTGTCAAATTAAAAACTTTCCTTTTTGTTTTGCAGTAGAATTAAAAATACGTGATCGCCGACTGAGTATCGAACCCGGGATCTCTACGTGTAAGGGAGACTACTTAACCACAAAGCCATCAGAAGCACTACTTTAAATTCTACTTAATCAATTCATGTACACTACTCCTAGAGCCGCTTACAATTTAAATTATTATTTTCACTACAATTTCAAAGGTTTCGAAATTTCGAAAATTTGAATTTTATTTCAATCTTTACTAATACGAGAGTGTGTTTGTCCGTCTGTTTGTTCACTTCAGTGTTGCCAGACCTAGCGCACTTTCTCATTTTCTACTCTCGCGCTATAGCACGACACATTTTCTATGTAAATAAATGCTAAGCTTGGCAATGACGACACAACGATACCGTAATCTAATAACGAGGGTTCATGTATTTTAAAAATAGAAATTTTGAGAAAAACCCAAATTTCAATAATAGTGCAAATTTTCAAAATCGAATTTTTAAATTTTTTAAATAAATTTTCAGTTTACTACATTACATTCAAAACTTGGAGAAAAATTTGAAAATTTTTGAAAAAAACTGGAAATTTTCACAAAAAATTGAAATTTTGAAAAAAGTTTAAATTCTAAAAAAGTCATAATGTCTAAGGAAAAATGTAAATTTGATGACAAATGTTTAAGATTTTCGGAAAACAAAAAATTCTAAAAAGAAGGGATAAGAAAGAGGTAACTCAGTATGTCCACCATAGAAGAGTGTCTAAACTTTCTTATCCTTTGTACCAATTTTCAATTCAGAAGAGTTTCGCCTCTGGTGAAGTTTTGAAATTGGCCTTTTCATTCTTTCTTTTTTGCAAATTCCCTCATATTCCTCTTTTCATTTATTTTTCTTTTCTTTGTTCCTGAAGAAACCCCCTAGGATGGTGGACGAAACGTCGAACACTTTTAGTAGTTCTTTGACACGGTCCAATCCCGGAAGAAGTATCCTGTAAAAATTCAAAAAAATGTCGAATTTTTCAATTTTGCAAATAAAAATATCATTTACTACCTAAAAGTAGAAATTTCGAAAAATTAAAAATTTTTTAAATAGTCAAAGTTTTCAAGAAAAATTAAAATTTTGAATGAGGTTTCAATTCTGGCAAAAAATGTATCTTAAAATGTTCGAAAATTTCAAAAATCGTCGAAATTGTGAGAAAAATCCATTTTTTCCAAAAAGCGAAAATTTTCAAATTTCAAACAACCCATTTGCTACATAAAAGTCAACACTTCGAGAAAAAGTCGAAATTTTCAAAAATGGCGAAAATTTTCAAATAAAATAGAAATTATGAAAAAAAATTGAAATTTTCAAAACAATTAAAATTTTGAAAAAAAATTGAAATATTGAAAAAAAATTGAAATTTTCAAAAAAAATTTAATTTTGAAAAATAATTTAAATTCATATCTTAAGAAAAAAGCCGAAATTTGGTGACAAAAGGTTAACATTTTCAGAAAAGTGAAGATACTGAAAAAATTCAAAAAAAGTCAAAATTTTGAGAAAACTCCAATTTTTGAAAAAAATGGAAATTAAAAAAAACGAATTTTTTAATTTTTCAAATCAAAATAACATTTTCCACATAAAAGTCGGCATTTCGAAAAAAATTAAAAATTGTTGAAATATAGTCAAAATTTTCATATAAAATTAAAATTTTTAAAAAAGTTTATATTCTGAAAAAAATCGTATCTTAAAAAAAGTAGAAATTTGATAACAGAAGATTATTTTTAAAAAAAGTAAACATTATAAAAAAGTTCAAAAATTTTAATAATCGAAATTGTGAAAAAAATCCAATTTTTTAAAAAAGTAAAATTTTTCAAAAAAAAGTAAAATTTCCTAACTTTTTAAATAAAAGGACTTATTTGCTACGTAAAAGTCAAAACTTTTGAAAAAAGGCAAAATTTTCAAAAAATGTAAAAACCTGGAAAAATTATACAAAACATATTTTAACAGAATCAGGCTTTAAAAAAACAAAATCAAAAACAAAGGCCGAAATTTTGAGAAATTAAAATTTTGTATCAAAATTTTCCAAAACATTGGAAATTAAATCAAAATTTTGAAAGAGTTAAAATTTGCAAATAAAGGTATAATTTGGAAAAAGTGGAAATTAAAATAAATTAGAAAATTGGAAACTCGAAATTTTTAAAATATATAGTCGAAATATTTAAAAATTCAAAAAGTCAAAATTTTGGGAAATCTTCAATTTTTTAATTTTTCAAATAAAAAAGACATTTTCTACATAAAAGTCGAAATATCAAAAAAAATTAAAAATTTGTGAAAAATAGTCAAAATTTTTATTTAAAATTAATATTTTAAAAAAAGTTTAAATTCTGGAAATAAATCGTACCTTAAAAAAAGTCGAAATTTGATGATAGAAGGTTATTTTAAAAAGTAAACATTCTAAAAAAATATCAAAAATTTTAAAAGTCGAAATTGTGAGAAAAATCCAATTTTTCAAAAAAGTGAAATTTAAAAAAAAAGTAAAATTTCTTAACTTCTTTAATAAAACACTTATTTGCTTAAAAGTCGAAACTTTTAAAAAAAGGCAAAATTTTTAAAAACTGTCAAAACTGGGAGAAATAATAAAAAATTTGAACAAAAGTGAAAATTAAAAAAAGCGGTTTTCAATGAAGGAATATTTTAACAGAATCAGGTTTTAAAAAAACAAAATTAAAAAAAAGGCCGAAATGTTAAGAAAATAAAATTTTGTATCAAAATTTTCCAAAAAATTGGAAACTAAATCCAAATTTTAGACTCAAAATTATAAAAGAGTTAAAATTTGCAAATAAAGGTATAATTTGGAAAAAGTGGAAATTAAAATAAAATGAAAAATCGGAAATTCGAAATTTTCAAAGTATAAAGTAGAAATGTTTAAAAAAGTCGAGATTTTTAATAAAACTCGGAAGTCAAATTTAAAAAAAAATCGATAGATCGTCGAAACTAGGAAAAGATGAAACTTTGAAAAAAAGTCGAATTTAGAATGGAAATGTTTTATAATGATCGAATTTAAAAACAGTCAGGTTTACAAAAATATTGAAATTTCGAGTCAAAGTTTTCAAAAACGTTGCACAAATTTTCGATAAGATGAGAATTTTGAAAAAAGGTCAACATTTTCAAAAATATGGTCTAGAATGTAATAAAAAGTTATAATTTCACAAAAAAACTCAGAAACATTGAGACTACAAAACTTGTTCGCTGAAAATATGAAAGAATAAAAAACCACAACAAAGGTTGCTCTAACGTGTTTCGATAGTCAAACTGTCATCTTCAGAGATCTTCAGTTATCTCTCTGAAGATAATAGCTTGGCTATCTAAACGCGGTAGAGCAACCTTTGTTATATTTTTCAATCTTTCTTGATTTCAGGGGACAAGATTTGTTATTTAATTTTTGAAGATAACCAAGGACCAAAACAAAAACTCCGAAATAAAGTTGAAATATTAAAAATTTAAACTATTGGAAAGCAAATGAGAAAATGTCGACATTCTGAAAAAAGTTGATATTTTAAAATGTCGAAATTTTCAAAACACATAATTCTACATTCCCAGTAAAAATCCAATTCTTCAAAAAAAGTCGTAATTTTCAAGAAGGTGACCCAAGAATTCTTAATCTTCTTTTACAAGAACAAAGGCTCCTAAAATAGAAGAAACTCCTGCTAAATGGAAACTAAAAATAGCTAATATCAGTTCGTTTTTTATAAAAATGCTGGATCGATTTTCAAATCTCGATTTTTTTTACACAATTAATTCCAAATTGGTGGTGGAACGGACTGGTCCTTGGTTATCTTTAAAAATTTAAATGCAGAACTTGTCCCCTGAAACCAAGAAAGATTAAAAAACACAACAAACCTTGCTCTATCGCGTTTCGACAGCCGAGCTGTCATCTTCCAAGAGATATTTTAATTGCTCTTCTTTGAAACTTCAATTCAAAACTCTAAGAAATTCTTATGAATTTAGAATCAAAATTTCATCTTTTAATAGCGAAATTTCCACTCTTTTTTCAAAATTTCAGGTTTAGACTTTCAGTTATTATTTTTTTACATTTAAACCTTGTATATGAACGTCATAATTTATATTTCTCTTTCAAAATTTTGAGTTACATTATATAAATTGTGACTTTTTTTCGAAATTTTGATATTTACCTATTTTTCAAAAAATCGATTTTAATTCCAAATTGTAATTATTTATACAAGTTTTTACTTTCAATCTCTACTTTTTTTCTTTAATTTTAAACCTAATACCAAATTTTGAATGTTTCTCAACAGATTTTGATGTTTTTTTTTGAAAGTCTTAGCTTTGTTTCAAAATTTGGAGCCTTTGCTTAAAAATATACTAAAAATGTTGAAAATTTCCATAACTTTGAAGGAATGGACTGGTCCTTGGTTATCTTCAAAAATTAAAATACAAATCTTGTCCAATCTTGTATCTCTCTGAAGATGATAGCTTGGCTATCGAAACGCGTTAGAGCAATCTTTGTTGTGTTTTTTAATCTTTTTTAGGGGACAAGATTTGTATTTCAATTATTGAAAAATTCCAGCCTAAACTCAAAAGTTTTACATGTTTCCTCAAAATTTCACGTTTTAGTCGAAATTCTTTATTTTAGTTTCACTCTTTTTTAGAAATGTGGATTTTCAGATTCAAAATTTCGACTTTTTGTTCGTGAAACTCCGAGTTTCCACCATCAACTTTCCGTTTTTTCATTACTAAGTTTTCAACTCAAACTCAAATTTTAAGGCTTTCCTTTGAGATTATATTTTTTCATTTCGTCCTCAAACTTTCTACATTTTTTTCGAAATTTGAAATTTGAATTTTAAAACTTTATTGTAAAGGATTTTTTTCTGGTAATTTCAACATTTTTTGTTATTTTGAACTTCGAATGTTAACCAGTTTCCATAATTTTCGTTATCCTCAAAAATTAAAATACAAATCTTGTCCAATCTTGTATCTCTCTGAAGATGATAGCAGAAACGCGTTAGAGCAACCTTTGTTGTGTTTTTCCATCTTTTTTAATGGGCAAGATTTGTATTTCTATTCTTGAAAATTTCCAGCTTAAACTCAAAAGTTTTACATTTTTCCCCAAAATTTCACGTTTTAGTCGAAATTCTTATTGTTTAGTTTCACTCTTTTTCAGAAATGTGGATTTTCAGATTCAAAATTTCGACTTTTTGTTCGTAAAACTCCGAGTTTTTACTATCAACTTTCCATTTTTTCATTACTAAATTTTTAACTCAAACTCAAATTTTAAGGCTTTCCTTTGAGACTATATTTTTTCATCATTTCGTCCTCAAATTTTCTATATTTTTTTCGAAATTTCAAATTTGAATTTTAAAAGTTTATTGTGAAGGATTTTTTTTGAAAATTTTGACACTTTCTGTTATTTTAAACTTCGAATGTTAACAAGTTTTCTGTGACTTTCATTCATTTAAATTCATTTAAAAAATTCTCGATATTTTATCGAAATATCAATTGTTTTCTTAAAATATCGAATTTATCTTTTTTTTCCATAAAATTTTTACTTTTAACTTGTAATAACAATAAAATGGAACTATTGCTTATAAGTGTTAAGTTTTTCATTCGAAATATTTTGATCTTGTGTTAGGTTATTTTTAGGGGAACTAATTCAGTTTAGGGGGAAACTTAGCACTGTTAAGTTTGACTGAAAAGAAAGAAAGATTGAGGTCTCCAGCATGTCGATATTACCTCCGCATTGGAATCGCGTCTGCAGAAATAAAACATTGTTTAGGTAATAAATTCAGGACAAAATGAAACGTGCAAATAATTAGATGCTACTTTTTATTTAGATAAATCGAATTTTCCCGTCCAAATCAGAAGTTAATGTCGAATTACAAACTGTGGAAAATATCTTTTTTTAAAAGATTCAAATGTTTCTGATATTCAAGAGATGTTAAATGAGAGAAAGATATGACGACTGTTTAAACCATGATCTATTTATCGACAAGTTATATTTTTTCTTCGTAGAGACCACACAAAAAATCATATAAGTAACTAAAAAATAATCTTTGTCGATAGTCTTCTACTTACGAATAGATGCTCATTATAAGTCACTTTAGAAAAAATAGCCTTTTATAAAAGTTGTTTGTATTTCTATTGGGCATACTTTTGTTAACCATACAGGGTGTTCAGTTCAGATTAAGCGCCAACCAGCACCTTAATTTTTTAATTATCTTATTTTTATTTTTGTTTATTTTTATTTTCATCTTTATATATTTTTAGATTTCTTGTCAAAATTTAGACTGATTTTGGCTGCCAACGTTAATAGTTGTACGACTTCCATAGATTTTGACAGTAACGATTGTGGGGATTTTTTTATCAAATATAATCATATTTAATACCTACGTGGGTGGCCCTAATATATTAATATAAAAACCTTCTGCTTGACAATAACTTTCTCGAGTTCCATTTTTTATCGATTTCCTTACTTATTTCGCCCAGATCACCGGTGTGACATTTGTAATTGATTTATGAACCCTGTCAGCGACCTTCTTTCTATAACTCAGTACAACACTTTCTTTGAATTGATTGCTTTCACTAGAACTTTTTTAACTAAAAGCTAAAGGGGCCATCTAAGCCTTTACAAAATCCCCAAACACTCTCCATTCAGCTTTGTGCAATAGAACTTTCTGTTCTGAATCGATTTCGTCAAAATGGCTTTAAAGCGTTTTGAGAACCATTCAACAGCTTTTCAGGGAGACATAGCAGTCGAGTTATTAGGACGAATTTATTATTAAAATAATCTGAACAATAGAGTGATGTCTAAGGCTAAGGAGAAAGCTTGAAAACGAGGGAACGATTGGTCGGTTAGGGATGAACCCGTAAGAGAAAAAGCAGTAAACTTAATCGTGTGTAAATAAGGAAGATTATGTGGAAGTTATTCAATTGCATTTTCAGATAAAACAAATGGCCTGTGAGGAAATTTGCTCTAAAACGGCGATCTATTTCATGGATAAACTCTAACAATTAGAATTAGGATTGGTAATTGCTTACAAAGGGCTTTACACACCAATAGTTTCATGTATTTTATCCTCTCGAATTTCATTGCAATTACTATCGATTGCGAAAATTAATTTGTCTTGTAAGCAACAAATTACTTCATATATTACGATTTCTGACAGTAGATCTATTTTTTAACATACTATTAGGAAATTGTGTTTTATTTATTAATGATATTCACTTATTATATGATACAAACATTTTAAAATGATGGTGGATGACACAATTAATGTGTTTGTATTCTAATGGATTAGATCGACGATTACATTTTTTTGGTTAAGTAATATTGACTTGTTTTTGTGTAATGGCTAACAAAATAACGTAAGTTAAATGTGACAGTTGTTAGGGGGGCGGATTTTTCTGCCCCATATTGCCAATGGATACTTTATAAACAAACGCTTTCGATGGAAATTAATTAACGTCAAATAAACTGCAATGGTAAGCATTTCATTTAAATTTATTGTTTGCAGCATACTTTGTAATATCATATTTTATTACTGCAACTGAAGAAAATGAAGGGAAAAATTTAACCCAACTCCTGAAAAAGTACTTTAAATATTTGTAAACTATTACTCTATTAAATAGTCGTTGAATTCGTTGGATGTTTCATTACAAGTATGAATCGTATACCAGTAATCATTAAAAGAAGCTAATTGAAGTTATGTTCATTTAAGACGACTTACGTGATAATTTCAGGTTAATCATGTCCTTGCGCATCCACCAAATGACGTAAAATTGGTTTTATCTTTGCATTTATCAGTTGGCTTATAGATGTCGACGCTATAGGTTTCTGTTTTTTATTAACAATTGTCATTAACATCAAAAATATAATATTTTACTTTAAGTAGGTACCTATACCATTAATTTCATTTTTTAGAATCGTCTGATTGTTTTTTTTTGTTCCTATAAGCACCAATTGTATTTTTTAAATAACTTTCATTGAGTAAATTCATTACTGTGGACAATTTAAAATAAGTCCTAAAGAAGTATAGCTTTTGAGTATTGTAAAAAATATGTAATAAAATTTTTACTTTGTTCTCGGTCGTAAGTTTTGTTGTAAATATAATAAATATTTCGCAAAATAGGACCAAATTTCTGTATACTTATTTTAGAAGGTAGTTCATCATATCTAATAGGAAAATTGCCTTAGGTCTGACCTATGTAAATAAAATGATACAGTGGAAATATTTACTAAAATATTGTTTTGACAAAGTTGTAAACGGTTTGTTACTTTTCTTATAAGTAAAGAATATTTTCTTTGGTACAAATAAACTTACGAAACTTTAATTAAGTTAGTCAAAGTCATTTTCAAGGCTACATTTACCCCAGTAAACGAAATTATAAATATGCAATTACGAAATATCGCTTGAGTGCAACTAACTCAGCATTTCATGAATTTCTCTGAGGCAATCCTCCTGTAAGTAAATAACAAATATTAGTCGAGCTTTGGCCTTTTAAAGCACACTCGCCGTTTGTGCGATACCGTCGCGAAATAAAAAAAAGGACGATTTTTCTCTCCTGACCTGGTTACCGAGAGTTGTATCGCTCCGACACACCTCCGTCGCTAAATGCCGGGAACTCGATTGAAAATTGGAAATGCTAGCAGGAGGATTTCGCTAAGCTTATCTGTAAACAGCAGGTCGTTGCGCCACAGACACCCTGCTTATCCCTGGTTCACGTTGGCCGGGTTTGTTTATGTGCCCGCGCTTTATTAAATCATAAAATGCAACCGTACCCATCGTATCTGCTCTCTAATAGACTTCCTGTACCAATGCACTTATCGTTGATTATCTGTTATTGGATGCTTGCCGGATTAGTCCAGTTTTGCTCTAAAGAAAATGAAATTTTAACGATCGTTAGGAATAGGGAGATACCCGGCGCATCCGCCAGTTGTTAACACTGCGATATTACTGAAATATTTGCAATTTTCATACTATTGACTTGTACGATATTTGGATAATTGGGATAATTGGTATTTTAATGAACATTAGGTCAACCTATGAGTATCGAAATAGTAGGAAAGTGGAGAGAGGCGATAGGTACGAAATTCCGTACAATGATTAATGCGAGAATCAAGAATAATACAGGCTCTATTATGGGAGCTTAGCTACATTATTGTTTAATTATAATTAGGCTATTTATCACATCAATTATTTCAAAAAATCGTTAACTTTATTTTTATAAATTCAAACGATAGGAACAAAGTTGAAAATTGTGCAAAAACTAGAACAATTTACCTGCTTATACATGAACCAACTGACATTTTTGTATTAAAAATTGATATCATTACAGCACAAAATAAAATAGCAGCAAAATATTTTAACATTTCTATTCTAAACCCGTGTCGACCACTTAATTCAATTTAGCCTTTGTAATTTCGACACTTTTGGAACTTCGACTTTTAATCTGCAATTTTTTTTCTTAAAATTTGTACTTTCATTTCAAAACTCCGCACTTCTTCCAGAAATTGTGAAGCTTAAATCCAAAATGTGGAGAATTTGTTTAAGTAATTTTCGAGTATCTTCTCGAAATATTTCGAAAAGTATGAATCTCGTAATATGATCAGTTTCGATTTATTAATACTTCCAACTCAATCGCTAACGTTTGAATTAAAACTGAAAATTCCGGGAGATATTTTTTCAGAAACAAAGTAGAAAGCCTGAAGGCGGATCGACATCAATAAAAATTTATGTTTTGTGTTCTATTCTATTGATTCCTTGATGAAGAATGGATAATAGAAAGGAGATGTGAAGACCAAAACAGTCCAAGTAAATAGGGCTTAATTTATATTACATTTAGGCCCCATTTAAGACTAATTTTGACTTTAGTTGTAAAAGGATTTAACAATTTTTTCCTAGGATATTTCAGTAACGATTTTTAATAATTTAAGTGTGATGTATCCCACGAATGACCCACTCACGTTTCTTTTTCTTTTTTGTAACTTAAGTAACCCTAAATCTCTAATTTTTTTTGGTGATATTTCAATAATAAGATAGCTACAGTTTTACAAATACAAAACAATATAATTTTTTATTGCCACGTTTGTTGTTTATAGAAAAAGAGTAGATTCTCAGAAGGGGCCTAAGTAAATTTGTTTTTCATGGGTGACAGGACAAATAATTTTGGAAAACACATCAACGTTATGACAGAATAAAACTCACCAAAGAGAATAAGGTAGAAAATGTAATTATGGCTATTTACTTGCAAGCCTTTTTTTTGAATATTTTCGAACTGAAATATTTGTGAAATTAGCACAATTAGTAGATACTGGAACAAACACAAAAAAATTAGTTGAATTAACATGATTATACGAAATGTAATCCATGTTAATTTGCTATAAATAATATAATACCTCGTCGCCTGTTCAGTCGAAATGGTCATTTTAATTGGAATGTATATTCCAAGTTTTTGACCCCCGATTACAATTTAGGTTTAACCAGATATATTTTTCGACAAAGAGCACTAATATTTCAACGATTTTAATCAGCAATCAAGCCTATTACTCGCTTTATCAAAGCTGATTAAACCTCGGAAGCCAAATCCCTTTACATAAATAAAATTACAACAATTATATGTTATTACCGTTAGAAATAAATCTGACAACAAAAAATTATTTTTTTTTAATCTGAAAGTAAGCTGAAACGAATTTTTCAAAAAAAATAATACTTTCTATTTATGGCAAAACGAAAAAATAGTCGAAATTCAATAAAATCGAAAACTATTTAAAAATGTCCCCAAGCAAAATGCTTAAAATATGCACCAAAGGCGTCAAAATATGTAACTATAAATAAAAATGCTGTTAATTATTATTTTAGAAAAAAATGAAGGGATATCAAAAAAAGAAGATTTTTGAATGAAAATGCCAAAAAGAAGAAATTTTAAATTAAAGCCGAACATTGGAAAAAACATCATTTTTAAGAGGAAAGATCGAAATTTTGAAAAAAAATAATAAATTTCGAGAAGAAAGTCTAAATTTTAAAAAAAATTATGAATAAGTCAAAATTTCTAAACCCCGAAATTTTTAAGATAAAAATGTTATTAGAAAAATAAACCTGAAATAACGGAATTTCGAAAACAAGGTGGCATTTCGAGAAAAACTGTGGAAATTTTTCAAAGAAAGTTAGTTTTAAGAAAATGTCGAATTTTGGAATAAAATGAAAATTTGCGAACGAATGAAACGAATCGAAAATCCCGAAAAAGACATGTTTCGAGCAAAAGCCGAAACTTCAACGATAGAAATTTCCCCAGAAAAAGTTAAATTCTGAGGCGAGAATAGTTGTCTATGAGAAAGACGAATTTTGAACAAAAAAAATGGAAATTTTGTGAAAAACAGGAACTTCAAAAAAAGTTGAGATTTGTAAGATCAGAAAAATAGAAATTTCGAAAAGACGATCTTAAGAAAAATGTTGAAATTTTGAGAAAAGGACTAATTTCAAGAAAAATCCAATTTTCCAGAAACAAAACCAAAAAAAACATAATGAAAAAGGCAAATTTTGAGCAAATAGTCAAAATTCAGGTATTTTGACTATTTGCTCAAAATTTGCCTTCATTATGTCTGATTTTATCAGATGGAAAATTTAAAATAGAATCCAATGTTAAGAAAATTAACGAAACTTTGAGTAAAACCTTGAAATTGAGAAAGAGAATTTTGGGGCAAGGTCAAATTTTTTTAAAAAAAGTCAAATTTTCCTAATAGAAGCGAAATTAGGAAAAAGAAATTTTGAAAAGAAAAAAATCAAACTTTCGAGAAAAAGAAGAATTTCGAGAAAAAACTAGTCGAAATTTCGGACGGTCGCAGGATCGAAATTTCGACAGGTCGCAAGGTCGAAATTTCGACGGTCGGAGGTCCAAATTTTCCAAATAAAGTCAATTTTAAGTCAAAGTGGAATTATGAAATAAAATGGAAATCTGAGAACAAAGGAAACGAAGCGAAAATCCCGAAAAAGTCGTATTTTAAGAACAAAGAGGAGACTTCAAGAAAACAACAGGAATTTCTCACAGGAAAGCTAAATTTTGAAAAAAATAGTGACATTTTGAGAATAGTTGTCTACAAAAAAGACTGAATTTTAAACGAAATATCGAAAATTTGGGAAAAGGATGAACTTCGAAAAAAAACTGAGATTGGTAGGATCATAAAAATAGAAATTTTGAAAAGACGAATTTAAGAAAAATGTTTTAATTTCAACAAAAACTCGAATTTCAAGGAAAAAATCTAAATTTCCAAAAACAGATTTTGGAAAAAATGGAAATTTCGAATAGATCTAATGTTAAAAAAATTAGCGAAATTTTGAATAAAAAAATTGAAATTGGGAAAGGAAATTTTGAGGCAGTCACATTTCAAAAAACAAGCCAAGTTTTCCGAATTGAAGCAAAAAAAAAGAAGACGAATTTTGCAAAGAAAAAACAAAAATTCGAAAAAAAGCGATTTCGAGAAAAAACCGTCGAAATTATTTCAATGGTTGGAGGTCGAAATTTTCCAAAGAGAGTCAATTTTAAGTAAAGGTGGAATTCTGAAATAAAATGGAAATCTGAGAACGAAGGAAACGAAGCAAAAATCCCGAAAAAGACGTATTTTGAGCAAGACTAGGAAACTTCAAGAAAACAACAGACATTTCGCATAGAAAGCTAAATTTTGAAAAAATGAAATTTTGAGAATAATTGTCTATGAAAAAGACGAATTTTGAACAACAAAATCGAAAATTTAGGACAGGGATTAGGGATTAACTTCGAAAAAAAATTTGAGATTTGTCGAATCATAAAAATAGAAATTTTGAAAAGACGAATTTGAGAAGAATGTTTTAATTTCAAGAAAAAATTAAGTGTCAAGGAAAAAATCTAGATTTCCAAAAACAGATTTTGGAAAAAAATCGAATAGAACATCTAATGTTAAGAAAATTTTGAGTCAAATCTTGAAATTGAGAAAGGAAATTTTGGGACCGTCAAATTTTAACAGACAAGTCAAGTTTTGCGAATGGAAGCGAAATTAAAAAAAGACGAATTTTGCAAAAAAAAACAAAATTTCGAAAAAAGAAGAATTTGGAGAAAAAAACGATCGAAATTTCGACGGTCGGAGATCGAAATTTTTCAAAGAAACTTAATTTTAAGTAAAAGTGGAATTCTGGAATGAAATGGAAATCTGGGAATGAAGGAAACGAAGCGAAAATCCTGACAAAGGCGTATTTTCAGCACAGAATAGGAAACTTCAAAAAAACAACAGAAATTTCTCACGAAAAGTCAAATTGAAAAAAAAATTGTAAAATTTTGGGAATAGTTGTCTAAGAAAAAGACGAATTTTGAATCAAAAAATCGAAAATTTGGCAAAAAGCTGAGATTTGTAGGATCATAAAAAGTAGAGATTTCCAAAAGACGAATTTTAGAAAAATATTTTAATTTCGAGAAAAAGACGCACTTCAAGGAAAAAATCTAAATTTCCAAAAACAGATTCTGGAAAAAAATGGAAATTTTGAATAGAAGGATCTAATGTTAACAAATTTAACGAAATTGTTGAACCTTGAAATTGAGAAAGAGAATTTTGGGGCAACGTCAAATTTTTAAGAAAAAAACTCAAGTTTTAAGAATAGAAGTGAAATTAAAAAAAAGCGAATTTTGAAAGGAAAAAATTAAAATTTCGAGAAAAAGAAGAATTTCGAGAAATAACGGTCGAAATTTCGACGGTCGGAGGTCGAAATTTTTCAAAGAAAATAAATTTTAAATAAAAGTGGAATTCTGGAATAAAATGAAAATCTGAGAACGAAGAAACGAAGCGAAAATCCCGAAAAAGACGTATTTTGAGCAAGAAGAGAAAAGCTTCTAGAACACAACAGAAATTTCTCACAGAAAGCTTAATTTTGAAAAAAAAAATAGTGAAATGTTTAGAATAGTTGTTTATAAAAATTTTGAACAAATTTTGAACAAAAAAATCGAAAATTTGGGAAAAAGATGACTTCGAAAAGCACGAGATTTGTAGGATCATAAAAATAGAAATTTCAAAAAGACGATTTTGACAATTTTCCTAAAATCGTCTTTTAACTTTTTTAAATGTTTTAATTTCTTGAAAAGGTCGAATTTCAAGAAAAAAGTCTTCCAAAAACCAATTTTGGAAAAAATGGAAATTTCGAATAAAAGATCGACATTAAAAAAAAGACCAATTTTGACAAGAATGTTGTCATTTCCAGAAATAATAAATAACGAGTTTTGAGATGATTATGAAAATTTCAAAAAAAAAACGCAAATTGTAAGCAAATAGTCAAAATATCTGAAAATTCTGATTTAAGGAGGTAGAAAAATTCATAAAGAATCTAATGTTAAGAAAAATAACGGAATTTTGAGAAAAACCTTGAAATTAGGAGAGAAGGTCTTGGGAGAAAGTTAAATTTTAGGACAAAATTAAGTTTTATGAATAAAGGCGAAAAGAAAAACAAAGACGAATTTTGAAAACAAAAAATCAAAATTTCTAAAAAAATACGAATGTTTATGAACGTAAATTAATAAACAAATGTTTTCGACAATAAGAATTCATTATGAATAATAAAAAGACGAATTCCGAGAAAAAATGAAAATTTTGCATAAAAAGTAAAATTTTAAGGATAGACTTTTATAAAAAAAAAGAATTTTGAAAAATCTTCAATGTTGAGAACAAAATGAATTTCGAGGAATACAATTAGAATTTCTAAAAACAAAAATGGATTATGAAACAGTATTCAAGAAAAAAGATTACAAGAAAAACATCGAAAGTTTAAGGAAAAAGTCAAAATCCAGTGGAAATTCAAAATATCTCAAAGCCTTCATTTTGTTAAATTTTAAATAAAAAATGTGCCAATTTTGAGAAGAAACCAAAATTTTCCGGTTGAATATTTATTTGTTCTTGACTGTTTAAGTCAGAGAGAGACGGTGTCTCAGAATGACCTTAAAATATATCCAATACTGAGATAAATGTCAACAGTTTGAGAAACAAGTTGATATTTCCAAAAAATTGTATTTAAAAAAATCTCGAAAACAATGGTTGCTCTAACGCATTTCGACAATATCTGTACTTGCAGATAATCAAGGACCAGTCCGTTCCATCAAAATAAATGTCAATATTTTGAGAAAAAAATTAAATTTTTTAGAAAATTCGATTGAAAAAATCTCGAAAACTTTGAAATTTACAAAGATAGATTTCTAGAATTTTTGCCTTCTCAGAGAAATACAAAATTTTCAATTTTATTTTTCAAAGCTGCTACTATTTTATTAAAAGATTATCCAAATTTTGAAGAAAAGGCAACATTTGATAAACACTTTTAAATTTTCAGAAATTTGGATATGAGTGGAAATTTCCAAAAAAAGTTGAATATTGAAAAATGGAAATTTTGGAAAAAAAAGCGAAAAATGTTGAGATAGAAATTCAGAAAGGAATCACAAAATTTGGTAGCAGTCTGCAAGTACCTATCCAACTCATTCATTAGTTGTTTCTTTGGTTGCTTGGTACTTAAATGAGATTTGGTCTTTTTTTTTTCAACAGAGATTATAATTTTATTGAATTATATGCTAAAGACCAATATTTCAGAATTTGAAAAAGTGGAAGTTTCCAAAAAAAAGTTAAATTATGAGAAATGGAAATTTGGAAGAACAAATAATGGAAAAGTGTTGAGATAAAAATCCAAAAAGAATACACAGAATTTGGGAGCATTCTGCAAGTTCTTACCCAACTCTTTCATTGGTTGCTAGGTACTAAAATGCGGTTTGGTCTTTTTTTCCAACAAAGATTATAATTTTATTGAATTATATGCTAAGGACCAATATCTTCAGAATTTGGAAAAGTGGAAATTTCCGAAAAAAAAGTTAAATTATGAGAAATGGAAATTTTGAAGAAAAAAAAAACGAAAAATGTTGAGATAAAAATTCAAAAAGGGACCACATAATTTGGGAACATTCTGCAAGGACCTACCTCAACTTTTTTACTGGTTGTTTCTTTGGCTGATAGGTACTGAAATGAGGTTTGGTCTTTTTTTCAACAAATATTATAGTTTTATTGAATTATATGCTAAAGACCAATATTTTAGAATTTGTGGCTTAGTTCCTTTCTACAAAAGTCAGAAAAGACACAACATTTTAGAGCCTGGGCAATTTTTCAAAATTGTTTGAAAATATACTTTCTCGGGCCTATGTCTAGCAATGCGCGATTCATTTGGCCAATTTTATTCATTATATGAATAGATTTAATGTTACGCATCCAAAAATACTGCAAACATAGCGAAATTATGCATCATCATTAGATTTTAGCTGAAATATGCAATAACCGGTAAAAGTGGATTGAATATGCAAATATGCAAATGCATAAATTCCGGTCTCTACTAATATCTAATAAACTCTATTAACTCGATTATACCTCTTGTATTTATGGTAAATAGAGTTTATTAGCTTATGAATATTGAAGAATTACACACAGAAGGGTTAAAAGTGTCAATTCCATTAAAAGTTTGTTGCGAATCAGTAGCGCCGTGTTGAGGTAAATTCATGGGTTGATTTTAAACGGTAGCATTTCGATTTCCTGTCTTTATTAATCGTTTCGAATACGTCATTTAAATTAATGACATTATGACTGAGTCATCCTATAGCATAGGACCTGCTCTAACCACATCATAATAATGAATGAAAAACTTTTTATAACACACTTCTGCATAATGGAGCAACTCATTGTAATAAATGTTAACTTAAAGACTGACACCTCAAATATTTAAGTCGATATGTTTACACAAAGTTATAGGTATACATTTATGGGGTGTAACCCTCGCAAGCTTGCTCTTTAAAAATTAAAAGATATTTCGAAGCCGCCACATAAGAAAAAAGCGAAGGTAAATTTTCACGTTGAATAATATTTGATATTGTTCAGGAGTCGGTATAGTCGCAAATAACGCACATCTGCCGTGTAATATAGGGAAATGGAATTCTTAGAATTTCCCCTTTTGTGACAGCTGTTCATTCAAGATGTCAACTTGATAGAAAACAATAACTGAACTTTGGATTTACTTAACTTTAATATAATGTCAAGCCGAAATATGTGTTTTATGCATCATATCGTTTCGCTTCACTTAAAAGCAAATTAGTTCTATGGAATCAAAGTTTGAATTATTAAAATATTCGTTATTCATAAGACTTGATGAGGTACACTCCCCCATAATAATCTAGTTAATCAGACAGTAATCCTTATGTTTACACGAAATGTGACAATGAGAAATTAGTTTAACTTGAATAGATTTATTTGAATTTAAAAGTATATTTGCTTAACAAAGCATCCACCACTGAATAACTACAGGATGTTTTGATTGGAACCATCATTTTCGATGTTATATAGCTCCTAAGCTAGACGTAGTCATTACTGGGTAGTCAATATCGAGTATTTTAGTCGCTGAAGGCCTAATCTCTTTGCTAAATAACTAGCAGATCGCAGATCTGAGGTATATTATGTTCGCATCTTTTCATTTGTAGGAGAGCAAGTGTTGTGTTTTTCATCTTTCTTGGTTTCAGAGAACAAGATTTGTATAAATTTATGTACCTGTAAATGTATGTATCTATTTACGTATCTGTTTTTAATTGTCATAACTAAGGGGCCACCAAATTACTAAACATCCAACACAAGACACAAGAACATAAACGACCATATAAACTGCTAAGGAGTTGATAAGTTGCACTCTTGCTACAAAAACATATGAAGCAAGTCCGGCGCATCCACCGATTTTAATTCATAAGCGCACCACTTCCCTCTTACCAAAAAAACTAAACGAAAGGTGAGACTCTCAAATCCGATAGTAGAAAAGACAATGACTCTGGGGGTATAATTTAAAAGTCAGAGTTGCTGCCACCTTTGACCGGAATCCACGAATTCAAGTGGCGTGAAGCCAAACAAAGGAAGAGGGAAGGAAACGAACTGATGTAGAAGCGTCGTCAGAGTGCACTCGAGCTACATCGTCTCCGAAGCGAGGACGCTTGGTTACACAGAAAACAACGTGTGCAAGCCTAGGGCCGATCCACATAATTAAAGCTCGGGTATTGTATTCGTAAACACGATGGATCTCCCGCGAGAGGGAGCCTCATATTCTCATTCTAAACGAACGGGGGATCATCGAGAGCTAGACACACTTGAGGGCGCTATAACACCGGTTGAAAACAAGGATGTTGGTCCTGAAAACCTCCACATATTTGACTGGGAACTGTAGTGTTGGGCCCAATTAGTTGACCCTTAAGGGCTTCTGATTTATATTGTATGCTGTTGATGAGGATTAAGTGGGTGTCGTGAAATTAAAGTAATAAACGGAGCAGAGAGAAACCCCATAAGAGTCAGTAGAAAAGAATTGTCTTATTTTTTTAAAAATTATCAAGCTGTTCTAGTTTATCGAAAAAAGCAATTTAAAGCTGTCACAAACGAAGAAGCATAATCTAAAATGTTAAAGAAGTCCTAGAGCTGTAAGATCTCCAGAGAATTCATTTAGAATTCTAAAATGCTAAAGCAATTCTTACAGAGTTAATGGATACCCCTTTGCAAGAATCACCTAATCTAAAAGAGGCAAAATCCAAAATAACTTTTTTGTTTTGAACAACGATAATTCAGTTAAAAATCGTCCACACAGGACTCAGGGATCAGTCACATTGATGATGATTAAATTATATAGAACTTTATGGTGGAACAACTAAAAAAAATGTGTATATTAAACTGCGTGTGCCTTTTTAAAATGAATTAAAAATTTGGAAAAATAGTCCTGACCTACCTTTTTATGATTAGTCAAAAACTGTTGGCGCTAAAACATTTTGAGCTCAAGATCTAAAAACTAGAAACACGTGACTTTAATTTTTTGTTTTTTATTTTTCTCCATAATGATTCTTCTTTGAGTTCCCACCTGGTAAATAACATGTAAATGAAGAATAACATGCAAAAATTTGAGGTTCCTTAATATTAATTAATTTCTGAGTTTCGTGTAAGAATAACTTCAATGTTTTCATAATAAGATATCCAAGTAGAATGCAACATAGATTACATTATACAGCCCTCTAAGCGTATATCATGCGTGATAATAGTTGAACTGCAACAGTTGATCCATAAATGCTTAGCAAAGCGGTTGCTCTTTAGGAAAGTCCTAGAAGACTAGACTCTAATGCACAGACCAATAGGTTTAAATGTTTATCAGATTCAGAGTTTGAAAACCGAAGAACAGACATTATTTAAATCTTATATTCAATAGCTGATTTTAATTCTACTCCAGTAACGCATACTTGTTGAGCAATCTTTATTTTTGACATTATATCCTCTGTCTCTACTTTGGTGTTAATAAAAGTAAGTGCTAAATCAAACTACCTGGCCAAGGCATTTTACAAGCAGATCAAATTTAAAATTCCTGGTAAAATATTAGAAGAGCATTCCAAATTAAAAACCCATTTAGACGTCTTATGCTCACAACGTAACTAGGTTAACTGAAAGCTTTTATATCCACCATTGGCTGAAGTGTTCGCTTAAAGGTTGCCGGAAATGCAGATCACGTTCCACAAGCGCAAACTTAAAGCTCGTACTTGCATCAGCAAAAATACCAGGTTTGGTCACGGCTTGTCTAGCTTTTCTACGCTTTACGAATGCAAAAACCCCCATAACCTTATATATTTAAACGCCTCAATTAATCCCCGAACATAAACGAAACAATTTTTATGGTACAATCGATGGTTTCTCCTTCGGAATGTAGATTGCGGATTTTCCCTCGAATTCTTTAGAAAATTGGCTGGCAAGGTAGATCAAGTGCCGGACAGCGGAGAATTCGTGCTCAATCTAATACAATATTAAGGTGGAAAAGGTCGTATAAGAAGATTCTGCCTGTCGTGGCCCGAACTACTAAAATTCGTTTTATCCGTACCAAGCGGTCGCATAGAAAAAACTAAAATCCATTGAAGCTGAAGTAGAAATCTCTTGCAACATGCAACTCAACAATTTATTCGTGACATTTACGATATTAGCTGCTATCGTATTTGAAAAGTGGAAAGCATAAAACTAAATGGAATTACCCACTAAATATTTTTGGAAAATATGCTTGCATTTATTTTAATACCAACATATCGAACTATCCATGATATCTATTTTTTTAATAATTAAACTGAATTCCGTTTACTACTGTTGCATTTTACCGGTTAAACAATTGAATTTTGTCAACTTTTAACACTTTTATTAAACAGAACAACAGAACAACCAGAAACTATGCTTAACCGTATAATAAATAATATACAAATCCTAGGCTTATATTTGTATTTGTTTCTCACGCGTACAACAATATTCGCTTCCAGAAGTTCAATATCTCGAAGGTACAATTTACGCATCTTCTTAAAGCCGCCAATAATAGCTTCTAAATATTCCATCGATGTCTCGAACATGTGAGTCTGCTTATCCCCAAAGTAACTTCTGGTAAACGTCTACTGAAGCAGTGTGTAAACTTTAGTGATAACTAATCCCATAAAAAATGTAGTTGCAAATTCTAAACTCAAATTTTGCCTGCTTGACTTTGAGAAAAATTGTGTAACTTTTATTAAAGAAAAAGCCGAATTTTTTCTATTAATTTTAATTCTTGTATTTTAAATGTTCTCTGTATCTGCGTTGCGAAGTAGTGTTATAATCATTCATGTTTTATTGGCTTTTTCTTGGCCAGTCACTCCTTCCACAATTTTAGATTTTCAGTAACCTTCTGCTAAGGATTGTCAATCTTTAACGCAAACAACGATTGCCTTAGATCTTTGTTTTTTCTTTTTAATTTTGACGCAATCTGGACAGTTTTAAGACAAAATTGATGTTCCTAAGATACCCTTTCTGACACTTTTATCCTTTTAATAAGGTTTCCATTTCGAAAAACAAAAATGGAAAAATTTGAAATTTCGAGAAACCGCAATTTGTCTAATTTTAAGATAAAAGATTTCCAGAAAAATCAAAACTTTTGGGATATAATGGAAGGAAAAATGGACAAATTTAGGAGACAAGTTGGCTTTTCCAATAGAACGTCAATTTTTCAGAAGAAAATTGAATTATGAGAATAAAGTTGGAATTTTAAAAAAAGATCAATTTTTACAATGAACTGAAAAGGTGGCCAACTTAAAATATCCAGAAAAAAGAGTTGAATTTAGAAAAACTAACTTATTTGCTCCATTTCATAAAATTTCCAGAAAAAAAGTAAAATGTTGAGAAAAGAAAATTTTTACTAAAGAATCCAAATTTTCCTTGGTCCTTGGTTATCTTCAAAAATTGAAATATAAAAGTTTCAGGTTTCAGGGGACAAGTTTTATATTTCAAATTTGCTTTTAAGTTAAAGACAAAAAAATCGAAATTTGTAAAAAAAGAATAATTTCGAAACGAAATCGAAATTTCTAGAAACAGAAAACTGGAAAACAATGAAGAAAGAAAAACAAAATTTTATCAAAGTGGAAATAAAGAATAAATGGCCAACGTTTTGAAAAATAAGTCAAATTTGCCAATAGGAAAAAAGTTAAATTTGGAAATTGAAGTCAAAATTAAAAAAGAAGAATTGAATAAAATATTGAGAAAAAGACCAATTTAAAAAAGTCAAACTTCGAGGAAAGGTCGAATTTAAAGGAAAACTTTAAATTTTCAGAAAAATCCGAACTTTCAATTAAATGCAATATTTCACAGAAAGCCAAACTAAAACAAAAAATCGAATTTTGGGAATAAAGTCGAACCTAAAAAAGGAACAAAAGTTTCGGCAAACAGACAAATTTTGACGACAAATCCGTGCAGAAATATAAAAGATTTATCGGAAAAGTTGAAGTTCCTCGAGAAATTTTTACATTTTTTAATCAAATTCGGTTCTAATTTGGAGACGAAATGATCAAAATAGATTAATTTCGAAGCGAATTCGAAATTTCTAGAAACAGAAAATATCTAGTATTGAGATTAAAGCAAGCAAAAGGCCAAAGTCTTGTAAAAATAATGAAAAAAAGAGAAAAGATAAATTTTATCAAAGTCTAAATAACGGTCAACGTTTTGAAAAAAAAGTCAGATTTTCCAATAGAAGGTCATATTTTTGAAAAAAAGTTGCATTTTGGGAATAAAGTAGAATTAAAACAAAAAGAATTGATTGAAATGTTGAAACAAAAACCAAATTAAAAAAGACGAATTTGGAGGAAAATCCCAAATTTGCAGAAAAATTCGGACTTAAAAAAATGGACAAATATTGAAAATAAGGCGGAATTCGAGGCAATTGACATTTGCAGAAACAATTGGTTCAAATTTGATAAAAAAAGTGTCAATTTCGAGAAAAAGACGAATTTCGAGGAAAAAATCGAAATTTTGAGAAATAGAAAATGTCGTTTTGAGAACGAAGTCGAAATGTTGAAAATAAGGCGGAATCGAGGCAATTAACATTTACAGAAACATATGGTTAAAGTTTGATAAAAAAAGTTAAAATTTCGAGAAAAAGACGAATTTCGAGAAAAAAATTTAAATTTTGAGAAAGAGAAAATGTCGAATTTGAAGGTAAAAGTCTGCATTTCAAGAAATAAGCCGAACTTTTGAAAAAAAGTTGAATTTTGAGAATGAAGTCGAAATTAAAAAAGAAAATTAGCTGAAATGTTCAAAATAAGGCGGAATTCGAGGCAATTAACATTTGCAGAAACAATTGTTTAAAATTTGATTAAAAAAAGTTAAAATTTTAAGGAAAAAACTAATTTCGAGAAAAGAATTTAAATTTTTAGAAATAGAAATTAGAAATTTGAACTTAAAAAATGGACAAATATTGAAAAAAAGACGAAATTCGAGGCAAAAGTTGACATTTGCTTACAATTTGTTAAAAAAAAGTTAGAATTTCAAGGAAAAGACGAATTTCGAAAAAAAATTAAAATTTGAGAAATAGAAAATGTCGACTTTAAGGAAAACGGACAAACTTTTGAAAATTTCAAATGACAAATTTCGGGGAAAAAATCGAAATTTTGAGAAATAAAAAATGTCAGATTTTGAGATGAAAGTCCGCATTTGAAGAAAAAATACAAGCTTTTGAAAAAAAGATGAATTTTAAGAATGAAGTCGAAATTAAGAAATTAATAAATAAAACGAGGATTGATTGAAATATTGAAACAAAAACCAATTTTAAAAAGTCGAATTTGGAGGAGAACTTCAACTTTTCAGAAAAAGACCAAACTTTAAATTAAATGTAATATCCCTAACAAGTCGAATTTTGAGAACCTAAAAAATGGACTAGTATTGAAAAAAAATACAAAAATCGAGACAAAAGTTGACATTTGCAGAAACAATTGGTTAAAATTTGATAAAAAAAGTTCGAATTTCGAGCAGAGGACAAATTTCTAGGAAAGGACAAATTTCGAGAAAAGAACGAATTTCGAGAAAAAAATTGAAATTTTGAGAAATATTAAATGTCGAATTTTGGGATAAAAGTCTGCATATCCAGAAAAAAGCTGTACCTTAAGATAAATAAAGAAAAACAACAAATTCTAAACAAATCAAAAGTTTTAGTACAAAATCACCATTACATTTTGAGAAATATGCAGGTCGAATTTTCCATTAGAAGATCAATTTGTCAGAAGAGTCAAATTTTGAAAATAGAGCAGGAATGTTGAAACAAAGACCAATTTTTGGAATAAATTGAAGTCTCAAGAAAAGAACAATTAAATAAAAGTAGAATTTAGTAAAAACCTCCAAATTTGCAGAAAAAGACCAACCTAAAAAAATACATTTTTCAGACAAAATTAAGTCGAAAAATTCTAGTCCTGATGACAAAAACGTCCTAAAAAAGGATTTAAAAAAAGTTAAATTTTTGGTAAGAAGTTGACTTTTGAAGAAAAATGTGTGAAAATATACATTTTGTTAGAAACACAGAGGAAAGTCGAGATTATTCAAGAATGACAAAATTTAATAATCAAAACCAAAATTTCAGGAATTGCAACTTAAAAAAATTGATTTTTAGCCAAACTTTTAGAAAAAGGAAAGTAGTGGACCAAACAGTTTGGGAACCGCTAGTTTAAAGTAACCTTTTTTAGTAAAACGCACTGGTCCTTGATTATGTTTAAAAATTGATATACAAATCTTGTCCCCTAAAACCAAAAAGGATTTTAAAAAATTAAAAAACAACAACAGTTGCTCCGAAACAACAACAGAGCAATTGTTGTTGGATTTTTTAATCTTTCTTGATTTCAGGGGACAAGATTTGTATATCAAGCTTTTCTGATTCAAGATTAAAATGTTTAAAAGTAGTCAAATTAAAAACGCAACTGACAGGGAGCGCTCTTTTGGTTTTACTGTCGATTTTTCAATTTATTTAGGACCGTGTCATAATACAAAAATTTTATTTGGTCCTTTGGCAAAAAAAAGTAGCCCACCACTAATGTAGACATTCCTCACAATGGGGATATTTACAATGAGGATACTTTTTGAACTTATATCCATAAAGTCTAAATAATCCTTTTAGGATGTAAGCAATTTCAAATTTTATGTTTAAACGTTTTTTTTTTGTATTCTGCAAAATTTCGAATTAACAACCGAGATTTAAGATATAATTTACAATTTACATGTTCCCTGTAACAATCTTTATTAATCTGATTGCCATTAAAAGTAAATAAAGCAGAGTATTTTCGATATTCTCCACTTATTTTTCCAAACACGGAACTATTCAGCATTACTAAGGAGGATGTAAGCAATCACAGAGAAATGTAAGACTGTCAACTCTACTCTTCTACTTCTCTTCTCTTCTCTTCTCTTCTCTTCTCTTCTCTTCTCTTCTCTTCTCTTCTCTTCTCTTCTCTTCTCTTCTCTTCTCTTCTCTTCTCTTCTCTTCTCTTCTCTTCTCTTCTCTTCTCTTCTCTTCTCTTCTCTTCTCTTCTCTTCTCTTCTCTTCTCTTCTCTTCTCTTCTCTTCTCTTCTCTTCTCTTCTCTTCTCTTCTCTTCTCTTCTCTTCTCTTCTCTTCTCTTCTCTTCTCTTCTCTTCTCTTCTCTTCTCTTCTCTTCTCTTCTCTTCTCTTCTCTTCTCTTCTCTTCTCTTCTCTTCCCTTCTCCTCCCTTCTCCTCCCTTCTCTTCCCTTCTCTTCCCTTCTCTTCCCTTCTCTTCCCTTCTCTTCTCTTCTCTTCTCTTCTCTTCTCTTCTCGTCTCTTCTCTTCTCTTCTCTTCTCTTCTCTTCTCTTCTCTTCTCTTCTGTGCTCTTCCCTTCCCGTCCTTCTCTTCTCTTTCTTTCTATTCTCTTCTCTTCTGTATCCTTCCCTTTCTTTCTTTTATTTCTTTTTCTTTCCTTTCCCTTCCCTTCCCTTCTCTTTGCTTTCCTATCCATATGTGTTATAGATTTCAGTAATATTACGTTACCGCCTTACAATTTGAACCAATTCATTTCAATGTTTTGAAATTTCCATTCAGTTGCATTACAGGTTTTTATTCTAATTTCGCTGACAAAGTCATAGGTAATAGCTAGTTACACTTTCTTCTGGCGCCAAGATTTTTTACAAAAAACTGCGGCTTAACAAGCAGTGGGAATATATCCATAGATAATGTCTGAAGTGTCCAAATGTGCGTTCGACAGTAACCCAATTTGAGTGATTCAAAGTGAAAAATTGACATTTAAAATTTGATCGATCGGATAGTGCGCAGGGGAGGTTACATGAGGCAGGATATTGGGATGAATTTGGTTAGCATAATTGAGTTGAGTTCGTCGGGGCAGAGAATCATATGCGTGCTGTACCAAGTGCGCCGTTTCCCAATTTTCCGCACGAATTTCCAATATCAAAAATTCGAGATTTGATTAAAATAAAATCCAGGTATAGTAGCGTTAAACTAACACGCTATAGCGAATTACGTCAAACATTGTCGGATTGAATAATTAAAAATCAAAGCTAAAGTCTTTGCGTTTTTGTCAATGTGATTTTTTTTCAAGTTTAGTTAAAAATGTGAAGGTTTAATTTAATTTTAACGAGGCCCGAGGGAATACGCGACGGGTATGATTGGCATGTCTTTGTTTAAAGGGTAAATCTGAGATAATGAGATATGAAGGTCTATGTATATTTGATGACCGCTCGCGCGCACTAAAACTTGGCAATCTGGAAATTTTGATTGCGCCCCAGTTTGAATCAAAGTTGTTAATAAGTTGTGAAGGTTCATAATTTCTTTTCTGTTATCTGCTATCCTGGGACATGGAATTCATCTGATGGCAATTCAGCCAACTTCGCTTAATTTCCTCTTGTGTTCAAAAAGAACTAACTCATGAAACATTATCGCTGTAATTTATATCTCGCTTTTTTCTACTTGTTAATTGAACTGGATTTTAATTAGTTAAACTGTGAATTGTGCTTGCAATTAATTTATAATTGAATAATATCATTGATATTGTAGTTAAATATTTGATGTGAACAATAATTTCACCACTTATTGAAAGACATGTTTGTAATGCTTTGAAAACGATCTGGGCCTCAAAGCCACAGGGAAGTGGGCACCCCTTTAGAAATGCTATCATGTGACATGAATAACGAATCCCCAAAACATGCCAAGTATTTTCTAGCTTCATTTGTTTTCCTTTTCAACGTCAACCAGGTCATCGAAGACATATATATTACTTTTCAGACGTGCTCTCTTTGCAAACTGTTTAACTTAATTTCAAGTCGTCTCAAAAAAAAGAAATCTCAAAAATTCCAACTTGTTGATATAATGAGTTTAATTTAACTGCTATCGCTCTATCTGTTCGGTTTTGTGGGGCCACACTTTGATGTATACTTTCTGCGACTTCTTCAAATGTCTTTTGAGGTTCATTTCTGATATATTAATTCTGAAGGTAATTGCAACTCGAGGTTTGCCGAATTAGAAATATTTTTTCTGTTTTTTTATTAAGTGCTTTCTCCTTTGGATTACACTTTCAAAGATTTCAGTTTAAATTTGAATTATTAGGAATTTTCTATAATGGTATAAAGAATTTTCTTCCAGTTTTTTACATTTTACCAAACCTTTTACTTTAAAATTGTTTTTTTTTATGATTTTCATAAAATATGGATTTTAAACTCGTCAAAATGGAAACTTTTTTAAATAAATTTGACATTTTGTTGTAGACATTTAGAATTTAGTCTTAACAAGTTGTCTTGTAATTCCAAATTTTCTTCTTCTTCTTGTTCTTCTTCGTCTTGTTCTTCTTCTTCTTCTTCTTCATTCTCTGAGGTGGGTTTTTCTGAGGTAGACTTCTTAACCTGTTCTGGTCTTCAAGCCTCTTGTTCTTCTGATGTACAGCATTCTTTCCATTCTTTTCATCGGTCTTCCTTGTGTTCTTTTTCCTGTTGGTTTCAATATCTTCGCTTATTTGACCATTCAATTTTCATTCATTCTTTCGATGTACTGGTTTCAATATTTTCATTACGTTGATTTATTTTTTAGAGTTTCTGTTTTACTCTTCATCAAATGAAACCAAAAATGTAAGATGCAGTTATTTTCATATTAGTTTTAAGTGTATGGAAATACATGAGATGAAACAATTACATAAAGATTTGTTTTTTATTAGTTAGTGATGTTGCCCTTTGGCTATTCTGCCTTATCATTGCATCTGCCGAGTGATAACATTTCATCATTAGCCTCATATTGGGGACGGTTTAAAGGTTGTTTCTCTTTTAAAAGGTATATTATTTTATTTCAATTTTTTTCAAATAGGTAGTTAAAATAAAGATATTACCATTGAAACACCTTATATGTAAGACAAACTTCTGAAAGGCTTCAAAAATATTTTTTTTATATAAAATCATCATTTTTTTTTAGAAAATTGGTTCTTAAACACATGTTTAAATTTAACTTTTTAAAAAATTTTTAATACTCATTAAACAGTTTCAATAAAACAGTAGTTTGGAAAACTGCCCTAAAACAAGCAATATCCTTTTGCAACTTAATTATTAGGAAAACCAGGAGAAAATGCAAGTTTGTGATAAGTAAGCAGTTGATATCGTCAAGTAACCATAAAGCTGATTTATTTACGGTAGTTTTTTTGCATAACAAAAGCAAACTTGAATAAAATTATATATCTTTTAAACACCAGAGTACTAAAATTAATATATAGCATGCGTTACCACCTAGGAAGCTTATTATTAAAACTTTAAATGTTCTGTGAACATGCGATTCTGTTGAATGCCTACCTAGCTTTCCTTAATTACTTAATTGAAAATTGAAACTAAATACCACAATCTATTTCTTTTTTTGCAGAGCAATAATACTAATAATATGTTTCTTTGTTTCAGGTAATGACCTCAAGTAACTTGGTTAAGCTCCAACGCGTTAAGAAATCCAAATGATGGAACACCAAGTATATCAATCATTTGAAAGTGAAGTTAGCAAGGAATTCGACTTTAACCCAAAGTTGTGTTATTCAAAGGATTATAAAACATACATGTTTCTGACGTGCTCATAACATCACACCTACACACACAATATACACAGTCGTTAAGCAACAAGATTCGTTTTCGAGCACACCATTTTCCTGATTAAAATTCGTACTCATGAAGATGATTTGATTAATGCGCCCGATGTACCGGGGAAATAACATCGCTGGGAGAGATGTAAATTAAATTAATTGTTAGTCTCAAGATTTCACCTATCTCGCAAACGAGAGATTTTAATTAGTGGAATGAGGAATTTTATCGCTTCGTGCTTTAGTGGATCTACTATAAAAGAAATGTGTTTACTTTTTGCAACAGCGAGATGAAATAATCCTTTGTCTTATCCTCTTAAACAAAAGAGGCAAAACTGGGTCAGCAAAAGACTGGACAAAGCTACGCTAAAAATTACTCGACAATGAAAAAAGCTGAAGCACTTGGGAGATAGTTTATAGTCTTTTAGAGGCACAAAGCTTGTCACTTGAGTTGAACATTTCACTCTTTTGCTTTCCCAGTTGGATAAACTGTGACGACCAGACATCATAACAGCGCTGGGATTATTCATGAGGGATTCTAGTAATGGAATCTGGTTTATGCATTCTTTTCAGTTGATCTATTTTGCGCATAATACATTAGAACTTACATTTATATAATGAAGATAAAATTATTTTAAACCACAAAAGTCGGCTTAAAATGGAATATACTTTAGGTTCTTTTCAAATTTTGAATTAATTTTTTTCAAGAATATTCGTCTTATTTTATTTGTCAGTTTAGCTTTGATATTTTGCTTTTTCTACTCAAATTTCAGTCAATGTCTCCAAATGTTGAGTCTAAATAAAGATTTCTAAATTTTCCCTAAATTTTCATATTTATTTACAAGTTTTATGTTTAAATGTAATTTTTTTCTGTATTCTGAAAAATTTCGAATTAACAGCCGAAGGTTTAAGATATAATTTACAATTTACATGTTCACTGTAACAATCTGTACTAATCTGATTGCCATACAAGTAAATAAAGCAGAGTTTGTTCGATATTCTCCACTATTTTTCCAAACACGAAACTATTCAGCTTAACTAAAGAGTCTGTTAAAAAGCAGGGTCTCTAGCAAAATATCGTACAAAAACTTAGAATTTTGGAATACATTTTATTGGATTTTCGATCTTTTAGAAATATTAGAGCTATCAAAAAGCACACTAAAATACTTAGTACTTCATTCAGTCAATCTTACTCAAAGACGCTATATGAATGGATCCTTTGGAGATTCTCTAGTCTAACATTTTTTTTTAAATAGTGAACTATTCGATCTACTAACTGATTAAAATAACAGAAATAACTTCTAACCTGATTTAGCTACGATAGAAATTAGCCACAACAAAAATATAAGGTGTTCAGAATGTTGGTAAACTAATTTAAACCGTCATTAGCAGAGAGAGCTAACTTCGGAAGATAATGGAATTGTTAAAACCAAAAGCATGTCTGCACTTGCTGCTTTACGACCCTCTACGTGTAATTACAAATTACACCGAGGTGTTTCAAACGTCTGCATCATAAAATCGAGTTAAATCTTAAAACCAACCGGCCAATAACGATCTCTGGAAGTCTCTTCCGCAAATTGGACTCGGCCATTTTCGGTTTAAGTATCTAAAAACAGCGAAATTGCCCAAACACTTTCGGTATTTGTTTAAACCGACGACACGACCCCTCGTACGGCAAGTCGGTTTACACTGCTCGGTCGGGTAATGGACAAGATCTGAGATAGGACACGTCAGTGTTTCGAGATCGCCGCAATTGCCGGCTTTCCATTGTTTCACTGTACGACCGCTTTGATTGCGCCTAGAATGGAAATGTCGACTAATCATTTCCTCGTTTCAACGGAGCGCAATTGCTGTTTTATTTGCTCTTCCATGGGGCTTACAATTCATGATTTCCCCGTATCTCTTGATGAATACGCCCTGTTTGTAAAACAAACATCGGTTCGTCGTCGAATCGTACAATGCTATCGCCTCGACGCCGAGAACTTCCACTTTTGTAAAGGTGACTGACTCAGAGTTTCCAAAGTTCACATTGGAAGTAATATGATTAATATCATTGGCAAATTTATGTCAGTAAAATTGAATATAAGCTCATATGGTTACTTTTACAAGATGTAACCGATGAAACTACACATCACTATTTTTTGTGTCTTTTTGCTTGTCCGGAAATAGCAATTGTCCGGAAATAGCAAGTAGGCGGACAGGAAGCTTCCACTATAAGCTAAGTACCTATCGCTTCTTTTGGGTTATTCTTAGAAGTTGGACCACAGCTAAGGTGATAGATATAGTTTACAACTTAGTGTCTACTGTAAAGATCTGTACTAATCTGATTGCCATAAAAGTAAATAAAGCAGGTTTTTTTAGCATTCTCCACTATTTTTCCAAACATGGAACTATTTAGCTACACTAAAGAGTCTGTTAAAAACCAGGGTGTCTAGCAAAATATCAGACAAAAATTAAAATATGAATTGTGTTAAAGAAATACTGACAGTGATTTTAGTAGTTTTTTGGACACGGTCTAATCCCGGAAGAATTATATCCTGTACTACTACTTAAAGGGATTTTAGGCTACTTATTTAGTCGGTTGGGGCTACCATTGTTTCATCTGTTGCATTAAACAATTTTGATTGCGTGGAGAAGGTTAGTACTCTGTTTAATTATTGTTGTTATATCCAACAATTAAAATTGAACATTAAACCAAGTCCTGGATCGAATTAATACATTTTTTTTAGAATACCTTAAAAAATCTTCATCCGAAAGAATCCGAGCCACCTCTTCTTTATTGGTCAATCAACTTATAATATCTGTACTTCACATTTAAGCAGTATATTGGAAAAAAACATCATCATATTTTCTAAATTCCGAACACTTTATTAAATTGTTTTCCAAATTAATCCTCAACTGTTCCTTCTGGTAACTCTGTAAGGTTCAATGTCAGTTTACTATTTATTATTATACCAGTTTCTGAATTCATTTCAATGACACTGGCTACACTGGCATTACTTGACTAAGAAATTCATCGTAAACACAAAGCCCAATGGGCGTCAATAACAACATGCCGACAGACTTACAGACTCATCAGACTACCGTGCAGGTAAAGGGCAAAACTATGCCTACAACTTTTAAGAAATAACCTCAGGGGTTTGGACAGTCACTCTCGATTAAAGAAGCGCCTTCACAGAATAGAAATTACAAATGACTTGACCTGTAGAGGGTGTTTAGAAGAAGATGAGAGTGTCGAACACGTGATGGATCACTGGCACTAGCATCAATTAGAGGATCCACGCTGGGGGTCTTCTGGCCTAGTGTGGCCAGTTTGAGAGAGGCGCATCCAAGGGACGTTCTTCAGTTTCTCAACAAGGTTGAGTAGCTGAATGAATGACCACGGTAGCCACGGTAGCACAATGGGGGCGAAAAGGGTGGACTATGTAAAAAAATGTTAGGTGACTCACCCCAAATCCAGAATTAATTTGTTAATTACTTTCATCGACTTCCTTTCGTGGTGGTTTCTACAATCAAATCAAATATTCCTGGACCTCACTGGGTTCCTGCCTATCTCCAATCGTAACAAATATTTTCTTAGGGGCTTTTGAAAATACTGCGTTCAAATTTGCGGATCTAAAACCCAAGGTATAGCTTGGTTATGTTGATGATACTATCATTGATGTATTTTTGGTACAAATGTATTTGTAAAACTTGAACCCCGTTCTATTTGTTAATTCAAAAATAGTTTGCTTTACGTTAAATTTTAATTCAACTACATAGACGGCTACCAAAAACCATCTCAGGTATTAAAACAAGCCCATAATATTTAAAAGTGTGCTAGAGAGCTTCCGGAACGTGGGCGTTAAAATGTTACGTTCTGAGAAAGAATATGTGTGCTCTAAAAGCCCGGGACCTTATCCCATAAGTTTAAATATGTATCGTTTCACTTCAACTAGAGTTACATCAAGTATTCATAACGCTTACATGCCCTGGCATTTTTAAAGTCCTCTGAAACAGAACACGTATTACATTATTTGCACTCGATTCGTTTGGCTTTTTCGTCACCTGTGTCCACATCCTCCTAGACAATAAATTCAAACGAAATGAGTGCACTTAAAAAATTCAAACGAATACATTATATTTACTGTTAATAAATTAGATTTCATCGCAAACGGCATTAGCTCACGTCATTAGCGCCTTGTCTTCGTCAAACCTCAAAAACCGAGTTCATCCAACTGTTGTTCTGTATTAATGAAGCCATTCAGAAGGTTATATGGCTCGGAGTCCCACTACTACAACCCAAAATAAGCTGCTTACAGCGGCGGCCGTTTATCATGGCTAGCTCGCCGGCGGCAGTTTGTTTGCGGAATTACGAGAAAATGGGTCCATGTGGAAAATTCGTATTTAACTTCATTATAAGTACAAAACATGTAGATGATGTCACGGCAGTTTGTGATGCACTATCAGAGACATGGAGCCTTAACAATGGTGGAAAGATTCCTTGGTTCTGAGAAGCAATCTTCAATATTTACCTCTTCGGTCTTTCTACACAAAAGTGTAATAAAAGAGAAAGCTAACCTAAAGGCTCTTTTAATATTGATTTTTTTTTTCAAAATTTCTTGATTCATTTAAAATTCTGATTTAAATTCAAAATTTAGGGGTTATAAATGTCAACTATTTTAAAGCTATATCTCAACATTTTGATTTGAATCAGAAATGTTCGAAGTATGCAGTGAAGATCTTGAAAACAGAATAGAATATTTGAGTTTTAAGGACGAACATTTTACTTCAAAGCCAAATATTTAAGGACAACTCAAAGCAAAAAAATACAAAAAAAAGCATGAAGTATTCGTGAAATTAAAATAAATTACAGGGTGGACCAAACTTGATTTTCACTACGGGGGTCTCGGAAACTGTTAAAGGTATAAAAAAGCTTAAATGTGCAAAGAGGTGCAGAATTTAATGCCCAACTATATTCTGCTGAGAAACAATTAAATTTCACTTCATGTCGATTTTATTTAAAAAAAAACCGAAAATGATCGATTTTAATAATCATAATTATCAAACGATTAAAACAACAACAGATCTTGTCCCCTGAAACAAAGAAAGATTAAAAAACACAACATAGGCTGCTCTAACGCGTTTCGACAGCCAAGCTGTCATCTTCAGAGAGAAAACTATACACAATACTTCTTTAAATGTTTGCTATGAACGGACCTGGTTTCGCTTTTCGGCATCATCAGCGGTTACAATAGTTATGAATATTGAAGAATTTTACAAAGTAAAGGTTGGAAATGTCTATTTTTAGTAATTACATGTAAGTTGTTTATTTAAAGTCTTATCGAAAAAAAATCAAATGTGTACTACTTTGTTCATTTAAACTTCCTTGCATCTCTAACAGTTTCCGAGTTCTCTGTAGTGAAAATCAAATTTGATTCAGCCTGCATTCACTTGAGTGTTCTCTCGAAGTTTTAACTTTTTTTTATTCATATTGATTGACGTTTTCTTTTCCAGTTGCTTCTTCCATACGTCTAGATTTTCAAATAACTTTTTTCGCTAAGGATTGGCAATCTTTTACAGATTGCCCCAAACAGCGGATACGTTAGAACTTAATTTGTCAATTGTTTATGACTTAAAACTTACTAAGAGTTAGAAATGTCGATTTTAGTAATCATCTGTAAGTTGTTTATTCAAATTATTATCGAAAAAATTAAATGTCTGCTCCTTTGTTGATTTAAACTTTCTTGCATCTTTAACAGTTTCCGTGTTCCCTGTAGTGGAAATCAAATTTGATTCAGCCTGTATACACTTGAGTGTTCTCTCGAAGTTTCAACTTTTTTCCATTCATATTGATTCATATTTTCTTTTCCAGTTGCTTCTTCCAAACGTCTAGATTTTTAGTAAACTTTTTCGTTAAGGATTGGCAATCTTTTATAGATTGCCTCAAACATTGGTTTCGCTAAATCTTAATTTGTCAATCGTTGTTTATGACTTAACACTTACTGAAAAAATCTAGACTTGTGGAAAAAGCAACTCGCGAAAAAAATGCCAATTATTATAAATGGAATTAAAGTTGGCAAAAAAGTTACATGAATCTATTAACGTTTTTGTCGACATTTCTAGTGTTAGTTTAAAAATTCTAATTTTTTGAGAATTTCTAAAAAAAACACTTTTTCTTGAATTTTGATTTATTACATCTTAGCAACTTTATTTTTGGCTCTAATTATACATTTACGCTTTGAAACATCAAATGCTTCCGACTTTTTCATAAAATTACATATGAAATTTCGATTTTAACTCTAAAATTTTGTCATAACCAAAATTTTGGCAATATAGTTACTTTTAGAGTCAAACATTTGACGTTGAAGTCTAAATTTTAAGAACTTCACATTTTGGGGAAAATGTAGAAATTTTACAAAAAGATAATAATTTAAAGGAAACGTGTTTTAAACATTTTGAGTTTTCTTCAATTTTTAAATTATTATGTGGAGATATCTTGCACGTCTGCGGGGATCTTTAAACCATTTCTTAAATTACTCGAGCAATCGTGTCCCTGCAATTGCTTTATTTTAACTACTTTAATGACAACAAACAATAACGATTCTGTTTTCTGCACGTCTATGGCACACTGGCACCCCCTCCCCTTTCATAACAACTACTAGGTAAGTGTTCAATCATTTTTCGTGATTACGTATAATAACGCATAGATTTGAACTGGACACACTTCAGTTAATATGGTTTTTAGGAGACTTTTAAAATCTTGTCGAATAGTTCCATGTTTGGAAGAGTAATGGAAAATCTTTTAAAAAGTTGTAATATGTTCCTGTACTTGCGCTGAAAAAGTGGAATAAAAACATATACCATTTGAAAAGAAGCTATATGTTGCTATTTTTAATTAACTTGATTACGTTTTAAATAATAAATCTTTAAATCTAGTCGTGAGATTTTACATTTATTATAAAGTTACTCAAAACTGAATTACCAACATTGTTATTTTTGGGTTTCAACTGGGTTCTTGATCACTTAATATCCCTATTTGAAAAAGGTTTTTCAATCCATGTTGTTTAATGTGGACGAATTATTTGATCCTGTATTTGATAGAATGCCAGTCTCGACATACCTGTGTTTTATTTTGAACAAACATGTGCCTGTTAAATAACTAACTTTTCCATTATCCTTGTGAGAAAAAAAGTAGTCATTCAGGGACAATATGAGTAAAAATATTTAATAAACGATCGTTTAGGTAAGATCTGAAAATACCTACAAAACGTGTAGGTTTTGAGATCACGTTTCTTAGAGCGTTGTTATTGGAATTTTAAATATAACGCCAGACAAACTCCATATACGTGACATTCTCGCATCAATGTTTGTATAAGAGCCCTTTTGCCGAGGACACGACAAAATTCTATGGAACAGAGAATGAAAGGAGATTCCAACATTCGAGATCACTTTCAAAAGCGAGATGAGTACGATTTTCAGCAAACAAATCTCCCTCAATTCTGTGTAAGGCGTCCATACAAATTCAGCTCTTTATTGGTTGTGAGCTTGTGTTGTATTACCAGTTCTTTAATTTATCCTTTAGGCGGTTGATTTATCGTGTAAATTTATACTTTTTGCATTCTTTTTAAATGGGTTTCATTTGCGATGTAGCTTTGTAAATAATTTGTGTAGCTTCTTGCGGTTAACTCGATTACGTTTTATAAAGCTTTTATTCGAGAGTTTGCACGAAAGCTTTGTAATTTTAATATTTGTGTATCCTTGAAATAAAGCCAGTACACGTGAGACTTACTTTTAGAAGTCCAATTATTTAGTCGTTTTCTAAACTTTTTTTACCAAGTTCTTGAAAGTTAAGTTGGAGTTGTGTAATTGAAAAGCGTTTCCACCGAAAGCATCCGGCGAAATCCAAACTTCCCTTAGATGTCTAGTTTATAAGCATCGAAGAGAAGTTTGGCTGTTCATGGAATTAATCAATTATGGACCTATCTAAAAAGAAATGTTCCCTTTAACCCACAAGATTCCAACTGTATAAGATATTTTTGAAACTTTGCTCATATACGTAGCTTACGTTATTTAATGTTATTTCAGGTTCGAACACTTTTCGTGAGCGGTTTACCGATGGATGCAAAACCTAGGGAACTTTATCTTTTATTTAGAGCTTATGAAGTAAGTAACTTTCTATGCATCAAAAAACTATAAAGAAGTGTAAACAAGGTAAAACAAATTTTAACGTTTCATCCTCTTTTTCAGGGATATGAAGGATCATTGCTGAAAGTAACAAACAAAAACGGAAAAACTGCATCAGTAAGTTTTCCTACTCTTATCATATATCTTAAAAGGCGATTTCCCAAGACGATTCATCCTTCAATGTAATTCATATTTTCAGCCTGTAGGATTCGTGACGTTCAACACGAAGGCGTGCGCAGAAGCGGCAAAACAAGACCTCCAGGTGAGTGGCGCGTATACATAGTTATAAATGTAATACCGGAACCCCTTGTAAGATACTTCAAAAGGCATGCACCGACCCACCCGCACAGTGTGTCACCCGCAAAGCCCCTCGGCTTTCCACCGCGTTAGACGACTCCACTAGTCTCCTGTTTCCTTTCCCTCATCCCGAACCCCATCCTTGTGGTGTATTATTACCTTTTCGTCACGTTTTCGTAACCTTACTTACCTGTCTTATTACTGAGCTAAATTATGTAGTTGGTTTATGCACTAACAAGCAAAAAGCATTTGGTAGATTCGTAACTGTTTTATTTTGCTGCTAAATTTATCTTATGCGGCATCTTTTACTCTAACCACTTGCAGAAATACCGCAAACAAATATAAAACTGGGGTAGTTCCCTGGAATAAGTTTGATCTAATGCGACTAACTTCAGTGCTGGCCATCATCGGTACATTTGATGCCGAGTTGGGTGTAACTTGGTCCTGTTAAAATAAACCGTGGACTTAGTAAAGAAACAATTTTAGTCAAAGCATTGATTATGGTGATTTTCTTTTACTCAAACAAGTATTTTGTTATAAATTTCTCTTTAAAATCCAAATCATTTTTGATATATAGAAATCGACGGTCGGCGAAGATCACGCAAGATTTAAAGACCAAGGCAAGCTTCTGGTTTTCAGAAATATTACTTTTTTGGAACAGAGGCATGCTTTGGAAAATAAGACGTTCAAGGTGTACATTCAAGTGAGTTTTCTGGACTAAGAGAAGCTTAAAAGACATCAAAAACGCATCCAGTTTATTCCATTAGACCCAATCATATACAATGTATGAAAAACTGAGTTGCTTGCAGATGAATGTGATCAAAAACTAATCATAGAAAGTAAATTGGGAGGAAATGTAAAACAAGTTTTAAGTAATTTATTGCTTATACAGTAAAACTTCTCTTAACGACCACCCCTTATGGACGGTCGTCCTTCTCAACGGTCACTTTTGAGCTTTTTACAATAGTTGTTATGGTAGATTCTATTAAATAACTCCTATATAACGCGGTCATTTTGTCCGATATTATTTAGCAAAATTACATGGAATTTGTACCCTCGTTAACGGTCATTAACGACGGACCATAAACCAACCCTTCTTGCAAGCAATGTTTCTTTTGCATAAATTATTATGGGAAATTTGACACCTCATTATGTAGATAATGGGTCAAATTAAGGCCTTGAACTTGGTAAAGTATTTGAATAAGCAGTATTTTTATCTAGTGAAAGTTCTGTCATAGAGCAAAAAATAATTATATCTTTAAAACGTAAATATCTATCTTTTATTAGAAAGAAACACCGAATATGACAAATAAACGTATACGTCTGCGTATTAACAATAGAATCAGCATGATATGTTAGGCAGATGATGCAGCAGTTGTCGCAGAAAGAGAAGACAACCTACAGCTATAGCTTTTTAAATTCTAATAAATAAGCAAACAACTTAATATGGAAATATCTACTGATAAAACTAATAGTTTAACCATTGCAAAAAGACCCCATCAGATGTAAACTCGTCATTGAAAATCATCCCATAGAGCAAGTTACCCAATTTAAGTACCTCAGTGTTAATCTTTCGAGTGGATATGACCCTTGTAAAAGACTTAAGAAGCCAAGTCAACAAAGCATCCGCAATATTAGGCTGCCTACGAGAGACCATTTTGAACAATCAATTTATGCGAACAGACACCAAGATCAAAATATATAAAACATGTATAAGATCAATCGTGACATACAAAATAAAGGCTAGAGAAGAAAACAACAAGACCAATAGTTTGCAGAGATAAACATTTTAAGAACTATAGCAGGAAAGACCAGAAGAGAGAGTAAGAAACACACAGATTAGAGAGCAGTGCGGTGTACAGGATATCGTGCGATAGGGTAGACAAAGAAGGAGACAATGATACGCTCACGTAAGCAGAATGAAAGAAGATTATACTGAAAGGAAAACCAACAGGCACCCGTTCCCTTAGAAGACCACCTAAAATATGGAAGGATAGTTGGCAGTTAACTTCCCAGGAACTACAACAGAGGCATAACCAGAATTGACAGAGTACAAGATCTCTAAAAAGAAGCAGAAGACGAAGAGGTCTGTGCATTAGAAACCAGTCTTCTGGGACTTTTCTAGAGAGCAACCGCTTTGCTAAGGTTTGTAGTTCAGCTGTTAGTAGTTCGGCTACCTATGATTCCCTGCTACTTAGAGCGCTGCATACTGTAATCTAAGTTGCATTTGACTTACATTTTAAAGAGAAGTTAGAATTTATCACAAAGAATAAAAAATTTAATTTGATCGTTGGCACTTGGCGGACAAATCTGATGTTCGTAGGAAGCAAGTGGACGATAATCTAAAAAAATATTAAAATGGAGATAAAACACTTTTTAAAAAGGAAAATTTAATGCCTATAAAAAAAAGCTTCTAATAACACATGGACCTCCGATGGACAAAATAGTTTATGACTGGTTTTGCAAAGCTAGGAATCAATGCAAGTTCCAGTATTTGGACCTATCCTTTAGATGCAAGGATAGTCTTCAGTCAACATCCCAGAAACTACAACAAAGGCATAACCAAAATTAAGAGATCGCAAGATCTCAAAGAAGAAAAAGAAGAAGAAGAAGAAGAGATCGGTGCATTGGAACCTAGTCTTCTAGAACTTTCCTAGAGAGCAACCGCTTTGCTAAGCGTTTGTGGTTCAGCTGTTGGTAGTTCGGCTACCTATGATCCCCTGCTGCTTAGAGCGCTGCATAGTGTAGTCTAAGTTGCATTTGACTTTCATTTTAAATAAAAGTTGGAATTTATCGCAGAAAATAAAAAAAATAATTTGAGTATTGGAACTAGGAAGCAAGTGGACGATAAGCTAAAAAAATATTAAAATTGAGATAAAAAACCTTTTAAAAAAGGACAATTTAATGCGGATCAATAAAAAAGAAGTTTCTAAAAACAAATGGACAAAATAGTTTATGACTGGTTTTGCAAAGCTAGAAATCAATCACGTTTTAATATCTGGACCTTTTTTTCATGTTGTTGGGGCCATTTTAAGACCTAGACACCTGGATTCAAAATCCTTTTTAGCTTCCACAGGTTTGTTCGAGTCTCATTCAGTATTATATATTCCCGGCCTTTACAGCCAAGCCTCAACATCTGACTTACACTCATTCCTTACTGCCCTTCAGGTCTTAATGTTTTTTTGCCTAGTCAAATTATAACTGTATCTGGCAAAGTTTAGATAATCACACACAATATGCAAACTTGTTTTCCTTTTCAGTCCCACACAGTCGGTCGCTTTCTGCTAGGGTAGTTTAACCAGGTGTCTTTTAAAGTTTCCGTGGTCTGTGAGCAGATCCTAGTGCTTTGCTTATTCTACTTTTAATTCATTGCAATAAGTACTTTCAGCCCTTGCATCACAAGGTTTTATCCATCAGAAGTCTTGCTTGTTTGGTTATGTTTCTCCACTGGTTCAAATGAAGCTTGTGCGAGGTTTTTTAATATGATGTTTATCTGGACCCTTAATAAGAAAAAAGAAGTTTAAGAAGTGTCAAACAAATTTAAAATTAGGGACTCTAAGGCCTCCATGGCACGACATTAATTTAAAAAAAAATGTGTGTTGAGTTTGTCAATGTAAATGAGGTGAAGTGTTCTAAATTGGAATTAAAATCACTTAAATCATTAAGGACATTTATGCTATTTGGTAAATATACCTACAGTTGTTTACTTCAATATATTTTCAAGATAAAAATGGGTTAAAATTAATCAAATTAAATCTGTCTTGTAATAAAAATTTATAATATGGTTAAATTAGGCTATTAACTACATTCTTCTCTTCAAAGCGGTCTAACCCTCTTAACTGCGAAATTTTCAAGCAATTTTTGGTAAGCGCTATGAAGAAGTTTTACTGTGTTAAGTAGGTTACTAGACTTTTTATTTAAAATAAAATTTAAAGTCTGGCAAGTAAATAAAATTAAACTTTTTAAGTATGCATTAATATTTTCATTAGTTTTACTTCCGGAAATGAAACGTGTTGAAAATTCTCAAGTATTATCGTTTGGCGACTTGTATGCTATTAAAAATATATTATATTTGATTCCTAATAATTAAAAAATGAAGAAAATCCAATTTGGTTTTAACGTGATTTATATGTTTCCTTAATAGTTGCGTGTTTGGCAACATAATGGAAAATCTTGGCAAAATCTATCTTCAAATCAACACCATTACGTAAAATTAGTCATAGAATTTATATTTGGGTATTTTAGGGATCAGAAGTAATTATTCTTTTAAGCTTCTTATATTTTGGGGTACATTTTTTAAATAAATTTGGTAATATTTTGTGATAAAGCATTTTTAAATCTTGTGTTTGTATGCATAATTGAAATTTGAATGAGACCAATATGGGCATATAAACTTACTTCGAAATTAATACCAGAACACTCACAGGAAGTCATCTTTAGATGAAAGAGGAAAGATTCTTGAAATAATCGAGATTATCAGTTTTAAAGTGCGAGACAATCATTTAATGTTTCCAGGACTAATGAGAGATCAGTTTCTTGACCATAGTGCTCTTACTTATGAAGAATGAATACCTGAATATTGGCAAGTGTAATTTTTCAACAAAAAAAAACCAAAACATACTTCAGTGCATATACTGTTTAATGCGGACAAGCTGCAAGACATAATTTTATCTGGAAACATCGAGTAGCTCTTAAAAAGCAGTCAAGTTTTGAGACTTTTCAGTTCCATTTATATCAAGTGGCATTTTCTTCGCCAATTGTTCTTTCACACGTCTAGATTTTCAGTTATCTTTTTTCGTTAAAGATTAATAATCCTTAACTGCAAATGTAGACGTTTGGAAGCAGCAACTGGCGAAGAAAATGCCACTCAATAGGAATGGAATTAACCAAACTTTGCAAAGTAGATACAGAGAATATTGAGACTTCTACTTGTACCTAATTAGTAAGTTGTATTAGCTCATATCCTGACATAACAACTATAAATATTTTAACCATCTAAAAGGAACATATCCACAAAACTGACACCAGAATAAACTCAAGATATTGTCCTTGAAAACAAATTGCTTAGATCATATTAATAAATAGATACATGTTAAATATCTAAATGACTTTAAACCACAAAAGTCCCCAGACAGAAATTGCTCTTTGAGAGAATGAATAAATTAATTAAAGGATCAACCAACTTTAGTAGTTTTCAGTAAAAGAAGCAAGCATTCAGAATCCAAACTGCACAATAAGTTCACTGATTTAGTGGATATTTAAAACGTTCAGATTTGGATTAATTGCTTTTAAAAGATAGATTGGTTTGCATTCTGCAACGTATAAGTCTAACAACTTTGTCAATTTCAACCGACAAAGAGGAATAAAGATCAAGGAACATTTTCGAAAAGAATGTAACAAAATCTGCCATTTTTACATTTGCTGAATTTGTTTATATAACAAACTTTTTCACGAAACACAGCTTTACATATAAAATTTCCTCTATTTAATGAACACAACACGTCCATACAGCAAATTTTTAACTAAGATTTAATTAGTTTTTAAATGCTTCGGTTCAGAAGAATTTCTTAATTTTTTGGATACCCATACTAATAACTTTTCAAAGTTTAAATAGTTTTTAATTAAGAAAGTTTCAGAGAAAGTTCTTCATTTTTGAAATACTCTTTTTTTTTTCTTTAGTAATGTTTACACTCCTTTTTTTAGTATCGTTTGTTGAGTTATTACGTTCCTATTTTTTTCAAAAATTTATTCGAAATCAGTTCTCCAAATTTTAGATTCGATTAAAATTTTCCGAAAATACTAAAACATTTTAAATCTGAACTCGGAGTTCAAGAACAAGTCAAAATTTTAAAAAAAAGGGCCCCCAAAAAATAAAAAAAAATGATGCGATTTTTGCATAGTTCCTTTCTAATATAAAACATATTTTTTTTTAAGATATAATATTCAGTCTAGTTGATGTGAAATGATAATTACTGTGCTCTTTTAGCGTTAACTCTGTCTAATTTAATAAAATATCCAAATTTTTTAAACAAATAATAATATATTCATGTATTCAAACAATTTTGATATTTTACTAAACCGAATCGAGATAACGTTAAAAAAGAAAGTAATTCAGTCGAAGGTTATAAGTGGTAAGTAAATCTGTTGAAAATGTGTGCCTCCCAACGAAGTAATTCAGCTCAGGAGAGAACCCCCATTCGTTTACCATAATTTAGCGTTAATTTTTTGCATTTTTGAATTCATTGACACAACATCACTCTTTTTGTGGGCAATTTTGCAGCAGGGCGTAAGGTTTGACCCCGACATGCCTCAGACCATCCGACTGGAGTTTGCTAAAAGTAACACGAAGGTTAGCAAGCCTAAACAGCAATCTGCTAACGCCGCCAACACGCACCCAACTCTGATGCACCCCCTCACCGGACGTAAGTACACATTATGGGCCGGCCGTACCCCCAACAAACTAGGGGCGAGCCGCCTGATCCCGTTTTTCTTGGTCCGCACACCTTACCTTTCACTCCTCACGGCTTCGACCTCTGGTAGATGTTGATGACGTAGATCCGAGTGCGATCAATGATTAATGATGCAAGGCTCTAATTTTGGACCCCAAAAGATTTTAGATTTTTATTTTATTAGTAGAATTAAGCTAACAAATTGTTACATTGTGGAATTAAACTGTGCTTTTAAGCCCTAAATATGCAATTATTTATTGGTCGTACGGCGCGCTTTATTTACGTTTATTTAAAGCCATTATTTACGCAGATGTTCGAATGTACATAATTTCCTGTGTGTCATTTATTTTGGATAAATGGTTATTTGTTTTTTGAATTATTTTTCATTGGAACTAAATGTTTTACACTTGCTATTGACGTTTAAATGTTTTGTGAAACTAATATTTACTAATATATTTAATAATTTGTTTAACATTATATTTTGCCTTTGTAGACATGATTGAAGTTAATGATGTCTTTCAGGATTGACATGACATGACATTTGGAAATAATTTTCCCATTTATATTTTAATCTTTCCATTTTTTTGAAATCATATAAATTCTGTATTTCACTTGAATAAAAGAAGTTTTAAAACCATTTTTTTAACTCTTAACTAAAGAATGGATCTTTTTATGAACCTTGCTCTTAATAGTTCTGAAAAAGGAACTAACAGTTATCAGATAAGGGTAGCATTCTTCAAAGATGCTCTTATGCAAGATCAGTCCAGGTGATTCAATAAGTTTTAAATGCTTTGGAATTGTTATTATTATTCCAAAATTAAAATACAAATCTTGTCCCCTGAAACAAAGAAAGATTAAAAAACACTTTTTTTGGTGGAATCGACTGGTCCTTGGTTATCTTTAAAAATTGAAATATAAATCTTGTCCCTTGAAACCAAGAAATATTAAAAAACACTTTTTTTGGTGGAACGGACTGGTTCTTGGTTATCTTCAAAAATTAAAATACAAATATTGTCCCCTGAAACGAAGAAAGATTAAAAAGAATTTTTTTGGTGGAGCGGACTGGTCCTTGGTTATGTTCTAAAATTGAAATACAAATCTTGTCCCTTGAAACCAAGAGAGATTAAAAAATACTTTTTGATGGAAGGGACTGGTCCTTGATTATCTTCCAAAATTGAAATACAAATTTTGTCCCCTGAAACCAAGAAAGATTAAAAAATATAACAAAGGTTGCTATACGGCGTTTCGATAACCAAGCTATCATCTTCAGAGAGATACTAAATGCGTTAGAGCAACCTTTGTTGTGTTTTTTAATCTTTCTTGGTTTCAGCGGACAAGATTTTATTTCAATTAAAAAGCACAGCAATGGTTACTGTAATGCGTTTCGATAGCCAAGCTATCATCCTCAGAGAGATACTGATTCTCGGTATCATGTTCCAGTAAAGTTTATAGAAGTTGTATACGCAGGATACAGGCAAGAAAGGGGTTAAAACTCTTTAAATGTTCGCACTAAAATTGACGCTGATCTAGAAATGAAGTATGTTGACAAAGCATCGATTAAAATACAAATCTTGTCCCCTGAAACCAAGAAAGATTAAAAAACACAACAGAGATTGCTCTAACTCGTTTCGATAGCCAAGCTATTATCTTCAGAGAGATACTGAATGAAAAGAAAAGCATCGATATTAAATCGCTGTACATCGATAATCGATAAAAATCGAAATCAAAATATTGACATTTTTTAACATGGTGTTACAGAATGTCAATGGCCTAAAAGCACACTTGGTGTATTGGGATTTTTTTCTAAATTTAACGTAAACAGTTCTCAAAATTTTATATTCGATTGTTTTTTCGCGTATTTTAATTTTTCCCAAAATTTTGAGGTTTAACTTGAAATTTTTCGAGAAATTGTATGCAAAGCTTTATCTCGAAGTTGCAAATAAGTTGAAATGTTTGTATTTAAACTTAAATTTCACGAGAAGGTCTACAAAAGAAGTTTAAATTTTTAGATTAGAATCGAAATTTAAAAAAAAAGTATCAATTTGGAGCAGAAACTTGTACATTCCAAATATTTTTTCTAGAAACTTCAACATTTATGTGGGAAGTTTCAATTTCTTTTTCAAAATTTGGATTACAAAAGACGAAATTTCAAGAACAAAAGTCAAAATTTCGAGTATAGAAGTCGAGTTCAAAAAAAACAATATATGATTAGATTTTTTCGATTTTGTTTTAATTCTATATTTTTTGAAGTTTTGACTTTATCCTTGAAATTGTTGCCTTAATTTAGAAACGTCCATTTATTTTATTTTACAAATTTCGAGCTTTTCTCGATATTTCGTTTTTCCCAAAATTTCATTTCAGCTTCAAATGTTTTACAATTTTTTTTCCAAATTTCCATTTTCAGCAAGAATCTATTCTTTCATAAATTTTGATTTTTTTTTTCGATTTGCGGACGTTTTTTTATTTTTTAATTAGTCGTTCTTTTTGAGATTTGATACAAACGTGAAATTTCCTTTTTAAAATCGAGACCCTTTTTATTAAATCTCTGTTTTTTTCCGCTTTTCCAGTTAAACGATTTCCATTTTAGAATAAAAATGTTGACGCTTTTCACAATTTCTACTTATACAAAAGTTTCGTATTTAAACGTTCGATCTTTTTTAAAATACATAATTTTTTTGTCATTTTGATGGTTTTTGTGATGTTTAAACTTGACTCTTTACTGTTTTTTCTAAAAATATTAACTTTAAATTTGAAGTTTCGAAACATATTTACTTTTTTACTAAAATTTCGATGCTTTTCTTAAAATTTCCCACGAAAACTTATATAATTTTTCCCCAAATTATCAACTTTAGATAAAAATTTCGATTTCTCGTCTATGGTTGGCATTTTTTCCTCGAAATTATTAATACTTAAAATTTGGAATTCTTTTATAAATTTCGGAAATGGTGACAATTTTTATCTTAAAAATTTCTGGTATATTTTCCAGTACCTAATTTCGACTTTTCTCTCAAAATTTTCAGTTTAAAATTGTTTTTCCCAAAATTTCGCCTTTAAAAAGCGAAATTTTGAATTTGTCACGAAATTGTCACTTTTGTTCGAGATTTTCTCCAGAAATGTCGTCTATGTCATGAAATTTCGAGTCGAAAATTTGACCTGAATAAAGTATTAAAGGCCTAATTTATAAACCGGTGAAATATTCTCATTTTGAACTCGAAATTTCATAAAAAAAGACCAAATTGATGATGATTAAGCCTACAGCACTTTATTTAGTTAACAGTTTTATTTGAATTTGTTTACGAATTAATTTATGTTTTAAATTGAGGTTTGAAATTAAATTTATTGTCGAAATTAAATTTATATGGTCACGCCTAATTTTTGAACTCAAAATTTTGTTATCATCGGTGGAAATTTTAAGAAATTAAAAAAAAATGACAAATCTTGAAATTTCTAGAGATCCAAATTGTAATTCATATTTCGAAACTGTTCAAAATTTTCAGGAGTCTTGAAATTTGGAGCTCACGTCAAAATTTCCAAAAAAATTGTTCACGTTTTGACATTTTTGATTTTAAAAATTTAATGTTGACTTTTAAAGAAGGACTAAAGAGTAATTCGAGTTTGAATTCAAAGGATATTTTATGATTTTTTTCGAAATTTACTTTGTTCCTCAACAGTTTCACGACTTACCTGAAAATTGTCGACATTTGTCTTAGAATTTCAAAAATTCTCTATCAAGCTATCAAGAGAAATATACTAATATTTCTTTGAAGATGATAGCTTGGTTATTGAAATGCCTTAGAGCAAGCGTTTTTGGGTTTCAGGGGACAAAATTTGTATATCAATCTTTGAAAATAACCAAGAACTAGTGCGTTCCACCAAAAAAAAATTATAATGCCAAGTTAAAGTTCAAGACTACTTTGCAGATGTCGAAACTAAAGCTAGCTAAACTTCTAATTTTCTTAACTCAAAATTTCCTGCTTACAACCAAAATCTAGACTTTAGGGGAAAGCTAGCAAAAGTTTTAGTTTTTTTCTTGTAACTTTGGCCCTTAAAATGTTGAATTCAAATTGAAATTTTGGGTTTCTTTAAAAGAAACTCGAAATATAATATAAGAGATTAAAATACAAATCTTGCCTTCGGAAACAATGAAAAATTAAAAAACCCAGTAAAGGTTGCTTTAATGCGTTTCGATAGTCAAGCTATCATCTTCAGAGAGGTACTAAACGAAAAAAAAGCATCGACATTGAATCGATGTCAACATTGGTAGCTTGGCTATCGAAACGCGTTAGAGCAATCTTTCTTGTGTTTTTTAATCTTTCTTGGTTTTACGGGACAAGATTTGCATTTCAATTTTTGAAGATCCCCAAGGACCAGTCCGTTTCATCAAAAAAATATTAAAAAAAAATAAAAAATATCAGAGCTTTCAATCTCGATGTTTCAAGTTAAATCGAAGTGAAACCTCTGAATTTGGTATCAAGATTTTGATTTTGGTCTCTAAATTCTTACCTGTTTTAAGGTCTTTAAATCAGGTAAAATTTTAAAGTCTCAATATTTCGTTTATAATCTCAAAGTAGAATTAAATATTGACTTTAAAATGTTGACTTTCATTTAAAGTTTTATGGCTGAAATAATTTTTTCATTTTTTGAAATGAAATCCCGAAATTATAAACTTGGTATCAAGGTTTTGATTTCGCAATCGAAAATTTTACGTGTTTTAATGTCACAATTTCGGGAAAATTTTTGATATGTCAATATTTCGTTTGTAATCTAAAAGTTTCCAAAAAGTTAAAATTAAATATTGACTAAAATTTTGAATTTCAATTTAAATGTTAGGACTGTAATCCATTCTTTTACAAATTTTGTTTTTTCTTTAATGTTGAAGATATTAAATATTGAATTATGGATTATAATTTTACATTAAAAATTTCAGGATTGAATTTAATATTTTTACAAAACAGCTTTTTTCAAAATTCTGGTTTTCTTCTAGAATTATTAGAATTTAAACTCAAAAATTTATGTTGGGATATTCTCTTAAAATATTACCTTTAAAAGCATTATTTCGAAATAAGAAAGTTAAGATGTTGATATTAAAAATTTCGAGAAATTTATTATGAAAATTCTTCATTTCAACTCAGAATGATCACAAAAAATGTGGAATACAATCGAAATTTTGTGAGGAAAGTCGATATGTCGAAAGTGAAACTCAAATTCCAAAAAAGTCATCGACATTTGTCATTTAAAGTATAGAAGTTTCAATAAAAAATATGTAAAAAATAAAACTTCTTTGAATTTTAACTTAGAAGTATCACAAAAATATCAAAGTGTGGAATAAAGTGGAAATTTTTTGAGAGAAAATCGAAAGTTCGAAATTAAAATCCAAACTCTAAAAGGGTTAGCGAAATGTTTCGTTTAAAGTAGAAGTTTCAGAAAAATATTCGAAAAATAAAAAACGTTTAAGTCTAAACTCAGGATTATCATAAAAAGGTCAAAATGTGAAATAAGATCGAAATTCGACGTAAAAAAAGTTGACATTTCGAGATTAAAACTGAAATTACAAAAAAGTTATCGAAAATTTTCCTTCAAAGTAGAAGTTCAAGAAAAAAATATTGAAAAAATAAAAATTCCTTAAGTTTCAACTCAAAATTATTACAAAAAAATCAAAATGTGGAATGAAATCGAAATTTTGCGAGAACAAGTCGAGGTAAAAATTCAAATTACAAAGAGGTTATCGACATTTTTCGTTTAAAGTAAAAGATTCCAAAAAATATTCGAAAAATAAAAAATGTTTCAGTTTAAATTCAGTTTTATCATAAAAAGGTCAAAATGTGGAATAAGATCGAAATTCTACGTAAACAAGTAGGCATTTCGGGACCAAAACTCAAATTACAAAAAAGTTATTGAAAATATTTGTTTAAAATAGTAGTTTACAAAAGTATTCGAAAAATAAAAAATTTTCGAGCTTTAACTCAGAATTATCATAAAAAAGTCAAAATGTGGCATGAAGTCGAAATTTTACGAAAAAAAATTGACATTTCGAGGTTAAATCTCAAATTACAAAACGTTATCGAAATAATTGTAAAGTAAAGGCTTCAAAAAAATATTGAAAAAATTAAAACGTGGAATACAATCAAAATTTTGGGGGAAAAAGTCGACATTTCAAGATTAAAATCCAAATTATAAAAAGGAAATCAACATTTTTTTGTACAAAAGATCCAAAAAAATATTAAAAAAATAACAAGTCTTTGAGCTTCGACTAATTATCACAAAAATATCAAAATGTGCATTAAAACCGAAATTGTTTGAGAAAAAGTCAACATTTCGAGATTTTAATCCAGATTATAAAAATGAAAATTTTTCGAATAAACTCGAAGTTTCGAAATTTTTTTTTAATAAAAAACCTTTCAGTTTCAACGAACAATTCAAAATGGGCAATAAAATCGAGATTTTGCGTGAAAAAAATAGAATTGTTAAGAGATAAACTTAAGTTACAAATAAGTTATTAAAATTTGTCGTTTAAAGTAAAAGTTTCAAAAAAAATATTTGAAAAATAAAAAATCTTCGAGCTTTAACTACGAATTACCACAAAACAGTCAAATTGTCTAATGAAATCGAAATTTTGCGTCAAAAAATCGAGATTTCAGATTAATCACAACATTACAAAAAACTCGAAAATGTTCATTCAAAGTAGAAACTTCGAAAAAATATTCGAGAAATAAAAAAATCTTCAATAAAACTCGACATTTTCGAAAAGGCTAAATTCCAAGAATTTCAGTTTTGACTCTCCTGAAATTTCAAAGTTGAGATTTAAATTTTAATAAAAAAGCTGGCACATTAGGGATTGAAATCAATTTTCAGTCTTTTGTGTTCGATTTTTGTCAAAATTTTGAATGTAACCTGGTAATTTTCGACATTTTTATTACAATTCTAATTTTAAATTCGATATTAAATTCTAGATGTCAAAATTTAAGCTAAACCTTGAAATTCCAATCCAAATTGTTTTATTGCAATAGGAATTTGGAGATTACGAAAAAACTAGAAGAAGATTTGGTTTTTTCTTGTAGCTTTAAGCTCAAAATGTTGATTATTGGATTAAAATTTCGTAAAATTGAAATTTTGTAAAACTGAATTTTGTGTTTCTTCAAAATTCCGAGTTTCCTCAATGTAAATAAAAAAAATTAAAAGAAAGCGAATGTGTTAATTTTACAATATGGATCTCGAAGTTTCGAGTTCAGTTCGAAGCAAGATCTCTATATTTTACATTTGATTATGATTATGGTTTTCAGCTTGAAGTTTCGACTTATTTTAAAGTCGTAATTTCAGGGAAATGTTGAAATATCAAAATTTCGACTAATCTTGAGGTTTTAAAAGAAGTTAAAATGATTTTTTGTTCTTTTCAAAGTTGAAAATTTATATTTCAAAATTTGTTTTTGTTAATTTCTATTTTAAAATAGGAATGTCTGAAAAAAAGTACAAAATTTACAGAATTTTGTTTATCTCAATTCGAAATTTCAAAAATTTGTAGAGGCTTATGAAAGAAACTCGAAATTTATTTAAAAAACAAGTTTAAGTAAAAGTGTTCAAAAGAAATATTTTTATAAATTTTAAATTATTAACGATTATGATTTTTACCTCGAAATTTCGACGAATTTTGTAGTCGCAGTTTCCTGGAAAAATAGAAATATTGAGAATTTGCCTAATCTTGAAATTTTGAGAAGAGTTAAAATTAAAAAGATTTACTTTAAAATTTTGTGCTTCAACTTGAAAGCAATCATTGTATTTACAAATTTGAATAGCTTTACCAAAATTTTAAAAAAACTTATTACAAAATTGTTACTAAAAATATCAAGATTGAAAATAGATTTATTTTTAATGTCGAGCTTTTTCCACTTCGTATATTTAAGTACACTCTCAAACTTTCTAAATATATTTTACTTGAAATTTTACATTTAAAGTATCTATTTCGAAAATGAAAATTGAAGTACAAATCTTGTCCCCTGAAACCTTTCTTGAACACTCGAATGATTATCCTACGCGTTTCGATAGCAATCGTCAAAGATTTGTATTTCAATTTTTGACGATAGCCAAGGAGCAGTCCGTTTTACCAAAAAGAAGTGATAATGATATGAAACTTTACTTTTAATTCAAAATTTTTTTAAAAAATTGAAATTTGGGGTAAAATTGGAAATTTTTCTTAAAATTTCGTGATTAAAACCAAATAACAAAATAATGTGGCCATAAAATTTCGAAATTTTGAGTTAAAGTGGAAAAAAAGGGGACCACGTCAATTCAATTTATTAAAGTGGACCACATAAAACCGTGCCAACGGCCGGATCCAAGACAATTTGGGGAATGTTACGCGAGTCGTATAAAATCGAATAGCTGATCCGGCCCCTGGGATTCTGGTAAATAAGACAATTATTTGGATCAATTTGGTTAATTCAGAAAACTGGATAAATGAGATACTTCTTAAGTAATAGAAATCATTGATTCTTTTTCTCTATTAGTGTTTAATGTGTTAAGATGTAAGAATAATGCTCTGTAAATTACTTTACTTTGATGCATTATTAATACATAAGATGCGTTCGATAAGTAAATAAATTGGCGCAGTCAGTAGGATCAAAACCCTCACAATACAGTATCCTCCTAACAACTGATTGACCTGATGTTTCAGATTTGGGCACCCCGTTCTTCCCGAGCGGTCCGGAGTTGTGGCATCACCCGTTGGCGTATTCGGCGGCCGCCGAATTGCCCGGAGCTGCCCTCCAGCACGCCACATTGGTCCATCCGGCGCTGCATCCTCAGGTCTCCGTACGTTCCTATCTTTGACTATCTACAGACAAAACTCTGGACTCTCAGCTGCAACAAGCAAGCGCACCGGTCCATCACCACGTTAGTTTCGTCTTCTATTTGTTTGCCCGTAATCGAAGCAGATTCAAGTTTTTTTTAATTCTGTTTCGTTGTGCTCTGCATTGTTGTGCTTTGCTAATTTAAACGGGTGTGAATTAAATGTTCTTTGTAAATTTTTTTGCTGAATTGGATCTGCTTTTGAAATTTTTTTCTTAGATGAAAGAAGTGCGTGATTGTGGTAGGAGATGAAAGTCTGGATTTCTGTCTTTATTTTTTTCATTTTTAATTTGGATTTGCTATCAGATGTTTAATTAAGTAAACCATTAATGATAATTACAACTTAATTTTGTAGTAATTTGATGATTTTCAGTTTGACTAATTTTTTTTTAATTTGCTACTTTATTTTAGCTTGCGGTGTTTATAATTACTAATTTAAGATAGACACAAGTGGAATACTTTGTTGGTAAACGTGGTTTTTAATATTACGAATTGAAGTGAGAATATCATTTCAAAAAACTCGAAATTTTTCTATTTTTTGAATTTCTTCTTCGAGTTAAAATTGTATAAACTGCCATCAAGTTTAAACTCGAATTTCAAAAAAACAACTAAGAATTAAAAAATAAATGTTCTAGAAATGGTAACATGAGTTTACTTTTCAACATTTTTAAGCTTCAACAGAAAAAATAGTTTCTTTTTTAAGGTAGATATTTTAAAAAATAGTAAAAAATTTCAAGTCTCAAGTAGGGCTTTGTATCCAATTGTCTACTGACAGGAATGCGATTCATTAGGCTTTTTGAAAACAATTTCCAACAAATATTCAGTTTGAAGTAATAAAGTCGTTAAATTTGACTTTATCTTTGACTGATCAGTTTATGGATTTTCCTGATAAAAGTTTTAAGTGGCAACGTTAACAATGAAAAAATTGGAGAATAAACAGAGCAATAAATTCAAAAATCTTAACTATATAGCGTTGCCATGCATAAATAAGCCTGATCGAATTAAAATTTAGAATCATTTAAATGTTATTTTAAATTATGCAACATATTGAGGTACATAGTTCACCAACTAATTGTTTTTCCATACGTTTCCTTTAAATTCCTGTCAGGTGTTACCAACAGTGTTGCCCATACACTTGCAAAATTAAAAGACCCGCGCCGGTGCTGAAGTCGAGATATTCAATGTCAAACTTACGATTTTTAACATGTAAGGAGGGGTTAGCAACCTTTTTTGTTCGCGGGTCAAAATCAACCGAAATGAGTATTAAGGAGACGTTCGTGTCAATGGATATAAACACCAACGTGTATAAGAATTATACTAATCGAACTAAGATTTTGTTCTTAGTACATAGGCGTAGTCATAAGAGGGCATGGAGGGGCAATTGCCCCCCTCTGTCTTATGCAGCCACGCAAAAAACAAAAAATTTATTCGTCCGGAAAGACTTTCTTATCTAAAAATTTTGACTTTTATTTTAAAAATTGTCGTTTTCTCGAAATTTCGACTATTTTTGCTCTTCTCCATATTTGTCTTTTTTTCAAAATATCGACTTCATTCTTAAAATTAGAATTTTGCTTCAAAATTTCAGTTTTTTTAGAAGCTCTTTACTTTTTTCAAAAATATGTCTTTATTCTTTCTTCTTCAAAGATTGACTTTTTATTATTATTTTTTTAAATTAGACTCAGAATGTTTCCCTTTTTTTCGAAATTAAAACGTATGCACAAAATTTCGATTTTTCTACAAAATTATTTTTTTTTTTCGAATTTAGTTCTAAATTGCTGCATATTTTCCAAAAATTTGGTCAAATTTGTTCCCAAGATTGATCTCCATTTGAAGGTTTTCCCAGTTTTTCCAAACATTTTTTAATTTTTAGACATGTTTCCCAAAATTTGCTTCTTATCGAGATTTTGACTTTTATCTCAAAATTGAACATTTTATTTTGTTTCTGCTTTTAATTTTTTCGTGGAAATTCATCTTGTTTTGAAAGTTTGACTGTTTTTTTTTTTAAATTTGGCTTTCTCTGGGAAATTTTAACTTTTTTTAAAGTTTGACATATTATTCAAAATTTGAAGTTTTTTTTTTCAACATTTAGTCTTTACCTTTGTATTTAACTAATTGTCTTAAAATTCAATTTTTTCTACAACTGATTTTTAATTTTGCTTATTTCCTTTTACTACACTCTCAAAATCCAACTTATTTCTTTTTTGACTTTTTTTAAATTTTTGATGGTTGCTCGAAGCTTTTAAAATATAATTGTCATTTCATTTAACGATTTTTATAAAAATTTATCTTATTCTCCAAATCCTGACTTTTTCCAAAATTATTTTTTTTTTTGAATTTGTTCTAAATTGCAGGCATATTTTCTAAACATTTGGTCGAATTTGTTCTCAAGATTGATCTCCATTTGAAGGTTTTTTCAATTTTGCCAAACAGTTTTTATTTTTTAAAAAATTCAACTTGTTTCTGAAAATTTTACTTTTCCTCGAAATTTTGACTTTTTTTTTTGAACATTTTATTTTGTTTCTGATTTTAATGTTTTTCGTGGAGATCCATCTTGTTTTAAAAATTTGATTCTTTTCTTAAAAACTGGCTTTCTCTTAGCAAATTTAATCTTTTCTAAAGTTCGACACATTTTTCAAAATTTTGAGTTTTTTTACTTCAACATTTGTCTTTGTTTTCGAAATTATTTTACTAATTATCCTAAAATTAATTTTTTTTCTACAACTGATTTTTGATTTTGCTTAATTAGTTTTACTTTATTCTCAAAATCTAACTTTGTTCTTTTTTGGAAAACTACGACTTTTTTTAAATTTTCGATGGTTGCTAGAAGCTTTTAAATTAAATTAATTGTTATTTTATTTTACGATTTTTCTAAAAATTTGTCTTGTTCTCTAAATTTGACTTTTTTCAAAATTAATTTTCTAAAAATTTGGTTGAATTGACTTTCAAGATTCATCTCCATTTAAAGGTTTTCCCAATTTTCCCAAACTTTATTTAATTTTTAGAAAATTCGACTTGTTCCTCAAAATTTGCTGAATATTTTCTAAAAATTTGTTTTTCAAGATTAATCTCCATTTGAAGGTTTCTGCAATTGTCCCAAACACTTTTTATATTTTAAAAAGTTCGACTTCTTTCTCTAAATTTGCCTTTTCCCGAGATTTTGACTCAAAATTTTTACCTCAAAATTGAACATTTTATTTTGTTTCGGCTTTTAATTTTTTCGTGGAAATTCATCTTGTTTTAAAAGTTTGATTTTTTTAAGTTTGACACATTTCTCAAAATTTTCGAGTTTTTTATTTTAACATTTGTCTTCATTTTACTCTAAAAAGAGAAGTGGAAATATGGAGAAAAAAGGTCGAAATTCATAGATTAAAACTTTATTCTTCTGAAAGTTTAAGTTCAGAATCCACATTTCAAGATTAATGACGAAATTTCGAAGCAAAATTGAACGTTTTGGGGAAAAACATAAACCAAGTTTAAAATAGGAACATTCAGGTATTTAGCCAAAATATATCGAGCTAAAGGTACGAAATTTTGAAATCAAAAGTGATAATTTCCAGGAAAATTTGAAATTTTGGATAAAAAAAGCGAAATTTTTAACTGATCTGAAGTATCTTTCTGAAGATAATAGCTTGGCTGTCGAAATGCGTTAGAGCAACCTTCGTTGTGTTTTTTAATCTTTTTTTTGTTTCAGGGGACAAGTTTTGTTTTTTAATTTTTGAAGTGGATATTTATAAAAACAATCAAAATTTCGAAAAAGAGACGAAATTTCGACATCGAAATTAAAAAAAAAAGTCGAAACTTTCAAAATAACGGAAATTTTCAAGAACAATATAAATTTTCAAAAACATTGATATTTTCGAAATTTTCGATGAAAATGGGTATCTACTCAAAATTTCGAAAATCACGAAATTTAAAACAATATCAAAATTTTTAAAATTTAATGGAAATATTCAAAAAAATCAAAATTTTCAAAAAAAATGGCAATTTTGGATAAAAATTCAAAACTTCAAAACTGACGAAATTTTGAAATAAAAAGTTAAAACTTTCAAAAATCTTGTAATTTAAAAAAGTAGAAATTTTCAATAAAAATGAAAATTTTGAAAAACCGACGAAATTTTGAAAAAAATTTTTGAAATTTTTTAACAAAAGAACATTTTCAAAAAAAGTCAAGATTTTCAATAAAAATGAATACTTTTAAATAAAGTTTAAATATCTAAAAACACAAAAAATTTTCAAAAAAAAAGTCGAAATTTTCAAAAAATTGAGATTATGAAATAAAAGTCGAAATTTAGAAAAACCGATGAAATTTTTAACTAAAATGATGAAATTTTCAAAAAAATTGTAAGCCAAAATTTTCAATAAAAATAAAATTTTTAAAAAACGGACGAAATTTTGAAAACATTTTTCGAAATTTAAAAACAAAGAAAATTTTCAAAAAAAAGTTAAGATTTTCAATAAAAACGAATACTTTCAAAAAAAGTTGAAATTACGAAAAACGCAAAATTTTCAAAAAAAAAGTCGAAATTTTTAAAAAATGGAGATCTGAAATAAGAATCGAAATTTCGAAAAACCGATGAAATTTTTAACTAAAATGATGAAATTTTCAAAAGAAAGGTCTCTAAAAAGAGTCTAAATTTTCAAAAAGTGGAGACATTGAAAATGTCGAAATTAGGAAAAATGAAATATTTATATAAAATGTAAAATTTCCACCAAAAAGTTTTTAATAAAAATTGACATTTTGAAAAACAGACAGAATTTAAAAAAAAATGTCGAAATTTAAAAAGAAATGAGAATTTTCAAAAAAAGCCAAGATTTTCATTCAATAAAATAAAAATGTTTCGAGTTGAACTTTCGAAAAACGGAAATTTTGGGAGAAACAAGAAAAAATTCTTCTAGGTTGAACTCAAAATTTCCACTGAAAAATTGATAATAAAAAAAAGTCGAAATTCGAAGATTAAAAACAACTTTTGAGGCACTTTCTAAAATGTGAATATAGGATTAAGATTTGGAGACTAGAATCAACTTTCTGAAATGAAGTTAGGAAATCGATTCAAAAATGTTAACTGAAATATCATTTAAGTGGAAAATACTAATTTTGAGTTTCAAGGCTAACTTCCTGTTATGTTTCTAAAATTTTAAGTTTAAGGTTAACGTTTTGAAGATAGAAATTAAAACAGTGGAACAGTGGAAAAAAGGTAAAAATGTTAAATTTAACTGACAACTTTGAAGTTGAGATTTCAAAAAAGTCTAATGTGTGTAAAACACTATTATTACTAATTCATTAGTATAATTAGTGCACCCTACTGAAAAAACCCACCTCCCTTGAGCAGTGCACTGTTGTCGACTCAGCAAATCTGTTGCAAAGCGGCTTGGGGTTTTATTGTATCCACGCTGACAGTCTATGCTAAAAATCAATTCGTGGTGGCAGTCCGGCGATCACGTCTCTTACGTAGCGGAGATCTAACGTTGTAAAAAATTTATACTACGATTATACTGCCGGTGAACTACCTTAAGGTTTGACGTAATGTTTACCCCTTTGAAGGCAATGAAGATATTTAAAATTACTTAATCAACTCGTAGAAAAGTTTTGTTTGGTAATGTAGATGATTAAAAATTTTGAAAGCAAAATCAAGATGCTACAAATTAAGGAGAATTAATGTCAAAATTAAAGATGAAAGGATAATATAGTTATGTCTCAACTGCTGTGTACATGTTTTAACTAAAGTTGTTTCTATGTTAGATTTCGGTTTTCCAGCCTCCAATGTCTTTGCCGCATCCGACAGCGCTGACTTCGGTCCAGGCATCGCTGCCGCACTTTCTACCGAGTCCTGCCTTGGCTTCTCCCGTGGGATCATCGTCCTCACAGCCTGGAATGGGAGTAAGCAATCCGCCTTGCTCTACGCTCTTCGTGGCTAACCTTGGTCAATTCGTCTCCGAACACGAGCTGAAGGAGATATTTGCCAGGTTTGTTGATCTCCACATTTACCACCCAACAACAGCTACTAATTTCAAAAATTACAAACAACACAATGCAGAAAAACAGCAATGACTGTCTTTGCAAAACTCACTAAAAGTGACTTTTTATTTGAACAACATAGTGCAAGTTATAGTGACACTAATTGCTATTAAACATGATTTTCTGTTAAGTGGATTCTCACGCAGAAACTTCGCTAATCTGTGATGAGGATATTTGGCGCGCCTATGTTGACCTGTAAGTATGGATTGCGCCATCATTTTTCAGGTGAACTGTCAACATAAGATGCTTTAGACGATTTTGTGAACTAAAGTTGTGTTCAGTAACGTCGATATCTTCTAGAGCATCTATTATTGGATATTTAGTAAATGTTTCACTATACCTTGCACTGTCGTGTTCCCGTCTGATTACCAAATTGTTTAACCCCACGGAAGATGTTTTCGAGCACTAGTATTATGCACTTTTTCACCCCCTTGGTGCCCGCATGATATCTACGTGTTGATAGATACTTTGTATTCATTTCGGTATTTTAATTAAAATTTTTATTACGTATGGTACTAACACAACAAAAGAGGAGCTTTAAGGTCCTTACAAAACCAAAAATTGAAGCATTGAGGTGGCAAATTATCCAAAGTTGGATTAGGTTCTGTGACCAAGTTGACAGAATGCAAAAAACTGTATTGCTGCTGGAAATATGGTGCGATTTTGGATGAATATTTAGAAATATTTTGCCTTTTTTCGTTTTGCGTTTTCTTATGACCACTCTTCCAATTTTACAAAACCACGACAAATTATTACGTCTATGATATTTGTTACTATTTTTTTTTAAATTCCATTGTTAATGTTTGTTTAAGATGACGTACAATGAATATCAGTTTAAGAACCAAAATTTTTAAAGATGTCGCGAACAAAAACAAAATTTTGAGATTGATGTCAAAAAGTTCCAGGTCGACATTTTAATATTACATAGACCAGATTCCAAAATTGTAAAAGGAATTTCTAATTTAAATATTTTCCTAACTTTTGTTTGAAATTGTAGCTTAGAATGCGAATTTTCCAGAAAAAATGTTTCATTCTGAATTCAAAATTTTGAGAAAATGTAAACGTGAGTTGGCAATATTAAGAGAAAAGTCGACATATTCGGAAACAAAAAAATTCTTAAACTTTAGAGATAGTCTCGAATATAAAAAATTGTCAAAAATTCAAAAGTCTAAACAAAGTTTCTAAATTACCACAGAAATTTATTTTCTTAAAATTGATTTTTGAGAAAAAAATTTCATGAAAAATGTCCAAATTTGAAGTCTGGGAATTTGGAAAACACAAAGAAATTATTCTAATACACATCTTACGCATAATTATAGATAGTGTTAACATTAGAATGCCCTAATGTTACCGACATGCATCGGTAATGCAAGCGTGATGGTGACGAAAATCATTAGTTTTCCTCCGATCACAAATCGAATAACGCGCCTAAAAAAGTTTTTACTTCACAGAAAATATATAATATGCAAGATAAAATCCGCAATTATTAGTAATCAACAATTTCAATGTGTCTTCAAAATTGTAGCACGAAATTTTCAAAACTATTTAAGTTTTGATTTTGACTTCGTATATTCTAGAAAAGATTTAAAAATGTCTTGTTTCAATTTCAAGTTAAAAAAAAAACGTGGAAATCTTTGAAAAAATACAAATTTTAGATAAAAATAGCCGCGTTGGCCATAGTTTTCTCTATGGACCAATAGGTGGCGGTAGTCTGAGAGTCCCACGCTTGACGTTCGTTGATTCTTTAGTACTTACTTGTCGGAACATTTGTTAGCATTCGGGTTGGATATACCAAACTGACGAGATCTAACAAGATCGAAACCGGTCTTCAGTTTACAAACTTTGAATACAATAAATGTTCAAACCTATTGATCTCTGCATTAGAATCCTTGTCTTCTGGGAACTTTCCTAGAGAGCAACCGCTTCACTAGGTGGTAGTGTTTCAACTGTTGGTAGATCAGCTACCTATGATTCACTATACACGCATGGAGGGCTGCATGGATTTGCAGTCTAGGTTGTATTCTACTTGTATGGGTTTAAAAATGTCAAATTTGAATTTGAAAGTTTAAACAACTTCAAATGGGTAAACAGAATCCTCAGCATTTCAAGTTTTTGAGCATTTGAACTCTCAATTTGCGAATTTAAACACTAATGTTCGACTTTTTGTCTAAATTGTTACTTTTAAAGACTCGAAACTTTAACATTTCTAGAAGGCAATATTTTCGAATAGTTGTTAACATTTCCAAAACTAGACGATAAAATTTTGAGATTAAAGTTTTGAAGCTTTTTTAATTAAATTTGTTTTTTTGGTACTAAATCTTCTAATCGTTCTTAAAAGGTTTCCTCCAAACCGAATACTTAGAGCTTTTCTAAAATTTTGGACAATTTTTTTAGAAATTGTAATTATAATCTCTTTGCTTTTCTCAAAATTTCTAGATTAAACTCGACATTTCAAAGTCGAATTGATGACAAAAAATTTCTGGTATATGCAAAATTTTGAAAAAAATAGTGAAAATTTCAAGATAAAAAATGTACTTGAAAAAATTTTCAATATTTTCACCGCAGCCTCGAAATTACGTCTAGTTTTCTTGAAATTTCAAGTAATTCCAACATTTCAAGGCTTCTCTCAAAAATTGGAAGTAAATTCAACCTTTTAGGATCGATATATAGAATAAGAATTTCAACTGTAATAAAGTTTTGAAAAAAAGTGAAAATTTCGAGATAAAAAATGTACTTGAAAAAATTTTCAATATTTTCACCGCAGCCTCGAAATTACGTCTAATTTTCTCGAAATTTCAACTAATTCTAACATTTCAATGCTTTTCTCAAAAATTGGAAGTAAATTCAACCTTTTAGGATCGAGATATAGAATGAGAATTTCAACTGTAATAAAATTGTGAAAAAAAGGTAAAATTTCAAAACAAAAAGTTTAATTCAAAAAAATCCCTTTGAATTTAGTCTCGAAAAGGAATTGGTCGTTTAAGTTTGAAATTTTGCTTAAAGCCTTAGCATTTCTTTAAACATTTAAAATATTGAGAACGAAGTCGACATTCCAAAAAAAAACACGAAATTTTGAAACTAGACTCGAAATTTTGAGACTAAACTCGAAATGTTGATATATCCAGTTAAAATAAAATTCGTTTCTATTCAAAATCTTGACTTTTTTATCAAAATTTCGATTTTATTCTCAATATTTTGATTTTTGATTTTCGAAATTTTCAGTTAAAATTTGATTATAAAAATTAAGGAATTTATGAATCGAAGAATATGTCAAGGATAGAAGTCGAAATTTCAAGAAATAACTTAAAATTGTACCTAAGGTTCGAAATTTCATGCTAAAGGGCGAAATTTTATGCTGAAGCTAGAAATTTCATGCTAAAGCTCGAAATTTCATGCCAAAGCTCAAAATTTTAATATTCTCAGTTAAAATAAAATTAATTTCTCTTTCAAAATCTTGACTCTTGCTCAAAATTTTGGATCTTGACTCCATATTTTTAACTCATTTTAATTGAATATTTCAATTCAGTTATAATTTGAAATTTAAAAATTTAAGAAATTGTAAATTATATGAATTTAAGGGGTTAATAAAAACAGAGTTGAAATTTGAAGAAGAAACACGACATTTCGTGATTTCATTCAAAGTTTGAAATTTCAGATAAAATAAAGTTAGTTTATTTTTCACAATTTTGACTTTCGTTAAAATTTTAAATTGAATCCAATATGTTTGACTTTTTTTTTCTCTCTGAAGATGACAGCTTGGCTGTCGAAACGCGTTAGAGCAACCTTTGTTGTGTTTTTTAATTTTTCTTGGTTTCAGGGGACAAGTTCTGTGTTTCAATGTTTGTCTTTTATTTTTTGAAATGTTTAATTACAATTTGGTTAACTTCAAAAATTGAGATACAAAACTTGTCTCCTGAATTTCAATTTTTGAAGATAACCAAGGACCAGTCCGTTTCGACCACATTTTGGTATTAAAAAATTTAAGAACTCCTGAATTTAACGGATCAATGAATTTTCTTTAAAAATGTCGAATTTGTTCTCTACATTTCATTAAAACTCGCTTTCACTGGAGAGCTCAAAATGTATAATATTTCTTGAAATTTTGATTATATTTTTGCATTTAACCCGAAATTGAATTTATCTATTTCAATTCAATTCCAAATTTTGACTTTAACTCGAAATTTCATCTTTTTACGTTAAATTTTAAATTCTAATCTTAAAATAATAAATTTTATCTCAAAAAATTAAGCCCAAGTTGAAAATTGCGAGCTGAAACTCAAAGATTTGGTTTTAATCTTAAAATTTAGACTTTAAAAGTAAATTATTGACAGAATGTTTTTGTTAGATTTGAATTTTAAACACGAAATTTTAAGTGTGCCCTCTAAACATGTGTAATATAGGCAACCAAATTAGCAGCAATTGAACCACAAACGGTTAGCAAGCGATCGCTCTCTAGGAAACTCCAAAAGACTTGATTCGAAACCGGTCTTTAATTTACAAACTCCGAATCTGATAAATTTTTAAACCTATTGCAATGTGCATTAGGAGGAAATCTCAATAAAATTTTAATAAAAGAATCAAGAGATTATTCCCAAAATTTTGATTTTTTTCTTGAAGTTTCAATTTGTTCTCAAATTTCATCTCCAATTCTCCAATTTCTTCTTAAAAAATTAAGCTCAAGTTGAAAATTGCGAACTGAAACTCAAGGATTTGGTTTTAATCTCGAAATTTAATCTTCAAAAGTAAAATATTGACAGAATGGTTTTATTAAATTTGAATTTTAAACACGAAATTTTAAATATCAAATGTAAATACAATTATGCAGCCCTCTAAACATGTGTAGTGGATGATAGGCAACTGAACTACCAACAATTGAGCCACAAACGCTTAGCAAGCGATCGTTTTCTAGGAAACTCCAGAAGACTTGATTCGAAACCGGTCTTTAATTTACAAACTCCTAATCTAATAAATGTTTAAACCTATTGGACGGTGCATTACGAGGAAATCTCAAGACAATTTTGATTAAAGAATCAAGAGATTTTTCCCAAAATTTTGATTTTTTTCTTGAAGTTTCAATTTGTTCTTAAACATCATCTCCAATTTCACCTCAAAAAATTGAGCTCAAGTTGAAAATTGCGAACCGAAACTCAAAGATTTGGTTTTAATCTTGAAATTTAATCTTCAAAAGTAAAATATTGACAGAATGGTTTTATGAAATTGGAATTTTAAACACGAAATTTTAAATATCAAATGTAAATACAATTATGCAGCCCTCTAAACATGTGTAGTGGATGATAGGCAACTGAGCTACCAACAATTGAGCCACAAACGCTTAGCAAGCGATCGCTCTCTAGGAAACTCCAGAAAACTTGATTCAAAACCGGTCTTTAGTTTACAAACTCTGAAGCTGATAAATGTTTAAACTTATCGGTCTGTGCATTAGAAGGAAATCTCAACAAAATTTTCATTAAAGAAGCAAGAAATTTCTCCCAAAATTTCGATTTTTTTCTCGAAGTTCCAAATTTTTATCGAAATTTGAAGTCCAAAGTCGAAACATCAAAACCCACTCGAAATTTTGAATTAAATTTGAGTGCAGGTCAATGTTGAAGTATTTACACTTTCTCTTTGGATCTTGTAACTATTTTCTAGAAATGTTTAATTTCGTGTCGAAATTGTAAGGTTCGTATTGAAATTGTAAATTTGAACTCAAAATTGATTTTAGTAGAGTGTTTTTATTTAAAGATCAAGTTTTTAACATTTTTTTTGAAATTTTAAATTAAAGTCGAAACGTTGACTCTAATAGAGTCGATTTGCGAAGATTTGACTTTAGTTTCTAAATTCCAACGTCAGACAAGAAATTTCCATTTTAATCTTAAAATTAAGACTTTGGTCCAGAAATTTCGAATTCTAGCTTAAACTACGATTATAATCTCGAAATTTTGAATACTAGATATTCCAAAAAAAGGTCGAAATTGTTAGAAAAAAAAAGTATTTCAATTATGAGAAGGAGCTCGAAATTTCTCAACAGATATTTATTGAAATTTTGCTTTTAAAGATAAAATTTTGAGAAAAGAAATTTTCTAAATGCACAAACCAATAGGTTGGAATATTTATTAGATTTGAAGTTTGAAAACCAAAGACGGGTTTCGATCCTGTTAGATCTCATCAGTTTGGTATATCCAACTTGAATGCTAACAAATATTCCGATAAGTAAGTAATAAAGAATCAATGAACGTCAAGCGTGTGACTCTCAGACTATCGCCACCTATTAGTCCATAGAGAAAACTATGGCTATCGCCAACAATGTCGTCTGCAAATTCATGCAGCCCTCCAAGCGTTATAGTAAATCCAAGTGGTTTCCAAACTTCGAATCTAATAAATGTTCAAACCTATTGGTCTGTATATTAGAATCCTTGTCTTCTGGGAACTTTCCTAGAGACCAACCGCTTGGCTAGGTGGCAGTGTTACAACTGTTGGTAATTCAGCTACTTATGATTCACTATACACGCCTGAAGGGCTGCATGAATTTGCAGTCTAGGTATTCTACTTGCAAAAGTATGTTTGTTCAAATGTTTAATTTAAATTGGAACTTTTGACAAAAATGGATTTTTACGGTGATTTACGTAATTTTTTCTCAAAATGTTAACCTTATGTTCGGTTTAAAATTAAAATTTCGAAACCAAATCGAATTTTAAAAGCCGAAAATTCAGAGATTAAAATCGAGATTTTGAACCAGTTTTCCCAAGATTTCAACTTTTTTCTCAAATTTATACTTGGCCCCAGCATTTCTGTTTAACTCTAGAAATTTAGTCCCAAACCTCGAAACTGAAACTTTAAATTCGAAATTTAAACTTTAATGACTTAAATGTTCAATGTTCAACGTTCAATGCGGAATTACGACTGACATTTAAAAATAAAATTCTTATGAATATCGAAATTCAGACTTCGAATGCGAAATGGCTTTAAATTTGAGATTTAGAAAAAAAAGTTTATTGAGAAATTTGAACTTTCTTTAAATGTCTATTTTTTTCTTTTAATGTCTATTTTTTTCTTTTAATGTAATCTTTTTTCTCTGGAAATATCGAATTTGAAGTCAAAAGATTATGATAAAAGTCGAGTTAAAATCAGAATAGCGAGACTAAACTAGAAATGTCTAGGTTGTAAGTGTAAATTCCAAATTAAAGGCAGGATGTAGGGGTTTCTAAAACGATTTTTTTTTCTTAATTGATGTTCATTCTGTGTCTTTGTGGATTTCATATTTCGAAAATAGATATATGCAACTATGTATACACAGTGAGCGGCTAAAATTGGACATAAAATTAATAAATCGATCAGGGCTAATTAAAATTGCTTGGGGCCCTATGTGGTACATTAGTGAAAGATGTAACAAAACCTTCCTTATCGTATCCATATCATTGTTGCGCACGTTGTACACTACACCCTTAAATCCTCAACTAAAATCAGTTGTTATGAAGTTTTCAACGAAATCGATGTTTTAATGAAACGAACTTTTCTTTTGAATCTAGCGTTTTTCAATAAAAATAGTAACCTGTCACCTGTTATTTTCGAGTCTTGTCAGATGTAATCAACATGTATGGATAAGTATATCTTGGATAAATCTGAAAGTTCTTATAAAAGACTTTTTTAAAATTAATTCTGTCAGTCGTGACTAGGAAGAAGATGTGTCAAAGTAACCCTCTCTATGTAGCTGTTTTATTCAACAGCTAAGACCTAAGTGTTTGGTGCCAGATTTCTAGCAGCAGAGATATTAGTTTTTTTTTGTTTCCTTAATCAAGATTTTGATGTAATCGCGCCTTTTACGACTAGTTCGTAAAACTTAATCTGACTGTTGGATAATAATGTGTTTGCCAAGTATGCATCTAAAACAACTTTTTCACTTCACCATTTGTTTGTAAAAATCATTAATGTTATTTGCAATAATGTGCAGTAATGTGAATAAGCATATTTTAGTACTCACGAGATAGATGTAGCACCAAAACAGCCTAATACAACACAATCCTGATTTATCTTTCTGATATAATTTACATGGTTCGTGATAAATATTTTCCTAAGAATAAGTTTGGTACTTGAGGGTGATTCAACTTCGTCTTTTTGTATAAGTTTTAAATATTTTAGGTATTTGTTATGCTCATCAGTCATATGAAATATACAACTTCTGCTCTTTAATTAAATGGCTTATTTTATGAGTGTAGTTTAATGCCAATATAGTCGAATAATTGGCGATTTATTGAAAAATTAAATAATTGCTCTATTCCTGATTTTCTGTTAAAAAACTGTGTAAAACTGTCTATTAAAATCTGTATAACTTAAATTACTACCAAGTTAAATAAAGAACGACTTAAACTGCGACGAATCATCTTACATTACAAGACATCTATTAGAAAGTTGTGGAAAAAAATAGATGTTCTTGGACTCCAATTTTTCCTTAATGCAACCTGTGTTATATTAGATGTTTTTGCTACATTCGCATTACTTCGCACATAACTGTAAATGCGCCACATCTGAGTTATACAATTTTTTTCGATACGCTCCTTAGATTTTGTATCCTACAGTAGATTTCAATTTTGAACACACATCCCCGGTAGCACCCGAAGTAGTTAGTGCCATTAGCACCGGCACTAGTCCCCCCTTCCTAAAAAAAAAACCCATCCGTCCCGCCGCATTCACCACCACCATCACTGAGCAGCACTTGTGGTGTTCTTGTTGCACAGCTTCCCTGGCTTCTGCCGCCTGCGCATGCACAACAAGGGTGGATCCCCGGTGGTCTTCATGGAATATCAAGACGTGCGATGCGCCGCACACGTGATGGCCGCGCTTCAGGGCTCCTTCCTACTGTCCTCCGACCGCGGCCCCATACGTATTGAATACGCCAAAAGCAAAATGGCTGCAGAGGTCGGTTCACCTAACCACTTAGCCACATTAGCATCAGACGTTAGCCACATTTTGCATTTAAGTGTTCTGTTGCATGACGCGAGAATATGTCTGTTATGGTGATGCTAAATCCGCGGTTTTGTTTGCTCTTGATAATTGAAATACAAATCTTGTAGCCTGAAACGAAAACGATTAAAAAAACACAACAAAGATTGCTCTAACGCGTTTCGATGGGCAAGCTATCATCTTCAGAGAGATCAGACATCAGATAGTATCTCTCTGAAGATGATAGCTTGGCTATTGAAACGTGTTAGAGCAACCTTTGTTGTATTTTTTATTTTTCTTGATTTCAGATGACAAGATTTGTATTTCAATTTTTGTAATTAATCAAGGAACTGTTCGTTCCACCAAAATACTCTTAAACATGTTTTACACATCGGGTTGAAGAAAAATAATAAAAATAATTGGCCCTTATTTTTAAAGCCCTTGAAATTTTGTTTAATATTTGTTTGACATGTGAATTTAAAATTTGTATTGCCTCCGTTAAAATAGATCCACTACTGGAGATTCTCCTAAATAAAGTCATGGAATTGATTTTGTATATTTTGGACCTTGTTTACTAACTATGGACATGAAATCCTGAGACTGATTCTTTTGAAATTAACACCACATCTGAGTTTAAAATTCGACATTGTCTCCATTATAATACCATCTAGAGAACCATGTTCTTCAGGAACAAAAGTAATAATACATGAAAATTATAAGGAAAATATACAAGAAATGAATAAACCAAAACCAAATTCAAAACAGCAAAGCACTGTAACTCAATATGTCTACCATATCAGAGGCGAAACCCTTTTGTATTAAAAGTTGGTACAAAGACAAATTCCCGACACCGAAAGGTGGAAGGGAGCTCGATTATATATATACAAAGACAAATTTATATAGAAGAATACTAACAATGTCCACCATATTAGAGGTGAAACTCTTCTAAAATAAACAATCAACAATGGCACAAGAGACAAATAAAACAGAAGAGCACAGTAACTCAATATGTCCACCATAGTAGAGGCGAAACTCTTCTGTATTGAAAGTTAGTACAAAGACAAGTTTACATAGAAGAACACTGAATATGTCCACCATACCAAGGCAAAACTATTCTAAAATAAACAGTCAACAATAGGACAAGGGACAAATAAAACAGAAGAACATAGTAACACAGTATGTCTACCATACCAGAGGAGAAACTCTTCTGTATTGAAAGTTAGTACAAAGGCAAGTTTACATAGAAGAACACTCAATATGTGCACCATACCAGAGGCAAAACTATTCTAAAATAAACAATCAATAATGACATCAGTGACAAATAAAACAGAAGAGCACAGTAACTTAGTATGTCCACCATACCAGACGCAAAACTCTTCTGTATTGAAAGTTAGTATAAAGACAAGTTTACATAAAAAAATACTCACTATGTCCACCATACCAGAGGCGAAACTCTTCGAAAATAAACAATCGACAATAGGACAAGGGATAAATAAAGCAGAAGAGCACACTAACTCAGTATGTCCACCATACGAGAAGTGAAATTCTTCTGTATTGAAAGTTGGTACAAAGACAAGTTTACATAGAAGAACACTCAATATGTCCACCATACCAGAGGCAAAACCTTTCTGAAATAAACAATCAACAATGGCACAAGGGACAAGTAAAACAGAAGAGCACAGTAACTTAGTATATTCACCATATCAGAGGCGAAACTCTTCTGTATTGAAAGTTGGTACAAAGACAAGTTTACATAGAAGAATACTCACTATGTCCACCATACCAGAGGCGAAACTCTTCTAAAATAAACAGTCACCAATGGCACAAGTGGCAAATAAAATAGAAGAGTATGGTAACTCAGTATGTCCGCCATACCAGAGGCGAAACTCTTCTCTATTGAAACTTAGTACAAAGACAAGTTGACATAAAAGAACACTCAATATGTCCACCATACCAGAGGCAAAACTTTTCTGAAATAAACAATCAACAATGGCACAAGGGACAAGTAAAACAGAAGAGCACAGTAACTTAGTATATTCACCATATCAGAGGCCAAACTCTTCTGTATTGAAAGTTGGTACAAAGGCAGGTTTACATAGAAAAACACTCAATATGTGCACCATACCAGAGGCGAAACTCTTCTAAAATAAACAATCAACAATGGCACAAGGCACAAATAAAACAGAAGAACACAGTAACTCAGTATGTCCAATATACCAGAGGCGAAACTCTTCTGTATTAAAAGTTGGTACAAAGACAAGTTTACATAGAAGAATACTCACTATGTCCACCATACCAGAGGCGAAACTCTTCTAAAATAAACAGTCACCAATGGCACAAATGGCAAATAAAATAGAAGAGCACAGTAACTCAGTATGTCCGCCATACCAGAGGCGAAACTCTTATGTACTGAAACTTAGTACACAGACAAGTTGACATAGAAGAACACTTAATATGTTCACCATATCAGAGGCAAAACCTTTCTGAAATAAACAATCAACAATGGCACAAGGGACAAGTAAAACAGAAGGGCACAGTAACTTCGTAGCTCCACCATATCAGAGGCGAAACTCTTCTGTATTGAAAGTTGGTACAAAAACAAGTTTACATAGAAGAACACTCAATATGTCCATCATACCAGAGACGAAACTATTCTAAAATAAACAATCCACAATGGCACAAGGGACAAATAAAACAAAAAAGCACAGTCACTCAGTTTGTCCACCATACCAGAGGCGAAACTCTTCTGTATTGAAAGTGGTACAAAGACAAGTTTACATAGAAGAACACTCAATATATCCACCATACCAAAGGCGAAACTCTTCTAAAATAAACAATCAACAATGGTACAAGAGACAAGTGAAACAAAAGAGCACAGTAACTCAGAATGTCCACCATATCAGAGGCGAAGCTCTTCTGTATTGAAAGTTGGTACAAGGACAAGTTTACATAGAAAAACACTCAATATGTCCACCATACCAGAGGCCAAACTCTTTTGTATTGAAAATGGGTACAAAGACAGGATTGTTTAGACAGGAAAGCACGATAACTGAGTATGTCTACCATACCAGAGGCTTAACTCTTCTAAGATCAACAATGGCCTAAGAGATAAATCAAACAGAAGAGCACAGTAACCCAGTATGTCCACCATACTAGAGGCGAAACTCTCCTGAAAGAACCTATAGAAGTTTGAAAATGATCATGAGACTATTTTGTTAATTTTTGTTTGTTTGCCATATTTACCAAGTTTTCAGACTGATTTTTGTTTTATATTTTAAACTTGCACTTTCACATCTATTAAAATCAAGCCATTCTGCGCTGGCGATGGTTTTCCACTCGCTATTTATTGAACTCAGCTTCCACTGATCAATTATGAAGTATTCGTTTCTATAATATCAAGGGTCTCAAAATTGTATCCTTGGAAGTGAATTTTCAATCTTGGGAAAGGAACACGTCTGCATATTTGGTAAACAAGGGACATGATTAATCTCTGAGGCTTTTCCCCTTTCAAATGCTCATTAATTGATGTAAATAACTGACATGGTTTTTAGCACTACAATACAGCCTTTAATTCGGTAATATGAAGGCAAAATGCCATAACGTCAACAAACACTTATCTGCAAATGTAACTTTTTATTTGTTTTCCAGTGTGCCTGTCCTTGGTTGGTTTAGTTTTTGTAACATATCCACTTAAATGAGCTCTTGCACAACGTATTTATTCCTGATGTGGCTTTTCAGGGAACAAAAGGAGAAGAAAATGGACAATCTTAACTCGTACATGCAGTTGAGTACTTGACAACGATTGGTCGCAGCCGGACATTGTGGTTAAGGAACGTTGCCTGAATTGTTGTCAGCTATATTTTGGCATAAAGCTTCATCTATCTCTGTTAATTGTTTGTAGTTGTATACTGTATGGACAGTATTTGACTCGATAAAGAACAGGAACTTCTCGAAATCCTTCATTTCCACAACGTGGGTGGTATAATATGAAAAATTATAAGCTAAACCAAAGGTGCCCTAACAGTTAAGTTTTAGATTATATTAAATTATTAAGGAATAGTCGGGGATGTTCGAGCCCCGGACTTGCACTATTGTTTTAAAACGAGCTTTTTTTAGATTTAACTAGATAAAATGATAATCTTATGGTATATAATGACATTGATTCACAATGTTTTCATTTAACAAGTGGTAGCAATAAACCAAATCACACTTTTCGTGCCTGGTTTGTAAGGCTAAAAAGTTAACTTGATACATATCATTGCATAGCTTTCAAACTCAGTCATAAAAGTGAATAATTCATTGAAGGAATCTGCCCATTTGTAAACCTTGCAAGCGCTCCATTAGAGAACAAATTCTGGCAATTGATATCTACCTTAGAGTGCTTCAATAATCTGATCAAGTGATCGATTCGTATAGAGAACTTTATAAGGATTTAAAACCCAACATATCACCGGATCATAAATTAAAATATTCCCTGATTATTAATATTTGTCGGTTAAGAAAAAAAACAAAGCACTTTAAACTTTGAACGAGATTTTTTCTCTAGCCAACTCATCATCAATATGTTGCAGCTAAAGTCGAAATTTTGGAAAAATAATCAAAACTTGTTAGGTTCTTTCATGAAGAATTAAAACTTTAGTTTGAACTGGAAATGTCAAAAAAAATTAAAAAATGCAAGAAAATACTCGAAATTAAAAACTACGCTACGTTTTTGAAAACTTCTGATTATTTTTCGAAATATGAAGTTTCGATTTAGAATTTCTGGTTTCTTTAATTTGTTAGTTTTTAAAAATGTCTAAATTCTCCTCGTTTGATGTTTAAGCTTGAAATCTATGGCTTTTTGAAGTTTTATTATAAAAAATGTCATCCAAATTTCGATTTTTTCCAGAAATTTGTCTCCCAAGCTTTAATTTTAACTTGAAATGTTAATATTCATTACGAAATCTTTATTTTTCGATTTCAGACATCTTTGCAAACAAAAAAAAGACACAAATGTCTACGTAATAATTCAGTTTGAATTTTCCTTGAAATGTTCTGAAATTTGGTTCTTTTCCATAAGGTTTTCTCCCAAATTTTCGTGTTATTAATCTCGAAATTTCGATATTCATTTCGAAGTCTTTTTCTATGGGATAACTTTTAAACAAACAAAAAATTTATTCTCGAAATTTGGTAATAATTTAGAGTTTTTCTTGAAAACTTCTGGGTTCTAATAGATTTAGAAGTTTTTTCCAAATACTTATTTTAATCTTGAAATTTCGTATTCATTTCAAAAAAATATTTATTTCCGATTTACGACAACTTTTCAACAAGCAACAAAAATTAGAAGAAATTGTTTGAATTTATTCTCGAAGTTTTGTAACAATTCAGAGTTTTTTTTGAAATCTTCTGTATTTGACTAGAACCAGAAGTTTTCTTTTTTAAATATTTATCCTAATCTTGAAATACTGATATTCATTTCAAAAAAACCTTTATTTTTTAATTTAGGATAACTTTTCAAAAATTAGAAGAAATTTTTTGAATTTATTCTCGAAGTTTTGTAACAATTCTGAGTTTTTCTTGAAATGTTCTCAATTTAAATAGAACCAGAAGTTTTCTTTTTTAAAATATTTATCCTAGTCCTAATTGATATTGATATTCATTTCAAAAAAATCTTTAATTTTTTAATTGAGAAAACTTTTCAAAAAAGAACAAAAATTAGAAGTTAGTTTTTAAATTTATTCTCGAAGTTTTTAATTCAAAGTTTTTCTTGAAATCTTTTGAATTTTTATAGATCCAGAAGTTTTTTTTTTTAAATATTTATCCTAATCTTGAAATATCGATATTCATTTTAAAAAATCTTTGTTCTTCGATTTAGAACACTCCTTAAACAAACAAAAAAAATAGGAAAATATATTCTGAACTAATTGTCGAAGTTTCGACTCTTTTTTTTGGAAATTTGGGTTTTTATATCAAAAGTTTTAAGCTTTTTTCTTGAAAATTTCACTTCACAGTCGAAATTTATTAATTTTATTTAACATTTCTGCGACCCAGTTTGGAAATATTTTAGTTTTTAGTAATGATAGTTGACAACAAAAAAATGTTAATATTTCCAAATTGGGTCGCAGAAATGTAAAATAAAATTAATTATCATAATGTTTTCGACCAACAAGAGTCTATCATAAAGAATTTCAAGTCGAAATTTCGAATTTGGCCGTAACATTCCAACATCGAATTAGAAATTTTAATAACAAAGAAGTTTGTATTTTCAAACCCGAAAATTCCACTTTGGGTCGAAATCTACAGAAACATAAAATAAACAGTAAAATTTGACATAAACTGTAAAATTAGAAGAAAAACGTATACATCAAAGACTAGTATACATTCTAAAGCTAGATCCACCTCAATAAAAAGTCGTTTTGTGCGCTGCATTTGTCATAAAAAGTTGAGTTATATCCACGTTTTTGATTGGATTTGAAAAATTTAGGATGAATACGAACGGATTCGATGTTGTAACACACAAAATAACTATTTACAACACAAAATAATTTATCTTGCGCAATAAACACGTTTCTTAAATGTCAAAATGCAACGCACAACACTTGATGTTGATACAGCTTAACTTTCAGTTTTGAATTTAAACTTGAGACATTTTTTTGGGGAATATTTTCCCAAATTTTTATTATTTCCAGAAATTATAAGTTTTGTTTTCAAATTTGATTCTAATTGAGAACTTCAGAGTTTTATCTCGAAAAGTTGATTTATTTTAATCTGATATTTCGAAATTTTGTTACCTCCAAAATTTCTAATTTCTGTTATCGAAATTAATTCAAAAATTTCTAAATGTCAAAGTAACAACACGTTTTGTGCGGTGCATTGGTCATAAAAAGTTGAGTTACATCCACGTTTTTGATTGGATTTGAAAAATTTAGGATGAATACGAACGGATTCGATGTTGTAGCACACAAAATAACTATTTACAACACAAAATAATTTATCTTGCGCAATAAACACGTTTCTTAAATGTCAAAATGCAACGCACAACACTTGATGTTGGTTCAGCTTAACTTTCAGTTTTGAATTTAAACTTGAGACATTTTTTTTGGGAATCTTTTCCCAAATTTTTATTATTTCCAGAAATTATAAATTTTGTTTTTAAATTTGATTATAATTGAGAACTTCAGAGTTTTATTTCGAAAAGTTGATTTTTTTTAATCTGATATTTCGAAATTTTGCTACCTCCACAATTTCTAATTTTTAATATCGAAATTTTTTTAAAGATTTCTATTTTTGCCAGAGGTTACGAGTTTTTCCTTTAAAATTTGGTTTCAATTTTGATTTTACGATTATAATCCAGAAATGTTAATATACTTTTTGAGTTTATTCCGAAAAATTTGGTTTTAAATTTAGATTAACGATTTTTATCCCAAAATATTGATTTATTTTGAAATTCCAACTTTAATCAAAAAATTTTGATTTTCATGCTCAAAATAGGGGCAAATTCGAAAGTATAAGCTTAAGGTCATACTGTTAAAAAAATAATAAAACCCGAAAACATCAAATTTTGGGAGATGGGTAAAAATTCTAGAATCAACCAAAATTTCTAGCTGTTTGTCGAAATTTCGAGATATTTGTCGAAATTTCGAGCTTCTTGTCAAAATTTCGACTTCTTTTCTGTGATTCGATTTTTCTTCCAAAGTTTCGACTTTAACTACAGCAGTTTGACGTTACAGTCACAACAGCAACAGAGTTGAAAGTCAAAAAATTTTATTTTCTCATAAAGAATTAAAAATTCGAAGCTTATAAGATAAATTTTTTGTTTTTCATAAGTTTTTGTTCCAAATTTTAGTTTTACCATCGAAATGTCGATATTCACTTAGAAATATTTATTTTTCGATTCCAGAATTAGACAACTTTTTAAACAACAAAAAAAACAGATGAATGTTCTGAAATTTTTGAATTGAAAGTTTTTCTCTCAAATTTTTACTGTAATCTCAAAATTCCGATATTGGGAAAACTTTTAAGGAAACAAATATTGGAAATAGATGTTCCGAATTTATTCTCGAAGTTTCGACTATTTCCTCAAAATTTCGAATTTTACATAAAAAATGTTTCAAAATTAAAATACAAATCTTGTCGCCTGAAACCAAGAAAGATCAAAAAACACAACAAAGATTAAAAAACACAAAAAAGATTGCTCTAACGCGTTTCGATAACCAAGCTGTCATCTTCAGAGAGAACTAGATCGCCAGTATAGTAAACGAAGTTAGCTTGCATTGCAATCGTATGGACTTTACTTAGAATTAACCAGTAATCTAAGTGAATATCAATTTGTAGAATTTTGTGAATTTCAGACGAAAATCTTCTTTACAATCTCTCAGAAGGTTAGAGAAAAGTCGAGCATTCTTAAGAAGAAATTTTGCAAATTAGGTGCCCTTAAAGAACATTCTAATATCTCTCTGAATTTGATAGCTTGGCTATCGAAACGCGTTAGAGCAACCTCTGCTGTGCTTTTTAATCTTTCTTGGTTTCAGGGGACAAGATATGTATTTTAATTTTTAAAGATAACCAAGGACCAGTCCGTTCCACCAAAAAAAAATATTTTGTAAATTTTTTTCATTTTTTTCAAACTTCGACTTTCCGAAAACTTCTTTTCTGGGAATTTGCTTGTTTACCTCAAAATTAGTTCGAAATTGTCATAAAAACTATTTCTTGGGAACATTCAACCTTTTTCTTCAACTTTAAATAAAAAAGTAAAAAAATGAAATCAGTAATTTTAAAAATTTAAACTCTCTTCCAAATTGCTCATTCTCTAGAGATGCCGTCTTTTTATTTAAATTAGATCGATGTTCCAATAAAAATATTATTTCTTGGAAAATTTTAGTTTGTGTCAAAGTTTACAAGAAGTAAAAATCGAGAAAAAAGTAGTTTTAGAAATTTTGACTCTCCCTTAAAATTTTTTCGTTCCACCAAGAAAATGTTACGTTTTTCAGAAAAATTTCACTTTAAAGGTCGAAATGTTGAATGTAAACCAAACATTTCAACATTGAAGTAAAAATTTTAGAAACAAGTTCGAAATTTTAAACAAAAAGAAACAAAATGATTAGTTTCAATTCAGATGAGTTTTTTCTCAACATTCAGATTATATTTTGGAATCAAGTGTATTTTTCTGGTGCAATCAAGTTATTTTTTTATGACGATGGTTGCCAACGTTCTAAAATTAAATTATCAAAATAAATTAAAGGTTAGAAAATTAATTTATCAAAATAAATTAATTTTATAACGTTGGTTATTTCGACTATTATCAAACATCGATTTTCGGTTTGTCGATTTATAATTGATGGCAATATCGCTATTTCGTTACAGTACTCATCCCTATTTTCAAGATTCAATCACCATAATCAAATAATTTCCAGATTTACTTCCCACCTTCAGTAGAATAATGAAGTTGAGATCAAATATGAAGACCAAGATGTATTTACGACTATGACTATTTGGGTCAATATTGACATATTCTAAAAAACAAGACCAAACTAAATTTTAGATTTTATTGAATAAATAATAAAAAAAAACCTTAATTTTTAACGTGAATTAAACATGTCAGATTTTGCTCTTTAATTGAAGGCAGCATTCAACGAGAATTTCGATCTTTACCTTAATACATACATACCTTCATGAATTTAATTTCTATAGAAGCTTTTGCTTAAATTTTAGGATAATTCTAGATTACAGTGCATTTGTTATATTGCAATCTAAAAGTGCATGCCGTTACTACAGAGTAGATAATTTTATAGTTTTTAGATGTATAATTATACTTTAATATTAGACATTGTTTGATATATTTTAAAAGTACCTTATTATTATAAAGTCAAATTATGTACCCATATTATTGAAGGCACAAGAGTAACATCCAACAAAAAGCACAATCAATTATGAATTTTGTCAATTAGGATGGTGTATTATAAATTAACAAATTTGTAGTTTTGTAACCGGTCTTTTTCTACATTGATTACAATTGTTCATAATATAGGTACATAAAGTATAACCAAAGGCTATTTAAGGATGTATTTAAAAAATATTAATATATTTTCAATTTTTAATTACTTTGTTGTAAGTTACATGTTGATTTGTAAGTATTAATTAATATTAATTATTTTTATATGATTTTATAATTTTTCTACAACATAACATAATCACTGAAGATAGAACAGTCAAAAAATGTACGATGTTAAAAACATTATCTAGATTATTATTCATATAGTGTTGTAGTGCTTTTTGTGTGACGTTTATGTGATATATCTATTATAATTACGATAAGTGTATATTACTGGGTACATTCCCAGTGTCGAGAATCCACAGAAAATGACTAAGATTTTTAACCAAGACATACAACAGTTTATCCCTTGTCGTTAAAGTACCCCCGTCGTTAAAATACCCCCGTCTTTAAAATACCCCCTTGTTTTATTGAACACTTCCACATAAAATCATTTAGCAGTCGCGTTGTAACCATCAATTTTTTTAAATTCATACCGATTTAGTCTTTTCTTGTGGATTATAACAATGCAGATGAAAGCAGATTCTTTTCAAAACTTGCCCCCTCCCGTGGTGGGCAAGTCCTGTGGGGGATTTGTTCTGCGTATTTTCCGTCCATTTTACATGCCGTCGGTGTGTAAAAAAGCTCAATGAGCGTTCTGGGTAGGGTGGGTGCTGATTAAAAAAAAAGTGATGGGCTGGAAGAGCCAGCTACATTTTTTGGGGACTATAGAAAAACATATCAGCTTTTTATTAATAAATATAATACCTGTTATATTTATGCAATCCGACCTTATAAATGTCGTCTTGTACTGTGTTTTATTTACTATATACTATGTGTTGTCGTTGAAATTTGTGGAGGTTTAGTTCCACACGAAGCAAAAATAGCGAAAAGGTTAAATTTATCGTTTTCACGTTAAAATTGTGCCTTCTGTTCCGTCATGCTAGTATTTGGTATTGGTTGCGATGCATTTGAAACAATTTACGGGGGTCGTCTTTATTTTATTGAATTTTCGCTAATTTTGCCCTGCCAGTAGGCTACAACGTATCTGAAATCTGTATAAATTTTTTTTGACGATGTTGAGATCTATTGGCCAGGAACTACATGTGATAAAAAAAAAACTTTATCAACGGTATATAAACTAGCCACAAACGCCTTCTCTGCTTTAGGTAATAGGTTTAATAAACACCACTTTCTAAACATATCATGTTCTGTGCCCCTTATCAAGTGACATCTTAAATTTTAGCAAGTAATGATGTAATAAAAGATTTGATAATATTTAAAATGAATTTACAAGATTATAATTATATATGAAGTTTTCATTTTTTTATGTACGGCTTAATTAACTTAAGTGATGATCAGTAATGTTAAAATCAGATCGTGTGAGTTAGAGTTGAAATGGGGCGCCCAAAATTTCCAAACAATACTTTCATTTTATTGCGCTTAACGAAAAACACTGGATTTTCGCTAAACCGAGTTACTAATGTGATGAAATAATACTGAAATTGTTGAATTAAAATGCAAGTGTTATACCTCTTGCTGCTTAGTTACATAGCAAATAATAACGAATAATTAAATGTTATTTTCAAATTGTATCAACGTGTATACTCTGAAATGCAATAAACCCTTCACAAAATAGTTAAGTTTTAAATTATGATTACGAAAATTTGGTAACGAAAAGCATCAAACATCAAAAAATGGCTTTATGGGTAAATTTCTAACGTTTAATTATTTTTTAAAGGCATTTAGTGCCAAAGCATTGGGTTTTTCTTAATTTCAATGTTGGGGCATTTGAAGTTTCTAAATTTCGATTCTGTGGCATTTAAACTTTTAAAATTTTAATGCTATCGCGCAGGAACTTTCTAAAATTTAATACAGGTGTTCGACTTTCTAAATGTCAATGCTTTAATGTTCGAAGTTTACTAATTTCAATGTTATGGCATTCTATTTAGCTTTTTAGCTTTTAATTATGTGGTATTCGAAGTTTTTTTAATGCTTTGGCATTTGGCTTTCTAAATTAGAATTATGTATCATTCAAACTTTCTAAATATCACTGCTTTGGTGTCAGAACTTTTTAAATTTTACTTCGATGACATTCAAGATTTTTTACAAAGCTGCGATGTTCCAACTTTCTATATTTCGGTATGGCATATGACCTTTCTAAAGGGTAATGTTATGAACTTTCTAAATTTTCATGCTGTGGCACTTTCTAAATTCAATGCGGTCAGTATTTTGACATACAAACTTTATAAGTTTCAATGCTGTGAGTATTTTGACATACAAACTTTCTAAATTTCAATGCTGCGGCTTTCTGAATGTCAATGTTGTGGCATTCGAACGTTTTGAATGTTAATTTTATGATCGAGGCTTTAAATTTGAAAACTGTGACACGTTTCTAAAGTGTAAGTGTTGTGGCACTTTTTAAATTTTAATGCTGCGGCTTTCAAACTTTCTAAATTCAATGCTTGGCATTCGAACTTTTTTAATTTTAATGCTTATAACGTTAAAGAGTTTTAAGTTTCCGAGCTCTAATATTCGAACTTTTTAATTTTCAATGCTACAATATTCGAGTTTTATAAATTTTAATGCTATGGCATACGAACTTTCTAAATTTCGTTGCTGTGGCACTTTCTAAATTAAATGCTGTGGCACTTTCTAAATTGAATGCTGTGGCACTCGAACTTTTTTTATTTTAATGCTATAACGTTAAATACTTTTAAGTTTCCAAGCTGTAATATTCAAAGTTTTTAATTTTCAATGCTACAGTATTCAAGTTTTCTAAATTTCAATACTGTGACATAAGAACTTTCTAAAATATAAGCTAAGGCATTCGAACTTTCCAAATTTCAATTCAAGGATCACGAATTTTAATGTTGTTTTAAATGTTGACGATGTGGCATTCAAATTTTCGAAATTTCAAAATTTTGGCGTTCGAACTTTCTAAACGTCATCATTATTCAACCTTCACGTTCAGAAACTCGTTAAACACCAAATGAGGTACATCACTGGTTGTCCAATTACAAGTTTCAATGTCAGTGAAAATTTAAACCGTAACAAACTTTTTGAATTCCACTCTTATGACGTTCTCGAATTTTAAATTTCAAAGACGTGATGATGCAGCTTCCTTTAATATTCCAGCTTTCTAAATATTAGTATTATATCATATGAACTTACTAAATGTCGATTTTTGATGTCGGCTTTCGAACTATCTACGCGTTAATGATGTAAAATTTGAATTTTTTCAATTTCAATGCTATAACGTTAAAGATTTAAATTTTTAGTCTATAATATTCGAATTTCTAATTCTCAATGCTGCAGTATTCGAGTTATCTCAATTTAAATGCTACGGCATACGAACTTTCTAAAATGTAATCCTAAGACATTCGAACTTTCTCAATTTCAATGCAAAGATCACGAATTTTAGGCTGTTGTTTTAAATTTTGATGATGTGGCATTTAAATTTTCTAAATTTCAAAGTTTTGGCGTTCGAACTTTCTAAATATCATCATTAGTTAACCTTCACCTTCAGAAAGCCGTTAAACAACAAATGACACTGGCTGTTCAATTACAAACCTCAATGGCAATGAAAATTTAAACCGTAACAAACTTTTTGAATTCCGCTGTTTTGACGTTCAAGAATTTTAAAATTCAAGGCTGTGATGTTTCAGCTTTCTTTATGTTTCATTTTTTTAAATGTTAGTGTTACGATCTACGAATTTTCTAAATTTCGATGCGGTGTCTAAAATGAAATGCTAAAATCTTCAAGCTCTCTAAATTACAATTTAAATATCACAAATTTCAATGTTATTGTTTTAAATTTTGATGTGGCATTCGAATTTTCTAAATTTCAATGTTTTGACGTTTGAACTTTCTAAACATCATTATTTTACCTTCACTTTCAGAAATTGAAATACAGAACTTGTCCCCTGAAACTAAGAAATCTTTCTTGGTTTCAGTGGACAAGTTCTGTATTTCAATTTTTGAAGATAACCAAGGACCAGTCCGTTCCATCAAAAAAATTCACTTTCAGAAACCCGTTAAACAACAAATGTCACTGTTGTCCAATTACAAGCCTCAATGCCAATGAAAATAACAAACCTTTTGAATTCCGCAATTATGACAGTTCAAGAGCTTTTAAAATTCAAAGCTGTAACGTTTCAGCTTCCTTTAATGCTCCAGCTTTCTAAATATTAGTGTCATGTCATGCGAACTTTCTAAATTTCGATGCTATGGCTTTCGAACTATCTATACATCAACCCTGTAGCATTCGAAGCTTTTCAATTTTAATGTTTCAACGTTCGAGATTTGTACGTATTGAAGCTTTGACATTCGATCTTTTTAAAGTTCAATTCTTTGGTATTCCAGCTTTCTAAACATCAGATCTGTGGCACACAAATTTTTAAAATTCAGTGCTAAAGCGTTCGCATTTTTTAAACTTCAATAATATGTTTGAACTTTACAAATTTCAGTGCTTCTAATTCTAACTTACATTTCAATAATTCAAAGTTTTTAAATTTCAATTTATTGACTGTTCAAACTGTCTACGTTTGAATCCTGATGACGTTCGTACTTTCTAAGTATCAAGACTTTGGCGTTTGAAATGTTTAACTTTCGTTCGAGGTTTTTAAATTTCAAAAGCAATTTTCTAAATTTCAGTATTGACATACGAACTTTCTAAATTTCGATACTGCTGCTTTCGAACTTTCTAAAAGTCAATGCTGTCATCCTTCGAACGTTTTTAATGTCAATGTTATGACCAAGATTTTTAATTTTAAAGCTCTGACAATCCAACTTTCTAAGCGTACAGTATTATGACCTAGAACTTCCTAAAGTTCGATGCTGCTGCTTTCGAGCTTTTAGAATGTCAATGCTGTTGAGTTCGAACATTTTGAATGTCATTTTTATGATCCGAGATTATTAAATTTCAAAGCTATGACACATTCAGTATGTGGCACAGGAACTTTTTAAATTTTAATGCTGCGGCTTTCTAACTTTCTAAATGTCAATGATGTCACATTTCGAATGTCAATGTTATGACCAAGATTTTTAAATTTCAAAGCTGAGACATTCTAACTTTCTAAGTGTCATTATTATCACATACAAACTTTCCAAATTTCGATGCTGCAGCTTTCGAGCTTTCTGAATGTCGAACGTTTTGAATGCCAACTTTATGATCAAGATTTTTAAATTTCAAAGCTGTGACATTCTAACATTCTAAAGTGTCAGTATTCACGAACTTTCTAAATGTCAATGCTGTGGCATTCGAACGTTTTGAATAATAATGTTATGATCGAGTTATATTTCAAAGCTTTGACATTCACACTTTAAAATGTCAATGATATAACATTTAATTCTACAGCGTTTGAACTTTCTAAATGCTAATGCTATGGCCTTACAATTTTCTAATTTTCAATACTATGGCATTCGAACTTTCTACACTTTTATACTATGGAAACTTTCTAAATTTCGATGCTTTGGTGTTCGAACTTTATAAATTTCAATGCTGTAATATTCGAATTTTATACACTTCGGTACTAAAACATTCCTTATGCCACTTTCTTAAATTTTGATATTATGGCATTAGAACTTTCTAAATATGAACACTCTAATGTTCAAGATTTTTAAATTTCCAAGCCTAGCCGTTCAAATTTTCTAAATTTCAATGCTGTGGCATTCCAATCTTCTAAATTTCAATGCTGTGGCATTCCAATCTTCTAAATTTCAATGCTGTAGCATTTAAATTTTCTAAACAGGCTGCAGCCCACTAACTTTTTAAAATTTGATCCTAAGACGTTTGAATTTTCTAAATTCCAACGCTTTAATATTCGAAGTTTTTGAAAAATGTTGTGGCATTGTAGCTTTTTAACTTATGATAATGTGACATTCTAAATTTTAATGTCTTCTCTTTCAAATTTCATAAATATCAATAGCGTTCAAACTTTCTAAATATCAGTTTCAAACTTTTGGAATTTCAATGCTGTGAGGTGCGAGATTCTTAAATTTTAAACCAACTTTCTAAATTTCAATGCTATGTTATTCAAGCTTTCCTAAAATTTTATTGTATACGAACTTTATAAATTTTGATGATGTGCCATTCGAACTTTTTAAATATCATTACTGTGGCAATCGAACTTTTCAGTTTCAATGCTATAGAGAGATTTCCAAGCTATGATATCCGAACTTTCTAAATTTGAATGCTGTGGGTATTCCAGCTTTCTAAATTTCAATCTATGGTGCACGAACTTTTTAAAATTCAATGCGACCGTTCGAACGTTCGAACATTCTAAATTGAAATGCTTTGTAATTCGAAGGTTGCAAATTTAAATGTTGTGGCATTCTAGTTTTTCAAATTTTGATAGCTTCTAAATTTCAATATTTTAGAGTTATAACTTTCTAAATTTTAATCCTGCATCATTAAAACTTTCTAAACATTAGTGCTTTGGCATTCAAACTTGAAGTTAACTGAACGTCAGAGATTTTTTAATATCGAAGCTGTTCCAACTGTGTAAATTTCGACATTATAGCATTCGAGCTTTCTAAGATGTTATAGCATGCGAACTTTCCAAATTTCGATGTTGTGGCGTTCGAACTTTCTAAATATAAGTGCTGTGGCGTTCGAACTTTTTCAATTTCAATGCTATAACATCCAAGATTTCCCAGCTAAGAAATCCAACTTTCCAAATTTAAATACTGTGGGTATTCCAGCTTTCTATGTTGTGGCGTTCGAACTTTTTAAATATCAATGCTATGAAGCACGAACTTTTTAAAATTCAATGCTGAGGCGTTTGAACTTTCTAAATTTCAATCCTTTATATTCGCAGTTTACAAATTTCAACACTGTTGCAATCTAGCTTTTTAAATGTTGACGATGTGTCATTTGTAACTACAAATGACACATCGAATTGGAAACTTCCAAATTTTAATGTTTCGGAAATAGTGCTTTGGCATTCGAATTTAAATTTCACTGCACATTAGAGATTTTTGAGTTTCAAAGCTATGATGTTCCAACTCTCTAAATTTTAATGCTGCGGCATACGATTTTTTTAAATGTCAATGTCAAGGTATATGAATAACTTTCTAAAATTCGATGCTGCTGCTGTGACGTTCTAACTTTCTAAATATCGATACTAGCATTCGAACTTATTCTATTTTAATGACATAAGGTTAAATTTATGTGTACTGTTTAAGAAATAATGCTCGAAGTGCAAAATCCTGAATTACACAAGAAATGTGATTCTAATTGCCATCACTAATAAGAAAATCACTAATCAATTCGGATGTGATGAAAAGAGCTACCAGGGCCAGATTTTTTTTCTCTCTTTCGAAGAAAATGAAAGTATTGCTGAGGAATCAGTCAATTTTAACTGAATGTAAGATATATTTACAACCAAATGATCAAAGTCACGACTTGGGTTGATTAAGCCGCTTAAGCAGACTCTACACTGTGTAGATATAAGTCAGTTTCCATGAGTGTAGTCCTATAGTGAGTCTATGAAGCTGCTGTGTGTAGCTGTGTATACCCAGCAAGCAATCGGTGAGGGCCGCGGCCCTTTTACCTAGCCTTAGTAGACCTGTCAATCGACCAGGGAATGCATATCTTTAATTGTAATATTAAACAAACAAGTAGGCGTCGTATAACTTAGTTTTAATGTAAAAAAAAAACTGTGTTTTTGAGATTGTTGGCATAGAGTTATAAGTACAATCGAGCTGCTGCTACTGAATATACATAAAAAAAATGGGACCGGACCGTCCGCTGCGGCGGTTTGGTGATATTGTTGATACTAGTCAGATATTTGTATAACCCACCCCACCGTCTTGCCCCTTTTCTCTTTTTCAAAAGAAGCATTCCATACAAAGATTGTATTACCTGACAACGTACTTAGCTATAAATTGTATAGGGTCCAAAAGATGGGAAATAAAATATGTATTACATTAACCTGCGTTTTACTGTACTTTCCTCCCAGCTATATGTTTGTACATATTGAGACCAAACGAACCTAAAACCGGTCCATGGTTATTTTTTTACGTTACGTTACGTTCACGTTTTTTTCCAAATTTTACATGTACACTCGAAGTTTCGTTTCTTGTTGACCATTTTCTTAAAGTTTTATTTATAAGCTGAAAATTTGGACTTTTCAATCAACATTTCGGTCATGATAAACATTAAATTTACACTTTTTTTTAAATTTTAAGTGTAAATTTCAAAATTCCATTTTTGTCTTTACATTTGGAATTCCTTAAAGATAGAGAGAAAAATTGATATTTTGAAGTAAAGTTGAATATTTCGATATTATAATATCTTTATCTTTATAAGCATAAAATTCATTATAAGGATAAAATTCAACATAAAAAAACTTTCAATTCAAATTTTCATCGAAAATGTTTCCTAATATTTCGAACTTTCTACGTCGTTGCTTATAAGCTTTAAATTTCGTTTTTAAACACGAAAATGTAACTTCTTTTGAGAAAAAATCAAATTTTTGAGGGACGAAAATCGAAACGAAAAAAATTACCATTTGAGGATTCGAATTTATCCTTTTAAAAAGGCCTCTTAAAATATTGTCCTGGTTTAAAAGCTCCAATCCTTAAATTTGGAGACAAATCCTGGCAAGTTAGCATGTTCAGGCGTGCCAAAGTTGAAAACTAATGATTAGGTTAAATAGTTAAAAGTGGAACAAAAATGGCAGATGATAATACTGACATTTGAGGTGATTTATTACGTGTGTGCGATTTATACACTTTCAACTAAAAACTTGTTAAACATGAGAGAATTTTAGGTAAGTTTAAACCCAAAAAATCGGTTTCTCGTGACTAAAACTAAACAATAATCAAACTAAAACGCAACCAGACAAGATATATGCAACTTGGTTGCACAATGCATTTCTAAAGTTTGCCTCACAAGTGACATTTCAAATGTCAACATTAATTCTGTGACCCAAAAGTGACTTAAAAAAGTGAGGTTTTGTTGTTAAAGTTGCAAGTAATCATGGCATCTGAACGGTATAGTTTTTCGCTGACAACTTTCAGGTACCAATTTTACTTTTGGAATCATAATTTTCTACATAAATAAACTATTTTTTAGCCCCTCGGGTAAATTGGTGCAAATTGAATATGCTTTGGCCGCGGTAGCCGCCGGTGCCCCTTCCGTTGGCATTAAAGGTAGGATTTTTTCAGTCAAAATGACGCAATTTTAATTACATTCAGTTGCAGCTAGTAACGGTGTGGTCATCGCTACTAGAAAACAAACATAAATCAATTCTATATGATGAGCACAGTGTGCATAAAGTGGAGCTGATTGCCCCACATATAGGCATGATTTACTCAGGTATGGGGCCCGATTATCGTTTGCTGGTGAAACAGGCGCGTAAAATGGCCCAACAGTACTATTTGGTGTATCATGAGCCGATACCAACTGTACAGTTAGTTCAACGTGTCGCTGCTGTCATGCAAGAGTATACGCAGTCCGGGGGCGTCCGGCCTTTTGGTGTTTCGCTGCTGATTTGCGGTTGGGACAATAATAAACCCTATTTGTTCCAATGTGATCCATCTGGGGCGTATTTCGCTTGGAAGGCGACCGCCATGGGTAAAAATTATATAAACGGGAAGACATTTTTGGAAAAACGGTTGGTACCAAGGTAGGTTTACTGCTGTGGTCAATAAAAATTAATTTTTAGATATAGCGAAGATTTGGAGTTGGATGATGCCGTACATACTGCCATTTTAACTTTAAAAGAGAGTTTCGAAGGGCAAATGACTGCCGATAATATTGAAGTTGGAATTTGTGATTCGACTGGTTTCAGACGATTAGACCCGTCTCATGTTAAGGATTATCTAGCTAATATTCCATAAGCCGTTTTGAAATATTTTCTAAAATTATGCTTTTATACATAATAAAATGAGTTGAAAGTAGTTACTGTCTTTTTCTTTCTTTTATTAATTTATTTGATCAAAAACTAATAATTACTTAGGACTTGTAGATTGTAGAGAATACTTTGCAATTTTCAAAACCCTACTTTCATTAAATGTATGATCATTATTTCGAGAGTTATTGATTACAGAATTAAAAATGACTTGGTTTTGAATGATGATAACTTGCCAAAAAATCATTGTCCAGGGCTCGGATACAAATCAAATTAAAGAGAATTAAATTATCTAGAACAGCATTGGAAAAAATTGGAAGTCTATGAACCACTACAAATTACGCAAAAATTTGGAAAAATCTCAAGCCGAAGATTACTTACAAACTGCTGATACTAATTTACAACCGACTCCTGTTAAAGTTATCGGGATACAATCGTTAAAGTTACGCGTATATTTCCCCACTCTAATTTTCGAACTACGAATTGGACTCCCGAGTTTTAGAGCCACTTTTAAATAATCCACTCAACTGCGCAAGGAGCAATAAAACATATTTTTCGACAATGATAGGAATAACGGGGAGTAGCAACTTTAACGGTCGAACCAATACGGTGAGCAGCCTTTTAAAAATCACCTAAATATTTGGGATTTTTTATATCCCTTCATTTCTGTGCCTAATATAAGATGTGCTTTGTCAAAGCTTCCAATCACCATTTTACTCGTTTTCCTACGATTTCAACTTTACTTTTAACATTTTAATTGCTTTTAAAAACTTTGGACTTTTTTCAGAATTTGGAACTTCTTTCAAAAATATCGACTCTTTTTCTCTAAATTTCAAATTTACGCTTTGAATTTCTCATTTTAGTAAGCTCTTAAAATTTTGATTATCAAAAATTCACAAAAAATTAATCTCGGAATATTGACCTTTTATAAATGTAGTTTTTTCCAACTTGAGAAATTTTTATTTTTATGTTGTTTAAGAAGAGAGTTTATCAAGAAAAAATTGCAAACAGTGTTCACTTTATTAAAATAATTTAAAATTCTGTACAACTATTTTAAACTTAAAAATTAATCAGTTTTTGTAGTATTTAGTTAAATTTGATAGAATACAGTCACTAACGTCTCTATTCGTTCTATGTAGAAAGTCACTAATATAGAGAATGTTCACACAATAGATTCCCTGTTTGGCGAGGATCCCAAAAACTGTGAAATCTGAAATCGCTTTCGGCTCAATCAGACAATGCGTCGCATGAATATTTTCATCAAACGGTGGTCTGCAAAAAAGTAAGTTTTTAGATTATGTAACTTATAAACTAGTTGGCAAACGCACTTCGCATTAATGTAAGTTCCTCCACCAGCTTCCAGCACTTTTATCAGAGATTCTTTCTTGCTGGCCACAATGATAGCCCTGACATCGTGGAAGGCCCCGTAACCCCTTCGTTGGATTTCTTTCCTCCAATAATGAATGGATTGCATTCTTGCGTCCATTTCTTTGTCTAATTCAACCTTTATGTTGCCCACTGCTTTTACATTGCCATATTCGTATTCCTCCTCCTAAAATTATTTGAAATTAACCTTTTTGGGGCAATGTTAAGACATTAAAAAAAAACTTAACTAAGAATTTAGATTTGTGAAGGAAGCAAGTCACGAAGAAATATGAATGGAATTATAAAATTTGGCCCAATTCACAACAAAGTACTCACATCTAAAAAATACCCCGCCTCGGCTGATTTTTCTATGTAACTAGTGTGCAAAATCCATTTTCCCGAGGCCATGCAGGACAAAGTCTTCTCGTTTCGTGCGGGTTTGGGGCAGATTAAATGGGTACAATTCGGGTCGTAGGTAGATTGTAATTCGGAGACTATGCCGCCCAAATTTTCGAGCTTCTTGGCCAATTCTTGTCGAACGTCGGGATCGACGCCGGATAACATGAAGATTTTTAGCTTTGCGGGTGGTTCTATTTCGCGTTCGCTCGTACCGTAGTCCCATTGAACGGTAAATGGCTGAGAGTTGCTAATTTCGCTGCCTCCGGCTGAAAAATAGTAAATTGTTTCAGGATGAATTCCGAGATGTTTCTTGAAATTTCTACTTTTATGGAAATTCCGAAAAAATCTATTTAAACTTGTAGGGAAATTTCGAGAAAAAACAGAAACTTGTTATTTTTTCACGAAATTATAAACTAAAAGTTGTAGATTTACATAACATTTTTATTTTAGCTTAAAGAGTCCAGTTTGTAGGACATTTAAATTATTACTTAAATAAATGAAATTGTTTACTTTCGAAAATATTTTGTGTAATTCAAGATGAGTCAAAAAGGATTCAAAAAATGGGGAAAAAAAATAGTAAATGTTCTAATTTTAAGAATTAAAAACAAAATCGAAACAATGAAAACAATGGAAATTGGAGCAAAATATCGAAATTTTTATTTTTAATTTGAAACAATTACGGCATTTTTCCCAAAATTTCGATTTTTTTTTCCTAAAAAAAAACGACGAAGAAAAACAAAGAAAATAAATCTACCTTTGGAAAATAAAACTGAAATTTCCAGAGAAAAACTGATATTTTGAGATTGAACTCGAAATTTTGTGATTAAGTTGAAATAATGAGACCAAAGTCGAAATAATAAGATGTTCAAACTTTAGAGACTGCGAGTTTACTATAAGTGAGGGGGAGCAACGTTTATTTCTAATTTGTACCATATAAAAGTGTTAGAATCCCCACAGTTAAAATTAGTCTTTTGAGCGACGTATCTACTAGTGTGACTAACTGTTCAATAGCAAACCTTGGCCATAGGACGGTATTGTAGTCTGGAAATTTGTGCTCTTTCTCTTAGCGCTCGCCGATGCTGTTAACATTTGCTCGATCTGCAGAAATTTCTCATCGAGCGCCGAATTGAACGCTTGAGTGTTTTCCCTTCCTTTTTCATTGCAATTTTCAATATCGGTTACGTCAGCTTTGGTGGCATCGTGAACACTTGCCTGACTTGATATTTGGGAACATTCCGGGGTACCTGAATCGGTTGTTTTGATTTTATCCAGCAGTCGACGTTTAAGCTCGGCCAGCGGCTAAAAAAACAAGCTAAATCATTTAGTGGCTGCATTAAATACCGAAAAACCTAAAATTCTATTTGATGTGCTCCGTGAGCGAATTGAATTAAAAAAAATTAAGTAAGACTTAAACTAGATTAAGTAGTAGGAAAATTAGCTTACAGTGCTCTGTCTTCTAGGTTTAGGTGGAACAAAGTCTGGCAATTTGTTTATCCAACGTTGCAGTTGTTTACGTACGGATTTATCAGGTTCTGAAGACACGCAGTTTTCCAGGGGGGTTTCCGGGGTATCAACGTTGTACCAACATTTTTGCAGCGGGGGCGATTCCGGCGTTTTTAAAATATCCGTCGTTTTTCGAAATTCTTCCACTAATTTGTGTATTGGAGTAACTTGTGTACATGGAGTCTCTCCTAAAAAACGAAATAAAATATAAAAAAATATCGATTGGTCATTATTTTTCCAATAATTTTCTCTTAGAGAACTGAAGGTAGAATCAGTGAAAATTTTTTTTGCTGAGAAATTACCTTAGGCAATCTGTAACTCAAACTTTCTTCCTAAAATTATTAAAATTTTGTAGCTGAAGTTGACATTTTCACGGATCGAAATTTAGAGATAAAATCGAAAATTTGAAATGAAAATGAAATTTCGGGAGAAATTTAAAATTCTAGCTTACACTGAAACGTTTGAGAATGCTTCAGATCTAAAAAATATACATTTTAGCATTGCTGAGTTGTTTCGAAGTTTCCAGTTTTCTCGAATTCTAACGTCCACTGTATCTTTTCAGATTTTTAATTATTTACTTAAAAGGTGGATTTTCTTATAACTTGACTCCTGGCATATTTAATATGAATACAAAATGAGCACTGAGTGATCAAAGTGAACAGTTTTTGAAAAAAGGCGCACTTTTAAGGATTATAAATTTCGAAAAAAAGTCCACAAAATATTAAAATTTTGGGTTTATGAAGGGAATGTAAAAAAAAAGTCAGAATTCATAACGATGTTGACTATTTTTTTAAATTTAATCTCAAAATATCGACTTTTCGGTAGAAATTTTGGAAAAATGATTTTGTTATGTATTTGGAACATTTTTATAGCTTTTGGCATTTTTTTAAGATGTTTTCGAATTTTGAAGAAAACTTCAACACTCAGATATTAAAATAGTAATTGCAAAACGAAAATATATAGAAACATGGAAATTGTGAATACAAGTAGAAATTTCTAGTTGGAAGTTTGGAAACAATTCTAGTTTAAATCAGAATTTGGAGAACAATTCAAAATTTTTAAAGAAAAGTCAAAATTTCCAAAAAGTAAATGAGAGTTCTTAATAGAAATTTTAGAAAAGAAATAAAAATTGAAAGGGTAAACTTGCAATTGTGAAAAAAATTTGAAAATACCCAATATTTTGTTTTTCATTTTTATTTTTTTTTTGGAGTTCAAACAAGTCACACTTTTGAGTTGTTAAAGGAATTATAAAAAAGGAAAAACTCAAAATGTAAGCCTGAAATTTGAAGAAGAAATTTAAGGTTTTGAATGATTTATAACCTACTAGCTGATTCCTGACCTTTCAATCATGTGAAAGAAGAGCAAGAATTCTTGGGTCACCTTTTTGAAATGCCGACTTTTTTTTAAAGAATTCGATTTTTACTGAGAATGTAAAATTATGTTAATTGAAAATTTCGACATTTTAAAATATCAACTTTTTTCAGAATGTCGACATTTTCTCATTTGACTCGCTAAATTTCAAGTTTTTTCAAAATTTTAACTTAATTTGTAAATTTCAACTCTTTCATAGTTTTGACTTTAAGATTTTAATGTATTTTCCAATTTTTTGAAAATTTTGATACAAAATTTGATTTCTTAAAATGTTGACTTTTTTAAAAAAATTTTTAAGCTTGATTCTGTTGAAATATTGTCGTGCTACATGGGCGAGAGTAGAAAATCGAGAAAATGCGCAAGATCTGGCAACACTTTAGCGGACAAAAAGACAGACAAATACACTTTCGCATTTATATATTAGTAAGGATTGTTAAGCAAGAAATCGAAAATTCGGGAGATATTTCGAAATTAAAGTTAGAGAAAAAGAATCAAAATCAATAAAGAGTTCAATTTAATTTAAAATAAACAAAGACATTATTTTATTTACTAAATGAAACAATCATGACTTACCAAAGGCGTAAGGCAACTGGACATTTTGATTAATTGGGGTTAAAAATGATTTGTCACCACCAACTCCAACATTGGGGGTTTTAGGACTATTTAAACCACCTACGATAAAATAAAAAAATTATACTGAAGCAGATTTCGAATATCAAACCTCACTTTGATCGTGTTGCAGATTTTCCTTTGGTGTCAACAATTTGGACCAAGTAGTTTCACCAGGTTGATCGGAGAAGTCAATTTTGTGGTTTTGGGACACAATCCTACCGAAGGTATCATCTTCACTCTCTTCATCAGAAACTAAACAACTTTCATCAATCCGTCATCTAATAATCAGAGTATCAACTTACCTTCATCCTTCCCCACGGGGTATTCATCTTCAGGCATCAACCTCCCAGCCTTGGCGCAGTCCAAAAGCCACTTCTTACTTACCGCTGGTAGCTTCCACCTCATGGCAGCAGCGTACTTCCTGCTGGTGGCCTCCGAACTAACCAAGTGAGTCGAAGCCAAAATATTCTTCTCCTCGGAGATGATCCTGGCGAATTGCTCCTGGGCGATCCCGCCCAACTCCATTATGAGATTCTTGAGGAAGTTACGCTCGTAATTCGTGTACCCACTGATGGTGACAACACAATTTTCCAGCGGGAACGCGTCTTTTAAAACCGTGGGTCTGTGGTAGTATCTGATTTGGGAGATTTCCCGCTCTTCGATGCATTCGGCCAGCCAGAGGTCGTTGACTACGGGGGAATTTTTCGTCTTGAGGGGGGTTTTGGTGAACGTTGGGGCCACGATGTAATCGAAGGTGACTTCTAGTTCGGTTTTAAGTACGGTTCCGCGTTCGTTTTCTATTTGTTGTTTGATTATCGTTCGTTGTTCTGCGTCGAAATCGGTGATTACAAATTTTTGGCCAGCGAAAATGCCATCCACGGTTGTCGATTGGGTGGAAGTTTGACTAAAGGTTTCCTTATCTTTACTTAAACCATCTGTGAATGTATCTCGTTGGGCTGGATAAAAATAGGCGCCGTTAAGTTAGAATTTAGGTGCAAAATTAGATTATTACCTGAGTTTAAACCTTGTAAATATTGTCGAACAAGGCTTTCTTCTTGACCTATGTCGACTGAAGTCGTTGGTTTGGTAAATTGGGGGACTTCTGTTACCACCTTGTTGGATTTCAATAAATTAATACCCTAAAAAACAAGTGCTTAGAGTTCACGTGAGTGCATTAAGAGGTTTCAGCTGATTTCGTGGCAAAAGCTGGAGAATGTAAAATGTATATTCAAGGGTTACGAATTGTTTTGTTTTACTTATTCATTGTTTAAAACAAAATTTTTTGACCTAATGTAATGCCAGTGGCCCAAATAGTTGTGAAAGGACCCTGTTAAGTGTTAGATTTTTTGCCTTAAAAAGTAACGATCAAAGAAAAACAGAATATCGTTACTAATATATAAATGCGAAAGTGTGTTTGTCTGTCTCTTCGTCCGTGGGTATCAGCTAGTATTCAATAAAATATTACATTTCTTAAAAACCGAAATTTTCGAAATAATTTGATTATTTTGATTCATTTTCAAAAAATTCCGAATTTATCGAAATCTTGAATAGATGAATTTTGAAAAAAATCAACCTTAAAAAGTTGCCAAAGAAGTTTAAATTTTTGAAAAAAAATGGTCGCTTTTTAAAAGGTTCAATTTTAAAAAATGCTTAGATTTTAAAAAATCGAATTTTTCAAAAAAGTCGAAATTTTCGGAAGGTTGTAAAATTTCAGAAAATGACGAAATTTTCAAAGAAACTCTAAAATTTCAGAGTGGCGCAATTTTCAATAAAATGTAAAAAAAATTTAAAAAACAAAATTTTCAAAAAACTTTATAAAAAGTTATAAATTCCAAAGAAAATTAAATTTTTGAAAAAAAAAGTCATTTTTAAAAAAGTCGAAATTTTGAAAATAGTCGAAAATTTTAAGAAGTCACATTTTGAAACAATGTCGAGTTTTGAAAATATCGAAATTTGAAAATGTCGAATTTTGAAATAGTCAAAACTTTCAAGTCAAAATTTTGAAGAAAATGTCCCAGTTTTCAAAAATATTCGAAAGCTTGCAAAAACTTAAAGTTTTGGAAAAAGTTCAAAATTTTAAAAATGTGAACATTGTCAAAAAAGTTAAGATTTTTAAAAAATGTCGAAATTTTGAAAAATACATGGGCAAAAATGTAAACGAGGCCAGAGACGTCTTAACTTAAAAAAAAAAAACACCTTTTGACTAAGCGGCGACCCTAAATCGCTGTCAATCTTCGTCATACTAATTAAATAATCCTCTTCGTTAGCCGGATGCCCCTTTTCAATACTCTCCAGCAACCAGTTGACCGAAACAAGAGCGCACGAGTTATATTTCGACCTCAACAACTTAACCTCAAAGCAATTAGGATCCCCCACAATAACATGCGTGATACAATCGGTCATATCATCGAATCGAGTAGCCCCACTAGTCTTCAACAGCTTACAAATCTTCTCGCGCTGATCACTTTCGAACCCAACCACATAAATCTAAAACACAACACACAATACACACAATTTTGCCAAATTGGGCCGACTCACATTACAACCATCCAAATACTGCCCAGCTTGTTTGGCTTTCTTCACATTTATCGAGTCCAACTGGCTTTGAATCGTATCATCATATCGATCTGAAATTCAGTTTTAAGTTGTCGAGTTGTCAAATCTCGTCGTTAAGATAGCGACATGGTTCAGCCAGACAAGAGCACTAGCACCAAAAATGCGCTGGCAAATTGTTAAATAGAAGCTTAGCCAAAACTACGAAGAAGTAGCGAAAGCGGAAAGCGAAACAGAAGCGGTAGAAGCAGAAGGAAGAGAGGAACGAAGAAAAGAAGAAGGAAGTGAAAAATTAGAGGGGGAGGGAGAAGGCGGAGGAGGAGAATAAGAGGAAGAATAAGCAGCTAAAGAAGAAGTAAGAGGAGAAGAAGGGAAGGAGAAGAAAAAGGAGAAGAATGAGGAAAAGAAGGGAGAGGAAGGGGGGAGGAGGGGGAAGAGGATGCGGAGGAGAAAAATGAGATGAAGAAGTAGAAGATAAAGGACTATAGGGAAAAGAAGAAGGCGAAAAAAGAGCAGAAGAAGGCGGAGGATGAGAAGAAGAAGGAAGAGAAAAAGAAGGGAAAAATAATAAAGAGAAAAAGCAAGGGAAGAAGAAGGAAGAAAAAAAAACAAAAAGGAAAAGGGAGTGAAGAAAAAGGAAGACAAGAAGAGGTAAGAGACGAAGAAAAAGAATGAGAAGGAAGAGAAGGAGGAAGAGAAGAAGAAAGAAGAGAAGGGAGAGAAGGACGAATTGAAAAAGGAAGAGAATTAGAAGGAAGAAAAGAAGAATGAAGAGAAGAAGCAAGGGAAGAAGAAAAAGGAAGGGAAGAAAAAGGAAGGGAAGAAAAAGGAAGTGAAGAAAAAGGAAGGGAAGAAGAGGTAAGAGACGAAGAAAAAGAAAGAGAAGGAAGAGAAGAAGAAGGAAGAAAAAATAGGAAGGAAGAGAAGAAAAAGGGGAAGAAGAAGGAAGAGAAGACGAAAGAAGACAAAAAGAAGTAAGAGGCAAATAAAAAGAAACAGAAGAAGAAAGAAGAGAAGGAAGAGAAGGAGGAAAAGAAGAAGGAAGAGAAGAAGAAGGACGAAGAGAATTAGAAGGAAGAGAAAAATAACAAAGAAGAATGAAGAGAAGAAGCAAGGAAAGAAGAAGGAAGAGAAGAAATAAGTGAACAAAAAGAAAGAAAAGAAGAGGTAAGAGACGAAGAATAAGAGAGGAGGAGAAGAAGAAAGAAGAAAAAAATAGCAAGGAAGAGAATGAGAAACAAGGGAAGAAGAAGGAAGAGAAGACGAAGGAAGACGAGAAGAAGTAAGAGACGAAGAAAAAGAAAGAGGAAAAGGAAGAGAAGAAGAAGGAAGAGAAGAGAATAAGGGGGGAACAGAAGAAGGAGGAACAGAAGAAGGAAGAGATGAAATGGGAAGAGAAGAAGGAAGAGAAGAGAAGAAGGGGGAACAGAAGAAGGAACAGAAGAAGGAAGAAATGAAACAGGAAGAGAAGAAGGAAGAGAAGAGAAGAAGGGGCAACAAAGGGAGGTGGAACAGAAGAAGGAGGAGATGAAACAGGAAGAGAAGAACGCGTAGAAGATAGAAGAGAACAAGAAGAAAAACAAGGGGAAGAAGAAGAAAGAAAAGAGGAAGGAGAAGAAGATGAAGAAAAAGAAGGAGGAAAAAAACGAAAAAGAGTGGGCGGAAAAGGAGGTGCGACGGAGAAGAAGAAGAAAGGAAGAGCAGATAGAAAGAGAAGGGAGAAAAGCAGGAGGAGAAGGAAGGTGAAAAGGAAAAGAAGAAAAGAGGAAGAATGAGCAGAAGAGGAAGAAATCTAGCTCTTATAGTGGGACAATTTACCTTTTCGTTTCAAGCTGTTAATGACGGATTCATCAACGGTGGTCCTCTCCACGGCAGTTGTGAAGCAGATGGCGCTGAGGGTGGAGAAATTGGGGTTGCAGCCCGGCCCCTTGGGGGTCGATGTGCTAGTCTGTTTTTCCACAATGTACAAGTCGTATGGTAAAGCGTAACCCTTAAGAATGCTGTCGTTCAACCACTCGAGCGTTAAACACTTTATGTGACTCGATTTGCAAGCTGCCTTAAATTTCTCACTCTTCGTTGCCCTAAAATTCGTTCGATTGATATTCGAGTCGTTTAAACATCGAGTCGCTCAATCATGTACAGTTATGGTAAACTCTTATAATTTTATTTAATAATGATAATCGTAAATAAAATTAAGAATGATGTACAGTTAACTTACGAGTTTCCCACACAGAGGAGTATATCTGTGGTGCTCACGCTCATTTTGCCGGTAAATTTTCCCCCGTTGCTCTTGATTAAATTGGCCATTTTGTCCCTCTCCGATGTGTTAACAATTCCAGTGGCTGATATCGTCAAGTTGTACAAAGGGGGGCATTTGTGTTTTAAAAACGGGTCATCGTTTCCATGCACGTTGCCCTTTAAACTAGCCGTCCAAACCGCTTCGACCCATTGTGGCAGCATTAACTTTAAACCACTTTCGGCCGCTTGCTTTTAAAAAAGTAAAACAAAATTTTAGAACATCGGGTTTCCAAAAAACGTTGGAAATTCTTTGCAATTTGAATGTTATCCCTAACACTGGGGTAAAGTACTGAAAAATCTCATTTTAAAGCATTTACACGCATTAAGTGAAGAAAGAAAAAAGTTACAGAGAACTTCAGCATCAAACTTGAACTTTCGAGTTAAATATCTATTTTTTTGCTGTTATAGTTCCATTTTGAAGTTTCTATAAAAATTTTAAAGTTTCTTTAAAACTTCTATAGTTTCTTCAAAACTTTTGAAGTTTCTTCAAAAATAGAATTTTTTTCTTGAAATTTCGACACTGTATCCAAAATTTCAACTTCTTCTAGAACTTCCTTTGTCCAAATTTCGCCTCGAGTCCCCTCAAATTAAACTGAATGTATTAAAATTATTTTATAAATTTTGAGTTCCGAAATTTTGTGTTTCGAAATTTCGAGTATCAAAATTAAACATTCATAATGTTTCTTTTAACATTCATAAATTTTCAATTGGTAACTGAAAATTTCAACTTTTAATTTTACCATTTTTACTGGAATTCCACTCAAGTTTCGAAATTCTCGACCTTTTGTCGTATTTTATTCTTTCCCCAATTTTAACTTTCAACTTCTTATTATTTACGTCAACTAACTACGCAAATCCTAAAAAACTCGTGGATCGACCATGTCACGAATAACGAAGTCTTACGCAGAATGGGGAAGGAAAGCGAAATTACCTCTACAATTATTGGAATATCTGGGCCATATTATGAGAAACGAACAATGATGTGGCCTTCTCCAACTAATACTGAAAGGGAAAGTGTGCGGTAAGAGAGGACCAGGACGAAGACGAATCTCATGGCTTTAGAATTTAAAAACATGGTTCAACATGACCACAACTGGACTGTCCCGCGCAGCTACCAATAAAGTAAGAATAGCCATGCTAGTTGCTAACATTCAGAGCGAGTAGAAGAACTGCGCAAAGAATTTCCAAGGTTTTTTTCTTATAGCTTTTTATAATAGTCTTTCCAAAGCTTAACAAAAAACAATTCGAAATTCTTAGTATTATTTGGAAAACAGCGAACAAACTTACTAAATATTTCTGCGATTTGACGCTGTCCGTGATTAAGTGTGTATTCCCGCTTAATAAATCGTCGGTGTAGCAACCGCCCATCAGCTTGACCTTTTCCTTTATTTCCGCTTTGATCTGTTTCGGTACATGGGAGCAAGCCACGATAATATCATACATCGCAATGTTATACATGGGCCATGTGTAATTTGGTATTTTTCTGCCCTCGTTTAGACAAATTAAGAGACATTGTGGTCCTAAAATTCTACTACAACGAAATCAAGCTACTATAAATTAGGAAATCGTAATACATACGCACACTTTGTTTCTTTCAAAAATTCGAATGCTGCCCCTTCAAATTTGTTAAAAACGACAAAATCTGTCTTATCTAGGGATTTTTCAGCGACTTCATCCTCGGGAACCCACGTCGGTGTACATTTATTGGCTTTGCAGGCCTAAAAGTGAAAAAAAAACACGGAGGGTTGTACCAATGGGACATAAATTGTTTTACCTCGAAAGCTTCCAACATTTGATGTGACTCCTTTGAGCCATTCTGTACAACGAAATATATTTTTATTATATCCATAAATTTTACTGTAGGTGCTTCAGAAATTTTTATAAGTTTATTGTTTTCTTTTTGTGTTAGGTTAAGTTCCGTTTGAATTCATAACCGCCAAAATAACAAATTGACAGATTGAAATGCAGGCTAACCAATACATTAGGTAATCAGTAGCGCCAACGTAAGTCGCTTTTAAGCGGAAATAGTATACCGTTGATTGAACATAATTTATTCAATCAACGCGTATACTGCTAGAGTTGAAAATTGTACCTATATGTATAGTCCATTTCAGATAAATATGCAGAAGCGTAGGGTGTGGAGTATTAAATCGGCCTTTAGATAAGTTACTAAAAAAAATCACCAGAACTAAAGCTATCTTCACGTTTAAAATGTTGATGATTAATATGTTGCCTACATTTCAGGGGTTATTTGATAGAATTAATTATACTCAATGTTTTCCCTATTATTAACAATTTAATAATTTTCAGCAGAAATTGAATTGACATTAAACATAAAAAAATACTCTTAAAACTACGAAGGCGTAGAAAGGACATCGGTTACAGAAAAAGATATTTGAAATTTCCACTTTTTTCTCGAAATAATAGAGTAAAGTTAAAATTTCGACTTTAATCTCGAAATTTCGAGAAAAAATCGAAATTTCAAGAAAAATTCGAAATTTCGGGTTTAAAGTCGAAATTTCGAGATTAAAGTCGAAATTTCGACTTTAATCTCGGAATTTTACTAAGAAATAAGTCGAAATTCCGAGACTAAAGTGGAAATTTCGAGATTAAAGTCGAAATTTGGAGAATAAGGTCTAAATTTCGAGAAAAAAGTGGAAATTTCGAGAAAAAAGGTCGGAATTTCGAGAAAACTTTAAGTTTTCTCCATATGCAAAATCGCTCAACGTGCTTAAAGAAGTTTCACTTTCAAAAATAACAACTAGAAATAAATGACAACTTTATAAGTGTCAAATTTTTAAAAATTTATTACGTCAAAGAAAGTGGCGACAGCGACAATGGTGAGTGTTCGAGCCGCATCATCGGGTGACATTTCAATTAGCTTATTAATTAGTTTTATTTCATCCAATTATTCGGTTAGCGGTGTGCCGTAGGTTGTTCATTATAACGATGCATAAGCTACAAAGCTAAAAACAGGGCGATCTCAATAACGTAAACGTCTCTTTATTACCCTTTTGTTGCGAATTTCTTTATCTTTCATCCTCAGATTTCCTTTTAATTCACAAGCGCTGCTTTTTGTCTTTTGTCATACGATATATTAGTATTCAGGTCTGAGACCAAAGAAACAACTTGCCATACACAGCGAGTTCTTATCGATTTTACTTTAACGGCGCCCACTTCTTCATAGAGCCCAAAATTTCATGGCCTTGTTCCAAATTAAAACAATCGTGACCATTTCCTTTCACTTCCGCTTACAACAACGTGATATATGGCGTCTTTTGTTGGTGGAGTTCGTCAACAATTTCCCGCAGATTTGGGATAACGATTTCGGAAACATTGGAGCAGGTGCGAAGTCGTTAGAAATTTAAGCTTTTTGTTAAGTCTACCTGGCGGTTTTGTAAGCGGCTTTCGCAGACACTTTTGCTTACGTTTCGTCATTTATACAGGAGAGTTTATTAGTGAGGCGAAGTTGGACGCTGGCGTAATTTATAATCGTTTACGGCGGATCCGCAAAAGAATTGCTCTCCTGGGACTATTTAAGTCTCTCCAGCCTCAAGTTCCTAACCGAGAAAATTTTTCAAGGAGTGCAATAAAAGCTTGATTAAAATAAAGATCCTATTAATTAATAACAGATCCGGGCAGATCGAAGTATTTATGGTTAAACTTTTTTTAAGCTGAACTTAAAGTTTCATGCAAGAGTACACATAAAAAATTTTCCTTAACTGGCGTTTAATACTGTTTTATGTTTTACTTTTTCTGTAACAGCGTTCTTAATCTTGCATTATCGTCGAGCTATAAAATACTGACATACTTACTGACACACTTAAAAATTTGTTTTTTTTCATATCCCGTAATTTTTGTGTTAATTATATTTTTCTTTAACTTCTCAATAATCTGATCTGATGATTAAACCAAGTATTTAGACTTTTTCGATACCGTTTGGGGAATACTTTTAGAAAATATTGAATTCAATATGAAATAAAATAGGGCTTCGAACCCGAACTAAACCGAAACCGAAAACCGAAAAAAAACCGTTATTTTCGCCGGAACGAAAACTGGAACGAAACCTCAAAAAATATCGATTTATTTCGTTTCGTCGGATTTATATACTTAAAATATTTTTTATTTTATACTTAAGAATGGAATTTTTTTTGAAATTTCAATTTTTAATTCAAAATTGTACAAAATTCCATAACTTTTATCTCATCTTCATCTTTCATTTCTGATTTGATTAGATTAGATTAGAAACACACAGTTTTCACATTTTCAACCCAAATACAAGATTTAAGTTTTAACTTGAATCTTTTATCAACGTTTTCAACTTTTTCTTGAAATTTGAACTGTTATCTGGAAATTACTCGAAATATTTCTTTTCTTTTTCTAAAATGTCCTCTGTTGTATCTTTGAAAGAAAGTAGTAACATGTTTCATTGAAGCTTGAGAAACTCGATTTTCCTTACCTTTTTTTTGCAAATTCGAGTTTTTCTAGAAATTTTTCTGGAATCTTTCTTTAAAAAATTCTTTCTTTGACTTTCAATTTTCTTTTCTTAATTTGATACGTCTATTTTTTAAAGTTATTAATCACATTTTCAATTTTTCGTAAATTTTTTTCCTTCAAATTCCACTTTGATTTTAATATTTCAATTTTTTTTCGAAATCCCAAATTTAAATTCCTGCTGCCGACTTCCTAAATCTTCCAAAAATTTCAAGATATGATTTTTTCTCAAAATTTTCGCTAAAATCTCGCAGTTTCAAATGTAACCTAAAAATTCTTAAATTTTAAGTCAAAATTTTAGCAAATATCCAAAATGATATTCCAATTTAAAGCCGGGATCTTGGGGTCGAAATTTTTACAGTAAACTTGAAATGGTGACATGTTAGAAAACGTATAACTTAGAGTTGCAACAATTTTGCTTACGTTAAAATAGTAATTTTTATTCTGAAAGCTTTGATATTTTCCTCAAGCCTCAAAACTGTGATTTGTTTAGAATTTAGAAGTCAAAATTGTGTGTTCTCTTAAATATTATGTAATTGCTTTCGCTAAACCTCTGGTGTAAATTCGAAAATTAGGTCCATTGAAAGTTCAACTCTTTGCTACTTGAATCTTCGTGTCAAAAATCTATTCTAAACATGTTAAATTTTTTCACATATTTCACAAAATTTCGTCCTCAAAATTGAAAACTTGTTATTGATCTTAAAATTTTAATTTTTTCATAGAAAATTGCACTTTAGAAATAATTCAAATTAAACTTTTTGTGGAACTTTTTACTTTTATTCTTAAAATTTACATTTCCATTAAAAATTTCAAATTTTTGCTCAAAATGTTAGCAGAAGATTTCAAACGCAAAAGTGCGACATGAGCGACAGAAAATTTTATGTTAATTTTTATTTTGAATATTTATATTCAGAATCTCGAAAGAGTATTCAAATTTCAAGAAAAAAGACAACATTTTTGAAAAAGTCTAAATTTTGAGGAAAAACAAACTTAATTTTTGACAAACGATTTTTCAAAATTAATTCCAAAATTTCGAGTCCTGAAAATTCCCCTGTTTTAAAGTTTGACCCTTTTTCAAGATTTTAGCTTTTTTTAAAGTTTTCGTTTTTTTTAAGAATGCGACTGTTTCAAACTACTTATTTTCAAAATTCGACTTTTCCTTAATTTCGAATTTTTTGAAAACTTCCAATTTTTGAAAATTTGAATTTTTGTTATAGCAAATTTGGTAATTTTTTGAAAGATTCAGATTTTCTTCGAAAATTTAAACTTTTTTGGAAAATTGCTGATTTTTTGGAAAATATCGTTTTTTTGTTGTAAGAGAGTGTGAATAATTTACTTAGAACAGGAGTCAGACAGACAGAAATCAAAAATTTAAAACTAAAGTCAAGTTTTGGCTATAACATCGTGATTACCGTTGAATTTTTTAAAAAAAATACAAATTTTGGGGAGATCTCGTTTTAATATAAAAATCGAAATTTCGGGACGAAAAAAATAATTTTAAAACAATGTTCGAGCTTAAATAATAATTTACTTTCTAGAAAAAAACTTTGAATAAGAGCTTTGCGAAAAATATCGAAATTTCGGCAATAAAGTCTGATAGATTGCGAAAAAAAGAGAAAATTTTAATTATGAATTAAATTAAGAGGAAAATATTGAACCCAAAAGTTTAAATTCCGAATTTTAAGTAAAAAACACAAAATCACCAATCTACTTCTTCTACACAAATTTTTCAGGCATTATTTATTTAAAAAAAGTTTAATAAATCGCGAAATATTGTGCTATTAGACAATCTATTACCTGAAAATTAAAACGTATACATATAGTGAAAAATTCCTTTTGAAATTTTTGTTTTCTAAGTTTTTTTTTAATTAAAGAAATGAATCCAAGAACGTGAATGACTAATTTGGTTGACAACAATATTTGGAGATAATATGTCAACTCTTTTGTCCCAAAAAATATGTTTTTACTTGATATTTTTCTTTAAGTCGTCAAGTAACTACCGTATCGCAGTCAATGTGATAGTAAGTTAAGTATAGGCAACTTTAACTACAATCGTGTGTATTATTCATTGTCTGCAATTTTGGGAGTTTTTAATGCCCACTTTTACCCCCTTAGAGGCTGAATTTTTCTCTTAGCGCTCACCTACGTGTTAGTGTGTGAAATTTTAAACTTCTAGATCCACAGATTTAGGCAGTGCGACCCGTTTAAAGATTTTTTAAGTAGAATTTAAAGAATTCCATTATTGTTACACTGAAGCATTATTAAATGAAAAATTGTTAAATTTGCAGCGGTATCATCTCAAGTTATATTATCAAACTTATAACCGACGACGCTATCAAAAACCAACAAATTTGCATAATTTTTACGTGAGCGATGGCAACTATTGAATTTTTCAGTTTATTTCGGGCTGGGGAATATCAAATGGGGTGGTAATTTTTACTGATAGATAGGAAACTACGCGGAACGCGTAATCGGTTAGTGTCATCCGCACGCTCGGTGTTAATGGTCCCATAATTGCGTTATTGAGTGGAAACTGGCGAGATAAGAATACAATACAGACAGAAGCGCCGGCGAGATCATCAATTATATACCTTTTTGGAAATCATATCTCTTTGTTGGCCACCGGGATAACGGGGGACCATTAAACGTATCTATGAAAGATCTAGTTATTAAATAAAGCTAATGGCGGAAAGGCTGATAATGAACTTCTGACGAATTTTTCCAACCCTAATGACTCCCCCAAAGTTGCGAATAGCTTCGTTTCGGGTCGTTATTTCGTTTCAATCAAGCCAGAGTGTTTTATTTTAATAGTATCGCACCGTTTAAAATAAACGAAAGGAAGAATTTAACTGTGCAAGGCGAAATGCGGTAGCATAATAGCCGAACAAATAGCAAGTCAACTAAGGTGGAAATATTTCCTATTCAGCATTGTTCCAGAATTATAATCTTATGCGACGCTTTGTATTTACTCATCAACATATTCCTATTTGAAATAACATCTCTACAATCTACTGATTGCAACGGTATTTCGAAATTAAAGACAATGTTCGCGGAGATAAAGCTTCTTTCTTCTTATTGTTTTCGTCTTGTTCCACAATGGATACGTACCTGTTTTATGCAAATTACTCTTCTAAATATTCGCTGCTTGATTCGAATTTTCCAAAGCCCGGTGCATCCACCAAAATTCGTCGTGTTTTCGAACGTTGTAAACAACTAGGAAAAGGTTTGCTATTAATAGATGAAGAGATAATGTAGAAATCGATACGGCGATAAAAAATTTAATCCTAACGAACGACAAGGTTTCAACAAAAAAACTACGAAAAGGTCGTTATTGAGTTACGGGATTTCGTTGTTCGAGTAAAATGGCGTTGTAGCCATTCATACAAATGATTTTAGTTTTTACAAACAAAAGGACTCATTCCTTTGTACCTTCTTAATTCATTTATGTATTGTTACGTAAAAGTTCACCTTCATCAAATATTAACTGGTTAATTAAACTTTTATGCTGTTTAACTTGCGTTTCAATGAAATTTATTTCCTTTTATGTTGTAATAATATGGAGCACTTCCTCGCAATAAAATTGATGATAAAAACTTATAATGTGCAGGAAACTAAATAAAACTAACGCAAAAGTTTAAACGTTTTATTAATTATAAGTAAATTAAGTAACTGTTTTATTTGTGAACTTTACAACTTTATCTTCGAACCACTAATATACACTATGCTTTACATTTTGTGGAGCCACTCTTATATTTTGGTTGGTGTTGGCAATGAATGAGTGAAAGAATGGTAGCAAAGGAGATGGTGGGTAAGCAGTTCTGCTATAGCCATCAGGCGACAAACTTCAACAAAAGAAAACGTTGTATATACATACCCCTTAAAAAGGCCTACCTCCTTTATTGAGAAGGTATTACCGCACACCAAGGGCGCATTAAAGCGGTACCTGTCACATTACCTAATGAGGAAGAAAGTCGGCCGCCCTCACGCCCATCTCGATCACTAGCATCCGAACACCTCGACCGCCAATGAATTGCACACCAAGGGCTGTACTTTCCCGCATAAAAGCGGTACCTAACACATTGACTAATGAGGAAGAAAGTTGACCGCCCTCACGCCCATCTCGATCCCTATCATCCGAACACATGGACTTAATAAATTGAATGTAATCGACAAATCACATCATCAAAATACGCATCGTGAATTGTGACTCTCAGAGCACTGGCTGTACCAGCTTGTGCTGCACATCAACACGCCGCGCTAACGCGTTTGGATAAATGAGTAAACTACGGGTTGCGTAAAGATGCAAGTTGCGGGGGTAAACTTCGTGTTACCATCACGCGTGACCGTCACGCGTTAACAACGTATTCTACTGTTTTATCAATTTTATAAACTATTTCTTTAATGAAGGATTTTCTGACTAGAAGTTCACTTTACTCTTGTATTTTTTCTGTAATTTTTTATTTAAAAGTAGGTAGCAGACTGGAAGTTTCAGTCGTCCGAGGTAGTACCACCCCACGTATCACTAGGAGGCGGTGAAATGATGCCTACATCATGTTTCCGTCTCTGACACGTGATCCGGTTTCTTCTATTCTTCTTTCCTCATTCTGTCCTTTTCGTTTTTTCATCTACTCTGATTTTTCTTCCAATTATTAAAAACAAACACTTGGTGCAAAAAATTCCGGAAGTAAGCTCCCTCCCGTTCGGATGTCCGGGTGGAGGGTGTAAGAGGGAATCCAAAACCGACGGAAAATTTTAATGTACCACGGGCCAAGTTTCTTTCAAACAATTCATTCAAAATTCAATTCTGAAACATTCGGGGTCTAAACTCAAATCTAAACTCGGTTCATCAATACCTTCAAAAGGAAAGACCCCATGTGCTGTCTCTGACAGAAACCCAAGTCTCCCCATCCATCAATACAGTCCATTTGCTTTTTCCTAACTACGACTTGCACACAAAATTTTGACACAAGAGGGGAATTTGTGCTTTTACGAGAAGCGACCTGTCCTGTCAACGAGAAGAATCACTGGAATCTGCTGATCATGATGTGATTTGGCTGAAAATCTGCTCCAAAAACGAAGCAATATTCATTTGTTCACTTAATTGTCTCTAAACGATACCTCATACAGACAGCTCTTCTCTTATCTCTCCATAACCTTTGATCACCTACAGACGAATTATCCAAAATCTGAGGTTGTCTTTCTCGGTGACTTTAACGTTCACAACATCCCCTGGTTAAGGTTTTCTTCCCGAACTGACGACGCGGAAAGGGTGGCAGAGGCTTTCGCCATCACTTGTGGACTATCGCAATTAGTTGAGGAACAAATTACAAGTTCACCAAATTCGTATAAAATCTCTGTGACATCACCGCTTGGAAATTCGGATCACAAGCTTGTAGCAGCCTCTCTCTCGCTTCATATACCTCCTCCTTTCCAGACGCAGCCCCGTAGGGTTTGCATCTTTCTTATGGCAGCAAGTCTGCTTTAACTCAGACAACCCTTCCTTAGTCGCCGAAACTATTCTGATTGGTATGGAATGATCAATTCCGCACTCCCAAAAAAAGTTTGCTTCCAGTAAATCTTGGTTCAGTAAAAAATATGCTCGGGCTGTCTCCTGCAAAAATCGCGCAAATCGTTGTTGACGAAATAATCCCTCAGTCGAGACTCTGATCATATTTGTAGATGCACGAAATTCTTGTAAACAGATTATTGACCAGGCAAAAGGTGATTTCGATCGTAAAATGCGCCAGAGGCTTATCAACTATCCGAACGGTTTTAGGTTCTTTTGAAGATTAGCAAAGTCGATTGGAAAGAATTTTACACCTTCAAATTTTCCACCTTTACTCGATGAAAATAGCAATATTGCTACTACCTTCAAAGAAAAGGCTGACATGTTAGCCTTAATGTTTGCTGGAAATTCCAGTCCTGATTCTCGAAACGCAGAACCTCCTATTCTTCCTGAAGTTGTTTTCAGACAACGCACAATCAGGAAGATTCTCCTTGAGTTCGATACCTCGAAAGCTTCTGGCCTTGATGGTATTCCCGCTTAAGAAGTGCGCCCCAGAGTTGACCCCTGTCCTAAGTAAATTGTTCACACTCTCTTACAACAAAGGTGTATTCCCTAACCTCTGAAAATCTGCTAGAGTGCAGCCTGTCCCTGAAAAGGGAAAAAGGAATATGGCTAACAACTATCGCCCTATATCTTTGTCATCCGTTATAACTAAAGTGATGGAAAAGGTTATCAACATCGAGATTCCCAAATATCTGGAGGAAAATAGAATCATCTCCTATAGGCAATACGGTTTTGGACAACAACGTTTAACTGGCGTTATGTTACTCATATCTGTAACTCAGCTATGGAAAAACACGGTGAGGCTAGAATTGTGGCATTGGATATCTCAGAGGCTTACGACAGAGTCTGGCACCAATCTCTTCTTGCCAAAGTAACATCTTATGGTCTTCCTCCTGGACTCTGTCATTTTATATCAAATTTTCTCGCTGATAGATCTCTTCAGGTCGTCGTCGATGGCATCTCATCCGAGACATTTGCGATTAACGCAGGGGTGCCTCAGGGGTCTGTTCTGTCTACTACTCTATTTCTGTCACACATAAACTATCTCTTAGCTTCAACTTACAATCCTATATACAGCTAGGCAGATGATAGTAACCTTGTGTCATCTTTTTTCTCCGACAAACCATTACCTATTGCGGCTTCAGGTCGACTAAGCGAACAGCAGATACAGACGATTAATCGGGATCTCGAGATCATTCTGGAATGGGGTAAGAACAATTTGGTCGACTTCAACGCTTCAAATACTCAGGCCGCGGTTTTCTCTAAGAAAACATCAAGGGATAATGCAACAAACATACTAATGGACGGTAAAATCCTTCCCATGGGATCTAATCTATCTATCCTAGGAGTGAATGCGAGCACTAACTTCTCTTGGGACGATCATGTGCGCGCCATTGCCAAATCCGCGTTCTTCACATCTCATCAGCTATTTACACTATACAAAGCTCAAGTTAGGCCAACACTAGCCAATACTGTTCTCGTGTTTGGAGTTCAGCCCCAAAACACACTTTAGCTCTCTTGGATTCAATTAAAAGAAGAGCGATTCGCCTAATTGATGACGAGAATGCCGATTCTCACGAAACACTAGAGCACAGGCGTAAGGCTGGTGACTTGTCTCTTTTCTACAAGTACTACCATGGAAGATGCTCGCAGGAACTAATAGGATTGATCCTCCCAAGGACAAGATTCTTGAGGCATACTAGAGAGTCGGAGACAGCAAATTCCTGTGCGGTCCAGCTTGACACAGTGAGGACTCCTGTATACGGAGACTTTTTTTCTATAGAACTCCCAAGTTATGGAACTTGTTACCGAAAGGAATTTTCCCCAAAAATTACAACCTATCCTTGTTTAATAAGGAGGTTCATCGCCATCTATCTTTGTTTCCGCATCCTACTCGCAGTATTTTGAAAGCATAATGGGGTTACCCTTTGCGAGTGGATTAAACTTAAAAAAAAACCATCATCTTCAGCCAGATACTGGTTATGTTAAAAAATTAAAATACAAATTTTGTCTCCTGAAACCAAGAAAGATTAATAAAGACAACAACAGTTACTATAATGCGTTTCGATAGCCAAGCTATCATCTTTAGAGTGATCAAAGAGATTAAATACCTCTCTGAAGATGATAGCCTGGTTGTTGGAATGCGTTAGAGCAATCTTTGTTGAAAGATTTGTATTTCAATTTTTGAAGATAACCAAGGGCCAGTACGTTCCACCAAAATAAAATTTCTCCTACTAGCCCTTTAAATTTTAAAGTTGTAGAGAATATCTTTGAAGTTTAGCCTCGATATTTTAATAAAATGTCTACATTTTGGTAAAAAAATTGTTTCAGTTAACGAATTAGAAAAAATTAGAGAGGAAAAAATTTGGAATTAAAGTCAAAATTTCGGGTCTTTATTTAAAAGAAAAAGATACATTTTAAAGTTGAAAGAAGAGCGAGCATTGTTTCAGTAAATTACCAGTTTTTTTTTGAAAATGTTGCCCCTGAAACTTTTGGGTTTACATTTTAAATGTTTATAAATTTTTAGTTTAAATTAGAAGAATTTTGGTGGAAGGGAGATCAGTATCTCTCTGAAGATGATAATTTGGCTACTAAAACGCGTTAAAACAACTTTAATCCTTCTTGGTTTCAGGGGACACGATTTGAATATCAATTTTAGAAGAATTTTCACTAATTAATCTAATTAATTTGATAACCATGTAAATTAAAATTTAAAAAATAATAACATCTACTTTAAGAATTCCTGTGAATTTTTCGTCAAAAAAGTCGTTTCGATATTAAAAATGAAATTTCAAAAAGAAAAACATTTAAAGTTCTTCTGCTAGAAAATCAAAACTTTGGACTTAAAATCCCAATTTAGAAAAGCTGAAAATTTAACAAAAAAGTGGAAACTCTAAAAACTTTTTTCAAAATTTCAATAAAAATGTAAACATTTCGAAATTAAAGACGAAATTAAAAATATCCAAATGGAAATTGTGAATTTAATACCAAAATAAAAAGAATTTGAAAGTTTAAATTTAAAGACTCCAAAAAAGTTGAAATTTAACAAAGCATCTCGAAACCTGTAAAAAAGGAGTCGACATTGAAATTTCATAAAAACATTCTTGACATTTTCTAAACATTTTGAGATAAATCTGTTCCGAAAACTCTATGAAAATGCTATAAACTCACTTTCGAAAAATGGAAATGTATGCATGTTTTGGAAGAAAGGAGGACCTTTGGAACTTTTTTCGTAACTTCAAACACTTATATCTTCCAAACCGAACGTCATAGCACAATGATAGGGTACTTTCAAATCCTAAATGATAAGTTTTCAATTTCGATCCTAGAAAATTTGGTGAAAATTTGAAAATTTCGAAAGTTTAGAGGCTTGGGCTATGACTATCCTTTTACGGGATACAAGCCTCCCGTAAAAATATAGTCATAGCCCAATTTGGTTTTCAGACCTTGATTCTACGTCCCGAAAACTTTATGAAAAAGCCATAAACTCACTTTCGAAAAATGGAAATTTTTCCATGTTTTGGAAACTTTTTCGTAACTTCAAACCTTCATATTTTCCAAACCAAAGATCGCAGCTTAATTTAATTTTTGGATTCGGAATCTGATGATTAAACTCTGTATGATAAGGTACTTTTAAATCCTGAATAATAACTTTTGAATTCCGACCCTAGAAAATTTGGTAAAAATTTGAAAATTTCGAAATTTAGAGGCTTGTATCCCGTAAACGGCTAGTCAAAGACCACTTTGGTTTTCGGACTCTGATTCTACGTTTCAAAAACTCTGTAAAAATGCTATTAACTCACTTTCGAAAAATGGAAATATTTGCATCTTTTGGAAGAAGGGGGACCCTTGTAACTTTTTTCGTACTTCAAACTCTCATATCTTCCAAACCAAAAGTCATAAGTCAATTTGGTGTTCGGATTCGGAATGAACGGGTAAAAATTCATATGGTAGAATAATTTTAAATCCTAAATAATGATTTTTGAATTTCGACCCTAGGAAATTTGACGAAAATTTGAAAATCTTGAAATTTTAGAGGCTTGTATCTCGTAAACGGATAGTCATAGCCCAATTTGGTTTTCAGACTCTGATTCTACGTTTCAAAAACTCTACAAAAAATGCTATAAACTTATTTTCAAAAATTGGAAATTTTGGCATGTTTTAGTGGTAGGGGGGACCCTTGGAGCTTTTTTCGTAACTTCAAACTCTCATATCTTCCAAACCAAAAGTCGTAGCTCAATTAGGTTTTCGGGTTCGGAATCTACGGGTCAAAATCTATATGTTAAGGTACTTACCAATAGCAAATAATTACTTTTGAATTTCAACCCTGGGAAATTTGATGAAAATTTAAAAATTTTGAAACTTTAGAGGCTTGTATCTCGTAAACGGATAGTCATGGCCCAATTTGATTCTACGAAAACTCCGAAAACTCTATGAAAATGTATAAACTCACTTTCGAAAAATGGAAATGTTTGCCTGTTTTGGAATTTTTTTCGTAATTTCAAACTCTCATATCTTCCAAACCAAAAGTGTTACCTCAATTTGGTTTTCAGATTCGGAATCTACGAGTCAAAATCTATATGATAAGGTTTTTTTAAATTTTAAATAATGACTTTTAAATTCTGACCCTAGGAAATTTAGCGAAAATTTGAAAATTACGAATTTTTAGAGGCTTGCATCTCGTAAACGGATAGTCATAGCTCAATTTGGTTTTCAGACTCTGATTCTACGTTACGAAAACTTTATTAAAATGCTATGAACTCACTTTCGAAAAATGGACATTTTTCATATTTTGAAAGAAGGGGGAACACTTGGAACTTTTTTACTTCAAACTCTCGTATCTTCCAAACCAAAAGTCGTAGCTAAATTTGGTCTTCGGATTCGGAATCTGCGGGTCAAAATCTATATAGTAGGGTGCTTTTAAATCCTAAATAATGACTAGAGACCGGATTTTAGGCCCAATCAAATAAGGTAAAAAGGTGAGCAATGTTAAATTAGGCAAAAATGAACAGTTAAAAAAGGCAATAAAAAGATATCCTGAAAAAGTCATTAACAAGTCAAAACTCACAATTAATCAGAAAAACATTTATTGACGATTTTGAATTCTCACTAGAAATTTCTAAAAAAAAATTAAATTTTATGTTATACTCAGAATATTCAAAAGAAGTATAATATTTTAAAATGAAGAAAAAATGTAAAATGTCGAGTTCATTCTCGAATTTTCATTACAAATCCCGAAATGTTTACAACTCATTCAAATTTTTTCCGAAATTTTTACTTTTAAACCTAAGCTTTTGTTTGAAGGTTACACTTTCTAGAAAAAATCAAAATTTTGAGACTATAAGTCGAAAATTAAAAAAAAATTCATCATTTCAAAGTTAGTCTTGATTAAAAAAATTTAAATAATTTAAACTTTTCTTAAAATTTTTTCTTTTTTATTAAAAATTTCGATTTTACGTTTTAATTTTTTTTAAAACGTCGAATTTTTGAGGTTGAAAATTTCAAGTTTAAATTCTGCATTTTGAGAAAAAATTCAAATTTTAAGAAAATTTGGGGATTTATTTAATTAATCTTTTGAGATTTAACACGAAATTTGTAGAAAAACTTGGATTTTGTGATAACATTTTTTCAATTTTTGAATTTAAAAATTTACGTTTAGGTTTTTACCTAAAATTCGGTCTCTAATAATGACTTTTGAATTTCGACTCTAAAAAATTTGATGAAAATTTCGAAATTTTAGAGGCTTGTATCGCGTAATCCAATTCGAAAAATGGAAATTTTTCCATGTTTTGCAAGAAGTGGAACTTCTTTCATAACTTCAAACTCTTATATCTTTTAAACCAAAAGTCGTAGCCCAATTTTGTTTTCGGATTTGGAATCTACGGGTCAAAGTCCACATTGTAGAGTATTTTTAAATCCCAGATAATAACTTTTGAATCTTGACCTTAGGAAATTTGGGGAAAATTTGAAAAATTTCGAAACTTTAGTGTGGTCATAGCCCAATTTGGTTTTCAGACCCTGATTCTATGTCCCAAAAACTCTATAAAAAGCTGAAAATTTAAATTTTACTTAAAAATCTACCAACATTTCAATAAAATGATTTACGTTTCGAGCTAACAGACAAAATTTAGAACTTATAAAAATAGTAGAAATGTTGAATTTAAGGTAGAAATTTTTGGAACGAACGCGAAAATTAAAAAAAATTTAAGTAGAATCTTCGAAAAAGTTGAAAACCCCTTTAAGGAAAATCCAAATTTCCAAGTTAAAATTATAATAAACGTTTTTAGTTATTTTAAATATACAGCGCGAAATCCAGTCTTTTAAAAATTGTTTGCGAATTCCAAAAAAAGTAAAAGAAAGTTAAAAGCGAATATTATTCAATAAAAGGAATCCAATTTTCTCTCGCTGTTTTCGCTCCACTTCTCGGGGAATTTGCATAATTTAGAAGCCACGTGAATTACGATCTACATTTTTACATCTCACGCGTGGTGCAAAACATTGTTCCTTGGCCGGGAACTACGTTCGGCTGATAAATGCAAAAATTAGGCTTTTGTACGGCGTCTAGGAATTTGGATAACAATGGACCGCAATGTGACGCTCGGTATTTGGCCAGGAATTGGCCACAATTGAAATTAATGTCTGTATTAATTCGGGTGCGATCTGACACCGGTAGAGGCTAAAACACAAAGCGATATTGTTTAAACGGCCCGTCTGACAATGTAACACCCTTGAATTATACGGTATGGCCTGCCGAATTGCTTGATGGCGTTCGAACAAAGCGTCCAGATAATTTAGATGCGTTTTGGGGGCCTTCATATGGTTGGCGTTTAGGGGTAGACAAGAGGACGGAATTCAGTGGGAATTTAGTTTTCAGTGCAAGAGATTATTAGAAGATTTATCCGAAGTAGAGAAATCTTGGTAATGATTGTTGAATTTTGGTGGAACACACTGGTCCTTGGTTATCTTCAAAAATTAAAACACAAATCTTGTCTCCTGAAACCAAGAAAGACTAAAAAAACACAACAGAGGTTGCTCTAAGGCGTTTCGATAGTATATCTCTGAAGAAGATAGCTTGGTTATCAAAACGCGTTAAAGCAACCTCTGTTGTGTTTTTTAATCTATCTTGGTTTCAGGGAACAAGATTTGTATTTTAATTTTTTAAGATAATCAAGGACCAGTCTGTTCCACTAAAATTCAACTTTGTTGAAAATTAAAAAAAAGCAATTTTTTAAAAATCGTCCATATTTTCTATTCGATTATCTGGCTCGTTTCCGAAAGGAATTTTCCTTAAATATGACAATCTATCTTTGTTTAAGAAGGCGATTCATTGCCATCTATCCTTGTTTCCGCATCCTAATCTCAGTGCTTTAAAGGCATATTGGGGTTACCCTTTGCGAGTGGATTAAACTTTAAAAAAAAGTTGTTCAAAGTGACGTTTATTTGGTAAAGCGAAACCATTCGTTTGTCTCCTATATTTAGTAGCTGCATACGCCTAAAAAAGTTTTCACTTCAAAAATTCAAAGTGCCATTAAAAAAAGACCTGGAAATGTATTTACTACCGCCGGTTAGCGTTCGGAAGGAAAGGGAGTAAAAGCCACTTATTGTTTCAAGCTGGGAATATTTCCACCCCGTGGAACCCATAACTATCGCGATAGCGATAGCTCAGTATGGCCGAGGGTAGATTTATAAGTCCGGTAAAAATGAATGAAGCGGTAATACTAGCATACAAGTTAAAACCTGTTTGGACAGGTCATTGTTTTGAGAATGAATATATATAATTTCATACTGATATTTGAATTAGTATTGCTTTGTCAGTCGTTTATACCGAACAAGTCGTTTTTTGCTATTAAAATGGAAAAAAAGTGAATTTCCAGTGTTGACAAAACATTACTTTTTACGCAAAAAAACCATCATGGAAACGAAAAAATCTCTTGATAAGTCTTATGGTGAATCTTCTCCACGACTTAAGATGATTCACAAGCGGTTTACTGAGTTTCGTTGTGTTAGATCAAGCACGGAAGATGCTCCTCGCTCAGGACGTCTGATTGAGGTAACCACTCCAGAAATGATCACGAAAATCCACGATATCGAACTAGGAGTAGGGATCCACAAAATTTTTAAACATCGAAAGTGTATTCAATTGATGTATCGAAAAAGATATATCGATATGTTTCGATGCATCGGTAAATTGATTCGATATTCGATGTGTCATACAAATCAATGCCACAAAGCAGGGCTTCTCACTTCGCGAGGCGCGCATCTTATTATTTCGCTTTTTTCAAAATTCCTACTTTTTTAAACAAATTTTTAGTTTTTTCAAATTTACGTAACTTTAAAATGTTACCTTATTCAAAATTCGACATTTAATAAAAATCTTCTGCTTCTATTTAAAACTTCGATTTTTTAAATTAAATTTCGAAAATTGCGACTATTTATAAACATTTCAGCTTTAAAACATTAAATTTCTTTGAAAATGTCGAATTTTTTAAAAGATTGAATATTTTTTTATTTAAGGACTCTATTTATTTTGAGGACTGTTTCCAAAATTGGAACTTTTTAAAAATTTTTTACTTTCTCTCAGATTTCGATGTTTTTCAACATTTTTACTTTTTAAAATGTCGATTTCGAATTTTTAAAGGTTTGATTTTATCAAAAATTTTGACCTATTTTAAATTTTAAAGTTTCAAAAATTTAATTTTTTTCAAATATTTCGATTTTTTGTTAAAAATCTCAACTTTTTTAAGCTAACTTTTTTTTAAAGTTTCCGATTTCTTTGAAAATTCTGATTCTTCAAAATCCCATATTTTGATTAAACTTTAAAAAAATCTCAACTTTTTTGGCAAATTTCGATTTTTTTAAACTGTGCTTCGACTTTTTTGAAAACTTAACACTTTCTTAAAACCTTAATTTTTTTTTGAAAATTCTAAATGTTTATATTAAAATCAAAGTTTTGACTTTCGTTTTCAAATTTTCACATTTTTTCCGAAATTTTAACATTTTTTGAAAATGACTTACAAATTTTGACCTTTTTTTTAAATCTTGTCCATTTTTTTCAAAATTTTGACTTTTTAGACAATTGAAACTATTTCAAAATATTTTTTAAACATTTTTTTAATTTCGAGTGTTTTTTAAAAATTCTACATCAATTCAATTGTTCAGTTTCTTTTTTTAAATTTTGACCTACTTTTAAAATCGTTTTTTAAAATCTTGCGACCATTTCTCAATAATTGGATTTTTTTTGATTTTTTACATTTTTAAATTATTTTATAATTTTGACTGATTCTTTTTTGAAAATTTTAAGTTTTATGAAAATTTCGACATTTCTTAATATTTTTCTTTAAAATTCCTTTTTTTTCAGATTATTACTTTTTTAGAAAATTTGGCTATTTTTTAAAATGATGAAAATTTCTGTTTTTTTTTTGTTTTTAAAAATTTAGATTTTTCAAATTGCGTGGTTTTTTAAGACTGAATTTTTCGGAAAATTCTTTTTTTTTTCAAAATTTTGCTCTATTTTGACATTTTGTTTATGTTGCAATAGTCTGACTTTTTTAAATTTTTTTTTTTTTAAAAGTACAATTATTTTGAAAATTTTGTTGTTGAAATTTTTTTCTTTTTATCAACATTTCAAAAATGGTAAAAATGTTGAAGAAGGGGGACATTCTTCACACAGTAAAAATTTCCAAAAAAAAATCAAAATATGTCCCAGGTTTCATAGAAAGTTAAAACTTCGAAAAAAAAGTCAGTTGCTGGTCTCTCGTTTTAATAGAATTCTACTGTATCTGAGTAATTTTTTTGTGTAAAATAATGTCATATAATTTTGTTCTTATATATATATATATATATATATATATATATATATATATATATATATATATATAAATCGCAAAAACTTTATTGTTATCGATACGATTCTTAGAATTTTAAATCGATTCATTGGATCGCTCTAGTATTTGACATCGACTTTAAGACTTCAAAAAATCGATTTAAAGAAACAATTATATTTAAAAAATGGCCAAATTTTCAAAAAAAAAGTTAACATTTTAAGAAATAGTCTGAAATATTAAAAATATTCGAAATTATGAAGACATAATTTTTCGGAAAGCGCAAATTCCGAAAAAAGTTCAAAATTATCAAAAATTTTGACATTTTTGTTGGTTAAGACTTTGAGAAAAAAGTTAAAAGTTAAAAAACACCAATCTTAAAGAGAAATTTAATTTAAAAAAATATTGAAGTTTTTAAAAGAAAGGTAAGGTTTTCAAAAAAGCCAAATTTTTTTTTAATTTCTAGTGTTTTTTAAACATCAATTCAATTGTTCAGTTTTTTCTGATTTTGACTTATTTTTAAAATCGCTTTTTTGAATTTTGCCACCATTTCTCAATAATTTAATTTTTTTTTGATTTTTTACATTTTTAAATTTTTTCATAATTTCGACCGATTTTTTTGAAAATTTTAAGTTTTATGAAAACTTCGACATTTCTAAATTGTTTTTTAAATTCCTTTATTTTCAGATTTTTATTTTTTTGGAAAATTTGGCTTTCTTAAGAATTGCGACATTTTCTGAAAATTCATCTATTTTTTTAAAATGTTGAAAATTTATCTGTTATTTTTGTTTTTTAAAAACTTAGATTTTTTAAATTGCGTGATTTTTTAAGACTGAATTTTTCGGAAAATTTCTATTTTTGTTTTCAAAATTTTGCTTTATTTTGACATTTTGGTTTATGTTGCAATAGTTCGATTTTTTTTAAAATCAAATACGAATTTTTTTCAAAACTTTAATTATCTTGAAAATTTTATTGTAGAATTTTTTATGAACATTTCAGAAAAAGTAGAAATTTTAAAAAAAATGGGACATTCTTCACACAGTAAACTTTCCAAAAAAAAATCATAATAAGTCCCAGCTTTCATAGAAAGTTAAAACTTCCAGAAAAAATTAGTTGCTGGTCTCTCGTTTTAATAGAATTCTACTGTATCTGAGTCATTTTTTTGTGTAAAATAATGTCATTTAATTTTGTCCTAAAATATATATAAAAATCGCAAAAACTTTATTGTTATCGATACGATTCTTAGAATTTCAAATCGATTCATTGGATCGCTCTAGTATTTGACATCGACTTTAAGACTTCAAAAAATCGATTTAAAGAAACAATTAAATTTAAAAAATGACCAAATTTTCAAAAAAAGAGTTAACATTTTAAGAAATAGTTTGAAATTTAAAAAATATTCGAAATTATGAAGACATGTCGAGATTTAAAAAAAATTACGAATTTTCAGTGAAATCTAAACACCCAACTTTTCGGAAAGCCCAAATTCTGAAAAAAGTTCAAAATTATCAAAAATTTCTTAATTTTTGTTGGTTAAAACTTTGAGAAAAAAGTAAAAAACACACCAATCTTAAAAAGAAAGTTAATTTAAAAAAATATTGAAGTTTTCAAAAGAAAGGTAGGATTTTCAAAAAAGCCAAATTGTCGAAAAAAATCGACTTTTTAAAAAAGTTCAAATTTTCGAAATAAATCAAAAACTTTAAAATGCAACAAAATTTTTGCAAAACAATCCAAAATTTTAGCAAGAGTCGATTAATAAATTCGATATATTCAGATAAAAGCGAAATTTGAAAGAAATTGAAAATTTTTAAGGTCGAAATTTTGAAAAATGACGAATTTTCGAAAAATTTGACATTTTCGTAAAAAATTAGGATTTAAAAAAAAATGAAATTTTTGAAAAATAATGTCAACATTTTAAAAAGATACTGTTAAAAGACGGCCTTTTCAAAAAAATGTTTTGATAACATGACGAAATTTTCAAAAATACCCTTAAAAAAGTTGAAATTTTAAAAAATAATCCGAATTTAAAAAATATTCAAAATTTTAACGAAATATGCAGATTTACAAAAATTAAGCATTTTGAATTAACTTTTCAAAAGGAGCCGAAATTTTCGAAGATCCTAAATATTGAAAAAGAGTTAAAATTATCAAATATTTCTAGACTTTTAAAAAACTGGAAAAGAACGGTAAAGATGTTGGGAAACTGAGAATTTTGGTTCTTTAAAATTAAAAAAAGAGGTAATTTTAACTGACCAAAATTTTCTGCTTCTCAAATTTCTCAAAAAAAGGTAAATGTTATTGTTTTTAGAGGCAACATTTTTATATGAATATTTTCAAAAAGATTGGAATTTTGAAAAAATGTCAAAATTTTCAAAAGTCCAAAAAAGCTGTAAAAAGTCGACACTTTGAAATAAGTTGACATTTATAAAAAAACGAAAAAGAAATTTTGCAAAATAGTTCAAAATGTCAAGAAAAATCGACATTTTAAGAAAATGTCGCCATTTAAACAACTCAAAATTTTCGAATAAAGTCGAAACTTTAAAGAAGTTTTTAAAAATAAATCCAAAGTTTTCAAAAAAGCTAGAATTTTTTTGAAAAATCAAACTTCAAAGAGAAACTTAAATTTAAAAAAAATAACAAATTTTGGAGTGGAAATTTGGAGAAAACGTCAGAATTTTTAAAAAGTCAAAATTATCGAAAATAGAATCTACAGTTTTAAAAGCCAAAATGAAAAACAAAAACAATTTTATTGAAGAGATTTTAAAAAACCCAAATTTTGAAAGTCTACAGTCTTAATATACCCAAATTTTGACAAGCAGTCGAAATTTTAAGACAATACAATTTTTCTAAAAATTGGACATTTGAAAATATCTTTGGTGTCAAGCTTTCCAAAAAATCTAGAATTTTCGAAAGAGAAAGATTAAAAAAAAGTTGAAATTATCGGAAAAGTCAAAATTGGCAGGAAAGTCGACATTTTCTGTATCGAAATTTTCAAAAACCTAAAATTTTGTAAAACGTCAAAATTTTGGATAGTTGAGAATTGTGTGGAAAAAATTTTAAAGATAAAAGATTGAAATTTTCATTAAAAATTCAAAATTTAGTGATAAAATCGGAATTATAGAAAAATTCATTAAAAAAAACTCGGAATTTTGATTTTTCCAAAGAAGTTGATGTTCAGAAATTTTAAATTAAAAAATTGATATATTTAAAATGTGATTTTTGTAACGTCGTGAAGATTATTTTTTGTGTAATTTCAACTTTTGAACGGTTACTTTTGGCGGCAGTTAAGGTACTTGTCTCTAGAATTTAGCCAAGTGAATTGGTCCTTCATGTTTAACTTTTCTTCTAAAATTGATACACAAATCTTGTCTCCTGAAAGCAAGTGTTTCAAAGGACAAGATTTGTGTATCAATTTTTGAAGACAACCAAGGATAAGTTCATTCCATCATAACTTTTCTTCTATTAACTTTTTTTATTCATATTTAGTATACCATACAACAGTTTAAAATTGAAGGCTAACAATGCAGTAAAACTTAAAGATAGAGTTTTTAAAATATTATCCTTTGTCCTAGTTAAACGCAACGTACCGTTTTGGATGACTTTACGCGAGTATCCCGGGGTGCAAAATTGGCTCTTTTACGTTATAAAATCGTTTTGTCTGCCCACTTAATGGCGGTAACACGAATCGGCGACAATAAAAAAACGAAATTAAAAAGAACGCATGCATTAAAATGCTCGGCGTGCTTCTCGTAACCGAGTAGTCATGTCGTAATTAAGGCACAGTTGTCATTAAAACTGCACCATGCTACTACAGCGGCTGAAATGGTAAATTATTCAGAATTACGACCTAAACGATTCAAGAGCGTAATATCCTAGGAAGGAAATGGCGGAAAGACGGCGAATTTAATAAAATGTACCTTATAAATAAACATGATTGGTTCCTGTCTGGAAAATATTACATCGAAACTTCTTGTCTCCATGATTTCGTCAGTAACAATTACATGATTTTGGCTTTAGTCATTTCCGACACAAGCGATCCGACATAAGAATATATCCCATACAATGCGGACGAAGGTATACTGATAAAGTGCCAAAAGAAAATCCAAAATTTCAAAGCAATATTTATTTAGAAATTCTGAGGTTTAAGTTCACGCTTACATTCAAAAGTTCGAGGAAAATTTCAAAAGTATAAAATATTTTATCTTTTTATGTCTGGTCTTTGTTTATCTTCAAAAATTGATCGCCTTGTGCTCTAAAAAATATTAAAAACATAACACTTACTCTAAGACTTTTCGATAGCCAAAATATCATCTTTTAGTGATGCACAAAGCAAGATTTCTTGTCTTGTTTGCTAGCTACTTGTCTTACTTACTAGTTACTTGTCTTGCTTGCTAGCTACTTGCCTTGCATGCTAGCTACTTGTCTTCCTACGCAAAACAAAAAGTTCTTTTACCGAAAAAGTGTAGATATTTTTGATATCGTTATAATTGCTGAGAAAAAAAATATTCCATGGAAAAATAGGTGCTTGCATTCAAAAGCTTTGTGATCCATATAGTATTAATTTTTTTTAAATAAAAAACTTGATTAAGCCGAAGAATAGAGTGCAGATCTTTGTGTCTTTTACATTATTTCATTTAGATGAAAATTTTCGGAGTTAGCACAAGTTTATTAAATTGCACGCAACGTTGGAATCGAACATTTTAGCGCGATGTGAGGCGATATCATAAACTTTGTTAGTCATCGACTCATTGAGAATTGAAATACGAATCTTGTTCCCTGAAACCAAGAAAAATTAAAAAACACAACAGAAGTTGCTCTAACGCTTTTCGATAGCCAAGCTATCATTTTCAGAGAGATAATCTCTGAAGATGATAGCTTGGCAATCGAAACACGTTAGAGTAACCTCTGTTGTGTTTTTTAATTTTTTTTAATGTCAGGGGACAAGATTTGTATTTCAATTTTTGAAGATAACCAAGGACCAGTTCGTTTCACCAAAATTATTGCGAATTGCGAATGAAAAATGATAAAATTTGACTGATACACTCAATGTGAGTGTGTTCACTGTAGTAGTTGGTACAGAACCCTATTTGTGAGAGCTCGACTCGCTCTTGGCTAATTTTTTAAGAATTAGAGCCAAAGTCTCAATATTATAAGTTTCTTTTGAAAAAGCTCAAGTTTACAATTTTAAATCGAACTTTAAAAAAATGTAAACATTGTAAATTTAAATTAGGAGTTTAACAAAACGTCGAAGTTTCAAAGGAAAGTTAAATAGATTAGGAATTTTTTTCTTAACTTTATATATTCTAGGATTTTTCGCCATTTGATAACGGCATTTCTTCAAATATTTACCGTTATATCCGAATAAAAACCTGACATTTTTATTATTTTTAAGACAAAGAAAATCCAAAAATCGAAATACAAATCTTGTCCCCTGAAACCAAGTGAGTATTTCTCTGAGGATGCTAGCTCGGCTATGGAAACGCGTTAGAGCAACCTTTTGTTGTGTTTTTTAATCTTTGTTGGTTTCAGGGGACAAGATTTGTATTTCGATTTTTGCAGATAACCACCAAAAAAAAAAAGAAAATCCAAGTTTCAAGAGTGGAGAAAACATTTCTCGCAAAAATTTAAATGAATTTAGTTGTTAAATTTGAAGGAATTTATTAGAAAAAACTACTTATTTTAATTTCAATGCCGAAATTTCTATTTTTTAAGAAATTTTGAACTTCTGAAAACAAAATTTCGAGTAAAATTAGAAATTTTCAAAGTTGAAAATCAGTAATACTTCATATGATTTTCCAGTTCTTTTTTAAAATTTTGCCGCCAAATTTAATATCAGAACTAGGTTTGAAATTTTTAAACTCCAAAATTCGATTTTTGTTTTTTAAATTTTATAACTAATCTTTGTTGTGTTTTTTAATCTTTCTTGGTTTCAGGAAACAAGATTTGTATTTGGATTTTTGCAGATAACCACCAAAGAAAAAAAAAGAAAATTCAAATTTCAAGAGAGAAAAGCAAAAATGTAATTAAATTTAGTTGTTAAATTTGAAGGAATTTATTAGAAAAAACAACTTATTTCGATTTCAATCCCAAAATTTCGCTTTTTTAACAAATTTTGAACTTCTGAAAACAAAATTTTGAGTGAAATTTGAAATTTTCAAAGTTGAAAATCATTAATATTTCGTAAAATTTTAAAGTTGTTTTTTTTTTAATTTTTCCCCCAAATTTACTACCAAAACTAGGTTTGAAATTTCTAAACTCGAAAATTCGATTTTTGTTTTCTACATTTTATAACTAAAGTAACACTTCCTAAAAAACGTTAACTTAATAAGAAAAATCTTTAAAGTGTTAGTAGATTTTAAGCTTTAGTAGATGAATAACTGAATAACTTTGAAGTTGTGATATTTTCTGTATTTAAAATACAGAAAATATCGCAAAAATGAAATGAAAGCTTAAAAAAAATCTAATTCGAATTGGAAGTTTCCAGAGTAATGCCAATAATTCAAGAATAAACTTGAAGTTTTGAAGATTACAAGTTTTTCCATTTGTAATGTGCAGTTTGGTGGAAGGAATTGGTCCTTGGTTATCTTCAAAAATCGAAATATAGATTTTGTCCTGAAACCAAGAAAAATTAAAAAAAAAACACAACAAAGTTGCTCTAACGCGTTTCGATAGCCAAGCTATCACCTCCAGAGAGCTACTGAGGAGTTTACTTTTAAAATTCTGAGTGCTTTCTATTCTTTTTTTAATTTTGTTATTGAAGTCAAAATTTAAGTTTTTTTTAGAAATTGTGTCACGTTAACACGGTTTTTCAAAATTTCGACCCCAATCCCAACTGTTTTTCTCAAAATGTTGAGATGAAACTAGAAATTTTAAACTATTCCTTTAATATTTCGTGTTAAAATTCAATTTAAACTTTTCGTCTAAATTTGGACTTTTTTCTTAACATATCCTGCTTCGATTTTAAGCTTGAATCTTCGAGCATATTTTTATTATAAATTTCAAATTTTTTTGGTAGTTTTGAATTTTTTTCTGATAGTTTAGAATTTTTTCTGTCATTTTTAAATACTTTACTCATAATTCGATTTTATTATAAAGAAATTGAAATATTTTTTGAAAAATCCAAATTCGATATTTGGCTTCTAACACTAACTGAATTATTAAACAAAAAAATTTAGAAGTTTCGAATTTCTTTTGATTTTCGAAAACTCGATATTTCGACCAACGCAAAATTTTGACCGAACGTCGATATTTTAATTTAAACATTGAAATTTTAAGTTTATTTTTTTCAGAAAGTTAAACAGGCAGACAACAGTTAGTACAAACAGTATTAACGATGAAAAAAATTGGTAAAATATCAAAAATAAAAGCATCAAACTCGAAATTGAGAAGAGAGAAGTCATTCAAAACTGTTTTTCTTAGGTCAAAATTTTGGGGAAAAATAAAAAAGTTTAAATCAAAATTTTAAATAAATTGGAGAATGTCAAATTTTAAAATATTCAAAATTAGTTCAACTCTTAGCTCAGAATTTGAAGATGGAAGTTGAAATTTGATAAAAAAAAGTATAAATTCTGACCCTACGTGGATCTTTCATTATTATTCTAAAAATTTCGAATTTTTTTCAGAAAATTAAACAAACAGACAAAAACCAGTACAGATAGTATTAACAATAAAAAGAAATTGCTACATATTTAAGAATAACAACACGAAACCTTAAATTGAGAGAAGTCATTCAAAACAGTTATTTTTAGGTCGAAATTTTGGATAGAAGTAAAAACGTTTAAATCGAAACTATAAATATTTGGGATAATGTCAAATTTTAAAAAACTTAAAAATATTTCAATTTTTAGCTCTGAATATTTGGAGATGGAAGAAGAAATTGGATAATAAAAGTAGAAATTCTTACCCAACGTCCATTTTTTAATATTAATCTCGAAATTTCGAATTTCTTTTTTTCAGAAAGTTAAAGAGGCAGACAACAGACAGTATAGACAGAATTAGCAATGAAAAACGTTGTAAACAATTCAAAAATTAAAAAACATGAAACTCGAAATTGAGAGAAGTCATTCAAAACTGTTATTTTTGGGTAGAAATTTTGGGGAAAAGTAAAAAAGTTTAAATCCAAGCTCTAAATATTTAAGAAAATGTCAAATTTCAAAAAACTCAAAAATATTTCAACTCTTAGCTCGAAATTTGGAGATGGAAGTTGAAATTTGGTGAAAAAAGTATAAATTCTGACCTACGTCGGTCTTTCGATGTTAATCTGGAAATTTCAAATTTATTTTTTTATAAAGTTAAACAGGCAGAGAGCAGATAATACATATAGTATTAACAATAAATAAAATTGTGAAAAATTCAAAAATAAAAACACGAAACGCGAAATTGAGAGTAGTCATTCAAAACTGTTTTTTTAGGTCAAAATTTTGGAGAAAAATGGAAAAGTTTAAATCTAAACTGTAAATATTTAGAAGAATGTCGAATTTCAAAAAACTAAAAAATATTTCAACTTTTAGCTCGAAATTTGGAGATGGAAGTTGAAATTTGGTGAAAAAAGTAGAAATTTTGACCCAGCGTCCATCTTTTAATATTAATCTCGAAATTTTGAATTTCTTTTTTTCAGAAAGTTAAAGGGGCAGACAACAGACAGTATAGACAGGATAAGCAATGAAAAACATTGTAAACAATTCAAAAATTGAAAAACATAAAACTCGAAATGGAGAGAAGTCATTTAAAACTGTTAATTTTGGGTAGAAATTTTGGGGAAAAGTAAAAAAGTTTAAATCCAAACTATAAATATCTAAGAGAATGTCAAATTTCAAAAAACTCAAAAATGTTTCAACGCTTAGCTCGAAATTTGGAGATGGAAGTTGAAATTTGGTAAAAAAAGTATAAATTCTGACCCTACGTGGATCTTTCATTGTTAATCTCTAAATTTCGAGTTTTTTTTCAGACAATTAAACAAACAGACAACAGCCAGTACAGATAGGATTAAAATTAAAAAAATTGCCAAAAATTCAAGAATAACAACACGATACTCGAAATTGAGAGAAGTCCTTCAAAACTGTTAATTTTAGGTTGAAATTTTAAGAAGAAGTAAAAAAGTTTAAATCAAAACTATAAATACTTAAGAGAATGTCAAATTTTAAAACATTCAAAAATATTTCAATTTTTAGCTCTGAATTTGGAGATGGAAGATGAAATTTGATGAAAAAAGTAGAAATTCTGACCCAACGTCGGTCTTTCGATGTTAATCTGGAAATTTCGAGTTTATTTTTTTATCAAGTTAAACAGGCAGAGAACAGGTAATACATATAGTATTAACAATGAATAAAATTGTTAAAAATTCAAAAATAAAAACACGAAACGCGAAATTGAAAGTAGTCATTCAAAGCTGTTTTTTTAAGTCAAAATTTTGGAGAAAAATGGAAAAGTTTAAATCTAAACTGTAAATATTTAGGAGAATGTCAAATTTCTAAAAACTAAAAAATATTTCAACTTTTAGTTCGACATTGGAAGATGGAAGTTGAAATTTGATGAAAAAAGTAGAAATTTTGACCCAACGTCCATCTTTCAATATTAATCTCGAAATTTCAAATTTATTTTTTTCACAAAGAGGCAGACAACAGACAGTACAAACAGTATTAACAATGAAATACATTGTAAAAAATTCAAAAATTAAAACACAAAACTCGAAATTGAGAGAAGTCATTCAAAACTATTATTTTTGGGTAGAAATTTTGGGGAAAAGTAAAAAAGTTTAAATCCAAACTATAAATATTTACGAGTGTCAAATTTCAAAAAACTCTAAAATATTTCAACCCTTAGCTCGAAATTTGGAGATGGAAGTTGAAATTTGGTGAAAAAATTAGAAATTTTGATCCAACTTCGATCTTTCAATTTTAATCTCGAAATTTTGAGTTTATTTTTCTCAGACAGTTAAACAAACAGACAACAGATAGTACAGACAGTATTAATAATAAAAGAAAAATGTTAAGAATTCAAGAATAACAACACGAAACTCGAAATTGAGAAAAGTCTTTCAAAACTGTTATTTTAAAGTGTAATTTTGGGGAAAAGTAAAAAAGTTTAAATCGAAACCTAATATTTAGGAAAATGTCAAACATCAAAAAATTTCAAAATATTTCAACGCTTAGCTCGAAATTTGGAGATTGAATTTAAAATTTGGTGAAAAACATAGAAATTTTGTCCCAACGTCCATCTTTCAATTTTAATCTCGAAATTTGCAGTTTATTTTTTTGAAAAGTTAAACAGATAGACAACAGACAGTACAGACAGTACCGACAGTGCAGGCAGTAGAGACAGTACAAACAGTACAGGTACTACAGGCAGAACAGACAGAACAGACAATACAGACAGTATAGACAGTACAAACAGTACAGACATTGCAGATAGTGCAGACAGTGCAGACAGTGCAGACAGTGCAGACAGTGCAGACAGTGCAGACAGGGCAGACAGGGCAGACAGGGCAGAGAGTGCAGACAGTGCAGACAGTGCAGACAGTGCAGACAGTGCAGACAGTGCAGACAGTGCAGACAGGGCAGACAGGGCAGACAGGGCAGAGAGTGCAGACAGTGCAGACATTGCAGACAGTGCAGACAGTGCAGACAGTGCAGACAGTGCAGACAGTGCAGACAGTGCAGACAGTGCAGACAGTGCAGATAGTGCAGACAGTGCAGACAGTGCAGACAGTGCAGACAGTGCAGACTGTACAGATAATATTAACAATAAAAAATGTTAAAAATTCAAAACTAAAAACGCGCAACTCGAAATCTAGAGAAGTCATTGAAAACTCTTATTTTTAGGTCAAAATTTTCGGGAAAAGTAAAAAAGTTTAAATCTAAACCACAAATATTTAGGAGAATGTCAAATTTCCAAAAACTCAAAATATTTCAACTTTTAGCCCGAAATTTGAAGATGGAAGTTTAAATTTGGTAAAAAAAAGTTGAAATTCGAGTTGGAAATTAAAATTTCAAGTTTAGAATCTTTAGAAAATTGGGAAAATTTCAAAAAATCACTAAATCGATCTTTGTTCTTGTTAATTTCTTGTTGAAACAAATTCTGTACAAAAAAATAATTTGAAACTAAGAATTTTGATAAAAACTTTAAAATTTAAAAAAATAGGGATTTATTTATAAAAAAAAATAATCGACATTTTTAAAATTTATTCAAAGTACGAAATAAAATAAAAAGAGGAAAATTTGAGTCAAATCTAGTTTCTGTTTTCGAAATTTGGACTTTTAATCTCGAAATCTTATAAAAACTGAAGCTATGTTTTTTTTTTATAAATTTTGGTTCAAATTGTTTAGATTCAATTTTTCTTTCCAAAATTATGACTTTTAACTTAAAATTTTGATTGAAAATTTAAAATTTTGATTAAAAAAAGTTGAAATTACAAATTTATAATGAATAATTTAGCTTTAATCCCGAAATTTAGATGGTATATTCAACATTTCGAAAATGGGATTGAAAAGTTGGGTACCTATAAAATTAAAAGTTTGATTTTCAGTTTATTAAAAGCTATTATCTGCAATTTCGTCTGCGGAATTATATCTTGAGAAAAACACTGTTGAAAATTAGAGAGTTTTTAAATTCGTTAAATTCGTTAAACTGATGGATCAATTTCTTTGGTCTTCGAGGTTTAATTTGTTTTTAGTTTTAATCAAAAACCACACAGTAGGTTGCTGTACGATAACGATCGATGGTTGATAAAACAAACTTTCTCATTTATAGAATAACATAGTTTGTATAAACGTAAGAAAAGTTAATCACCTTGCGCAGCTTTGAAGAGTTCGTGCATATTGCAAAATGATAATATGTTCGAATTCGTTGATAGCTTCAGGTCGATATCTAGAGAGTCTCCAAAAATTGAAATAGAAATATTGTTCCCTGAAACCTAGAAAGATTCAAAAACACAACAGAGGTTGCTCAAGAGCAACATTTGTATTTCAATTTTTGAAGATAACCAAGGACCAGTCCGTTCCACTAAAAATAGAGAGTCTCCATTTTATTGACTAGAAAAGTTGCACCTTATCGCGTTAGATTACGCTGTTAGATCTTTATATTAAAAAAATTCTACCCACAAAGTTCACAAATCATTTATTTTACATAAAAAACCAAAAGTTGAAATACAAATCTTGTCCCCTGAAACCAAAAAAGGTTTAAAAATACAACAGGGGCTGCTCTCTGTTTTTTAATCTTTCTCAGAGGTCAAGATTTGTATTTCGGTTTTGGGTTTATTGTGTAAAATATTTAAATTTTTGAAGATAACCAAGGACCAGTCCGTACCACAAAAAAAAATAATAATAATAAAGGGAGAACGATTATTTACTGTTTTTGTGTATAATATCGGTATGAGTGTCTCTGGAAGATTTTTCGGGATAAAATGTCCTATTAATAATACTACCTTGCAAGGCACGTCTATACCAATTTTCATCAAAATTGCTTCAGTAATTGAGCCGCAAAAAGCAAACAAACAGGCAGACAAACACTTTCGCGTTTAAATATTATTTAAAATTAAATTTACCATAAAACGGGAATAAAAAAAATCAATATCATTAGTTTGGTTCCATTTGGAATAGTGTTTTTTTGAAATTGTTTTCCTTAAATTCAAATTTCAAAGTTTTTTTTTTCTGAAAACTTCAACTTTAATTCTGAAAAATCCAATCTAAAATAAAAATTTAGAGAGTTGTTTTGTTACTAGATATTAATTTCCTTTTAGAGATTTCTTTGATTTTGAATTTTCCACTTTATAATTAAAAGTACTAAAGGGTTACAAATTTAAAATTATTTGCACCTTCTAACACGAAATTTCGAGAAAAGGTTTTTTTAATTTCGGAATTTTTATGATACCTAATTTAAAAGGCTATCTAAAAATTTCTTGTGTTTATTCTGCGGTTTTAATTTTTGTATGAAATTTCGTTTTTTTTTTGAAGAATTTGAATTAGAAGTGGATTTTTCGACGTTCAGCTTTACAATTTGAAAACAGGTTCGTGAAATGAGATTTAAAAATTCATAATAGACTTGAAATTAAGGGAGTTTTTTTTAAATCCAGAGGAAAATTTTAAATAATCAGGTTTAAAGCCAGGAATCAGAAGGGCGAAATTACTAGAAACAATTGACATTTTGAGTATTATTTATGGATTTAGTTTGTCTTTTTAAAATTTTGATGCTTAATTGAATTATTGTTCTCCCTGAATTAAGATTTTTTGCATCCAAATGTCTAACTGATAGACGAAATTAAAGACAAATCAAAATTAAATTTACGATTTTGAGCAAGTAGTCAAAAATAGAAAAAAACCTTCGAAATTTATTTAAAAGAATCTAAGCATTTTGAAGTTTTTTTTAAATGTTTGAATACTTGCTTAAAATTGTGAGTTTAACCTTGATTTGTCCTTAATTTCGTCTTTCAGTTAGACATTTTGATGGAAAAAAAATCTTAATTCAGGGAGAACAATAATTCAATCAAGCATCAAAATTTCGAACAGACAAAACTAAATTCATAAATAATACTCAAAATGTCAACTTTTCCTAGTGATTTCGCCCTTCTTATTCCTGATGAAAAGAAATTAAAGCCTAAATATTATAAAAAAAGCAAGAAACTAGCGTAGAGTCATTTGAATTTGAACTCAAAATGTAAAAATGTAGGGAAAAAATTTCCCCAGATATGACATTAGAGTCGAAAATTGGTCCTAAAATTGCAAATAAATACAATATATTTTTAAATTCAAACTCAAAATCTACATAACTAAGTTCATTTTTTTTCATTTTGTCAGCAGAAGTATTTAAAAATTTAATTAACCACAATGTTGTCCTTTCATAAAGATAAAAAAATTAAATAACTTCTTAATGGTTAGATTGGTTTTAATGTGTGTACATTCATAAATCTTTTACGTCATATGAGGCCAAAAACGGCAAATTAAAGCATCAATCAAAACGCGACATTAATTCAGAATTTTTTGGGATATTACGCGTACGCGTAGAATACACAAAAGGCTCCTTTTTTAAACTTTTAATTACGTGCGAGAGCTCCCCTATGCAGCGAGAATGTTTGGGCTGATCATCGTCATTATATTTGTACCCAAAAGGTAATTAGTCGCCCCACGGGTAAGATCAAACTTTCACAGAATACAAAACGAATTTACATCGCCATCCGATATCCTGTTATTATCCTGTTTGAAAATGGATGAACGTTCCCCCATTCTGTTAACGACTCTTTCATGGATTGATATAAACAAGTAAATATGGCAATAATCCAGTACATAACTTTGGGAATAAAGGTTTTTTTTAATGGTGCATTCGAATGAATATTACGATCTGGTGGAAAACGGGCAAAGGTTGCGATCTGAAAATATTCCGGGCTGAAATTAATATTTTCACATAAATTTTTTGTTCGTGAAACGTAGAACGCCCTAAAAGCGAGACGCACAGAAAACGGCTGTCAAAAGCACCGCGCTCTATTGTCTCTCGACTCTCGGCTCTTTGAAATATTGCTACTCTACAACACTGAAAACTCCACTCACTCACGAGCAGACAACTAACGGCTCCAAAACACCATCTATTTACATGTTTGATAGACGACATTGTTTGCAGACAGACTTGTTTAGCGCCATTGCTACTGTAATTAAAATAGATTATGTTGGGGGCTCTAAATTATTGAATTGATGCTAACATTTAATTTAACATTTAACAGTTTATTGGCTTTTACTGGCGCAACGATACGAGATGCTTTACAATGTTTTTGGGGTTTTACATCGCACCACATAATTTCCCCACTCGGGTGTGATTAATAAATTTTCATTAATTTTTATAAAGCCCAACATAGTTTAAATAATCGTAGCTACCACTTAGTAGCAATGATGTTAAATGCCATGATCAATGAAAATTGAAATACAAATCTTGTCTTCTGAAACCAAGAAATATTAAAAAACACAACAGAGGTTGCTTTGACGCTTTTCGATAGCCAAGCTATCATCTTTAGAGAGTGGTACGTTCCACAAAAAAATGTCAGTCGGTGCTTAGAGATGTCAGGCACTGATATAGGATACTGAATTTATTCCACGTTCCTTGTCCTATTATAGTGGCACATTCTTTTGAAATTGCTTCCCTCTCTTAACCCAGTTGAGTTAATGTATCTGGGCTGTACAAATATTTTTAAGGATGTTCTTGTATATTCCACATAAGAAATGTGTTTCGAAAGAAGGAGCTAAAAATCCTTTTCTGATAAGATGCTTAGAATGCAAATAACATAAACAACGGAAAGGAACTAGCGTAAGACGAGGGGATCGTTCGAGTTGTTAAATCAGGAACATAAGCCTCGAAAATCTTCACGAATGTTATCCTGTTGCTTCCAACAGCGATAAATTCCTTATGTAATGTGTACAACACCATCATGTGGGCGAAGTAAACGTAACCCCGTAACACCTACGTGCAGAAACCGAACGAGTTACATTCTATTTCCTCTTCATCCTGGTTTCACATGTGTAAACATTCATGACAATAAGCCCCACCGCTCGTTTATCACCTGGATACATTTGTTGAAATCTTATGATATATGGAAAGGAAAAAAAGAAAAAAAGAAAAACGAATATCGTAAATTAAAATTGAAATTCTGCAATTCGGCTGAATAAATCGATGTGTCTATTACACGAGAATCAGAAAAATCGTAGTTTATAATCCTTTATTATCATAATACATTTATGTGATGCGTTTTTTGGCTTAATGAACTTAAAAAATATCAAAATTAGTATTATTTTAAATCTGTTTTGTTGATATTTTGATCTTTTTTCAAGTCTGTCTTTTTAAAATTTAAAAACAAATTGAAAAGAAAATGTTGATTGTTAAAAAGGTGTTCTATAAACGTAGAACTTTTTTAATTTAGTACATTAATGGATCTATCCCTAAGGCTATTAGCGAAAACCTAATCTACTTAATAAATCTTACCTTACCTAGGAGCATACAATTTTACATATATGTTCCCCGTAATACGTAGGTGAGCATTAAGAGAGGATTTTTTAAAATTCAGCCTCTAAGGTGGTAAAAATTGACATTAAAAACTACCCAAAAATGTATGCAATGAATAATGCACGCGATGGTAAGTTGCCTATACGCGTTGAGAGCTGACGTTGATGAATATCAAATTTTTTGCAGGTGATCAGTGTATATTTTGTCTATTCACGAGCTTTTTTTTAATATAAATTTCTAAACACTTAAATTTTAAACTCGAAATTTTGTTCTCCAATTTGATACTTCCGATGTTTATAAATCGAAATGTTGGGGAATATTTTTTTTTTGGAAATTTTGAAGTTTCTTCTCCAAATTTCGACGTAATTTTCAAATTTTGCCTTTGAACTTTAAATTTCGTGAAATATTTTTGTATAAATTCAGATTTTTAAATTAAACTCAAAATTATTTTTGCGTATTTATTTCCTATTTGAATTTTAAACTTTAAAATTGTTCTAAATTACGACTTTTTTTTGAAATTTTTAGTTTAAACCTGAAAAATACTCCTTTTTTAAAATGCCAGATTTACAATCAAAATTTAGTTGGATTTCAAATTCGTTTCATAAAATATCTTTAGAATTTCAAAAACTCGCAATTTTGAAAGTTATATTTTTCAAAATAATTTAGATTTTCATAAACAGACAAATTTCTCAAAAATCAAAGTTATGGAAATTCGAAGTTTTTAGAAAAATGTCGAAGTTTTCAAAAGAGTCGAGATTGTGAAAAAATTTAACTTCAAAAGTCGAAAATTTTCCAAAAAAGTCGAATTATTTAATTTTTCAAATAAAAGTCAAACTTGCAACAATCGAAACTTGGACGAAAAGTCTACATTTTTGAAAAAAAAATCTAAATTTCGAAAAATACTCAAAAGTTTGAACTAAGGGAGAAATTCGGCAAAAAAGTAGATTTTAAAAAAAAAGTAAAGGTTTTTTCAAAAAAGGTAAAGGTTTTTAAAAAAATAATATTTCAACAAAATCAAAATTACAAAAAAATTAAAATTTTCACAAAAAGAAATTTATCAAAAAATCAAAGTTGCTAAATTCGAAGTTTCGAGGAAAAGGTCAACATTATCAAACACATTTAAAAAAAATAGAAGTTTTTTAAAAAGTCAAAGTTTTGAAAAAAGTTATGACTTGGAAGAAAATTCGAAATTTGGCTATATAAGGTCACTATTTTTTAAAATTCTGAAAAAAATTCACAATTTTAAAAGTCAAAATTTAAAAATCTAATTTTTTAAAATAGGGAACATTTTCAAAAAAAGGTCGAATTTTTTAATTTTTTAAATAAATTCCAATTTATTACGTAAAATCGAAAGTTTCGAAAATAAAAATCTAAATTTCGAGAAATAGTCAAAAGTTTGTTTAAAGGCAAAAGTTTTAAAAAAGTGGATATTTTGAAAAAAGGAAGAAGTTTTCAAAAAAATCGATATTTCAAGATAATCAAATTTATTAAAGAATTTCGAAAAATTCTTAGTCAAGGTAACAAAGGTGGAAATTTTCAAAAAAAAACTAAATATTTTAAAAAAAAGGTAAAGGTTTTAAAAAAACTTTTCAACATAAACAAATTTATCAAATTTATAATTAAATTACAGTTTTCATAAACAGGCGAATTTCTGAAAAAATCGAAGTTACTAAAATTTGAAATTTCGAGAAAAAGCTTAACATTTTCGAAAAGAAATTTTGGAAAAAGTCTACGTTTTCGAAAAGTCAAAATTTTGGAAAAAAGCTTAAAAAACAAAAAGCTTAAAAAAGGTATCATTTTAAGAAAAAATCGAAATTTGAAGATTAAAGGTCGAAATTTGAAGATTAAAGGTCGAAATTTTCAATTTTTTAAAAAATACATATTCTCAAAAAAGTGGAACTTTTTAATTTTTCAAATAAAATCGCAGTTAACCGCATAAAAGTCGAAACTTCCAGAAAAAGCCAATTTTTGAAAAGAGTCTAAAGTTCGACAAATAATCAAAAGTTTACACAAAGGTGGGAATTTTCAAAAAAAATAAAAACTAGAACTTTTTGAAAAAAGTGAAAATTTTGAAAAAAAGTCCATGTTCTGCAAAAAGTTCTAGCTTTGAGAAGAAAAGTCGAAATTTGACGATAAGAGGTCAAAATTTAAAAAAGAAGTAAACATTCTGAAAAATTAGAGAATTTCCCAAAAAAACTCAAATGTTTTAATCTTTCAAATAAAAGGCCTATTCACTATATAAAAGTCGAAACCTTGAAAAAAAGTAAAAATAATGGCAAAAAAATCTAAATTTCGAAAAATAATCAAAAATTTGAATAAAAGTGGAAATCTTCAAATAAAGTAGATATTTTAAAAAAAGGTGAAGGTTTTTAATAAAACCTTTCAATATAATCAAATTTGTCAAGTTTCGAGAAAAAGGTAAACATTTTTCAAAAAAAATTTTGAAAAAAGTTGACGTTTTCAAAAAGGTTGAAATTTTAAAAAAATCTTAGTTAGTTCTTAAAAAAAAAATCCGTGTGGTGTGAGGACCCATCGGACGCGTCCCAGGTGGCGGATAGGGAAAGGGCCATACGATGATCGTAAGCATGGTCAGCGAAGGCTATAGGGCTCATTGGATATAAAAACCCACTTGGCAGCCAAAAAACCACGCCGCGGACCAACCTCCCCTGGCCAAGATGTTGTGTCGTGGCTAATGGCCTGCACCATGGATACCGAAGGACTTATTAAGAACTTCGTAATACCGTGTTCCATTGCTGTTTGTGGTCATGTCTCGTAAGGCAATGGGATGTGGGGATTCCTGGCTTAACCGCCTGGATCAAGTGGTGAGATCACAATAAAAATCTCCCGATTCCAACGGTATTGTGCGCACCAAAAGGATGCAAGGTCAGGAGGAAGCCTGATCGCTAGCGACTAACCTCGAGGCACCAGGCGCACCTCGTTGTAACCCATGCCTTCCGTGTGTACTAGAAGCACTGCACACGGCGACCTTTATTTCCCCTATACTCGTGGGACCAAAATGGAAACCGAAAGAACCCAAGAAACAACAACAAAAGAGGAAGGGAGCTTGGAAAAGAGGGACCCAACCAAAAAACTTTTAGGCGCAGCTAGAAGGAAGCTCAAAAAAGAGCGACGACTTCAACTGCAAGAAGCCGGAAAACCCGTTGAAAAACGGAGTGAAAAGAGCAAACAAACCCAGAGAACTGCAACAGGAAACCAACTGGGACTCAGCAGTAGGAACCAACCGGGACCCAGAACTGGAAATCAACCGGGACATGGCACTAGGGACCAACCGAGACCCAGCACTATGGACCAACCGGGACCCAGCAGCAGAACCACAACTGCAACTGAAGGCACAACTGCTGAGGCCGGAGGCTCAAAACGCTACCACTCAGAAGACAGCACACCTTCAAGGCCGACACAGCCGAAGAAGAAGAGCAGAACGTCAAGAACTACTGCATCCTACGCGTCGGCTGTGAAGGATATCCGCCTAGCCATACTACCAGAAGGATATCCAGGAACGACCATTAGCGAAGAGCAAGGGGACCTCATCAAGGAGACTCTTGTCAACAAATTGGGGAAAATGACGGTAGAACCACCTCCAAGGTTCTCCGGAGTGAATTATAGAGGGAGCATTCTTGCGGCTTCCCGCGCTGACCAGGCCACTTAGGAATGGTTGGAGAGGACTCTCGCGGGAAACACTACCATGGTCAATACGAAACTTAACGTAGTGGATGCAAAGGACGTACCAAAACCAACAAGAATCATGGGGTGGATTCCAGAACCAAAAATGGAACCAAAAACGATCCTCAAGATGCTAGCGTAACAAAATCCTGGACTTCATACAGACACATGGACGGTGTTGGACAGAAAACCCAACAGCAAAGGGCAACAACTAATTCTCCTCATGGACGAAAGTCCATGGGAGAAAATTCAGGAACTACAAGGCAGACCCTACTTCAACTTTTCTCAGGCGATCTTTAGGTTGATGGGGAGGAAGAAGTCAGGGGAGCAAGAGAAACCTGAAGAGATGGAGATTGATAAAGAAGGAGCTGAAGAGGAACCTACAGCATCAACCTCGACAGGGGTAACCCCCCAAAATTAAGGTAGGTGAATTCAAAGTACTACAGATAAATCTACACCACTGCAAGGCAGCTACATCTGCCCTACAGAGATATGTACGTATGAACAAAATTGATATTGTACTGATGCAAGAACCATGGATTTCTAGGGGCCAGATCAAAGGACTGCGGATGGGAGGTGACTGGGCTTTAATCAGCCCGTCATCAGACCATCCACGAGCTTGCATATTAACAAAGAAAGAAATTCCAGTACTACCTCTATGGAAACTCTGTACAAGGGACCTAGTGGTAGTAAAGATGACAACAAACATGAAAGGGCAAAACCGAGACCTTGTGATGGGATCAGCCTACCTTCCATATGACCAACCAGGACAACCACTCACAATGGAGATAAGAACACTGGTGCAGAAATGCGCGGAAGAAAACACACAATTAGTGCTCTGTTGTGATTCCAACGCGCACCACATCGTATGGGGGAGCACCTACAAGTAGCAAATCGGGGCACAGAACCGACCTTTCTCAATCAAAACAGGAAAAAGGTAATAGATATAACAGTCGGCACACAAAACGCGTGCAATCTAATAAGTGATTGGAAAGTCTTAAATGAACCATCCCTCTCGGACCATAGATACATAAATTTCGAGATAGCTCTGCTACAGGGGGGGGGGCGAGTCGTACAAAAATCCTAGAACCTGTAATTGGGACAACTATCAAGTAAGACTGAAACAGGGACTGGAATACTGTCCGATTAGGCCAAAAACCCCAGTAGACATTGAAATGATGTGCGATGTAATCAACCCCGCCATCAAAACAGTCTACGACGAAAATTGCCCAATGAAGACGAGGAAGGTCAAGCGGGAGACCGTATGGTGGAATCCCGAACTTTCTCGTCTAAGGGTAGTAACACGTAAGAAATTAAACCGGGCAAAAAGGACCGGACGTTGAAAGGAATATAAAACCTCAAGACGAGAATATGTAAGTGCCATCAAAAAGAAAATTCCTGGAGGGAGTACTGTGAGGGGATCGAAAAATCCCCAGAATGTGCTAGACTCCAGAAGGCATTGCAAAAGAACAACCAGAATATACTGGAATATTTGCAAACACCACAGGGAGAATACACGCATTCCGAGGAGGGGACCCCGAGGGTTTTACTTCAGGCGCACTTCCCGGGATGCTCACCCCTCCCTGCACGACAAGACAGCCAAGACACCGATGTACCGCAAAATCGGGGATCAAGTCAAAGCTGGAGAATAGCTAATAAACTATTTGACATAACCAGAATTATATGGGCAATAAACAGTTTCAAACCATATAAATCACCAGGCCCAGACGGAGTATTACCAATAATGTTACAACAAGGAGTTGAAGCACTAGCGTCACCCTTGTGCACAATATTCAGGGCATGTGTGGCCAGTGTGTGGATACGTGCCTCAGGACTGGAGAAGGACGAGAGTGGCTTTTATACCCAAACCAGGGCGAAATTCGTACGCCCAGGCAAAGTCTTTCAGGCCAATCAGCTTGACATCATTCATGCTCAAGACAATGGAAAAGCTTGTCGATAGGTATATTAGAGACGATGCGATGAGGTGTTTCCCCTTGCATCGAAATCAATACGCCTACCAAGCAGGGTAAATCTTGCGACCTGAGCCGGCATGAACTCACACGCAGGATCGAGGAAGCCCTCAAAAGCAAGGAAATTGCCTTGGAAGCCTTTTGGGTGCGTTTGATAATACGTCATACGCATCTATCAAAAGAGCTTTAGAAAGGCATGGAGTCGATCCGGCGGTAACTCGTTGGATAGACTTTATGCTCCAAAACAGGAGAATAACAACATCACGAGGCAACATATCGATAGCGGTATCTGCAGCCCGGGGCTGTCCGCAGGGTGGGGTATTGTCACCACTTCTGTGGAGCCTTGTGGTGGATGATCTGCTAGGGGTACTAGAACTAGAAGGATTTCATGCGCAAGGATACGCAGATGACCTAACCTTATTAATTAGAGGTAAATTTCCAGGGCCCGTATCAGCATTAATGCAACGGGCACTAAATATTACAGAAAGGTGGTGTTTAGCAGAGGGACTAACAGTGAATCCTGCGAAAACCACGATAGTCGCATTCACTAAAAAATGGAATCTTAATGACTTAAAGAGACCTACTTTAGGAGGACAAGAAATTCCGCTCAGTAAGGAAGTTAAATATTTGGGACTTACCTTAGATACCAAACTTAGCTACGGTGCTCACGTGGAAAAGTTACTGCCAAAGCTACTAAGGCCCTATGGGCCTGTAGAGGTATGATAGGAAAACAATGGGGACTCAGACCAGCGATGGTTCATTGGATATATTCCAAGGTTGTAGTACCCATAGTAACATACGGTTCTTTAATGTAGTGGCATAAAGCCAGAAAAAAGGAAAGTGTTATCAGACTAAGCAAGGTACAAATATTAGCTTGCTTAGGAATAACAGGGGCGATGCAAATAACGCCCACTGCAGCCATGGAAGCACTGCCAGGTCTGCCTCCACTTCATTTAGTGGTGGAGGCGGAGGCCCTGTCAGCAGCCTACAGGCTAAAACCAAACGGGAATGGAATGGAATCACCTAGATCAACATCCCATACAGAAATATTCAAGCGGCTCTGTGCGAACCATACGTTAATTATGCCATCGGACAGAACAAAGAGCATCCCCAACTTTCACAGACCCTACCGGGTAGTAATACCGGAAAGGGGAGTTCAGTTAGTACAACCAAAAAGAGAGAATGGATCAATCTGGTTCACAGATGGATCCAAAACTAAAACTGGTGCGGGAATAACCAACAAAGAACCAGGGAATGAATTCTACATAAACCTGGGATCTTTGGCAACCGTATTTCAGGCAGAAGTTACTGCAATTACAGCCTGTGCTGAAGCAATGATCAAGAGGTCTTATAAAAATAAGAGAATCGTGATCTACAGCGACAGCCAAACAACATTAAAAGCGCTGAGAGCTTATGAAATAAGCTCTAGTACCGTCAAAGATTGTGTTGATAAGCTAAAAAGCTTGGCACAGCACAATAGAGTTATGGATTGAGGCCCATCGGGGAATTGAAGGAAATGAAAGAACAGACCTTCTAGCCAAAAGGGGAGCCGAGTTTCCTCTAGTAGGGCCGCAGCCTACTTGTCCGCTTGCCTACAAAGCGGCAAAAGATGTAATAAAGGAACTCCTAAGAAAAGAACACAGCAATCACTGGAGGGGTGCCAATGGTCTGAGGCAATCGCGGAAGTTCATTGACGGACCATCAGAAAAGAGAGCCAGAGAACTATTACAGTTAAGCAAAAATCAGCTCAGGTAGACAGTTGGACTATTTACGGGACACTGTGCCCTAATGAAAAATTTTACAACAATTGGCGTAAAAGAAAATTCTACTTGTAGAATGTGTGGAGAGGAAGAAGACACTCCTTTACACATATTATGCGAATGTCCGGCTCTGGCAAGGGACAAGGCACAATAAGCAATAGCTTCAGTGCTGCAGGGATGACCGACCCCATAGTAATAATAATAATAGTTCTTAAAAAAGGTATGATTGTAAGAAAAAGTCGAAATTTGAAGATAACAGGTCGAAATTTTTAATTTTTTAAAAAGTGCATATTCTCAAAAAAGCGGAATTTTTTAATTTTTCAAATAAAAGCCCAATTTACCACATAAAAGTCAAAACTTCTAGAAAAAGCTCCTTTTTGAAAAGAGTCTAAAGTTCGATAAATAATGAAAAGTTTGAACAAAGATGGAAATTTTCGAAAAAATAGTAGAATCTAGAAGTTTTTGAAATGGGACAAAATTTTAAAAAAATTGTAAGTTCTCAAAAAGGTTCTAACTTTGAGAAAAAGTCCAAATTTGGCGGTAAGAGGTCGAAATTTAAAAAAAAAAAAAATTCTAAAAAAAATTCGACAATTTCTCAAGCAGAAATTAAAAAAAAACAATTTCCTCAAAATCAAAATGTTACTAAATAACTCGAATTATTTAATCTTATAAATAAAAGTCCTATTTGCTACATAAAAGTGAAAACTTCGAGAAAAGGTAAAAATGTTTGAAAAAAAGGCTAAATTTCGAAAAATAGTCAGAAATCCGATCAAAAGTGAAAATTTTCAATAAAAGTAGATCTTTTGAAAAAGAGTAAAAGCTTTTAAAAAGACTTTCCCACATAATCAAATTTATTTTAAAAAAATTAAATTTTTTATAAACAGGAAATTTCTCAAAAAATCGAAGTTACTAAATCTCGAAGTTTTGAGAAAACGGTTAAGGTTTTTCAAAAGAAATTTTGGAAAAAGTCGAAGTTTTCAAAAAGAGTCGAGATTACGAAAAACGTTTAGTAAGTTTTGAAAAAAGTTATAAGTTTAAGGAAAAGTCGAAATTTGAGGATAAAAGGTCGAAATTTTCAATTTTTTAAAAAAGTGAAACATCCAAAAAATCGAATATGTTAGTTTTTCAAATACAAGTCTTTTCTGCTACATAAAAGTTGAAACTTTGAGAAATTTTTGAAAAAAGTCCAAATTTCGACAAATAGTCCAAAGTTTGAACAAAGGTGGATATTTTCCAAAAAAAGGTAAGAACTAGAAGTTTTCGAAAAAAGTCAAAATTTTGAAAATAACAAGTTCCTAAAGAGGTCATAACTTTCTAAAAAAGTTGAAATTTGAGAATAAATGGTCCAACATCTCAAAAAAAAGTGAAAATGCTAAAAAAATTCGACAATTTCAAAAGTCGAAATTTTAAAAGGATAAAGTTTCTTAAAAAATTGAAAAGTAAGTAATTTTGGAAAAAGTCAAAGTTTTACAATAGGTAGAAATTTTAAAAAAAAACTTTAGTAAATTCTAAAAAAAGTTATGATTTTAAGAAAATTTGAGAATAAAAGGTCGAAATTTTCTATTCTTTAAAAAGTGTTACTTCCTAAAAATGGAACTTTTTAATCATTCAAATAAAAGTCTTTTCTACTGCATAAAAGTTGAAACTTCGGGAAGAAGCCAAAATTTTTTAAAACATTCCAAATTTCGAAAAATAGTCAAAAGTTTGAACAAAGGTGGAAATTTTCCAAAATAAGTAAAAACTACAACTTTTTGAAAAAGGTGAAAATTTAAAAAAAAAGGCCAAATTCCGACAAACGTTATAATTTTAAGAAAAAGTTAAAATTTGGCGATAAAAAGTCGAAAATTTCAAAAAAAGTGAAAATCCTCAAACAATTCGACGATTTCAAAAGTCGAAAAAAATCAAATTTTTGGAAAGAGGGTAGTTGTTTTAAGTTTTCAAATAAATTCTAGATTATTACTAGTTGAAACTTCGAGAAAAGGTCGAAATTTTCGAAAAAAAAGTCTAAATTTCGAGAAATAGTCAAAAATTTGAACAACGGTGCAATTAAAAAAAAAATAGATATTTTGGTAAAGGTTTTTAAAAAGAAGGTTTTCACGTAATCTAATTTATAAAAAAATTAAAATTTTCATGAGCAGAAGAATTTCTGAAAAAATCCAAGATATTAAAATTGAAAGTTTTAGAAAAAAGGTTAACATTTTGGAAAAAGTCAAAGTTTCAAAGAAGGTCGATATTTTGAAAAAAGGTTTAGGTTCTGAAAAATATCATAATTTTGGGAAAAAGTCGAAATTTGACATAACAGTTCAAATTCAAATTTCAAATTTTATGAAAGAAGTCATAACTTTGACCAAAAGTTGAAATTTAATGATAAAAGGTAGAAATTAAAAAAAAAAAGAAAATTCTGAACAAGTTAAAAAATTTTGAAAGTCGAGATTTGGAAAAAACCAAATTTTTAAAAAGTGGATATTTAAAAAAAACTCAAACAAAAGTCCAAGACCCGTTTAAGTAGGGGCTCGATTGGGCCCAATCGCTCCAATCGCCCTAAATCCGGGCCTGTAAGCTAGTGACCCTACTCATTGAGCTTTATTTGTGAAATAATTTTTACAGAATCAGCAAAGATTTACAAGTAGTTTGTTCTTTTTTAAACCACAGGCAACACGAAAGACTTGAATCATTCTTATTCACCTAGTTTTAGCTTTCAAAAAAAGATGAACTAATCCACTGTAAAAACGGCAAGAACTTTAGACTGTTAAGCTTCCTCGAAACTATCCAACTATTGTATCCCTTGCGATGTCTTGTCAGATTGGAAAGTTAAAGTATCTTAAAAGTTTTCAGCGGCAAGCGTAGCTGCTCGTGCCTTGAAGACCAAATCCTTGCGCATTGCAGTTTTCAGCGTTCAAACAATAATAATAGGTTCGAGTGTGCCATACACTAAAAAGTTTATTGAAATTGCAAAGTGCCGAGTTATAATAAAATATAAAGTTTTATGTGATAACGGGCGGGCGTTTGCGGAGCGATAAAGCGAAAAAGGTAACAGAACTTCCTATAAAGCTACATAAATAAACAGCAACAAAGGAACGGTAAATGCGAACTTTCTATTTGGCTCTTATATTTCCCAACTTTATTGGTGCTTTTATATTAAATTGATGATAACAAAGTTCGCTTTGAAATAAGCTGGCACTAATTGGATAAAATGTGAACAGGTTAGATATCGTGCACATATTTAAAAACTCTAAAGAATGAGGTGTAGGCGAGAAAGTGTTAGAATTTAATTAAAGTTCTAGGAGCGAACGGAAGAGTTGTTTTCTTGAGTGATGGGACACATGAGTATTTAATCTGGAAAGAATTACTATGACTGGGAAATGACAAAATTAAATCACACGGTCTAAATGAAAGGAGGAAGTTGCAACTCTTGGTCGTGGAAAGTAATCAACTTGAAATTGTAACAGCGGGTGGATCTCTACAAATGTGTACAAGGATCTCTACAAATGTTATTCGTTCCTAGAACAGAATGTTTAAAAGATAAGGCGCTTTAGAAATTCATTTATGTTTTCTATCATTGAAATTTGATTTTACCAAAAATTAGTCGGGTTGAGTTCTTTAAATGCGTTTAAGTCGCCTATTGTAGTCAAATTCTTCTCCTAGAAGCCATTATTTCTGTGAACAAGTTGGGAAATTGAATTAAGACTTCACTATTTAGCCATTTAGGAATGTTGCAATTTCAGAATTAACGGGAAGCCCAACTTTCAATTAGTCACCGCTGATACCTTAATGATATTCCTTTAGCTACAAGTGGTTACCAAAGGGCAAAGTGGTTCAATGAATTATGCAATAACTTTTAATGGGGTTTACTCCTTTCAAACCTTAGAAATTTTCCAAGCCCTTTACTACGATAAAATTAAATCATCAAAAAATAAAATTAGTTTTCTTCAAAATTTCCAAACTGTGTCAATCAGAATCAGGTTTTTTATCTTCTAATTTTATTTTTATTTAGGTCACCAAAGCACTGAACTACACGCTGTCAAATCGTTATTTTATCGTTTGGAATCTCGGCACATGATTTCAATACTTTTTTTGAGAATTAATCATCAAATAATAAAATTAAACAGTCAGATTTCTTCAATATTTCCTGTGTCAATCAGAATCAAGTTAAGTTTAATCCACTCGTAAATGGTAACCCCATTATGCCTTCAAAGCACTGCGAGTATGATGTGGAAACAAAGATAGATGGCGATGAACCGCCTTCTTAAACAAGGATAGTTGAAATTTTTGGGGAAAATTCCTTTCGGTAACGCGTTCCATAGCTTGAACGTTCTATAGAAAAAAAGAGTCTCCGAAGAGATAAGTCCTCACTGTGTCTAGCTGGAACACACAGGAATTTGCTGTCTCCGACTGTTTTGTATGACAGAAGAATCTTGCTCTTGGGGGATCAATCCTATTAGTTCCTGCGAGCATCTTTCATGATAGTACTTGTAAAAAAGAGACAAGTCACCAACCATTCGCCTGTGCTCTAGTGTTTCGAGAGAATCGGTCAAACTCTTGCTAGGAACACGGCGTTTCTAATGATATAGTAGTTAAATCAAAAACAAAAAAGTGTGTATACAAGGAGACAAAAAGTTATGAAAAAAATAAAGATTTACTCTGACAGCTGTTTCTAACGAATTATTTTGAACCGTCCTGAGCTAGATAATGGTTAATTATCCCCTGGACACGATATAGTTTAAGTGGCGACCGTAACAGGATGTTCGAGGCAGGCTAGAAATGAATAAGAACCTTGATTTGAAGCAAGGGATCCTTTGGGGTGCGAATTTTTACAGTGTTTATACTTTCGTCTCATATTTTATAAACATTGTGGTTTTGAACCAAGTTTGCAGCTAACCTTGCGTAGAAAAATGGAAGCCAAAAAGAAGCACAGGAAGGTCCTGCGTGCTGCTTTTACCAAGTTGAGTTACAGATATGTGTACGAGTAACATATGCCAGTAGATCGCCAGTCGAGAGTTGTTGTCTAAAACCATATTGCCTGTACGAGATGATTCTATTCTCCTATTTGCCAATTAAGTAAGATTGGTAAATTTGATATACAAAAACTAAAACTAAGAAAAATTAAAAAGCAACGTCACAAGATTTGTAAATCAATCTTTGACAATAACCAAGTAATAATGCAAATCGTGTTTATTTTGGAAACTCTTAAATTTTTCTCAAAATTTTGAGTTTACACAATTAACTTTTAGTTTTTTTTCTTAAAAGTACGTTTACAAACTCAAATTTTAATTTTTTTAAAATTGTTGACCTTATTTCCGAAATTTCGATCTTACTTTCAAAATTTGCATGCTTTTCTCGAGATGAAATCTTAATAAAAACTGGAAATTTTACTTAAAGTTCTTTTTTTACAAATTCTGAGTTTTTTAAGATTTCAGAAACTTTTTCTCGTCATTCCAATAATATGCTTTCAATTTCCATTTTATTGCTAAAATTTCTATGTATCTTTTCTAAAAAAGGATTTTTCGAAATCATTTTCTTAAAATTTCGAAATTTGATTTTAAATGAAAAATTACAAAGTAGTCCCCTTGATTAATTTTCTGGCGTGGCTGGCGAAATACGTATCAATTAAGTTTTGATTAATTGCCAATGTAGTAAAGGGGTAAAAACTTTTTTGGATTTAGAAAAAAAGTTCGAAAATAAGCTGTGTGGCTGAATGAATGACAAAGGACACCTCAATCACGGGGATAGCACAATGGGCCCTGAAAGGGTGGCCTAAGTGTTGGCCCAAACTTTAGGCAACTCACATCGAATCCAGAATCTATATTATTCTAGATATTCTAACCTTCGTCTTCTTTGTTGCATTGGTGAAGCAGGAAAATTGTGAAAAACTTATTATTACTCTTACTACTGCATCCAAAACTGCTTATTTCGGATTTCAAGCTTCCAAAGAAACATTATTGCTGGCCTAAACTTTAGGCAACCCACAACGAATCCAGAATCCAGAGAACTTGTAGATTTCTACAAAATATTAGAATTTCTTCTCACATTTCGTTAGAAACTTTTAACTATGAGGATTAAAATTTCATGATTACAATCGAAATTTTAAGTAAGAGAAAGGCTTTGAGCATAACATTGAGAAATTAAAGTTAAAAGTTCGATAAAGAATCCAAATTTCGAAAAAATCGCTGGTAGGTATTTTAAAAGTGTCTATTTTTCTCAGCAAATTTAAAATTAAAGCAAACATTTCCAATTTTTTAAACTTCTGAGAAAAAAGTGGAAATTCCTCGAAACAAAATTTTAAGATTAAATTCGAAATTTTAACTATAACTCACAATTTTGGAATATATGAAATGTTGGTTTTAAAGTTCAAAAGATATTTTAAAGTCAACTGTTCCGAAAAATGTTGAAATCTCAATTTTTTTTTGTGAAACGGACTGGTCCTTGGTTATCTTTAAAAATTGAAATACAGAACTTGTCCCCTGAAACCTGAACCCGCTCTTAAGAGCAACGTTAGTTGTATTTTTTAATCTTTCTTTAAGTATCAAAAGTTAACGAGAAAAAATCGAAACAAGTACTTTGAAATTTTTAAAATTTTATTCAAATCTCGAAATATGAAATCAAAATTTTTGCCAGGAAGTCAAAATTACAAGATTTATAAAAATGTTTGTTATAAATATCGAAATTTTTTTCTCGCAATTTGACGTTTAAACTCAGAATTCCTGTTAACTTTTTGTAAATTCAACTTTAAAACCCAAAATTTTGTATTTAAAGTCGAATCATTAGTAAAGCAAATAAAAATTTTGGAGTTATCAAAAAAATAAATTGTTCTCGAAATTTGAATTAAGGTTAAAGTCAAAATGTCAGCCTTTAAGTAAAATGAAATTAGTGCATTTCATGTCGAATCAATAGGGATTTAAAATGCAAAAGAAATAAAAATAGAGATCTTGTGATCCTCTATAAAAATACTAGTTCGTTAGATCTCAACGTAGATTTGAAAAGTCGTTACATATGTCTAATGCTATTTTTTGTTTGTTTGGTTAGTCCTGCAATATTTAGATATTTAGAAGTTTGGATGCAAAGGTTAGAATTAAGTTAACTTTCCCTTTACAAAGTTTTTGAAAAATTAACAAAAAATTACACACGAAAACTCAACGAACACAAATTAACAGTTTTTCGTATCGAAAAAGATTCTGTGGAGAATTTTTCCAATATCAACAAAATTGGGAGTTTAAAATTTGTTAATTTCGAATCATTGAACTACCCAACGAATGTTTTCTTCAGATAAGAAAGGAATAAACAATGAGAATTTAAGATCAAGTTAAATATCGAGAGAACTTTAACTTTTGTCGGAATTTTGGGATAAAATTCAAACTTAAGAAACCATTTTGCCTCAAGCTATCTTGTTTTTAAACGAACTTGAGTTTACGTAACTTTGAACTTACATGACCTTGAAAATATGTGACGTTGATCCCAGGTGACGTTGATCCCAGGTGACGTTGATCCCAGGTGACGTTGATCTCAGGTGACGTTGATCACAGGCGACCTTGATCTCAGGTGACCTTGAGTTAGCATGACCTTTTACTCTAGCGACCATGAGTTTTCGTCATCCTAAACTCACGTGATCTTGGGCTAAGGTAATCATGAAGTCAGGTGACCTTCAGTTCACGGGACCTTCACCTAACTCGGCCTTGATTGTGCGTGACCTCGAACTCACGTGATCTTGGGCTAAGGTAATCATGAAATCAGGTGACCTTGAGTTCACGTGACCTTCACCTAGCTTGACCTTGATTGTACGTAACCTTGAACTCACGTGGTCTTGAAATTACATGACCTTGAACTAATATGACTTTGAACACACGTGACTTTTAGATCACGAATTCGAGTGAGAAAAAATATTGAAACTTGTACGAATGAGTACGTTTTAGGTACAAAATGACACAGAGATCGTATTCAGCTGCAGGCACTTCAGTGGGAGTTTGCTGATTGTTTATATTGAAAACAAAGACTGGAAAATTCCGTTTAAGACGTTTTAATTGAAAAGATAATTGCTACAGAAGTTTCATTAGAGCGTGGGTGCTTATCGCGCTTATTATACATCAAGGAAAGACGAGCTTAATGACAACATCCAAGGAAAATTCGGTCAAAGTTTCCTGGAACATATTTCGATAAATTCCTCGTAGAGTTTTTTCCTAAAGAAAATAATCTAAAAGTAGACTTTTATATTGACAATTTTTAACGTAGGCCGCGTTTTGCAATAAGCAGTTTTCAAATTGCATATTTCTGTTCGTAATTAGACTTTTTATGGATGAAACGAGATTAGTTGGAAGTTGATTGCAACTAATCAAAATACAGTTTGTAGGGAATGTTAGACGAGACCGGGCAATCGCAAAAAGATCATTAGCCTTCTAGCCGTCTTGTAAGCTGTACTTAGACTTAGTAAAAAAGAAATTGAGCCGCTGATATTCAAATGAGTAACGTCTTTGCGCCTTAATGGCAAAATCCAAGTAACCTTAATGTGAATATCATTGGGTACTATTTTCAATACGAAGTAATAAATAACACACTTGATACAAAAGGAAACGAGGAATCAATAATATATTTTTAAGGCCACTATATTCAATTCAACCACTCTACTGGTTATTCAATTTTCATTGAAAAATGTATACGCAAAACGTGAACGTGTGAAGTCGATTTATTTAGAAATAAAGCGATATTACGTACAACGGTACAACTTCAATATTTGTTATGTCAGAAAGCCTCGAAGGAGAATAGAATTTCTGCCTGCCAAAACCATACACTAATATCAAGAATTTATATAGAATTGAGATCGTATATTTCGCAGTAAAATTCAGGAAATTGGGTAATAACAAACCTTAAGCTACTTGCCCGTCTAATCGGAGAATTTTTTTGTTCAGCTCACTTTCAGACTTTAACGCACACGTTTTTGATTAATTTTGTTGATTTCGTTGATGAATTTATAATTATCTATATTTGAATTTGAAGCGCTTACGTGTCTGTCTGTCTGTCTGTCTGTCTGTCTGTGTGTCTGTCTGTCTGTCGACTGATATTTTGTCCGGGCTAATCTCGCAAACTGCTAAATTGATTTTGATGAAACTTTTACTAAAATATAGAGTATTTTTAGGGGTAACTTTTAGAGTACGTTTGTTTAATTAAAACTTAACTTTCACTTCTAAAAAATCAACTGTACTAACAATTTTATTTGGTGTTATAAGACAAAATGCTGGAAAATGTACGCTATTGGCAAAATGTGTATTCGGGGGTTAGGAAAGCATCGCATCTTCCCCATTTCGAATCTAATTTGAAGCCGCATCAGGCACACTTAATAAGGCAGCAACTTTTGCATTCTGCAAATGTGTGCAAAATTCGAAACGTAGAACTGTTACATTAAATTTTAAATTCCATCAAATTCGCCGCAACCGGTATGACTGCCACTTTGGGAATTAGCAGAATGCAAATAACGAAATTAGATTAAACTCCATAAATATCGGGCTTTTGTTGCTTTTCACATATATTAACAGTAGCGTACTCGGCTTGAAAGTGCTATCAAATTTGCTCGTTAATTGAAACGGTTCGAGTTTAATTATTATCATTATTTACTGCTGCAAACGACTCTAAATTATCTAATTTGATATTTGGCCGTGTTGAAGCGACCCGAAGGCCCCGGATGGGGAATATTGGAACGTCGCTAAAAATGCATTTGTAGGTTGTGCAACGGATGGAATTAAAATTAGAAAATTTAGTTGAGAAACCATTAATCACGATAATTAGAGCAAAATAAATTGCAGCATCTTTGCTGTGAAGTTAGCACGATGAAAAGTTTAAAATCATCTAAATTACTCAAGTATAAAGTAACTAAAAACTTAACCATAACCGGTGATAATTTATTATACTTTTTTACTGAGATCTATTACACTTTAACTTACTAAAACGCTTACTCGCAGATGTTTTATTGTAATAAAAAGAGTTTTGTTTAATTTACATGTAATTTATTAAAATTGTGGCTTTTTAGCTGGAAAAAATACTTAAAACTATACAAATGTGTGGTAACAATTATGTCACCTGAAAACTTACTCCTAAACCATAAAATACAATTAGGTGTAACTGGATATACAAGAACACAATCATTACTTAAAAGAAATTGCCTTTTCTGACAATTACTGGCTTCGCAAAGATGTAACATGAATTTTTAGAGTATATTTTTTAAAATTAAGTCTAAATTTCGAAACTAATGTCAACAACCGGAGTTTAAAGTCGTAATTCTGAAATTAAAGAATAATTCCTGTTGACGTTTCAAATTTATTTTGGAAAAGATCACTGGAACTACGAAAGTTCAAGGAAAAAGTAGAAACGAAGCTAAAGTTGAAGTTTCGGGATAAAAATTTTAATTTCACAGTCCAGAAGAAGAAAGTAAAACTTTTTCATTTTAAATGGGAAATATATGTCTTGAGATATAGTTAAATTTATTAAAACGTGAAAATATAAGTTAATTCTCTATTCAAAATTGCTTAACGCGCCTAAAGAAGTATTCACTTTCATAAAAGAAAATCCGAAAAGTTTCAAAAACATAATTTCGTGAATAATTCAAAATTCGTTCAAATTTTAGTAGACAATTTCGAAAAAAATCGAAATTTCGCGATTAATTTGTTAATGTCGAGACAAAAGTAAAAATTTTCAGATCAAAGTCGAAGTTTTCACACGTGAAAGTTCCAGGGGCAGTCCGAGCAAATTCGGCGTCCACATTAAACGATGCTTATGTCGCCCTTGTCAATAAGTATTATTGCTACAGTTTTGTCATGCACGGGTGTATCGTGCTTTTTTTAAATAAGCAAGGTCATTTTTTTTCTCTAATGCTGGCAGCTACATATAAGTTATTTCGAATTTGTAATTTTAAACTCGAAATTAGCACTCGAAAAAATTAGCACGGAAAAATTAAATTTTGTAAGATTCAAAACTTTAAAAATTGAAAAATTCCATAAAAATTAATATTTTAATAAGATCAAAAGTGTCTAAAAAAATAACATTTTTCAAAACGGAAAATCTTCAAGTAATGCAAAAACTGAGAGAATAAATCAAATTTTTGAATATCGTTCGAAATTTCAAAGGAAAGTGGAAATTACTAAAAAAGATCGTGAAATTTTTAAAGTCGAGTTTTCAAAATTTGAAATTTCCAATAGAAGTTACAACATTTTTAAACAAATCAAAATATTCTAGTCAGGTAAGAAAAATGTAATTTCAAAAACATCAAATCAAAAGTCGAAATATTCGAAAAGGCACAATCTCGAAATTTGAAATCTCGAAAAGAGTCGATATTTCAAAAAAATCCAAAAATTTTAAATAAATAGGAATATTCCAAGGAGGTGACAGTTTTCAAAAAAAGTAGAAATTTTGAAAAAAGATGAAATCTTTAAAGAAATGAAAATATTTAGAAAAGTCTAACTTTCGAATGAAAGGCAATATTTTCAAAAAAAAAAGCAGAATATTGCAGTCTTTTTCTCGAAACTTCAAATTTCCTTCAAAATGTGTTTTTGCTTTTGTGATTTTTTTTCGAAATGTCCATAGTTTTCTCAAAATTGGTTTTTTTTTCTAGAAATTTTGATTTAATTTCAAATATAATCCTTTATGTTCCTGAAAATCATAATACTTTCGTCCAAGTGTCTTTTTATCAAAAATTTCGATTTTTTTTCCAAATTTGTCTTTTTATAAACAAACATTTTCAAAATTAAACCATTTTATCAAAATTTAACTCTCAACTTTTTCTGTTAAATTTTCAACTTTTTCGACGTTTTCTGAAAAATTTCGAATTTCCCCTCAATTTTGAAGTTTCACTTGAATATTTCGAACCGATTTCTCAAAATTTCGCCTATTTCTACAAATTTCTTTATTTGTCTTAGCAGTTACATTTTTATGAAAATTTCAACCTTATAGAATTTAATTTTCCAAAAATTTTGACTAGTTTCTTAGAGTTTGCTTTTTTGAAGTATTGATTTTTATCTCAAAATGTGTTTTTGCTTTGTGATTTTTTTCGAAATGTCCATAGTTTTCTTAAAATTGGTTCATTTTTTAGAAACTTTGATTTTATCTCAAATCCAATCCTTTATGTTCCTGAAAATCTTAATAGTTTATTTTTATGTAATTTTTTTTCAAAATTTGTCTTTTATAAACAAAAATTTTTAAAATTAAATCATTATCAAAATTTAACTTTCATTAAAACAACTTTTTATGCGAAATTTTCAATTTTTTCGACGTTCTCTAAAACATCTCGAATTTCCTCTCAATTTGGAAGTTTCCGTTAAGTATTTAAAACCAATTTCTCAAAATTTCGCCCATTTCTACAAATTCCTTTATTTTTCTTAACATTTGGATTTTTATGAAAATTTCAACCTTATAGAATCTAATTTTCCAAAAATTTTGACTAGTTTCTTAGATTTATTCTTCATGGTAGACCCTTATTGACCGGAAATATTATGTTTTTTTTAAATTTACTTAACATTTCTTCGGCCCAGTTTGGAAATATTTAAATTTTTATGGTTTGTTGACAATTTTCCAAACTGAGCCGAAGAAATGTTAAATAAATTAAAAAAAAACATAGTTTGTTAGAGTTTGCTTTTTTTAGAAGTCTTGATTTTTATCTCAAAACTTGATTCTAATATGCACAGACCAATAGGTTTGAGCATTTATTAGATTCGAAGTTTGGAAACCAAATACAGGTTTCGATCTTGTTAGATCTCGGTATTTCGTTTCCAAACTTCGAATCTAAAAAATGTTCAAACCTATTGGTCTGCGCATATTAGAATCCTTGCCTTCTGGGAACTTTCCTAGAGAGCAACCGCTTCGCTAGGTGACAGTGTTTCAACTGTTGGTAGTTCAGCTACCTATGATTCACTATACACGCCTGGAGGGCTGCAAGAATTTGTAGTCTAGGTTGCATTCTACTTGCATCAAAACTTGACACTAAATATTTCTGAAAGATTCGACTCTGCTTGAAATTCGTCTTTTTAGCAAAATCTTGACTTTTCTTCTTTAAATTTGTCTTTTTCTTAAAAGTTTCCTCATCATCAAAAATTCATTAACACAAAGTTTTCGGAAATTTTGAGTTTAAATTTAAACGTGCGCCATTAAAATCGAAGTTTTAAAAACATGTCAAAAATGTGAAGACGATTTTTTTCGACTTTTGAGGAAAAATTTGAAATCAAAAAACTGGAATTTTTGACATTTGGGAAATTTTTTAGAAATTTAGATGTTTTCTTGCTATTTTTACTTTTATTCCAAAATTTAAAAATGTAATTTAAAAATTTTCTAAAATTGCGATGCGAGAATAAACGCGTCAAAATTTCAGGAAAAAATTCAAAAGTTCGAAATGAAAATTCGATAAAATTAATCATCAGCATTTGGAAAAAATCTATATTTTCGAATAAAATATAGTGTTCGAAAAAAGTTTAAAAAAGGACACATTTTTGAATTGAAACTGGAAATTTGGAAAATAAATCGAAAACAAATTCGAGGTTTTCAGGAATTTCTACTTTTTTTTCGAATGCTGAATTTATTTAATTTTATTTTTTCACCCAAATGTTTATCTTCAAGATGTATTGTTAGACTTTAAACTGAAATTTTTGCATTTAAAATTTCTTTAAAAAAAATTTCCCATGATTTGAGTTTTAAGTTCAAACATTAGAACTTAAAAATTTGAAAACTATCGAAAAATCAAAAAAAGACCAAATTTTCGAAGGTCGAACTTTGCGAAAAAAAGTCGAATTTAAAAAAAATCGCAATTTGCCAAAACTATTCTTTTTGAAATATTTACTTTTTCATTTAAATGTCAACATAATTTTGGTGAAACGGACTGGTCCTTGGTTATCTTCAATAGTTAAAATACAAATCTTGTCCCCTGAAAAAAAGAAAGAATAAAAAACGCAATAAAGGTTGCTCTAACGCGTTTCGACAGCCAAGCTATCATCTACAGAGAGATTTCTATTTCAAGCTTTGAAGATAACCAAGAACCAGTCCGTTCCACCAAAAAAAAAACTTTGAGAGTAATTTGAATCTATTTCTAAAAATGTTGGGTTCTTCTCGAAATATTGACTTTTCCCTCAATTTTTTAACCAAAGGTAATTTTTCAAAATGCTTTTTTGATCGAAATTGAAAATAACCTAAATTCTAAAATGTCGTAACTTCGTAAAAGAAAGAGAAAAAAAGAGAATTTAAAATTTCTATGAAAAATTGTTTTTGGAAAAGTCTTCACAACAAGTCAATATTTTGAAAAAAAAATCGATAGCTACAGTTCCACAGTGCCTAGACGCGAGCCGCCACTGTTCGAAATTATATTTAAAATTTTGGGTTTCTTAAAGATTTTAAATTTTAAAGAGCAAAAGAAAATGAAAATTTTACGTTTGAAGTCGAAATTTTGAGAAAACAATTCGAGATTACGAAAAAAAATCGCAATTAAAAAAAAATTGAAATTTTGTATAGAAAAATCAATAGAAAGTAAACCCAAAATTTCGTTAAGTGAGTACAAATTTCGAGTACAAAAGTCAATCGAGATGTAAATTTAAATTTCGAGTTTAAAATCGAAAATTGGGAAAAAATTTGAATTTTCTTGAAAAAAAATCCAAATTGACATACCCTTACTTCGTGGGATTCTTTAATATTTAAAATTATATATTCTGTTGCGTTTTTATCGTTAATAAATTTTAATAGTTATGAAAAATACAAATTTCTGAAAAGCGTAATATCAAAAAATTCAATTTTTAATTTTCTTCGATTTTTGGGATTTTAACTTTTCGCTAAATCGAAGGATGATGGGGAATTTCTTTTTTATAATATTAAGAAAAATTCTATTTATTCCATGCTTTTACAACTTCAACAACAAATATTCGAATGCTCTGGCACGTAACATCGGCTACAAGTTGAAAAAAGCCACCAGGAACCATTGCATACAGCACAAAATGGCAAGCTTCAACTTCCTTGCCCATCGCCTTCTGAGTCTTCCTCTTAGTAGGGAAAGATTCAGAAAGGAGTTAAAGACAATAAAACATATAGCTGAAGTTAATGGATTCGATCCAAATATTATTTATAAAATTATTAATAAGAAAAAAATTAAATGTGAATTGGTGAATACTACAACTTTCGGAGCTGATGAAAACAAAAACTTTAAATTCGTCTCACTTCCATTTGAACCCTCGCTCACGCAGGGTTTGGGTGGAATTTTACGAAATCAGGGTTTTCGGGTTATTTATACTTCTAATGGAAAATTAAATTCGCTTTTAGGTAGTTTAAAGGATAAAGTAGAGCAAAACAGATAAGTCTGGTTATTTACCAAATTTCATGTAGGGATTGTCCTCAAAAGTATGTTGGACAAACTAGACGATCTCTTAAAATCCGACTCAAAGAACATTTGGCTCATTTGAGGTACGGAAGAACTGAGAAGTCAAGTGTGGCTCGACATGCTTTTGAATTAGATCATAGGATAGATAATGATATTAAATTGTTAAGAGTAGTTAATAAGAATTATATGTTAAATGCATGTGAGAGCTTAGCCATCCATAAGGCTGGAAACAACCTTATGAATGGTTGCGCTGGACCTTTAGGCCATTCATCCCTGTTAAAAATAGTTAAGGTTGATAGATAAGAAATTGTGACACAACGACGTGTATGATTGGATGCGCGTTCGGGTGCGGCCGATCACGCACGAAGTGAATATTCTTAGTATATAAGGGTTAATTTTAAGATTAGATGTTAGTTTCTCTCTGAAGATGACAGCTTGGCTGTCGAAACGCGTTAGAGCAACCTTTGTTGTGTTTTTTAATTTTTCTTGGTTTCAGGGGACAAGTTCTGTGTTTCAATTTTTGAAGATAACCAAGGACCAGTCCGTTCCATCAAACCAGGAAAGTGCCCGCTAAAAAATGTTTTCATTGCGATTGATTTAATTTGGTGGAACGTATTGGTCCTTGGTTATCTTCAACAATTGAAATACAGAACTTGTCGCCTGAAACCAAGAAAAAACACAATAAAGGTTGCTCTAACGCGTTTCGACGGCCAAGCTATCATCTTCAGAGAGAAACTAACACATAATCTTAAAATTTACCCTTATATACTAAGAATATTCACTTCGTGCATGATCGAACGCGCATGCGCATCTAATCATACACGTCGTAGTGTCACAATTCCTTACCTATCGACCTTCACTATTTTTAACAGAGATGAAGGGCCTAAAGGCTCAGCGCAACCATTCATAAGGTTGTCTCCAGCCTTATGGACCAGCTAAGCTTTCACATCCATTTAACATATAAGTCTTACTTATTACTCTTAACAATTTAATATTATTATCTATCCTATGATCTAATTTAAAGGCATGTCGAATCACACTTGACTTCTCAGTTCTTCCGTACCTCAAATAAGCCAAATGTTACTTCAGTCGGATTTTAAAGATCGTCTAGTTTGCCCGACATACTTTTGAGGACAATCCCTACAACATGAATTTTGGTAAATACCGGATTTGGATAACCGTATGGTTGTATGTATGTATGGTTGAAAATGAAAACGTCTGCTTGTTTAAGCAGACGTTTTCATAAACCAGTCAAAACGATATTTTGATGCACCAAATCATTAAAATACTTTCGCATCAAAACATTTTCAAAGCATTTGAGGTAAAAATATTTCACTTTTTTATTTTCACACAAATTGCAGGAATTTGCAGGTAAAACAACTTTATACAAACTATTTTCATTGAGGCGTCGTGTTTATTTTTAACTCCCACACAATATTTATGTTTAAGCGGCTTGCAAATTCCACGAGCCAATGGCGTAATAAATTAGCAAAACGGCCGAAATTGACACGTTCAAAGTAAGATTTGCTGGCAGTGCCAGTAATGAAAATCTTAGGCAGTAGCATCTTCGGTGCAATTATAATGATTGATGATACTTTTAAACACAGAGACATCGAAAACAATTTAAACCAGTAAACGTACATAATTTCTCAGTCTAACTTACGACCAATTACACGGAGGTGAATTTATTACATAAAATTTGCACCTGCTCTTGGAATTATTACCTTTTGTCATGAAACACGATTCTGAGTTTGCCCAACAATTTCAGGAATTTTCCTACAACAATTTTAATCGCCAATAGGTTTTTTAATACGAATATTTACCTATTTTTAAAACTGGAGCGTCTAATCGTCCGTCCGTCCATCTGTCCTGTCCTGTCGGGGGATCTTTTGTCCAAGATAATCTTGGAAAATGCTAAATCCATTTTAATGAAACTTTTACATGAATGTGTAGTATTTGTAGGAGTACCTTTTAGGCTATTTTTATTCCAGTAAAACTCACTTCTAGGAACTCAGATGTGCCAGCTAGATGAGCTTATAGCACGGGATAAATAAAAGAGGAATTTAATCCTCAATGTATATGGCTGATGTGCGCCATGTACAATTCTAGTGGGAAAGAACGCTACCCCTTGGAATCTATTCTATTAAAGTCAAATGAGGTTTTTTTAATTTTAAAATATGACGTTATTGAACCTTGCCCAGTCGGTGGGGGTCAGTTATCAATCGGTTTATAACGTTGGCTGTTTTTCGATTCCTAATCTCCATTTCTCTCTATCTCTTCATCCCTCATCTTCCAGATTTCTTTCCGATATTTCTTTATTGATTCCCCCTCTCTTTGGCGTGGTCTTCCTTGCTTTTTTTTTCTATGGGGACAGGGCCGTGCAGTGCTACCCGCACATCAATAAGTTCTCTTAAAGAGCTCTTACAGTCAACATTTTTTAGAGTCTGACATCGGGAAATATTGTCAGAAAGTTAACATTATGTTAATATAAAGATTTCCCATGCTAAAGACATCTATCAAAATTATCTTATTAATGTCTGTTAGATGTTCTAATCTGACGACTAAGAAAAGTTATCTAAATATTAATATTTCTGTGGCTCTTAAAGTTATCGCTATAATGATATCTTTAAGATATCTTTCTGATTTAGGTGCTGTACGTGTATGATGCAAAGAGGCAACCGCATCAGGCGGCACCTTAAAGCGGCGGTAAAAGCAGCTAAATAAACATTTTATTTGAGCCATTCAATAATTAAACATTTTTACACATCGCTTTTCCATATTGGTCTATGTCAAGGGTGGGCAAATGCGGCTTTGAGCGCTGCATGCAGCTCTTCGTTGAGTTGAGTGCTGCTCCCATTGAAATTGTAATGTGCCTTTATTAATTTAGAACTTTTTTTATAACTATCGATTATCGATGTCGATTTTTTTTCTCGAAATGTTCATTTTATTTCTCAAAATTCTGCGTTTACATTTAAAATACTTATTATTTTCAAGACTAAGACAGCAATTTTAAAAAAGAATCGAAATCTGAAAAATGTCTTTAAAATTGTTGAGATTCAAGATGGACGAAGTTAAAGAAATATTAGACATTTAGAGAAAAATCGAGATCCTGAAAATAAGTTATATCTTTCAGAAAAGGTCCAAACTTTGAGAAATCATTGAAAATTTGAAAAACGGTTGGAATTTTTGATAAAAGTCAAAATTCTGAAAAAGAACAAAATTTTCGACATTTTGAAATAATAAAAAAAAAGCAAAAACTTACCGAGAAAACAATTTTACAAATTGTAGAGCAATATGACATTTTGAAGAAAATATCGAAATGTTGAGCAAAAAATTTAAAAATTCTGAAAAAAATTAAATTTTGTAAGATTCAAAACTTTAAAAATTGAAAAATTCCATAAAAATTAATATTTTAATAAGGTCAAAAGTTTCTAAGAAAGTAAAATTTTTCAAAAATCAAAATCTTTAAGTAATGCAAAAACTGAGAGAATAAATCAAATTTTTGAATATCGTTCGAAATTTCAAAGGAAAGTGGAAATTACTAAAAAAGATCGTGAAATTTTTAAAGTCGAGATTTCACGATAAAATTAAAAATCATAGAACAGACGAAATTCACCTAAAAAGTAAGCTAAAAAAATAAGCATTCTGAACAAAATTTGAAATGTTCAAAAAAACTCAGATCCCAACAAAGGTCAAAATTTGAAAATATTCGACACTTGTTTTCGAACGTCAAAAAAACATCGAAATTAGAAAAAAGAGGTAAAGACCTTTATTATTTTCTTTAAAAGAAGACATTTTTGAAAAATTAAAATTTTCAAAAAAGTAGAAAGAAATTTTGAGTAGAAGTTTTCAAAAAGTACACTAAAAATAGAAGTAAAAATATTCAATAAAATCGAAATTTTCAAAAGTAAAGTTTGTCAAAAATTAAAATTTTTGAAAGTTGAAATTGAAGATCAAAATTTTGAAAATAATCAAAAATTTGAGAAAAAAGTGGAAATTTTGAATAACTGAAACTAAAATTTGAAATTTTCCAATAGAAGTTACAACATTTTTAAACAAATCAAAATATTCTAGTCAGGTAAGAAAAATGTAATTTCAAAAACATCAAATTCAAAAGTCGAAATATTCGAAAAGGCACAATCTCGAAATTTGAATCTCGTAAAGAGTCGATATTTCAAAAAAATCCAAAAATTTTAAATAAATAGGAATATTCCAAGGAGGTGACAGTTTTCAAAAAAAGTAGAAATTTTGAAAAAAGATGAAATCTTTAAAGAAATGAAAATATTTAGAAAAGTCTAACTTTCGAATGAAAGGCAATATTTTCAAAAAAAAAGCAGAATATTGCAGTCTTTTTCTCGAAACTTCAAATTTCCTTCAAAATGTGTTTTTGCTTTTGTGATTTTTTTTTTCGAAATGTCCATATTCTTCTCAAAATTGGTTTTTTTTTCTAGAAATTTTGATTAAATTTCAAATCTAATCTTTTATGTTCCTGAAAATCATAATACTTTCGTCCAAGTCTCTTTTTATCAAAAAATTTCGATTTTTTTTCCAAATTTGTCTTTTTATAAACAAACATTTTCAAAATTAAACCATTTTATCAAAATTTAACTCTCAACTTTTTCTGTTAAATTTTCAACTTTTTCGACGTTTTCTGAAAAATTTCGAATTTCCCCTCAATTTTGAAGTTTCACTTGAATATTTCGAACCGATTTCTCAAAATTTCGCCTATTTCTACAAATTTCTTTATTTGTCTTAGCAGTTACATTTTTATGAAAATTTCAACCTTATAGAATTTAATTTTCCAAAAATTTTGACTAGTTTCTTAGAGTTTGCTTTTTTGAAGTATTGATTTTTATCTCAAAATGTGTTTTTGCTTTGTGATTTTTTTCGAAATGTCCATAGTTTTCTTAAAATTGGTTCATTTTTTAGAAACTTTGATTTTATCTCAAATCCAATCCTTTATGTTCCTGAAAATCTTAATAGTTTCTTTTTATGTAATTTTTTTTTCAAAATTTGTCTTTTATAAACAAAAATTTTTAAAATTAAATCATTATCAAAATTTAACTTTCATTAAAACAACTTTTTATGCGAAATTTTCAATTTTTTCGACGTTCTCTAAAACATCTCTAATTTCCTCTCAATTTGGAAGTTTCCGTTAAATATTTAAAACCAATTTCTCAAAATTTCGCCCATTTCTACAAATTCCTTTATTTTTCTTAACATTTGGATTTTTATGAAAATTTCAACCTTATAGAATCTAATTTTCCAAGAATTTTGACTAGTTTCTTAGATTTATTCTTCATGGTAGACCCTTATTGATCGGAAATATTATGTTTTTTTTCAATTTATTTAACATTTCTTCGGCCCAGTTTGGAAATATTTAAATTTTTATGGTTTGTTGACAATTTTCCAAACTGGGCCGAAGAAATGTTAAATAAATTGAAAAAAACATAGTTTCTTAGAGTTTGCTTTTTTTAGAAGTCTTGATTTTTATCTCAAAACTTGATTCTAATATGCACAGACCAATAGGTTTGAACATTTATTAGATTCGAAGTTTGGAAACCAAATACCGGTTTCGATCTTGTTAGATCTCGGTATTTGGTTTCCAAACTTCGAATCTAATAAATGTTCAAACCTATTGGTCTGTGCATATTAGAATCCTTGTCTTCTGGAAACTTTCCTAGAGAGCAACCGCTTCGCTAGGTGGCAGTGTTTCAACTGTTGGTAATTCAGCTACCTATGATTTACTGTACACGCCTGGAGGGCTGCATCAATTTGTAGTCTAGGTTTCATTCTACTTGTATTAAAACTTGACACTAAATATTTCTGAAAGATTCGACTCTGCTTGAAATTCATCTTTTTATCGAAATCTTGACTTTTCTTCTTTAAATTTGTCTTTTTCTTAAAAGTTTTCTCATCATCAAAAATTCATTAACACAAAGTTTTCGGAAATTTTGAGTTTAAATTTAAACGTGCGCCATTAAAATCGAAGTTTTAAAAACATGTCAAAAATGTGAAGACGATTTTTTTCGACTTTTGAGGAAAAATTTGAAATCAAAAAACTGGAATTTTTGACATTTGGGAAATTTTTTAGAAATTTAGATGTTTTCTTGCTATTTTTACTTTTATTCCAAAATTTAAAAATGTAATTTAAAAATTTTCTAAAATTGCGATGCGAGAATAAACGCGTCAAAATTTCAGGAAAAAATTCAAAAGTTCGAAATGAAAATTCGATAAAATTAATCATCAGCATTTGGAAAAAATCTATATTTTCGAATAAAATATAGTGTTCGAAAAAAGTTTAAAAAAGGACACATTTTTGAATTGAAACTGGAAATTTGGAAAATAAATCGAAAACAAATTCGAGGTTTTCAGGAATTTCTACTTTTTTTTCGAATGCTGAATTTATTTAATTTTATTTTTTCACCCAAATGTTTATCTTCAAGATGTATTGTTAGACTTTAAACTGAAATTTTTGCATTTAAAATTTCTTTAAAAAAAATTTCCCATGATTTGAGTTTTAAGTTCAAACATTAGAACTTAAAAATTTGAAAACTATCGAAAAATCAAAAAAAGACCAAATTTTCGAAGGTCGAACTTTGCGAAAAAAAGTCGAATTTAAAAAAAATCGCAATTTGCCAAAACTATTCTTTTTGAAATATTTACTTTTTCATTTAAATGTCAACATAATTTTGGTGAAACGGACTGGTCCTTGGTTATCTTCAATAGTTAAAATACAAATCTTGTCCCCTGAAAAAAAGAAAGAATAAAAAACGCAATAAAGGTTGCTCTAACGCGTTTCGACAGCCAAGCTATCATCTACAGAGAGATTTCTATTTCAAGCTTTGAAGATAACCAAGAACCAGTCCGTTCCACCAAAAAAAAAACTTTGAGAGTAATTTGAATCTATTTCTAAAAATGTTGGGTTCTTCTCGAAATATTGACTTTTCCCTCAATTTTTTAACCAAAGGTAATTTTTCAAAATGCTTTTTTGATCGAAATTGAAAATAACCTAAATTCTAAAATGTCGTAACTTCGTAAAAGAAAGAGAAAAAAAGAGAATTTAAAATTTCTATGAAAAATTGTTTTTGGAAAAGTCTTCACAACAAGTCAATATTTTGAAAAAAAAATCGATAGCTACAGTTCCACAGTGCCTAGACGCGAGCCGCCACTGTTCGAAATTATATTTAAAATTTTGGGTTTCTTAAAGATTTTAAATTTTAAAGAGCAAAAGAAAATGAAAATTTTACGTTTGAAGTCGAAATTTTGAGAAAACAATTCGAGATTACGAAAAAAAATCGCAATTAAAAAAAAATTGAAATTTTGTATAGAAAATCAATAGAAAGTAAACCCAAAATTTCGTTAAGTGAGTACAAATTTCGAGTACAAAAGTCAATCGAGATGTAAATTTAAATTTCGAGTTTAAAATCGAAAATTGGGAAAAAATTTGAATTTTCTTGAAAAAAATCCAAATTGACATACCCTTACTTCGTGGGATTCTTTAATATTTAAAATTATATATTCTGTTGCGTTTTTATCGTTAATAAATTTTAATAGTTATGAAAAATACAAATTTCTGAAAAGCGTAATATCAAAAAATTCAATTTTTTAATTTTCTTCGATTTTTGGGATTTTAACTTTTCGCTAAATCGAAGGATGATGGGGAATTTCTTTTTTATAATATTAAGAAAAATTCTATTTATTCCATGCTTTTACAACTTCAACAACAAATATTCGAATGCTCTGGCACGTAACATCGGCTACAAGTTGAAAAAAGCCACCAGGAACCATTGCATACAGCACAAAATGGCAAGCTTCAACTTCCTTGCCCATCGCCTTCTGAGTCTTCCTCTTAGTAGGGAAAGATTCAGAAAGGAGTTAAAGACAATAAAACATATAGCTGAAGTTAATGGATTCGATCCAAATATTATTTATAAAATTATTAATAAGAAAAAAATTAAATGTGAATTGGTGAATACTACAACTTTCGGAGCTGATGAAAACAAAAACTTTAAATTCGTCTCACTTCCATTTGAACCCTCGCTCACGCAGGGTTTGGGTGGAATTTTACGAAATCAGGGTTTTCGGGTTATTTATACTTCTAATGGAAAATTAAATTCGCTTTTAGGTAGTTTAAAGGATAAAGTAGAGCAAACAGATAAGTCTGGTATTTACCAAATTTCATGTAGGGATTGTCCTCAAAAGTATGTTGGACAAACTAGACGATCTCTTAAAATCCGACTCAAAGAACATTTGGCTCATTTGAGGTACGGAAGAACTGAGAAGTCAAGTGTGGCTCGACATGCTTTTGAATTAGATCATAGGATAGATAATGATATTAAATTGTTAAGAGTAGTTAATAAGAATTATATGTTAAATGCATGTGAGAGCTTAGCCATCCATAAGGCTGGAAACAACCTTATGAATGGTTGCGCTGGACCTTTAGGCCATTCATCCCTGTTAAAAATAGTTAAGGTTGATAGATAAGAAATTGTGACACAACGACGTGTATGATTGGATGCGCGTTCGGGTGCGGCCGATCACGCACGAAGTGAATATTCTTAGTATATAAGGGTTAATTTTAAGATTAGATGTTAGTTTCTCTCTGAAGATGACAGCTTGGCTGTCGAAACGCGTTAGAGCAACCTTTGTTGTGTTTTTTAATTTTTCTTGGTTTCAGGGGACAAGTTCTGTGTTTCAATTTTTGAAGATAACCAAGGACCAGTCCGTTCCATCAAACCAGGAAAGTGCCCGCTAAAAAATGTTTTCATTGCGATTGATTTAATTTGGTGGAACGTATTGGTCCTTGGTTATCTTCAACAATTGAAATACAGAACTTGTCGCCTGAAACCAAGAAAAAACACAATAAAGGTTGCTCTAACGCGTTTCGACGGCCAAGCTATCATCTTCAGAGAGAAACTAACACATAATCTTAAAATTTACCCTTATATACTAAGAATATTCACTTCGTGCATGATCGAACGCGCATGCGCATCTAATCATACACGTCGTAGTGTCACAATTCCTTACCTATCGACCTTCACTATTTTTAACAGAGATGAAGGGCCTAAAGGCTCAGCGCAACCATTCATAAGGTTGTCTCCAGCCTTATGGACCAGCTAAGCTTTCACATCCATTTAACATATAAGTCTTACTTATTACTCTTAACAATTTAATATTATTATCTATCCTATGATCTAATTTAAAGGCATGTCGAATCACACTTGACTTCTCAGTTCTTCCGTACCTCAAATAAGCCAAATGTTACTTCAGTCGGATTTTAAAAGATCGTCTAGTTTGCCCGACATACTTTTGAGGACAATCCCTACAACATGAATTTTGGTAAATACCGGATTTGGATAACCGTATGGTTGTATGTATGTATGGTTGAAAATGAAAACGTCTGCTTGTTTAAGCAGACGTTTTCATAAACCAGTCAAAACGATATTTTGATGCACCAAATCATTAAAATACTTTCGCATCAAAACATTTTCAAAGCATTTGAGGTAAAAATATTTCACTTTTTTATTTTCACACAAATTGCAGGAATTTGCAGGTAAAACAACTTTATACAAACTATTTTCATTGAGGCGTCGTGTTTATTTTTAACTCCCACACAATATTTATGTTTAAGCGGCTTGCAAATTCCACGAGCCAATGGCGTAATAAATTAGCAAAACGGCCGAAATTGACACGTTCAAAGTAAGATTTGCTGGCAGTGCCAGTAATGAAAATCTTAGGCAGTAGCATCTTCGGTGCAATTATAATGATTGATGATACTTTTAAACACAGAGACATCGAAAACAATTTAAACCAGTAAACGTACATAATTTCTCAGTCTAACTTACGACCAATTACACGGAGGTGAATTTATTACATAAAATTTGCACCTGCTCTTGGAATTATTACCTTTTGTCATGAAACACGATTCTGAGTTTGCCCAACAATTTCAGGAATTTTCCTACAACAATTTTAATCGCCAATAGGTTTTTTAATACGAATATTTACCTATTTTTAAAACTGGAGCGTCTAATCGTCCGTCCGTCCATCTGTCCTGTCTGTCGGGGGATCTTTTGTCCAAGATAATCTTGGAAAATGCTAAATCCATTTTAATGAAACTTTTACATGAATGTGTAGTATTTGTAGGAGTACCTTTTAGGCTATTTTTATTCCAGTAAAACTCACTTCTAGGAACTCAGATGTGCCAGCTAGATGAGCTTATAGCACGGGATAAATAAAAGAGGAATTTAATCCTCAATGTATATGGCTGATGTGCGCCATGTACAATTCTAGTGGGAAAGAAACGCTACCCCTTGGAATCTATTCTATTAAAGTCAAATGAGGTTTTTTTAATTTTAAAATATGACGTTATTGAACCTTGCCCAGTCGGTGGGGGTCAGTTATCAATCGGTTTATAACGTTGGCTGTTTTTCGATTCCTAATCTCCATTTCTCTCTATCTCTTCATCCCTCATCTTCCAGATTTCTTTCCGATATTTCTTTATTGATTCCCCCTCTCTTTGGCGTGGTCTTCCTCCCTTTTTTCTTCCATGGGGGCAGGGCCGTGCAGTGCTACTCGCTCATCAATAAGTTCTCTTAAAAAGCTCTTACAGTCAAAATTTTTTAGAGTCTGACATCGGAAATATTGTCAGAAAGTTAACATTATGTTAACATAAAGATTTCCCATGCTAAAGACATCTATCAAAATTATCTTATAGATATCTGTTAGATGTGCTAATCTGATGACTAAGAAAAGTTATCTAAATATTAACATTTCTGTGGCTCTTAAAGTCATCACTATAATGATATTTTTAAGATATCTTTCTGAATTGGGTGCTGTACGGGTAAGATGCAAAGAGGCAACCGCATCAGGCGGCTCCTTAAAGGGGCGGCACAAGCAGCTAAATAAACACTTAATTTGAGCCATTCAATAATTAAAAATTTTTACACATCGCTTTTCCATATTGGTCTGTGTCAAGGGTGTGCAAATACGGCTCTGAGCGCTGCATGCGGCCCTTCTTTGAGTTGAGTGCTGCTCCCATTGAAATTTTAATGTGCTTTTATGCTTTTATTAATTTAGAACTTTTTTTTATAACTATCGATTATCGATGTCGATTTTTTTTCTCGAAATGTTCATTTTATTTCTCAAAATTCTGCGTTTACATTTTAAAATACTTATTATTTTCAAGACTAAGACAGCAATTTTAAAAAAGAATCGAAATCTGAAAAATGTCTTTAAAATTGTTGAGATTCAAGATGGACGAAGTTAAAAGAAATATTAGACATTTAGAGAAAAATCGAGATCCTGAAAATAAGTTATATCTTTCAGAAAAGGTCCAAACTTTGAGAAATCATTGAAAATTTGAAAAACGGTTGGAATTTTTGATAAAAGTCAAAATTGTGAAAAAGAACCAAATTGAAATTTTGAAAAAATAAAAAATGGAAAAAACTCACCGAGAAAACAGTTTTACAATTTGTAGAGCAATAAGACTTTTTAAAGAAAATATCGAAATTTTAAGCAAAGAATTTAAAAATGCTGAAAAAAATTAAATTTGTAAGATTGAAAACTTTAAAAATTGAAATAGATAAATATTTTAATAAGGTCAAAAGTTTCTAAAAAAGTAACATTTTTCAAAAATGAAAATCTTCAAGTAATGCAAAAACTTAGAGAATAAATCAAATTTTTGAATATCGTTCGAAATTTCAAAGAAAAGTGGAAATTACTAAAAAAGATTGTAAAATTTTTAAAGTCGAGATTTCACGATAAAATTAAAAATCGTAGAACAGACGAAATTCACCTAAAAAGTAAGCTAGAAAAATAATAAACATTCTGAACGAAATTTGAAATGTTCAAAAAAACTCAGACGCCAACAAAGGTCAAAATTTGAAAATATTCGACACTTGTTTTCGAACGTCAAAAAAAAAAATCGAGATTAAAAAAAAAGAGGTAAACACCTTTATTATTTTCTTTAAAAGAAGACATTTTTGAAAAATTAAAATTTTCAAAAAAGTAAAAAGAAATTTTGAGTAGAAATTTTCAAAAAGTACACTAAAAATAGAAGTAAAAATTTTCAATAAAATCAAAATTTTCAAAAGTAAATTTTGTCAAAAGTTAAAATTTTTGAAAGTTGAAATTGAAGATCAAAATTTTGAAAATAATCAAAAATTTGAGAAAAAAGTGGAAATTTTGAATAACTGAAACTAAAATTTGAAATTTTCAATAGGAGTTACAACATTTTTAAACAAATCAAATTATTCTAGTCAGGTAAGAAAAATGTAATTTCAAAAACATCAATTCAAAAGTCGAAATATTCGAAAAGGCACAATCTCGAAATTTGAAATCTCGAAATGGGTCGATATTTCGAAAAAATCAAAAAATTTTAAATAAATAGGAATATTACTCTCTGCTGAGATAATAGGCCTTGTATATACGAATATACGGGGTGTTACAAAAGTCCGGGCCGCTACTTCAGGAGCATATTCTACACATTAAAATATGAAAAATGTTGAAATACATTTTTTTCTTTAAATTGCCTCCTAACGGAGATATGACCATTTAAAGATGGCGCCCCTAAAGTGGTTTTTTTACTACAAAAAGTTAACGGTTAGTAGCAAAGTCATGAAATTGGGCAAGCAGTTAAAGAATTGGATTAGGCATATTCTCATGTAACATATTTTTTAAATAAGCAGTAGCGTGGTGTGTAGGGGGTTGCCCGCGATTATTTTTTGCCGTAACTTTTTTGTGTTGCAATATTTCGACACAACAGTGCCATAATCGTAAAAAGCAACATTTTTATACAAAAAAGGTACTTTTTCTCAAAGTCTTTAAAAGTAACCGTTTCCGAGAAAAAAGCGTTTAAACAAAATTGTTGCATTTATTAGAATTCGTTTTGCAAATTTCTAATTTATATACTACTAACTCCATTGATATAAAAATAGTACAAAATTAAGAAAAAAAAATCAAAGCAAGTGTTCGAAATTACTGCCCCCTGCAGCAATACATTGCTCGGCTCGTCTTCTAAGGGAACTCCTTACTCTTTCGCAAATGCCTGGTGTATTGTGAATCTGGTTGAACCCATTTTCAATTCGTTCACGAAGATCATTGATATTGTCAACTGGTGTGGAGTAGACGATCTGCTTTAGATGTCCCCATAAGTAGAAATCGAGTGGGTTGAGGTCAGGAGACCTAGCTGGCCATGGTATCGGACCTCCTCGACCTATTCATCGTTGATGATAGTTGTTATTCAAAAATTCCCTAGCAACTGCACAAAAATGGGCAGGTGCCCCATCGTGCATTATCCACATTCGCTGTCTTGTTATGAGTGGAACATTTTCAAGTAACACGGGTAACTCTGTTTGCAAAAAATGTCTATATGATGCTCCTGTTAACCTATGAGGTAAAAAAAACGGTCCAATTATAGAGTCCCCTATTATTCCTCCCCAAATGTTAAGTGAAAAATGTTGCTGATGTCTCGACTGAATAACTGCATTGGGATTTTCAACTTGCCACTGATGCATGTTGTGAAAGTTAAGTATCCCGTTTCTGGTAAAACCCGCTTCGTCCGTAAATAATATGAGCGATGGAAAGTTCTTATTTTCAGCGATCTTATGCAATAGCCAGTTGCAAAATTCTATTCTTAGAGGATAATCAGCAGCAAGTAACCCTTGCACTCTTTGAAAATGATAGGGGTAAAATTGGTAAAATTTCAAAATTCGCCAGATAGTTACGTGATTTACTCCTTCGGCTAAAGCAAGTTGTCTAGTGCTGACACATGGATCTTCTTCAACTCGCTGAAGCACACGCTCCTCTAAATTAGCAACTTCTGCGTTTGGCCTTCCAACACGTTCGCCTTTGAAAACAAAATTTCCTGTTTCACATAAACGAGCATGAATTTTCTAGAACAATTTTTCTCCTGGTAGGTGTCTATTAGGAAAACGTTCAGCATAAAGCCGCCTTGCTTCAGCACGATTACAATTTGCAAGCCCGTACATTAAATGCATATCGGCCATTTCTTGATTTGAATAGTCCATTTTATCAAAATAATGAAAAGTTAAAAAACTACTACACTTACTATTGACAACAAAAACTGCTAAAGTTTACAGCTTACGACCAAAGTTTATCAGTGACACAACGTCAATCTCTGGCAGATATTGTCAAGTACAATTGTTTTCTTTACGATCAGTTTGCATGACCAACTTATTTTTTCTTATACAAATTAGTTAGAATTTCGAAGACGGGATAGGATTATTTAAACGCCTTTTTCTCGGAAACGGTTACTTTTAGCGACTTCAAGAAAGAGTACCTTTTTTGTATAAAAAATGTTGCTTTTTACGATTATGGCACTGTTGTGTCGAAATATTGCAATACAAAAAAGTTACGGCAAAAAATAATTGCGGGCAACCCCCTACACACCACGCTACTGCTTATTTAAAAAATATGTTACATGAGAATATGCCTAATCCAATTCTTTAACTGCTTGCCCAATTTCATGACTTTGCTACTAACCGTTAACTTTTTGTAGTAAAAAAACCACTTTAGGGGCGCCATCTTTAAATGGTCATATCTCCGTTAGGAGGCAATTTAAAGAAAAAAATGTATTTCAACATTTTTCATATTTTAATGTGTAGAATATGCTCCTGAAGTAGCGGCCCGGACTTTTGTAACACTCTGTATATGCCTGGAGCGCTGCAAGAATTTGTAGTCTAGGTTGCATTCTACTTGTATCAAAACTTGACACTAAATATTTCTGAAAGATTCGACTCTGCTTGAAATTCATCTTTTTATCGAAATCTTGACTTTTCTTCTTTAAATTTGTCTTTTTCTTAAAAGTTTCCTTATCATCAAAAATTCTAAATTTCGCTTTTTTTCTCAACATTTTTTTTTTGGAATATTCCTTCAAAAATCGTTTTTTTTGTCCGAAATGTTGCTATTTTTCTCAATACGTATTCATGTTGTTTCGAAATTCGGCTATTTTTCTTAATATTCTTTTTTTTTCTATATTTCAACCTTTTAAAATTACACTCTCCGGAAATTTCAAATTGCATCTATCTCAAAACTCGTCTTATTTTCGACATTTCGACTTTTATTTTAAAATATTTTGTTTCCAGAATTGTAGACTTTTTTTCGAAATTGGCTGTTTCTGAAATTTCTTCTTTCTCTAAATTCATTTATGTTCTCTAAATTCGATCGAAATGTTAATAAAAACGCAACCATGTTGAGAAACCATTTTTATGTTCAGAGAAAAAATTGAATTTCTTTAACGAAATTTAAATATTATGTTGAAAAATTGAAATACAAATCTTCTTCCCTGAAACCAAGAAAGATTAACGAACACAGCAGAGGTTGCTCTAACGCGTTTCGACAGCCAAGCTATCATCTTCGGAGGGATACAGTAAGTCATATCAGTGTCTTTCTGAAGATGATAGCTTGGTAATCGAAACGCGTTAGAGCAGCATCTGTTGTGTTTTTTACTCTTTTTGGTTTCAGGGCACAAGATTTTTATTTCAATTTTTGAAGATAACCAAAGATCAGTCCGTTTCATCCAAATTATGTTGACATTTCAATAAAAAAGTAAATATTTTGAAAAGAATAATTTTGGCAAATTGCAATTTTTTTTTTAAATTCGGCTTTTTTTTTCACAAAATTTGACATTCGAAGATGTCTTTTTTCGCTTTTTCGACAGTTTTCAAATTTTTTTGGAAGGAAATATGATTTTTTGAAAATTTTGAGCTTTTCTCGAAACTAAAAATTTTCTGAATTCTACTTTCTCATCTCTTTCTTTCCTTTTCTTGTAAATTTGAATATTTTCTAGAAATTTTAATCATTTTCTCGAGATTTTGACAGTGTTTTTCGAAATTCGTTTTATATTAATGTTCAGTTTTTTCTGATTTATTTTTAATTTGACTTCCACTTGTTATACAAATCTTGTCCTCTGAAACCAACAAAAGATAAAAAATACAACAAGAGTTGCTGTAACTCGTTTCGATAGCCAAGCTATCATCTTTGGAGAGAAACAGTATCTCATATCAGTATCTTTCTGAAGATGATAGTTTGGCAATCGAAACGCGTTACAGCAATCTTTGTCGTGTTTTTTAATCTTTCTTGGTTTCAGGGGACAAGATTTGTATTTCAATTTTTGAAGATAACCAAGGACCAGTCGTTTCACCAAAATTATGTTGAGATTTAAATAAAAAAGTAAATATTTCGAAAAGAATAGTTTTGGCAAATTGTGATTTTTCATTGAAATTCAGCTTTTGTTTCACAAAATTCGACCTTCGAAAATTTTGTCTTTTTTCGATTTTTTGACAGTTTTCAAATATTTCTGGAAGGAAATTTGATTTTCTGAAAATTTTGACCTTTTCTCGAAACTATTGTACAAATTTTCTAAATTCTACTTTTTCAGCCCTTTCTTTCCTTTTCTTGTAAATTTGAATATTTTCTAGACATGTTAATCATTTTCTCAAGATTTTGACAGTATTTTTCGAAACTCGTTTTTATTAATGTTCAGTTTTTTCTGATTTATTTTTAATTTGACTTCCACTTGTTATACAAATCTTATTCTCTGAAACCAACAAAAGATAAAAAATACAACAAGAGTTGCTGTAACTCATTTCGATAGCCAAGCTATCATCTTTGGAGAGAAACAGTATCTCATATCAGTGTCTTTCTGAAGATGATAGCTTGGCAATCAAAAGGCGTTGGAGCAACCTCTGTTGTGGTTTTCAATCTTTCTTGGTTTCAGGGGACAAGATTTGTATTTTAATTATTGAAGATAATCAAGGACAAGTCCGTTTCACAAAAATTATGTTGACATTTAAATAAAAAAGTAAATATTTTGGAAAGGATAGTTTTGGCAAATTGCGATTTTTCTTTGAAATTCGGCTTTTTTTCACAAAGTTTGACCTTCGAGAATTTTGTCTTTTTTCGACAGTTTTCAAATTTTTCTGGAAGGAAATTTGATTTTCTGAAAATTTTGATCTTTTCTCGGAACTAAAACTTTTTCTTAATTCTACCTTTTCGGCTCTTTCTCTCCTTTTATTGTAAATTTGAATATTTTCTAGAGATCTCGATCGTTTTCTCGAGATTTTGACAATATTTTTCGAAATTCGTTTTCAATAATGTTCAGTTTTTTCTGATTTTTTTTAAATTTGACTTGTGGATTTCCACCTGTTATAAAAATCTTGTCCTTTGAAACCAAGAATAATAAAAATACAACAAAAGTTGCTGTAACTCGTTTTGATAGCCAAGCTAACATCTTCGAAGAGATACAGTATCTTATATCAGTATTTTGGTGAAGATGATAGCTTGGCAATCGAAACGCGTTAGAGCAATTTTTGTTGTATTTGTAAATAGTTCTTGGTTTCAGGTGACAACATTTGTTTATCAGTTTTGGAAGATAATCAAGGACAAGTCCGTTCCACCAAAAAAAAAAAAAGATTTCGACATGTTTCTCCAAATTCCTTCTATTCTCGGAACAGGATGCCCCAAAATTTGACGTTTTATTTCTTGAAATTTCTACCTCCTTCAGATTTCGACTTTTTCTCAAAATTGGTTTAATATTTTTAAAATTGGAACAAAACATTAATAAAACGTCACTATTTCGAGAATAACATTTTTAGAATATTTCAAAAAAAAGCTTTTCGATTATATTAAAATTTAAATAAGGTAAAATTCGGAGGAAAAATGTTGGTTATTTCAGTATTTTTCTCCAAATTTGATTTATTCTGGAAATTGTGACTTTCTTTACAAAGTTTGTCTTTTGTAAATTTTGACTTTTTTTAGAAATTCCAGTATTTTTCGAAATATTCTGAAAGGTGCAGGTTTTATTTCAAATTCAATTTTCTGACTTTTTTTGAAAATTCCCTCTTTTTCTAAATTTAGACTCTGGAAGTTCGATCCTTCAAGCTTGCGCAGTTCAGTAAAAATATACAATATACTCAACTGAAGATTTTCTAGTTTTATTTTTTTTTGCCCATCAATTTTCAAAATAATTGCTGCCCTCTCCCCTGAATGAAATCCTACTTACGCCCATGGTTATAGGCCTTTTTCAGATCGAGAGAGATACGTATCTCTCTAAAGATGATAGCTTTGCTAACGAAAACGCATTAAAGCAACCGCTGATTTTTATTTCAATTTTTGAAGATAACCAAGGACCAGTCCGTTCCACCCCTTTTTCAGATGGACTTCCTGGTCAAATGCTGTTTTAGTTTCTAGGATTTGTGTCAGCGAGAAGAGATGATCTATTGTGGATCTTCCTGCTCTAAATCCTGCCTAGTTCTTCAGCTTCTATATCCGTGTATTCGTTGCTTTTAAGTATTTTTCCACATAGTCTGCTAATGGTACATGCAACCGCGATTCCCTGATAGTTATCACAGTGATTTTTGTCTCCTTTCTTATGGATTGTGGACATGTATGATATTTTCCATTCCTTGGGTACTTCCGATGTGTCGATGCATCTTTGGAACAGGTTTCTCAGAGCGTGAAATAGTTTTTCACTTTTGCACTTTAGAAGTTCTTCGGGGATATTTCCTGGTCATGGGGTCCTACGTTTTTTAAGGTTTTACCTGCCCCCTTGGCTTCTTATGTTGTTAGTCTTATTGGGGATCCCTGTAGAGCTGCATTTGGGTGTCTATAATCTCTGGCCTATCTTCTGTTAGCATCTTTGCAAAGTATTGATTTCAGTCTTCTTGTCTAATTGGTGGGATTATTTCTCTATTATTTCTATTCTGTTATCATGTAAGAAGTCGCCAGCTTTCTGTACAGTTTTCTTCCTCCTATATAGGTGTCAAATCGTCTTTTTCCATTGGTCGCTCTTCTTGTTGCTGATCATTATGCGTACTCTAGCTTGCGAATTTTTGTATTGTAGTTTGTCGCTTATATTCTTTGAACTTATTTGTAATATTTGTTCCGTCAGTACTGTGCGTAATAATTTACAAATCAAATGTTTTTTGTTGGCGCTGCAAGCAAAGTGAAATGTAATAATAATTTTCCAAACAACAAAGGACCTATTGATTTTCAAGTTCCAGCGAATGGCGAAGAAGGAAAAGAGAAATTGGGGTAATTAGTTAGCACGTGTTTCTTGCTTCGTCGTAACCCAACAAACTAAAATCCAATAAATAACCGTCTTTATGATTCAATCTGCAGTCTCAGATTTAATTTCGGTATTACTGAAATGTCCTTTTAGGATTTTAATTGCCTTCAAATCACTTATTTCGTTCATTCCTTTTTACTTCGAGCTGGAGCCATCTACTTGAATAATTATCTGGTTATCTGCCCTTAATGTTGTTGTAAAATATTTGCTGAAATTAAAGACAAATACAAAGGCCAATTAGTTGCGGAAAAACAACCTATACAAGGAGGATGGTAATGTTTCTTTGGAAGCTTGAAATCCGAAATAAGCAGTTTTGGATGCAGTAGTAAGAGTAATAATAAGTTTTTCACATTTTCCTGCTTCACCAATGCAACAAAGAAGACGAAGGTTAGAATATCTAGAATAATATAGATTCTGGATTCGATGTGAGTTGCCTAAAGTTTAGACCAACACTTAGGCCACCCTTTCCGGGCCCATTGTGCTATCCTCGTGATTGAGGTGTCCTTGGCCATTCATTCAGCCACCCAACCTGGTTGCGAAAATGAGGAACGTCCCTTGGATACGCCTCTCTCAAACTGGCCACACTAGGCCAGAAGTCTCCCAGCGTGGATCCTTTGATTGATGCTAGTGCCGGGCAGTGACACATCACGTGCTCGACACTCTCATCTTTTTCTAAACACCCCCTACAATTCGGGTTGTTTATAATTCCCATTTTGTGGAGGTGTTTGTTTAATTGTTTAAAAGAAAGTGAAGTTATAAAGAAATATATTAAATATATTATATAAAAGCGTTTACAGGCCCTTTAAACCCATAGCTTGATAAGGTTCTTTCAATGCTTTCTATCTCCAGCTGCCATATTCCAAATTCTAATACTCTTTTCTTTTAGATCCTCCTATACTGCATCACGCCACCGTTTTCTTGGTCTACATTTCCTTCTTTTACCTTGTGGAATCGTTTCTTAACCAATCTGACTTCATTTATGCTTTCCAGATGCCCCAACCATTGTAAACGTCGCGCTCTCACGTACTGAGATATGGACGGTTCTCCAAACATGTCGTATATTTCTCTATTTGAACGTCTTTTCATACCAGGTCATTCAATAAGTCCGTAGGATAAGTAAGAAAAAAACAAAATTTTGACAAAACTCGATGTTATTATTTAACATAGTTGCCTTCGAGGGCGATACAATGAGTATAGCGATTTTCCAACTTTTCCATACCACTTTTATGGTACGATTTCTCTTTCTCCTCAAAATAGGCCTCAGTTTCAGCGATTACTTCATCATTGGACTTAAATTTCTTTCCAACAAGCATTCTCTTGAGATCTGAAAACAGGAAAAAGTCGCTGGGGGTTAAATCTGGAGAATATGGTGGACGGGTAAGCAATTCAAAGCCCAGTTCATTCAATTTTGCCATCGTTTTCATCGACTTGTGACACGGTGCATTGTCTCGGTGAAACAACACTTTTTTCTTTTGCGAATGTGGCCGTTTCTTTGCGATTTCAGTCTTCAATCGATCCAAAAGTGCACAGTAATAGTCGCTGTTGATGGTGGTTCCTTTTTGGAGATAGTCCATAAATATTATTCCGTTCGCATCCCAAAATACAGAAACCATCACCTTACCGGCCGACTGTTGCGTCTTTGCTCGCTTTGGATTCGGTTCGTCGACTGCTGTCCACTCAGCTGACTGTCTTTTGGATTCTGGTATGTAATAGTGAAGCCATGTCTCATCCTTTGTCACATATCGACGATAGAATTCCATTTTAATGCGTTTAACAGCGCCAAACACTCCTGTGAAGCATCGATTCGTTGTAATTTTTGGTCGACTGTGAGCTCACGTGGCACCCACTTTGCATACAGCTTTCGCATAGCCAAATGTTCGTGTAAAATGGTAAAAACACTACCATCTGATATCTCCACAATGTCAGCTAGCTCGTGCACCTTCAATTTGCGATCATTCATAACCAATTTGTGGATTTTTTTGATGATTTCTGGAATAACAGCCTCATTTGGGCGTCCACTGCGCTCTGCAACATTTGTGCTGGTACGACCACGTTTAAATTCATCAATCCATCTCTACCATTTCTCTCGATGGAGCAGAGTTCGGATAATGTTTATTAAGCCATCGTTTGGTTTCCACTTTTTTTTTTTTTTCATCAAAAGGCAATGCTTTATCAAAACTCGAAATTCACATTTTTCCATTTTTTTTTCAATAACAAAAGTTGCTTCACACAAAATGCTATAACTCACGAATCAATAGTCAGATTGCTGTCAAATTTATACAGGTATCGTTTGAAGGTTAGTACTAAATAAAAATCATATGGAAAAAATTCTAGTAACGCCATCTATGTGTCATTCTATGGACTTTTTGAATGAACTGTTAAGTCCTCTCCCTTCTTTCCTCCAAAAATTCTACGTAATATTTTCCATTTCCAGATCAACATGTTTTCTTCAATTTTTTCATTCATAATCCATGACTCACAACCATATAGCATCCTGGGTCTCAGTATGGGTCTGATTTTAGTCTTGTGGGAAATCTCTTTTGACCGTATTAATCTCTTTAGCCCACCCGCGCACCTATTACTTTTCGCTATCCTCAGATTTACTTCCGACTCTTCGTTGCAACATCTGTCTATTAGTACGCCTAAGTATGTATAATTTTCTTCTTCTTCGAATTCTAGGAAGTGTTTTTGATCAGTTTGAACAGTAAAGCACCCATTGGTGTGTGCCTTCCCTCTCTTTATGTATTTACTCTTGTCTTTGTTGACCTGAAGTCCAACCCTGCTCGTCGCCCCCACCAGATCTCTTGTTATAATTTCTAATTCTTTCTTACTTCTGGCTAGGTAACAAGATATCATCTGCGTTCGCGAGACATTGATGGAATCTGTTAAAAAGGGATTCCATATCAATTTACACCACTTCCTCACATTTTCCAAGACTATATTAAACAATTCTGTACGATAGTAAATCTTCCTGCCTAAGTTCACTTCTCACTTTAAACTCCTAAAACAATTTTCCATTTATTTTGACTGCAATGTGGTATTACGTAGTCATTGTTAACTAGTTGAACTATCTTTTCTGGTATTTTAAATTTCCTCAATATCTCAATAAGTTTCTTTCTATTTACAAAGTCATAGGCAGCTTCAAAATCTATAACTATCATGTGAGTCGAGATTTCATATTCATAAGATCCATTTAAAACCTGTTTTAACATACATACTTGGTCTGTTGTGGATCTCTTCTTTCTAAAACCTGCTTAGTATTCGCCAATAGTAGTTTCCGAATAGGATTTCAGTCTTTTCTTTTATTATCGTTGCAACTATTTTGTATGTTACCTCTTGCAAATCTATTCATCTGTAATTACTACATTCTGCTATGTCTCCTTTTTAAAGGGTGTTATGATAGCTTAGTTTCATTGCCGCGGCATAATTTCATTTTCGCAAATTTCTTCACCTAACTGGAATATCTTTGTTTTTAGAATGACACCTCCATACTTTAAATTTTCTGATAAGATTTTATTCTTATCCTAGACTTTTATTATTTTTCATTGGGTATAATACGTCTTCTATTTCTTTTTCATTAGGTTCTAATACTTGTTCTAGAGTCGCAGCTTGTTGGTGTTCTCCAAATCCTTCCCGTTCTCCAGTATTCAACAATTCCTCGAAGTACTCTCTCCATCTTCCAAGGATATCATCTTCCCTTCCGAGTTGAAACCCCTCTTTGTCTTTGAAAAATACTGCTTTGGTTTGGATGTTCTTTCTTTATGCCCTTAACATCCTTACAAAAATTCCGTATTTCTTTTTTGTTGTACTATCTCTCAATTTTTTACTTCTTTTAAAAATTTTCGTTTGTGTGCTCTGCATGTTTGTTTTGCTTTTTTTCTTTGCTAGTTATACTTCCTTACACTCTCTTCTGTATACGTCTGCAGCATGTTCCGTGCTTTTTCTTTCAATTCGGTTTTACACTCCTTGTCCATCCAAGGTCTCTTCTTAAATAATTGTCTCTTTGATAAGTTTGCTCTTGTAGCGTTTGATATTAATCTTTTTTTTCCCATTTGTCTTCAATACCTTCTTTATTTGGTATCGTATCATTGCTGAAAGATTAATAAATACTTTTCCTATATTTATACGATACATAATCGCTTTGTAAATCTTTCATTTTAAATTTACTTTCCCAGGAATTCCTAACCTGCTGGTTGAGGATGTCCCAAAGTCTTGGACTTGCTCTTACTAAGTAATGGTCTGAATCTGCTTCTGCTCTTCTGTAAGTTCTGACTTTGGTAATTAACTTTTCATATTCTTCTTGTATATATGAGCTACATGATTTGTTTCATTATGTCTTGAAATTATCCATGTTCGCTTTTGCATGTTTTTTCTTTTAAAATGTATGCTCATTATTTTTATTTTCTGTTCTATTGCTAAAGATTAATATCTAAGGCTAATACCTTCTGGATTCTGGATTCGTTGTGGGTTGCCTAAAGTTTAGGCCAGCACTTAGGCCATCCTTTCCGGGCCCATTGTGCTATCCTCGTGATTGAGGTGTCCTTGGTCATTCATTCAGCCACCCAACCTTGATTAGAAACTGAAGAACGTCCCTTGGATGCGCCTCTCTCAAATTGGCCACACTAGGCCGGAAGTCCCCCAGCGTGGATCCTCTGATTGATGCTAGTGCCGGGCAGTGACACATCATGTGCTCGACTCTCTCATCTTCTTTTAAACACCCTCTACAACTCGGGTCGTTTATAATTCCCATTCTGTGGAGGTGTTTGTTTAATCGACAATGACCTGTCCATGTCCCTACAAGTTTCCTGAGAATATTCCTTGAGAGTTGTGGACATAGTTTTGCCCTTTCCTTACACGGCATTCTAACGAATGCGTGAGTTTGTCGGCATGTTGTTATTGATGCCCATATGGCTTTGTGTTTACGATAAATTTCTTCGTTAAGTAGGGATCTTACGGTTAATCTCGCCAGGGGAAGAGCTGGTTCTGGTCCAACGAATTGTCCCTCCGAACCCTTCCTCGCCAATTCGTCAGCGCGTTCGTTTCCTTCTTTTCCAGAAGGTCGTTTGATATATATTAGATCAATTGCATTCTCTTGTGATAGACGTTCTGAAGCTAGGTGGCAGTTCCAAACCAGCACTGAGTTTGTTTTCACATTTCTCAGGGCCTTAAGGGCTGCCTGACTGTCCGTCTTTATTTGGATATATTTTCCTGTAATGATCAGTTGCGTCATTTGTTCGGCGCTATATAAAATTCCCAACATCTTCGCTTGAAAAATTGTTGAGTATTTATCTATCTTAATACGATACATAATCGCTTAGTAAATCTTTCATTTTATATTTACCATCCCAGGAATTCCTAACCTGCTGGTTGTGGATATCCCAAAGTCTTGGACTTCTTCTTACTAGGTAATGGTCTGAATCTGCTTCTGCTCTTCTGTAAGTTCTGACTTTGGTAATTACCTTTTCACATTCTTCTTTGTCCCAAAGTCTTGGACTTCCTCTTACTAGGTAATGGTCTTAATCTGCTTCTGCTCTTCTGTAAGTTCTATCTTTGGTAATTAACTTTTCATATTCTTCTTGTATATATGAGCTACTTGATTTGTTTCATTATGTCTTGGAATTATTCATGTTCGCTTTTGCATGTTTTTTCTTTTAAAATATATGCTCATTATTTTCATTTTCTGTTCTCTTGCTAAAGATTAATATCTAAGGATAATGGATTAAGGCTAATACCTTAGTCCATTGTTACTATCTTGATGTTTGGTGTCACCTTTGGTTATTGATCTGTATATATCTTCAAGGTCGACCTTTGCATTTGCATCTCTCATAAGGATTGTAATATTCTGTTTATGTATTCCTTCTAACATCCTTTCCAACTCTTCATAATACCTATATTTTCCCTCTTCCTCCTCTTCCCCCTCTTCCTCTGTTGGAGTGTGGATATTTACAGTTGTTACCATCCAATCTTCTGTCTTAATTCTTTGCTTATGTAATCTAGATCAAATTGCCTTATTTATTCTTGTATTGGCTCGTTTATCATAAATTCCACACCATATCTTCTTGAGTCACTTCCACTTCTAAACAGTATATATTTTTATACTTTCTGTACACCGTTCCCCTTTAAATACAGTGCATCTATTAAAAAATACCTCGTAAACAATATAGAGAGAATCAGATATTTCATCTTAGTTATAAAAAATTATATTTCTACCAATCTTCATGATATTAAGATCTAGGACCTCGAGACCAGATTTATCGATTAAACAAGTAAAAAATGATTCAAATTTATTACTATACATAGATAGAAGAAGGTTTTATATTTGGGTGCTTCTGTAGAAATTTGAGCAGAAAAACGGGCCCATTAAAAATGGTTTATAATATACTAAACGTGCCCAAATTTAAATCAACACTATTATAAATTAACGGTAATTGTTACTGACTGGTATATTTTTAATTATGCATGCGATGTAAATAGAATATTTAGAACAAATTTAAAAACATATATCATTTCCAAATGAATCAATATAAATGTAACACATTTAGTTGTTCTAGTATTCACCAGTTCATTAGTAATTTAAAATCTATTATTCATTAACAATGCAGATTTCGTAAATACACTTCATATAATCAATGAAATTTATGACGTGTTTCATATCGAAAATGAGCTTATGCATTTTAATTTCTTATGTCAATTTTTGAGGTCTTTATATATTCAAAAATGTTTAGAATGTCCAATTCTCCTGATAGTATGGTCTTCTTAAAAGTAAGCAATATTTAGTTCAGAGGCTTATCAACTGTTCAAACGGTTCCAGGTCCTTTTGGAGATTTGAAAAGTCGATTGGAAAGAATTTTACATTTTCAAATTTTCCACCTTTACCCGATAACAACAACAATATTACGACTACTTCCAAGGAAGAGGATAACCTGCCCTTAAGGTTTGATGCAAATTCCAACCTTCATTCGCGACACGCAGAACTTCCTAGTCTTCTTAAGGTTGGCACTGCGATGCCTGAAGTTGTTTTCAGACAACGCACAAACGGGAAGATTCTCCTCGAGCTCGACCGTTACCATCTAGGTGGTGTTGGCTCGACACTCGAAAGCTTCTGGCCTTGATGGTATCCTTGCCATTGCACTTAAGAAGTGCGTTCCAGAGTTGACTCCTCTCCTAAGCAAATTGCTCACACTCTCTTACAACAAAGGTATATTCCCTAACATCTGGAAATCTACTCTGGTGCAGCCTGTCCCCAAAAAGGGAAAAGGGAATCTGGCTAACAACTATCGCTCTATATTTTTATTACCTGTTATATCTAAAGTGATGAAAAAGGTTATCAGCATCGAGATTCTCAAATATCTGGTGAAGAATAGAATCATCTCGCACAGGAAATACGGTTTCAGACAACAACACTCAATTGGCAATCTACTGACATATGTTACTCATATCTACAACTCAGCTATGGCAAGACATGATCAGGCTAGGATTGTGGCATTGGATATCTCAAACACCTTCGACAGAGCCTGGCAACGATCTCTTCTCGCCAAATTAACTATGGTCTTCCTCCTGGACTCTGTCATTTGATAACCAGTTTTCTCGCTGACATATCTCTTCAGGTCGTCGTTGATGGCATCTCATCCGAGACATTTGCCTTAGGGGTGCCTCAGGGGCCTCTCTTGTCTCCTACTCTGTTTCTGTTACACATAAACGATTTCTTAGCTTCAACTTCCAATTCGATGTACAGCTACGCAAATGATAGTAGCCTGAGGTCATCTTTTTTCTCCGATAAATCATTATCCGTCGCTGCCTCAGATCGACTGAGAGAATAGTAATTACAGATGATCATTTGAAATCTTTAAATTATTCTGGAATGGGTAAGAAAAGTATGGTCGACTTCAAAGCATCAAAAACTCAGGCCACTGTTTTCTCTAAGAAAACATCAAGGGATAAGGCAGCAGACATACTTATGCATGGTAAATTCCTCCCGATGGAATTTAATCTGTCCGTTCTAGGAGTGAATGCGACCATTAACTTGTCTTGGGACAATCATCTGTGCGCCATTACCAAATCCGCCTCTCAGAAGCTAGGCTTTCTTTTTAAAGCTAAAAAGTACTTCATATCTCATCATCTCTTCACACTATACAAAGCTCAAGTTAGGCCAACAATAGAATACTGTTTTCATGTTTGGAGTTCAGCCCCAAAGTACACTAGCTCTTTTGGATTGAATTCAAAGAGCGATTCGCCTAATTGATGAGGAGAATTTTACCGATTCTCTCGAAAACTAGAGCACATGCGAATGGTTTGTGATTTATTTCTTTTCTACAAGTACTTTCATGAGAGATGCTCGCTAATAGGATTGGTCTCCCCCAAAGGCAAAATCTTTGAGGCATACAAGACAGTCGGAGGCAGCAACTTCCTGTGCGGTCCAGCTTAACACAGTGAGGACTTCTCTCTACGGAGACTCTTTTTTCTATAGAACTTCCAAGCTATGGAACGAGTTACCGAAAGGAATTTTCCCCAAAAATTACAATCTATCCTTGTTTAAGAAGGTGGTTCATCGCCATCTATCCTTGTTTCCGCATCCTACTCACAGTGCTTTGAAGGCATAATGGGGTTACCCTTTGTGAGTGGATTAAACTTAAAAAGAAAGCATCGAAATCATCTGCCAAGATTTCAAATCGATACAATAACGATTTGTCACAGTGTTTAGTTCAGTGACCTAGAAACAACCAAATTAAAAAATAAAAAACCTAATTCTGATTGACACAGTTTGGAAATTTTGAAGAAATCTGACTGTTTAATTTTATTATTTGATAATTAATTAGCAAAAAAAATATTGAAATTCACAATGAGGACTTCTGTCTGCGGATGCTCTTTTTTCCTGTAAAATTTCCAAGCTATGGAACTCGTTACTGAAAGGAATTTTCCCAAAAAATTACAACCTATGTTTGTTTAAGAAGGCGCCATCTATCCTTGTTTCTGCATCCTACTCGCGGTGCTTGCAGACATAATAAGGTTATCCTTTTGAATTAAACATAAACTTTTTGATAAGCAAAGGGCACGAGGAAAAACTTGGCAGCAAGAAGTTTACATGACCAAGTTTTATAAACTGGGATCCAAAACATGAACTAAATTTCTGTGATTTAAGAGGAGAACATGAAGGAGGCCTATAAATACAAACAACAATTTTTATAAAGTTGAACCAAAAATTCAATCAATTATAATTAAACATCACTAGTTTCCCTAAATTCGTAAAAATCAAATCTTGATTGCACCTTGTCTCTTCTAAGCATCGTAAAATTGCTACCGAAAATATTCGTGCTGCAGTTTAGACTAGTATCGTTTGTATGCGACACTGTGGAAGCCAAAATTTATTAAATTAAAATGGAACAAATATGTTTTCATATTTTACGACGGTCGTCTAATTTAATTTTTCATCACCAGTGCTGTTAATTAAAATATTTGGAGTTGCTTTAAACTCACGTAGCTTATTTAATAGCCCTATTTCTAGGACATAATACGAGTCGCTGTTTCCAGCTTGCTATTTCCATCTGATAACTAATTTAAAAAGTATTGATGTTCTTGCATAAACATTCGAAATCGAGTGATATTTCAGTTAAAAATAACCACACATGCCATAAATTTAAAATTTTAGAATACGTTCCATTAAATTTTGTTTTAATTTTGTAATAAACCCAGAGTGCAGCTCGTAAATATAGATTAAGAGAGATATCGGAGAAGTTTTTAATGAATATCCTGAAATAAACCACTTTGCTAATGAGTATGAAGCAGAAACAATAATATTTTTCAGTTACCATGTAGCTTGTGAATTACACTTATGCAACCATTAGCTTTTAGCGCAGATGAGGCTGAGTGCTTAATTTATAGGACTTGGGCCCCGTAATTGTAAAAAATGCATAACTTTGACCGAATTTTAATCATAATATCCAAAACGGTCAAGATGGTAAATACACATGCAAATAAGGCAGCTCGGTGGAATTAATAACAGAGCATAGCGAAGCGGCAGACCTCGCGCCTTTTATGCAGATTCTCTACTACAAAGAATTCTTTGAAAGGATAGTTTACGCCATGATATTTGTTGCAATTTGCGCTCGAATTGTGTCACAAAGATAGTATAAGAGAGCTGTAATTTTCCCTGTTTATTTAGTCGTAAATTCAGTTGTTCCTAAATATGGAGGCGCTTCATGTATATTTGATACTTTACAGCGACCGGATTATTTTCAAGGACCTGAAAATTTCCCATGATATTCACGATGTGTTATTTACTTGAGCAAGATATTTATTTGCACTTGAGTGTTAAACCAAACCAACTTGGTTTTTTGTATCATCAGAAGCAACCTCAAAGGTTGGAGGAGCAGTTTGAGTAAGATGAAGGAATATTTCTATATGTCAAACTAAATCATATTACTGTGAAGTTTCTGGTACCTTCGAAAGAAGATTGCAAATAATCCATGTATTTTGGATTTGACGTAATATGCCTGAGTCAAAATGATTTATTTCTGCTCAATAACTAGTTCCAGCAACCAGTAGTAAAAGGTCTCCAAAATACAAGTACTCACTGTGTCGACTCTTAGAAGTGTGGTTCTTAGGGGATCAGAATCACTAGCTTTGGCGAACATCTTTCATGAAAGCACTTGCAAAAGAAACAAATCGCCAGCCATTTGCCTGTACTCCAGTGACCGGTGACTAGAGCAAATCACACAAAATTTTATCATCTATCTGAATGGAAACCAAAAGAACCAGATTTGTAGATTTATGTAGTGTCATTTGGCTTTTGGTTTCCTTCTTTTACTTACAATTAGACCAACTTAGTTCTTTTACGAGGAACCCTAATCTAATCACTTAAGTCTGTAGGCCAGTTAATTTGGCCTGTGTCTGGATAAATTCATTAAAATACAGGCCAAATTAATGGCCTACAGACTTAAGTGTTTAGGATACTGGAGGGAGAAAATAGTAGGTCATACTATATTTACCAGTCATTTTCCCGCACTCCAGTGACCGGCGACTAGAGTGAATCACTCAAAATGTTATCAACAATTTGAATGGAAACCAAAAGAACCAGATTTGTAGACTCATGTGGTTTGGCTTTTAACTTCCCTTCATTACTTAGACCAACTTAGTTCTTTTTTGAGTAAAACTAATCCAAGCACTTAAGTCTGTAGGACGCTAATTTGGCCTGTGTCTGGATAAATTCATTAAAAAACAGGCCAAATTAACGCCCTACAGACTAAGTGTTTAGGGTACTGGAGGGAGAAAACAGTAGGTCATACTATATTCACCAGTTATTTCCCTGTACTTCAGTGACCGGTGACTAAAGCGAATCACACAAAATTTTATCATCAATCTGAATGGGAACCAAAAAAAAAAACAAATTTATTTACAATTAGACCAACTTAGTTCTTTTATGAGTAACCCCAATCTAATCACTGAAGTCTCTACGCCGTTAATTTGGTCTGTGTCTAGATGAGTTCATTAAGACAGAGGTTAAGTTAACGGACTTAAGTGTTTAGGAAACTGAAGGGAGAAAAGGGTAAGGTTATACTACACTTGGAGACCTCAACAACAGACCTTTTATCTCACGACAAGACCACATTCCCAGGAAACTCTGGTTGGGATGCAATAACAAGATTCTGATCTCAAACAAGAAAGATTGGGAAAAAGCAGAAACCGTGGTAGGTCAAAGAAATGCTGTCTGATTCATAGACGGATCCGGCCTTAGCGGAAGATGAGGAGCTGGAATCTCTAGACCAAGCAATAACTACAAGAAAAATATTCCACTGGGAGAACATACTTCGATCTTTATGACTGAAGTATGGGTCATTTAATAATGAGCAAATTTTCAAATCAACATGACGCCTAGTCCCTCAATTTACATCTGCTTGGATAGTCGTGCAGCGTTAAATGCCCTAGAGGGGCATACCACCAGTTCGACGGTGGTGTGAGACTATATGCAAACCCTTAATAGAATAGGAGAAACCGACTAAGGTCACACTTGTTTAAGTGTCCAGGTATAGCAACATATATGATAACGAGGTCGCCAAAAACTGGCAAGAAGGGGCTCTGTGGAAGTTCCCACCGAACAGATTATAGGTGTGCCTTATCCTAGGTCTGCTCACTGGCCACAGAAACTTTAAAGGACACCTGTTTAAACTCAACCTATCAGATCAATATCAGCCACCGATATTGACTATGTGGAATTGAAAAGAAAACAATTGTGTGTGCTTGTCCAAACCTTGCCAGATACAGTTATAATCTGATAGATCCCAGCTCCGTATCTTCCGTCGAGGTCGGATATGTCTGTGAACCAGACGTAATTTCCTTGGCCTACCACAGTTTCTTCTTTTTCCCAATCTTTTCTATTCGGGATCAGAATTTGGTAATTCCGTCATAACCAGAGTTTCCTGGGACCTGAGGTCTTGTCTTAGGGTTAACATGTTGTTGATGAGGTCTCCAAGTGTAGATTGACCTACCCTTCTCTCCCTCCTATCCCCTAAACACTTAAGACCGTTGATTTGACCTGTGTCTTAATGAAAGTATCTAAAGGACTCATATTTAGCGCTACCTCTAAAGCTTCCGTTGGAGTGGTGCACACAACCCCTGCAGCAGCCCTTAGATAGGTACCTTGTGGGCTTTTTAGCACTCTGAGCTTGTGCTGTTTCTATCCTACGCCACCATATCACAACAGCATAGATTAAACACGGTAACAATACCGTTTTATAAAGCCATAGCGCTACGCCTGGTTTTACCCCCAGGTTTTGCCCATGGCTTTCTTATTCGCCCATATAGTGGCGTATAGTTTATTCCTTTGGCTAAATTCTATTTCATTTTAGTACCTAGATACACTCTAAGATACTTTATCGAGGAGGAAAAATATATCACCTACCCCCATGGTTCTATTAGAATTGGTTTATATCTTCTAGTAAATATTAGCGCTACATTTTTTGAGGGTTTACCGTCAGTATCGTTTCACTACATTAAGATTCAACAATTCTCAATGAATTGTTAGCCAATTGTTTGAGTGTGTTTAAGAATTTGCCTTCGATAACTATTGTCACGTCATCGGTGTAGCCTTAGACTCGGAAGCTTGCTTCTTTAAATCTGACCAAAAGATCGTCTGCCACTAGGTTCCACAGGAGAAGGGAAATAACCCCACCCTGCAGGACGATTTTATTTCCATGCCTAACTAAGCTTTCTCTTAATGTTTTGTGTCCATCTTATTAGGGTTGGTGGTATCCTTCTAGTGGTCATAGCTCTCTGAATTGCTTCATACGCGGTGCTATCGTAAGCCCCTACGATGTTCAAAAAGAGTCCTATTGCAGAGTTTTTTTTACCAGTAACTGCTGCTCCACACTGGTTACCAGGGGATGCAAGGTCGTTTCCGTGGAATTTCCTACCTGGTAGACGTATTGGGAGGTCGATAATGAAGGGCAGCTGCAGTTTTACGGTTTTTTGTATCTGTCTATTAGCCTTTTCAGTACCTTTAATATAAAGAATTTTAGGCTAATTGGACGAAAGTCTTTGTCCTGATTGCGACCGTTTCTTGCCGGCTTTGGAATAAAAACTACTTCAGACTTATTCCAGACGTTTGACATGTACCTTTGAGTAATGCTAGCTCTAAGAACTCATGTAAGAGGGCCTAGTACAATATCTAGTTCCTTTCGTAATAGGACGGGGAAAATTCCGTCTGGTTCTGGTGCTTCATAGGGTTCAAAGGTCTTTGTTGCCCATTCGACCTCTATGGGAGTCCGAGGCTTTCCAGTCCTTAGGTCGATATTCTTCCCTAGGACTGGACTCCTCGGTGTGATCTGATGGAGGCGTCTCCTTAAAGCCCGGGAAGTGTGTTCCCAGTAAAAGGTTTAATGTATCCTCCACCGGTTCAGTAAACTGTCCCATGGGGGTTTTTAAACAGCTTTTTTGAGCTGGTTCATTTGTGGATAGGATCCTGGCCAGTCCAGAAGCCCCATTGAGGTTTTATATTACCCTGGCAGTACTCTTTCCAACTCTTATTTTTAGCGGCGTTTATAGCCTTGCTATATTCTTTTTGCAGATTTTCTAAGGTGACCCATACATTTTTCACCCTGCTATTTGTTTGCCTTATTGAAAGCCTTCCTTATAGTCCTTAGTTCCGTTAGGTGTTTAGTCCAGCAACTAACTGCTAGCTTCTGTTCCTGACAACACAGTGTTCTTTAAAGGCCTCCTTGAGACTTTGCTGGATTACTCTAGCAGCTGTCTCTAGTTGCTTCTTTGTGTGTAAGCTGGAAGGGACCCGCTGCAACCTATACTCTAAGGCAGCCCTATACTCTAGGGCCGCCCTTATACCCATTCCAGTTTGTAAGTCGAGGATTTCGACTTTGTTCTGTAATCCTTTCGTGACAGAGAGAGAATCTACTTGTGGTCTGATCCACAAGGCTAATCTGAGACCCTTCAGCTCCGGATCGCATCAGCGATAGTCCCTGTCGCGAGGATTGTGTCTATAACTTTTTGTCTTCTACAGTCCAGGAATTTGGGCTCATTATCTTGATTGAGTATAATGAGTTTTGTAAGAGAAATTGATGAAGAGTTTCGCCTCTCTGGTTGATGTCAGACTGCCCCACGCTACATGTAAGCTCATTACCTCGATTGAGTATAATGAGTTTTGTACCTAAGAAGAATTGATGAAGACTTTCCCCTCTTGCTTGTGTTCTGCAGTCAACTCTTATGGTATCCATCGTGCACAAACTTTACGAAAACCGAGCTTGTTATGAAAGATTTGATGGACAGAGCCATGATTAATATCCAAAGCAGATGTTACATAATTTACTGCTGTAGATGTAGATGTAGATATAGATGTAGATTCGCTTATTCGCCAGAATCATCTCTCGAGCTTGCTTAATGTTGTCTTCTTTAGTGGAGGTTGATGGCCATTCTGCTTTCTCTTCATGCGTTATATTTGTTCGACTGCTTTTAAATTTCTCGAGCCACAAGAACACAGTTTTTCGTGGTAGTGCACTTCCGCCACACTGCGATGATAGTCTGCAATGAATGTCTGACCCTTTGACACCATCTGACCAGAGGAATCGGATCACTGCTCGTTGTTCCTCGATATTATTCCCTAGGGCTTGAACTCCTGGAAGGAATTCCTCAGCTTAGTCCTGAGTTCCACTAGGTCCTTGGTCCACCAGCCAAGTTGTGACGTCTGGTTTCTGTTCGCAGTTTTCTGCAAAGGCCTCTTTGAGACTTTGCATGAATTACTCTAGCAGCTGTCTCTAGTAGCTTCTTTGTGTGTAAACTGGAAGGGGCTCGCTGCAACCTACACTCTAGGGCAGGCCTATACGCATTCCAGTTTTTAAGTCGAGGATTTCGACTTTGTTCTGTAATTCTTTTGTGACCGAGTATGATCTGAATCTGACTGTGGTCTGATGCAGAAAGCTCATCTGAGACCCTCCAGCTCTGGACCGTATCAGCGATCTCGCCTGTCACGAGGAATATGTCTATAACTTCTTGTCTTCTACAGTCCAGGAATGTAGGCTCATTGCCTGGATTGAGTATAATGAGTTCTTTAAGAGGAATTGATGAAGATCTTCGCTTCTCTGGTTAAGGTTAGAACTGTCCCCCGCTACGTGTAGGCTCATTATCTCGATTAGTATGAGTATAATGAGTTTTGTACCTAAGAGAAATTATGAAGACTTTCCCCTGGTGTTCTGCAGTCAAATGTCTTGGTACCCATCGTGCACAGACTTTACAAAAACCGAGCTTGTTATGGATGATTTGGCGGACAGAGCCATGATTTATATTCAAATCAGATGCTACACCATCTACTACTGTAGATGTAGATGTAGATGTAGATGTAGATGTAGATGTAGATGTAGATGTAGATGTAGATGTAGATGTAGATGTAGATGTAGATGTAGATGTAGATGTAGATGTAGATGTAGATGTAGATGTAGATGTAGATGTAGATGTAGATGTAGATGTAGATGTAGATGTAGATGTAGATGTAGATGTAGATGTGGATATAGATGTAGGTTCGCTTATTCGCCAGAACCATCTCTCGAGCTTGCTGAATGTTGTCTTCTTTAGTGGAGGTTGATGGCCGTACCTGCTCCCTCTTCATGCGTTATACTTGTTTGACTACTTTTAAATTTCTCGAGCTACAAGAACACAGTTTTTCGTGGTGGTGCACTTGCCCCACATTACGATGATAGTCTGCGATGAATGTCTGATCCTTTGACACCATCATAGGAATCGGATTACTGTTCGTTGTTCCTCGATATTATTCTCTAGGGCTTGAACCCTCCCGCTTTGGACCACATCAGCTGTCGGGAGGGTTATGTCTATAACTTCTTGTCTTCTACAGTTCAGGAATGTAGTCTCATTACCTCGATTAAGTATAATGAATTTTGTATCTAAGAGGAATTGATAAAGACTTTCGTCTTTCTGGTTGATGTCAGAACTGCCCCACGCTACGTGTAGGCTAATAACCTCGATTGAGTATAATGAGTTTTGTACCTAAAAGGAATTGATGAAGACTTTCCCCTCTCTGATTAATGTAAGAACTGCCCAACGCCACGTGGCGTGCGTTGGAATCGCATACCAGGAGAAGATTAAGCTTTCTATCCTCAAAGTATTTAATCGGCCTCCTAATGTCGGACAATAATGGTTCCTGGGTTTAAAAGGGCATATATACTGACGTACTGACGCCACTAGTACTTCCAAAGGATGGTTATGCAGTTTTGGGCTGACTGTAGTCCAGGACTTTTTAATTAACATTTTAAGTTTCAAGGGTAAGAGGACTCGAGAAAAAACTTGAAATTTTAGGAACAGGGGATTTTTTTTTTTCTCGGTGAAGGAACATAACCACCTGCAGGCGAGCGGAGCTGCTGATGGATAAACCCTTGCAATAGAGGGCTGAAGCACTTATTGCAATGAATAAAACCAGACTAAACAAAGCACTAGGTTTGCTCACTGGCCACGGGAATTTAAAGGGACACCTGGTTACACTCAACCTAGCAGAAAGCGACCGATGTCGACTGTGTAGAACTGAACAGGAAACAAGTTTACACATTGTGTTTGCTTGTCGAAATCTTGCCAGATACAGATATAATCTCACTGGCAAAGAAACATTAAAACCAGAAGATCTAAAATATAGGTCAGATGTTAAGCCTGGCTGTAAAGACCGGGATATATAATGCTGACCGAGACTCGAACAAAGGACTTGAATCTAGATGACATGGCTTATAACGGCCCTGTCAAAATGTGAAACCAAACTGGAGACTAAACTAGGAGACATTAGACTAAACTAGTCCAATGTCTCCAAGACTTTCCATAAAATCTAGGATGTTTCTTGGTACTAAGTTGCTAGTTTCCATAGGTATTCGCAAACTTGTGGAAGTTACGAAGGACTTTGAACCTAGGTGACAAGGAGTATAACGGCCCCCACAAAATATGAAACCAAACTGAAGACTAAACTAGGAGACATTGGACTAAACTAGTCCAATGTCTCCAAGATTTTTCATAAAATCTAGGATGTTTCTTGGAGCTAAGTTGCCAGTTTCGGCAGGTTTATTTGGGGATAGGATCCTGGCCAGTCCAGAAGCCTCATTGAGGTTTTCTGTTCCCTGACAGTAATCTTTCCAACTCTTCTTTTTTAGCGGCGTTTTTGTTTCTCTTCCTGACAACGCACTTTTCTTCAAAGGCCTCCTGTAGGTCAGATGTTGAGCCTGACTGTAAAGACTGGGATATATAATGATGATGAGACCCGAAAAAACTTGTGGAAGTTATAAAGGACTTGAATCTAGGTGACAGGGCGTATAATGGCCCCCTCAAAATGTGAAACTAAAATGGAGACTAAACTGGGAGACATTGGACTAAACTAGCCCAATGTCCCCAAGACTTTTTATAAAATCTAGAATGTTTCTTGGAGCTAAGTTGCTAGTTTCAATAGGTATTCGGTAGGTATTTCGTTCTGGCTCAGACCTTAATATATGCTCCGCTGTCTCGCCCGAAAAATGACAGAATCTACATAAACTGGTATGCCTTTTACCCATTCTCTTGAGGTGGTATCTCAAGGGACAATGACCGATAACAAGACGAGGAATAACCCTCAAATCGTGCTTGGGGATGTCGATGTCTTATCTTCTCTGAGGAATATTTGACTAGACATCTTTTCGCTTGTTTTTGACATGAAATATTTTTCCAAAAGATGCTCATCTGTCTCTTGCCTTAATTGTGGAGCTGCGTTGAGACATGGTTTTTAGAAATACCTAAGAATGATTTGGGTCCACAAAATGATGCTTTGGCTTTCGCAGGACTATCCTCCCATTCCCTTGTGACCTGGCACCAATATTAAAGTACCAAAAGAGCTAATAATTTAGACCTGAGCATCAAATACGGGAATAGTACTCCAACTTCAGTCTCAATTCAGCTTCATAGAGAGTCGGCAACTGATCAAGGTGAAAAGGTGAAAAAAAAAAAGAAACCCCGATCCGTGAGCACTAGCAAGCCTACTTTAGGCAAGGCAACACCCATTTTGTAAAATTGATGACCAAAATAAGACTTGATTTGTATAGTTTCGACTGACTACCTTAGCCCAAAGTTCCAAAAGAGTCGAAATTGCCAAAAATATTTTCCTTTGAAATCGGTGAGAATGCTTGCTGCCTTAGCGTAATTTCAAGCCGCAAAATGCGTTATTCCAGTATTTAAATCCATGGCTCGACAAGCCCAAAGTAAGAGGACGTCTAATGTCACATATTGGCGACCAAGACAAACCAAGGGCAGCGCGGAAAGTCCACAAAGAAGATTGCTTGATGATATCAGGATGCAAGCAGGAAATAGGTGGTTTCAGTTAGCACGGGACAGACCAGCATGGAAGAGGCCTACCTTCAGGAGTGGACAGAAAATGGCTGAGAAAGAAGAAGAAGAGAGAACTAAGGAATCATGACAAAACAGTTACATAACATAATTTTCGTGAAAAACTTCTTTGTGACAGACGGACGGAGCCTTAAAAATTGTGTTGATGATTCTGCTTCTTTAATATCTCATCAGCTTCCTGCGTAATTGTTGGGAAATTGATTTTAACAATAAATGTATATGATTAATTTAACTTAGAATTCTGGACAAAAAGCTCGGACTAGAACATGTTAAACTATTAATCATGGCAGCTCCGTTGCAGAACGGCTAGTTAAATTAATAACGAATTTAAACGATGCGGACAGTTTGGGTAAAATAATAGCTTATAATTCATATATCACCTACAGCTTGGTAGACTCAATAAATTAAATCCTAAATTTCCCCCCTATCTTCTGTCAGCTAAATTTACGCCGATATATAATAATTGAACCAAATAATACAGAGGCCAACGCAAAAAGTATGGGTATTTTCGGACGGTTAACAACTTCCAAATATAAACTTATATTGAGAGGATGAGAGCCAATATCCTCAGGTTTAGTCAACAAACCCTCCTGTATGTAATATTCAATGGATTGTGTGATTGAAGAGCTCCACGTGTCAAAATTCCCTCTTTAAGTGCGGAGATAAACACTTCAAGTAAAATTGTATACGTATTCGACACAAGAAGATTATTTTAACGAAAAAATAAGAATGATTGCGTTTCGTTCATGGTTTCAATCAAATTCATCTAAATGTTGATAACACTTTGATAAAGTTGAATTTACTTCAAGCATAAAATTACGAAGTTTCCTGAAAGATTTTTAGAGAATTCCTAAATTTAACTTTAAAGCGAAATAAATAGAAAAACATTAAATGAAAATGTAAAATTTTTCTCTCCACTGATTTCTATCTAAGGCCAACGTCTCGTTTCATAAATAAAAAGAGTTTAATTAAAAAAGTCCTACGATCCAATCGCTCGACTTTATAAATACACTCGTTTACAATTCCGAGTGACATTTAATTAAATACAGTTTTAACTGCATCAGACTGAGTCAAAGTCTTTAGAATTTACACTTTTGATGTTTTCTTTATTCTAATAACTATCTGTATTATCTGTCATCTGTTGTATTGCATTTTCCTGATATATAAACAGGACAGCGTGTAAACATATATCTTGTAATTTCTTCGTTTACTGCTTGTTAAAATGCAAATATATGTAAAACCGCAGGCTGCATTAAACAAAGTAAAACACTCAACTGCTTTGTAAATATGTTAAAGTTTAGTCATTTGATCTGGCAACCCACTTTAAACGCCTACCGTAACTATTTTTTATTAATACGCAGTTCTATATGGAGCGACTGATAATTGCAGAAAATCACTATTATTATCGTACTTTATATCATTCATTAAGTCTAAGCACTGCCAAAGAGGTTTCCTTTTCATTTTCGAAGGTAAATCCTGCAAAGTATATGGCTTTGTCTCGCCATTTCCTTCTGCTGAAGTCTCGTTTGCGGAATGGGAGTTATATACAAAAGCCTCTGGCATAAACTTCAAGATATTGATTCTGATGCGTCGCCAGACTGGAAGGAAAATAAAGAAAGCAACACGTCAACTTTGCCCCAAACGGCAATGATAAATTTCTGTTTCTTTGACACCGACAAACATTAGCTGCGGTCGAATAAAACTCTTCTTTCCCAAAATAAAATGAGGTTTATGAGTATGTAACTGAAAACCCAATGATTCTGGTTTTTAGGAATTATTTTCTGTACGATTACTGTTGGAAATTTTTAGTCGGGGTATTTTCGCTATTATTAAATGCAAAAAGGTATGAACCGAAATTTGTTTTTAAAAATTTATCGGTACAAGATACATATATGAAAGTTATTAACTATTTTTCTCTAATGCGCAGACCATTAGGTTTGAACATTTATCAGATTTGAACTTTGGAAACCAAAGACCGATTTCGATCTTGTTAGATCTCGTCGGATTTCGTTAAATCGAAATCGGTATTTGGTTTCGAAACTTCAAATCTAATAAATGTTTAAACCTGTTGGTCTGTGCATAAGAATCCTTGTCTTCTAGGAACTTTTCTAAGAGAGCAACTGCTTCGGTAGGTGGCAGTGTTTCAACTGTTGGTATTTCAGGAACTTATGATTCACTATACACTCCTAGAGGCTTGCATGAATTTGCAGTCTAGTTTGTATTCTACTTGAAAACTATTTTTCTAGATAATCTCCTGATTTTGTTATGCATTTTTCCCAACGGATTGGGAGTTTTTTAATGCCAGTTAGATTCAGGGGTGTAATGGTGGACCCAAATCTCATCACTTAACGATACGTTGTAAAAACCATCATCTTCACGTTGAAAACCTCCAAGATGGCGTTGACAAACCTCCAGACGTTGTTGTTTTCTTTCATCAGTCAAAAGACGAGATACCCAGCTGTCAGAAATTTTTCGAAACCCCAGCTCATTTGTAATGATGGATTGAACACTCCCAAAACCTATCTTTATCTGAGCTGCAATTTCACTAACAGTTAAACGACGATCGCCTTCCAAAAGGCGATGAACAGCGTTAATCTTGTCAGCAGTTACACTGGTCCGAGGACGACGGGTCTGGGGTTCATTTTCAACTTGAGTTCGTCTTTCCAAAAAATTTTTGTGCCATTCATACGCTTGAGTTTACTTCAAACAAGTATCCTCAAACTAAAAAACTTCTAGTCTACGAAAACTTTCGGCTGGCTTTACACCTTCAACGGCATGAAATTTAATAATAATGAGCTACGCAACGTGCGGATGAACCTCTTGTTCATTCATTGTATTTACGCAGGAAGTCATGTGATATCCCCACCTAACATGTCTAAGAGTATGCGCACACTCCCGACGCCCTCATAGCGGCATGATAAAAATTCCGATTCATATTTGATTTACCCTCATATTATTTTACAGCTCCCAGAGCTAGGTTGTCAACTATACTTTACAACAAAGTATCTTGCCTTATATTAAATATACTTTATACTTTTCCATAAAAATAAAGCGTGCGAAAATACTTTATTTCGATTCTATAATGTTATACATTATTTTTATCAAAATTCCATTCCAGATTTGAACTTTTTAATATTGCAAGTTTAAAATTAAACTTGGAGCTTTAGAAAAAAATTGCAATTCAGAGAATAAAGTCTAAGTTTGGAGTTGGAAATGGTAATAATGGAAAAAATTAAACATTGCCAGTTTATGATAACGAAGGCTTCCACGGCCAGAGTCAGTACAGGATATACTTCTTCCGGGATTGGACTGTGTCAAAGAACTACTAAAAGTGTTCGACGTTTCGCCCACCATCGTGGGGGGCTTCTTCAGGAACAAAGAAAGAAAAATAGATGAAAAGAGGAATATGAGGGAATATGCAAAAAAAAAGAAAAATAAAAAGGCCAATTTCAAAACATCAGAGCACGGTAACTCAGTATGTCCACCATACCAGAGGCGAAACTCTTCTGACAGAAAAGAGGGAAAGGGAAACTATATATACCACGCGTCTATGCGATCACTTCCGAAGATTTCCGATGGTTGGTTTCCAGATGGAGGAAAGCATGTAACCTTCGTCTCTGTTGATGTTATTGGGGAATTTTTGGATTTCGATGGCCTCGCGTATCTTCCTATTATAGTAATTGGGAATATTGGATATAATAGAAATATTATCAAAGAGAATCTTATGTCCGGTCTCATGTTGATGTTCGGCAATGGCTGACTGCGAAGATAAACCAGACCTAAGACACCGTTGGTGCTCGGATATTCGCGTCTTAAATGATCGCCCCGTTTCTCCGATGTACACTGAACCACAAGAACAAGGAACCCTATACACGCCATTAGAACAAAAGGATGAACTTTTATCTTTGGGAGATGGGAGGAGCTGTTGGATCTTTGAGGATGATGAAAAAGTGGGTTTAATGTTGTGTTTTCTCAATAATTTTCCGATTTGATCTGTTACTCCGCGAACATAAGGAAGAAAGGCTTTAGAAGAAACTATTGAATTTTGTGAAGGGCGAGGGGTAGGGTGAAGATGTCGTTTAATGACAGTTTCAATGTCGAGCGATTTGTAACCATTGTTGCGGAGGTTGAAACGAATATTGTTCAACTCGTCTGAAAGATTTATTGGTTGGGAAATTGCTACAGCTCGTGAAACCAGTGAATTTATGACGGAACGTTTTTGGGAAGGGTGATGATGGGACTCTGCATGCCTAAACTGCCTAAACTTTCTTTTGTACCAAGTTTCAATTCAGAAGAGTTTCGCCTCTGGTATGGTGGACATACTGAGTTACCGTGCTCTTCTATCTAAACTTTCTTATCCTTTGTACCAATTTTCAATTCAGAAGAGTTTCGCCTCTGGTATGGTGGACCGTGGTGAGTTACTGTGCTCTGATGTTTTGAAATTGGCCTTTTTATTTTTCTTTTTTTTTGCATATTCCCTCATATTCCTCTTTGCATCTATTTTTCTTTCTTTGTTCCTGAAGAAGCCCTCTACGATGGTGGGGGAAACGTCGAACACTTTTAGTAGTTCTTTGACACGGTCCAATCCCGGAAGAAGTATATCCTGTATTGCCAGTTTAAAGTAAATTTATAGTTTATGAAAAAAGTCAAATTTACTGTAGAAACCATCAATATTTCAACATTTTTTGTAAACATTTTTTAAGTTTTGAGAGAAATTTAGAAAAGATATGTTAAAATTTTTCGAAGTGCAGAGTTCAAACTTAATTTTTTTAAGAGGAAGTCGATATTTTTAGACAAAAACGCAAAACATATTTGAAATAGTATTTATTTCAACAAAAAAAAAGCTTCGAAACCAAATCAAAACAAAACATATTTTTCAAAATTTCGACTTTAATCCCAAGATTTTGACTTTTGTAGAAGTTTTACATTTCTAAGGCAAAAATTTAATAGTAGAAATGTTCTCATAATTCAGAGTTTAAATTTGATATTTCTAAGGTTAAAAAATTGTAATAATTTTTTAATAATGTCAAGTTTTTCTCAAAAATGCGATTTTTTTTTGCTCGAAATTTCGATATGATAATAAAAAAAATAAAAAGAAGACATACTGAGCTAAAACTACAATTTTCGCAATTAATGTTAAATTTTTAATTCTGAATTTGACTTTTCAAAAAGTTTTCTTTTTTACGGTTTAGAAGTTTCGAAAAGAAAGTGGAAATCTTGAAATTAAAGTTAAAGTGGTAAAAATAACGATTCTTAAGTTAGAATTTTGAGCAAAAGTAAACAATTTTTAATTTAAACTGAAAATTTGTTTAAGAAAAAACAAAATTTACACACAGAATTCTCAAATTATTTGGTTTAAAAATTTGAAGTGACTTTGACACAAAAGTTTAAATTTTGTGTAAAACCTTACATTTGTAAAAAAATGGAGTTTAAAATGAATTCTCAGGAAAAATTCAAATGAAACCCTGAACTACCTATTATAAACCATCGAAATTTTGGGACTGAATTCAAAATTTCTTGCCAAAAGATAAAAATCTTGAAAGAAAAGCCAAATTATTTATCTAAAAGTTTTTTCAAAATTAAGTTTTCAAGTTTTAAGTAATGGTTAAATATTGGAAAAGTTATTATAGTTTCAAAGTAACTACCTAACATGATATATTCAAACTGGGAAATCTGTATAAAATTTTATTAAATTTCTAGTTTTTCTCGAAATATTGGCTTGAAATTTTGTGTCAACTTCGTTTCATTTTAGAAATGTTGAGTTGTTTCTTTTGACATTTGATTTTTTTAATGGAAATTTTCGCTTCCTATTTGTTGTTGTTAATCGAAATTTTTTAAATATATGTATATTTAAAGTTAAAGTCAAAATATCAAGTTAAAATGTGGAATGGGTTTAATTTACTAAAGAAAACATTTTCTCAAAATTTCCTTATGTTAGTTTTTTTGGAACGTTTTGCTTACTCTCTCTAAATTCAAGAATAAACCATAAAAATTTAAGGATTTTTTACATAAATAAATTCGAAGTATTTATCAAATATCAAGAGTTTTCTTAAAATTCGTTTTAAACCTAAAGCTTAATTTCAAAATTTCGACTTAAAACTAGAAATGCAAGATTCTTTTTTAGAAATTATGACTTAATTTTTAAAAAATATCGACTTTCATCCAAAAGTTGGAAGCTGAAAATTCGAAATGCCAAATTTTTTCACAAAATGTTTGTTAAAACTCAGCTTTTTTTCAATAATTTTACATTTTTTCGTAATTTGGTTTTTGATATCTCTCTGAAGATAATAGCTTGGCTATTGAAACGCGTTAGAGCAACCTTTGTTATATTTTTTAATCTTTCTTGGTTTCAGAGGACAAGATTTTTATTTCACTTTTTGAAAATAACCAAAGAGCAGTCCGTTCCACCAAAATTTTGGTTTTTAGGTTTAATTTTTGTTAAATTAAAATGTCTCGAATGTTATAAGAGAATGTTTTCTATAAATTAGGAAGCTTTTATTAAACATTTCAACTTTGACGAGATGAATTTGAACAATATTGTAATATAAGCTGTTTTTTATTTTGTAATTAAAAAAAAACTTAAATTTAAATGATACATAATTTTTTCCTGCAAAAAGATTTTTCTCGAAAATGAAATAGTTTACCTTGAAAACCATGTCGCATAGACATTTGAAATTTTGTATAGCAACCATTACAAAAAGAAAGTATTTTATAATAAAACAGGGGGTTGATTTGGTCTCCCAAAAATCAAGTTTCAGTTAATATATCGTGTGAGGAATCATTTAAAAGAGCTACCTCTAGGATCCTAAAATATTTTTTTATAATTTTCGGTCCAATCGTCTTAAATATTCAGCTAATAATGTGTCAGAAATGACCTTCCCCTCTGCTTTCCTAGGTTTCTAAAGATAAAATTTAGAAATTAATAGCAGTAGTAAAAAATTGAAATACAAATCTTGTCCCCTGAAACCAAAAAAGATTAAAAAACACAACAGAGGTTGCTCTAACGCGTTTCTCTCTGAATATGATAGCTTAGCTGTCGAAACGCGTTAGAGCAACCTCTGTTGTGTTTTTTAATCTTAACTTTCTTAACACCTTAACATCTTAACACTTTTGGTCTAAACTTCAAATCTTCTAAAAAATGTCGAAATTTTGAAATGAAAGTCCAAAGTCGAAATTACAAAGTGAAAGTCAAAATATTGATATTTTTTAAATAAATTAATGTTTCTTTTACAGTTTTCACTTTGTCTTGAAATTTGGACTTTTGTAAATTGCAGCTTTCTCTTGCAAATTAAATTAATTTAAGTTTAAATCCGGAATTTTGAGAAAATACTACAATTGCCTAATTTAAGTAAAAAAAAACTGAGGATTTCTCTTTTAGTCGCAATTTAAGATTGAATATTTGATTTGTTTCTTTGAATTTTCCATGAATATGAACATTTTCCACTAAGAGTCGAAAGTTTCAACTTGAAATTTCGAGAAAAAGGTGGAAATTTTCATGAAGACTTAAGTTCTAAAAACTATAGTGGACCCAAAATTTTTTAGAGAGTTGAGAGGATTTTTGGCTTTTATTTTCATTTTCACTTTAATGTATAGACTTAAGATTTCAAGGAAACTATTTTTTAAATTCGAAATTTCGTGTTTTCATCGAAATATTAAATTCGGATAAAAATCAATTTTTTATCGCGAGTTTTAGATCTTAATCACAAAATTTTTATTACGTTTTTGGTTTCAGGTTTAAATTGGTAATGCTTTTTGATAACATTTGATTTTCTCTTATAAAATATCAGATTCAATTTTTTTCCTAAAATTTTGGCCCAAAAAATTTAAAATTTCGACAAAAGAAGGCGAAATTCAAAAATCTAAAGTAGAAACTATTTTAGTTTCTTAATTTTAATTTCAAGATAGAAATTTGGTTATTTTGAAATTTCGATGCCATTCTTAAAATTAAGTACAATGAAGTTTGAAATAAAATTTATTCTTCTATGCCCATCTGTATCATAAGCTTTTGATAAAATTTATTTTTAAAATTGACACTTCGAGAAAAAAATTTCTAGAAAGTGTTAAAAATGTTGAGATTTATCTTAAAATTTTAAATTTAAATTTAAAATGTTTTAAATATCGAGATAAAAATCGAACTTTCCAATTTGTAATCTAAATTTTGAACCTAAGATAGAAAATAATGCAAAAGGAAAAATTTCGAAGTTTACCTTCAAAAAAGTTAACTTTAGATAAATCTATTCAAAGATGGAAATTCTAAAACAATTTTATTTTTCTAGCATTAATGACCACCTTAGCAAATTGATCCTGAAGTAGTTGTTATAAAATAACCAAATTTTTCATCCAGGAAGGACAATAACTCAGCTTCAACCTCATCGATCTTTATTCAATTAAATGTTCTGTAATGAAAACATGCATTGACATTATTTTGTTGAGTTTTACATACCTGAACGCGTGTCACGCTGAGGGTGCTTGCATTTAACGACTGTTGGCTCTGCAACCTGTAAAACAATAATGAAAGTTACTCACTCCTAGGGAGCTTTGCACCTTTGGTTGCATCGTATCTCTTGAATGTAATCATTGTTGTTTAACGCTAATTTAAAGCTGAATTTGTTTATGAAATTTAAGCATTAGGTCTAAACTAATCAAACAATTATTTACAGTAAAATATCGACCAAAGAAACCCCATAATTATTTCTGAGGAAGCACAGCTATGTAATTTTAGGTTTACACGAAGCCTTATAGCCACACCAAACTCGCTAGAGTGTTATTTGTAAAAGAGATATAAGGGGGATTAAATAATAAGTGATCAAGTTTCTGGGGCATCTCGAGTTTCAACGAAACTATACGGCTTTCCCTTTAATCCCCATTGTTTGGGAGGATTTTAAACTGCGAACATCCTGATTTTTAGATTTCCTGCAAACACTTGATCACACTTACAGCTGAATCAGCCGCTTTTACAACCTAAGTCTCTTAATGCAAATACCACGTAAGGGATTTTAACCGGTGCGTCTAATACGCACCACGAAAAGTGCCCGAATTCAGCTCCAGCATGTAACATATTTTTTTTAAGACGCTTAACGCAACGTTGGGCAATTTAATATGTTTTCTTGACGACGTTCTATCAAACTGTTACAGTACAACAAACACGACCATTGATCCGTTAGGAGAAAATATCTAGTTGTCACGAACACCCCTATGTCTTAACATTTCCGAGAAGAGGTTTTCAGATCATTTTTAGCTTTCGTGCTTGCGGATCGTTTGCCATTTATTTAATATTTGTCATTTAGCTGAAACTGACAAACTAAATCGACAAAATCCAAGAATGAAATACATCCGCCTTAGGCGGAGTAGATATCTAAATGGTACACAGTAATTCCATTAATATTTCCTAATTTGAGGCAGAATTTTTAATCTGAATATTTGTTCGAAGCCAATATTACACCTTATATTGATTGGGTAAAAAAATTGGTTAACCCCAGATAAGATATTTCGAGGTTTTCTGTAGAAATCTCTAGAAATTCAAACTTATTTTAATTCCGTTTAAATTCTCATCTTATGGATCTTCTGGACTAATTGAAGCGTTGGATGAGAATTCGGATTAGACGAAATATTCGTAGGTGTCTGTGAGTTTGTTAGCATAACAACGGCTAAACAAACCACTGATATAACTGGCGATGATGCTGAAAAGCGAAACCAGGTCTGGTCATAGCAAATATATATAAAAACATTGTGCAATTTTTAATATTTCTCGTTGTTTTTATTGTTATTAGAGTTTAATAGTTATGAATATATAATGTTGCAATTAAATATACATTTCTAAACATTCTTTGCAGAAGTTTCTCTCTTTTCCAATTTTTATTAAATTACTTCTCCAAACGCTATTATAACTTTAAACCAGACATTTAAAAAAGAGACAAATTGGAAAAAAGATCTAAATTTTTAAACTTTACTAATCAGTTTCGTAACATATAAAAATGTACGAGCTCCGAGTATCTTCCTCACTTTTATTTTGAAAATAATTTGTGATATTTTCTTTTTGATAAATCAATCTTTGAATACATAATTTTTTATTATTAAGGCTAAATATGACGTTTCTAACTATAAAGCTAAAGCACTTCCAGCACACATATTTCGTCCCTTAATTTTATTACCCAAGACCCTAAGCAGTAAGGGAATAATTTTCCTCCAAAAACGACAATTTGACTGAGTTTTATTTATAAATACAAGTCTATGACCAATTTATATATTGTTACGGGTTTATCGGTTCGAATTGATTACACTTATCGAATAAGACCCACTTTATTACTGAACTCAACTTGGATCACCACCATTGACAATTAACTCACTTATTATTGACTTCTACTAACTCGCTAATTACACTGACTCTAACTGACTGACTCGAGGGAAAGCTGACCGCCTTTTTATAGTTTTGGCCCCCGGCTTCCAGAACTTTCGGCAGATAAGGCTTATCGAATGCCGACATTTCTGGAACGCTTATCTGCCGTTTGTTTCGTTATCGCGGCCGCTTTCCCCTTATCAGAACCTTCTAGAAACTTTTTTTATTTACTAAATTTTACAATTCTATTTTAAATCCTATTTCATCTATTTACATTGCGTTACAATATTTTTAACTCCAAAAATGGAGAGCTTTCATGTCTTTTTTAAATTCTTAGACATGAATTTTCAAAAATGATTTTTGAGTGCTCAGCTAGTTTATAAAGGAACCCTTGAGCAAAAATCATCCTTCTAGAACCACCGTTTTAGACTGTGCGTTGTCTGACAGTCAGTATTAAGTTTTAATTACATTGGCATACATCAGTGATATAGTCGAAGATTGCAGTCATTTATTGATTCCAGATGATGGTACTAAAGAAAGGCGGATAGTAAGAAACGTTGTATTTTTCAAACCTACCATCTAATCTTAGAAAGTCTGCTGTCTTGGCAGAATTAAAAAAATGAAGTGAATAATACAAGAAATAATTCAGCCAAGACAGAGAGTCGGGACAATTAGGTTCCGTATCAATTAGTCCAATGAACAGTCAATGAACCAAATTAAATCGTTTTAACTTATGTATAAATTTGAAATTTTATTCAAATTTTCTTGTATTAAAATTGAAAAATAAAAAAAAAATGTCTACTTTCAGAGCTACACAGTTTTTTTCTAAAATCAATCCAAATATTTATGGAACTGACAACTGTGTTGATAATGTCTCAGATAAAAGGGTATTTATTCGGAATTCGGTTCTAACTTCAATGGCTGCGTCGAGTGCAATTTAATAAACTAGTACTACCTCCGAAAATATTCATCTAAATGAAATAATTTCTCTATCCATTGCTCCAATGAACAATCAATAAACCAAATGAAATTGTTTTGGCTTATGTATGAATTTGAAATCTTATCAAAATTTTCTTGTGTTATAATTGAGAAATAAAAAAATGTTTACTTCCAGATGTACACACTTTTTTCTGCAATCAATCCAAATATTTGTGAAAATGATAAGCGTGTTGATAATGCCTCAGATGAAAAGCATTCATTCGCAATTCGGTTCCAACCTCAATGACTGCGTCACGTGCAATTTAATAAACTAATGCTACCTCCGAAAATATTCATCTAAATGAAATAATGTAAGACAAATTTGATGTGCATTCTATCCTTCAGCTAAACCAACCTTTTTATATGAACAAAATTATTGCTATATGGGTCAAAAAGCCTTGGAATGCAAGCACCTACAGTTTTCCGCTCAACTTTATGGCTCAATATGTACTACTGCTATTAATATCTAAATTTTATCTTTAGAAACCTAGGACGACAGACGGGACGGTCATTTCTGACACATTGTAAGCTGAATATTTAAGACGATTTGACGAAAATTATAAAAAAATATTTTAGGATCCAAATGATCCTTCACACGACATATTAACTGAAACTTCATTTTTCAGAGACCAAATTAACCCCCTATTTTATTATAAAATATTTTCTTTTTGTAATGGTTGGTGGGCGGTATTCGCTTGGGTTATAAAGAACTAACGCTGTACAAAGTTTCAAATTTCTATGTGACATAGTTTGTAAGGTAAACTATCTCATTTTAGAGGAAAACCTCTTTGTAGGAACAAAATGTATCATTTAAATTTAAGTTTTATTTTAAATTACAGAATAAAACACTGCTTATATTACCCAATATTCAAATTCATGCCGTCGAAGCTGAAATGTTTAATAAAAGCATCCCAATTTATAGAAAAAATTCTCTTAAAACATTAGAGACATTTTAATTAAAAAAAATTAAACACAAAAACCAAACTACGAAAAAATGGTAAAATTATTGAAAAAAGCTGAGTTCCTAACAAACATTTTGTGAAAAAGTTTGACACTTTGAAGTTCCAGCTTCCAACTTTTGGATCAAAGTCGATTTTTTTAGAAATAAAGTCAAAATTTCTAAAAAAGAATCTTACATTTCAATTTTTAGGCGAAGCTTTGAAATGAAGTTTTATGTTTAAACCTCGAATTTTAAGAAAGCCTTGATATTTCATAAGTACTTCGAATTTATTTATGTAAAAAATCCTTAATTTTATTAATTTAGGGAACGTAAGCAAAAATTTCCAAAAAAATTACATTAGGAAATTTTGAGAAAGGGTTTTTTTAGTAAATTGAATCCACTTCACATTTTCAATTGAAATTTTTACTTCAACTCTAAATTTAAATATATTTAAAAAAAATTCGATTTACAACAAATTGGAAACGTAAATTTCCATTAAACAAAATCAAATATCAAAAGAAACTCAACATTTCTAAGATGAAAATTGAATGTTTATTAATTTTATTTAACATTTCTTCGGCCCAGTTTGGAAATATTTAAATTTTTATTGTTTGTTGACAATATTCTAAACAGTTTTTGAAATATGACTACGTGATATCTAAATTTATTTAAAACGTCACCTTATGACAGTTGACAAAATAAACATATTTCCAGTCAATAAGAGTTCACCATGCAGAATAAAAATTGAAGTTAACACAAAATTTCAAGCCAATATTTCGAAAAGAACTAGAAATTTATAAAATTTCATACAGATTTCCCAGTTTGAAAATATCAAGTTAGGTAGTTAGTCCGGAACAATAATAACTTTTCGAATATTTAACCATTACTTAAAACTTGAAAACTTAATTTTGAAAAAAAAACTTTTTTAATAAATAATTTGTTTTTTCTTTCAAGATTTCTACCTTTTGGAAAGAAATGTATAATTCAGTCCTAAAATTTTGATTTATAATAGGAAGTTTGAGGTTTCATTTAAATTTTTCTTGAAAATTCATTTGAAACTCCATTTTTTATAAATGTAAGGTTTTAAACAAAATTTAAACTTTTCTGTGAAAATCACTTCCAATTTTTCGAGAATTCAAGAATTCTGTGTGTGAATTTTTTTCTTTTCCTTAACGATTTTTCGGTCTAAATTAAAAATTGCTTACTTTTGCTCAAAATTCTATCTTAAGGATCGTTATTTTTACCACTTTAACTTTAATTTGAAGATTTCCACTTTCGTTTCGAAATTTCTAAACTTTGAAAAAAGAAAACGTTTTGCAAGTCAAATTCAGAATTAAAAACACAGGCCCACAAAAAAAAAAAGTGGTATGTGCTGGGTGTCGGACCCACATAGTCCGGCGTATTTTTTTCCGCTGAACACGAATCTGTAGTTTAAATTGGGGGTCAAACTGCTAAAAGTGGAGAAAAACCAAAAAAACCGATAAAAATCACGATCTCGTATTTTTTTCTGTATGATATTATCATCTTGCAGTTTCTACTTGTTTCTCTCTGTAATATCCAACCGTAATGTGCAAATACGTTAATTCACTACTTATTGTATCTTATTTAAGTGTCACATAGATGATATTTTGTTTTTGACAAAAAATAAGGAAATGGTTAACTAAATCGGTACATTTACCGGCAGAAACCTGCTACTCCGGAATGATTGGACTACGATGACAACTGCCCTTTATCGGGATGTGTAGAATGATTCGCTAGTCAACATTTCGGCGTATCGAAGCCAGCGAAGGCGCGCTGTTTTGCAGGGAAGCGCTAGAATATGAGAATGATGCCGTAGTGTGTCCGACGAAGAGTTGACATTGTCCTTGTCAAAGTCGGAAAGCCCTCATACTTAGGCCTAGGTATTCTAGCGTGCGGGGTTTATTTATTTTCATGGATTCTTCTACTGAAAATTTTGCTGGAACTTCTAGTACTCGTGGCAATCACAAATGTACTGGAAATCCCAATGCTTTTTGCTACGTTTGTGCAAAGTACATAGGGATAAAAAATACAAAGAAACTAACAGATCGTTTCGTGACTTTGTATGAAAAGTGCTTCAATATGAAAGTTTCCCTCGATCTCAAAAATTGGATACCCAATTTTGTTTGTGGCTCATGTTATAATATGATCAATAGATTTGAAAAGCACCAGGTCAAGGCGAATCTTAAATTTAAAACTCCAGCGATATGAAAAAAGCCACTTGATGCAAGTAATTGTTACTTTTGCACAACAAATGTCAATACTGTGGGCCGAATGCATAAGGATAAAATTTCTTATCCTTCTGTGTCAAGTGTTCAACAACCAGTTGCAAACTTCATAGAAGGTTTAGAAGATGACACGTCACAAGACAGTCTGACTAGTGGATTAGACACAATGGAAGTCGACGTCGATCCTGAAAATTCAGCTTTTATTGATAAAGAGTTTGATACTAGTAGCGAAAACATTTCTAGCGCATCTGAGGAAGAAGAGTTTTCGAGCAATGAAGAATACAGACCTATTGGTGAAGATCGGAAGCCGGAAAAATACGATCAAAAACATCTGAATGATTTATTCAGAGAGGCTAAACTCTCAAAAGAAGCGGCTGAAATATTGGCTTCGAATATGAAAAAGAGAAATCTATTGACAAAAGGTACTAAAGTTTCGTTTTATCGGAATCGAGAAGAAGCCTTCCGTAAATATTTTGAAAAAAATGAAGATTTACTCTATTGCACTGATGTAAAAGGACTTATCGATGAATTTAAGCCAAATTTATATCAGCCAGAAAATTGGCGGTTATTCATTGATTCGTCTCAACAGAGTCTTAGGGCAGTCCTTCTCCACAACACCAACAAATTCGCTCCTCTACCTTTAGCCCACTCCACTGTACTTAAAGAAGAGTATTCAAACCTCGAAGTTGTCCTAAAGAAAATAAAGTACGAAGAACATAAGTGGCAAGTATGTGGTGATTTAAAAATTTTGTCCATGATCCTTGGACAGCAATCTGGATTCACAAAATATCCATGCTATTTGTGTATGTTTGACAGTAGGGATCGAAAAAATCACTACGTAAAAAAAGAATGGCCTTTACGATCTTCATTTAAGGTTGGATCACATAATATAATAAAGCAACCGCTTGATCCAGCCAAAATTCTCATTCCTCCTCTTCATATAAAACTTGGCTTAATTAAACAGTATGTCAAAGCTCTTGATAAAGATGGTGAATGTTTTACGTACCTGCGTACTGTGTTTAAAAAAAAATCTGATGCTAAACTAAGGGAAGGCATCTTCGATGGACCGGAAATCCGAAAGTTATTCAAAGATGAAGGGTTTGTTGCAGTCATGGATGACCAAGAAAAGGCATCGTGGTTAAGTTTCAAGGAAGTGTGTACCAAAGTTTTAGGCAATACCAAGGATGCTGATTACAAAAGCATTGTGGCATATGATAAGAAATTTTCAGCATTCAGGTTGCCTAATGAATTTGAAAATGCACTTCCTTGATTCGCATCTTGACCAATTCCCGGAGAATAACGGAGACTTCAGTGAAGAGCAAGGAGAAAGATTTCACCAAGATCTCAAAGAGTTTGAACGGCGGTTTCAGGGACAGTGGGGAATAAATATGTTTGCAGATTACTGTTGGATGCTACACAGAGAAACTCAAGAAAAAGGAACAAAACGTAGCAGAAATCCACTTCACAGGTCATTTGAAGAAAAAAGGGTCAGGAAAAGACGAAAATTATAACAATGATAATATCAAACAGAAAAAAATACGAGATCGTGATTTTTATCGGTTTTTTTGGTTTTTTTCTACTTTTAGCAGTTTGACCCCCAATTTAGACTACAGATTCGTGTTCAGCGGGAAAAAATACGCCGGACTATGTGGGTCCGACACCCAGCACACACCACTTTTTTTTTGTGGGCCTGTGAAATTTGACATTAATTGCAAAAATTATAATTTAAACTCATCATGCTTCCTTTTTATTTCGTTTTTATTTATTTATTATCATACCAAAATTTCGAGAAAAAAATCGCATTTTTAGGAAAAACTTGATAATAATATTATTACAATTTTTTAACCTTAGAAATATCAAATTCAAACTATGAATTCTGGAAACATTTCTACTATTAGATTTTTTGCTTTGAAATGCAAAACTTCTATAAAAGTCAAAATCTTGGGATTAAAGACGAGATTTTGAAAAACATGTTTTGTCTTAATTTTTTTTAAAGTTTTTATTTTTTCTCGAAATAAACACTATTTTAAAAATGTTTTGCATTTTTTTTCTAAAATTATCGACTTCCTACCTCTTTAAAAAATTTTAAGTTTGAACTCTGCACTTCGAAAAACTTCAACATGTCTTTTCTAAATTTCTTCCAAAACTTAAGAAATGTCTACAAAAAATGTTGATATATTGATGGCTGCTACAGTAAATTTGACTTTTTTCATAAACTATAAACTCACTTTAAACTGGCAATGTCTGGTTTTTTCCAATATTTCTATTTCCAACTCCAAACTTAGACTTTATTCTCTGAATCACAATTTTTTACTGAAGCTGCAAATTTAATTTTGAACTTGAAATTTTAAAAAGTTCAAATCTAGAATGGAAATTTGATAAAAATAACGTATAACGTTACAAAATCGAAATAAAGTATTTACGCACGCTTTATTTTTATGGAAAAGTATGAAGTATATATAATAGAAGGCAAGATATTTTATTATAAAGTATAGTTGGCAACCCTAGCTCTAGGAACTGCAAAATAATACGAGGGTAAATCAAATATGAATCGGAATTTCTATCATGTCACCATGAGGGCGTCGAGAGTGTGCGCATACTCTTAGATATGTTAGATGGGAATATCACGTGACTTCCTGCGCTCAAGCGAATTCTGTTTTTGTCGTTCGCCAGTTTTAAATACAATGAGTGAGAAAGAGGTTCATCCGCACGTTGCGCAGCACATTAATATTAAATTTCTTGATGCCAAAATTCTTCGTAGACTAGGAGCACAGTTTGGGGATCCTTGTTTGAACAAAACTCAAGCGTATGAATGGCACAAAACATTTTTGGAAGGACAAACTCAAATTGGAAATGAACCCCATGCCGGCGTCTTCGGAATATTGTAACTGCGGACAAGATTAACGATGTTCAACGCCTTTTGGAAAAGGATCGCCGTTTAACTGTTGGTGAAATTGCAGCTCAGATAGGGATAAGTTTTTGGAATGCTCAATCCATCATTACAAATGAGCTAGGGTTTCGAAAAATTTCTGCCAGATGGGTACCTCGTTTTTTTACTGAAGAACAGAAATAACAACGTCTGGAGATTTGTCAGCGCCATCTTAGAAGGACTTGGGTTCACCATTACATCTCTGAATCTAAACAAGCCAGCATGGAGTGGAGAAGAATGGGGAAAGGTGCACCCGTGAAGGCAAAATCCCGCCTCTCAGCTGGAAAGGTTCTTGCGACAGTATTTTGGGATTTTAAAGGAGTTGTGCACGTCGATTTCCTGCATGAACATCGTACGGTTAATGCTGCCTATTACTGCCAGCTATTGGATGAAGCAAAACGTGCATATCGGCGGAAGAGGCGCGAGTTTTCTGTCAGAAATGTCGACAATGCCCGCCCCCACTTAGTTAATCTGACACATCAAAAATTAGAGGAAATGGATTGGGCAACATTAGAACACCTTCCTTATAGTCCGGACTTATAACCATGCGATTATAATATGTTTGGGCCACTGAAAGAAGCTCTAGGACGTGAGCGATCCGATGATGATGCTGCTATTGAGACATTTTGAGCCAACTGGCTGCAAACACGCCTCCCTTCTTATTATGATCATAGCATTAAAAAACTCCCAATCCCTCGAGAAAAATACATAACAAAATCAGGAGATTATGTAGAAAAATAGCTAATAACTTTCCTATGTGCATCTTGTACCAATAAATTTTTAAAAACAAATTTCGGTTTATATTTGATTAACCCTCGTAATGTAATAAAAAAATTACAAGTTGCCATGCATGATTATGTGGACAAGTCAATTGAATGTTCTGTAATACAATTTACCTTACTCCTAGCGACCTTTGTGACCTTAATTATATCGTACCTAACCTGGTTGTACTTTTTAACGGTAATTCCTTCAATGAACATAAAACCAATATTCCTCGTAAAATACAGTCGAAAGTCAATTACAAATCGTTCAATGGAATTTAGATCTTTTGAGTATTTATGTGGTTGACTAATGGCTATTAAGTTGAAAATGTCCGCAACGACCCTACCCTACTGATAAGGCCAAGGAAGGCCAAAACCGGTCTATGGACGATGGTTGTAGCACGTTCGACTGCTTTATTACAGAGCATTTAATTGGCAACACTTAAGTTTAGAATACGACAAACTCAAGTCATAAAGAATCGATATTTTTAACAAAAAACTTTGACTCGTCATTTTCTTATTCACCACGTAGAGCAGCTTTAGTAAAAATATGTAAATATTTCAAATAACAACCCCGGAAACGTTTGGCAAATTATACCCATGCACCATATTTTCCGTTTGTGTCATATGCAGCTTCCGATGTTGCAGGTCTTTGTCATGAACGTCGGTGGTGTTTGATTGATGTTCCTGCAACGGGCAACCGCCCCTAGGTCAGCATCTGCCGAAGTCACCCGTCAAATCCATTATTAATTAATCAATTTATTAAAATTTAATAATACCCCATTATCGACAGACCTTAAATCAATAGTGAATTCGTAATTGTATTCATATACAAATCTGTTGGCCCCTGAAATGGATGCCGAATGCCACAACTTCACCCAATAATCCGCAATGGTTTTATCACTATAAACCAGTGGTTCTCATAGTGTGCGCCCTCTGAAACAGAACATTTTTTCGTATTCATTTTCGTTGGCTTCGATTCCCACATTTTTATTTACTTAAAATTTAAAATAAATGTAAAATATCTACTTTAAACTCCAAATTTCGAAATTAATTTTTTATCGATTTTATTTTTTCCGAAAATTTTCCATTTTTTGGGGGGAGTTTAATCTTTTTTTCATCAAACACGAATTTTAAGTCAAAGTATCTCTCTAAAGATTATAGCTTAGCTATCGAAACGCGTTAGAGCAACCTTTGATGTGTTTTTTAGTCTTTCTTATATTCAGGGGACACGATTTGTACTTCAATTTTCGAAATAATACTTTAAATTGGAAATTTATAAATTTGCTAACATGTTTTTTTTTTTCTTAAAATTGCCTCCTCTCTAAATGCTGTCTATACCTCTGAAATTCAATTCAAACCGAAAATTTGGACAATTTTGAAATCTGTAAGACATTTCCTTAGGATTTCTTTCTTTAGTATCGAATCAATTTTCATTTTTAATCTCAAGTTTTCAATTTAAAAACCCAAATTTTGAGAAAATATTTAACAAAGTGTTTTTCAATTTAAAGCTTTATGTTTCTATTTTAATCTCAAAATTTCAGGACAACATATTTACCTGAGTTATCAAAATCTAGACTTTCGAGCTTTCGTCTTTAAACTTGACATTTCGAGAAAAATAGTTGTATATGTTACGAGTTGGAATTAGTTTTAAAGGTTTTCTAAGAGATCTCGTTGTAAACGGATGTTGCATGTGGGCACTTCAAAACTATATTCGCGCCAAAGCACTATATTATAGTTTGGATTGTCAGTATGTGTCATCTTACGCAAGTGTAAACAACATACATTCCAAGACCATTTAATATGTCGACTTTCGTGCCAAATAAACGCAATTTGCGGGAAGCTTTATTGTTCTGCTTCCATTTGAAGAAAACTGCTGCTGCGAGTCGTTTGCTTCTCGAGGAAGCTTACCGAGGTTGTGCTCCATCAATTTCGACATGTGAGTACTGGTTTCGACGCTTCAAAAGTGGTGATTTTGACACCGATGACAAGGAACATCCCGGTCAGGAGAAAAATTTTGAAGACGAAGAATTGGAGGCTTTACTCGACGAAGATCCCTGTCAAACGCTCCAAGAATTGTCCGTATCATTGGAAGTTGACTTTTCAACAGTCGCCAAAGGTCTCAAAGCCATGGGTATGATTCAGAAGCAAGGAAATTGGGTGCCATGCGAGCTGAAGCCGAGAGACTTGGAGAGGCGGCTTATGACGTGCGAACAGCTGCTCGCGCGTCAAAAAAGGAAAGGTTTTTTGCATCGCATCGTCACTGGCGATGAAAAGTGGATCCATTACGATAACCCCAAACACACATCGTCATCAACGCCAAGACCGAATATCCATGGATCCAAGTTCATGCTCTGTATTTGGTTCGATCAGCTGGGCGTCATTTATTATGAGCTGCTCAAACCGAACGAAACCATCACCAAGGACCTCTACCGAACACAATTGATGCGTTTGAGCCGGGCATTGAAGGAAAAACGGCCGCAATTCGAGCAGCGGCACAACAAAGTTATTTTGCAACATGACAACGCTCGTCCTCATGTCGCAAAACTGGTCAAAAAGTACTTGGAAACGTTGAAATGGGATGTTCTACCGCACCCGCCATATTTCCCAGATATTGCCCCGTCCGACTACTACTTGTTCCGATCGATGGCACATGGCTTGGCTGACCAGCACTTAACCTCTTACGAGGAAATGAAAAGATGGATCGATACATGGATCGCATCAAAAGATGAACTGTTCTTCCGAGCTGACATCCGAAAATTGACAGAAAGATGGGAAAAAGTAGTGGCTAGCGATGGACAATACTTTGAATAATTGATTTGTAACCATTTTTGCTCACTAAAGCCTCAAATTTCAAAAAAAAAATCTTTAAAACTAATTCCGACTCCTGGTAAATTTATTAAAATTCACGTATTTAGTTCAAAACATTTTTATAACATTTCAACTTTTCTTTTAAAAATTCCACTCCAAACCTAAAAAGAGGCTCTTTTTCTTTCGAGTTCTATTTTTTTTTTTGGTGGAACGGACTGGTCGTTGGTTATCTTCAAAAATTAAAATACAAATCTTGTCCCCTGAAACCTTTGTTGTATTTTTAATCTTTCTTGGTTTCAGGGGACAAGATTGGTATTTCAGTTTTCGAGTTCTAGAAAATGTCGATTTGTGCGTCGAAATTTCGACCTATTATCATAATTTGTATGTTTTCTCGTAACTTTTACTTGTTTTCAGTTATAAAGTTGAAGTTTCGAAGGCTAAAATTTCGAGTTAAAAACCGAAATTTTGAGGTTAAGGAAAAAGAAAAAAGTCGAAGTTTCTAAAAAAAATCTTGTTGTGATATTTTATATTTCCAAGTTTCATATAACTATTAAATTTTATTAATGATTAAAACAGCAACAGATATTAAAAATTCCACGATGTTTTAATAAATATTTGTTATCGAAACATCGTGGAATTTTTAATATCTGTTGCTATTTTAATCGTTAATAAAGTTTAATAGTTATGAAAATTGAAGAATTCTACAAAGTAAGGATTAAAAATATCAAATATTTCCAATTTTTTCTACAATTACTCTAATTTTGAAAGTTACTCTTAAATTAAAAAATTCGTGAATTATCTTTCCATGAAATCTCTAATATTTTTCTCAAAATTTCAATATTCATCTTGAATTTTCGAACCTGAAAATTCGAGAAAACTTTTTTAATGTCAAAGTTTTTTAATCTCCACATTTTAAGTTTAAACTAAAAATGTTAACAAAACTTTGTCCTGGGTTATTTCTTAAAATTTTGGATTTAAACATGAGTTTAATCAAGACACTTAGAAAAAATATTTTCTAGTATTAGTATTCCTAAATTTAAAAAAATATTTTTATTTTAAGCTCAAGATTTGAAAAAACAACGTTTTCCTTTGTTTTTTTTTTTCAATTTTAACGTTAAACACGCCTCTAAACCTGACATTATTTGGAATTGTTGGTCTAGAAATTTCAAGTTTTTTAAAATTACGAATAAAATCGAAATTTTATTTTTTGTTACCCAAACAATTCAACTTTTTTCTAATTTTGGCTTTGTGAAGTTTTGAATTTAAATTCAACATTTCAGAGTTAAATTTAAATTTAAAAAAAAATAGTTTCAAGGTTTTCCCCAAGGTTCAACCCCATCTCCTAAAAGTACACTTTATACTAGAGAAAACTATTGTTCAATGAAATCTCGAAATTTCAATTTTCATCTCGAATTGACGAGTTTAATATATTCGAAAATTCCACAAAACATTTTTCTTAATTCCAAGTTAGAGTTAAGTGAAACGGACTCATCCTTCGTTATCTTCAAAAATTGAGGTAGTATCTCTCTGAAGATGATAGCTTCGCTATCGAAACGCGTTAGAGCAACCTTTTTTTGTGTATTTTAATCTTTCTTGGTTTCGGGAGACAAGATTTGTATTTCAATTTATTAAAATAGTAATCGCAGTTTTTGCTTTTGTTTGAAATTTGGAAATTTTTGCCCAGAATTTGAGTTAAAAATCTATATTTCCATACTGAAGTTAAAATTAAAAAAAGAAATCCTAAATTTCTTAAGAAAAGAAATTTATCCTAAACTAAAATTTTGTTTGAAAATTTTGTTTTCATCATTAAAAGTTTTACTTTAAGAGCAAAATTTAGTAAATATTTTATTTCATATTTTTAAAACGTTTTCTTAAAATTTCGGTACAAAGCCGAAACTTGGAAAAATCCTTCAACAATTCGAAAATATACATAGTCACTAAATTTTTATTTTAAAGTGTAATTTCTAAAAACTAAGTTAAAAGGTTTTATTTATTTAAACATTTTTTATAATTTTTGCTTCTTTCATGAAACTTTAATTCTGAAATTGAATTTTCAAAAAATAAGTAAAAATTTTTATAAATTTAAAGTCGACATTTCCAGGTTAAAATAAAATTTTTCGCGCGTGTGGAAGTATCTAAACAATAGTTTTACTTCAATTAACATTTTGAAGATTTTCCTCGAAATTTCAACATTACTTTTGATAGAATTTTCGGTAAAAAAAATTGTATTTTCTAACCCAGTCGTTTTTCTGAATTAATTTTTCAGTAGAAATTCCAAAAAAAATTGTATTTTTTTAATTTTTTTGAAATAAAATTGCGAAGATTTTCTTCCAACTTTTCACAGCATGTTTACCATAGAATATTTCGAAAAAAACTAAAATTTCTAAAAAGATCATTTCGAAGATTTTCCTTGAAGAATTTTTTCGAAATTTCAACAATAATATAGAAAAAAATTTTGAGAATAATCGAAGTTTAACAACAACAACAACGAGTTTAAAATTCCGACAAATTTTCCCAAAATTCGAATCTAAAGTAAATATTTTCAGGTCAAGGTCTGAATTTTTCCCTAATGTTTCTGTGTTAAATTAAAATTTCCTAATTTTTTTTCGAAGTTTCGGCCATATTTTCCAAGATTAGACTTTAAACTGTAAATTTAGAGGACTATCTTTTTAGGAAACCTCTAATATTTTTTTGATGTCTCAAAATTTTAACTTTTTTGAAAATCTTAACCTTTTTCAAACTTCCGATTTTTTATGAAATTTCATCTTTATTTTTTAAAACCGACTTTTAATTAGTAGTTTACCTTCGACATTTCAAAGATTATTCATTTTATTTCAAAATTTTTGACTTTTTCTCGAAATTCCAATTTTCTGCATTGAAAATTTCGATCTTCTTAAAAAGAAACTTTAAAAAAGATTCTTAAAAAGGTGAGAATTATGAAAATTGTAGTTTTATGAATATTTTACGAATTTTTGCTCAAAAATTTAATAATTTTAACTATTTCTCAAAATCTCCAAATTTATGTCAAAATTTCGATTTTGTTTTGAACATTTTGACTTTTTTTGAAAAATTTGGTTTTTCAGAAAATTTTGACTGTGGCTCAAAAAATTACAAAAATATCTTTTTTCGAAAATTTCGAATATTTCGACTTTTTGAAAATTTAGATAACAAAATTGACATTTTTTTCAAAACTTAGTCCTTTTCTTAAGATTTCGACTGAATGTACCTCTCTGAAGATGATAGCTTGGCGGTCTAAAACGATAGAGCAACCTTTGTTGTATTTTTTAATCTTTTCTGGCTTCAGGGGACAAGATTTGTATTTCAATTTTTGAAAGTTTGTAGATATTTCAAAATATATACTTTTTTTTAATTTTCGACTTTTTCTCCAAATACGACTTTTTGTGAATCAAAACATTTTATAAAAAATTACTTTTTTTCGAAAATTTGAACAATTTATTTGAAAAATTTTTCAAAACATCAACTTTGTCTTACAAATACATATTTTTGAAATCTTTTTAATAAAAAATATCGACTCTTTTGAAAATTAAACCTAAAAATTAAAACTATTCAATATTTCCGCCTCTTTTTAAAACTCTGGCTAAAAATGTTTCCCGAAAATTCACATTGTTTAAAATATTTTGACTTTATTTTATAAAATTTGAACTTTTGTTCGTAATTTTTTACTTTTTTTCTACTTTTTTGAAAATATGTTTTTCCAAAATCTAGTTTTTTTCGTGACGTTTTAACCGCTTTTTAAACATGTCTAAGTTTTTCTAAAATTCAACTTTTTCTGAAATTTTGAATTATTTCTCAAAATAATGACACATTTTGATTTTTTTTTAAATTGGTTTTTTTTTCAAAAAATTAGTCCTTTTCTAAAATTCGACTTTTCCTCAAAATTTTCTCCCTAAATTTCAAATTGTTCTTTAAATTTGGATTGTTGTCATTTTTAACTTTTTTAAACAATTCTATTTTTTCACTTTTTGTTGAAATTTTTTTAGAAAATTCGACCATTTTAAATTTCGATTTATTATCGAAAATTGGGACTTTTTTAAAAGTTTAGACATTTTAACATATTGTTACGGGCTTATCGGTTCGATTGATTACACTTATCGAATAAGACCCACTTTATTACTGAACTCAACAATTTACAATTAACTCACTTCTACTAACTCACTAATTGCACTGATTCTAACTGACTGAGTCTAGGAAAAGCTGACCGCCTTTTTATAGTTTTGGCCGCCGGCTTCCAGAATTTTCGGCAGATAAGGCTTATCGAATGCCGAAATTTCTGGAACGCTTATCTGGCGTTTGTTTCGCTATCGCGGCCGCTTTCCCCTTATCAGAACCTTCTAGAAACTTTTTTTTATTTACTAAATTCTGTAATTCTATTCTAAATCCTATTTCATCTATTTACATTGCGTTACACTGCCTCCCTCTTAGCAATGATCATCCCGATCAGTTCCAATCAGTCACTTCGCCACTAAATTTGCATAGTCTGTTCAGCTGTACCACTTTCATTTTACTCCTGGAGCTACGCTGGATCCTGTATACCAAGTCGTTGATCCTCTTCAGCACTTTGTACGGCCCTTCCCAAGATGGCGTAAACTTTAGCGAAACTCCTTTCTTTCGCTGAGGGTTGTATAGCCATACCAATTCGCCTTCACTGAAACCACCATGATTGGCATTCACGTCATACCTGGCCTTCATCCGGTCCATCGCCAAGTTGATCTTCGTCCGCACAAGGGCATGCGTCTCCAATATCGCTTCCCTCAAGTCGTCTACGAAACCCATCGTCTCCCTGGGGATCTCCCTTGGTGATCCAAACACCAAGTCACACGGAAGCCGCAATTCCCTCCCGAAGATCACTTTTGCCGGAGTCTGACTTGTAGTTTCATGAGTTGCCGCGCGATAGGCCATCAGAAACAGTGGTAGATGTCGATCCCAGTCTGTCTGATGTTTGGAAACGACCTTCGAAAGATGTATCTCTAAGGTCCTGTTAAATCTCTCCACCATTCCGTCAGACTGTGGATGAAGAGGTGTTGTTCAAGTTTTCCTTATTCCAAGAAGACGACACACTTCTTGGAAAACCCCCGATTTAAAGTTCCTTTCCTGGTCCGAGTGTAGTTCCAAGGGAACACCAAATCGACAGATGAAATTATCCACAAGAACCCTTGCGACTGTGGTGGCTTCCTGGTTCGAAATGGCATAAGCTTCAGGCCATTTACTGAAATAATCCATGGCCACCAGGATGTACTTGTTTCTATCGTCTGAAGCTGGGAATGGTCCTGCCACATCGATTGCAATTCTTTCAAATGGAGCTCCCACATTATATTGCTTCAGGGCCCCTTTGGTTCTCGTACGAGGACCCTTGGATGCAGCACAGGTGACACATTTCCGACTCCACCGCTCGACGTCCTCCCTGCAGTTAACCCAATAGAACCGTTTTCGAACCTTCTCCAGGGTCTTGTTCATCCCTAGGTGTCCACCAGAGGTCCCATTGTGCACCTCCCACAAGACCTGTGGAATCTTCTCCTGAGGCACCACCAACTGCAAGTTGACACGCTTTCCATCAGCGCTTTCCCATGCTCTCTTCAGTACCCCGTCCTCGACCTGGAGGGATTTCCATTGAGCCCACAAATTCTTAAGAGCTGGACTTCTGTCGGAAACCTCTTGCCATTCCGGTCTGTCTCCAGCTTCTTTCCATTCCAATATGGATCCGATATCAGCGTCGCTCCTCTGTAGCTTCCGAAGACCTTCAACAGTCCATTCGTCTTCTGGCTGGACAGAAGTGACCCTTATATCCACCATGTCCTCATGGTCCTCAACTCGTCTGCAATGTTTGCAATCCCCACAAGGTCTTTTGGACAAAGCGTCAGCGTTGTTATGCTGTCGTCCCGGTCGATGATGCACCTTAAAGTGATACTGCTGAAGCCTTTCTAACCATCTAGCCGTCTGTCCCTCCGCGTTCTTCATTCGGAGTAACCAAAAAAGTGCCGAATGGTCTGTTCTGATGAGGAATTCTTGCCCGTACAAATACTTGTGAAAGTGTTCCACGGCCTTCACTATCGCAAGTAGTTCCTTCCTGGTGGTGCAATAGTTCCTCTCCGGCTTCGTCAGGATCTTGCTGTAATACTCGATTACTCTTTCTTCACCGCCTTGAACTTGGGACAGCACAGCTCCAACGCCGACGTTGCTGGCATCTGTGTCTAACACAAACTTCCCAATCTGCTGAGGATAAGCCAAGATAGGGCTTGTGCACAAGGCGGACTTCAGTTTTCGGAAAGCGATATCACAGTCGGGAGTCCAGACGTACGGCCTTTTTCCTTCCGTTAGTTGATGCAACGGCGCAGCGATGTTGGCGAAACCTTTCACAAATCTTCTGCAATAGGTACATAGCCCCAAGAAACTCCTCAGTTCATGTTTGTCTTTGGGTCTTAGCCAGTCACGAATTGCTTGAGTCTTGCTGATATTTGTTTCAACTCCTGCGGCTGATACAGTGTGGCCCAAAAATTCTACTTTTTTTGGAACAAAGAGCACTTCTTTGGATTCAGCTTTAAGTTGGCTTGCTTTAATCTGTCAAAAACTTCTTGAAGATTTTTCAAATGCTCTTTAAAGCTCTTGCCCATCACCATGACGTCATCTAGGTAAACCAAGCAGGTTTTTCAAGTGAGTCCTCGAAGTATCAGTTCCATTAGACGTTCGAAAGTAGCCGGTGCGTTGCATAGTCCAAAAGGCATAACCGTGAACTGATATAATCCACTCCCAGATGAAAAGGCCGTCTTTTCTTTGTCGTCGGGGTCTATGCTCACTTGCCAATATCCACTTTTCAAGTCCAAAGTTGAAAACCAGGTGGACCCAGACAAGGTCGTTAGGGTGTCATCAATTCTTGGCAAGGGGTAGCTGTCCTTTTTAGTGACGTCGTTTACTTTCCGGTAGTCGACACAGAATCTTGTTGACCCGTCCTTCTTTGTAACCAAGACTACAGGGGAAGACCATGGACTATTGGACTCCTCGATGACTCCATCTTTCATCATCTTCTTAACCAGTCCCGCGACTTCCTCTTGCTTGGCCACCGGTAATCTTCTAGGGGGTTGACGAATAGGTGTTGCATCGCCGGTGTTGATTTTGTGTCGAACTACGTCGGTCCTTCCTAGATTTCGGTCTCCATCGGTAAAAACGCCGTGGTTTTTCTTTAGAAATCACCTAGCCAGAACTACTTCTTCCTTGGACAAGTGTTTCAAGTCCACTTCCAACTTGACTTGCCCAATCTTCGTTTCCTGTACTGGCGCACAACTGTCTCTCAAGGAGCTTATTGAGGCTACCGGGGTACAGACTGCCAGAGTAGTACCCTTTTTGATTGAGCGTGCTGTTGGGAACACGTTGGCAACTCTCACAGGTACCTTCTGAGATGCTTTAACCACGGATCTCGCCACTAGCAAATTCTTAGAAATGTCATAAGTCGGTTCCACTAATCCAACGCAGCATTTGTTGTTCCATTTTGGTCGATTTTAATCTCGTATCCATAAAGCGTATCTGAATGTTCAAGATTTTACTTGACGCGCCTCGTATAACTATTTAACAGTTTAAAAAGTCCGACATAAAGTCAATTACGGCACCTGGCACGAATTTTTTTCGAGTAATAAAGCACAATCCACGAATAATCCCGCTTCTGACACCAGATGTTACGGGCTTATCGGTTCGAATTGATTACACTTATCGAATAAGACCCACTTTATTACTGAACTCAACAATTTACAATTAACTCACTTCTACTAACTCACCAATTGCAGATTCTAACTGACTGACTCGAGGAAAAGCTGACGGCCTTTTTATAGTTTTGGCCGCCGGCTTCCAGAATTTTCGGCAGATAAGGCTTATCGAATGCCGAAATTTCTGGAACGCTTATCTGGCGTTTGTTTCGTTATCGCGGCCGCTTTCCCCTTATCAGAACCTTCTAGAAACTTTTTTTTTATTTACTAAATTCTGTAATTCTATTCTAAATCCTATTTCATCTATTTACATTGCGTTACAATATTAACTGTATAAAACTTTATTTTTTTAACTGTTTCTCATAATGTCGATTTTATTGATAGGAAATTTTAATTTTTCTTCAGATTTTGACTTTTTTTAAATATTTTCTTAAAATTTCTAATTATATTGAAAATGTCGACTTTTTTTGAAAATTCGGTTTTTTCTACAATTTTGATTGCTAAAATGCTGACTATTTTTAAATATTGATTTAAAACGTTTTCAAAATTTTCCCTCTCATCTACATTTTGTCACAAAAATTTCTCATAATGTCGATTTTATTAATTGGAAATTTTAATTTTTCTTCAGATTTTAACTTTCTTAAAAATGTTTCCTAAAATTTCTAATTGTATTGAAAATTTTGTCCTTTCTGAATATTTGGGTTTTTTTATAATTTAGATCCTTTTCGTAAAATGTTGATTATTTTCTAAAAAAGAGTCAATTTTTCGAGATTTCAATTTTTTTCAGGATTTCGACTTTTTTGAAAGATTGACTTAAGAATTTCGACTTTTTTAAAAATTTGCACTTTTTGGAAAAATTCGAATTTCTCGAAATTTTAACTTTTTCTTAAAATTTTAACTGCATATATTTAAAAAAAAAATGACACTTTTTTGAAAATTCAGACTTTTTTAGGATGCTCATTTGAAAGTTTCAACATTTTTTGGACTTATTTTAAAATTTTGAATTTTTTTAAAAATTTTGACTTTCGGACATTTTTAGGAATTCCGAAATTTGGATATTTTTGAAAATTTAGACCTTTTCGAAAAATAAGTTTACATTTTTCTCAACACTTGGATTTTTTTTAAATGTTGAAGTTTTAAAGAAAATCCCAGAAAAAAATATATTCTAGCTCAAGTTTTATTTTGTGATTAAACTAATTTTTGTAATTTTCTTAACACAAATTTTTAGCTTAATTTTGACGTTTTTGTTCTTTTCTAATTTAGAATGTTAATTCGAAATTTTGATCAAAGATTCAAATTTAAAGAGAAAAAAAATTCAAAAAATAAAATAGTGCAAAAACCAAACGAAACATTCAAGAAATAGTATTCAAAGTTTAACTTGAAATTGGAAAATCTGGATTTCTTTAAATAAATTTGGACAAACATCTGGATTTAGACTTAAAATTTTCAATTTTTTTCTAACATTTCAACCATCTTATCAAAATCTAAATCTTGTTTTGAAATTCTGAACTTTAATCAATTTTTCGAGTAATCGAAAAACGACAAAAAGAAATGTTACTTTTTGAATGCTAATATGCATTGAATGCTAATATGCATTTAAAATGTAATCAGTTAAAAGCAAAACTGCAATTAAAAGTGATTCCGGTCAGATTCCCTATTCATAAAAGTCAAGACACGCCTCTGCTATGATATGAAATTATATTAGAGTCATTTCACTCACAAAATATTAATCAAGCTAAAATAAAAACTGAAAATTTAATTCATAAATAAACGAGGCATTTTATTGGTGTCCGCCACTGTATAATGTAATAAAACTACCTATATTATACGAGCCAAATATGTAAATATGTGTCATACTTATTTACCTGCTTAAAATTGTGATAACAATCGTATTGGACAAAAATTTTACGTGTAGAATTTACATTTTCACAAAATAATGATTTTAATTTAGGTAACATTTTATTTTAGTGTTAAAATTCACACATTTTCTTATCGAATGCAATAAAAATATGGCGAAATACGCGAAGTTGTTAGAAATATGCCAGCATCACAAAAATATCCAAAAACATGCATGCATATGCAAGTTGCATAAAATCCGCTCTCTGACCGCGATACTTTTTTTTATTTACTTGTTAATTTGTTCTTCCAGGAGCCCACATTTATAGTGTATTTTTCACAGATTTGTATGTGGTTTGAAGAAAGTTTAAACTTCAAAAAAAGAACCACGCAGGTTTTTTCAGCCAAAGTATCGAAATGGTGGATGCGCCGGAATTGGCCGCATTGAATTTGAAGTGCTTTTAAGAATCGTGCATGAATGTAGCGATCCTAATCGATATGTAACACAATTTTACGTATCCCACCTAGTTTAACAAAAGCGTATCTTCAGCATTATGCGAGAAGCTTAATATAAAAGAGTTCATTGAAAACGTGCCCTATCTTGGTGAGATTTCCCGCTTCAACTCGTCCCTTACAACGTAAAATTTTCACTAAGAGCGTCAGCCGGCTGACAATCATTTTCACTTTTCGATCGTTACTTAATTGGTGTTTGACGTTGAATTTATTCAAAGGACGTGTGAGCGGTTACCGACATTTGTTCACTTTATATTAAGGGAGCATCGTAAAATTGCTTAAAATTTATAGTCTGCCCATTAATTGCTTAAGTAAATTGACTTATAAAGCGCTTATCTGCATTCGTTGCATACCCTAATTTGGGCTTTAGCCTCCGTTATATTTCGAAGTGGCTGGAAAATTTTGACCGTCTCTAACATTGAAACATTGGAAATCCAGACAAAGTTAACAAGATCATTAGTTAACACGTTGTAAACTGAAACAGTTTTTTGGCAATATGACCACTCCGGTCGTTTCAGTTACATAAATTTCGGAGCTAACAGCCGTTTAGTAGATCAAGTTTTATACAACTGGGCATTAGTATAATATTTGAGTAATAAAACAGTTGTAAATTTTACGATTCCTTCAACTCTACTAGTTCATCAACAATAAAATTGTTTGACGTCTAGTTTCCCAGCGTAGTAAACTTTAAGATAAATCAGACATAGTAGCTACAGCAAAATTTATAAAGTTGTAAAATTTACTGCTTGCAATATTCATCAACTTTAAAACTTTCTATTCAGCGAAACAACTAACCTGAGCATTAACAATAACTCTTAGAAGCGATATTCTAGCAGGATTTTTATATAAATAAGACCATGTTGTGTCCAAATGGCATAAAATGGATAATATATATCTCAACTACTCCAGGCACCGACGTTATGCTAAACAGGCAACACTAAAGTGCCATTTATGCAAACCAAACTCGTCTCCCATGGGGCTATGACTGAACATGTCTTCTTAAAGTAGGTACTCTTTAAAACAGGATAAATTGAAAAAGGACAAACCGAATAGGATATTAAGGTGAAAATAAAACAATATCCTTCATATTATTGCGAATAACAAAAGGCATAAAGATGCTTTTGCCACGCTATCGAAGTGACATGGGAATAAACCGAGCAGAGTTCAAATCCTGAAACAATAATACACGGTTAGGTTATTATTAGACACCTCCCACGAGGTCGGGCACAATACGTTCTGCATGTTTGCACTAATGACAAACTGTGACATACATTGACTTGGTAATGGACAGGTTTAGTGCACTCATAAATAATTTCATGAAACTAGTTTTATAACATAAACACTCGCAGCAGTTTGTTGCCACTTGGAAAATTTATTACCATTTACTTTTCCCGCTTCATTTCGAATTGCGTGATAAACTGAAATCATCAAACTTGTTACGACTTCGGCGATCATTTGGGGGGATGTATTCGCATGCCATGAGTTACATTTTTAACTTGCTTCTGCATAAACATAACTTGGAAAAGGTTTCTTTTCGTCTAATATAAACAGTTTTTGTTCTGGACAAACCGCCAAATTCGGGGCCCTCTGAGAGAATTGTCGGGCCTAGGCATAAGATCCAACCCCTTACATTTTTTAGTTCTACTATAAACGATTTTGCCCGTGAACAAAGCCGTGCGGTAAATTTTCTCAGTATGATGCAGCTCTTCGAAATGCCTTTCCATAAAAGTTTTTTCTATTTTTTTTCTAAAAATTTTAATTTTTTCTTTAAATTTCGAACTTTCCTCGAAATTTCGACTTTATTAAATACTATGAATTTTATTTTAATTGTTAAAAGTTATAAACTTGCAACCTTTTTAAAATTTCAACTTAAGAAGAAACACTTCGACGTAATTTCTCAAAATTTAAATATTTTTAAATTTATTGAAAACGTTCACTTCATAATTAGCTTTTTTTGAAAATTTAGATTTTTTAAATATTTCGGCTTTTTCACCAAATTTTTATTTTGTTATTAATTTCGATTTTCTTCGAAAGAATTCGGCTTTTTTGAAAACTATCAGTTTTTTTGTAAATATCGACTTTAAATATTCTGATTCTTAAAGGGTCTAGCCAGTACTTCCATAGTGAAATTGCCCCCACCGGGAACCTATACCGTGATCTATCTCATAACGTACAGGATGACATTAGTAATTAACTATATGTGAATTTTTCCCCCTCCATCTTCGGTTACTAAGGAGATAATTAAAAAAACCTTCCTCAGGCACCTTTTTTTCTAAGCGACATATTTATTAAATGATTAAAGGTAGCAAAGCAAAACAAACTAATCGGTGATGGTACACTGCTAGCGTCTATTTTATAAATATTTTTGAGGGAGCTTAGCCCCCCTGCAAATATTAATAAAATACAGATAAAAATTTTCAGTATTAATTTCTGTAGGGTCTCTTAAAGTGACTACTCTAGAAAAAATATGAAAAATGTGCCTATATGTCTTCTAACAGCGTACCGAGTTTCGTTAAGATCTAAGTAGGTGCAACATGTCAAAAAAATTAAATATGTCTGCCCATAACCTCTGTGCCTGCTGCCTTGGATATTTCAAATAAATATAATTGTTATCCTACTTTAAAAACGTTTCCATTTTGGATGAAATACTTTTTCAGATTGCTTGAGGAATGAAAGTTCATATTACTTTAAGTACTAGTATTTTTTATTTCCAAGTTACAGGCTGTTTCATTATAGAGGAAAATATTTATAAAGTGGTCACTCCAAAAGACATTACAGAAATTAATAATGAAAATTTTTATTTGTATTTTATTGATATTTCTAGGAGGGCTAGCCCCCTGAAAAAAATTATAAAATGGATTCTGCAGTGTACTATCACAATCAGTTGGTTTCCGTTGGCTGCCTTCAATAGTTTAGCAGATAGATTGCTTAGAAAAAAAAGGTACCTGAGGAAGGTTTTTTTAATTATCTCTATGGTAACCTATATTAATTTCTAATGACATTCTGTACTATAACGACATAGATTGCGCTATAGGTTCCCGGTGGGGCCAACTTCGCTATGGAAGTACGCCTAGACCCTTTCCGACCTCTTCAAAGTTTTGACTTTTTTTAAATTCTACTATTTATTTTTAAATTTTAGCCCTTTTAGACATTTCAAGTTTTTTCAAAATTTTCACCTTTAAAAATTGCGATTGTTAAAAAAATAGTCCTTTTTTTTCAATTTTCATCTTATTTGAAAAATTTGACCTTCTGCTTTTTTTGAAAATGTCAGGTTTCGGAAATATTGACTTTTATTAGAAGTTGTGACCGCGACTTTTTTAAAAATATTTTCACCTTTTTGACATATTCACTCTTTTTTTCAAAATTTCGACTTTTTCGAAAAATTCTACTTTAAAAAAAATAAATATAAATATAAAATATAAAGATGTTTACTTTTTGTTTCAATTTGAATTTTTTCTAAAGTTCGAATATTTTAAATTTTGACTTCTTTTAGAATTTTGAGTTTTTTTGAACATTTCAAATTTTCTCCAAAATTCGTTTATAATTTACTTTTTGGAGTAATTTATTCTGTTATGAATTTTTTGATTGTATCGTAAGAACTCGACTTGGAAAAATTTCACGATCTTTTTAGTCATTTCCATTTGGTTTTTTTAGAAGTTTCGACCGATTTTTAAAATTTGATTTGTTCTCTATTTTTATTTTACTTGAAGATTTTAACCTTTGAAAAAATCTACTTTTTTGGGATTTTTGACCGTAATTAAATTTTTTTTAAATTATGTATCTTTATTTTTTTAAAGCATTTTGTCTTTTTGTATTCAGAAAATTTTATTTTTTTTCTAAGTTCGATTTTTCATTCAAAATGTCATATTTCCCTCCAGGCCCGTAACCAGGATTTTTTTTCGGGGAGGGGGCTGCGATCCTTCTTCTAAAACTACCTAGTCTTATGTTTGCGTTTAGGTTAGAGCTAAGAAGCCACGGTCCAATACCACTAAAATATAAAAAAATACACTAAAATACATTTCTAGAGTTCAACTCTTCTAAAACTTTGACAAAGTAATTTAACAACAATGTTGCCTATTTATCTTAATTTAATTTCTAAATAAAAACAGATGTGTGGGTGAGATGATAAAATTACTCGAAAGATGTTCCTTTTCTAAAATTTATCTTGAACTGTCTTCTATAACCTGCCCTTGTGTATGAAAATTGCCTCTAGAAAATGCTCTATTTTAAGACATAGTTTGAAGTCAGCTGGAGAAAAATCTTTTTTTTTAATTTTTTTCAAATGTTGATTAAATTGATAATTTTAACTTTTATCTCAAATTTAAAGTTTGCACCCGAACATTTAGAATTTGGATATTCTTTCTAAATTCTGGAAGATTATATGTTTTTTTTTAAGGTTCAAGCTTCCTCTTAGCGTCCAACTCTTTTTCTAAGTGCCAACAACTTCAATTCCTAAGTTTTTTATTTTGGGCAATTTTGGGAATTATTATTATCGAATGTCGAAATGCATTTTATTCTTCCGAATTTCGAAAAAAAGTTTTTGCTATGAAGTTATTCATCGTCTTTTTTAGTTTTACCTTTAATCTCAAAATTTCGAACTTTTTTGAAATGTCCAATTTGAATTAGATTTTTTGTTAAATGCGAAGCATATTATTACTTTTTTTTCTCTCTCTCTTGGTATTTAATTCAAACCCACAAATATTTTTTTAAACTTCCGATTCTTTCTAGAAGCCTGGAAATTTCGCCAAAGTTTTTGTGAAAAATGTCAGATATCGAAATTCTGAACTTAATCTTAAGTTTTTTGAATTTGGAATTTTAATTCGAAATGTCCAGAAAAGTCTACATGTAGAGTGGACAAACTCGTTCTAGAAAAAGTTCAAATCCGAGCGTATTTATACTTAAAAATAACCGGAATTCATTAATAAACATTTCTGAAAATATTAACTTTTTAGAAATTTTGAATTTCCGAACAAAAAGCAAGGATCTGATAATTCTTAACAAATTTACCTGTTTGACTCGAAATTTTTAGTTTTTTAAATTCGAAATTTTAAAAGTAAGTTGACATTTAGAATTACTCTCTAAATCCGAAAAAAAGAAGCTATAGTTTTTGAAAAAAAAAGGTTTTCTTTTCTAAAAAAAATCTCTAAAAGACAAAATCTATTAACAAAAACTAATAACACTCAACATTTTGTCTTGAAACAAAACTCAAAAAATAAACTTTGATATTTCCTGAAACTTTTAATGTTTTCTCCAAATGGCCAGGGGATTATTTTAAATTAAATGTCTAAAAAGAAAGTTAAAATATTTTGAAGAAGTCTGGTATTTAAACCAGTGCTAATGAAAACATTTTTGAAAAATAATGACTAAAGTCATTAGGCCCAATTTTTTTTTTCAAAATTTCGACTTTAATCTTGACATTTTTAAACTCGTCGTAAAAAGTTAAAAAAATGTCATAAATTTTCTAAAAATATGAATTTATAAGTTGAAATGTCGTGATTAAAAGTAAAAAATTTCTTAATTAAAGTTGAAATTTGATAACTTGGATAGAAATTTCAATATTTTTTTGGAAGTTTTCACTGGGAGGTAGAATTTTGGAGAAAAAAGTCGAATTTTCGAAAATCTTAATCGAAATATAAACAAATCAATTTTTCATAACAAAATATTGCGAAATTTTTATTATGAAGAAAAATTAAAAATTTCGAATTAAGCTGAAGGGTTAAAGTTATTAAAAAATCCTGAATTTTCCAACTTAAAAATGCTCAAGTTTTGTGTAAAACTCGGAATTTATAAAAGAATCGACATTTTAGACATTTATTTTAAAGTTCAATGGCCTATGTTAGAAAAATTATAGAAGAAATTCATAAAAATAACTCATTAAAAAATGTCTACTCAAAATAATGGCTTATAAGAGATTTTGGTTTATTAGTAAAGTGCCTAATATTTAAAATTTTATTCAAATGCCGAATTTAAAATTTAAATTTTTAAATTCCAAAAATTTAAATCGCAAGATTGAGATTTCAAATAAAAAAAAAGAAATTTTAAGAACAGTTTCAATTCTTCTAGAAACGAAATCTTAGATTTAAAAGTCTAAATTTTGGAAAAAAATATTCGAATGAATTTAAGGTAAAAATTTTAAGATTTAGGGAGAAAATTTGAACTCGAAGTTTTAAGAACTTCTTCATTTGAAAATGTTATACTCCTTCTGAATATCCTGAAGTATATAATCTAAAATCTATTTTTTTCTAATTTCCACTGAGATTTCATAATATTTTTTTTTGTTAATTGTGAGTTTTGGCCTGTTGATGCCTTTTTTTTAAAAGTATTTTACCTTTTTGGTGCCTTCTTTAGCGTTTTTGCCTAATTTAACATTTTGCTCAACTTTTAACCTTACTTGATTGTGCTTTAAATCCGATCTCTAATAATAATCAATGGCGCCAAATTTGAAAAAAAAAACATCCTCGCATTTCAGTACGAAAACAAAATGATCTAATAAAAATGGTTTTTAAGAAGGTCGCACATCTGAAAAGTTCAGTTCTATCTAGTGTGAAGCCAAAAATTTCGGGGGGGGGGGGCTACAGCCCCATAGCCCTCCACCCTCGTTACGGGCCTGTTTTCTTTCAAATTTTAAATTTTTGTTGCCAAGTTTTTTGCAATTTTTTATTTTTTTAAAATGTTGACTCAAAATTTTGTTCTTTTTCATCATTTTCATTTTCATCAAAAATTTTTTGCAATATTTTATTTTTTCAAGATGTCGATTTTAAATTTCTTTTCTTTTTCATAATTTTCACTTTTATTAGGAAATTTCGACCATTTTTCAAATTTTCGACTGCTTCTCAAAATTAAGATTTCTTTTAAAAGTTATGTCTTATTTCCGAAATTTCGACTTTTGCTCTAAAGTTCTAAAAAAATTAATATTTCGGTTTTTTAAAGCTTAAACCCTTTTTAAAATTCCTTGGTTTCGTAACTATTTAAATTTAAAAAAAAACAGTTTTAAACTTACATTTTTTTCAAAATTTTGACTTTCTTGAAGTTTTTGAATTTACTGTTTCTTCAACCTTTCAAAATTTTATTTTATGGGGCCAAAAATTAACTTTTCTCCTGAAATTCAAACTGTAAGCTTAAATTCTTGACTTTTTGAAATAATAACTGTTTTCTCATTTACCTAATCCTGATTTGTCCATCTTTTATCTTAAAAATTTTAAAGACAATTTTCAAATTTCAATTCTTTTTCAAAATTTTTAGTTTAGTCTCGAAAATAATAAGCATAGTAAACTGTAAACTCAGAATGTTGAGAAAAAACGAAAATTTTGAGTAAAAACTCTACATTTATAAAAAAAATATCAAACTTTCTTTTAGTTTTTTTCCTTTCCATGAATATCTCCAATTTTGGCTTTTTTCTAAACCTTTTTTAGTGAGCACTCAAGTTTTATTTATATTTTTCTTAATTTTCCTCTCTTCGGGAAATTGGGACTTAATTTATGAGACGTAACTAATTGATAACTTTTTTTTTTATTTCAAAAAGTTTTTCTGAATATTGGTCAGTTTTATATCTACTAATTTCTATTTTATCCAAATTTTACATTATTTCAGCAAAATCGCGAGTTTAAGTTCGAAATTTTGTCCGTAAAAATGTCTGCACTTTTTCGGAAATCATAATTTTAATTTTATAATTTCCAAAATTTTTTTATATACTTTGGAATTTTATTTAATTTTTAGCTAAACTTTTAACAAGAATTGTATCTTCTGAATTAAAAAAAAACATTAAAATTTGAAGAAGACGCGTATTTGCCATAGACCGACATAGAAAAGCGATATGTAAAAATTTTGAATTATTGAATGGCTCAGATTATAATTGGCTCAGATTGTATTTGCTTAGGCCGCCCCCTTAAAGTGCCGCCTGAGGCAGTTACCTCTTTGCATCATAGCACGGCAAGGCCCTGATATGTGACACTTATATCTGAGAGATATGTACGGAAATAAATGTCTAATCCAAACGCACCCTAAGTCTCAGTGAAAAAGTCAACATGCGCATTCGCATTCGCGACTGCTGGAAATAAATTTTCGCATTCGCGAATATGGGAAAACTAACATTCGTTACATCCCTAGAACATACGTAAACATGGCAAAAAATTACAGCAACATACTAGGCGGGAAAACTGTTTGTACACTTCTTATTAATTTGAAGTAGATAATTTTGAAAATTTTTGAAATGAGGAATGTATTGTACTAACCGGTTATCCACGAAAAAATGCTTTGATTTTCATAGATATTTTTTGCTGTATATATAGAAAAATTAAAACCTTTGTGGTGCAATTTGCATGCACGTTATGTCGTATGTCAAAATTTTTGAACTGTCAGTGTCTATTTTCATAATAATCTAATATTTTCATTTCCACCAGTAAGTAAAAGGAATCTAAACTCTATTTCAGCAAATGACAGAATCTAAATGTTCCCATAAATTTGAAATTAGCACCAATAAAAGTTGTGGATGCATTTTAGAATAATACGAAAAATCTAACCCCAACGCTTGGTTGAATTTTTTTGCTGTTATAATTTTCCCCCTTATATTTAGATTCTTGTTTATGTTTTTTTATCAATAATGCTTTGTAGTCAAATTTTATTTTGGTTACTTTGTAGTTCGACGCTTAGTAGTTTATTTTGTTTTTATAGCTTGCCAGATCGTAGTACTAGTATTGAAAGTTGCTGCAGAAGATGCCTAAACGGTCCTCCATGTAAGTCAGTTTGCTTTTTCTTGCTTTCCAATGTGCTTATTTTCCTGTTGTTCTGTTTTTTGTTTTATTTATCATAAGCGCGTTTTTCCAAAGATTTTTTCCTGCAGACGAAATTTGGGGAAACCGCAATAATAACTGTGACAATAGAAGCCTTCGCAAGAGTGATTGCTTTGGCTGTGAGATCATAAGATTTTGCTTCAGTCGATTTTGTAAGAAGGTTTCAGTGGAAACAATTGCGTTAATGTACGAAATGTCGTCCAAAAAATGTCTCGCAATTGTTACGTCATGATTTATTGATATTTAAGTGCTTTCATTTTGCTATGCGATAATGTTATTTACCGCAGAAGCAGCCGTGCAAATTGTAGCTCGTTCTTGAATTAAAAAATAAAATAAAAATGAATTTGACTCATTTTCATCATAAGCCGTCAACCCTCAAGATATTTAATAGGAATATTATTGGTTCATAGTAAACCATTGACGGATTGTCAGGGAATTTAAACCTCCACCCCTCCCTCTGCCCTTAGTGTATTAAAATTGGACATAATTATATTGACTTTCAAGCAATTTTGCATAGATATCTAAAATACAGGTAAGAAAATAAATTTCCACTATTTTCAAAATTTCAAATTTTTCAGAAGACAATTTTTCTTAGAATTTTGGCCTTTTCTTGAAACTTGAACTCTTTTTGAAGAATCCGACCTCTTTTAAAAAGTTGGAATAGTTTGAATTTTTTTTAAATGTTACTTTTAATTTTGAAAATATCATTTCAAAATTTCTGCTTTTATCGAAATCTCATCCCTGAAAACTTCAATTTTTCTGAAAATGTTAACTTATTTTTTAAATTCTTACTTTTCTTCCAAAGCTTCGATTTCCTTTAAAGTTTTGATCTTTTCAAAAGTTTTTATCTTATTTTTTTCAATGATTTCGATTTTTTTTAATTCTTGTATTTTTGTCTTTTTAAACATTTCAACATTTTCAAAATTTTAACTTTTTTCAAACCTGCTGGTCCTAAGAATTCTAACTTTTTTTGAAAAATTCTACTCTTTTTGAAAATTTCAGCTTTTTAAAATATGTTGACATTTTATCGTCGTTTTCAAATATTTGAAAATTTTGACCTTTTGGAAAAATTACAATATTTTTTTAGAAATCTTTTATCAATATGTCACGTTTTATTACCGATTTCAACCCTTTTTGAAAATTTTTATTCACAAAGCTTCAAATTTTCTTTAATAAATTAAACTTATTAAAAAACTCAACTTTTGAAATATTTTCATTTTTTTAGAAAACTGTCAGTTTGGTTTTTTTAGTTCTTTATTTTTTAAATTTCGACCGTTTTGCAAATTTTGAGTTAAATGGCTAGTTTTGAATTTTTTGAAAATTTCGACTTTTTCAAATCCACTTTTTTCAAAAATTTCGACTTTAGTAAATTTATTTTTTTTTAAATCTATATTTTCTGAAAATTTCGATTTAAAAAATTCGGTTGTTGAAAATATCAACTCTCAATATACTTCGATTTTTTTAATCTTGATTTTTTTGCAAACTGCGATTTTCTCAAAGTTTCGGTCATTTCGATTTTTTGTCAATTTTAACTTTTTTTTGAAAAATTTGATTCTTTTTAACTTTGATTACTTAAAGTTTTGACTTTTTGTAGTCTCTTTCTTAAGAAAAATTGTGTTTTGTTTTAAATGCAGATTTAAATATCTTGAGTTTTTAACAGTCACTCTTTAATTTTTATTTTTAACATTTCGATTTTTTTGTAAATTTAATTTTTCTTTGATTTCGATTTTATTGAACATTTCTGTTCTTGAAAATTTCGATTTATTTGAAAATTTCGACTCGTTGAAGGTTGTTCGTTCGACTTTTTTATGATTTCGACTTTTTTAAAGAGGTTCGACTATTCTGAAAAACTTTTTTTTGGAAATGTTAGACTTTTTTAAAAATTTCTATTTTTTTTGGAAATTAGTACTTTTAAAATGTCAACTTTATTAAGAAATATTGAATTTGTTTTGTATGTCGCTATTTTAAAATTTTCTCTCGTCAATACTTTGACTTTCTTCAAAATTTTAAAGTTTTGAAAATTTGGATTTTTTTTGTATATGTCGCTGTTTCAAAATTTTTTTTATCAAAATGTTCACTTTTCTCAAAAATTTAACATTTCCTCAATACTTTGAATTATTTTGGTAATTCCACCCTTGTCGAAAATTTCAACTTATATGAAAATTTCATTTTTTATTCAAATTTTGAGTTTTTCGAGACCTTTTTTGGTAAATTTGAATTTGTAAAAACATTCTAATTATTTTGAAAGTTTCAACTTTACTGCAAACTTTTCTGAACATTTAACTTTACCTTTGAAATGTTGGAATTTTTAATAATTTAGAATTTTTTTGGAAATTCAGTTTTAAAAATGTCAACTTTTAAAAAATATCGAGTTTTTTGTATGTTACTATTTCAAAATTTTCTCTTTTCGAAATCATCACTTTTCTCAAAATTTTTAATTTTCTCAATGCTTCGATTTATTTTGTAAATTCCGACTTTTTCAAAATTTCAACTTATTTAAAAATTTCGTTTTTTATTTAAATTTTGACTTTTTCGAGACTTATTTTGGTAAATTTGAACTTTTTCGAAACATTTTAGTTTGAAAATTTTGACTTTACCGAAAATTTTATGAAAATTGAAACTTTGTCTTTGAAATGTTGGACTATTTAAAAATTTTGAATTTTTTTGAAAATTTAGTTTTAAAACTGTCAACTTTTTAAAAAATATCGAGTTTTTTTGTATGTTACTGTATCAAAATTTTCTCTTTTCGAAATCATCACTTTTCTCAAAATTTTTACATTTTCTCAATGCTCTCGATTTATTTTGTAAATTCCGACTTTTTCAAAATTTCAACTTATTTGAAAATTTCGTTTTTTATTTAAAATTTTGACTTTTTCGAGACTTATTTTGGTAAATTTGAACTTTTTCGAAACATTCTAGTTTGGAAATTTCGACTTTACCGAAAATTTTCATGAAAATTGAAACTTTGTCCTTTGAAATGTTGGACTAGTTAAAAATTTTGAATATTTTTGAAAATTTAGTTTTAAAAATGTCAACTTTTTAAAAAATATCGAGTTTTTTGTGTGTTACTATTTCAAAATTTTCTCTTTTCGAAATCATCACTTTTCTCAAAATTTTTACATTTTCTCAATGCTCTCGATTTATTTTATAAATTCCGACTCTTTCAAAATTTCAACTTATTTGAAAATTTCGTTTTTCATTTAAAATTTTGACTTTTTCGAGACTTATTTTGGTAAATTTGAAATTTTTCGAAACATTCTAATTTGAAAATTTTGATTTTACCGAAAATTTTTATGAAAATTGAAACTTTTCCTTTGAAATGTTGGACTATTTAAAAATTTTGAATTTTTTTGAAAATTTAGTTTTAAAAATGGCAACTTTTTAAAAAATATCGAGTTTTTTTGTATGTTACTGTATCAAAATTTTCTCTCTTTCGAAATCATCACCTTTTTCAACATTTTTACATTTTCTCAATGCTTCGATTTATTTTGTAAACTCCGACTCATCAAAATTCCAACTTATTTGAAAATTTCGTTTTTTATTTAAAATTATGACTTTTTCGAGACTTATTTTGGTAAATTTGAACTTTTTCGAAACATTCTAGTTTGGAAATTTCGACTTTACCGAAAATTTTCATGAAAATTGAAACTTTGTCTTTAAAATGTTGGACCTTTTAAAAATTTAAAATTTTTTTGAAAATTTAGTTTTAGAAATGTCAACTTTTTTTAAAATATCCAATTTATTTGTACTCTGCTATTTTAAAATGTTCTTGATGGGCTAAATGAAAAAAGAAACAAATTTTCTTATAACGAAATCTATTCGCACTTAGAAAAAACACCTCCAACAGTTTCTCTTATCAAAATTTTAACTTTTCTGAACATTTTGTCGTTTTTTCAATATTTTGGGTTATTTTAAAAATTTGGACCTTCCAAAATTTCAACTTATTTCACCTTTTTTTAAAATTTCTAAATTTTTCGAGATTTTCGTTTGCAAATTATGACTTTTTTGAAACATTATACTTGTTTTGAAAATTTCGACTTTAAAACCATATTTGAGTTAATACTTTCAAATTTAAAATTTTCAAGTTTTGCAAATTTCGATATTTTTTCAGAATTGCGTTTACTCTTCAATGTTCTACTTTTTTGTACACTCTTTTCAAAAATATCTTTCGTAAATTTTTTATTTTATTTTTAATGTCAACTTTTTTTAAATTTAAACTTTTTGGAAATTTCGAGTTTTTCAGAATTTTCATCGTTTTTAAGAACTTTTTTGTAAATTTCAAACTTCCTTCAAATTTTTGCCTTCCATGAAGTTAAGAATTTTTGAAAATTTTAACTTATAAATTTCAACATTGCAAAATTTCTGCTTTTTTAAAATTTTCCCTTTGAAATAAAGCTTTTTTGAAAATTTGAAGCCTTTTTTTAAAATTTTGCCTTCCATGAAGAATTATTGAAAATTTAGACTTTAAAAATCTTCAGCATTTTAAATTTCAACATTTTAAAATTTCCTGCTTTTTTAAAATTTCCACTTTAAAAAAAAGAGACCTTATTTGAAAATTTCAATCTTTTTAAAAAATTTTTCCTTTTACGAAGTTTGAAATTTTTGAAAATTTCGTCTCTTAAGAATTTAAATATTTTAAAATTCTTTGCTTTTTAAAAATTTCCAATTTAAAAATTTTTTCGAAATTTTAATTTTGTTTAAAGATTTGTAGCTAAACATTTACAAAAATCAGACAAATGCATTTTGCCCTTTGTTAACATAGCCTATGTAAGAAAAAAGATAGCGAAATATCCTGATAAGCATTTACACAAATCCCTAATGATACTTCGTTACGAGGGCGAGGTTGCCACGTCTAATTATATATCTTTAACAGTAATACGATTTTATTTGCTTTTACCACTTGACGAAAAAATTGTCTACAATTAATAGGATTTTAAAACTGTTAATGTCCTATAAGTCTGTTATTTTGCGGATAACCAGCCTATTTTGAGATACATTAAATGAAAAATAACGCCCTAGGGCATTATAAATTCATAACATGTTACCATCTTAGCTATGCAATGGCGTTCTGAACATGATAGATGTCAAATTAATAAATCGAAATATCAAAAAAATTGGAATTTAATAACTTTTAGGACACTAAAAGTGGAAGGCACCACAGGGTCTTACAGGATAATAATGCCCTGGGTCGACGTACATGCCCCGGGCGAGAAGCTCTCGGGAAGTGCGCTGTCGACCTCGGTGCGTTATTATCCTTATAACATCCTTGGTAGCGAAATAACTATAAATTGACGGATCAGTTTGATTTCCTTTAATGTTTTAATTTGTCTCTGGTTTTAATTAAGAACCAGATGGCGACTAATACTGCCCTCGATTAAAAATACTTCCTTATTTGTATAATTAGTTTGAGCAAACGTACTAAAACTAACTTAGTTATGCGCAGCTGTAAAGAGTTCGTGCAGATTGCAGAATGATGTTTTGTTCAAATTCGTTGATGCGATCATGTGTATATTTGGTTATCTAGCGAGGCTCGATTTATATATTTGGTAGCAAAATTGCTTCCTGTCGCGTTAGATGACGTTTGTTAGATCATTTTATTACAATAATCATAAGCGTAAAGTTACGTGCCCCATCGTTAGATGATGCTGTCGTCGCTGTTAAATCATTTATTTACGTAGAAATCGAACAAGGTTTTTTTTTGTATATAATATTATTTTGGGAGTAGCTAAAACACTTTTCGGGGATAAAACATTTCCTGTTAACAATCTCGCCTTGCAAGGTATGTTTGTACCAAATTTCCTCAACATCGCTTTAGTAATTGACCCGTGGAAAGCAAACAAACCAACATACACCCCCACTTTCGCATTTATATATTAGGATGTCTCATTTTTTTTCTAATTATCAGTTTTTTATCGGTAAAGAGTCGCAATATGTGAAAATAAAGATTTCTGGTTGTCTTTACACAAATTTTCCGATGATTTCAATTACTAAATTATTAGATACAAGCTATAGAGAACTTTGTGATATAATAAATTCAAATTACGTTGATACGATCAATAGTACAGCGGTCTAAAGTGCACTGAAGTTAATATTCTTCAAATTAAGAAACAAGGAAAGCAGCGGAATAATACTTGGTATGCACAATGCGTACTTTAATTACACCCACGTTAAAAGAATTGTATGAATCTGACGTGCATTTTTAATAAAAATACGGCCGTCGTTCTCATGTCTTATTTACATTCTAAAATGAGAGTGAATTTAAACTCAATAAAACGAGTGTTATGCTCCAACCTTTGTGAAACAAAATTGAATAAAGTAGAATCTTGAAGAAATATGTTTTTATCATCACTTTGACATTTTTGGAGTAATTGGGGATTATACCATAATTTGAATCCCAAAAAGCGTTTTTAAACGATGAATGATATTTGCCGAAACATCGTGGAATTTTTAATATTTATTGTTATGCTAGCTATTACCTGTGACTTTGGGGAATTAGATGAATAATTGGCTTTACAACTTAACGGAAAAATTTAAAGCAATAGATGGTGCTGTCGATCAAACATGATAAAATTAGTTTCGATAAATCTAATAAAACACGTTTATTAATTTTACTTAACAATCAGTAATGCACAACAGAATGATGTTTTGTTCAAATTCGTTGATACGAGCATTATTTAGCTGGCTCGCATCTGGTCCAGGGCAGTGCCGTGCTATGATGCAAAGAGGCAACCGCATCAGGCGGCACCTTAAAGAAGCCGCATAAGCAGCTAAATTAATATTTAATTTGAGCCATTCAAAAATTAGAAATGCTTACTCATCGCTTTTCCATATCGGTCTATGTCAAGCGTGGCCAAATGCGGCTTTGAGCGCTGCATGCGTCTCTTCGTTGAGTTGAGTGCTGCTCCCGTTGAAATGTTATGGTTGTTTTATTAATTTTAAATTTTTTTTATAACTCTTGATTATCTGATATTCATGAAAAAGAAACAAAAAACTAAAAAAAAATTTGATAGTTTTTTCATAAATGTCGGGTTTTTTCTGGAAATTTTCATTTTTTTTCCTCAAAATTGTGCGTTTACATTTTAAAATTATTATTATTTTCGAGACTAACCTAGAAATTTAAAAAAAAAGTCGAAATCTGAAAAATATCTTTAAAATTATTGAGATCAAAGATGAACAAACTTAAAAAAATTATTAGAAATTTAAAGGAAAAGTCGAGATCCTGAAAATAACTTACAACTTTCAAAAAATTCGAAGCTATAAGAAGCTATAGAAAATTTGAAAAATGGTTGGAATTTTTGATAAAAGTTAAAATTGTGAAAAAGGACACAATGCAGCGCTCAGAGCTGCATTTGGCCACGCTTGTGGAAAAGCGATGTGTAAGAATTTCTAATTTTTGCATGGCTCAAATTAAATATTAATTTAGCTGCTTATGCGGCTTCTTTAAGGTGCCGCCTGATGCGGTTGCCTCTTTACATCATAGCACGGCACGGCCCTGGACCAGATGCGCACCAGCTAAATAATACTCGTATCAACGAATTTGAACAAAACATCATTCTGCTTTGCATTACTGATTGTTAAATAAATTTAATAAACGTATTTTATTAGATTTATCGCAACTAATTTTATTATGTTTGATCGACAGCACCATCTATCGCTTTAAATTTTTCCGTTAAGTTGTGAAAAAGGACACAATTCTTAAACTTCCTCACGGAACCAAGGTTTCTTTTGTTTCCCATCATACTTTACTTTTCTGTTGCCTATGACCTTTTCAGCAGCTGACTTAATGTTTCTTTGGATCTTTTTTCAGCAATGTTTTAACTCTGTCCGTTTCCAGGATCGTGTTATTGTCAACTTTTTGCTTTAGTCTTCGCTGATATAGGTATTTTGTTGTCGACATTTTGAAAAAATAAAAAAATTGCAATAACTTACCGAGAAAAAATTTCACCATTTGTAGACAAATATGACATTTTGAAGAAAAAACCGAAATTTTGAGGAAAAAATTTAAAAATTCTGAAACAAGATTAAATTTTGAAAGATACGAAAATTTTAAAAATTGAAAAATTTCGCAAAATTTCGCAAAAAGTAAATATATTAAGGTCAGAAGTTTCTAAGAAAGTTAAATGTTTCAAAAATTAAAATATTCAAGTAAAGCAAAAACTGAGAGAATGAATCAAATGTTTGAATATCGTTCGAAATTTCAACAAAAAAAAGTTGAAATTACTAAAAAGTCGAGATTTCAGATAAAATCAAAAATCTCAGAACAGACGATACTCCCCTAAAAAGTAAACTAGGAAAATAAACATTCTGAACAAATTTGGAATGTTCGAAAAAACTCGAATCCCATCAAAGGTCAAAATTTGGAAATATTCGAACCTTATGTTCGAACTTGAAAAAAAAATCTAAATTGAAAAAATTGGTAAACATCTTTATTAAATTTTTTTAAAAGTAGAACTTTTTGAAAAGTTTAAATTTAAAAAAAAAGTAGAAAGAGATTATGGGTAGAAGTTCTCAGAAAAAGTATCCAAAAAATAGGAGTAAAAATTTTCAATAAAATTGAAATTTCTAAAAGTTAAGTTTTTCAAAAAGTAGGATCAAAATTTTTAAAATAATCAAAAATTTGAGAAATTCATATTTAAAAAAGTGGAAATTTTGAAAAACTCAAACTGAAGTCTGAAATTTTCAATAGAAGTGTCAAAAAAAGAGAAGTTTTGAAAAAAGATCGAATCTTTAAAGAAATGAAAATTTTTAAAAAAATCGCGATTTTCAGTAAAATTAAACCTTCGAATGAAATTCAATATTTTCAATAAAAGCAGGATTTTGTGAAAAAGATCAAGTATTTCAAATAAGGTGGAAATCGAAAAAATAAATCGACCCTTTTTAAAAAGTAAACGTTTTGAAAAATTGCATTTTTAAGGATCAAAATTTTGAAAAAAGTTAAAATGTTCAAAAAGGCAACATTTTCAAAAAGAAAATCAAAACTTTCAAAAGGTCAAAAATTCGAGTCGACATTTTTAAAGAACTGGGGTTTTCAAAAAAAAACAGAATTTTCTAAAGAAAGACGAAGTGGTTAAAGTAAAAATTTCCAGAAAAAGCCGAAACATTGAAAAACTCAAAAATTTGTTATTTACTCTTGCTATATAGAGTATTAGATATCTGAAACAGTTTTCCGGGATGAAGCATATTCTATTAACGATCGCGTCTTGCAAGGTGTGTCTTTATTGAATTTCATCAAGATCACTTCAGTAATTGAACCGTGGAAAGCAGACAAGCAGACAGACAAACAGACTTTTACATTTATTCAGGGTGAGTCACTAAGCGGGAATCGGTCTTTGGTAGGCGTTTCGTTCAAAATATCAAAAAATGTTTTAAACAAAAGTTGTTCGAAATAAAGTTCTCCACAACCTAAAATTATTGCCAAATATGGCGGCCTTCCGGTTGCACCGGAAATAAACACAACTTTTTTATTTTAAATAGAACCCCTATGTATTTTTACATTTTTGGATTCCTTGTTAAAAATGAATATGAATTTATTAAGACGACATAGGCCCTTAGTTGAACCGTTTTCGCGTAATTTAATTTTTTTGGTTAAATTTGACGATTTCCGAGCTTGACGCCATTAACGATATTTTCCAAACGCAATGACTCAGAGTTGTGTGGCATACGGTTTTGGATTCAAGAAGAAATGGAGTATTTGTTTACGTCTTTGCTGTTAGCAAGATTTCTTAAATTTCTTCACATCCGTCGACTCAATTCTTCAGTTGTTCAAACATGCAGAACTTAATTTTTTGAAATGGAACCACCTATCTTGGATTATCTTACCGGATGCGAAATTAAATTACCTTTTTTTGGTACCAGGTATTGCCACCTCCGTCCAATAATTTTTGAGAAATTTAGAATTTCGTATTATCGCGTTAGCTCTGGTTGTCGCGGTTTTGTTTCGTCTCGTTTGTCCGGCAATAACTGACTGTTTATCCCATTGTTGTCGCGAGGTCTTGGTATTAGTACTGAAAGACAATGTTTTCTCAAGAAGAATTGGTCGATATGGTTTATGCCTTGGGCAGTGCTGATAGAAATCCATTTCTTGCCTCAAGAATTTATGCGCAACGCTTTGCCGATCGGAGACATCCAAATTCAGCGGCATTCGCTAAATTGAGAGAGAGGTTTGAGCGAACTGGTAGTACGAAATACGAGAAAAAGGAGCGTAGAAAACCAACGACGCATAAAGAAAACCAAGTTTTACAAGCGGCTGCTGTTGTCCAAGATCCGCACTTAAGAACCAGAAGAATAAGTGTGACATTACAAATAAGCCAAAAATCGGTTTCATGATTGTGTAAAAACAAGTTTCATCCGTATCTCACCTAGCTAGTGCAAGAACTCAAGCAAGCTGACTAACAATCGATGCAGATGTGTGAATGGACGTTACATAATCTGCAGGAACAAAATGACCGTTTCGGACATTGTACTATTTACCGACGAATGTACAAACATTTTTTAAGAACCGCTTCGTGGGAAGGAAACGATACACCACGATACCGAAAATCATCATTGGATTTCAGTGTAAAGCATTAAAGAAAGTAAATAAACAATAAACAAATCGGTAACAGTAAGTTGCAACAAATATTAAGAAGAATACATAAACAATGGTAATAATAAAATTAAATTAAATGTTCAACATAACCACCAGCTTGACGATGGCAAATGCGCAGTCTCTGTAGCAAAGAATTGTTCACATCCACCAAGACGTTTTCATTGATATTTTGGAAAGCAACACGAACCCTGTCCATCATACCTTCTCGGGTAGTTGGTGGTTCCTGGTACACAACTTGCTTAACATGACCCCACAAGAAAAAGTCTGGCTTAGTTAAATCCGGTGATCTTGCGGGCCATGCCACTGGACCTCCTCTTCCTCTCCACTTGTTAGGGAATTGTGTATTGAGGAACTCCCTTACATCCCTTCCATAATGTACCGGTGCCCCATCATGTTGGAACCACATTTGCCGCACGACAGCAAGAGGCAAATTGTCTATCATTTCGGGCAATTGATTTTGCAAAAAATGCAAGTAATTGTTGGCATTCAAATGTTCATTGAAAAAGTGTGGTCCGACAACAAATCTTCCTATGACACCGCCCCAAACATTCAGAGACCACCTATGCTGATGGTCTAAGGGCCTTATTCAATAAGGATTTTCAGTGTGGTAGTAATGGGAGTTGTGTCTTCCCACGAAGCCGTTCTTATGAAATGTACATTCGTCAGTAAATAGTACATTGTCCAAAAAGTCATTTTGTTCTTGTAGTTTTCGTAACGCCCACTCATAAAACTGCATTTGGTTGTTGAAATCAGCTTGATTGAGTTCCTGTACTAGCTGGACACGATACGGATGAAACTTATTTTTACGTAAGATTCGTGAAACCGAGGTTTGACTTATTTGTAATTCCGTGCTTATTATTCTGGTACTTAAATGCGGATCTTGGACACCAGCAGCCGCTACTAAAACTTGGTTTTTTTCATGCGTCGTTGGTTTTCTACGCTTCTTTTTCTCGTATTTCGTACTACCAGTTCGCTCAAACCTCTCTCTCAATTTACCGAATGCCGCTGAATTTGGATGTCTCCGATCGGCAAAGCGTTGGGCATGAATTCTTGAGGCAAGAAATGGATTTCTGTCAGCACTGCCCAAGGCGTAAACCATATCGACCAATTCTTCTTGAGAAAACATTGTCTTTCAGTACTAATACCAAGACCTCGCGACAACAATGAGATAAACTGTGAGTTATTGCCTCACAAACGAGACGAAACAAAACCGCGACATCCAGGACTAACGCGATAATACGAAATTAATTAAAATTTTTACAAAATTCTAAATTTCTCAAAAATTATTGGACGGAAGTGGCAATACCTGGTACAAAAAAAAAGGTAATTAAATTTCGCATCCGATAAGATAATCCAAGATAGGTGGTTTCATTTGAAAAAATTAAGTTATGCATGTTTGAACAACTGAAGAATTGTGTCGACGGATGAGAAAAAATTGAAGAAATGTTGCTAACAGCAAAGACGTAAACAAATACTCCATTTCTTCCTGAATCCAAAACCGTATGCCACGCAACCCTGAGTCATTGCGTTTGGAAAATATCGTTAATGGCGTCAAGCTCCGAAATCGTCAAATTTAACCAAAAAAATTAAATTACGCGAAAACGGTTCAACTAAGGGTCTTTGTCGTCTTAATAAATTCATATTCATTTTTAACAAGAAATCCAAAAATGTAAAAATACATAGGGTGTTCTATTTAAAATAAGAAAGTTGTGTTCATTTCCGGTGCAACCGGAAGGCCGTCATATTTAACAATAATTTTAGGTTTTGAAGAACTTTATTTCGAACAACTTTTATTCAAAATATTTTTCGATATTTCAAACGATACGCCTACCAAAGACCGATTCCCGCTTAGTGACACACCCTATATATTAAAATGCCTCGATTTTTTCTAATTGTCAGTTTTTTTACCCTTGTGGAATCGCAGAGTGATGTGGGAGTAAAAATTTCTGGTTGTCTTTACCAGGGCTTCGAACTGGAACTGAACCGAAAACTGGAAACCGAAAAAAACCGTTAATTTTGCAGGAACGAAAACCGGATCAGAACCGGAATAAATAACGGTTTATTTCGGTTCGTTGAATTTCTTTTTTCTTAAAATAATTTTTACTTTAGCCCAAAGTTTGAGATCTTTTTAGAAATTTTCTTTTCAAAATTTTACACAAAACAAACCTATGCTCGAACTTGAAAAAAAAATCTAAATTGGAAAAAATGGTAAACATCTTTATTAATTTTTTTAAAGAGTAGAACTTTCTGAAAAGTCAAAATTTAAAAGAAGAGTAGAAAGAAATTTTGGGTAGAAGTTCTCAGAAAAAGTACCTAAAAAATAGAAGTAAAAATTTTCAATAAAATCAAAATTTCCAAAAGTAAAGTTTTTCAAAAAGTAAGATCAAAATTTTTAAAATAATTAAAAATTTGAGAAAAAGTCATATTTAAGAAAAAACCGAAACATTGAAAAACTCAAAAATTTTCAAAATAAAATCCCAATTATGGAGTGAACATATTCAAAAAATTTAAAAAGTATTTAAATTTCAAAAAATAAAGTGGAAGTTATCAAAGATTCTGTTTTTTCTTAAGCTGAAATTTTAAAAAAGGCGCAGGTTCATCATTTTCAACAGTCAACTTTCTAATATTAAAAAAATCGAATATTCGAGGGAAGGTCGAAATTCTGAAAATAAAATTCAGATAAAAAAAATAAAAATTTTTAAACAGGTCAAAATTGTCGTTTAAAAAATCATACATTTTCAAAAAGAGTGGAATTTGATTTGAGAAAAGTAGTAGTAGTAGTAGACCTCTCCCCAACTCATCAAGGCAAGAATTGAAAATTGCATACAAACATGTATTTGGTTTTGGTCGAATTTCAACCACAAACGATGCTAGTATTACGTAAATAAAAAATCCCAACATTTCAGGAATGATTTCAAAACTAAAATACTTATAACATTTCGGAAAAAAGTCTCTATGTTGCTATTAAAAACAAAATTTTAAATAAACATGCAAAAACTAAAAGTGTTAACTTTCATTTCGAGGAAAAGTTTACATTTTTATTAAAAAAAACTCCTAAATTTTTGAGAATGATAGACAGAATTAAATTAAAGAGTATTTCTTGATTTATTTTTGAAAAAAAATATATTTTACGTTTTCACTTTTTATTATTTTCGTAATTTTAGGAATAAAATTGTTTAAAAAAATCTAAATTTAAAAACTATTATCCAATCATTGAGAAAAAGTCGAATTTTCAAATTCAAAGCCAGAATTTGAGAAAAAGGGTCTACTTTGAAGATACCCCAAAGAGGTCATAATTTCGACATAGACTTCAACATTTTGTGTTATACGATATTAGAAAAATTAAATATTTTAATCGAAATTTTAAATAATTGCTACATATGTGTTGACAGTTCTGCGTTAAGCTTACACTTAACTGTTCATTGATCATTCAACTCATAATCGAATGTTTTGTTGGTTTTAAATAAAAAAAATTTATGGGGCGCCATTTCGAAGAGTTGCATCATACTAAGAAAATTTACCGCACGGCCCTGAGCTGGTCTCCAACTATTTATTGGGTAGCAAAGTTGCACCCTTTGACGTTAGATGGCGCTATCAGATTATTGAATATTTAAATAAAATCCTACATTCAAAATTACAGTAAAGTTAAGCCCCATCGTTAGGTGACACTATCAGATCATTTATTTACATAGAAAATGGAAAAAGATTATTTATTTTTTCTGTTATACAATGTTAGTTTGGGAGTATTTTTTTTTAGTTTTTGAGATATTGGAAAACATGTATTTTATGAGTATTTTCAAACTTGAATATCGAATAGTGTATTTAATAAAAAGTTGTAATAAATTCACAATATTATTCAGTATTACTTGGACTACAAATTATTAACAAATTAGTTGAAGGCGTACAAATAAAATCGTTCATTTTTTAAATCTACGGAAGTGAATTTTTAAACATGTTTAAAGCCGAGTTTCTGAATATTGCTTTTACTTTCAATAAGATGTGAAAAAAAAAGTAAAGCACGTTCAAGACGTGATTTCGATGCCGAAAGCGATGTTCTATAATTATGCTGTTAATTCCAAACCTGACAACTGTTGAGTTCAAGGTTGTTACATGTCATGTCGCTCCTCGCTAATAGCGGTACCATTAAAATATTGTTATGTTCAATAAACGAAAGCACAATATTAAATTCGACTTTGGTTTGCAACACAAATAGATTAATGGCGTGATACGTTGGTAATGAAACTCTATTTAAATTCGTTTTGTATTCTTTTATTTCGTGTAAAGCTGATACCTAATTGATTTGGGCGTCCTAATTGGAATTTTCAATACCACCTCATCGTACCAAATTTTTCATATATTTTTTTTTAATTTAGAAATTTTTAATGAACACGTTCATTCCTCAGAGAATTATTTGACTACATTACAGGTGCACCAGTGATGGATTGAAGGGAATTAATTTTTAAATTTTTTGTTTGTCCAATGTAAGTAAACTATCGATTGTGTCTATAGACTTGTATGATGTTCGAGAGAAAAAAAAAGGATAATTATTGAAAAAAAGCTACTGAGTAACTAAAATATTTGGTGCCTATTTGGCGACCCCATTACTTGCCTTTTTTGCCAAAATTTTGACTTTATTTCATAGGCGTAGCTAGAATAGGGCAGGGTAGGCGCTTGCCCCCCCCCCTGGCTCATGCAGTTCGAAAATTTATATTCAACTGATAAAACTTTCTATAAAACATTTCCATTCGACAAAATTCGTCCTTCTTTATTGACATTTTCTCGAAATGTCGACTTATTTTCCAAAATTCGTCTTTTTTCATAAATTCCTTTCGAAATTTCAAATTTACTCCTAAAATCCGATTTCTTTCATCAGAATCCGACTTTAGTCAAAATTTAGAATTTTTATCTCAAAATTCATCGTTTTATTTTTTTGAAATTCTACCAGTTCTCAAAATTCGTGTTTTTCGGAAACTTCGGCTTTTCTTTAAATTTGGATTTTCGGAAAATTTTGACTTGTTTGTCAAGATTTACCTTTTTCCTCAAAATTTGATCGTTTTTTTTAATAAATATACAGGGTGTTTCATAATTGCATGCTGAACCGGCAGGGGATATTCCTTGGGCAATTTTAAGACAAAATTTTCATATAAACATAGGTCCGGAAACGCTTCATTTTCGATATACAGGGCGGTAAAAATTGAAGAAAAAATCGGTTTTTCTTCAATATTTCTGAGACTGGTTTAGATATTTTTTTGATATTCAGTACACGATATCTGGGTATAAAAGCAAGTATTTTGACAAAAAAACATATGTTCTGATTCCACCAGTGGCGTTCCCACAAACAGGTCGATACACATTTTTGAAAAAAAAATGTGACGCGAATGGTATTTTTCAAAATAAGAATTATTTTCCTAGTCTTTGTTGTGTTTTTATCAAAAATGAGCTCTTGACTTTTTGTCCTATGACGGACGGTTTCCGAATTAAAAAATAAAAATCATTTACTTGCTATGCCGCTGTGGTAGATTAATTTATTAATGAAAATCTAGTAGGCCACTGAGATTTAGTTTAGTGTTTACAACTAAGTGTCAAATTTTTCACTTCAATACTTTATCTGAATGTGAGTGATTGATAAGTATAAGAAAATATGTTTGAGAATGCTGAGTTTGCCGATATTCATTACATGTACGGTCTTGCGGATGGAAATGCATTTGAAGCCAGGCGACTGTATGCAGAGCGTTTTCCGCAAAGAATTGTGCCAGATGCAAGAACTTTTTCAAGCGTTCATAGAAGACTACGCGAGAAGGGATGTTTTAAACCCGATCATCACTTAAAAGGGGCACAAAGAACCACAAGAACAGAAGAAACTGAAATAGCTGTTCTTAATTCAGTTGAGCAAAATCCCGAAATAAGCACAAGGAAAATTGCTAGTAATTTAAATATCTCCCATATTTTAGTCTGGAGGATACTTCACGATTTTTTGTTATACCCTTACCATATTCAACGGGTTCAGGCCTTACTGCCTCGGGATTTACCATTTCGTATAAATTTCTGCCAATGGTTTATTCAAAAAATTGTTGAAAATCCACTATTTGACAGAGAAGTATTATTTACTGATGAAGCCAGTTTTTCCCGAAATGCAATTAGAAACTTCCACAACAATCACTTTTGGGCTGAAGAGAACCCGCATGCCATGGTCGAAGTCAATCACCAAGAACAATTCTCGGTAAATGTGTGGGCAGGAATTGTTGACGACTATTTAATTGGACCCTTTTTTCTGCCAAGAAGATTAAATGGAGAAAATTATCGTCACTTTCTTGAAAATGATTTACCAGTGCTGTTAGAAGATGTCCTCGTTTTAATCCGAAATCGAATGTGGTTTATGCACGATGGTGCCCCTGCGCATTTTAGTGTTTTGGCACGTGCATATTTGGACCAAAATTACAATCATCGCCGGATAGGCAGAGCAGGAACAGAATTATGGCCGCCTAGATCCCCTGACCTGAACAGTCTAGATTATTTTTTATGGGGCTATCTTAAAACCTTAGTTTATAGCACCCCAATCCAAACTGAAGAAGAACTGAGAAATCGCATAACAGATTCCTGCAACACTATAAGAAATACGCCAGGAATTTTTCAACCAGTACGCGAATCTATGATAAGAAGAGTTGAGGCGTGCATACTTACAGGTGGTGAACATTTTCAACACCTGATATGATTTAATTAATTTCATTGTTAAGATTTCATTAATAAATTAATCTACCACAGCGGCATAGCAAGTAAATGATTTTTATTTTTTAATTCGGAAACCGGCCATCGTAGGACAAAAAGTCAAGAGCTCATTTTTGATAGAAACACAACAAAGACTAGAAAAATAATTCTTATTTTGAAAAATAGCATTGGCGTCACATTTTTTTTTTTTCAAAAATGTGTATCGACCTGTTTGTGGGAACGCCACTGGTGGAATCAGAACAAATGTTTTTTTGTCAAAATACTTGCTTTTATACCCAGATATCGTGTACTGAATATCAAAAAAATATCTAAACCAGTCTCAGAAATATTGAAGAAAAACCGATTTTTTCTTCAATTTTTACCGCCCTGTATATCGAAAATGAAGCGTTTCCGGACCTATGTTTATATGAAAATTTTGTCTTAAAATTGCCCAAGGAATATCCCCCTGCCGGTTCAGCATGCAATTATGAAACATCCTGTTTATATCTGGAAATATCTATAATGACTTGATCAGAAATGTCATAAACAAACAAAAATTCCGAGAAAATTTTCCCTGGAATGGTTTATAACTGAAATATAACTTGTTTCTCAAAATTTCGACGTTCATCTCAATATTGACTTAGGATGTGGCAGATCAGAGCGCATCTCTGCCTCTGATTCGAGCGGTCAAAAGAAAATTAAATTTTTTGTTTGTCCAATGTAAGTAATCTATCAATTGTGTCTACAGACTTGTATGATGTTCGAGAGAGAAAAAAAGGATAATTATTGAATTAAAGCTACTGAGTAACTAAAATATTTGGTGCCTATTTGCCGACCCCACCACTTACCTTTTTCGCCAAAATTTTGACTTTATTCCATAGACGTAGCTAGAATAGGACAGGGTTGGACGCTTCCCCCCCCCCTCTCGCTCATGCAGTTAAACGAAAATTTATATTCAACTGAGAAAACTTTCTATAAAACATTTCCATTCTACAAAATTCGTCCTTTATGGACATTTTCTCGAAATTTCGACTTATTTTCCAAAATTCGTCTTTTTTTATAAATTCCTTTAGAAATTTCAAATTTATTCCTAAAATTCGATTTCTTTCGTCAGAATCCGACTGTAGTCAAAATTTCGAATTTTTATCTCAAAATTCATCGTTTTATTTTTCGAAATTCTACCATTTCTCAAATTTTTTTTTTCCAGAAACTTCGACTTTTCTTTAAATTTGAATTTTTAGAAAATTTTGACTTCTTTGTCAAAATTTATCTTTTTCCACAAAACTTGATCGATTTTTTTGACAAAAATATTTATCTGGAAATATCTGTAATGACTTTTTTAGTAATTTCATAAACAAACAAAAATTCCGAGAAAATTTTTCCTGGAATGGCTTATAACTGAAATATAACTTGTTTCTCAAAATTTCGACCATCATCTCAATATTGACTGAGGATGGAGCAAATCAGGGCGCATGTCTGCTTCTGATTCGAGCTGCCAAGAGAAAATTCTAGCAATTACATTTTTCTCTAAAGTCCTTTTTCCAAAATTTCGACAAAATTTGACCCTTTCTGAAGAATTTCGAGTGCTCATTAAATTTCAACCTTTTTATCAAAATTTCGATCTTTTTGTTTTTCAAGGGAAAAAAATCGAAATTTCCAGAATGAATTTAAAAAATCGAAACTTGGATATTTTTCTCAAAATCCGTATTTTTTCGCAGATTTGAAATTTATTCTAAAACCACATCCTGTATGTCCCCGGAAGTCTGAATATTTTTCTTGTAAATTCGTCTTTCTTAAAATTTTCAAGATTCGTTTTTTTCATAAATGGCTATTCTCAAAATTGTACTTTTTCTTTAAGTTTGAATTTTTTCTGAAAAATTTCGATCTTTGCTGCTTCATTTGGTAGTTTTTCTAGAAATGTCGACTGTTTTTCAGAGATTTCGTAAATTCTTTTATTTTTATTAACATCAGGCTTTTCTAAAGATTTTGATCTTTTAGAATTTGGTTTATCAGAACTGTTGACAGGTTTCTTAAAATTTGCCCATTTTTCAATATTTTTATATCAAAATTGTGTATTCAATTACTTTCGATCTTTGATGCTTCATTTGGTAGTTTTTCTGGAAATGTGGACTGTTTTTCAGAGATTTCGTAAATTTCTTTTTATTAACATCAGGTTTTTATGAAGATTTTGATCTTTTAGAATTTAGTTTTTCAGAACTGTTTACAGGTTTCTTAAAATTTGTCCATTTTTCAATATTTTTATATCAAAATTGTGTATTCAACTTACTTTCGATCTTTGATGCTTCATTTGGTAGTTTTTCTGGAAATGTGGACTGTTTTTCAGAGATTTTGTAAATTCCTTTATTTTTATTAACATCAGGTTTTTCTGAAGATTTTGATCTTTTAGAATTTGGTTTTTCAGAAATGTTGACAAGTTTCTTAAAATTTGCCCAATTTTCGATATTTTTATATCAAAATTGTGTATTCAACTTACTTTTTTCAAGATTCGTTTTTTTCATAAACGGCTATTCTCAAAATTGTACTTTTTCTTTAAGTTTGAATTTTTTCTGAAAAATTTCGATCTTTGATGGTTCATTTGATAGTTTTTCTAGAAATGTGGACTGTTTTTCAGAGATTTCGTAAATTCCTTTTTATTAACATCAGGTTTTTTTGAAGATTTTGATCTTTTAGAATTTGGTTTGCCAGAACTGTTGACAGGTTTATTAAAATTTGCCCATTTGGCGATATTTTTATATCAAAATTGTGTATTCAACTTACTTTCGATCTTTGATGCTTCATTTGGTAGTTTTTCTGGAAATGTGAACTGTTTTTCAGAGATTTCGTAAATTCCTTTATTTTTATTAACATCAGGTTTTTCTGAAGATTTTGATCTTTTAGAATTGATTTTTCAGAACTGTTGACAGGTTTCTTAAAATTTGCCTATTTTTCGATAGTTTATATCAAAATTGGGTATTCAACTTTACTTAAAATTTTAAATTTTTCTTTTAAAATTGGTTTAAATTCGTCTTTTTTGAAATTTCGACTTTATTCTCAAAATTCTACTTTTTGGATTCTTCTTTCGGAAATCATATTTTCTATCGAAATTCTGCCACTTTTCTAAATATTTTACTTTTTTTTTAAATTTTGGCTTTTTTAAATTTGTCTCCAGAAATTTCGACTTCATATTTCGCCTTATTTTCCAAATTATGACTTTTATTTAAAATACCATGTTTTATTTTCTGGAATTTTCAGGACCTTTTCCTCGAAATTGGCTTTTCCTCGAAATTGGCTTTTCCTCGAAATTGGCTTTTCCTCGAAATTGGCTTTTCCTTTAAATTTCGGTTTTCTCGATATTCGTCTGTTTTCTCTGAATTAGATCGGCATATTATCGAAAATTAAAAATGTTGAGAAAAATATGTTTCGATAATTTCGAGAAAAGGGTTTCTTGCACATTCAATTTCTTTATTTAAATTTAAATATTATGTCAAAATTAGAATAAAAAAGCAAAAATATCAAGAAAAGTGATTTTGGAAATTGCGAATTTTTTCACAATATTTGACCTTTGGAAATATTTTGGCATTTTGAGAATTTTCAGCATTTTCGAATTGTTCCGAAAAGTTAAATTTTTATTCAATTTGGGTTTTCTAAAAAATCCTTTTCCAAAACAGAGTTCTTTTCTCAAAATTCGTCGCTTTCGAAATTACAACTTTATTCTACTTTTTTCTCTCGAAATTGAACTTGCATCTTTTTAATATTCGGTTTTTTTTATATTTGTTTTCAATTTAAATTTCCAAAAATGTCATATTTCTCAAAATTTGTATTATTCTGTAAATTTTGACTCGTACTTCAAATGGGGATGTTGTATGCTTCTGAAAATCTCCACTTACAGTGAAAATTTTTTCCAGCTTTATCTGAAAATTACGTCTTTTTTTCACAAAATTTCACTTTTTTTGGTGGAACAGACTGGTCCTTGGTTATTTTCAAAAATTGAAGTACAAAACTGGTCCCCTGAAACCAACCTTTTTTGGGTTCAGGGGACAAGTTTTGTATTTCAGTTTTTACAAAACTTCGCCTTTAAATATATACTTTTTTCGAATTTTTAACATTTTCTTGAGATTTTCGAAAAGTTAGGATTTTGTTTTAAACACGTTCGATTTTTCTTCGAAATTCATCTCTCTCAAAATTAAGCTTTCTCTTGAAAATGTTCAGTTTTCTTCAAGATATTTCAACCTTTTTCTCGATGTTTCGACGGTATTTTTCAAAAATCGTTATTTTTCGAAATCTTCGAAATTTCGATAGTTTCCTGAGTTTTCCGAAAGGCTCGGTTTTTATTTTAGATCCAATTTTCTGATTGTTTTTGCAAAGTTTGGCTCTATTGTCAAATTTGAAAGTTAATCTGAAAATTCGATTCTTCAGTTCATGTAGTTACTCAACTGGAACGTTTTCCGGTTTTCTTTTTTTTGTCAATATTTCAAAATGATTCTTGCCCCTCCCTGACCGAAATCCTGCCTACGCCCATGCTTTATGTTATAAAAATTTAAAATTGTTCAGGAAGTTGGCAGGGGACACAGCATCCAGATAGGGAAAGGATGCAGGATTCTTGGTTTTTATATAATTAGTGCAGGTCGTTTTGGATGGTCGCCCATGTTTCTTTATTCAAATCATGGGAATGCGATTTTATCAAAATTATTCCATCGATCAACTACAATATATTATTCCTGTACCAATGCTAGGCTACATCATACGGTTTACTAGATAATAAATGGAAAAAAAACCAAATCACCGATGACAAAAGCAATCGGCCGCCTGGGTAATATGGTGCATCTGGAGTGGCCGCAGTGTCCGACGATGTTGGGCAATAAGCGATATCGGCCGCAGATTGTGGATATTGTAATGAGACCGGTGCCGCCGCCGCCGCTATGTGTAGTTGTGTTTGCGCGCGCTCCCCCCCGAACAGCTCGAAGGAAGGAAGGACCGGTCTGGCCGAAGGCGGCTCAATTGCCAGCCACCAGATCACTCCAAGTCGTTCACTCACGCGATTTACATCTAACCGCGACACCGTCTCATCGGACAGATATCTCACGTGGCAACGCCGCCGTACTGGTACAATAGGCCCCAGCCTCCAGCATCCGACAGAAATGGAATATCGTCGTCCTCTTTGTGAATTGTGCGACGAGTGGTGATATTGTTGTGGTAAAACGATTTATTTTTTGTTTTGGTTGGTTGTTTCTTGGTGTTGTGTTGGAGTTTTTCCAACGACTGATCTTGTTTTGTGCCGGTGCTACTCCAGGAGCGAACGCTTGTTGCTCTCTTTGTTCTTCTACGGTAAGTGTTGATTCGGTCTATTAAACGCTGGCTGGCCGTCTGTGCATTTCTTGCTGTCGGTATTCGAGAGTGGAATTTCACAAATGCATCCTCTGGGAACGATCGATGGCAATATTTGCCTTCTCATGCAAATTTCTCGCACTGGCATTTCTCACTCTATCGAAACCTGTAGCTTTCAATTCCTTTAAATGCGTTATTGCAACAAATCAACAAATCGATGCTGGTTCAATTGAAAGAGTTGCTTACCATGGCTACTTCTGCTAATTAATTAACTTTGTTCGTTGACGTAATTTTTGCTAACCGATTGGACGAAGGGGTAAACAACTATTTATATTTAAAGGATTTCCTCCAACAAATTACGGTAATGTGAGTATCAAATTGAAAAGTAAGAACTAGCAATGTTTTTGATTTGAATAACTTCCAACAGAAAGCCTCATTTCGCCATTTCGTCTTATTCTGATGAGGGAAGCTTAATGGAAGATCAACAGACTGGTCTCATCATAAAGATTTAGACTTAGACTTAGATTTAGATCACTCTCAAACGGTAACCCTATTACGGTTTTTGGAGAACTGCGAGTAGGATACGATTCTAGTACATAACATGAGTTCATGGGTTTATTCGTAAATCCTTTATGATTTATAAAATCCGCTAAGCAGATTTTTTTAATACTAACGATAAGTCAAAAGTTCGGAAGAGCGATAATTATTTCTATAATTATTGTGAATATACGTTTCCCAGGATTGGAGTGTCAGGTAATAACTTTGAGGTTTTGATGGTTCATCAACCTCAGGTGCTCCTTCCCGAACAAAAGCAAAAACAGAAGAGCAGTGTAACAATCATTCATCGTCCAGATATAGAGCTTCAGAATGAAAGGTGGAATAAAAACCAAAAGAATTTCCTGGTTGTGTGCGATTCAGGGAAATATGCATTACTAATTACCACATAAAGTCGAATCTGGACAAACGAAAACTGGATAAGCTAGAATTGGATAGGCTAGAACTAGATAAGCTAGAACTGGATAAGCTGGAACCAGGTAAGCTAGAACTGGATAAGCTAGAACTGGATAAACTAGAGCCGGATAAGCTAGAACTGAATAGGTTAGAACTGGATAAGCTAGAACTGGATAAACTAGAGCTGGATAAGCTAGAACTTGATAAGCTAGAACTGGATGAGCTAGAGCTGGATAAGCCAGAACTAGATAAACTAGAAGTGGATAAGCTAGAACTGGATAAGCCAGAACTAGATAAGCTAGAACTGGATCAGCTAGAACTGAATAAGCTAGATCTGGATAAGCCAGAACTGGATAAACTAGATCTGGATAAGCTAGAACTGGATAAACTAGAACTAGATAAGCTAGAGCTGGATAAACCAAAACTAGATAAGCTAAAACTGGATCAACTAGAACTGTCTGTATAAGCCAGACCTGGATAAGCTAGAACTGGATAAGCCAGAACTAGATAAGCTAGAACTGGATCAGCTAGAACTGGATCAGTTAGAACTGAATAAGCTAGATCTGAATATGCTAAAACTGGATAAACTAGAACGGGATAGGCTAGAACTGGATAAACTAGAGCTGGATAGACTAGAACTGAATAAGCTAGAAGTGGATAAACTAGAGCTGGATAAGTCAGAAGAAGATAAGCTAAAACTGGATCATCTAGAACTGAATATCCTAGATCTGGATAAGCCAGAACTAGATACACTAGAACTGAATAAGCTAGAACTGGATAAGCTAGAAGTGGATAAGCTGGACTTGAATAAGCCAGAACTAGATAAGCTAGAACTGGATAAGCTAGACCTAAATAAGCGAGAACACCACATGCGTGACAATAATTGCCAAGTCCCTTCATTTTCACCCCCGAAAGTCTTTCTAAGTGAAAAAGCATAAACCTCTATAGAGTTGTTTTGCTTTCTGAATCTATAACTGAGTCTGTCTCTGAACTTCCACCTCAATAAGTAAGAGTCAGCAGTCTTATAAATAAATGAATATCAGTCTTCTAGGTTTGCTTCATGTCATTATTGAAATCTGGAAATCTTGTAACAACCAAGATAGCGCGACAAAAGCAGTCTACTCCTCATTAACCCAGTTGACAAATCTTGATCGCCAAGGAAGATGTGTCGTGTTTTCAGAGTATCAATTCTGACGTTGATTCTAGCAATAAAGAATGGGCCTGAATTGTCTCCCACAATGTAAGTATGTCCAAGCAAATATTTTTAAAGCATATGAAGGTTGACAACGAGAGCTCGAGATGTGGTTGTTGCTGAAGGACATATGACTGACAACATTTTGTTGAGAATTGTAAAAACTTGTATAGAGACAAAAATGACGACATATGAACATGATCTGGCAAAGCAAGGTTTGCATACAGAAATGTTACTCGTTCCAAAAAAACAAGTATATTTAAATACTCTAGCTCCGGAGGTAGTCCACCCTCTTTGGTTGGAAGAAATAGTTAAGTAAACGAATAATAAATTTTTAAATATAAATATAGATGGAAAGGTAAATTCACCTCAAATTTCCTTATACCTCTGTGAGAGGAACCATTTCTGTACCTGTTTCTCTACTGTTAAGTGAAAAACTCAAGCGAGAAAAAATCCAGATTCCTTGAACTCTATCTTATCCAGGTTCGACTGTATTATGTGGTGGCTTTCGTGAATTTTATCAGTAGTCTTCCTTTTTATGGTTCTTTACTTTAAAAGGAAAAAACGGAACCCTTACAATCTCAGTCTCATGTTCGTCCGTCCGTCCGTCGGTCACAACCACCCTTTCTTATTAGAACTAGTATTACTGACACCAAGGGCTGTACTATCCCGTATAAACGCGGTACATGTCACGTTAATATATGAGGTTTTCCTTGAAAACTATGTAACGTAGAAATTTGAAATTTTGCACAGCGTTAGTACTCGATGACTTGCGTAAATGCCGCCAACCAATGATTAGACACAGTAAATATTTTATAATAAAATGGGGGGTTACTTTGGTCTTCGAAAAATCAAGTTTTAGTTAAAATATCGTGTGAGGTATCATTTGAAAGAGTTACCTCTGAGGATCCTAAAATATTTTCTTTATAATTTTTAGCTTAGATGTAGCTAGAATAGAGCCCCTCTGGTTCATGCAGCAAACAGAAAATTTATATGTGTTCAACTAGAGGATTTTTTCCAAAAATTTCTATTTCTTCTTTAAAATTTATCCTTTTCTTGGAAAATTGAAAAAAAGAATTTGTCCCCTGAAACCAAGAAAAATTAAAAAACACAACAAAGGTTGCTCTAATGCGTTTCGACAGCCAAGCTGTCATCTTCAGAGAGATACTTCAAGATGATAGCTTGGCTATCGAAACGCGTTAGAGCAACCTTTGTTGTGTTTTTTAATCTTTCTTGGTTTCAGGGGACAAGTTCTGCATTTCAATTTTCGAAATTTCGACTTTTTTACAATATTCGACTTTTTCCTTTAAATTTTCGTATTTATTCATAAAATCTGACTTCTTTTATCAAATAGGACTGTTAAATTTTCGAATTTTCATTTAAAAGTTGGTCATTTTTTTCTGAAATTTAGCCATTTCTCGAAATTCGACTTTTGCTGAAAATTTCGACTTTTATTTTGCTAATTTCAGATTGTTTACTAAAATTTGCCTTTTCTTTGAAATCTGGTCGATTTTCTGATAAAAAAAGTATATTTTTTGGAAATTTAAAATTTTTATTAAAGGACACAAATAACGAATATGTTTTTAATAAAAAACTTGATTTAGCTGAATGTTCGACTTTCTCTTTCGATAGTTTGACCTTGATTTGATTTTTTTTTAATTTGCTACTTCGGAAACAAACTGAAGGTTGGGTTTCAAACTTAATCTAAAAATTCTAATTTTTTCTCTAAACAATTTCTAACATAAATATAGCTTATTATGCTACATGCGTTTCACAAAAAATCTTCCTTTTCGTACTGCGTTTGCCATATGTTCAGTTACAGTGGCAGTGGTTGTAAATAAAAATGTTCTGTTCAATAGTGAACTTGCTGCAAGGATTCTGATAAAAAATTTCAGCCAAAGGGCAGTGCCCAATTTGTTCAGCTCCTACTTCCATGACAATTACTGTACAATTTTTGTAGCTTACATTGTATATTCATGGTGTATTGTAGTTTCTAGCACTTCAGCCACCTCACATTATTGAATATCAGCAATAATAAATGTTTTTGGGCGATGCACTTCTGCGCATCGCCTAAAAACAGAAAACAGAGAATGGCAATTGAACTTATTTTGACCTATCAGCTTTGCCAAACTTGTTGTTTCATTGGTATATGAGAATTACTTGACCAAAACAAATTAAATGAAATGAAAAATTGAAATACAAATGTTGTCCCCTGAAACCAAGAAAGATTAAAAAACACAACAAAGGTTGCTTCAACGCATTTTGATAGCCAAACTATCATCTTCAGAGATCATCATCTTCAGTATCTCTCTGAAGATGATAGCTTGGCTGTCGAAACGCTTTGGAGCAACCTTTGCTGTGTTTTCTAATCTTTCTTGGTTTCAGGGGACAAGATTTGTATTTCAATCTGTGAAAATAATCAAGGAACAGTCCCAGTTCCACAAAAAAAACAATATATATATATATATATATATATATATATATATATGAAATGAAAAAAAAAATCTTTGTCAAATAGATTTTTTATGAAATCGAACGCGAATTACGTCTTTTACACCGTACTCGAAAGAAATTTGACCTACTACAATAAGAATTAAATTATAAGCACCTCCTAAGTTTCATATTTCCCTGATAAATTACGTTGTTATTTTTAAACTATCGCACTTCTTCTTTTCCAAAATCAATAAGGCTTATTCTGAGAAATTTCGACTTGAAAGAGTTCATAATCTCAAGAGAAGAATCTTGAGAATTACGACTTAAAGCATGATAACATTCGTATACACAGACTAACGGACGGAACTGACAGTCGCCTTTTCAATGGCGAATTTTTGAGTTAATAGCAATTTTAAAACATAGCAAATGGCATCATTTGATGCAGAATGACTGGTTTTCCTGAAAATTTTTATACATTTCAAAGTTTTCTGAAAATTTCACGTTTTTTTTTTTGCTTGAAATGTTACGATTAAAGTTAAAATGTTGGCATCAATTATAGCATTTTCAGTTTAAAATCGAAATTTCTTACCTAATTCCGAAATATCCTGAATTAGTATGTAAGTAGAATACAAACTAGACTGCAAATTTATGCAGCCCTCTAGGCTTGCAGTCTAGGTTGTATTTTACTTGCCTACGACATTGTTGGCGATGGCCATAATTTCTTTATGGACCAATAGGTGGCGCTAGTACTAAGAGTAACACGCTTGGCGTCCGTTGATTCTTTAGTATTTACTTTTCTAAACATTCGTTAGCATTCGAGTTAGTTATACCAACTGACGAGACCTAACAAGATTGAATTCGGTCTTTGGTTTCCAAACTTCGAATCTAATAAATATTCAGACCTATTGGTCTGCGTATTAGAATCCTGAATAAGGTCGAAGTTTTCTGATAAATGTTCAAGATTTTGAATTTGATGAATCTTTTTTTTTCGACGTTTTAACTTAGAACTGGAAATTCGAGAAAAAGGTCAAAATTTCAAAATCGAAACCGAAATGTTGAAAACATGGCCCTAAAGTTGAAATTCTAGAAAGCAAGCAAAAATTCCAATTTTGAGGTTTAAAATTTTAGAAAAAAAATCGAAATTAGAGCAAGAAATTCAAAATATATGTAAAAAAGTTCTTAAATTTTTGAGTTCAAAAATTTGAAATTTAAACTCGTATAACTTGAGGTAATAAAAGTTAGGACTGGAAAGAGAATATTTTCAAAGAAGCACAACATTTTTCGTAAAGAAAATCTTAAAATTTCGCCTCTAACCTTGATTTTTCGAAAAGTTTTAAATTTCTGAGTAAAAAACTGAACCTTTGAAACTTTCACCAAAATTTGTTTACACTTGGCACTTCTAAGGCGGAAAATTTAAAAAATTGCTTTACAAAGTTCAATATTTCGAAGATTTCGGTTTAAGAATCGAATTTCTTTTTTATAAATGTTTAATTTCTCTTGAAATTTCGATTTTTTCCCCTAAAATACGTAGATTGAACTTAACATTTTTAAATTCCAGTTTTATAAATTTCAGGATTAAAGTCGACATTTGGAATAGAAGATTCGAAATTTGGAAAAAATTTCGAGTGGAAAAATTCAAATTTGGAAAAATGGAAAAGTTGAAAAATGTAACTAATCAAAAAATGTTCAAAATTTGAAATTAAATGTTTAATTCATCTAAAGAGGCTCAAAATTTATAGTTTAACCTGGAAATGGAAAAGCAAAAATTTAGAGAAAACGTAATTGAACAAAAAATTTTCAAAATTTATACTTTAACCTTCAGATAAAATGTTTAATTCATTTTTAAAAAAATCTCAAAATATATTGTTTAACCTGGAAATGGAAAAGTATAAATTTAGATAAAACGTAATTAATCAAAAAATTTTCAAAATTTACATTTTAACTTCGAGATAAAATGTTTTAATTTATTAAAAAAAATCTCAGTGTATAATTTAATCTGGAAATGTTGAATTTTTTCGTCGATTTCGACTTTACCCTCACAATTTTGGTTTTTTCTAGAAATTGACACTTTCAAAATCTTTGGAAAAAAATTCAAATTTTCAGATTTAAAGTGGAAATTGATCTGAAACAAATTTTGTCTCCACTTCTGAAAATAGTGGCAACCTATTTTCACCAAATTTCGAATTCAAACTGAAAACTTTTACATGTTTACTTTATTTGTATCTAATTTTAAATTTTTGTTCGAAATTTGGGTTCACTGTTCAGGTTTTAAACTCAAAACCTCGAGAATGTTTTTGTTATAAGTTTTTTTTACCATCTTAGTACATTTATTAAAGAACTAGCTATTACCAGCGACTTGGTCTGTGAATTTAAGCGAATAATTACAACTTAACAAACAAAAACTGTCCAAAATTAAAGGGAGTTTTTAAATTTCTTGAATTGGCCCAAAAAAGTCTTTATATGGAAATAAAAAATTGTGTTACCGTTGCACTCTTTAAAATGCGGGAGATTCATTTCCAAATACGGATTTACCAAAATGTGGAAGAACCCGTAAATTACGGGAGATCTGGCAACTATCATTGCAGAGAAACCGAGAATAGAGACAACCGCGCCCTATCGCGTTATGACACTGTCAAACTATCAGACCACTATATTTCCTCTAAAACAATCCTACCTGCAATGTCGTCAAGTTTGGACCCTTATCGTTAGATGACGCCGTCATCGTGTCGTCATTGTCAAGTTTTGCATTCATTTACATAGAAAATGAGTCGTACCATGTACGCGACAGTAGACAGTGCTGGCCACACTGTCTTCCTTGTATGTTATTCGGCCCTAGCAATAGCAGCCCATACCTGCTATTATTTCCCATAGCGCTGCAAGGGAGCAAGGGATATAACAAAAATTATTTAGTAGAAACAGGTAAGGGTAAAATGTTTTAATAAATACATTGGGATGGTAAAAGAAGTTTGTGTATTAATAAATTAGTGTTTCTCAATAAAGCGGCACATTAAAAAATTACGTTTACCTTCTCAGCTTCTCACCCCGGGGCGAATAAACAGGAAAAGCTCACCGGTTTCAATTACACTTAAGATTCAATTTACCCCATTCAACTTGGTAGAATGACGTCTAAATTAAATCAAAACGCACAAATGGCTAAACCCAATTGTTAACTTCCAAAATATCATTAACAACGTCAATTTGGTAGAAATTTAAATTAGTTCTTGCTTGATATATCGTCGTGGATTGTTTAAAATAGTAATTACATCGCTAAGCGATGTCGGAATATTCCAGAGAAATTGAATACCGCGAGTGCTTTACCTTATGGATTGATATAACATGAAAGCAGGTATTTTCCTTATTTGACATTAAAATGAATGCCTTTGACTTTAATATGAATCAGGTCTGCTCGAGAAAAGGAATATTACACAATTTTCCGGGAGAGCTAGCAGAAGCATGACGAATTCATTAAACTATTTTTAACATTAAGCTTTGAAAACTGAGGAGATGTATCAAGATAACATGACAGCAGCTTATAATTTACTAATAGAGGACTTAAGATGAGATTTTCAAACGATTCCTTTTCTTTTTAGCGTTCTGCAAATAAAATAGGACGTAGTGCCGTTCTCTTAACTTGTATGTAGTAGCAGATCATAGGTAGCTGAATCACCAACAGCTGACCCACTGAAGTTTAAAAGAAACGATCACTCGTTTTTGCTAAACGTTAGTGGTTTAGCCGAGCCATTTCAGTTTCGTTTCAGACCGATGGGTGGTGCTATACTTGGAATTTTCAAGTATAGCATCATAGCCAAAAGTGCATGGACAAAAGTTCATTAATTAGTGTTCAATTTGTTCCCAAACTCTGTATCTAATAAATGTTCAAACCTATTGGTGTCCGCATTAGAATAAAGCATTTTTATGGTTGTGCATCGAAGATACTTTGCTTTATTAGCAGAGCTGGGCAAATTGTTTTTATAAACGAATCATTACCTGTTACCTTTTTCTAGATTTGTCTTAAAATTCAATTTTTTTACGATGATTTTTTTTTTCTGAAAATTTCGATATTTTTAATGATTTGTTATAAAAATTTGGAAATTCAGAGTCAAGATTTCAAGAAAAATGTAGGATACTCTAATTCTGGCTTAAAGCTGACCTTTTGAAAATAGGATCAAATTTTGGAGAGTATTTTTTTCCAAAAATTCCCAATTTATTAATTTTTTGTTGTTTAACCTAAGGTTTTTATTTTATTTATTTTTTTAATTTCGACACTTTGTTCTAGAGATTTCGACTGCAGAAAGTGCGAGATTTTTGAGATTTTTTTTGAGATCATGCTAAAATGACATTTTTTTATATTTTTTTACGCAAGTATTTATTTTGTTTCTCATAACTTCTTGTTTGAATTCACACTCATTTTTTTTCGCGAACTGTTAAGGTTAATTTTATTGCAAAGCCAGAATCTTTCAACATTGCAACTTTTTGGACAAACTTTTTAAAGAGAATTGGAGTTATTTTATCCTTTTTTCTAAAACATCCACCTTAAAATAGATATTTTTGACTTTTCTTTTGGAAAATAAGAAATGATTAAAAGTTAAAGTTTAGTTTTTTTCTAGATTTGGTCACAAGTAGAGAGGTATATCTCTGAAGATAATAGCTTAGCTATCGAAGCGCGTTAGAGCAACCTTTGTTGTGTTTTTTAATCTTTCTTGGTTTCAGGGCACAAGATTTGTATTTCACTTTTTGAACTAAACATTTTTATAAAATCGAAATGAAAAGTCGAAATTTTAAAAAGTCTAAATTCTTTAAAATTTTATAGAAAAATTTGAAATGTTTGGATGTCACCTTACCTTAAAACTTAAAAAGTGAAAATTTTAAAATGTTTAAAAAAGCCCACATTTTGAAAAATCCCATAAATAAAATTAAAATTTTCAAAAAATTTAAAATGTTCAAATAAAGCAAATATCGACGAGATTTGGAAAAATTCGCAATATTCAAAAAAAAATCGGAAATACACTAATTTTCAAAAACCTGGTATTCCAAAAAAAACAAGATTTTCACAATTAAACAATCTGAACAAATTTGAAATTTTAAATTAAATTTAAGAAAAGAACATTAACTTTTCGAATTTAAAGCTGGAATTTGGGTAGAAAATCTACATTTTTTTTTAAGTTTTAAGAAAAATTTCAAATGTTCGGATGTAAACCCAACTTAAAACTTAAAAAGTCTAAATTTTAAAGGTTCAAAATGTTCATAAATATTAAATTTTATGTACGATTAAAACTGTAGATATTAAAAATTTCTATAAATATTTGCTACGACCGGACCTGGTTTCGCTTTTCAGCATCATCGGCGGTTATACGATTTGTTTAGCCGTTGTTATGCTAACAAGCTCCATGGATCACAGACTTCTACGAATATTGCGTCTAATCCAAATTCGAAATGTTTAAAAAAAAATTGTTGAAATTTTGGAAAAAAATCACAAATATTAATAAAGTCGACATTTTGAAAAATCCCGAAAATGAAAAGTTAAAATCTACAAAAAACAAAAATCTTTAAATAAGGTCTTTAATAAAGTTTTGAAAAGATCGAGCTTTGAAATTTTTTTTGTGGAACGGCCTGGTCCTTGGTTATCTTCAAAAACTGAAATATCTCTCTGAAGATGATAGCTTGACTATCGACACGCGTTAGAGCAAACTTTATTGTGTTTTTAAATCTTTCTTGGTTTCAGGGGTTAAGATTTATATTTCAGTTTTTGAAAAAATTGAAATTTTCAAAAAAATTCTCAATTTTGAGCTAAATTTCATAAGCCAGGTAACTGAATGGGAGTCAGTTTGTTTAGCTCTAAAAGAAACAAATGCCCATTTCAGAATAATGTTGATATACTAACACAGAGTTTTTGTAATTGAAATAATGAGCCCTTTTTTAAAATCGATTTTAGTCCCCGTAGTTTTCGTGAAACTTTGGGTTAAATTGGGAATCATGTTCTTCAAATTTCGAGATTTTAAGAAAAAAATTTCCAAAAATTTCCTCCACTTCATTGGTTCAAAATTTTCACTTCTTTTTTAAATGTTGGTTCACTTACAAATTTCCACAGTTTTAAAATTCCAAAATTTGTAAGTTTCTGAACTTTTTGATAAAAACTTTTTTTTGAAAATTTCGTCCTTTTTTTAAATTGTGATTATTTCTTTTGCAAATTTTGAATTATTTGAAAATTTCACTCTAAAGATGATAGCTCGGCTATCGAAACGCGTTAGAGCAACCTTTGTTGTGTTTTTTATTCTTTTTTGGTTTCAGGGGACAAGATTTGTATTTCAATTTTTGAACTATGTTAACATTTTTATAAAATCGAAATAAAAAGTCGAAATTTTAAGAGTCTAAATCTTCTAAATATTTTTTAGAAAAATTGCAAATGTTCGGATGTCAACTTAAGTTAAAAGTTAAAAAGTCAAAATTTTGAAATGTTCAAAAAGAGTTAAAACTTTGGAAAAAGTGACAAATTTTAAAAAAGTCCACATTTTGAAAAATCCCAAAAATAAAGTCAAAATTTTCAAAAAATCGAAAAGCTTCAAATAAAACGAATGATGAAAGACGATCGAGATTTTAAAAAAAATCCAAATTGTCAAAAAATTTTCAACTTTGAAAAATGTTAAAATTGTTAAAAAATTGAAAATTTAACGCGTCAAAATCATCAAAACAAATGAATTTTTGAAAAAGGTAAAAAAACAAAGTTTTAAACGAAAAACTCAAGATTTAATAAAGCCGAACTCCTGAAAAATAGGCGAAAATATTTCAAAAAATTTTGAAAAAAAGAAGTTAAAATTTTGAAAATTCGAAAGATTTGTAACGAATGAAATTGAAGGCATGACTTTCAAATGAAATCGACATTTTCCATAAGTCCTACATTTTTAAAAAAAGTTTAATTTTGTATGATGGCCAAAAATTTTGAAAAAACATCGAAATTTGGAAAATTTCGAAATTTTCAAAAAAAATCGGGAATACACTAGTTTTCAAAAAATTGGCATTTAACAAAAAACATGATTTTCAAAATTCAACAATCTAAAAAAATTAGAAATTTCAAAAATATAAAGTAAAATTTTGAAGAAAGTCGAGGTTTGAAAGGATCGAAATAAAGTTCTTAATTTTAAACAGCGTTGAAATTTTTAAAAAATCGAAATTTTAACGACTTTAAATCATCCAAAAAATGAAATTTTGAAAAAGTGAAATCTTGAAAAAAAAACAAAATTTTCAAAAAAATACTCTTAAGTCGAATTTTTAGAAAATAGTCGAAAATATTTCAAAACAATTTGAAAAAAGGTTAAAATTTTGAAAATTCGAATGATTTGTAAAAAGTTGAAATTAAAGGCAAGATTTTGGCAACAGCCGACATATTGAAAAAGTCCTACAGTTTCAAAAAAGCTGAATTTTGTAAAATAAACAAAACATTTGAAAAAATATCGCGGTTTGTAAAAACTCGAAATTTTCAAAACAAGTCGTCGCACTAATTTTCAAAAAATTGGTATCTAAAACCCCAAGATTAACAAAATTCAACAATCTGAAAACACATTAAAATTTTAAAAATATAAAGTAAAATTTTGAAAAAAGTCGATGTTTGAAAAGATCGAAATTTTTTAAAAATTCTCAATTGTAAACAATGTTGAAATTTTTAATAAATCTAAATTTTAACGAGCTTGAAACATCAAAAAAAATGAAAAAAGTGAAATCTTGAAAAAAAAACGACAAAGATTTGAAAGACAAATTTGAAAGTCGAACTTTTGAAAAATATTCGAAAATATTTCAAACCAATTTGAAAAAAAGTTAAAATTTCGAAAATTCGAAAAATTTGTAAAAAGTTGAAATTAGAGGCAAGAGTTTCAAATAAAGTCGACATTTTCCAAAAGTCCTACGTTTTTAAAAAAAGTTCAGTTTCGTAAAATAGTCAAAAATTTTGAAAAAATGTCGAGATTTGCAAAAATTCGAAATTTAAAAAAACGGAAATACTTGAAGTCGCACTTTCAAAAAATTGACATAAAGAAAAATCAAGATTTTCTGAATTCAACAATCTGAAAAAAATTTGAAATTTTAAAAATATAAAGTGTAACGCGTTAAATAAGCGGAACTCCGACCCTGGCTCTTGTCACGGCGGAGAGATCGCGTGATTCCGAACGGAGACGAGGAGTTCGAGTTAGGCATGTCAGAAGAGAGATGCCCTGGGCGTTTTTTGTAACCTAACCTAGAAGAATAAAAATCTCGAATACCGTAGTATTTCTCTGTTCATTCTGAAAATCCCAAAAATCTACGCTAACCACCACGTAGTTAGTTATAAAAGTAAAATTTTGAAAAAAGTCAATGTTTGAAAAGATCGACATTTTCAAAGAATTCTCAATTTTAAACAGTGTTGAAATTTAAAAAAAAATCGCAATTTTAACGACGCTTTAATCAGGCAAAAAAAAGGAACTTTGAAAAAAGTGAAATCTTTAAAAAAAAACAAAGTTTTGAAAGAAAAATTTGAAAATCGAACTGTTGAAAAATGGTTGAATATCTTTCAAACCAAACAAATCTTGTCCTCTGAAACCAAGAAAGATTGGTCTCAGGGACAAGATTTGTATTTTAATTTTTGACCTTCCGTTCCACCAAAAAAAAAGAATGTTTAACAATTTAAACAATTGATCGAACTAAAGTTTGTAGAATTAGCCGCCGATGGGGTTAAATCACTTGCTACGAGTGGATCAGTTGTTGCTGGTGGATCACTAGCCACCAATGATTTCCAGTGGTCTAGGATTAAGGAGTCATCACGTGGAAACTACGCGCACCCAGGTAGAGAATAATGTGGGCGTGGCTTCGCTTTTATCATAGAGTCGTGGAAACATAGACTCTTTACACAAATGACATAATCTAGTACGCGCTTATTTTATCAAATTTCAGTTGAAGTACGAACGAAAATAGGCCAAATTAAAAATTAATCAGTCCTTGTATGTTTGAGCAATACAAAACCTTATATTATTTTTTAGATGAATATAAAAAATGTTACTATTATACTTCTGGTAATATAACGTAGCGTTCTCTTATTTTAGATGTCAGTTGAAGCAAATGATGACTTAATAACGCAACCATCATAAAAACTAACGGCCAATATGGCATTCCAGGTTGCAGTTATTCAAATTAGATGGCCAAACGCATGGGTACCCGATGCACATGTCAGTTATCCATGCCATATTAACTACATTAATTATACGTAAAACAAAGAAAAAAACCGTGTCCACGTTAGGATACGTAATATTTAAATCGTGAGCCTGCATTTTTTGCAATTATAAAGCAATGAACTTGGTCTGTAAGGACGACTAACAACCGGTTTGATAGCTAGTCACAAGTCAAGTTCCACAACTGTAGGTTAATAGCTTGGTGGTCGGCATTAGCCAATGCGTGAACTAACAGGGTAATTAGAGGGAATTATAATTTAACAGTCAAGGCGCCAAACGTGTTATAATTAAAAAATAATAATTTCAAGCTTATAAGTGAATTAGTTGCGTGTACTAATGAAGACAGAGCAATCACTTAATACCTTTAATACTCCATAAACACATAGAGGAACACTGAGGGAATCTGTGCTTGATTCTGAATTTATACGAGTAGCTTCTTCCTATTTTTTTAGTCTGCTTGTTGTTGAATCTTTAAAAATGTAATTTCTACAGTTTTAAAATTTTGTTTTTCTTTTAAGCTCGGCATTTTTCAAAATGTCAATTTTTTTAGGATTTAAACAAATTTACCATTTCAAATTTTCGATTTTTTTTAAATTGTACCTTTTTTAAATACTGATATTTTTTCAAAATGTCGACTTTTTTGAAATCTCGAGTTTTTCCAAATCGCGACATTTTTCTAAATTGACTATTTTACAAAATTTAACCTTTTAAAGGATGTAGGACTTTTAAAATGTCGACTTTTTACGAAAATCCTGCCTTTTTAATTTTAACTGTTTACAAATCTTTCGAAAATTTTAGAAACTTTGACTTTTCTTCAAAGTGTTCTGAAATATTTTTCGACTAATTTGCAAAATTTGTGCTTTTTTTAATTTCGAATTTTTCTTTCAAAGCTTTGTTTTTTATTCCAGATTTTCAACATTTCGCTTTTTTCAAAATTTTAATTTTTTTGAGAATTTCGCCTGCTTCAAATTTCAATTTTTTTTAAAATTTTAACCATGTTTAAAATTTAGAATTTTTTGAAAATTTCGAATTTTCCAAATCACGACCCTCTTTCAAATATCGCTTTATTTGAAGGATTTTCGTTTTTTTGAAATATTTGACCCCTATTTTTCGGATTTTAAAGAAAAAATTGACGTTTTAAATTTTCGGTTTTTTTTTAAATTGTAGTTTATTAAATATTGACATTTTTTCAGAATTTCGACTTTTTGAAATCTCGAGTCTGTTTCAACATTTCAATTTTTATTTTAAAAATTTTATATTATCTTACGGAGCCCAGGTTGCATGATATTTAAATTAGTATTTAAATAATTAAAGGACGACTTAATCATCCAAAAATGAAAAATTTCATTTCTTTTTTGAAACTGAATATAACTTCAAAAATTTCGACCTTTCCTTCATTATTATTTTTTAAATATTGACCTTTTTATGCCTTTGTTAAGTTGCGACATTTTGTCAAATTTCCGACTTCTGAAAATCTTTATTTTTTAAACCCCAATTTTTTTAAAAATTAAGGCCATTTTAATATTTGGGCTTTTTTTTTGAAAATTTTTAGTTTTCCAAATCCTGACATTTTTCTAAATTGACTATTTTACAAAATTTAACCTTTTAAAAAATGTAGAACTTTTAAAATGTCGACTTTTTACGAAAATCCTGACTTTTTAATTATAACTGTTTACAAATCTTTCAAAAATTTCAAAATTTTGACTTTTCCTTAAGGTTTTTTATCAAATCTCGACCCTTTTTCAAAATTTCGCTTTATTTGAAAATTTTCGATTTTTTGTTGCTGTTAAAGTAGGGGAAAATCCGTTAAGGACATCTGGGAAGATACCCAGATAGTGTCGGACTTCCGCTCAAACTACGGGTACGGACCAAAAACCCTTACTTCTTCGGGCCGATCCCTCAGTCGGAACAGTACAATAGTGCTGGAGCACTATTGTAAGCTGTTTTGCCTGAAACATAAAAAACAAACAAAACAACAATTTTCCGAAATGGAAGTCGCAGCCTAGAGGACCATCTTTGATATCCTAATCCTGGTTGGCATGTTTGGATCATAATCCACTCCCTGTCGAACTAGCTCCTTGAGATGCGTTTCCGCTCTTACCATCGCCCTGCAATTAGTTTCCCTAAGAAAATCTCTTACAAGGTGTAGTTTGTAGGAGTTGATTGTTTCTCACAAACCAAGGAGCGTCCATGGCTTGTCTTAGAAAGACATTCTGGAACACCTGGAGTTTCTTCATCTGATTATTCGTCGTCTGTGACCAAGCTACAGATGCGTAGGTCATCGCTGGTCTTAGGATTGATTTGTATATTAACACTTCAAATCCAATGGACAGGTTACTAGCTCTACCAATCATCGCTTGCAGCAATCCCTTCAGCATTTTGGCTTTGGACACTGCATAATCGATGTGTGCCTGAAAAGTCTTTTATCCAGAATTACACCTAGATACTTTGCCTGAAGTCTCCAGTCGCCATTCTGCCCATGAACATTAACATGTCCATATGGTTGGAGTCTTCTTCGGGTGAAAAAGACTGCTTGGGTCTTGTATGCGTTGACTTGGATCCTCCATTGACCGAAGTAATCTAGTAGACTACCTGTTGCCTCCTGAAGTCGTCTGGTGACCAACTCTGGACTGAAAGAGTACGCCACCAAATCTGTGTCGTCTGCATAAGTTGATAATAAGGTGTGGTCGATTGTTGGATTGGTTTTCGGGATGTCCGCTGTGAGCAGAGAATACAGCAGAGGTGACAAGGAAGAGCCTTGAGGCGCCCCATACTATAGCCTAAACTGGTTTGATACTTCTTGTCCCAACTTTGCTCTGAATGAGCGCTGGTCCAGGAACGAGTTTACCATTTAAAGTATTCCAAACTGGTGCATCTTGTAGACTAGTCCTTGATGCCAAACTGTGTCAAATGCCTTGGAGATATCGAAGAAAATAGCTCCAACTACCTGGTTCCAGTTCATGCGTTGAGTGATTGTTTCAACCACTCTCAGCAGCTGGTCTGAGGTAGAATGCATAGGTTGGAACCCAAATTGTTCCTTAGGAATGATATCGTGATCGCTGATGATATTCTGCAGACGCTTCCTCAAAATCCTTTTCGCCACCTTACCCAAGTTGAATAAGAGGCTGATTGGCCTGTAATTTTGGGAAAATTTCCCATCCTTACCTGGCTTAAGAATGAAGATAACGTTTGCAGTTTTCCATCTTGTGGGAAAATACCGCTACTTAAACATGGAATTGACTATTGCTCCAAAATATTTGACAGCTTGGTCCGGAAGAGACTTCAGAGCTTGGTTTGGAATTCCGCCTGGACCTGGAGCCCTTTTGACGTTTAGTTTGCTCAGAACGCTTTGGATTTCCTCCTGGTTTGTCGGTTGGATAACGTCGTCTTTTTTTGGCACTTCCTCTTGAAGAACTTGAACCTCTTCTTCCACCTCCTCTACAAAATCTAAGTCACACTTCTTCAAGTATGGCCTGACAGTGTCGTTCAAAAGTCTCAGCGAAAGCTGCGGCCTTATCCTGATCTGACTTTGAGGTCCGTGTATCGGTGGAATAGGTTTTCTATCTCCTCTTAGAGCTTTGACTGTGTGGCAGAGATCTGATGGAGTTTCGAGGTTGTAACTTCTTAGGTGTTCCTGAAACTTAGAAAGTTTGTGCTCTCGGAGCTCATGGATAAGCCTGTTGACTTTTGCCTTATCTGCTTGCAGATTGGTCCATCTTGCTCTCTTCCTGGCACCATTTTTCCTTCTAATCAGCTCCACCAAGTGATTTGGCAGTGGTTTCCCTTCCTTCTATACGCTGGAAAGTTTTGGTCGCTGCCAGAATTGAATCTGTTATGGTGATTTCCAGTCTTTCCACCGTTGTGTTGATGTCATCGTTTGTGTTGATCTCTCCAGGCTCTTCCAAGTTAGCTGCTAGATACTTCCTGAACGGTGTCCAGTTTGTTTTCTTGCAGGTCTCTGGAGGCTTGGGTCCACGATTTTCTCCGATAGTCATCATCACTGGGTTGTGGTCTGAGCTGAGCTCACTAACTGATATTAACTCAATCGAACATCCTTCATCAGTGCAACGTCCAGGACATCTGGTATTCCTGTGGCGAGATGATGATGGGTTGGTTCTTCTGGAGCCATTACATCGATTCCGTTCTGTGTTGTGAACCTTGGAAGTGTCCTCTCGTTTTTTTTTATTGGCTATGCTGCTCTACTCGACGTTTTTTTGGTATTAAGGTCTCCGGCTACAATAAAATTGTTATTGTTTAATCCGAAGATGCGTGCCAAATCTGTCTCTGTGAGGGCGTTGGTTCTGGAGTAACAAGACACCAGCGTTAGAGGTCCCTGCGCCATTTTAATTGTTACTCCAATTCCTTCCAGCTTTTCCAACTCCGGAGTACCTGCAGCAAAATGAGTTAACTTTCTACTTACATAGATAGCCGTACCTCCTCCTGGGCCAGTTGGTTTGTCTCTGCGGTGAAAAACATATCCTCGGATTTTGGGATCCTTAGATCTGAACGTCATCTGGTTTCGTTCAGCATCAGTAGGTCCAGGTCGTTTTCCTTTGCGAAAACTTCGAGTTCGTTCCTGTTGCCTTGGAGTCCATTGCAGTTCCAGAAAACTGCCTTGATGTGCTGATGCCGAGGAGGGTTTCCTTCGTTTACTCTGCTTTCTTGGCGTCTCTCCATTAGTGTTTTAGAGAAATTATCTTGGGAAGCATCATCATGAGGCTTACGATGGCCTCTTGGCTGTTTCCAGCTTCGGAGACGGCCCTAATCAAGTCCAATACGACTTGATTCGAAGTCCTTTTTGGGACTGTTTTGGCGCCACCTGCAACAATTAAGGCATAAGTGTTTCCATTTACCTTTGTGTTAAAGGTTCCGACCGGTTTCGACGCAGCCTTTGGAGGTGTGACTATTTCCTTTGCTGTCGGTTTCGCTTTTGAAGTTGGGGTCTTCTCCTGAGTGGTCTTTTGCTTCCTCGGCGGTGGAAAAGCAGGGCGTCCCCTGTAGCTCGCCACATGGGCGCCTTTGCAGTTGGCGCCATTTTTTGAAATATTTGACTTTTTATTCTTGGAATTTTTCAAATCGTGGGCTTTTTTAAAATTTGCGATTTTTTTCCAAAATTTTAACTCTTTTAGAACTTCTAAAATTTTGACTTTTTAAGTTTTAAGTTAAGTTGATATCCAAACATTGAATTTTTTTATAAAATTGTAGAAGATTTCTATTTTTCATTTCGATTTTATAAAAAATTTAACATGGTTCAAAATTAAGAATTTTTTTGAAAATTACAAATTTTTCAAATCTCGACTTTTTCAAAATATGGCCTCTTTTAAATATTTTTGATTTTTTAAAGATTTTAACTTTTTATTTTCGGAATTTGTCGCCTTTATTAAAATTTGCCATTTTTTCCAAACTTTTAGCTTTTTTTGAACATTTTAAAATTTTGACTTTTTAAGTTTTAAGTTAAATTGACAACAATTTTTCTATAAAATTTTAGAACATTTAGACTTTTATATTTCGACTTTTTATTTCGATTTGATAAAAATTTTAACATGGTTCAAAATTAAGAATTTTTTTTGAAATTTCAAATTTTCCAAAGCTCGACTTTTTCAAAATGTTACCTTATTTAAAGATTTTTGATTTTTTGATGATTTTTGACTTTATTTTCTGGATTTCTCAAAATGTCGACTTTATTAAAATTTGCGATATTTTTCCAAAATTTTAACCATTTTTTTTTTGAACATTTTGAATTCGGATTAGACGGAATGTTAGTAGAAGTTTGTGATCCATAGAGCTTGTTAGCATAACAACGGCAAAAAAATGGTATAACCGCCGATGATGCTGAAAAGCGAAACCAGGTCCTGCCGTAGCAAATATTTATAGAAACATCGTGGAATTCTTAATATTTCTGTTGTTTTAATCGTTAATAAAGTTTAATAGTTATGAACATTTCGAACCTTTAAAATTTCGACTTTTTAAGTTTTACGTTAAGTTTACATCCGAACATTTGAAATTTTTCTTAAAACTTAAAAAAAATGTGGATTTTTCTTCGAAATTTCAGCTTTAAATTCGAAAATTCGATGTTTTTTTCTTGAATTTCAAGCTTGCGCCCAATGTTTTGGTTTTTTTCTGTTCTAGTTATAGTTTGAAATTTTGCGGTTCCCCCTAAAATTTAGACAGTTTCAGTTTTCTTTGTTTTTTTTTTTTAAATTTGAAACTCGAAGTTTTGGTTTTTACGTTTTTTCCTAAAATTTGGGCAGTTTCAATTTTTTCTCTCTGTTTTTAGATTTGAAACTCGAAGTTTTGGTTTTTTTATTGTGTTTTTTGTCGATTTTTTTTCCCTAAATTAATTTCAAAACTTAATTTTTCTTAAAATTAGTACTTTAAGCTTGAAATTTAGACCTCAGGATTTTAATTTTATTTTGAGATTTTGCTACATATTTTTAAATCTTTTATATTTCAAAGTTTTGACCTTTTTTTCGTTATTTCCATTTCCACTTATATATATATATATATATATATATATATATATATATATATATATATATATATATATATATATATATATATATATATATATATATATATATCAGTAGTAAAGTCAAAAATCCAAGGAAATTTTTGTTTAATTTACTTCAGTTGCAAACTTAATTTTGCTTAGGAAAATTTGCATTTGAATTTGTACTTTTTTTTCTAGGTTTTTTAACCCAAAATTTCGTCTTTTTGTAGAAAGTTTGGCCTTTTGTTCAAAATTTCGAAATTCTTTACGAAGTCTCATTTATTAGGAAGTTTGAGCTGTTTTCACAGTTTCAAGTTTGTCCTCGCAATTACTATTTTTTTCTAAAATTGCGATAGCAAATATCTGGTTTGAATTGAAATACAAATCTTGTGCCCTGAAACCAAGAAAGAATAAAAGACTCGTTTTGCTAGCCAAGCTACCATCGTCAGAGATATATCTATCTAAAGATGATAGCTTGGCCACCGAAACGCATTAGAGCAACCTTTGTTGTGTTTTTTAATATTTTTTTGGTTTCAAGGGCACAAGACTTGTATTTCAATTTTTGAAGTTTACCAAGGACCATCAAAATCTGGTTAGAATTTTAGGATAACATTGTCAGTATTTTCCCTGAAATGTCAAATTTAACCTCATATACTTCAAGTCGATTTTAAGTTCTAAATTTGGACGCATTTTGATTTTTATTTTTCCAAATTTTAATCTCGAAATGTTGCCTTTTGACCCCAAAATTTTGAAAACTGTGTTATAAATTTTGAACTTATTTTTTTGGAAAATTACCAAACTTCATCAGAAACAAATAATTTAAGAGACACGTGGGCGTCTGGAGATTTAGGAACGCCTCTGATTTTTTTCATCATAAAACAATAAAAAAAAAAACACAAGTTTAGGAATTTCCCAGTTTGACTTATGTATCTACAAACATCGCCAGCAACTTTTTGTTGGGTTAACGCTTGCTTGCACCATGTTGTTTCAATCAGCAAGTGTACATACGACTTGTTTAAGAGTTGAAAGCAAAATATTTGTTTACACCGATTGTTTTCCTTTGGTTAAAGCACAAAGAATGTTATTTACGAGCGTGTCCGAACTTCCACTTCATTAAAACTGTTTGTTGACTGTCGCTTAAAAATTCCCAGAACGCCATTTCGTGGCGCGTTAAGCTAATTATTCTCAAATTCGAAAAGAAGAAAAAAACCAGTCCGGCAATTTAATACCAACGTGAAAACAAATTGTGGGGCACAAATATGTACCTTGCGTCAGACCGCTTCCGGTCGCAGGCTTTAATATCATTAGCACCAATGTTTGGCTTAATCGCAACGATGAAACCATGGCCGGCCATAAATTCCCGTAAATGTAGCTTTACATAATTTATGGCGTCCTCCTGTTTGGATGAATTAAGGAGGAATTACGGGATAAATCATATCGATCGGCCGGTCGCTTCTGTAATTTATGTAAAATATTCCGAATCCTCGTTTTCGAACCAGGAACGTTTTTTAGGACCGCCCCTCGTGAATCTTTCAAGTTAAAGGGAATTTATTTTGCGCAAAAGAATTCAATTTGCATCGAGATTATTGTCTCGGATATTTCACTCGGAAGATATGGTAATTCAAGGTGCAAGTTAAAAGTCCTCTTGAAGTAACGACTTTTATTCTTTTTGACCGGTTTCATTACGATAGTGTTATTCGAAAACAATGTGTCACACGACTTTTCTTTTTTATTGCCAACGTAGCTTTTTTCTCGACTTTCTACTTTACGACACTTTTATAGTTCCCTATTGTGAATTCGTTCCGATTTCTATATTATCGAAAAAATCCTATTGTTTCTTCGATGGATAACAAGGTATATTTGTATTGTGATTTAATGAAAGTAAAGCAGGGATTTAATTAATAAAATTGCCAATTAGGTTATAAAAAGCCGGGTAACTATTTTACAAGTCGATACAGAGAGAAATAATAGGTTAGTAACCCGAAGTAAATTCGTGAACCGTAACGTAGACAATTAGTCACGACTAGCTGAAAGTAAAAGGAATTGTTTAATCTTTACCATTCGTTTTCAGTAAAAATGTTGCCGGTTCGTATTGTAATGGCGCCATCAACATGATTTCGTCGAATTTTCCCCCAAGAAGATAAATGTGGGTACGCTGCTTCTCCAGATTTTTTGTTCTTTTCCACCCAAAACGAAACATTAGTCCGCAATGGAGTATTACTCTGATTAAGTACAATCTACAAACTGCGCTGCTATTACGGTTACAAACTTGTAATGCAAGCGTAAGTCGATTAATGAACTGAATACCGATTGATCGGTTTTTTTATTTTTCGAAAAATAACATCAGCTTCCAAATGCGTATCAAAATATATATTTGAAAATATCTGTCTAAATTAAAAGAAGGCGAAAATTAAGAAATGATCAAAATTAAGAAATTAGCTGGTCTATACAATTTTAGTTTCACCGAAAGCGATCTTGAAATCTAGAACGTTGACATAATTTCCAGATCAGTGACGGATTATCCATAAGGCAAACTAGGTACGTGCCTAGAGGTGCCAGGCTACAAGGGGACTCGCTCGAGTGCACATAACCTTTGGTCATCAAAAATAATTTGGAGGAACGCCAACGTATAATCCATCATTGAATCAACCAGTACTATGTTGTCAAGATTTTGTGTATTCAACAGCCAAGCTATTATCTTCAGAAAGATACTACACTGCAGTATCTCTCTGAAGATGATAACTTGGCTGTCGAAACGCGTTAGAGCACCTCATTCTGCTCATTTTGACTGCGCTAGTATATCTCTGAAGATGATAGCTTGGCTATCGAAACGCGTTAGAGCAACCTCTGTTGTGTTTTTTAATCTTTCTTGGTTTCAGGGGACAAGATTTGTATTTCAATTTTTGAAGATAACCCAGGATCAGTTTCTTTCACCAAAAAAAAATCTGTCCACCTTAAATATTCACAGGTGCTCTTGGAGATTAAAATTTCAGTGGGAAACTAAAATTCATTACTAATATTTCATTTTTCCACCATAATTTTATCTTCATATTTCGCAATTTTCAAAAATAATTGAAATTTTGAGAAATGGGCTCCTTACATAGAATGTAAGGAGTTTAGACCTCACAATTATCCTTGGGCCCGAAAATTTTCTAGAAAAAAAATCGAAATTTTAATAACGAAATTCCAAAATTTTCAAATAAGTGGAAATTTTAAAATAAAGATCCAAAATTTCAAAATATTTGAAATTCGAGGAAAAGTTGAATAATGAAAAAATGGTGACATTTCCAAAATGGTGGAGATACTAAAAAAACTTCAAAATTTTGAAAACAGTCAAAACTTCGGGAAAAAGTTGAAATTTTGATAGTAAAATGTCGTAATTTTCAAAAAAGCGGGAATTCTAAAAGGAAGATTGAAAATTCAAAAAAGGCCGAAATTTTTAAAAATCGAACCTTTCAAAGAAAAATCGATTTTTTTAGGAAAGCAGAATTTCTCAAAGATGTAAAATTTGCATGTCAGATTCCTCAAATGAACTTGGAAATTTTCTAAGAGGCGAATTTTCGAAAAAATCCAATTTACAAATATTCGACGATTCGAGGAAAGTCAAAATTTTAAAGAAAGTTCGCAATTTTTATAAATAATCGAAATTTTGGAAAATAGCTCCTTACGTAGAATGTAAGGAGCCTAGACCTCCTAATTATCCTTGGGCCCGAAAATTTTCTACAAAAAATGGAAATTTTAATTCTAAAATTCAAAAGTTTCAAATAAGTGGGAATTTTAAAGAAAAGATCGAAAATTTGAAAAAATTCGAAATGTTAAAAAATGCTCAGTATTTTTAAAAAAGTCAAGGAGGAAATGTTGAAATTTTGACGAGTAGTCGATGACATTTACAAAATGGTGGAGATTTTAAAAGTTTTCAAAATTTTGAAAACTTCAGGAAAAAGTCGATATTTTGATAGTAAAATGTCGCAATTTTTAAAAAAGCGGCAATTCTAAAAGATCGAAAATTTTAAAAAAAGGCCGAACTTTTTAAGAAAAATCAAAGAAAAATCGAAATTTAAAAAAACAGAATTTTTTAAAGGTGAGTCAAATTTGCATGTCAGGTTCCTCAAAAAAATTGTAAAGTTTCTAAAAAAGGCGAATTTTTGGAAAAAATCCAGTTTACAAATATTCGACGATTCGAGAAAAAGTCAATATTTTGAAGGAAATTCCTAATTTTCTAAATTAATCGACATTTTGGAAAATGGGCTCTTACGTAGAATGTAAGGAGCCTAGACATCATAATTATCCTTGGGCCCGAAAATTTTGTAGAAAAAAATCGAAAGTTTAATAACAAATTTCCAAAATTTTCAAATAAATGGAAATTAAAAAAAATAAGGAAAACTTAAAAAAATTCGAAATTTTGAAAAATGCTCGGTATTTCAAAAAAAGTCAAATTTTCGAGAAGAAGTCGAAATTTTGATGAGAAAATGGTGATATTTTCAAAATGGAGGAGATTCTAAAAAAATTCCAAAATTTTGGAAACTTCAGGTAAAAGTCCAAATTTTGATAGCAAAATGTCGCAATTTTCAAAAAAGCGGAAGTTCTAAAAGATCAAAAATTTGAAAAAATGGTCGAACTTTTTAAAAATCCAACATTTCAAAGAAAAATCAAAATTTTTAAGAAAGCAGAATTTTTAAAAGATGATGCATGTCAGATTCCTCAAAAATATTGGAAAGTTTCTAAAAAAGGCCGAAGTTTTGAGAAAATTCAATTTACAAATATTCGACGATTTGAGAAAAAGTCAAAATTTTGAAGAAGGATTCAAAATTTTCAAAAATAATCAACATTTTGAAAAATGGGCCCCTTACCTAGAATGTGAAGAGCTTAGATCTCCTAATTATCCCTGGGCCCGAAAATATTCTAGAAAAAAATCGAAATTTTAATAACAAAATTCCAAAATTTTCAAATAAGTGGAAATTTAAACAAAAATATCAAAGATTTCAAAAAATTCGACATTTTGAAAAATGCTCAGTATTTAAAAAAAACTAATCTTTGAAGAAAAATCGAAATTTTAGTGAGAAAAGGACGACATTTCCAAAAAAGGTTCAAAATTTTGAAAACAGTCAAAACTTCGAGGACGTCGTAATTTTCAAAAAAGCGGAAATTCTAATAGGAAGAGCGAAAATGTTAAAAAAGGCCGAAATTTTTAAAAAATCAAACTTTTCAAAGAAAGATCGAATTTTTTACAAAAGCAGAATTTTTCAAAGATGAGTCAAATTTGCATGTCAGATTTCTTATAAAAATTAGAAAGTTTCTAAAAAAGGCAAATTTTTGAAAAAATCCCACACAAATATTTGACGATTCGAGAAAATGTTAAAATGTTGAAGAAAGTTCGCAATTTTAAAAAATAATCGACATTTTGAAAAATGTACTCCTTACGTAGAATGTAAGGAGCTTGGACCTCATAAATATCCTTAGGTTCGAAAATTTTCTAGAAAAAAAAATCGAAATTTTAATAATAGAATCCTAAAATTTTCAAATAAGTGGAAATTAAAAAAAAGATGGAAAATTTTAAAAAATTCGAAATTTTGTAAAATGCACAGCATTGAAAAAAATCTTTGAGGGAAAATCGAAATTTTAATGAGAAAGTGGTGACATTTCCAAAGCTTCAAAATTTTGAAAACAGTCAAAACTTCGAGGAAAAGTGGATATTTCGAAAATGTTGTACTTTTCAAAAAATGGAAAATTCTAAAATGAAGAATGTAAATTTCAAAAAAGGCCGAAATTTTTTTAAAAAATCCAACCTTTCAAAGAAATATCGAATTTTTCAAGAAAGCAGAATTTTTCACAGTTGAATCAAATTTGCACGTCAGATTCCTTAAAAGAACTTGGACATTTTCTGAAAGAGGCGAATTTTTGAAAAAATCCAATTAACAAATAATCGACGATTCGATATTAAAGAAAGTTCGCAATTTTCAAAAATAATCGAAATTTTGAAAAATGTGCTCCTTACATAGAATATAAGGGACTTAAACGCAATTTTTAAAAATAATCAAATTTTAAAAATGGGCTCCTTGCCTAGAATATAATTTTGTAGAAAAAAAAATCGACAATTCAAATAAGTGAAAATTAAAAAAAAGATCGAAAATTTCAAAAAATTCGAAATTTTGAAAAATGATCAGTATTTTTAAAAAGGTCAAATCTTCGAGGAAAAGTCAAAATTTTGATGAGAAAATGGTAACCTTTCCAAAATTGTGGAGATTCTAAAAAAACTTCAGAAATTTTGAAAACAGTCAACACTTCGGGGAAAAGTCGAAATTTGGGTAGTAAAATGTCTTCATTTTCAAAAAAGCGGAAATTCTAAAATTTCAAAAGGGGCCGAAATTTAAAATAAAATCCAACTCTGCAAAGAAAAATCGAATATTATAAGAAAGCAGAATTTTTCAAAGATGAGTCAAATTTGCATGTCAGATCCTCAAAAAAATTGTGAAGTTTCTAAAAAAGGCGAATTTTTAAAAAAATCCAATTTACAATATTCGAAGATTCAAGAAGAAGTTAAAATGTTGAAGAAAGTTCTCAATTTTCAAAAATAATCGAAATTTTGAAAAATGGGCTCGTTACATAGAATGTAAAGAGTCTAGACTTCATAATTATCATTGGGACCGAAAATTTTCTAGAAAAAAAAGTCAGAATTTTCATAATAAAATTCAAAAATTTTTAAATAAGTGGAAATTTAAATAGCAGATTGAAAATGTCAAAAAATTCGAAAAAACCTCTTTTTAAAAAGATTTTTTTTTAAATTAGAACCTTTCAAAACAAGAGTCAAATTTACATATGACAGATGATATGTATTTTAAAATAGTTAGAAATTTTCTGGAAAAGGCGAATTTTTCAGCAGTCGAAAATTCTAAGTTTCGAGAAGTTAAAATTTTCAAAAAAGTTGACATTTTCAAAAAAGGTCGAAGTTGTGTAAAAAAAGGTCGAAGTTTTGATAAAAGTCAAAATTTCGATGGAAAGTCGAAATTTTTGTAACAAAATGTAGAAGTGTTCAAAAAGAGGGGAAATTTGGAAAAAAAACGAAAATGCAACAAGATCAAAATTTTGAAAAAATCCAAATTTTTAGAAATGTCGAAATTTTCAAAAAAAGTAGAATTTTTTAAATGAGTGTAAAATTTATATAAAATTGGGTCTTCGAAAAATGTCAATTTTTTGAAAATAAAAAATAATCGAAAATTTTACAAAACTTTAAGAACTAGCATAAATTTTGAATTAAAGTAGAAATTTTCAAAAAAAACTGGAGATTTTCAAAGGAAATTTTTTGGAAAAGTCGATATTTTTAGTCAGCCATTTTTTTTTAATCCACTCGCAAAAGGTAACCCCATTATGCTTTCAAAGCACTGCGAATAGGATGCGGAAACAAGGATAGATGGCGATGAACCGCCTTCTTAAACAAGGATAGGTTGTAATTTTTGGGGAAAATTTCTTTCGGTAACAAGTTCCATAATTTAGAAATTCTATAGAAAAAAGAGTCTCCGTAGACAGAAGTCCTCACTGTGTCAAGCTGAACCGCACAGGAATTTGCCGTCTCCGACTGTCTAGTACGCCTAAAGAATCTTGTCCTTGGGAGGATCAATCCTATTAGTTCCTTCGAGTATCTTCCATGATAGTACTTGTAGAAAAGAGACACCAACCATACGCCTGTGCCCTAGTGTTTCGAGAGAATCGGTCAGACTCTTGTCATCAATTAGGCGAATCGTTCTTCTTTCTCATAAACTCGAAAAATGTCCAAAATTCGAAAAAAGTCAAAGTTCTAATTCTGTAGGAAGTCGTAATTTTCAGAAAATTTCGAATTTGGAGAAATAAAAATCGCAATTTCCAAAAACATTTTTCTTAAAGATTAACATTCAGTAAAGACGCCGAATCCGCAAGAAATCTTTTTTTCGCAATCTCCAAAAATATTTTTCTTAACATTTTTATTAACACTCCATGGTAGTTTGTTGAAAAAAATATTCGCAAAAATGGCAGCATTTTGCAAATAATAAACAATTTTTGAAACAAATGTCCTAAAAGGAGGCGTCTGAAAATAAAATCGAAATGTCGAAAAGGACAAATTTTGACGAAAAGGCGAATTTTACGAAAATGTCTATTTTAAGAAAAAAAGTCAAAATTTTTAGAAAAAGGACGACTTTATCAGAAAAAGGCGAAATTTCAAGAAATATTTAATATCTGATATTGGGATAAAAATGAAAATTTCGTGAAAACAAACTGCAACAAACCAGTTAACATTTCTAAAAAATCAAATTCTCAAACATCGAAATTTTCAGAAAAAACTAAATATTGTATCGGAATTTGGCAGAAAGCGAAATATCGAAAAGGCTTCGAAGGTCAAATTTAAGGAAAAAAAAGTCGAAATCAAAAAAAAGTTGTTAAACCCCGAGAAAAAGACAAAATTACAAGGAAATGATCCAAAAGTTGCGAAAAAGATCTGAATTTTGGGAAAAAACAGTTCAATCTTAGTGAAAATTCGAGAATTCCCAGAAAGAATCAGATTGTAACTTAAATCTAAACAAGAGCAAGGTTTAAGGAAAAAATCGAAGTTTTAAGGAAAAAAAAATCGAAATTTCTTAGATGAAAATTTATTTTCTCTTGATTGCTCGAGTCAGAGAAAGACAGGCCTCAAAGTGGCGTCAGAAAATGTCCAATAATGTGATTACACGTCAACATTTTAACAAACAAGGTGTAATTCCCAGAAATTTAAATTAAAAAGAGTGAAATTTACATAGAAATTTTTTTCGAAATTTTGTCCTTTTATAAAAATTTTAAATTTCCTTAAAAATATACTTTTTTATCAGAAGATCGACCAGATTTGGAGGAAAAGGTAAATTTTAATGTCCCCGGATCTTCGATCATTCTGACATTAGATTTCCTGCTACATTTAAACTTCAGAAATCGATCTGGAGGTAGATGGATCTCCTATCTGGTTGTGAATTGTTTATTATCAATTTATTTTCTTTATCAGAACCTTCAACTTTCAGTGTTCAATTTTTTACAAACCACCATAAACTTGGTACTACAGATTAGCTAAAATTTATCTTAGTCAGTTCTTTCTTGAACGAATCAAGAAATATAAAGTAAATTGACAATAAAAAATCGCAATTATGAGTTGTTTGCTTTATAAGTTTTAAAATCTTACGTTGTACTCGGAGAAAATAAACATTTAAATCCTTCTATCGTTGCAGCATGTTGCAAGTTTGCCTAGTTTTACATTGATTCCCTTTAAGCTTGAAAACAATCACCCAAGACTCTAAGGAAACTTCTTAGATTACCTACAATGCAGATGCCGGGTTCCGACTTGATGAAACCTAAAAATAACATCACAAACACTAATCTAGAAATAAATTAGAACTCGCTACTCATCTTTGAAACGTGAGGTATATTCTTGGATCTTTTTGTCAAGTTTGTCAGGTTGATAGACGTGACAAATCGACTTTTATCTCGTACAATCTATTTTAAAAAGTGCCTTTCGAGATTTGCAGACATCGTGATGCGATTCGCCAGACAATTTTCCTTGTCGGATAATTAAAGTTCATGACATTTACCCAAAAAAAAGTTGTCGCCTAAAAATGAGTCCCAATTACCTTTCAGATTAATTCCAATTCTTGTGCCACTAGTATACAGGCTGTCCCCAACTGAATTTTTTCTTCAAAAAATTCTAGTTTTTAAAAGGAATTTTCCTAGAAATTTCAAGACGAGAGTAACTGTATATTCTAAAGAAAACGTCGACAAAAATTGTATTAAAACTTTTTTAAAATCTATAAGTGTGTAAAGTGTGTTTGTCTGCAGGTTTGTCCACTTCTCACTGCTCAACTACTAAAGCCATTTTGATGAAAATTGGTATAGAGCGCGAAATAGTCAGTTGACTGTTTTTATCCCGAAAAATTCTCAGAAAGCCTAAATAACCTTAATAATCCTATTCTATTCCCATTCTATACCAAAGGCAATTATTTATTAAAAATTCGTTGACGAAGTCGCACGTAATCGCTGCTCTTTTAATAAAGTAACTTTTTTTTCAGAATGTCGATTATTTATTGGGAATTTCGACTTCAATAATAAAATTTATTTAAAAAATTCTCGCATTTTTGGGTCTAAAAATTTCCAATTTGAATTCGAATTTTGAGGAAAACGTCTACATTTTGCGAAAACATCGAAATGTGTACAAATTTTATCTCTTAAAAAGTCTGTTGAAGATTTCAGTCGTTTTCAAAAATTGGATTTTTTTTATTTTGACTTTTTGGTGGTCCTTGGTTGTCTTCAAAAATTGAAATACAAAGCTTACGACAAGATAGATTAAAAAACGCAACAAAGGTTGCTCTAATGCGTTTCGATAGCCAAGCTGTCATCTTCACAGAGATTACAGATTTTGGAAAGTTTTGATTTTTTCGAAAATTCCAAATTTTTCGAAAATTTTGATATTTTCGTATTTTCATGTTAAAATGTTCCCCTTCCAAAATTTCGGTTTTTATTTATTATTTAGATAAGAGAGAGAGAGAGAGAGAGAGAGAGAGAGAATGTTGCATTTGAAATTTTTTCCTTTTTTAAAATTTTCGCCTTTGAATATTTTGATTTTTTTTCAAAAATTTAACGATTTTAGAAAAATCGGACCTTTTTGAGAATATTATTAGCCTAATTTTTCTATAAATTTCAAAAATCCCAACTTTTTTTAAAAATCTCGACTTTTTTAAAAAAAATTCCGACTTTTTTTTAATAATTTGTCTTTGAAATTTTGTTGTATTGTATAGTTTTCGAAATTCGATTTTCCCGAAAATTTGGACATTTTCGTATTTCCACGTTTCTTAAAATTTTCAATTATTCGAAAATTTTGTTTTTTCTCGAAGAATTGTCTTATTTTAAAAAGTTCGATTCTTTTTTATTGTTTCCATTTTTTTTTTTCGAAATCTCGTCACTTTTTATATATTTCCCTAGTTTTTCGACATTTTTAAAAATAATTTCAGTGTTTTTGTTTAGATTTTTTCGAACATTTCCATTTTTACGAAAATTTAATCATTTATAAATTTCTACTTTTTTTAAATTTTCACTTTTTGAAATTTCGACTTTTTCTCGACATTTTAACTTATTTTGAAAACAATGATTCTTTTTTCAAACTTCGATTTTTTTAACATCTTCATTTGATTTAAGACGTTTTTTGCAAATTTTGAACATTTTGCTTGTTTTTCTCTTGACATTTTGTCTATAAAAATCTCAATCCATTTCAAGTATTTTGACTTTCTTTTGAAAATCTTAACTTTTTAATAATTCAATTTTTTTTTAATTCGATTTTTTTAAAAGTTTCGACTTTTTTGAAGATTTGCGGTATTTAGAAAGTTTTGATCCCTTCGAAAATTTCAGATTTCTAGAAAATTTTGACATTTTCGTATTTTCCTGTTAAAATCTTATCTTTTGAAAAATTTCGGTTTTATCTCGAAATTTTAGCTTCGGTTTTTAAAAATTTTGATTATTTTTGAATATTTTGACTTTTTTTGTGAATCTCGACCTTTTCAAATAATTCTACTATTTTAAAGTTTGTACTTTCTTTGAAACTGTCGGCTTTTTTGACGAATTTCAGTATTTCGCTTTTTTTTCAAAATATATTGTCTCGAATGTGTTGCGTTTCCAGTTTTTCCTTTTTTTCAAATATTGCCTTTGAATATTTCGATCCTTTTTCGAAATTTTTCGAGCTTTATCAAAATTTTTCAACCTTTTTCGAAATTTTTCGACGTTTTAAAAATTTCAACTTTTTGGAAAAATTTGCCCATTTTGAAAATGTTGTCCTACATTTGAGTAATTAATTTATAAATTTCAAAATTTTTTAAAAAATTATCCTTTTTTTGAAAGCTTTGATTTAAAAAAAAATGAAACTTTTTACAAAATTTGACTTTTTTTGTAAATTTTATGAATCTTTTTTCTACATTTTAACGTTTTTCGAAATTTCTCGACCTATTTCGAAATTTTTCGACGTTTTCAAAATTTCAACTTTTTTGGAAAAATTTGACTTATTTGAAAATTTTGACTACATTTACGTAATTTTTTTTATGAATTTCAAAATTCTTTAAAAAAATTATCCATTTTTGGAAAAGTTCGATTTAAAAAAAATGAATTTTTTTACAAAATATGACTCTTTTGCAACTTATACGAGTTCTTTTTTAAAATTTCGACTTCTTTCGAAATTTCGAGATTTTAACCCTATTTGAAATATCTAACATTTTTGAAAATGTATACTCTACATTTGCTTTATTTTTTTTATATAAATTTCGACATTCTTTAAAAATATTTCCTATTTTTTGGAAAGTTCGAATTTTAAAACCATGAATTTTTTTGCAAAATTCAACTTTAATTTTCGAAATTATGAATTTTTTTTCTCTAAATTTAATCTCTTTTAGAAATTTCGACTTTCATTCGCAATTTTAAATTTTTGCAAGCGATTCTTTTTGAAAATTTACTTCTTTTTAAAAATTCGACTCTTTGTGGAAATTTCGACTATTTTAATTGCCCCATTTCAAAATTTCCACTTTTTTCGAAAATTTTGATCGTTTTTCCTCAAAATTTCGATTTTTTTCTTCAAAGTTTTGACTTATTTTAAAAATTTGTCAAATATTTTCAAAATTAGTCCTTTTTAAAATTCAGATTCAGAATTTCCACTTTTTTGATACTTTGACTTTTTTTGTTTCGATTATTTTTATTTTTGAGAAATTATCGAAATTTTTCGAGGTTTTCAAAATTTCAACTTTTTTGGAAAAATTTGACTTATTTGAATATTTTGTACCACATTTGCGCACTTTTTTTATAAATTTCAAAATTCTTTAAAAAAATTATCCGTTTTTGGAAAAGTTCAATTTAAAAAAATCAATTTTTTTACAAGATATGACCTTTTTTTTGCAGCTTATATGAATTCTTTTTTCATATTTCGACTTCTTTCGAAATTTCGAGATTATAACCCTATTTGAAAATCTATACATTTTTGAAAATGTATACTCTACATTTGCTTTATTTTTTTTTTTTTTAAATTTCGACATTCTTTAAACAATTTCCTATTTTTTGAAAAGTTCGATTTTAAAACCATGAAATTTTTTGCAACTTTAATTTTGGAAATTTTGAATTTTTTTTCTAAATTTAATCTCTTTTTCAAAATTTCAACTTTGTTTCGAAATTTTAAATTTTCTGCAAGCGACTTTTTTTGAAAAATTTACTTCTTTTTAAAAATTTGACTCTTTGTGCAAATTTCGACTATTTTAACTGCACCATTTCAAAATCTCCACTTTTTTTGAAAATTTTAATTGTTTTTCCTCAAAATTTCGAATTTTTTCTTTTGACTTATTTTAAAAATTTGTCAAATATTTTCAAAATTAGAATTTTTCAAAATTCAGACTCAGAATTTCCACTTTTTTGATACTTCTACGTTTCTTGTTTGGATTATTTTTATTTTTGAGAAATTCTACTTTTTTTTAAAGTTATATTCGTTACCGAACGGAATTTTCCCCAAAAATTACAACCTATCCTGATTTTAAAAGGCGGTTCGTGGCCATCTATCCTTGTTTCCTCATTCTACTCGCGGTGCTCCGAAGGCATATTATGGTTGCCCTTTGCGAGTGGTTGAACTGAACAAAAAATAGACTTTACAAGTACTTTCGGGAATTAAAATGTCGACTATTAAAAGCCTTGATTTTTGAATATTATATCTTTAGAACATTTAGGTTGAAAGTAGTAACTTGAAAATCTTTCCTTTTTTTCGAAAATTTCGATTTTTTTTTTAACAGTTTGGTCTTGTGTCGAAATTTTTACTTTTCTTCTGACAATGTGGAGTTTTTTTTGTAAGTTTAGTCTTTATCTCGAGATTGGACTTTTTTGTAAACTTAAACGTAAAGGTTGCCATTTTAAAAATTGAATTTTTTAGGAAAGATCAACATATTTACAAAAAAAATAAAAATGTTAACGAACTTTCTAATTAGCTTGAGGTTTCAAGAAAAAGATAGAACTTATTCAAAAATGAAAATTCATTGAAAACGCCTAGATTTTGACCTTAATCGAAAATTGAAAAAGAAGAGTAAAAACCGAAGCACAATTTTGAGGAAAAAGTGACAATATCAACATTAAAGCAATTGCTCGAAAAACAAAAGTTTTTTTTAAAAGGTTAAAATTTAGATAAATAGTCTAAAATTACAGATTTTTCAATTTAAACTTGGATACAAATTTTGAAAAGAAAATCGAAATTTATAGGAAGATTTTTGAGTTTCGACTCGAACATTACGAAAAAAGTAAATTACCTGTCTAAATAGTGGATATTACAATCTTGTCGAAAAAAATGCAGATCTGTAGAAATAGTCGAAATTTCCAATTTAAAGTCGAAATTTTCGTGATAAAGACAATTGTAGATTTCAGATTCAAATAAAAAAAATCCATCGATGATGTATTATACAATCAGTGTGAATTTAGACACAATTTTTTGTCTTACGTGATTTAGAAAACCGGAACCTTTAAGGGTGCCGTGAAAATTTGTCGAGACTCCGGGATAACAAATTTAAAACAGGGACACATCTCGTAAAACTGGGACAAATATCGTAAAACTGGGACACATCTTGTAAAGCTGGGACACATCTTGTAAAACTGGGACAAATCTTGTAAAACTGGGACACATCTTGTAAAACTGGGACACATCTTGTAAAACTGAGACTAATATTGTAAAACTGGGACACATCTTGTAAAACTGAGACATATTGTAAAACTGGGACACATCTTGTAAAACTGGGACAAATATCGTAAAACTGGGACACATCTTGTAAAACTGGGACAAATCTCGTAAAACTGGGACACATCTTGTAAAACTGGGACGTATTTAGGTTACAATAATCCCACTGGTCGTGCGTTCGGACAATACCTAGTCTTCGGGATTAAAAAATAATCCCTGATCCCGGTATTTCGAGATTCCACGATTGCAGTTCCTAGTCAACTTGTGAATGATTCCAGTAAATTCCATTTAAAGACTATCCCGAGTCTTTGGGATTGAAAAATAACCCGGAATTTCGAGGTTCCACGATTGCAGTTCCTAATTAACTTGTAAATGATTCACTGAATTCCATTTACAGACAATCCCGAGTCTTCGGGGGTTGAAAAATAACCCGCGATCCCGATATTTCGAGATTCCACGATGTCGTTCCCTAGTTAACGTGTAAATGATTCACTGAATTTAACGAGTAGCGTCATCTTAAACACGGGAAATTAATTTGAAGTCTTCAATCTATTCTATCTTTGGACTTAAATTCTCCAGAAAACATAATCTTCCGAGATTGGAGCTATCCAGGTGTGCTACTAAGTTGGATCCCGTCGAGCCCACAGCGCCAAGTTGATTAATTCCGGTAGATTTGCGTCGAATATCAATCAGAGAGTTTTGATTAGCGAAGGCGAGAGCGTCGCGCTTCACCATCCAGACGCAGAACTGCGTCATGCATAAGGAAATTCTTTGCGGTCGGAAACACAGGGACCATCCCTTCGAGCGAGGGTGGGCGAGTAATCTCTTAATTCGACCGACTGCCGGCGGTCGAACGCGGGGTGCTAATAGCTTTAAGGGGGATGATTTGTCGCCTAGTTCACGGCACACATGATTGCGAACTTTTCCGATCGGGATTGCGAGATTGGATTAAAGAAGTTGGCAGTTAATTTATAGGAATCCTTCAATTTATCGATGGGAGAAGTTTCAGGAATCAAAAAGCTTTGAATTGAGCAGCGATTTCGATTAAATTTATCGGAATTCTTTAATAAGTTGTTCGAATGACTGAGTGAGGATTATCGCCTAAGATTGTTGAACCATTAAACTTACAAATTCGTCTCGTTCGTGAATTTGAGGACAATGAAACACTCGGAATATATTTGCATATTTTATGCATGCGAGATTTCTTGTTAAAAGTGAGTTCGTTTCGGGATGCTGAGACGTCAGGACGAAGACAGCGTCGCTAATTAAACAAAATTAGAATACTCTGCATTAGAGCATCGCTTGTTACTATTTAGTTGATTGAACATTAATAGTCAGACTTGGTTCTATTATTATTTAATGGTTGGATAACCGTGTCCAATCCAGCGTTAATAATTCAGAAGAAATTACACTCAATAATAGTGAATTAACAGTAAATGTTTAGGTGACCTCAAGTTAGAAATAGTTTGTGTGTTTTATATCCTGTGAATGTTGACAATTTAAAATTGAAAATCAATACGAAATTTGCTTTCGGTTAAATAATAATAAGCATGTTAAAATTGGCTGACACGTAGTGTCAATCCAATGGTGTAGCTCAATACAGGTTACTTATCAGAGGTCGTAAGTTCGATTTTCAAAACAAGTTGCATGTTCCAAGTTGATATTAATTATTATTTTTAATGAACGCTTGCGCCTTACTGGTTCAAAGCACCGTGGATTTTTTTAAACATGTAACAGCACAATTAAGTATCTCCTCAATAACACTAATTACTTCTAAACTTTCAACAAACATCTCGGGCCTATCACCAAGTTTTCTCCAACACTATTATAGAAATTGTACATTCGACGACTAAAAGTTGTGGTGAAAGACATATCATCCCAAAATCGTTCAGGATAATTCTACAGACCGGCTTTCGACGCATCAGAAGCCGTTTGGGTTCATTTTAGGGCGAGGTAACAAGTAATTTATTTTTTGTTGCTATGGTTACACTGGTGAAATTTTAGTGCTAACATTTACGAAAAACTTGGAGTTTAGAAAAAGTCGAAAATGTTGAAGTAAAATTTCGACAAAATAATTTGACGAAAATTTTAGAAGGTTTGGAAGAAAAGATCGGAATTTTGAAAAAAGGCGAAATTTTTTTTGAAGTCATAGATAAAACAGGAATCGAAATTTTCAAAGCCGAATTTCCTAAAAGGTCAAAGGTTTGTAAATAAAGTCAAAATTTAATCGTCGAATTTCTGAAAATATAAATTTTGAGAAAAGTCGAAATTCTGAAAAAGAAAAGTCGAAATTTTGGAAAAAAAGAAACTTAAGGCAGAAATTTCCAAAAAATCTATATTTTGTAAACATGATTTTTGAAAAAAAACGAAATTTTCAAAACAACTGAAAATTTAACAACTGCAAAATTGTCAGAAAATTACTAACAAAATAATTTGTCGACAATTTTAGAAGGTTTTGGGAAAAAACCGGAATTTTAAAAAAAGTCGAAAATTTCTTTGAAGTCACACAGGTAAAACAGGAATCGAGATTTTCAAAGTCGAATTTCTAAAAAGTCAATAAAATAACTAAAGTCAAAATTTTGAAAATCGTCGAATTTCTGAAAAGTATAAATTTTAAGAAAAGTCGAAATTCTGAAAACGAAAAGTCGAAATTATGGAAAAAAAGAAACTTGAGGCAGAAACTTTGAAAAAATCGATATTTTGGAAACATGATTTTTGAAAAAAAAAACGAAATTTTCAAAACAACTGAAAATTTGGCAACTATGCAAAATTGTCAGAAAATTACTTACAAATAATTTGTCGACAATTTTAGAAGGTTTTGGAAAAAAACGGAATTTTGAAAATAGTCGAAAATTTTTTTGAAGTCACACAGTTAAAACAGGAATCGAGATTTTCAAAGTCCTAATTTCCTAAAAAGTCAATAAAATAAATAGTCAAAATTTTGAAAATCATCGAATTTGTGAAAAGTATAAATTTTAAGAAAAATCGAAATTCTGAAAAAGAAAAGTCGAAATTTTGGAAAAAAAGAAACTTAAGGCAGAAATTTCCAAAAAAATCTATATTTTGCAAACATGATTTTAGAAAAAAAAAACAAAAGTTTCAAAACAACTGAAAATTTGACAACTGTGCAAAATTGTCAGAAAATTACTTACAAAATAATTTGTCGACAATTTTAGGTTTTGGAAAAAACAACGGAATTGTGAAAAAAGTTGAAAATTTTTTTGAAGTCACACAGTTAAAACAGGAATCGAGATTTACAAAGTCGAATTTCCTAACAAGTCAATAAAGTAACTAAAGTCAAAATTTTGAAAATCGTCGAATTTCTGAAAAGTATAAATTTTAAGAAAAGTCGAAATTCTGAAAAAGAAAAGCGAAATTTTGGAAAAAAAGGAACTTGGGGCAGAAATTTCAAAAAAATCGATATTTTGCAAACACGATTTTTGAAAAAACAACGAAATATTCAAAACAACTGAAAATTTGACAAACGTGCAAAATTGTCAGAAAATTACTTGCAAAATAATTTGTCGACAATTGTAGAAGGTTTTGGAAAAAAACGGAATTTTGAAAAAAGTCGAATATGTTTTTGAAATCACAAAGTTAAAACAGGAATCGAAATTTTCAAAGTCGAATTTCCTAAAAAGTCAATAAAGTAAATAGTCAAAATTTTGAAAATCGTCGAATTTCTGAAAAGCATAAATTTTAAGAAAAGTCGAAATTCTGAAAAAGAAAAGTCGAAATTTTGGAAAAAAAAGAAGCTTAAGGTAGAAACTTGGAGAAAAATCGATATATTGCAAACATGATTTTTGAAAAAAAAAACGAAATTTTCAAAACAACTGAAAATTTGACAACTGTGCAAAATGGTCAGAAAATTACTTACAAAATAATTTGTCGACAATTTTAGAAGGTTTTGGAAAAAAAAACGGAATTTTAAAAGAAATTGAAAATTTTTTTGAAGTCACAGTTAAAACAGGAATCGAAATTTTCAAAGTCGAATTTCCTAAAAAGTCAAAGGTTTGTAAATAGTCAAAATGCTGAAAATCGTCGAATTTCTGAAAAGTATAAATTTTATGGTAAGAAAAGTCGAAATTCTGAAAAAGAAAAGTCCAACTTTTGAAAAAAAAAAAGAAAGTTAAGGCAGAAATTCCAAAAAAAAACCATATTTTGGGAAAATGTTCAAATTAAAAAAAATCGATACATATTTAAAACGATAAAGAAAGTAGTGGTTGCGTGAGTGGCGTCAGTTATATCGGCTAGTTTTTAAATAAAATTTGTAAAACAAGCATCCTTTTTGGTTATTAGTTTTAGCTTACTACTTGCTAGTGCCTTATCGATTTAAATTGGGCGATTTGCATGATATTAAGTGATCACGCTAGACCTCTATAATAGTTGAATAAAACCAGATATAATGATGCACCACAGAAATGCGGCACGTTATAATTTATTTTTGATCGATGTTCGAATATAAATGTGCAATATTAACTACAGTTTTTTTATATTTACAGCGAAATATACAAAATAATCAAGGAATATTGACTTTTCCTGCATACAATTTTTCGGTCTCGCCATTTCGTCGTTTCGGCAAAAATTTGAAAAATTTCTCAAACATCGTATTTAAGTCGAAATTTTCCTATTAGGGTCAAAATTTCGAGAAAAATTTCATTGTGGGTGGAGGTTTCAAATTAAAATCGAAATTTCGTAGTACTATTGAATTGTAAAAGAGAAAATTTTTTGAAGTTTCTGTATATAAATTTGGAATTTGAAGTCAAAATATTACATGTGTTATGGGAATTTCGAAAATCGAACTTCGACACATTTAAAAAAAAATTAGGCGGCCTTGGAGGCTCCCGACAGAAGTGAGAACTTAAAACTAGAAAATAATAGTGTCCATGTAGTACAGTTCGAACCCACGCTAGTAAACAAGTCAGAATATTGGAAATATTTTAAAATAAATGTTGTTTTCTTTGTGGTAGAAACGTGAATTATAGATTTCTTTGAAAATTTAACAGCAAACATTTTTTTAAATGTTGAGTTTTTTAAAGGTCGAATTCTCCCATAATTGCGATTTTATTGAAAAATTTAGACTATTTTGCAAAAATTTGATTTTTTGTCAAAATTTGGGCTCTTTTCGTTCACTGTTTTTGAAAATTTCGATTTTTTATGCGTCATTTGTTTCCAAAAATGTCCACTTTTTTGAATATTTCTATATTCTTACAAATTTCGACTTCGACGTTTATATTGTTTCTCAAATTTTAGCATTTTTTTTAAAATAATAATTTTTCTGAAAATTACAATTTTTGTAAAATTTACTTATTTTTAAATAATCCTTACTTTCTTGAAAATGTAGATATTCTGAAATTTGAACTTACTTTAAAGTTTTTGATTTTATCAAAATTTCGGCACTTTCTCAAAATTTTGACTACTTTTTTGATTCCAGATTAAAATATCGAGTTTATTTTAAAATTTTCAATTTTTGTTTAAATTGCAACTTTTTTCAGTGTCGACTTTTTTGAAATTGTTTCCTATGATTTCGTGATTCTTTTAATTTTTTATAATTTGTTTTGAAAATTCCTACTTTTTTAAAATGTCGATTCTTTTTCGATTTTAACTTTTTCTCGAAATCTTAACTTTTTAAAACTTCGAAATTTTTTGAAAAGATCGACTTTTTTGACAATTTTGGCTTTTCGTGAATATTTAGACTTCAAAAATTTCGGATTTTATTAAAATTTTGACTGGACTCAATTTTTCTCAAAATTTTGACCGTTTTTGAAATTTCAGATTATTTCTCAAAATTTCAACTTTTTGAGAATTTCTTATTATTTCGAATTCACGAATTTTTTGAAAATGACGACTTTTTCAGGATTTTGACTTTTTTTTGATTTTTTTTAAATCATGATTTTTTATCTTTCCATGAAAATTGCGACCTTTTAAAAATTTCGACTTTCTTTTGAAATGTATGAATTCAAAATTTAGCCTTTATCAAAATTTTAACCTTTTTTAATATTTTCGAATTTTTTCACAATTTGCAACTTATTAAAATTTCTTATTTTTTTTCTAAAATGTCCACTCCCAAATTTTGTATCTTTTTTAATATTTTGACTTGTTTTGAAAATTTTTGGAACTTTGGCTCGCTTTTAAATTTAGAGAGTTTCTATATTTCAAAATGTTGCACTCTTTTTAATGTCGAATTTTTTACATTTTAGGCCTTTTTTTTAAATCCCACTTTTTTGAAATTTATTAAGTCAAATTTCAGATTTTCTTTTAATGTCGAATTTTTTCTAAAAATCATGACTATTTTTCAAAATTTTATATGTGTATTTGAAGGGAATACCTAAGTGCTTGTCTTTCTTGGACCAATACTGAATGATTTGAGGGTTGTTCCACTTATGAAGAAAAAAAAAATGATTCGATGGTAAACAACATTTGATATTTTCACTAAAAATGTTAATCCAATTTTAGAAAAATAAAAGAACTCTGAGGAAAAGTCGAAATTTGAATAAAAAAACTCAATTTTAAATAGACGTTTAGCTAAAACTTCAACATTAAGACGAATTTTGAGTAAACAAATTGAAATTTCCAGTCTGTCAAAATTTCGACAAAAAAAACCCCGAAATTTCTATAAAATATTCAAATTTTCCAATACTGTCCAATTTTGAGAGGAAAAAAGTAGAATTTTGAGTATAAAGTCGTAATTTAGAAAAAGGCGAATTATAATAAAAAAATTCAGTTTTGGGATAAAGCCAGAATTTTCAGGAAATTAATTTGATGTAAAAACTTCACCTTTTGGAAAAACTTTAAAAAGTAACGAAATTTCGAAAAAAGGACGATTTTCGAGGTCAAAATCGAAAGTTTTAAAAACCCAAACAAATTATGAAAAAAAAGATCAAAATTTCGAGGAAAAGATGAACATTTTAAGAAAAATATCGAAATTTACAGAAAAAAGTCGAATTTTAGTAAAAATTTGAAATTTCCCGGAGAGTCAAATTTTGTGGAAAATTTGGGGAAAAGGGTAAATTTTGAGGAAAATTTCTGAAAATAAGTCGAAATTTCAAGAAAAAATTCGAAATTTCTCGACTGAATTCATATTTATTTTTTAACTAGCCGTGCACCCGATGATATTACATTTCAGGAATCATTAGATTTTTTTAAACGTTAAGGAGTTAATTTTTGGGTAACTTCCTTTGGTCCATATCCTCCTTTCACCTCGTTTTTTGAATCTTCTTTTTTTCCTGGCGGATATTTCTATTTTGATACATCAAAACCCTTGAAATTGTGGTTAAAACGACGTCATGTATTACAACGTTGTTCGTTCTGCAGCAGAATAAAGACTCTCAATTGTCTAGTCTTACAGCCGCATGGCTAAACAGATAAGAAATGCGATAAGCAAAATAAACACTGCCGCATCGTGGCGAAAATATGGCATACAGTGAAAGTGATGAGTTAACGCCATATACTTTCAGTATATTTTTTGGACGGAACGGGCTGGTTCTTGGTTATCTTCAAAATTTTTTGGTTTCAGGAGACAAGTTCTGTATTTTAATTTCAGTACATGGTTAACGCGTACAGGCAACTTTAAATCCAGTAGTGCGTATTATTTTTTGCCTACCTTTTTTAGAGCCTCAATGCCCATTTTTAGGCCCTTAGAAGTTGAATTTTGAAAAATCCTTTCTTACTACTCACCCACGTTATATGTAACCTTCGTGTGCAAATTTCATTCTTGTAGAACCACCTGTTTAGGCTGTGCGTTGTCTGTCAGACAATATTAGAGCTTTATTAAATAGATGACTGCCAAAGTGAAGGAAACGCCCTCTCCCCCACTGCTCCACTGTGACGTCAGAAAATTTCCACTATTGAGATAAACGTGGACATTTTAAGGAACCACATAGAATTTAAATTTTGTTGATTTTTGCCTTTTACAAAAGCTTAAACTTAGAAAATATATTTTTCAAAATTTTCAGATAAATATTATTCTATAAATTTCTACTTTTTTACCAATAGGTCTACCAAATTTCGAGAAAAAGGCGAGGTTTGATAAACAAGTAGAAATTTGCAGAAAAACGAATTTAAAAACAAAGTCGAAATTTTCAAAAAAAAATCGAACTTTGAAAAATGATGAAATTTTGAGATAAAAATGTGAAATGTTAAAAAGATTTTGATTAAAAAAAAGTCGGATTTTAGAATAATATCGAAACTTTAAAAGAAAAAGAGAAATTTTGTGAAAATGGACGGATTTTGAGGAAACAGTCAAAATTTCGAAAAAATGTCGAAAATCCAAGAAAAGAATTACTTTTCAAGAAAAAGTGGAAATATATAGAAAAGATTTTTGCAGTTGGGAATATAGATTTTCGATTCCCTGTATGAACCAGGGGAGAGCCCTATTGTAGCTAGCTAATAAGAAAAGAAAACAGATAAGAAATGCGATAAGCAAAATAAACATTGCCGCACCGTGGCGAGAATATATCATACATTCAAAGTAATGAGTTAACGCCATATGCTTTCAGCATATGGTTAACGGAATTTAAAAATACTCTTTTTTAAGTGAGACTTGATAAATTACTGCTTTAGTTATTGTCTTAATAAAAGTTATTAGCTACGCTACCCATAGACCTCCGATACTCATAATGTGGACCTCTCGAGGGGCCATGGACCTCAGTTTAAGAAACCCTACCTTAGCAGTTGGATTGTTATTAAATAAATAATTTCCAGTTTTATTGCAGAATACATTCGCAATATATTTACATAATTTCTAGCGAAAGCGAATGCAAATGTTAAAAAACATGGAAATATTCGCGAATATTCATTACATCATTAAAACATAGCTTTAAGGTAATATTACCGATGAGTATGTCTAATAATTGGAAAAGTAGTCGAAGCTGTAAAAAAATTGAGCTTCTCCCAAGACCAAAATAATTGATGTTATTTAAGTCAATCACTTGTGATGCCACGGGACCCCATCAACTATAAATAATAAACGAGACGTACACTAGGGTATACTTTTAACTAATGAAACCTAAAAATATACAACGCACGCAAAACAGCTTCGGCAATTCATTTATTAAAAATGTTGTGTCAGATTCTCCGTTCGAAAGGATACAACTAGAAAATGAACATCGACGAGAGTGACGGAGGTGTACACATTTCGAAATGATCAATCATTTATCGTTCAAATGTTGCATTGGAAAATTTAATGGAAATGCGAATTCACAAACGTAGAATCGAGGGATTTTTATCACCAGAGTGATTTCACTTCGGTCGCTTTATCTCAATTGTAATTAAGTGCTGCGAAACCAGGGAATGTGTTAAAACGTTTTTTATGGTTTATTTAGTCAGTACGTAAACATTTAAATTGTTTTAAATGGGTCGCCTTATATTACTCATGATTCGTTTTATGAGACACATGCCACCGACATAAACCTAAACAGGCATAAAATGTAATTACATTTTAAATTTTGGGAAATGTTTTCATCCTAAAGTGGTCTTAACGGTCGAAGTCAATAAAATCAGAAGAGTAGTGAGAATTATGACATTTTAAAGCTATTTTTTTGTGGCTGAACAGATGTACAAAATACGTATGTAATTTTTCTCCTTGATACGTTAGGAAATTGCGCAATCAGTTTCAATGACAAAAAAAAAATGATGACGTGGTTCTATCTCTAAAAGAACTGAATTTGACAATCGAGGTCATAAAATGCAACTAATCGTGAAAGGTGGGGCATAAGGAAATTAGAGAAACTCAAAATTCTGTTCTGATCCCCAATACGAGAACTAAAGACTTGGAAGAAGTAATCCTTGACCTAATTACAGATCAGGAGACTTGGAAAGAGGGATTTGGGCAGACAACTTAAAAACCTAATCAGAAATTGAAAATTGTGCTGATCTCCAATAGAGAACTGGAGACTTGGAAGAAGAAATCGTTGAGATAATTACAGATCAGAAGACTTGAAAGGAGGGATTTGGGCAGGTGACTCAAAAACCTAATCAGAAATTCAAAATTGTTCTGATCACCAATACAAGGACTGTGGTCTTGGAAGAAGTAATCCTTGACCTAATTAGATCAGGAGACTTGGAAGGGCGAATTTGGGCAGGCGATCAAAAACCTAATCAGAAATTCAAAATTGTTCTGATCTCCAATACGAGAACTGGAAACTTGAAATAAGAGATCGTTGACATAATTACAGATTAGGAGACTTGGAAGGAGGAATTTGGGTAGGCGACTCAAAAACCTAATCAGAAATTGAAAATTGTTCTGATCTCCAATACGAGAACTGGAGACTTGGAAGAAAAGATCGTTGACATAATTACAGATTGGAAGACTTGGAAGGAGGGATTTGGGTAGGCGACTCAAAAACCTAATCAGAAATTCAAACTTGTTCTGATCACCAATACGAGGACTGTGGACTTGGAAGAAGTAATCCTTGACCTAATTAGATTAGACGACTTGGAAGGGGGGATTTGGGCAGGCGATCAAAAACCTAATCAGAATTTTAAAATTGTTCTGATCTCCAGTACGAGAACTGGAGACTTCGAAGAAGAGATCCTTGACCTAATTACAAATCACGAAACTTGGAAGGAGGGATTTGGGCAGCGACTAAAAAATTTAATCAGAAATTCAAAATTGTTCTGATCTCCAATAAGAGAACTGGAGACTTGGAGGAAGAGATCCTTGACTTAATTACAGATCAGGAGACTTGGAAGGAGGGATTTGGGCAGGCAACTCAAAAGCCTAATCAGTTTGAGTTTTTAGTCGTCTACCAAATCCCCTCTTCCAAGTCTCCTGATCTATAATTACATCAAGATCGCTTCAGTTTTGATTACCTCAAACGTTGATTGTGTTGGTTGTTACAATGGTCAAAGTTGTTTAATTTCGAAACTCGTGACCCTCGAGGGACGTGCATTAGCGGAATCTTTGAATTAGAAAAATTAATTATAGAATGTTTATTAAACGCCGTGCACCAAAACGTAAATAGTCATGTGATAAATCACTTCGGTTAATTATTTTTAGTTAACTTGCAATACTCTTGCACATAATTTCATAGTCAGCTTCGATTATGTTTGGCAAGATTCCCGTTAACGGATATTTTGATGTCACCGGACTACGTACGTCAAATGCCAAGATAATTATTTTCAGAATTACAAACACCTGGACAATGACATCCATGATGTCAACCTTACGCTACATTAGATTCCAACAGCCTAAATCAATTGATACACTTCCTCGACGTTATTTTTGAATTTTGAAACAACTTGCACGATTCTAAACGTCCTGGCGATAAATAAAAGTCGTATATATCTGAGTTATTGGGGTTAAAACCAATTTTGGAAAATTGAAATTTTCACATAGACATGTCATCGTGACCATGATTAAAGGAACCAAAAATGGAATTCATTTTATCAAAGCCAGCTTGAAATTCTAGAAAAAAATGCGAAATTTAATAAAGTGTGATAATGTTTCGAAATTTTCAAATTTTTTTAAGTCAAAATTCAAAAGTTATTTTCTACGATTTAAAAGTCCCCTATCAGTTAGATTTTGTCCCGTAGATTACGAATCCGAAAACCAAATTGAGCTACGACTTTTGGTTTGGAAGATATAAGAGTTTAAACTTACTAAAAAAAAGTTCAAAGGAGAGACCCTTCTTACAAAACTTGAAAAAATTTGCATTTTTCGAAAATGAGATTATTGCATTTCCATAGAGTTTTCGGGCCGTAGAATAGGAATTTAAAAACCAAATAGAGCTACGACCATACGTTCGAGAGATACAAGCCTCTAGAGTTTCGAAATTTTCAAATTTTCTAAAGTCAAAATTCAAAAGTTATTATTTTCGATTTAAAAGGTCCCTTTCAATTAGATTTTATCCCGTAGATTACGAATCTGAAAACCAAATTGAGCAACGGCTTTTGCTTTGGAAGATATGAGAATTTAAACTTACGAAAAAAGTTTAAAGGAGGGACGCTTCTTACAAAACTTGAAATAATTTGCATTTTTCGAGAATGAGTTTATTGCATTTTCATAGTTATAAAAACTTTAATTTTGGGTTGGAAGTCGTTTCCCATAAAAAATTAAGTTTTTTTTTTCAAAAAAACCCAACTCCATTATAAAATTATTGTTTTCAAAATTATTTTTCTTTAGATGTATAAAAAATTATTACTTTTTAGAAATGTTGAAGCTTGAAGTGACATTTAGTAAAGAAATTTTCAAAATATTTTCGAAATGTTAGCTGTTTTCTCAAAATACTGTCAAATTTGCCTGAATTTCGATAGCAAATGGTGAATATTTTTAGAAAAAATCATCTTGAATCAAATGGAAAATCAACAGATTTATAAAAAATAATGTTTACGCAATTTCCTCTTTTAGGCTCGAAGTTTTTACCAGACAATTATTCGAAATTTTATTTCAAATTTAAGCAAAATCATTAAACATGAAACATTTTTATAAACTTTAGTTTTGGGGTTAGAACTCGGACTTTCTTTTTTATAAATTTGAAGTTTCTCTGATTTTTTTTATCAAAGTTTAAATCCAAAACTTTTACACTTTTTTTGGTGGAACGGACTGATCCTTAGTTTATCATCGACCCTGTTAGTAACGAAACATTCAGAATACTCTATAGCAGTAAATTCCTTCTTCGATTTGCTCTATTAAATCTCTAAACAGAGTAAGACCAACCTTAGATTTCGAACTGCTGTCGTCCTCAATCGTCCACTGATCGCCTCTTCGGAGATAGCTCCTTAAATTTGCGAAAATTGAAATACAGAACTTGTCTCCCGAAACCAAGAAAGATTAAAAAACACAACAAAGGTTGCTCTAAAACCAAGAAAAATTAAAAAACACAACAAAGGTTGAAGATAACCAAGGACCAGTCCATTCCCCCAACCTTAAATTTGCGACATCATTGAGCCGCATTGAGACTTTGAAATTTCTTTGTATTTACAAATAGTGGATCAATTTTTGATGTTCAGTTTTTTTGGTTAGAATGTAATTTGGAAAACTGCTGTCCTCCTCAACCGTCCACCGATCGCCTCTTCGGAGATAGGTTCTTAAATTTGTGACATCATTGAGCCGCATTGAGACTTTGAAATTTCTTTGGATTTACAAATATTGGATCAATTTTTGATGTTCAGTTTTTTTTGATTAGGATGAAATTTGGAAAATAAAAAATATTTTTTTATCCTTGACTATATTAGTAACAGCACAGTGTACTATAAATTCGGAATACTCTGTAGTAGCAGTAAATTCTTTCTTTGATTCGCGATATTAAACTAGCAAACTGGGTAAAGTGAAGCTTGGGTTTCGAACTGCCGTAGTCGCCAACCGTCCACTGATCGTCTCTTCGGTGATAGCTTCTTAAATTTTAGGCCGCCAGGGAGATTTTTAACATTTCTCACAGACAAATTCACCTACGTATCGTCTCAAATTAACTTCAAAATTTTATAAATAAAAATTCAAAGCTCTAAACATTATTGAGATCTTTATTGGTTTTGGGAATAAGAGTGAAAAGTGCTCTTGCATAGGTTTGGCTTTAAAAATAGTAAACCAATTTTTGGTGCCAAGTTTTTTGATTAGGATGAAAGGAAAATATAAATTTTTTTTTAGCATCGACTAAGTAACAATCTATTCAGAATACAATGTGGTAGCAATAAATTGCTTCTCTTGATTCGCTCTATTAAATTACTAAACAGGCCAACGGTTTCGAACTGCCGTCGTCGTCAACCGTCGACCGATCGCCTCTTCGGAGATAGCTCCTTAACTTGTCGAGTCATTTGGGCCGCCAGATGGACTTTTAAAATATCTTTGACTTTGGCTTTATAAATAATGGACAAAATATTGGTGTTCAGTTTTTTGATTAAATATAATAATAATAATAACATATTTTTTCTATCTTTGACTGTGTTACTAACAGCACAGTGTACTACAAATGGTGGCAGTAAGTTCCTTCTTTGATCCGCTCTATTAAATTTCCAAACAGTATAGAAAGAAGCTTTAGTTTTGAACTGCCGTCGTCGTCAACCGCTCACCAGTTGTCTCTTAAAATTTCGACGTCATATAAGCCGCCAGGGAGACTTTTAAAGTTCCTTTGGTTTTGTGGATTAATTTTTGGTGTTCAGTTTTTTCGTTAGAATGAAATTTGGAAAATATAAAATATTTTTGTTTATCTTTGACTCTGGTGGAACAGACTGGTGCTTGGTTATCTGCAAAAAATTGAAATACAAATCTTGTCCCCTGTAAGCAATAAAGATTAAAAAACACAACAAAGGTTGCTCCAACGCGTTTCGACATTCAAGCTCTCATCTTCAGAGAGATATTGAGCACAGTCTACTATAAATTCGGAATACTCTGTGGTAGCAGTCCTTTCTTTGATTCGCTCTATTAAATTTGCAAACAGGGTAAAGCCAAGCTTGGGTTTCAAACTGTCGTCGTCGTCAACCGTCCACCGATCCCCTCCTCGGAGATAACTCCTTAAATGTTCGAATCATATGAGCCACCAGGGAACTTTTAAAATTTCTTTCGCTTTGGCTTTACAAATAGTGAACCAATTTCCGGTGTCCAGTTTTTTGATTAAATATAATAATAATAAAATATTTTTTCATCTTTGACTGTGTTAGTAACAGCACAGAGTACTACAAATGAATACTCTGCGGGAACAGTTCCTTTTTTGATTTGCTCTATTAAATTTCCAAATACTATAAAGAGAAGCTTTGGTTTCGAACTGCCGTCGTCGTCAACCGCCCACCAATTGTCTCTTCGGAGATTGCTTCTTAAATTTTCGACGTCATATGAGCCGCCAGGAAGACTTTTAAAGTTCCTTTGGTTTTGTGGATTAATTTTTGGTGTTCTGTTTTTTCGTTAGAATGAAATTTGGAAAATATAAAATATTTCGGTTTATCTTTGACTCTGGTGGAACAGACTGGTCCTTGGTTATCTTCAAAAAGTTGAAATACAAATCTTGTCCCCTGAAACCAATAAAGATTAAAAAACACAACAAAGGTTGCTCTAACGCGTTTCGACATTCAAGCTATCATCTTCAGAGAGATCCTGAGCACAGTCTACTATAAATTCGGAATACTCTGTGGTAGCAGTAAGTCCTTTCTTTAATTCGCTCTATTAAATTTGCAAACAGGGTAAAGCCAAGCTTGAGTTTCGAACTGTCGTCGTCGTCAACCGTCCACCGATCCCCTCCTCGGAGATAGCTCCTTAAATGTTCGAATCATATGAGCCACCAGAATTTCTTTCGCTTTGGCTTTACAAATAGTGAACCAATTTATTTTTTCATCTTTGACTGTGTTAGTAACAGCACAGAGAACTACAAATGAATACTCTGTGGTTACAGTTCCTTCTTTGATTTGCTCTATTAAATTTCCAAATACTATAAAGAGAAGCTTTGGTTTCGAACTGCCGTCGTCGTCAACCGCCCACCAATTGTCTATTCGGAGATAACTGCTTAAATTTTCGACGTCATATGAGCCGCCAGGAAGACTTTTAAAATTCCTTTGGTTTTAGTGGACCAATTTTTGGTGTTCAGTTTTTTCGTTAAAATGATATTTGAAAATTATAAAATATCTCTTTATCATCGACTCCGTTTTTAACAGCACAGGGTATTATACCTTTAAAATACTCTGTGGTGGCAGTAAGTTCCACCTTGGAGTGACTTTATTAATTTCCTAAACGGGATAAGGCGAACCGTTGGCTTCGAACTGCCGTTTTCGTCAACGGTTCACTGATCGTCTCTTCGGAAACAGCTCCTTAAATTTTCGACGTTAGATGAGCCGCCAAGGGGATTTTTAAAATTTCTCACAGACAAATTCACCTACGTAACCCGCGTTCGTTTTTTTGATTTTAAATAACGATCTTCCCCCTATAAAAATCAAAGTTAAGAGTTTCAATGTTTACCCTAATTTTTTATTTAAAAATCAAAATTTTGAATTTCTGCAAATTTTGATTTTATTGTCGAAGTTTTTTCGACTTGTTCTCCAAAATTTGGGCGTTTTTTTAATAAATTTTCTTTTGCTTTTTTTAGGAAATTGTGAGTCTGCAGTTTCAATTTGTTTGTAACGGACTGGTTCTTGGTTATCTTCAGAGAAATACTACTACTATCTCTTTGAAGATAATAACTTGGCTAGCGAAACGCGTTAAAGCAACTGTTGTTGTGTTTTTTAATCTTTCTTGGTTTCAGGGAACAAGGTTTGTATATCAACTTTTAGACTTAAAAATTTGTGAAAAAAAATGCCTAAATTGTAAAAAAGCTTAATTTAATGAAAAAAGTTTTTTTTAAAATCACAAATTTAACCTCGAAGTGTAGATTTTTTTCACATTTTCGATTTTGATTTTACCATATCCACGAAGGAAATCTGATAGCTAAATGCCCAAATATCGAGAAAAATTGTATATCAACTTTTAGACTTAAGAATTTGTGAAAAAATGCAAAAATTCTAAAAAAACTTAATTTAATGAAAAAAGTTTTTCTTAAAATCACAAATTTTACCTCGAAGTGTAGATTTTTTTTTCACATTTTTCGATTTTGATTTTAAAATGTCCCCGAAGGAAATCTGATGCTAAATGCCCAAATATCGAGAAAAATTCAGATATTCGAAAAATCAATTGAAATTGTATTTTTAATTACAGATTTGAATTTTCCAAAACATTTCTTCTGAAAATTCAAAAGTTTAACTTGCAATTTTTAATTTTCTTTTAATTTTTTATATAAAATTCCAAATCTACAAATTTAGACTTTTTTCTCAAAGTTTCGATTACATTAAAATTTCAATATTCAACCTTTTTTTTTTAATTTCATGTCAAAATCAAGGGCGTATTCAGAAAATAGCTAAGAATGGGGTGGACTACTTTGTAATTTTCTACTTGGAACAAAATGTTAAAATTTTGGACTACCGTCGCCGTTAACCGTCCACCGAATGTCTCTTCAGAGGAGATAGCTCATTAAATTTTCGCCAGAGAGATTTCTAAAATTTCTCACTGACCAATTCGTCTACGCAATTCGCTACTAGTTTTGTACTTTAATTTTAAAATATCGATCTTTGCCTCAATAATCAGAATTAATATTTTCAATTTTTACCTTCTTGTTCCCTAATTTTTAACTTGAAAATCAAAATGTTGTTTTTCTACAACAAATTTTGATTTTGTCAATCGAAAATTTTTCGATTTCTTGGAAATTTTAGGAAGTTACCTCTTTTTTCGGTTTTTTTGAAATTTTGAATATATTTTCAATTTGTTCTTGATTTCCGGCCCAAAATTTAAACTTTTATACAGAATTTGATCGACATTCGATCTTTTGTCTTTGTTTTTTTGAAGATTTGAGTTCCAACCGAAAGTCTTTTATCTGCTTGTCGATTGATTATTTTCGCTTCAAACTCAAAATTCCATAATTTTTAAAATTTGTGGCCCTTGTTTTCGAAATGTTCAGTTTGATTACTAAATTTGAAGTTGTTTCATAAAATTCCTATTGATTCTCCCCTTTTTTAAACTAAATTTTGAATTTGAACCTAAAATTTCGTTTATTTTTGCGGGACCAAAATATTTTCAAAATTTGAGCTATATTTTTTATCTTTTGTTCAACCATTTCAACTTTTTTCTTAACACTTATGTAGCTCTTTAGATTTCTTTATAAAATTGGTTTTATTTTCTGGTCGAAATTTTGAATTTACAGATTTTCACTTTTTTAAAAGATTTGACCTTGGGTATCCTGAAGATTTTGCCTTTTTCTTGTAAAATGGAAATTTCGTACTTAAACTTAAATTTTTATCTTCGATAAATTCCCACTTTCTCTTGGAATAATGATTTTTTTCTTTCCACATTTTGGTTTAAGCTCAAAATTATTAATTTTCATTCCAAAAAGTTCGGCTCTAAATTCGAAATTTTCTGATTTTATTACATAAAAAGACTTTAAAATTTAGGTTCTTTTGTTCTTAAGATCTAAAACTGCAACAAGAAAAATTCAAAATTCCGACAATGAATTGAAATAACAAATAATTGATAGATAATTTTGTTATATTCATCTTGAAACTTCATCTTGAACTTTCCTTAAAACAAGACTTAACTAAAAGGGTAAAAGATCCTTTAGAGCATCTTCTACACTTTTTCAGAATAAATGAAATTCCTCACGCAGCTTCATTGTAGTTATTCAGCGAAATACACCGCCTTGGGGCCTTTGGTCGTGCAGAACAAAGAGTCAGTAATTCGCGGACCGATTTAGCGGAAACCAGCTGGCCTTGGGTGTCGTTGACCAAGAAACCGCTTGGGTCCAGCCAGCTTCGATTTCGATGCTATTTGTTTTTGTTCGCGGCCTCCTGCGACCAGTTAAAAACTTTTGCTTTCGATTGTAATCCCCCGCGAAAACGTCGAAAATACTGGGCCCAGATATAGAACGATCGCTCCATATTTGGCAGCGCGAGGCCAATGTCAACAAGTCCGTAGAAGGATTTCTCTGGTAACTGGTCAGCGTCGGTCACTTATGAAACGGCTGTACTGTAATAAATCTTTCACAAGTTCAAATCGATCTTAATTTGTTAGAAGCACGACGAGGTAAATGATAACAATCTGTTCAATGACTTCATTGTCATAGTTTGGAGTAGTTCGTGGGTTGTACTTGGGAAAAAAATGGTCTTGTCTGCGTCTAGACTAGGCCAGCCAGTAATAGGTCTTGCGTAACATTATAATCGATATTTCAAGAAAATCATCCATTAAGTTGTGTGTACGAATGATTTTTAATGAGACTGTTAATGGAGAAATTAATGTCTGCCATTTGCTGTGTGGCGTAAGTTTGAAAACATTTTTAATCACTTTGTATTAAAATGTATAAACCTGCACAAGACCGAGAAATTATATAGCCATATACTCCTCGTTAAAACCGATTAATTGCAGTAATATGCACGGAATGTAATTTTGATCGGAATGCATATCTTTATAGATTTTCGATTTTTATGGTTCATTTTTTCGTTTAATTATGAACCGTTCGCTACACCTTCTTGCAGCACCGTTGATCATTCATCCGGACCTTTGTAACATTACGTTACAGTAATAATTCGCATTGCTGTATGTTTTTAAACGAAAAATGTCTCAAGATTCTGTTTCTGGCTCCAATTTTTTTTTGGTGGAACGGAATGGTCATGGGTTATCTTTAAAAATTGAAATATAAATCTTGTCCCCTGAAACCAAGAAGATTAAAAAACACCACAAAGTTTGCTCTAACCGTTAGGTCAACCTTTTTTATTTTTTCTTGCTTTCAGGGGACAATATTTGTATTTCAATTTTTGAAGATAACCCTAGGACCAGTCCGTTCCACCAAAAAAATATATATATATATATATATCCTTAGCCTATCCAACATTTGCAAAATTATGCCAAGTTAGGCGAATATCCCTCCTTAATTTTTTTATCTTCTTTTTAATCACCTTTTTCGATTACAGAGCATTTAATTTAAAATTGATTGTCAACGTTAACATTAGTTGTCAAGTTTCACATACTTAAAGACATATCACGTCGAAGGCGCTTGCATTTGATGCATTTAATTAGGCAACCCTTAATACAAGAAGGTTACCTACTACTGGTGAGCTTTGTGACTTTAGTTACATCGTATATATAACCTAGCTGCAACTCTAGAACTATATTTCATATGATGATAGCTATCGAAACGCGTTAGAGTCTAACGCGTTTCGATAGCTATCATCTTCTGCTAGATTAGAAAAGAAATCAAAATTCAAAATTCAAGTTTAAACATGACATTCCCTTTTCTTAGAAAACGACACAATTTTGACGGTACCCAAGGTCAAAAATTAAGACAATTAAAGTAAATTCAAAATTTCGATCAGAAAATAAAATCAATTTTTTAAAAAATTTAAAGAGATAAGAAAACTGTTAGAAAAAATTTCAAAAGATTGAAAAGAGTTCAAATTTCTAACATATTTAGGTCTCCAAATATTCAAAGTTTTGGGTTTAAATTCAAAATTTAGTTTTAAAAAAGGGGGAATTAATGAGAGTTTTATGAAACGAGTTGAAATTTTGGAATTAAACTGAACATTTCGAAAATAAGGTTTTGAAAATTATTGAATTTTGAGTGTAAAGTTGAAATAATCACAATTTCGACAAATAAATGAAATATATCCGATTCAAACTCGAGTCCTCCAAAAACCAAACAAAACATCGAAAGTCGAAATAAATCAAATTCTCTAAAAAACTCTAAGTTTTTGAAAAATTGATATAAAAACCTTGTCTCCTGAAACCAAGAAAGATTAGAAACACAACAACGGTTGCTCTAACGCGTTTCGCTAGCCAAGCTATAATCTTCAGAGAGATATTAGTAGTATTTCTCCGAAGGTAACCAAGGACCAGTCTATTCAACCTAAATTTTGGGTTTAGGCTAGAAATTACCAACAAATTGAACCTGCAGACTCACAAATTCGCAAAAAAAAAGCAAATTTATAAAAAAACGCCCACATTTTGAAAAAGAAGTCGAAAACATTTCGATAATAAAATCAGAATTTGTAGAAAGTCAAAATTTTGATTTATAAACCAAAAATTAGGGTAAAAATTGAACCTCTTAACTTTGATGTTTAGGGAGAACATCGTTATTTAAAATTAAAAAAACGAACGCGGGTTACGTAGATAAACTTGTCTTTAAGACATTTTAAAAATCTCCCTGGCGGCCCATATGACGTCGATAATTTAAGGAGCTATCTCCGAAGCGGCGATCAGTGGGCGGTTGACGACGACGGCAGTTCGAAACGAAAGGTTCGCCTTACTCTGTTTGAAAATTTAATAAAGCCAGTCTAAGAAGGAACTTACTGCCACCACAGAGTATTTTGAATGTATATATAATACCCTGTGCTGTTACCAACGGCGACGATAATAAAGAGATATTTTATAATTTTTAAATTTCATCTTAACGAAAAAACTGAACACCAAAAATTGGTCCACAAAACCAAAGGCGGTCATATGAGAAATAATCTCCGAAGAAACAATTGGTGGCCGGTTGACGAAAACGGCAGTTCGAAACCAAAGCTTTTCTTTATATTGTTTGGAAATTTAATAGAGCGGATCAAAGAAGGAACTTACTGCTACCATTTGTAGTACCCTGTGCCGTTAGTAACACAAAGATAAAAAAATATATATATTTCATTATTATTATTATATTTAATCAAAAAACTGGACACCAATATTTGGTCAACTATTTATAAAGCCAAAGCCAAAGAAATTTTAAAAGTCCGTCTGGCGGCTCAAATGACTCGAAAATTTAAGGAGCTATCTCCAAAGAGGCCATCGGTCGACGGTTGACGACGAAGGCAGTTCGAAACCCAAGCTTCGCTTTACCATGTTTGCTAATTTAATAGAGCGAATCAAAGAAATAATTTACTGCTGCCACAGGGTATTCCGAATTTATAGTACACTGTGCTGTTACTAACAGAGTCAAAGATAAACAAAAATATTTTATATTTTACAAATTTCATCTTAATCAAAAAAACTGAACACCAAAAATTGATCCAATATTTTTAAATCCAAAGAATTTCAAAGTCTCAGTGCGACTTAAGGATATCGCAAATTTAAGGAGCTATCTCCGAAGAGGAGACCGGTGGACGATTGAGGACGACAGCATCCTCCAAATTTTATCCTAATCAAAAAAACTGAACACCAAAAATTGATCCACTATTTGTAAATCTAAAAAAATTTTAAAGTCTCAATGAGGCTCTATAATGTTGCAAATTTAAGGAGCTATATCCGAAGAGGAGATCGATGGACGGTTGAGGATGACAGCAGTCCTCCAAATTACATCCTAATCAAAAAAACTGAACACCAAAAATTGATCCACTATTTGTAAATACAAGGCAATTTCAAAGTATCAATGCAGCTCAATGATGTCGCAAATTTAAGGAGCTATCTCCGAAGAGGCGATCGGTGGACGGTTGAGGACGACAGCAGTTCGAAACCTAAGGTTGGTCTTACTCTGTTTGGAGATTTAATAGAACGAATCGAAGCTATAGAGTATTCTGAATGTTTCGTTACTAACAGGGTCGATGATGAACCAAGGGTCAGTCCGTTCCACCAAAAAAATTCTAAAAGGAATTTTAAGTCTTCCTGGCGGCTCATATGACATCGAAAATTTAAGAAGTAATCTCCGAAGAGACGATTGGTGGGCGGTTGACGAAGACGGCAATTCGAAACCAAAGCGGCCCATATGAGGTCCAAAATTTAAGGAGCTATCTCCGAAGAGGCGATCGGTGGACGGTTGACGACGACGGCAGTTCGACGGCCTTATCATATTTGGAAATGTAATAGTAAATGAAAGAAGGAATTTATTGCTACCACAGAATATTCTAAATGTGTTGTTACTAACAGAGTCGGTGGTAAAAAAAAAGATTTTGTCTTTTCCAAATTTCATCTTAATTAAAAAACTGAACACCAAAAATCAGTCCGTTATTTGCTATTAGTCAAATAAATTTTAAATCTCCCTGGTGACTCATGTGACGTCAAACATTTAAGGAGCTATCTCCAAAGAGGCGATCGATGGACGGTTGACGACGACGGCAGTTCGAAACCCAAGCTTCGCTGTACCTTGTTTGCAAATTTAATAGAGGGAATTAAAGAAAGAACTTACTGCTACCACAAGGTATTCTGATTTTGTAGTACTCTGTGCTGTTGCTACCAGAGTCAAAGATAAACAAAAATATTTTATATTTTCCAAGTTTTATCCTCATTAGAAAAACTGTACACCAAAAATTGGTCCACTACTGGTAAAGCCAAAGTCATTTTAAAAGTCTCCCTGGCGGCCCAATGGTGTCGAAAATTTAAGGAGCTATTTCCGAAGCGGCGATCGGTGGACGGTTGACGACGACAACAGTTCGAAGCCGTTGGCCTGTTTGGTAATTTAATAGAGCGAGTCAAAAGAAGCAATTTATTGCTACCACATTGTATTCTGAATATGTTGTTACTTAGTCGATGCTAAAAAAAATATTTTATAATTTCTTTTCGTCTTAATAAAAAAACTGGGCACGAAAAATTGGTTCACTATTTGTAAAGCCAAACCTATGCAAGAGCATTTTTTACTCCTAATCCCAAAACCAATAAAGATCTCAACAATTATTAGAGCTTTGGATTTTTATTTATAAAATTTTAAAGTTAATTTGAGACTTTTTGATTTTAATTTAGATGTCTAATTTTTCAACAACGAAATGTCGACAATGTCGACATTGGTTTCGTAATTTTAAAATATTTTTAATTTTTTGAAAGCCCGTAATATTTTCTTAAAAGTATTACTTTTTATTTTTACTGTTTCCCCGAAATTTTTATTGAACTCAAAATTTTGACATTACTTAGCCATTTTTACTTTTTTTAAATTTTCGTAAGTAAGGGGCCGCTAACATAGGCTAACTCCCCACAAAATTTGGAGCCAGTCCGTTTCTGGAGCCATCTCCGAAGAGGCGATCGATGGACGGTTGACGATGACGGCAGTTCGACCACTTTATCATATTTGGAAATTTAAGGGTGAATGAAAGAAGGAATTTACTGCTACCACAGAATCTTCTAAATGTGTTGTTACTAACAGAGTCGATGATAAAAAAAAAGATTTTATCTTTTCCAAATTTCATCTTAATCAAAAAACTGAACACCAAAAATGAGTCCGCTATTTGCTATTAGTCAGAGAAATTTTAAATCTACCTGGTGGCTCGTGTGAGGTCGAAAATTTAAGAAGCTATCTCCGAAGAGGCGATCGATGGCCGGTTGACGACGACGGCAGTTCGAAACTCAGGCTTCGCTTTACCCTGTTTGCAAATTTAATAGAGGGAATCAAAGAAAGAACTTACTGCTACCACAAGGTATTCTGAATTTCTAGTACTCTGTGCTGTTGCTAACAGATTTACAGATAAACAAAACTATTTTATATTTTCCAAGTTTTATCCTAACCAAAAAAAACTGAACACCAAAAATTGGTCCACTACTTGTAAAGCCAAAGACATTTTTAAAGGCTCCCTGGCGGCTCAGAGGTGTCGAAAACTTAAGGAACTATCTCCGAAGCGGCGATCGGTGGACGGTTGACGACGACGTCAGTTCCAAAGCGAAAGTTGGCCTATTTGGTAATTTAATAGAGACAATCAAAAGAAGGAATCTACTGCTACAACATTATAATGTGAATGCCATGAATGCGGCTCATATGACGTCGAAAATTTAAGGAGCTATCTCCGAAGAGACAATCGATGAACGGTTGACGACGACGGCAGTTCGAAACCCAAGCTTCGCTTTACCCTGTTTGCAAAATTAATAATGGGAATCGACAAAAGAACTTACTGCCACCATAAGGTATTCTGAATATCTAGTATTCTGTGCTGTTGTTAACAGAGCCAAAGATAAAAATATTTTATATTTTCCAAATTTTATCCTAATCAAAAAAACTGAACACAAAAATTGGTCCACTATTTGGAAAGCCAAAAAAAAATTAAGTATCCCTGGCGGCTCAATAGTGTCGAAAATTTAAGAAGCTATCTCCGAAGTGGCGATCGGTGGACGGTTGACGACGATGGCAGTTCGAAAGCGAAAGTTGGCCTATTTGGTAATTTAATAGAGAGAATCAAAAGAAGGAATTTACTGCTACAACATTGTAATGTGAATGCCATGAATGCGGCTCATATAATGTCTGAGATTTAAAGAGCTATCTCCGAAGAGGGGATCGATGGACGGTTGACGACGACGGCAGTTCGAAACTCAAGCTTCGCTTTACCCTGCTTGGAAAATTAATAGAGAGAATCAAAGAAATAACTTACTGCTACCACAAGGTAATCTGAATTTGTAGTACTCTGTGCTGCTGCTTACAGAGTCAAAAATAAACAAAAATATTTTATATTTTCCAAATTTTATCCAAATTAAAAAAGTGAACACCAAAAATTGGTCCACTACTTGTAAAGCCAAAGAAATTTTAAGTTTCCCTGGCGACTCAATGATGTTGAAAATTTAAGCAGCTATCTCCGAAGAGGCGATCGGTGGACGGTTGACAACGACGGCAGTTAGCAACCGAAGGTTCGCCTTACTCAGTATGGAAATTTAATAGATCAAATCAAACAAGGAACTTCTGCTACCACAGAGTATTCTGACGGTGTTGTTGCTATCAAAACTAAAATATTTTGTATTTTTTAAAATTATCCTAATCAAAATGCTGCACATCAAAAATTGATTCATTCTTTGTAAAGCCAAACCTACGCAAGGGCACCCATTAATATTAACTTATGGGAGCAAATTCAATTTAAAATCATTAGCTTTATGGTCCCATGATTCAATTAACTACCACACTGTCGCCTCCTAAATCAACAAACGACATAATTTATCTTCAACAGCTGCACGTATGTGCAAGCTGCAAAGTTCGACTTTATAGATATAATTTTTGGTAAATGACTATCTAGCTTTCGCATCTTTCGGCACCAATTAATACAAATTTTAATAACTTCACAGCATACGTCCGCCAATAAATTGTACCTTGATCTTAGAGGAAGCTATTATAAATAACACGTACAAGTTTGCTATGTGGTAATGTTTGTCTTTGGTATAAAAACTCGTAAATAATTTTTATCTGGCGAACACTTGCAAATGTAATAAATTAAGGCGCGCAACATGTACATTATTTTTTGTTTACATTACGCCCCGATTCTAAATTTATTCCATAAGTTTATTTTTAGGATAGCCTGGGAGTATTTGTGTACCGTGGACATTAATTACACCGTGCAAAAATTAATTGTCCAAAGGAATCGTAAACACGCTTTTTAACTCAGTTCCTCTTTAAATGCTTTCAGCTTTTTTTATCACTTTAAAATGACTGTTGCATTGCTTGTTGTATCGCAACAACAAAATGATTAGTATACATTTTATATGGCGGATGTTTGTTGCACCGCAGAAAATCATTAAAGAAAAAACTAAAAATAAAAACTAGAGTTAAAAAACGTTGAACCTGTTCGAAATGTTACATAAGCCAAACGGGTAAACATTTATATACTAGAAAAATTGAAAATTTTTGTGGGGAAGATCGATATTTTAAAATTAAAAAACAAACAGGTAGCGGGTTACGTAGCTAAATCTGCCACTGAGAAATTTTAAGTCTCCCAGGTGGCTAGTGTGACAGCAGCTATCTCCTCCGAAGAGATGATCGGTGGACGGTTAACGACGACGGCAGTTGGTCGGATTCTTTCAAAGAAGACAAAATATATGAAGTTTTTAAAGTATGAATAGAATGGGCATTACGCTTAACATCTTTTAGAATATAATATGCCACCGTGTTTAATTCAATACTTTATGAAAGAGTCATAGAATTTCAAAAAGTATACTCTTACTTTGGTAGCTCCTGTGTTTAATACAAAATTGCTTGAAGCATTACGAGTTTTGAGATATAAATAAAAAGTCCAACGTTGTCTGAAAGATCTCATAATGTTAAAGAACTTTGACCATAGACAAAAAATAAATGATTTTGTGGGCTGATGAAAAAAATCACATACAACTAGAAATCTCGAAATACTGATCCCGGATCAAGTGTGGTGCTATGTGGCCCCAAAACACACAACACCAAATCCGAAGTGCAGATTCACAGCGCGGTCAAAGTTTTTGTTTTGCGAACTTCTTTATTCATTCGAAATGGGGCAGCACTCGTTCGTATCCGATCGACTTTTAGTGAAAACGCCACCCTTGCAACGATCCATAAAACATTCAAGTTATGTAGAAAGGAAATGCTGTAAAGTTTCGCGACAGGGAGATAAAATGAATCATAGCCAGACAGTCTAGAGAGCGAGGCGAATAACAAGAATCGAGGATCGCCAGCTGGAGAGCCTGACTTCTTCCCGCAGGACGAATCGATCAAGTGCAAGGATTAGTGCGGAGAAACAACTTTAAAGTTGGCGAAGCATAACCACCACCGCCGCCGCCGCCGCCGTGTGGGAGTTTGCATATTTTACTTGGATTACTTGACACTTTCCTTTGCCCCCTCAGTGGTGTCGAGGGCTTTTATTACATTTTCCTCTTTGTGTCGCATGGCACCTTGTTAGGAATAACATATGTGATCGTATTTTTCTGTACTTGAGAAAGAATTTGTTTAAAACGGTTTAGTTGATTTTCGAAGATGAGAATTCAACCCTTTTGTGATAAAACAGTAAAAGAAAGTTTTTGTCTATCAAAAAAACTACCCCTGAACAAAGTTTTATTTACTTGCCCAAAATTAAGATGAAAAGAAATTCTCCTGAACGCATCTCAAATTTATGAAAGGATAATTTCATTATGCAGTGAATCCTGAATAAATGGCATAACCAGGAACCACTTCATTCAAAAATTTTGACTTTTTCGAGACTTTTAATTCGAAAATTTCGATATTTTTTGAACATTTCGACTTTTTTGAAAATTTAGACATGTTCAAATATCCACTTGATACCAAAGTTTCCAAAAAAAAATCCTTTCCGAAAAATTCCCCATTTTCAAAAAGGTCGATATTTTTAAAAAGTCGAAAATAATGAAGTTTTGACGTATTCGAAAATTCCCATTTTTACATTAAATGATGCCTTTTTGTTTGGAAATTATGGATTTTTTGGAAGCTCAACGTTTTTAGAAATTACCCTTTTTTTAATAATAGCTTTTTTTGAGAAGTTTAGCTTTTCGGCCTTTTTCAAAGTCTTGTCACTGTTTGAAAAATTCCACTCCTTTCCAAAATCTCCAATTTTTTGAAAACTTCGTCTTTTTGATTCTGACACTTTTGATACTTTTGCCTATTTCATGTTTTTGGAAGTTTTATATCTTTAAATATTTAAAATTTTCAAAAAAAAATATTTTCCAGAAAAAGCCACAATTTTCAAAAACGTCGAAATATCAAGAAAAAATGAAAATTTGACTTTTTTTTCGCATTTTGACTTATTTACCTGAAATCCCTTTTTTGGAAATTTCAGATTTTTTGAAAATTCTACATTTTAAAAATTTCGCTTAGCTTTTTTTTTCAAAATTTCAATTTTTGAGAATTAGATCAAGTTTCAAAAGGTCAACCTTTTTCATCGTTCATTTATTCTTTGAAAAATTCTATTTTTGAAAATTTTCTAGTTTTAACAAAATGTTCACTCATCAAAATTTCGACTTTTTTGTAAATTTCGATCTTTCGATCTTTTGACTATTTCACCTTGACATTTCTAACCCTTACTTTGTGGAATTCTTTAATATTCATAACTTTATTAGCACTTAAAACAACAACAAATATTAACAAATCCACGATGTTTCGATGAATATTTGCTGCGACTGGACCTGGTTTCGCTTTTCAGCATGATCGGTGGTTATAACAGCAATTTGTTTAGCCGTTGTTATGTTAACAAGTGGAATTTTTGTTGTTGTTTTAATCGTTAATAAAGTTTAATGGTTATGAATATTTCACCTTTTTGAAAATTTCAACATTTTTCAAATATTCATAACTTCCGAAAAAGTTACAATAATTTTTCAGAAAAAAACCACAATTTTTAAAAAAGGCTAATGTTTTCAAAAACTCAAAATTTCGAAAAAAATGTATATTTGACTCATTTTTTTTTTTTCATTTTGACATATTTGAAAATTTCTACTTTTACCTGAAATTATGTTTCTTTTTGAAAATTTAAGAATTTCTGAAAACTACGTTTTAAACATTTCCTTTCGGTTTTTGTTTTGAAAATTCCAACTCTTGGAAATTTGACCCTGTTTTAAAATTTCGAAATTTTTCAATTTTTTTTGCTTCTGTGAGATTACTAACTATTTTTAAAAATTCCTTTGTTTTTCTGTCCAAAATATCCACCCTTTCAAAAATTTCATCTTTTTGGTAAATTTTGAATTAAAAAGATTCGATATTTCATGTTTTTGAAAATTTTATAATGTTCAAATATTAAAAATTTTCAAAAACATTTCAATTTCTAGAAAGTCGCAATTTTCATAAAAATCAATTTTTTTTCAACAATCAAAAATTCGATGAAAATAGAAAAATTTAACTTTTTTTAAATTTCGACTGATTTAAAAATTTTCGAATTTTTAACCTTTTGAAAGGTACTACTTTTTTGAAAATTACTACTTTTTGAAAAGTACGACTTTGTCAAAATTTTGACAAATTTTAATTCTCAAATATTTTGTTCCTGTTTGAATATTTCCACCCTTTATAAAAATTTGGATTTTTTTTCAAATTTCAATGTTTCAACATTTCCACCGTTTTCAAAAGTTTCTTTTTTTCAAAATTAAGACCTTTTATCAATTTGAATCATTTTTTGAATATTTCCCTTTTTCAAAAATTTGTTTCTTTTGTCAAAATTACGACCTTTTATCAATTTGGAATCTAAAGAGTACGATCATTTTTTGAATATGTCCCTTTTCAAAAATTTGTTTCTTTTTTAAAAATTGCGACCTTTTATCAATTTGGAATCTAAAGAATACGATCAATTTTCAAATATTTCCCTTTTTCAAAAATGTGTTTCTTTTTTTAAAATTACGGCCTTTTATTAATTATGGAATCTAAATATTTCGACAGTTTTTCAAATATTTCACTTTTTTCCAAAATTTTCATCATCAAAATTTCGACTTTATTTCTAAATGTTGAATCTGAAAATTGTGATCTTCTGTGTACTCCACTTTTTGAAAATTTTAATATTTTCAGATATTAAAAATTTTCGAAAAAGTTCGTTTTCCAGAAAAAGCAACAATTTCCAAAAAAGTCGAATTTTTTTGCAGTCAGGATTTCGCAAAAAAAAGAAAATGGGCTGTTTTTTAAATTTTTCACACAAATTTTCCCTTTCCCCGGAAATGATGCCTCTTTTTGGAAATTTTGGATTTTTTGAAAATTCTACATTTTAAAAATTACTCCAGCTCTTGAAAAGTTCGCTCTATTTTAAAATTTCGACCTTATCCAAAGTTTTTTGCCTCTGAGAAATTCAACTATTTTTTATAATTTCCACATTTTTCCAAAAGTCCATCTTTTTCAAAATTTCAGCTTTTTGTAAATTTGTAATCTGAAAATTTCGACACTTTCAACTATTTCCCTCTTTTGAAAATTTTAATATTTTGAAACATTCAAAATTTCCAAAAAATGTTGTCTTTCAGAACAAGCCACAACTTTCAAAGTTGAAAATTTTTTAAAAAGTCAAAATTTCCAATTCTTAGCTTTTTAAAAAATACTATTTTTAAAAATGTTTGAAGATTTTGACAAAAATTGAAATGAAACTTTCCAATTCTTAGCTTTTTAAAAAAGACTATTTTTAAAATTTTTTGAAAATTTTGACAAAAATCAATTTTAAAAATTGTTGTTCCTTTTTCAATATATACCTCTATTTGGAAAATTTCGACTTTTTAAAATTTCAAGATTTCAACTTTTTTCAAAATGTGCACCTTTTATCGACTGAATATGAAAGTTTTTCGATATTTTTTGAATATTTCGACTTTTTTGAAAATTTGGACATTTTTCTAGATATCCACTTGCTATTAAAAGTTTCCGAAAAATTTTGTTTTAGAGGTAAAATCATAACTTTCAAAAAAAATGGAAACTTTTAAAAATGGTAGAATATATTGAGAGAAGGATGAAAATTTGACTTTTTAAATCTCAACTTATATGAAAATTTCGAATATTTTGAAAAGTACTACCTTTTTGAAAATTACGACTTTGCAAATTACAAATTTTTGAAAATGTTGTCAAATTTTATTTCTCAAATAAATCATTGCTTTTCGAATATTTTCACCCTTTTTTTGAAAGTGAAACTTCTAGATTTCAAGGTTTCTACTTTTTTCAAAATTTTCACTTTGCCCAGTATCTCTCTGAAGATGATGGCTTGGCTATCGAAACGCGTTAGAGCAACCTTTGTTGTGTTTTTTTAATCTTTCTTGGTTTCAGGGGACAAGATTTGTATTACAACTTTATTAAAAATAACCATATTTTGAATCTGAAGATTTCGATATTTTTGGAATATTTCGACTTCTTTGGAAACTTAGATATTTTCGGCTACTTGGTATTAAAAATGTCTAGAAAATTTCGTTTTTTTAGGTAAAGTGACGATTTTCAAAAAAGACAAACATTTGACAAAAAGATACAAATTTGAATCTTTTTCGAATTTGATTTAAAATTTAAAAATTTTCACTTTTACCTGAAATAATGCCTTTTTTGTAAATTTCGAATTTTGTGAAAGAGTTTATGTTTTTAAAAAGCTGTTTTTGAAAATTTCAACTTCAAATTTGATCACGTTTTAAAATTTGACGTTTCCAAATTTTTAGACTTTGAAAAATTCTATTATTTTTGAAAATTTCCACTTTTTTGGAAATGTTAACACACCAGTAACTTTTAAAAATGACAATTCGAGGTTTTAATATTTCCACTTTTTTCCAACATTTTCAGACTGTTCAAAATTCCAAATTTATAAATTTTGAATCTCCAAATTACGATAATTTTGACTATTTTGACTTTTTTTGAGGATTTTAATATTTTTAGGTGGATATCTTCTTCGTGTCCAAAATCTTTCGATTTTCAGAATCAGTCACATTTTTACGATTTAAAAAATCAAAATGTTAAGAAAAAGATGAAAATTGATTTTTTCATCAATTTTGACTTATTCAAATATTCTGTGTCTTGTTTGCGAAGTAAATAATGTTATTGTCATTCATGTTTTATTGGCTTTTTCTTCGCCAATTACTCCTTTCACAATTCCAGATTTTCAGTAACCATCAGCTAATTCTTCAAATGTTGTCTTTTTTGGAAGTGTCGGTTTCAAAATTCAAAATTTCGATTTTCAAAGTTTTTTGTCTTTTTGGAAAATTCAGCTTTAAAATTTTCGACCATTTTTGGAAATTTGGAGATAATGTAGATTTCTTTGAATGTGAAAATTTTCAATATTTTTAACTATTTGGACTTTATTGAAAATGTCAGTCAGTATTTGTGGATATCCAGTTTTTTAACATTTCTAAAAAATTTCGATTTCAAGAAAAAGGCAAATCGATTCTTTTGAAAAATCAAAATTTCGGGAAAAAATAAAAATGAGACGTTTTATTTAATTTGACTTTTCTTGAAATGTACTTTTTTGAAAATTTCGGTTTTTTTGCAGAAATTCTACTTTATTAAAAATTTCGCTTCTTTAAAAGCTTAACTTTTTTTGAAAATTTCAGTTCTTGAAAACTTGACCGTGTCAGAAAATTTCAATTTTTTTCAGTTTGTTGACTTTTTGTAAAATTTCGACTTTTTTGAAAAGGTTGACAAACATTAGTTTTAAAATTTCGTCCGTTTTTAAATATTTTTGAAAATTTCGAGACAATTTCGACTTCTAACTCTCGAATCTGAAACTTTTCAATAATTTTGACTATTTCGACCATTTTTTTGAAAATGTTAATATTTTCGGATATCCAATTCATTCAATATTTCTAAAAAATTCGATTTCGAGAAAAACCATAATTTTACGTCTTTTTTTTTTCAATTTGACTTATTTTTTCGACTTCATGACCTTCTAAAATTTCAACTTTTCAGAAATAACTTTTTTATAAATTAATCTAGATAAAAAAATTCCCTGGAGATTAAGAGGTCGTTTTTTGAATTGATTTTCTTCTCAAAGTTTCATCTTTAATTCTAAAATGTAGGCTTGTTAAAAATATTTTTTTTAAATAAATTAATTTAGATAAAAAAATCTCTGCAAGTCGAACTCAAAATTCGAATGCAAAGGTGAGAAAAAAGTAGAGATTTTGGGAGTAAAGTCGATGTTTTGAAAGGAATATTTATAAAAAGACAAAATTTCCAAATTATTTCGAGCTTTCGACTCTAGGCCCGAAATTTTGAGAATAAATAAGGACAAAAAGTTTGAGATTAGTCTCGCCTCCTGTAGGGAAATAAATTACTCTAATATTCGGAAGATTTTAAGAAAAAATAATTTTTTAGGAATACCAGGTTTCTTTTATTGAATTTATTCCAGGAAAGTTGTCACGCTGAATCGTTGGTTAATGATTGTGTAACTTCTATAGGATTCAATCGATTGAAGTGATATGCATAAAATATACTTGTTATGTCAAGACGATGGTTTATAGCTACGGTAGGATCCAATAGGTGACACTGTAGTAAAATTTAACAAATGCCACGTTCAGTTTTATTGAATTTGTTCCAGAAAATTCATCACTCTGAATCGCATACTTGTTATCTTAAGACTAATAGGTGACAATGTAGTAAAATTATTAACAAATTACTCAATCACGCCATCTAGGGAAACAGATAGAATAACGCCTGTCCGGCCAGTTGCTTTCTTATACTAGTTCTATCAAGATACAAAATTTAAGCATGGTTAATTTATTCCAGCCTGCTAGCTAGGCGAGACAATAAGTAAAACAACTTGGCAAGACAAGAAATAAAAAAACTTCTTGTCTTGCTCAGCAAGATAAGACAAAAAGTTAGCTGGAAAGACAAGAAATCTTGCTTTACTAGAGTTTTTCTAGAAATATTTTCCCGTTCGTTTATTGCCAGTGATCGTATGAATCATCAGATTGAATTCTTTTTAAAACTATAACAATAATTTTTAAAATATCGTCGCGAACATCCGGCGCATCCGCCACATATCAAACCCAATTATTACGTGGTTCGCCGAAGCGTTATAAGGTGGAATCGATGGCACAAGCAGCGCTAATTATAGCAAAATGCTCCAGAAATAGCGCATTCACATTGCTCGTTCTTGGGTTAATAATAATCCAGGAAGTTTCGCAGATTCGCCAATTTTCGAATAATTTTTCGGCGTGCGCCAACGCACCAAATCGACGTGAATAATTTACCTAGTTATCTAAATTAGCCGGAGCATTAATTCGCAAACAACTCGCCCAATGTTTGTGCTTTAATAGTAAAAAAAGCCAACAAAGTGATGATTTGCCATTTGGCAGTATTCCCGCACCGATAATGTTGACGTACCGATTAAAAGCCTGAGAAATGTTTAGGTATTATATCAAACGATTGAAATGCTCAAATGAATTTTAACGAGAGATATGTTCATTGGCCCGGCGTTTTATTAAGTAATTATCAAAGCGAGGATTAGAAATTCGCTTCGCCTTAAAGAAATTTAAAGCGGATTGCCGTATAGAGATTATTATTTAATGCGGGTTTCGTTACGGGCAATTTACTTTTTCGAACAGAGGCTAAAAGGGCAATCTTACAACCTCCGCCCGAGCGAAAAACCCGCATTGTGAGAACGATATTATCCGTTGGGTAACGATTTCAAAACTGGTGAAAAGATCACGATCTATCGAGCGCGCCGCGACCGAGGTTTTGCGTAATTCCAAATTATATCGGATACAAAATGAGCTAATTGAAGTGGAACGTTGCGGTTTGTTTCGTTTTAGATGAATTTCATCCTAACTGTATTAATCATACGTAGCAGGAAATCCAAATTTCATCGATTCCAACACTGAATTACAACTAGAGATGTGTCGGAGATTTTCAGCTTTTACCTACAAGCGAGATAATCTATTTTTGTCCTTTCAACAAAGAGGACTAACAAAGTGAAGTCACACTACAAAACGGCTAACTTTGCTTTGAGCGAATACGTGTTTCGTGGAAAATTTCAGGACAAGTCTTTCAATTTCAGCCTTTGTCTAGTTTTGTACATTCTTGTGTGACAATTGAAATGACTGAATTTTTTAGATGTTAATCCTGAGGCATTTTCCTGGCAGCAGCAAGTTGATGGATTTGAGTGCTTATTTAAGAAGCGACTCTGCTGTAAAACATAACTTTAATTTCTCCTGCTGCAGCAGAACTAATTAATTACAAGTATTTGTGCGTGTGCATTCGAAGGAAACAAACATCCATTGCCCATTGCTGACCAATGATACGAACTGTGTTGTTGATACGCGAACATGACAAATATCGTTCCGTTTCGCTTTGCAGTTCCACTTTGATGATTCCAGAAATTGCAAAACCGGTCATTCGTAGGTAATTAATAGATTCGAAATCATCCGGAGCCATCTTAAAATCAGTTTTGTGCGCTCGCTAACGCGGAAAACCCTATAAAAGGAAAGCGAGAGCTCTCGTGTGGGAAGATCAATGAAAAGAACTCGAAAGAGTCGCGTTGATTCGAACTTAATTAGCAAAATAGTTTACTCAACTATCTTACGGATATAATTTAGCTGCTTTTGAGAAATGTTAATTACAATGTTTCGCGAGTTCGGCGCGTTTACTGGCACTTCACTTTCTTGTTCGAAAGCCAACAGAAATTTGTTAATTAATTAAAAGTTGAAGCAAAATGCCGCCTCTTTTAGACCTCTTAAGGCTAAAGAATAACACAAATATTCAACTTGACGCAGGAAAATAACTTTCATTAGTAAAATAATCAACCACGATTAAAAAGCAAAGGAAAACAAAATATATTCAAAATTGCACAGTTTCCTAAACTTGTAAACTCGAAATGTCCTCTTTAAAACAGAAATTTTATGAAATAACGTCGATATTCTTAGTAGACTAGGAATTTAAACAAGAACGACGAAAATCAAATTTTCGAGCGTCAATTTTTTTCTAATCCAAAATGGGCTCAACCCCAGATGTTATTCTGTCCTTTTCCCTTGAAGATGTAATAGTGTAATCTGTTAAATTTTACTACTGTGTCACCTATTGGATACTACCGCAGCTATAAACCATCGTCTTGACATAAATGTATTTTGTGGATATGACTTCAATCGGTTAAATCCCAGAGAAGTTACATTAACCTACGATTCAGCGTGACAACATTCCTGGAATAAATTCAATAAACTGAACCTGCTATTTCTGAACATTTCTTTTTCCTTAAAATTTTTCAATTTTAGAGTAATTTTTTCCCTACAAGAGGCGAGAACTAATTTAAAATGTTTGTCCTAATTTACTCTCGAAATTTCAGACCAAGAGTCGACAGCTCGAATTTTGGAATTTTGCCTTTTTCTAAAAATTCGAATGTAAAGGTGAGGAAAAAGTAGAGATTTTGGTAGTAAACTCGATATTTTGAAACGAATTTTTAGAAAAAGAAAAAATTTCCAAATTAACTCGAGCTTTTGAATTTAGGCCTGAAATTTCGAAAATAGATTAAGACAAAAAATTTGGGATTAGTCTCGCCTTCTGGAGGAAAATAAATTACTTCTAAAATTCGGAAGATTTTAAGAAAAAAGAATTGTTTAGAAGGGTCATGTTGAGTCCTATAGAAGTTACACAAACATTAACCTACGATTCAGCGTGACAACTTTCCTATAATAAATTCAATAAACCAAATCTGGTATTTCTAAAAAATTCTTTTTTCTTAAATTTTTTTTAAATTTTAGAGTAATTTTTCCCTTAAGGAGGCGAAAACTAATCCAAAATGTTTGTCCTAAGTTACTCTCGAAAATTCAGGCTGACAGTCGAAAGCTCGAATTTTGGAAATTTGTCTTTTTCTAAAAATTCCTTTCAAAATTTCGACCTAACTCCCAAAATCTCTACTTTTTCCTTCTCACCTTTGCATTCGAATTTTGGGTTCGATCTCCACGGAGTTTTTTAAACTAAATTAACTGATTTAAAAAAAAACATTTTCAACAAGCCTAAATTTTGGAATTAAAAACGAAATTTTGAGAAGAAAATCAATTCAAAATGTGACCTCTAAATCTCCAGGGAATTTGTTTATCTAGATTAATTGATAAAAAAGTTATTTCTGAAAAGTCGAAATTGTAGAAGGTCATGAAGTCGAGATTATAAGAAAAAAACTGAACTCTTTAAAATTTCATAAACGAATGCAAACTATTTTAAACTCGAAGCTTTGGAAAGCAAGTCGTACATATAAAAGAATATCGAGTTTTAAAAAAAAATTTCAAGCAAACAATATATCTGGTTTAAAATTTAAAAATCAAAATTTAAATTTTGGGAAAAAAGTTCGTGTTTCAAGTTTTTTTTGGTGGAACGGTAGTATCTCTCTGAAGATGATAGCTTGGCTGTCGAAACGCGTTAGGGCAAGCTTTGTTGGGTTTTTTAATATCTTTCTTGGTTTCAGAGGACAAGATTTGTATTACATACTTCAAATGATGAAATTTAAGGGGAAAGTTTTAACCCAAAATTTTTCGAAAAACGTCAACAACGTCAAAAGTCAAGATAATGAGAAGAAAGTGAAAATTTCGCTTTTGAATTGAATTTTTAGAAAGGGATTAATACATTTGTAGAAAATTTGAAGAGAAGAGAGAATAAAATTTACAAGGAAAACTCGTAATTGGTAAATTTTGGAAAGTTCATTCATGAAATCAAAATTCAATGATTGTCAAAATTTCAAATTGACAAACTGAGAAGTAAGAATTTAAATGGTTAAGAAATATGTCCAAAGTTCGAATTTAAACCGAAGTTCTTTTAGAGAAAAGTCGAAATTTTAAAATAAAAAATAAAATTTTGTTTATATTACGGACAACAAAAAATTTCGATATGGAGATTACATTTAATGTAATCTCCATCTCAAAATTTCGAGAAAAATGAAAAATTAGACATAAATTCGTAAATTAATAATAAAAATTTTCATTTAAAAATCCAAATTTTAGAAAAATTCCAAAAAAATTTAAGAGATAAAGCTGGCACACAAAGCTAGCGGTAAAGCTGTTAAAAAGAGCAGCAAAATTCACACAAAAATCCTGTCACGAAGAGGAACAATCGCTTGAGGAAGGAAAGTTATGTCATTTACAAAATGTTGGCTCGAAAATTCGAGAATGAAACTGAAATTTTCAAAAAAAGTTAAAATCACTAAAAAAAGGCATAATTTTGAAAGAAGTGGACATACAAAAATACTTCCAAAATGGGCAACATTTCAAGAAAAAGTTTGATGGAACGGAGTGTTCCTTGATTATCTTCAAAAATTGAAATACAGAACTTGTCCCCTGAAACCAAAAAAGATTAAAAACACAACAAAGGTTGCTCTGACGCGTTTCGACAGCCAAGCTATCATCTTCAGAGAGAAACTGATTGAAATATAGAACAGTACAGAACAATACAGACAAGTTCTATATTTCAAGAAAAAGTTGAAATTGTCAAATACCTTAAAATTTTTTAAAAATAGTGTCTTCAACCGTTTTTTCGGAATTTTAACTATTTTCCAATGTTTCTGAATATTGTGACTTTCTCTAAACCTAAATATATTGTTAGGTGCGTTATCGGTTCGAATTGATACACGTGATGGATTATACCCACTTTATTACTGAACTCGGCACACTTCAACTGAACAGTAACTCACTACTTATTTACTAATTACTAAGCCACTAACTACACTGACTTCTAACTAACTGACTCGAGGGAAAGCTGACCGCCTTTTATAGTTTTGGCCCCCGGATTCTAGAACTTTTCGGCAGATAAGGCTTACCGTTTGTCGAAATTTCTGGAACACTTATCTGCCATTTGTTTCGTTATCGCGGCCGTTTTCCCCTTATCAGATCCTTCTAGAAACTTTTTTTATTTAGTAAATTCTACAATTCTATTCTAAATCATATTTCATCTATTTACATTGCGTTACAATATATTTTACGAAAATATTTCTAATCCTGAGAAGCACAGGAACAAGTGCTTGACAAAGGAAAGTTTGCCATTTACAAAGTGTTGGCTCCAAACTTGGAACAAAATTGGCCGACAGTTCGAGATTAAAACCGAAATTTTTAAAAATCTTAAAATCATTAAAAAAAGACATAAATTTGAAAAAAGTAGGCATAAAAAAATATTTCCAAAAAACTCAACATTTCATGAAAAAGTTGAAATTGTCAGATGCCTCAAACTTTTTAAAAAATAGTATTTTCAACCTTTTTTTTTCCGAAATTTTAACCATTTTCCAATATTTTTGAATATTGTGACTTTCTATAAATTTAAATATTTTACAAATTTTGAGAAATACTGAAAATATTAAAATTTTTGGATTCAAAATCTACAAAAAGTAGAAATTACCTTGAAATTTTTAAAAAGGATGAAAATATTTAAAAATGGACACAATTGTAAAAGTTACCATTTGTCAAAATTTTCAAATGGGTCGAAATTTTCAAAAGTTCCAAATTTTCAAAAAAAGTTCAAATTTGCAAAAAAGTCCGAATTTTCAAAAAATCAAATTATTCAAAAAGTCGAAAAAAAGCCGAAATTTTTAAAACAGGATTAAATTTTCAAGAGTTGAAATTTTGGAAAAACAGCTAAGCGGTTAAAAAAATCGAACTTATTAAGAAAGTATTTTTTCAAAAAAAAAAACCCAAATTTTCAAACAGACCAACATTTTAAAAATAAGTTAAAATTGAAAATAAATATCGAAATTGTATGTTTCCCTGGAAATTTTGATTTAAAAAATCGACTCTAAAATTGCCACGAAATCGATATTTTTTTGGAAATGTTAAAAAAATTGAATATCCCAAGGAAATATTGAAATTTTGGAATTTGGAATTATTTGAACATCTCGCATTATTTTTTAAATTTTCCAAAATAGGCACTTGAGTATATTACTTAAAAATGTCGGAAGGTTTCAAAAAAAAATCTGATTTAAAAAACACAAAAATTTAAAAAGTGAGAACTTTCAAAAGAGTAAAAATTTAAAAAGTATCCATTTAAAAAAATTTAACACTTTCCAAAAAAGTCGATTTCTTAAGAATTAGTTAAAATGTTCAAATTTTAAATATAAACATATCTTTCAAAAACATTCCAAATTTTTAAAAAGGTAGAAATTTTGACAAATATGCAAAATTTTCATAGAAGATAAAAAATTTCAAAATAAGTCAAAATTTTAAAGAAAGTAAAAATTCTCCAAACAGTCAAAATTTTTAAAAAAGTCAAAAAAAAGTAAAAGCTTCTATAGAAAGTTAAATCGACATTTTGTAAAAGTACAAATTTTCAAAATAAATCAAAAACTTTAAAACGCAATGAAATGTTTACAAAATAAATCAATATTTTGAGATAAAGGCGAAATCTTAATGAAAGTGGAAATTTTCAAAGGTCAAAATTTTAAAAAATGCAGAAATTTCGAAATTTTTCGAAATTTTCATAGGATCTCTGAAGATGACAGCTTTCCTGTCAAAATCTCTGTTGGGTTTTTTAATCTTTCTTGATTTCAGGGGACAATTTTTGTATTTCAATTTATAGATAATTAGGAATATCGAAATTTTCCAAAAAAATCAAAAGATTTATTTAAAGCTGAAACTATCGATATGCGTTGGAGCAACTTTTGTTGTATTTTTTAATCTTTCTTGGTTTCAGGGGACAAGGTTTGTATTTCAATTTTTTTTAAAAGCCATCGATTTATATGGCTTTTTTATAAATGTATGTCTTTTGAAAATTTCAACTTTATCAAAAATTTCGACTTTTTTGTAAATTGTAAACTGAAATTTTCAAAATCAAATACTTTGAAAATATCGCAATTACCAAAAAATTGTCGACTTTTTCGGTAATTCGATTTTTTTCAGAATATTGCTGTTATTTCAAAATTTATAATTTTTTTTTCTACAAAATTCAATATTTTATCAAAATGTTGCCCCTATTTTTTAAGACTTTCAAGTTTTTGTCATATTTTCGACTCTTTTTAAAATTTCGCCTTTTTTATAAGTTTAGACTTTTTCGAAAATTCGTATTTTTTAAAAGAATAGATTTTTATTTGAAAACTTCAACTTTTCAATGTGTACATTTTTTTCGAACAACAAAAGTTGCTTCAACGCATATCGATAGTTTCGACAGCCAAGCTATTATCTTCAGAGGGAGGAGCTTGGAGCTTAATAGAGAGTATCACTCTGAAGATGATAGCTTGGCTATCTAAATGCGTTAAGCTAACCTTTGTTGTGTTTTTTAATCTTTCTTGGATTCAGGGGACAAGATTTGTATTTCAAATTTTGAAGATAACCAACTACTTGTCCGTTTCACAAAAATGGCTATTTTTGAAACTTCTGTCTTTTTAAAATTAAGTCTTTTTCTGAAGCTTCGACTTTTTTCAAATTTTCAATTTTCAAAATTTCGCCTCTTTTCAAACTTTCGACTTTACCGAAAATTTCACCTTTTTTCAAAAATTTGCCCACTTCACTTTACTGAAAATTTCGATTTTTTTTATTGCTATTCAACCTATCGAACAGTAATAAGGACAGTTTATTTATATTTTTTAAAAATTTGACTTTTTAAACATTTGAATTTTTTTAATTTAAAATTTCTCAAATTTTAACTTTCCTGGAAAAATCAGAATGTCGAGTTTTTAAATAAATTTTTCTATTATAATTCCAATTTTATTTCTAAATTTTGAATTTGGTATCAATTTTCAACTATCCAAAATTAGGACTTTTCAAAGTTTAACTTATCTCTTGATATATCTCTCTGAAGATGATAGCTTGGCTATCAAAACGCGTTAGGTCAACCTCTGTTGTGCTTTTTAATCTTTCTTGGTTTCAGGGGACAAGATTTGTATTTCAATTTTTTTAAAAAGCCATCGATTTATTTAAACAAATTAAATAAAGTGGGTGTTGTGAAATAGTGAATGGGATCAGGTGACATATTAACTGGTCCCTACATAAATTTTAACCGTCGAAAAAGTAAGATTTTTTGAACTTATTTCATCTATCGATACATCGAAAAAATATATCGATACCGTCGATATATCGGAACGAAAGTATCGATATAAAAAAAATCGAACATCGAAACGAAAACATCGATGTTTTTGATACATCGATGTATCGTGTGCATCCCTACTCCCTCCTAATTAGCCCTTATTACTTGTAAACAATAAACAAAGGTCTCGAACCCATGAATATACAGCTGTGTATCTCCCTAATTACTTCTTAATAGTTCCTAATAATAAATATCTAGTATTAATAACTATTAAACTTTATTAACGATTAAAAAGCAACAGATATTAAAAATTCCACAATTTTAGCGAAACCTGGTCAGGTGTTAGCAAATATTTATAGAAACATAATATCTGTTGCTTTTTAATCGTTAATAAAGTTTAAAAGTTATGAACAATAAAGAATTCCATGAAGTAAGGGTTGGAAATGCCAAATATCTAGTAAATAACTTCATACTTTGTTGCAATATTTTAACCTCTACTAACTCAGTTAATATTAAAACGTTACTGACAGTAATGTTTAATGCTGCTGTATTACTGTTTTATAAGGTCCCTGAAACAAACGACTAGCTGACAGCTGTCTCGTCACATTGTAAGCTTGTGTATTTGTTCCTTTTATCATTTAGATACATCAAATGTAGTATTTTTTCTTCACAAGCCACCCACATTGGCTTTGTGCCATTCAAACTTCCGCCGATGCATTGTTTTTTCTTTTCATCCAAGTTCACGTTTTGCAATAAATAAACCGTTTTATCTCACGCGAAACCCGACCAAATGAAAAGTGCCTTAAATATCGAAGTGTCTTTACCGAAGCCACCTGAGACGTTTTATTGCAACAAGAGAAAAAACGCGGGCTTCGTGTGCGGCTTACAAAAAGGAAAAGCGCGCCTATCGAAAATTTAACGGCAGTTCAGAACTCCCACATCTGCAGCAAATGTTTAAGGAGCTCTCGTTCCAGATACTCGTGAGTGTGTAATCTGTAAAACACAATTTTACTCTTGAGAATAAAGAAGCCCGCTAAGGCAGTCTGGTTTAAATCTTTGCGGATTACAATTTCTTGTTTAAGGCATTTGGAAGTTGCAAGATGTATAATTTAATTGGGATCTCGACCAAATTTGTTTGAAGCATTATTTAAACATGAGTAAAGTCCGTAGAAAGCGGAAACTAATAAATTGTAACGAAAAGTAAATTATAGAATTTAGTACGATAGAAAATTTTCTAGAAAGTTCTGATAAGGGAAAGCGGCTGCGATAATAAAGCAAATGGCAGATAAGCCTTCCAGAAATTTCGGCAAACGATAAGCCTTATCCGTCGAAAACTTCTAGAACTCGGAAGCGAGGATTATATAAGGCGGTCGCCTTTCCCTCGTACCAGTTAGTCAGTTAATCGATGTAGTTAGTGAGTTAGTAGTTAGAAGTTAATTAAACAGTGTTAGTTGCAGTTGTAGTGTTCCGAGTTTGGTTTGGGAACAAAGTGGTATAATTCACACGTGGTAATCAATTCGAACCGATAGCCCGCAACAAAATGTTGTTAGAGACATTTATCTAATGTCGAGAAGCTATTAGCGGCTGGTGGGAGCCTTTTTTGAAAACATGTTGTTTTTATAGTAATTCCGAGCTTTTCCTTGAAGTTCAACATTTTTCCAGTTTTCAGTATCTTTTTTTCCGTGAAATTCGATTTTAATCTAATGTTTTTTTTTAAGAATTTTCAATTTGTTCTTGAACTTTCGTCAAATTTGCAAATTGAAATTCGATTTTAATCTAATGTTTTTTTAAGAATTTTCAATTTGTTCTTGAACTTTCGTCAAATTTTCTTCTTTTTTAAATACTTTCTTATAGATGTCAAATGTTCTTAAAATTTCAGCTTCGCAAACTTCTGCTGTCTCCAATACAAACGCCTTAACACTTTGTGGACACTAGAGACCTGCACTAGGTTTCTACTTTTGAACCTTTGACTTCGTTCAACGTCTTTTTGAAAAATTTGCCCTGAGAATTTCGATTTTTTTTTAAGCTTTTTGACTTTTTGTGAAATTGATGTCGAATTTTTTAAAAGGTTGAATTTTTCCCAAATTATCGTTTTTTATTTCAAAATTACGACTTTTTTATTAAAATTTTTTTTTTTAAAATCTTGGCTTTTTTATAAATGTTTGCCTTTTGAAAATTTTAACTTTATCAAAAATTTTGACTTTTTTGTAAATTTTAAACTGAAATTAGCGAAAACAAATATTTTGAAAATATCGAAATTAGCAAAAAATTTTCGACTCTTCCGGTAATTCAATTTTTTTCAGAATATTGATGTTATTTCAAAAATTTGTAATTTTTTTCACAAAATTCGACGTTTTATTAAATGTTGACTCAAGTTTTTCTCATATTTTCGACTTTTTTCAAAATGTCGCCTTTTTTGTAAGTTTAGACTTTTTCGAAAATTAGTATTTTTTGAAAGAATAGATTTTTTTGAAAATTTCAAAATTTTAACCATTCAAAGCTTCGCCTTTGTTTAAATATTAATTCCTCAAAATTTCGTTTTTTTTTTGAAAATTTCGACTTTTCAATGTGTAGATATTTTCGAAAATAAATTTTGATGTTGAAATTTTCGACATTTTTTTCATCACTTCCATTTTTCGAAAAATCATCGTTTTTTTTTAATTACGACTTTTGTTTACGTTTCGAACAACTTTTCCAAAAATTTCTAGTTTTTTGAAAATTTCAACTTTCCAAAAATTAATTTTTTTCTAAAATTTTGCCTTTTTGAAATCTTGACCTTTTCCACTTTTCGAAAATTTGTACTTTTCTAAAAATGCAGAAATTTTGAAAGCTGGTCTGTTTTAAAAATGTCAGTTTTTAGATTTTCGATTTTTTTCAAAATTTACCTTCTCTGAAAAAATTTTTAAAAATTGTTCCTTTGAACATTTTGATTTTTAAAAATATCGACTGTTTTTTAATTTCGACTTTTTGCAAACTTCGATTTTTTTTGAAAACTTCGCCTTTTTTAAATTTGAACTTTTATTTGAGAATTTCGATTTTTTCAAAGCGTCACTTTTTTTTAAATGCCGAATGTTTTTGAAAATGTCTTTTTTTTGTAAGTGTCGACTCTTTTCCAAGATTGTAAAATTTTTGAAAGTTTCGACTTTTTTAAAAAATTTCAACATTTTCAAAATTTTAATCTTTTGAAAGCTAATCTGTTTTAAAAATGTCAGTTTTTAAACTTTCAATTTTTTTTTAAATTTGAAATTTTTTAAAAATTGTGACGATTCTTAAAAATTTCTACTATTTTTTAAATATAAATTATTTTTCAAAATTTCGACTTTTTGCAAAGTTTCATTTTTTTGTTTTAAAAATTTACCCTTTTTTAAATAATAGGCACTTTTATTTGATAATTTCGATTTTTAAAGCATCACATTTTCTCAAAATCCCGAATTTTTTGTAAATGTCTTTTTGTAAATACCGACTTTTTCCAAAATTGTAACATTTTTGAAACTTTAGACTTTTTTAAAAAATTTCCACTATGTTTCAACATTTTTTTTCTTTAATTCAAGTTTGACTGTTATTTCAAAATTTAAACCATTCAAACTTTCGCCTTTGTCTAAATATTAATTCCTCGAAGTTTCGTTCTTTTTTGAAAATTTCGCCTTTTCTGACAATTTGGCTTTTCTTCAATATTCAGACTTTGACCAATTTAACTTTATTTAAAATTCGATTTGGTGAAACTCAAAAATTTTATCGAATTTCAAGCCATTTGAAAATTTTAAATTTTTTTTATCCCAAAAAAAGTTGAATTTCCTGACAATTTTGTCTTTTTTTAGTGACTTTTGGAAAATTAAGATTTTTTAAAAAGTTGAATGAAAATTCTTCAATTTTTTTTAAATATCAACATTTTTTAAACATTTTGACTTTTTGTGATTTTGGATTATTTCTCAAAATATTTACGGTTTGAAAAATTTTTCGAATTTTGTTGAAAATTTCGTCATTTTTTGAAATATTGTCGAATTTTTTAAAGTGTCAAAACTTTGACTTTCTGGAAAATCTTAATTTTTTTGGAAATTTTAATATTCTATAAAAATTTTAACATTTTTCAAAATGTCAATAGCTTTAGAAAATTTTAATTGTAAAATTTTCGTTTTTTTCAAAATTTCTACCTTTTTTAAACCTTTCGACTTTTTGATTTACTTATTTTAATTTTTGACATTTTTTAAAATGTAAATCGATTTTTAATTTTTTTTAAAGTTCGACTTTTTTAAATGTCAACTTTTTCAAATTTTCGATTTTTTTTAAATTTTCGCCTTTTTTGGAAATTGGCTTTCAAATTTTCGATTCAATATTTTTCTGAGAATGGTGACTATTTTTTAAAATTTTACATGCATACTTGAAACATATTCAAATGCCTCTTCGTTAGACAAATATCGAACTATTTATAAGGGGGTTTTCGAACTTTTAACGATTTCTCGAAGTTTTAATTTTTTTAAATTCTACTTTTTTCCAAAATTACTTCAAAAAAGGTTTCAAATTTTCAATTTTTCTGGTAATTTCATTTTTTTCGAACTATTGATGTTATATTAAAATTTGTATTTTTTTGCACAAAATTCATTTTTGTCAAAACTTGGACTCTTCGATTTTCCCCATATTTCCGACTTTTTTCAAATTTTTTGCGATTTCAAAATTTCGAACTTTTTCAAGATTTGCAATTTTGGAAAAAATTCCCTTTTTTTAAATTTCGACTTTTGTTTACCTTTTAGATTTTCTTTTCCCAAATTTAATTTTTTTTTTAAAATTCCGACATTTTTTTCAAGATTTGTATTTTTGGAAAAATGTTCCTTTATTTTTTTTAATTTCGATTTTTTTTACGTTTTGGCTAACTTTTCCAAAAATGTCCATTTTTTGGAAATTTCAATTTTTCAAGGTTTCAATTTTTTTTAATTGAGCCTTTTTAAAATCTTGGCTTTTTTTAAATTTTGACATTTTTGAAAAATTTGCACCCGTTGAAAATAAAAATGTGGAAGTTCGAAAGCCAATCTGTTTTCAAAGTGTCAATTTATTAAATTTTCGATTTTTCAAAGTTTGAAATTTTTTAAAAATTGTTACTTTTTAAACCTTTTAATTCTTAAAAATGTCGACTATTTTTTTTATTAAATATAAAAATAAATATAAATTATTTTTGAAAATTTCGAATTTTTGCAATCTTTAGATTTTTTAAATTTCGCTTTTTTAAAGATCACATTTTTTTCAGAAGGCTAAATATTTTTGAAATTTTCGAATATTTTGCAAAATTCTGACTTTTTCTATTTTTCTTTCCAAATGTAGATTTTCTTAAATTGTGACTTTTTTGAAAGCTTTTGACTTTTTAAAAAATTTCGATCATTTTTCAAAATTTTAATTTTTTGAAAATTTTGAGTATTTTAAAAAATGTTTGACTGTTATTTCAAAATTTTAATTATTCAAAATTTCGCCTTTTTCCAAATATTAATTCCTCAAAATTTGATCTTTTTTTATAAAATTTCGACTTTTCTGATAATTTTGGCTTTTCTTCAATATTCAGAATTCGACAATTTTGACTTTATTTGAAACTCGATTTAATGGAAACTCACATTTTTTTCGAATTTCGGCTTTTTTTTTAATTTAGACATTTCTTTAGATTGCGATTTTAAAATTAGTTCGACTTCCTGATAATTTTGTCTTTTCTTAAGTAAAGTGAATCTTTTAAAAATTTAGATTTTTTGAAAAGCTGATTAAAAATTGTTAAATTTGCACTCGTTGAAAATAAAAAAGTAGAAGTTTCGAAAGCCAATCTGTTTTCAAAGTGTCAGTTGATTAAATTTACGATTTTTTCAAAATTTGAAATTTTTTAAAAATTGTTACTTTTTAAACATTTTGATTCTTAAAAATGTCGACTATTTTTTTCAATAAATATAAAAATAAATATAAATTATTTTTCAAAATTTCGAATCTTTAGATTTTTTAATTTCGCTTTTTTTAAACGTCACATTTTTTCAAAATGCCAAATATTTTTGAAATGTTCGATTATTTTGCAAAATTCTGAATTTTTCTATTTTTCTTTCAAAATGTAGATTTTCTTAAATTGTGATTTTTTTTAAAAGTTTTGACTTTTTAAATTGAAAGTTTACTTTTTAAAAAATTTCGACCATTTTAAAAATTTTAATTTTTTGGAAATTTTGATTATTTTAAAAAATGTTTGACTGTTATTTCAAAATTTGAACTATTCAAAATTTCGCCTTTTTCCAAGTATTAATTCCTCAAAAGTTTGTCATTTTTTTGCACATTTCGACTTTTCTGATAATTTTGGCTTTTCTTCAATATTCAGAATTTCACAATTTTGACTTTATTTGAAACTCGATTTAATGGAAACTAACATTGTTTTCGAATTTCGACTTTTCTTTTTTTAATTTAGACATTTTTTTCAGATTGCAATTTTAAAAATAGTTGGACCTTCCTGATAATTTTGTCTTTTCTTAAGTAAAGTGAACCTTTTAAAAATTTAGATTTTTTGAAAAGCTGATTAAAAATTCTTAAATTTTGTAAATTTCGACACTTTTTAAATTTTGACTTTTGGAAATTTTAGGTTGTCTCAAAACATTAACTTTTTAAAAAATTTAGAATTTTGCTGAAAATTTCGTCATTTTTTGAAATACTCGAATTTTTTGAAGAATATTAAAATTTTGACACTTTTTGACTTTTTACAAAATCTTAACTTATTTTTTTAGAAATTTTAACTGTCTATGAAAATCTTAACATTTTACAAAATTTCGATTGTTTTAAATAATGCGAATTCAGAATTTTAACTTTTTTGAAAATGTTTTTTTCAATTTATTTAACATTTCTTCGGTCCAGTTTGGCAATATTTAAATTTTTTATGGTTTTTGAAAATGTCAACATTTTTTTTTAACTTCTCAGTCATGTCATTCCTAATTTATAATAATCATAATTAAAAGTCTATTCAACGAGCTCGCCCATTAAAATTTATTGAATGTCCTCAAAGTTACTATTATTTTTAAAATGTTTGAGGCATAGCACCTACAAGCAAACGCGCCTGACCGAAGCTAATATTCCAGGCACACATCTTTATTCTTCTAATTCGAACAATACCACACACAGCATTATTGAATCTTTATACGAGCCGAATTGTTTATTCAATTGGCCCGTCTCCCAGAAACAATAAAACCCCCTAATCCCGTTATCATTTCACGTTTTATCCCATTTCCCCATTTTCGATTTAACAACTTCATTATTCCTGCCGTTATCCCGATCCTTTTCCGGTTATCCTTGCTTGTCGAATTGTTTGTTCCACTGATTGATGTTGACTTGTGGTTTTTTTTTTCAGGATCGATCGGGACGTTCATATGGCCGTCACCGTTTACCCCAACGTGAAACTCGACTGGTAAGTGCCAGAACATTTTGGGCTAACGATCGTTTTTTTTTTGACTAAAATTTCCAGTAACACACCATTTAGTCGAAATGAATTCGGGGTCTCGCCACCAATTTATTTTTCGGGTTGCATTCGCGTCTGCTCGACGACTTTCTAGACAGTTGCGAATCTAGGAGGCTGCCAAATTGATTTTTAGATAAGATTTATTGTGATTTGGCTCTGGTTTTTGCTAAACCGTTGGAGATGATAAAAAATTCGCATATTTGTCTTGTGAAATGATGTTTGGCAGAAATTCAGCATTTCCATTTTGTCGCTCTTAAAATCTCTTTTCAGTTAATCACAAGCTGGAGTTTTTGATGCATTTTGCATGTTATGATATTGATTAATTTTATGATATTGGCTGCCTTCTGTGATGGATTCGTCACCTCTGATGGATTTTTTTGTGTTACAGACCACCAAATTATCGACGTCAGTAATGTGTTGGTTTTATTAACAAACCAGATTTCAAATTATCGAAAACTCTGAAAAAATGTGTAGCCTAAATGTTCAATAGAAGGCCTATTCTTAATTACAGAGCACAGAAGATTTGTCTCGTCATCTACTGCTTTAAATAATGAAGATTTAGTAAGTCCAGTTGAGAACATTGCCTGACGTATTTTTTTTTCTCATTAACTCTGGTTAACTTTACAGGATACATGTTAAAATCAATTTATTCTTAATCACCGGAAAGTTTCTTTGTTGTTTTGAATAATGCAGTTGTGATTAGGGCTAATTAAGGATGTTGCGTTGCCTTTTTTTAAATTCTATTCAACCCAGTAAACTATATTTTAGTTCATATTTATATTTTCTGAATGTAGGGAATGTAAGGAATTCGAGGCTATTTTGTAAACTGCTCCAGGTATCTGTTTTGTACTGAACGTCCTGATTGTCCAATTTAATAGCTGTAGATTTCTAAATATGTTATCTTTATATAAAAATGGAAACTGACTGATATATCAACGCATAGCCCAAACCGCTAACTCTAGGAACTCGAAATTTTGCACAGAGATTCTTTTTGTAATATAGGCGCACTAAGAAGGGATTTTTGAAAATTCGACCTCTAAGGAGGCCCAGAGACCCGTTAAAAGTGCGCTCTAAAATTTCAAATTTTTTGGAAAATTTTGAAATTTCAGAAATTAAATTTTTTGAAAACTTCGAATTTCAATCATTTATACTTCTCACGTGAACTTTCAATCATTTAAATTTTTTCGAAAATTTCAATTTTTTTTGAAAATCTCAACTTTATTGATAATTTCAACATTTTCTTTTCAAATTTTCGATTCTGGACTTTTATAAAATTTCGAATTTCTTTAAAAAGCTTAATTTTTTGTAATTTCAATTTTTAATTAAACTTTAAATGTCGACTTTTTTGGATAATTTCGATTTTTTAAACTTTTTTTGAAACTTGCTACTATTTTTTAAAAACCTTCATTTTTTAAAAAATTGTAGATGTATTTATTGAAATTTCAAAATTTTTTGAAATTTTGACTTGTTTTCAAACTTCCGCATTTATTCTCAAAATTGTAATTTTTTTGAAAATGGCTTTTAAAAATTTCGACCTTTTTTAAATTTATCCATTTTTCCAAATTTTGATTTTTTTTTAAAAATTTGAAACTTTTTTCGAAATATTTATTAATACATTTTTTTATTTTCGAATCTTTCTGAAAATTTCCCCATTTATCCAATTTTCCATTATTTTTTTTTTTAATTTGACTTATTTTGAAAACATTTTTTTGAGTTCTTTGACCATTTGTCAGTATTTTGATTTATTAAATGTATCCGAATTTTTTTCAGAATTTAGACTGATTTTTTTTTATTTAACTTTTTATAAAAATGTCAACATTTCTCGAAAATTTTCTTTACAATTTCTACTTTTTTAAAATTTTAACTTTTTTGAAAAATTTGGCCTTTTTAAAAAAGCCATATTTTTGGAAATTCATCTGTTTTTCAAATTGTTAAAAATTTTTCTATATTTTTATTTTTCAAAAATTTAGAATTTTCAAATTTTGTGGTTTTGTAACTACTCAATATTTAGACTTATTTTACAATTAAATACAAAATTTTTGCAAAACTTCAATAGGTACTTTTAAATATTATGACTTTTTGAAAATTTTTTACTTTTTATGAAAATCTCCATTTGCCAAATTTTGGGTTTTATTCAACATTTTAACATTGTTTGAACATTTTAACTCTAAAATTTTGGCCCTTTAATAATTTGGATCTTTTTGAGCGTCTCGCATTATTTTTTAAATTTTCGAATTAAAATTTTCGACCATTTGTCAAAGTTTCGAGATTTTTTAGAATTTGGCCTTTGTTTGGTTGTCAGTTTAGAATTAAATTTTCGACTTTTATTGAAAAAACTGAAATAAATATTGTAACAAAAAGTAATTATAAAAGTTTAGTTGGGAATTTTCTAGAAAATTTGATAAGGGGAAGCGGCCGCGATAATAAATCAAACGGCAGTTAAGCGCTCCAGAAATTTCGGCAAACGATAAGCCTTATCTGCGGGATTCTTCTAGAATTCGAACCAGGACCTATATAAGGCAAACGCTTTTCCCTCAATGAGTTAGTCAAGTTGGTTAGAAGTCAGTAAATAAGTTAGTTAATGAAAGAGTGCTAGTGAATTACAATTGTTGTGTTTCGGAATCAGTTGGAAATAAAGTACTATTCACGGCGTATGAATCATTCGAACCGATAACTCGCAACAGTTTCCATTTAAAGAAATTCAAAATCGTCAAACAAAATCGAATTTTTAAGAATTACGTGAAATGTTGAATTTTTTTTAAAAAATTAAATTTCAAAAAATCTAAATTCTGAGGAAAGTGAAATTTTTTAGTCAAAATTTTCAAAAAAAGATCAAAATTTTGAAAAATTTCGAAGCTTTGATAGAAAGTTAAAACTACCAAAAAAAACCAACTGGCCAAATTTTCGAAAAAAAGTATGGGTTTTAAAAAATAGTCTGAAATTTAAAAAACATTCGCAATTCTGAAGAAATGTCGAGATTTAAAGAAAATAAAGGATTTTCAGTAAAATCTCCTAAAAACCCAAATTTTGAAATTTAAAAATATTCGAAATTCTGAAGAAATGTCGAGATTTAAAGAAAATAAAGAATTTTCAGTAAAATATCCTAAAAATCCAAATTTTCGAAAAGCCCAAATTTCGACCGAATAAGTCAAAATTACCAAAAATTTAGAAATTTTTGTTAGTCAACACTTTAAAAAAAAATTTAAATAATCACAAATATCAAAAAGAAACTCAATTAAAAAATGCCGAAGTTTTTAAAAAAAAATTAACATTTTCAAAAAAATCATAATTAAAAAATCGACATTTTGAAAAATTTTAAAATGCAACGAAATGTTTGCAAAATAATCCGAAATTTTAATAAGAGTCGATTAAAAAAAATCGATATTTTTGGATAAAAGCGAAATTTTACAGAAAGTGAAAATTTTAAAGGTCAAAATTTTAAAAAACGACGGAATTTCGAAACATTTCTAAATTTTCACAGAAAATTAGGATTTAAAGATCAAACTTTTAAAAAATACTGTCAATATTTTGAACAGATTTAAAGGATTTTGATAAAATGAAGAAAATTTCAAAAAACGTTTACAAAAGTTGAAATTTTGAAAAATAATTTGAATTTCAAAAAAAAATCTAAATTTTAAAGAAATTGGGAGATTTACAAAAATTGAAGCAGTTTTAGTTAAATTTTCAAAAAAAAAATCCGAAGTTTTCGAAGAGCTTTAATATTGACGGAAACTGAAAATTATCAAAAAATTCCAAACTTTCATAGAAAAGTAGAAATGTTGAAAAACAGAAATTTTGGTTAGTTAAAATTTAAAAAGAAAATAAATGTCGTTTTTCTAAAAAGTTAAAATTCTTCATTGAATATTTTTAAAAAGATTGGAATTTAAAAAAATTAAAAGTTTAAAAGGCAGCGAAAGTGTCAAATATATTCGAAATTTTGCAAAATAGTTGAAAATGTCAAAAAAAGTCGACATTTTAAATTTAAACAACTCGAAATTTTGAAAGAAAGTTAAAATTTTTAATTAATTAAAAAAATTCCATTGTTTTCAAAAAAGGTAGAAATTTTTGGAAAAGTCGAAATTTGGAAAAACTTAAATTTTAAAAAAGTTAGAATTTTCGAAGTTTAAATATAGAAAAACGTCGAAATTTTCAAAACGTTAAGATTTCGTTAAGGAAACTAATTTTTGAAATTTGGAAAATAAAATTACATTTTTAAAAGCGTAAATTAAAAAAAAAAGCAATTTTTGTTAAAGACATAAATTTGAAAAAAATCCAAATTTTGGCAGTCAAAAATCTTAAAAAACCCAAATTTTGAGAAAAAGTCCAAATTTCTTGAAAAAAAGTCTAAATTTTGAAATAACATCGAAATTTTGAAAAAAACAGAATTTTTCAAAACCCTGGATATTTTAAAAAAATCTTCGGTGTCAAGCTTTCTAAAAAATCTAGAACTTTCGAAAGAGGAAGATTTAAAAAATAATAAAATCATCAGAAAAGTCGAAATTTATAAAAAAGTAAAATTTTAAAAAATGTCAAATATTTAAAGCATTACAAATTGTGTGAAAAAAAAATTTTAGAGTGAAAGTTTTGAAAATGTCGAAATTTTAATAAAAAATTCAGAATTTGGAAATAAAATGGGTATTATAGAAAAATTCATTAAAAAAAACTTTGATTTTTTAGAAAAGTTGAAATTTTAAACGAAAAAAATTTTTTCAGAATTTTTATTTCGAAAATTTTCATCTTTTACCATCAAAATCTCTCGAAATTTCGACCACGAGTTTTTTTTTAATTTTTACTTCTTCTGGAAACTTCAAATTTTTGTAAATTCGACTTTTTTTAGAGAATTCCCATTTTCTGAACATTTCGATCTTTTTGAAGAATCTGTTTTTATTAGTTGAGAATTATTAAAATTTCAAATGAAAATGAAAACATTTTGACTCTTTTACAAATTTCGAAAATTGTGATTGATTTGAAATTTCCACCTTTTCTCAAAATTTATATATTTTTTCAAAGTTTTGGTTTTTTTGCAAATTTAATTATCTTAAAACACCTAATTTTGGTGGAACTCACTGGTCCTTGGTTATCTTCGAAAATTGAAATACGAATCTTGTCTCCCTGAGACCAAGAAAGATTAAAAAACACAACAAAGATTGCTCTAACGCGTTTCGCTATCCAAGCTATCATCTTCAGAGAGATACTCTCTGAGATTGATAGCTTGGCTTTGTTGTGTTTTTTAATCTTTCTTGGTTTCAGGGGACAAAATTTGTATTTCAATTTTTCAAACACCTTTGGTCTTATCTGCTCAATGGTTCAACTTTTTTTTTTTCGAAATTTTCAGTTTAAAGTTGAAATTTAAAGTTAAAAAAATATTTTTTTCAATCAAATCTTTTCCATTTTCAAGTTTTTTTTCAAGTTTCTTCTCAAAATGTCGACCTTGTTTAGAAATCCGATTTTAAGTCGAAATTTAAAGAAGAAATTAAAAATTAAAGCTTCTAGGAAGTAAATGTAATGTTTAATTTGCTTTCATGCTAAAATTTTTAATTTAAAAATAAAATCGTTTTTTTAGTTCCTCTACATCCGCATATTTGTCGATTTTGATAGTTTTACACTTTTTGAAATGACTTCTTAATTTTAAACTTGAAAATTCTACTTTTTTCAAAAGTGCAGGATTTTATTTCAGTAATTCAGTTTCAGTTTTTACTTTTTTTTAATACTTCGATTATAAACTGACAATTTAAAGAAAAAAATAATGCAGCCATGGTTTTTTTTGAAAACTTACTTTGTTTTTTTATTTTTACTGTATATAAAGTTTCTAAGTTTACAAACTTAAATTTTAATTTTTTTCTAGAATTTATGTATTTTCGAAGTTTTGGTCTTATATTCGAAATTTCCACATTTTTCTCGCAATAAAATTTTGAGAGAAACTGGAAATTTTGCCTAAATGTTTTTATTTCTGCAATACTGATTTTTTTTAATGTTGATATTTTACCTATCAAGACTACGCTATCAATTCCAACTTTATTGCTTAAATTCCGAGGGTCAACAAAGTTCTATGAAATACGATTTTTTTTCCAAAATTTTAGTTTTTTTTGAAATATTAATTCTTTTGGGAACATTTAGAGTTTTAATTGTAAGTTGAAATTACAAAGCCCCCCCTTCCTCTTAGGAAATTTTCAGGATGCGCCTCCGCAGCCACAAGTTTCAAATAAATTGAAATACGTCAATCAGTTTCAGGAGTAAAAACAGTTGAAAAATTCGAACAAATATTTCGAATTCATAAATATTGGGTTTGGGGGCAATATTAATCTGATTAAAATTCCTTGCTCTTTTTGACTACTCCAGCTAAAAAAATAATTGCTCAATAGGACACAAGTAGGGTGGGTGTCAAGACTTCTTTTTGTGGAAATGAGATGGGAAGGAATGACGACGTAAAAAACGTACCTTCCTATCTCAGAAAGTGTTCCCTTCCCTGAGCACTTTTCAGGCGCAACCATAAGCTTCAATTAAATTGGAATACGTCAGTTTAGGAGCAAAAACAGTTTAAAAATTTGAACAAATATTTCGAATTCATAACAATTGGGTGTGGGAGCAATATTCATCTTATTAAAATTTCTTTCTCTTCTTGGCTACTCCAGCTGAAATAATACTAGCTCAATAGAACACAAATCGGGCGGTTGTCAAAACCTTTTTTTGTCGAAATGAGATGGGAAGCAATGACGACTAACAAAACGTACCTTCCTATCTCAGGAAGTGTTCCCTTCCCTGAGCACTTGTCAGGTGCAACCACAAGCTTCAATTAAATTGGAATACGTCAGTTTAAGAGCAAAAACAGTTTAAAAATTTGAAAAAATATTTCGAATTCGTAACCATTGGGTTTGGAAGCAACATTCACCTTATTAAAATTCCTTGCTCTTTTTGGCTACTCCAGCTGAAAAATACTAGCTCAATAGGACACAAATCGGGCGGTTGTCAAAACCCCTTTTTGTCGAAATGAGATGGGAAGCAATGACGACTAAAAAAATGTACCTTCCTACCTCAGGAAGTGTTCCCTTCCCTGAGCACTTTTCAGGTGCAACCACAAGCTTCAATTAAATTGGAATACGTCAGTTTAGGAGCAAAAACAGTTTAAAAATTCGAACAAATATTTTGAATTCATAACCATTGGGTTTGGAAGCACCATTTACCTTATTAAAATTCCTTGCTCCTTTTGGCCTCTGCAGCTGAAAAAAATAATAGCTCAATAGGACACAAACCGGGTGGTTGTAAAACCTCTTTTTGTCGAAATAAGATGGGAAGCAATAACGACGTAAAAAACATACTTTGGCACCTTAGGAAGAATCCCCTTCCCCTGAGCGATTTTCGGGCGCAACTACAACCTTCATTTAAACTGAAATACGTCAGTTTATGAGCACAAACAGTTTAACAATTCGAACAAATATTTCGAATTCATAACCATTGGATTTGGGAGTAATATTCATCTTATTAAAATTCCTTGCTCTTCTTGGCTACTCCAGCTGAAAAAATCCTAGCTCAATAGGACACAAATCGGGCGGTTGTCAGAATGAGATGGGAAGCAACGGTGACGTAAAAACCGTGCCTTCCTAGAGCGCGACTGTCAAGACTTTTTAATCGAGGAGTTGGTGGATGGGACCCCAGTTTTCTTACATTTTCACTTGATATGTAGATGACAATCACCGTCGTATTGTTACATATTTCTTCATATATCGTATAACATAGAATTTTTTATAACTAATATAACACGTATGCATGCTGGTAATATTTATCCACGTAAACTATGTTTTGACCTTAAGAGAGTTTATTCCATTTTCGTTAGATTGGAAATCGATATAAATATGTTTTAACAATAAAATGGAGTAAGCTACAAATTGCGTTACGAACTTTTATCATCCGAGATCGACTTTAAGAGCACCATTAAATATTGAAGTTAATCAGGGGCGGATTAACCTTGGTAGAAACCCTGTGCAACACATTGGTGGAGGCCACTGCGAAAACCTTTCTATACCGTGTTCACAATAACATGAAAATCTTTTCTTTTACTGTGTTTGCCATATTTTTGATGACTAAAAACATTGTCATTCTCAACCCTTACTTCATGAAATTTTTTAATATTTTTAACTATTAAACTTTATTAACGATTAAAACAGCAACAGATATTAAAAATTCCACAATGTTTCGATAAATATTCGCTAACACCAGACCAGGTTTTGCTAAAAAGACCATGCATTTTTTGTGGGGGCTTCAATTGGTACATTATGTGCAATTGTACACGTTGCAGACCCTTAATCCGCCCCTGAAGGTGATAAATTTTATAACGATATTTTGCTGAGGATGTCAGGCAGACATCTCGGATGACCATTTGAAAACACTTGAATTATAGATTAGATTTAGACGACACGATTTGGGTGAAAATTTCTTTCTAATATTTAGACTATAGTTTTGCACCTAGGGTTATGTTTACCCTTAAATACTCTTGTTTAACTCACTAGAATTATGCCTTATGTATGTATGTGTTAGCTTAGAATAGTGTTAACATATCTAGATTTCGATCCATCATGGAACAACATTGTTAAATGTTTTGTCACATACACGCGACGATATTAATGCATCGAGTGAAGAATTTTACACATTTTCGTTTAATTTATGATTTTTACACATTTTCGTCTAATTTATAAGAAAGTTCGATTAATGCCACAAACTATTGCTCAATGACCATTTATAATTTTTATAGGCTGCCGCTGAGTTTATTTATTATGGTTATTTCGGTTCAAAAGCTTGTGGTTATTTACGAACTACTAAATGCCTATTTTTATAATGTCTTTGACGTTAACACGGGCTGTATCTACTTTAATATGCATCTCCTGACTACTAAACACTAGAAATGGCGACTATTAACCTTATAACTGAAATAATCGATTATTTTACTTCGATTACATGATCCATTCAACTCGATTAAATAATTAAAATTTCACCCATTGATTACTTCGTGCAATGACTAAGATACGAAGGCACAAATTTTTTTCTCGAAATTTTGGCTTCAATTTCAAAATTTCCACTTCAATTTCAAAACGAATTCCACTGGAATTTTCAACGTGTTTTCCCAAAGTTTCATCTCTAATCTCGAAATGTCGTGTCGACTAGTTGACACGTCCTAGACTACTCGACTAGTTTAGGAAGAAAAGAAAGATATATTTTGTCGGGTAACTCTATTCAAAAGCAATCTGTTCTGGATTTAGTTTGGGCTGCCTAAAAGTTTAGGCACTTTGGTCACCTTTTTGGGACAATTGTGCTACAAAAGTATTTGTTATTATTATTAATTTTAGATTAAGTTTGTTGTTTTCTCTTCTGTTGAGATGTGAATAGAACAGATTAGAAAATAGTAAAACCTAATCTAAAATTAATAACGAATTAATTTAAAAACTAGACACCGGATTTTAGGCACAATCAAATAAGGGAAAAGGGTGAACAAAACGTTAAATTAGGCAAAAACGAATAGCTAAATAGCGCATTAAAAAGGCAAAATACTCTAAAAAAAGCACTAAAAGGTCAAAACCACAATTACCAAGAAATAGCAGGGCCGTAGTCAGGAATATTACAAAAGAAATTTGAAATTTATAAGAAAAACTACTCGAAAAAAGAACAATATTGAAAGTGCAAACTTTGAATTTTCAGAAAAACGTCGTTATTTTGAGATAACCCAAGATTTATAAAAAAATTTGAAAAGTCGAATTTCCAAAAATAGATTAAGACCAAAGGTTCCAATAAAGGAAGAAATTTGAGTTTTTAAACGAACAACAAGAAAAAAGTGAAAACTGAATTCGAATTTTTAAGAAGAAAAGTCGAAAGTTTATATTCAAACACAAATTGTCCTGAATTTCTGAGTTTGAAATCGAAATTTGTGACAAAAGTGAAAATAAGAATTATGAAAAGAAGGCCGTTATTGAAAATAAAACGAAAAATTTATTACTGTTCCAACTGAAAATTTTGAAACAAAATCAAAATTTCGGGATTGGAATGGAAATTTTAAAATAAAACCAAAATTAAGGGTTTAAAGTAGTAATTTTAAGAAAATTGAATTTGGCACTTTCAGAAATAACAAAATTCGACGAAAAACATTAATAAAAACTTGCTGGACTGGTCCTTGGTTACCTTCAAAAATTGAAATACAAACCTTGTCCCCTAAAACAAAGAAAGATTAAAAAACACAACAAACGTTGCTCTAACGCGTTTCGGTAGCCAAGGTATCATCTTTAGAGGGATACTCTCCGAAGATGATAGCTTGGTTTGACATTTATTCAAAAATTTAGAGTTTTTGCAAAATTTTGTTTATTATTTTTGTAAATTCAATCTTTTTGAAGTAATTTGTTCTGAAAACTTTGGCATTTTTTTGACAGTTTTTGCTTTTTTAAACATGTTGACCTTTGTTCAAAATATTGTCTATTTCTAACAATTTTGAGTTTTTCCAAATTTTTGACTTTTCCTCAAAAATTCGATGGTTATCTAAATTTAATTTTTATTTCAAGAATTCGACCCCTGTTTTAAAACTTCGATTTTATTGAAAAGTTTAATTTTTTCAAAAGTTTTGACTTTTTAAATTTCGGCATTTTTTCAGAATTTTTATTTTGAAAATTTTGAGCTTTTATCATCAACATTTCCCGAAGTTTTTCAAAATTTCGACCGTGACTTTTTTTTAATTTCTACTTCTTCTGTAAACTTCAAATTTTTGTAAATCCGACTTTTTAAAGAAATCCGATTATCCTGAAAATTTCGCCAATGTGAAGTTTTAAAATATTGAACGAACCAAATCGAAAAAATTTTGACTTACAAATTTCGAAAATTTTAATGAAATTTCGACCTTTTCTCAATATTTTTACTTTTTCTCAAAATTTTATTTTTTTTGCAAATTCAGTCATCTTAAAACACCTAATTTAGGTGGAACACACTGGTCCTTTGTTATCTTCAAAAATTGAAATACAAATCTTGTCCCCCTGAAACCAAGAAAGATTAAAAATCACAACAAAGGTTGTTCTAACGCATTTCGGTAGCCAAGCTATCATCTTCAGAGAGATTAGTTTTATTGTGTTTTTTAATCTTTCTTGTACAGGGGACCAGATTTTTATTTCAATTAATAAAAACTCAAAATCTCAATAAAATAATAATAAATGGACATGTCTAGAATAAACCTAAAATTTGATGTCTGAAATTGAATTTTAACGAAATAAAGATTGAAAGCTTGAATTTTTAGTAAAAGATACTTCGAAGGAATCTACAATTTTAAAAATTTCAAAATTTTTATTATTAGATTCTTGGACTTCAATTCTAATTAAAAAAAAATATATCAGTTTTCGAGTCGAATAAAAAACATCAGTTTTCGAGTAGAATCAAATAATTTCAAAAAAAGTCAAAATGTCAAGATTAAAGTAAAAGTTTTGACATTAAAAGGCCAAAATTTAAGGTTTGAGCTCAAAATGTTGCGAAAAAAGACGAAAGTTTGCAATTAAGGACGAAATTTTGAGAAACTGGATCAAAATTAGGAAGTGTTCACTCGAAATTTTGACAAAAAATCTATTTTAGGTTATACTCAGGATATTTATGTATTTCCAAATTAGAAAATTTTTAAAATTTCGAGTTTATTTTCGAATTTTTACCATAAATCTTGTAATTTTTAATTTAAACTTAAATATTCTTTTTTTTTTCGAAATTTTGATTGTTAAATTTGGGATTTCGTTCGCAGCTTACACTGTTTAGAAAAAGTCAAAGTTTTGAGAATAAAAGTCGAAAATTCAAGAAAATAGACATTTCGAACTTTTTCTCGAAATTTTTAGTTTAAAGTCGAAATTAAAGTTGAAATTTTGACTTTATAATCTTGGAATTTCGAGGAAAAAAGTCGATGTTTCAAGATTTAAGTCGAAACATCGAGAACAAACTTGAAAATTCGCCTTTAAACCCCAAGTTTATAAAACTTTTTTTTTCAAATTAAGGAGAAATACAAACATTGTCTCCTGAAACTAAGAAAGATTAAAAAACACAACAAAGGTTGCTCTAACGCGTTTCGACTGCCAAGCTATCGTCTTCAGAGAGGTGCTGAAGGTATTTCAGTTTTTGAAGATAACCAAGGACCAGTCCGTTCCACCAAATTAATAGGCCTTTCTGCATCCAATTTATTTAATTACTTGTTATGAAATAACAATTACTTCCTTCCAAATTTAAAACTTTATTTTTTATTTATTTTTTTCTTCTAAATTTTGATTTAAAACAGAAAATCTAGGTTTTTTGAACTGAAAATTACGTTTAAAGATTAAAATTTACAAAAATAGTAGACATTATAGCCTACATTGGAGAAAAACTTCAACATTTAAAAGTTAAACTCAAAATTTTAAAAATTTCCATAAAAAATGCTCAAATATTGGATAAAAATTGAAGCTTAATCTCCGGATTTGAAGAAAAATCTCAAATTTGGGCAAAAACTAAAATTTATAAAAATAAAATTTGGTTTGATACAAAATTTTGGAATTTTAAAAAATTAACGAAAAAATGTTCAAATGTTTAAAAAATATAAAACTTTGACAAAGAACTTAAAATTTTGGGGAATTTTTAAAAAAAGGTTCAATTTTTAAAAATGTTAAAATGTGCATAAAAAAAATTTCAAGAAGCATCTGGTTTTTGAAAAACAGTTGCACTTAAACCCTTTTTAAAAAAGTCAGACAAAATATTCTAAAAATATTTTATAAAAGTCGGAGTTTAAAAAAAAAGAGCGAATCGAATTTTGAAAATTTTTGAAGTCACACTTTTTCACAATTTTCTGAAAATACTTTATAAAAGTCGCACATTTAAAAAAAAATCCAAATTTTTTTAAAAACGAAATTTAAAAAAAATTCCCTTTGAAAAATTCTAAATTTTAACAGACCAATTTTAAATCGAAATTTTAATAGTCAAAATTCAGAAAATTATCGACATTTCCATAAAAAGTCGAAATTTCTAATAAATAGATTTCCAAAAGTGTGAAAATTCTGAAAGAATAGTAAAAAATTTCAAAGCAATATTTTGAAAGAAATTTGGAAAAACCCAATTTTCAAAAAAATGCGAAGTTTTTTAAGTCATTTGAAGATAAATGGTAAGTTTGACCAAAGTAAAGATTTTTTTAAAAAAGGTGGAAATTTTGGAAAGAAAAGCCAATATTTCAAAGGGAAAACATTTTTGAAATAATGTCGAGAATTGAAAAATATCGATATGTTCAAAAAGAAAATCAAAATTTTGAAAATGTTCAAATCAATTAAAAAATTTCAAAAGATGCTGAAATTTTTTTTTTAAATTAAATTTTTTTATTAAAAATGGAAATTTTTAAAAAAGTCAAACTTTTTTAAAGTCGTTCTAATTTAATTTAAAAAAAAATGTAATTCTGAAAAGGTAAGGATTTAAAATCAAAGGGAAATTTTGAGATAAAGCCAAAAATTTCAAAAACAGCTGAGATATCCAAAAATGTGATTTAAAAATATCTGAATTTTCAAAAAGAGTTGAAATGTCAAAATAAAGTCAGAATTGAAAAAAAATACACTTAATAAATATCGAAATTTTCAACAAAAATTCAACACTTCGAAAATTACACATTTTTGATTTTTTTAAAAAATAAACAATTTTCAAAAACAAATTAACATTTTCAAGAAATTAAGAGTCGAATTGTTTAAAAATGTTGAAATTTCCATAAAAAATTAAAATTTTCAAAAAACGTTCCAGATTTTCAACAAAAAGCAATCCAAATTTCGAAAAAATTCGTAATTTTTAAAACAGTCAGACTAGACTTTCGAATTTTGAAAATGTTTAGTGTCCTACTAATTTTGGTGGAACGGACTGGTCCTTGGTTATCTTCAAAATTTGAAATACAGAACTTGTCGCCTGAAACCAAGAAAGATTAAAAATCTTTCCTGGTTTCAGGGGACAAGTTCTGTATTTCAAGTCCTACTAATTTTCAAAAAGAGACAAAAGTTTAAAAATTCAAAATTTTCAAAAGAATTCAAAATATTTTAAAAACAAAAATCTCAAAAAATTGCAAATTATCCAGAAAAAACGAAATTTTGAAAAGCAGATGAATTCTTGGAAAATATACACATTTTTATTAAAAGTTTAAATTTTCAATAAAAAATAGAGCTCTCCAATAAAGTAGATATTTTGCAAAATTCGAATTTTGAAAACAAAAGCGCTTCGAGCAGAAGATTACGTTTGAAAATGTTCGAACAAAATTACAGACATACACTCAAGAAGAAAAACTTAAACATTAAAAGTCGAACTTAAAATTCTAAAAATGTTCACACATATTTATAAAAAATGTTCGAATTTTCGATAAAAATTTAAAATTGAAGTCCGGATTTGGGGAAAAATTTTTAAATTTCGAGAAAAAAATATAATGTATAAAAATCTTAGGAAAGATTCAAGGTTTCTTAGAATATTGGGAATTAAAAAATATGCCATTTTCAAAAATTGAAATACAGAACTTGTCCCCTGAAACCAAGAAAGATTAAAAAACACAACAAACTTTGCTCTAAGGCGTTTCGGTAGCCAAGCTATCATCTTCAAAGAGATACTCTCTGAAGATGATAGCTTGGTTTTATTGTTTTTTAATCTTTCTTGTACAGGGGACCAGATTTGTATTTCAGTTAATAAAAACTGCCTCAAAATCTCAATAAAATAATAATAAATGGACATGTCTAGAATAAACCTAAAATTTGATGTCTGACATTAAATTTTAACGAAACAAAGGTTGAAAGCTTGAATTTTTAGTAAAAGATACTTCAAAGGAATCTACGATTTTAAGAATTTCAAAATTTTTATTATTAGATTTTGGACTTCAAATCGACAGCCAAGCTGTCATCTTCGGTATCTATCTTCATCAGTATCCCTCTGAAGATAACAGCGATGAAACGCGTTAGAGCAACGTTTGTTGTTTTTTAATCTTTCTTGGTTTCAGGAAACAACTTCTGTATTTCAATTTTTGAAGATAACCAAGGACCAGTCCGTTTCACAAAAAAAATGCGCTTTTCAAATTTAAACATGGAACTTCCAATTTCTGTTAATAGGTATTAAGATTTGCTTACTCAAAAAGTGACAAATATTCCACATTTGGAAATTAGGTTCGAAATTTTTAGAATACTCTGGTTTTAATTTGGAAATTTTTATTTTTAACTTGAAAATTGATCTTTTTTGAAAAATGTTTTTCTGTAAATGTCGACTTTTTTCTAGAGATTTTGAATTAAAATATGAAATTAGCAAAATTAGAAGTTCAAATTAGACTTACCAAAAATTTTCTAAAGGGAATGGGTCCCAATAAAAATTGATTTTTATATTTCAAAGAGAAATTCTCCAGAATAAGGGAAGTAGTAGTACTAGTAGAACCTCAAATTAAGAAAATTAATAAAAGACTCGTTTTCAAGAAAAATTAAATGTTTTGAAAAAACCAGATGCTTCAAAAATTTAATTGGAATTTTTTTAATTTACCATAAGAGTGACATCTAAAGATATTTGGTTAAAGAACTTTTATTGGAGAATAAAACTTTGGGTTGCAATATGGGGATCAAGATTAATTTTTTGGACACTTATCTTGACTTCATTCCTACCAATCAGGGGGCTCTGGGGGTCCAAGTAATAAGAACTGATAAAAATTTCATGCGGACACACCAATGATGGAAAACTTTTATCAGGGCAGATTAAACTGATTAAAGGATGTTGTCTGACTACTACTGCTTGATCAAAAGGGACCATTTAAAAACTAAATAATCTAGAAAAACAAAGATTATTATTATGTTATATTTCTAGAGATCTATTATTTCTCAAACATTTGACGAACAAATGTCGTGGGTGATTGAAATTTCAAAACTTCTTATTTTAAATGACAACTAACTATTAAAAAATACAAAAGAAGTTCATGTGACATGATAAAACTTTAATTTTGTTGCCCAGTGTAATCAACCCCGTTGGTTAATTGATTATTGTTGTACTTTTACTACTTAAACATACAAAATGTTCTTTTCGAAATCATCGGGCGCGATAGAAAGTGTTTGTAACTCTCCAATTATGCTTATTTAAAAATGCGATAGCTTTGTGGTATATAGAACGATTATTTTTCGCTCTGTAAATTTTAATTGTTAAAACAATTTCTAATTAACGGTTTAGTAAGAGTGAACGCGTATAATCAAACGATTTCGTTGTAAACAAGCGATTTAATTTTTTCTATCATCAGGTTAACCGATTCTATTAATTGTGGTGATGGTACTTCAAGCATTGAAATTCGTTTATTTGCTTAGTTTCTATCATCTACTTTAAACTGTACTTTCGTAATCTCATGGGCAGGGACGGCCCTAACCTTTGAGGGGCTCCCGGTGAGTAGATCTTTGCGAGGCCCTTGTCTTTGTGGAATTAGTTTTAACATAGGCTTAGCTAAAACAGACCAGTTAAACAAAAATTTATATTCAACTGAGAAGACTTTCTCTAAAAAATTTCCATTCGACAAAATTCGTCTTTTTTTAAGTGACATTGCAAGAGGTGAATATTTTTAGAAAAAATCATGTCGAGTTCAAATTGAAAATCAACAGAAAACTTGATTTATAAAAAAATAATGTTCACGGAATTTCGTGTTTTAAGTTCGAAGTTTTTACCAAACAATTATTTGAAATTTTATTTCAATTTTAAACAAAATCATTAAAATCATCATTTGGGGGCATTGTCCCCGAGGCTCATGCATGTAAACGAAAATTTATATTCAACTTAGAAGACTTTCTCTAAAAAATTTTCATTCGACAACATTCGTCTTTCTTTGAGTGACATTTTCTCAACATTTCAACTTGTTTCTTAAAATTCGTCTTTTTTTATAAATTTCTTTCGAAATGTATTCCTAAAATTCGATTTCTTTCATCAGACTTACGACTTTGGTCAAAATTTCGAATTTTTATCTCAAAATTCATTGTTTCGTTTTTCGAAATTCTACCATTTCTCAAAATTAGTTTTTTCCGGAAACTTCTGCTTTTCTTTAAATTTTGATTTTCTGAAAATTTTGACTTGTTTATCAAGATTTACCTTTTTCTTCAAAATTTGATCGATTATTTGATAAAAATCGTTATCTGGAAATTTTTACAATCACTTTTTTAGAAATTTTGTAAAACGACAAAAATTTCGAGAAAATTTTTCCTGGAATCGTTTATAACTGAAATAAACCAAAATTTCGACATTTATCTCAATATTGGACATTTTCTGACTTAGGATGGGGCAGATCAAGGCGCATGTCTGCCTCTGATTCAAGTCAAGGTCAAGGTCAAGAGAAAATTCTAGAAACTACATTTTTCCTAAAATTTGTGCTTTTTCCAAAATTTCGACAAAATTTGAGTCTCTCTGAAGACTTCCGAGTGTTTACTAAATTTAGACTTTTTTCTCAAAGTTTCGATCTTTTTTTTTGTTTTTCAAGGGAAAAAGGATCGAAATTTCCGGGAAAAAAACAAATTTAAAAAAATCGAAAATTGGATAATTTTCTCAAAATCCGTCTTTTTTCGCAAATTTAAAATTTATCCTAAAATCGCATTATCTATATTCCCGGAAATCTAAATATTATCTTTCGTAAAATTTTGACTTTTTTCCAAGATTCGTTTTTTTTTTTCAGAAAGGGCTATTCTCAAAATTGTACTTTTTATTACAATTTGATTTTTTTTCTGGAAAACTTGCGGTCTTTGATGCTTCATTTGGTAGTTTTTCTAGAAATGTCGACTCTTTTTTAGAGATTTTGTTTTTTTTATTTCCTTTATATTTATTAACATCCTTTGATCCTTTAAAATTTGATTTTTCAGAAATTTTGACAGGCATCTTAAAGTTTGTCTTTTTCTCGATATTTTTTATCAAAATTCGATATTCAACTTTACTTAAAATTTTGAATTTTTCTTATAATTAGTTTAAATTCGTCTTTTTTGAAATTTCGACTTTCTCAAAATTCTACTTTTTGGACTCTTCTTTCGAAAGTTATTTTTTCTATCAAAATTCTGCTACTTTTCTCAATATTTGCCTTTTGTTAAAATTTTGATTTTTTTAAATTTGATTTCAGAAATTTTGATTTATATTTCGCCTTTTCACGAAATTTTGACTTTTATTTCAAAATGCGATGTTTTAGTTTCTAGAACTTTCCTCGAAATTGGCTTTTCGTTTTTCAGTTTTCCCGAAATTCATCCCTTTTCTCTAAATTAGATCGATTGGCATATTATCGAAAATTAAGAATGTTGAAAAAACTATTTTTGAGTAATTTCGAGAAAAAGATTCTTGTACATTCAATTTCTGTAGTGAAATTTAAATATTATGTGCAAAATTAGAATAAATAAGTAAATATTTCGAGAAAAGTGTTTTTGGAAATTGCGAATTTTTTCACAATATTTGACCTTTGGAAATATTTTGGCATTTCTAAAATGTTCAGCATTTTTCGAGTTTTTCCGAAAGGTTGGGTTTTGAATCAATTTTTGGTTTTCTAAATGATTCTTTCCCTAAATAGTATTGTTACGGGCCTTATCGGTTCGAATTGATTAACACGTGAATTGAACAATACCCACTTTATTGCTGAACTCAACTTGGATCACCACAATTGACAATTAACTCACTTATTATTGACTTCTACTAACTCACTAATTACACTGATTCTAACTGACTGACTCGAGGGAAAACTGACCTCCTTTTATAGTTTTGGCCCCCGGCTTCTAGAACTTTTCGGCCGATAAGGCTTATCGTTCCCGAAATTTCTGGAACGCTTATCTGCCATTTGTTTCGTTATTGCGGCCGCTTTCTCCTTATCAGATTCTTCTAGAAACTTTTTTTTATTTACTAAATTATACAATTCTATTCTAAATTCTATTCCATCTATTTCCATTGCGTTACACTGCCTCCCCCTTAGGAATGATCGTCCCGATCAGTTCCAATCAGTCACTTCGCTACTAAATTTGCACAGTCTGTTCAGGTGTACCACTTTCATTTTACTCCTGGAGCTACGCTGGATCCTGTATACCAAGTCGTTGATCCTCTTCAGCACTTTGTACGGCCCTTCCCAAGATGGCGTAAACTTCGGCGAAACTCCTTTTTTTCGCTGAGGGTTGTATAGCCATACCAATTTCACCTTCACTGAAACCACCATGGTTGGCATTTATGTCATACCTTGCCTTCATCCGGTCCGTCGCCAAGTTGATCTTCGTCCGCACAAGGGCATGCGTCTGCAATATCGCTTCCCTCACGTCGTCTACGAAACCCATCGTCTCTCTGGGAATCTCCCTTGGTGATCCAAACACCAAGTCACACGGAAGCCGCAGTTCCCTCCCGAAGATCACTTTTGTCGGAATCTGACCTGTAGTTTCATGAGTTGCCGTGCGATAGGCCATTAGAAACAAAGGTAAATGTCGGTCCCAGTCTGTCTGATGCTTGGAAATGACCTTCGAAAGATGTTCTTTCAAAGTTCCTGTTAAACCTTTCCACCATTCCATCAGACTGTGGATGAAGAGGTGTCGTTCGAGTTTTCTTTATTCCAAGAAGACGACACACCTCTTGGAAGACCCCCGATTCGAAGTTCCTTCCTTGGTCCGAGTGCAGTTCCAAGGGAACACCAAATCGACAGGTGAGGTTGTCTACAAGAACTCTTGCGACTGTGGTAGCTTCTTGGTTTGGGATGGCGTTAGCTTCAGGCCATTTACTGAAATAGTCCATGGCTACCAGGATGTATTTGTTCCTATCGTCTGATGCTGGAAATGGTCCTGCCACATCTATTACAATTATTTCAAATGAAGCTCCCACAATATTGCTTCAGGGCTCCTTTGGTTCTTTTGAGGAGATCCTTGGATACAGCGCAGGTGACACATTTCCGACACCACCGCTCAAGGTCCTCCCTGCAGTTAACCCAATAGTACCGTTTCCGAACCTTCTCCGGGGTCTTGTTCATCCCTAAATGTCCACCAGAGGTCCCATTGTGCACCTCCCACAAGACCTGTGGAATCTTCTCCTGAGACACCACCAACTGCAAGTTGACGCGCTTTCCATCCGCGCTTCCCATGCTCTCTTAAGCACCCCGTCCTCGACCTCAAGGGATTTCCATTGGGCCCACAAATTCTTAGGAGCTGGATTTCTGTCGGAAACCTCTTGCCATTCCGGCCTGTCCTCCAGCTTCTTTCCATTGCAATATGGGTCCGATATCAGCGTCACTCTTCTGTAGCTCCCGAAGACCTTCAACAGTCCATCTGTCTTCTGGCTGGACAGAAGTGACCCTTATATCTACCATGTCCTCATGGTCCTCAACTCGTCTGCAGCATATGCAATCCCCACAAGGTCTTCTGGACAAAGCATCAGCGTTGTTATGCTGTCGTCCCGATCGATGATGTACCATGTACCTTAAAGTGATACTGCTAGAGCCTTTCCAACCATCTAGCCGTCTGTCCCTTCTGCGTTCTTCATTCGGGAGTAACCAAGAAAGTGCCGAATGGATCTGTTCTGATGAGGAATTCTTGCCCGTACAAATACTTGTGAAAGTATTCTACGGCCTTCACTATCGCAAGAAGTTCCTTCCTAGGTGGTGCAGTAGTTCCTCTCCGGCTTTGTCAGGATCTTGCTGTAATATTCGATTACTCTTTCTTCACCGCCTTGAACTTGGGACAGCACAGCCCCAATGCCAACGGTTGCTTGCGTCTGTATCTAACACGAATTTTTCATTCTGCTGAGGATACCCCAAGACAGGGCTTGTGCACAAGGCGGACTTCAGTTTTTCGGAAAGCGGTATCACAATCTGGAGTCCAGACATAAGGTGTTCTTCCTTCAGTTAGTCGCGCAGCGATGTTCGCGAAACCTTTCACAAATCTTCGGTAATAGGTGCACAACTCCAGGAACTTCCTTAACTCCTGTTTATCTTTGGGTCTTGACTAATCACGGATCGCTTGAGTATCACGTGCTACAGTAATTTTGACTCCTGTGTCCACTGTTGCCTGTACATTTCTTCCATTCCCGCTGGCTTCCACCACCAAACTCTCTTTGGTCCTTTTTATCTGTTTGATGGGAAAAATTTTGGGGACTGGTTTCTTCACATTAGTTAGTAAGTTCTTTTTCTCGCCATCTTGTCTTCTTACTGTGGGGCTTGTCGACTTCTTGGGGTTTGACCTGCAATCCTTCTTGATGTGTACCGGTTTGCCACAGTCGTAACATGTTATGCTTCTGCTGGAACTGCCTTTAAGAGTTCCTACCAGTTCTTGGATACTCGTGTCAATTTTGTTGATGTTAGCCCTCAGGTTCGCGTTCATTTCCTTCATGTTAGCGTTAATGTTTCTAAAATTAGGGTCATTCGCAACCTCCTCGTTGTTAGCCTTCCTTATTCTCCCTGACGCCTTATAAGCAGCTTCTACTTCCAAAGCTCTAATCAGTGCCTCCCTTGATGTTCGGAAGTTTGACAAGCGCATCACTCCCTGGACTTCTGAGTCTCGTATTCCTTCTATGAAAATTCTAGCTGTGTAAAGTTCCAAAAATTCAGTTGATGCTGTTGGATAAGCGGCAAAAGCCAGTCTTTTTACGTCAGCCTCGAATTCTTACAGCGTTTCATCACTTTTCTGCTTCCTTATTAGTAGTTGCGAGTGGGCTACTTGCCACAAATGGTGATCTCCAAATCTCAGCTCTAAAGCTCTAACTAAATCCTCATAGTTAGCTAGTTCATGGTCAGATAGAGCTCGGAGTAGTTCCAGAGCTTTTCCGCGAAGGGATATCACCAATGAAGTAACTTTTTCAGTCTTTCGTCCACCTATTCGCCCTAGCAGCAGCTTCGAACTGAATTCTGTAGGTATGGAAAGATGAAGATGTTTATCCATCATAGGTCGGTGGTTTCACCTTTTGGGAAGAACTAGCAGGTACACTTTCAGATTCGTGTTGTGTGACTTGTCCACTTAGCAACCTCTTCATGTTTTTTTCGATGTTGCTGATCTTTCTCTGTGTTGCATTTTCCAAATCAAGAAGCTTGCTGTTGAATTTTTCTTTTACTTCTTCAATTTCTTCCCTAACTTCGCCAATCTCTTCTTGCATTTCTTCTCTTATTTCGGTAATCTGTTCCTATCACTTTTTCTTTAATTTTTGCAACGTCTACTCCCATATTTCCTGTTATATTTGGTAATGGACTACGCAATTCTTGTCGTCTTCGTTCTTCATCTTGTTGTCTTCGTTCTTCCTCCTGTTCTTTTTCTTGTCGTCTTCGTTCTTCCTCCTGTCTTTTTTCTTGTCATCTTCGTTCTTCATCTTGTCGTCTTCGTTCTTCCTCCCGTTCGTTTTCTTGCCGTCTTCGTTTTTTTTCTTATCTTCTTCGTTCTTCATCTCGTTCTTTTTCTTGTCGTTTTCGTTCTTCATCTCGTTGTTTTTCTTGTCGTCTTCGTTCTTCATCTTGTCGTTTTCGTTCCTCTTCTTGTTCTTTTCTTCGTCGACTTCGTTCTTCTTCTCTTTTTTGTGCGTCTTTAAAGAGTGCTAATAAGGCTTGTAATTGTTGTTCCATTTTGGCCGATTTTAATCTCGTATCCATAAAGCGTATCTGAATGTTCAAGATTTTACTTGACGCGCCTCGTATAACTCTTTAACAGTTTAAAACGTCCGAGATAAAGTCAACTACGGCACCTGGCACGAATTTCTTTTGAGTAATAAGCACAATCCACGAATAATTCCGCTTCTGACACCAGATGTTACGGGCCTTATCGGTTCGAATTGATTAAACGTGATGGATTATACCCACTTTATTACTGAACTCAACTTGGATCACCACAATTGACAATTAACTCACTTATTATTGACTTCTACTAACTCACTAAGTACTCTAACTGAACTGACCGCCTCGAGGGAAAACTAACCGTCTTTTATAGTTTTGGCCCCCGGTTTCTAGAACTTTTCGGCAGATAAGGCTTATCGTTCCCGAAATTTCTGGAACGCTTATCTGCCATTTGTTTCGTTATTGCGGCCGCTTTCCCCTTATCAGATCCTTTTAGAAACTTTTTTTTATTTACTAAATTATACAATTCTATTCTAAATTCTATTCCATCTATTTACATCGCGTTACAGTATTTTTTCTGAAAATTTGTTACTTTCGAAATTATAACTTTATTCTACTTTTTTCTCTCAAAATTGAACTTTAATTTTATTAATATTGGGTTTTTTTCTGAATTTATTTTTTAATTTAAATTTCCGAAAATTTCATTTTTCTCAAAATTTGTCTTATTCAGGAAATTTTGACTCATACTTCAAATAGGGAGGTTTTATGCTTCTGGAAATCTCCACTTACAGTGAAAAATTTTTTTCAAAGTTCCAACATTTTCTGAAAATAACACCTTTTTTTACAAAACTCCACTTTTAAAAATATTTCTTCGAATTTTCAACATTTTTTTGAAATTTTTCGAAAGATTAAAATTTTATTTTAAACACAATTTTCTAAACATTCCAACTTTTTCCCAAATTCTTTTTTCCTCGAAATTCGTCCCTCTCAAAATTAAACTTTGTCTTGTTTACTTTTCCTTAAGAGATTTCAACCTTTTTCTCGACATTTCGACTCTCGTTATTTTTCGAAATCTTCAAAATTTCGATGGTTTTCTGAAAGGTTCGGTTTTTATTTTGGATTCAGTTTTCTGATTGTTTTCACAAGCTTCGGCTCTATTTCCAAATTTCTAAGTTAATCGGAAAATTCGATTCCTCAGGTCATGCAGTTAAATGAAAATATACTTATTCTTAATTGGAACGTTTTCCGGTTTTCTTTTTTTATCAGTTTTTCAAAACGATTCTGATGAATGACATCCTGCCTAATCCCATGAGTTTTAATGATGATGCTTGATGAAAAATGCAAAGTTATAAATAAATAAATTTAGACTTTTGAAATTGTTTATTGGAAATTAAGAAAAATTAAGAAACACAACAACAATTTATTAATTATGATTGATTAAAGGTGCATTAATGTCTTAATCAGGGATTTAGAAATGATGATGGATGCTCTAATATAAAAGCATAACCTGACGACAGTTGACAGGTGAAATGAAACAGGGGAATTCCCCGAAATCTGAAATTTCAAAAAAAGTCAACATTTTCTAAAAAGATTCGGGTTCTTAAAGAGATAGCTAAACATGAAGGAGAGGAAAATGATAAAGAACAGGACAAGGAATAAGAGAGAAAGAGAAAAGCAGAAGAGAAATAAAAATATAGAAAAGAAAGAGAAGAGAAAAAGAGAAAGCAGAAGAGAAATAAAAATAGAGAAAAGAAAGGGAAGAGAGAAAGAGAGAAAGGAAAGTCTTGACAAAGAATCGAAGTTTTAAAAAAATTCGATTTGTTCAAAACGATTGAAATTTTGAAAAAAAGTCAAACTTTGAAAAAACTCAAACTTTTGAGAAATGGTTGAAATTTTCGAAAAAGTGGAAATTTAGAAAAGATTGAACGTTTGTGCATCTCTATGGGACACTGCCTTTATGGATGTCTAATAATTATTTTCTGCTTTCAAATAAAAATCTAACCCAGGCTACCCGAAGGTGTAGGGTGTGTGCTATGTAATCATGCCAATACTCCAAAGTAACTTGTTGCGTTTCCAGTTGTTACTTTGTTAACATATCTTATAATTAACCGAAAAAATCATCCCATAGTTGAAATTCAGTCAGACGAAGTTGGGGGCGGTACCGGCAATATACTAAACTTAAAAATTCAATACGTTCAATCACCATAACAAGTACTTATTTCATGTCCAACATAAACTTGATTTTTAATCTTGCAAACGACATGTGGAGGTTTTACGTCTTGTACGGAAGTACAGAGAGACAGACAGACAGCCTCCAAAACGGAAAAATACGTGATTTATGTCCGGTGGTAATTTTAGATCGCAATATTTGCAACAATTTTATATGTGATGAATTCTGAAAGCCGCTTTCGACGCCAACGCCTAATCTATAATGTAAACTGCAAACTCTGTTGAATAATTGGTGCAAATCCCACGCTTTAGTATGATATTGCCCAAGGTGGTATTCCATAACCGGTAGTAATAAATTTATTAACCGTTCAGGTTGTTTTTATCTGCTAGTAATATGTGCTGTTTTTGTTTTCTTTATTGTACGACTTCCTTCGGCTTTGCTATTTGATATAACACTTAAGGAAGCGGGGCGTGGCTCTTGCTTTGCCGGTGGCCGAGCATTTCTCGATTCTCGACAGTCTAAAGCTTATAACGATGGCCTTCGGATGCGTGAGATATTTTTGTTTCACCACTACGATTAATAACTTAATTGTACTGTTAAAAATTAGAACACTGACCCCTAACATTAAGATTAGACCAGATTTACTCATTAAAGAAGTGGAAAACTATTCTAAAACTAATAAAATCGTCTCAAGAAAGTTCAACAGACTGCTCGTGCGAGTATAATATACCAATATTACTTATTCTCGGAGTAATTAAATATTTACATACACTTTTTACCTTCGCTTATTTTTTTAAAATTCATACGCTTCTTTTAAGCCCCATGAGTATTATGAAACTTGTCCAATTTTCAGTTTTTGGTAGCAAGGGCAGCGCAAATCGATATCTGTATATGTAGGTGTATAAAACGACGGCCGAAATTGGGAGTAAATTGTAACATAATTAGTAACAAGCAGCTAAACCCCTGTGAGAATAGAAAGGCTTCTCTACCTTTTGTTTCCGGGTTGAAAGAGGGTATTAATGCCCTCACATTAAAAACCTCGTTCCCACCCAAAGTGGCTTATTTTCTGACCGAAATTAGGAGTAAACAAAACGTGAAGTTACGCTCAACCGAAACATATAAATGATACAGAAATAAAATGCATACTATTATGTAAACTGAATAAAAATTTTATTAATATCTAAAGCAGTTTGAACTGATGCCAAAGATTTTACACACTTTTTTCACATAAATTGTGAGTAAAAATGTCGAAACTGTTTTGGTCAATTTACGGTTATTTTTAAACAGGCAGACTGTTGGGTATTTTTGCGCCTTTTTTCGATGTTGACGTAAAAGGGCATTATGGTGTTATTAAAGGCTTAACATCCTACTTGGTTTATGAATTAATAATATCCTGGAGCATTGCCCGTTCGACGGCGGCTTCCACCTTTAATTCAATTTGCTCGAAAACTCACTTGGTGCAATAGGCTCCTAATTTAATAATACTTACATAACCGCTGCGGCAGAATCCTTAATTACGAGCGACCTCTGCAAATTATCCTGTCTGGAGATTCTTAGATTTTGTCGATATAAAAAGTGCAACTGCATCACCTTTTGAAATAATTGACATTGGAAGTATTATCAAGTAACTAGAGACGGCCACAGTGCTCATAGCGTAAATAGGAAACGTAACAATGACAAAATCTGCTCTTCTTTGTAAATTGTCATCGAAAAACAACATGCATTTCCGTCAGTTATTCTGCGTGTACGTATGTGATCACAAAGACCGGATTATATGCATTTTCAGATGCATATTTAACTCATTTTCACCGTTTACTACACAGGGCCGTGCGGTAAATTTTCTCAGTATGATGCAACTACGGGAATTCGTTCCCGATTCTTATTTCTAATCCCGGGATTTTGAGATTATATTTAGCCAATCCCGAGATTCCGGGATTATTTCGATATTAAGGGTTACAAATGAAACGGCTTTTCAATAATAAATCAAAATTTAGAGAAAAATCAAATCTCTAAAATTAAAACTCGAAATTTTCATATTTTTAAATTTTGAATAAAATCCAAATTTATAAAATAGTACAAAAATATGTCAGAATTTTTTTGAGAAATTTCGAAACTCTTATTTAATTTTAAAAGAAAAACTGAATTAAAAGAAAACGTAAATTTGAAATATTGTTTATCAAAATTTGCCTTTTTCTCAACATTTGGTCCATCTTTTAATAAAAGAGTTAAAAACTTTGAAAATTTTTTTTGGAATTTCTGAAATTTTACATGAACAGAAAAGGTTTTTTTTAGAAATTTTAAAATTTTCGAGATCCAATTTTTTAAAAATCCTAACTTGTCTCTCGAAATGTTAACATTTATCTCATCGGACATTTTCTGGCGTTATGGTGTCATGTCTTCCTCTGACTTAAGCAGTCAAGAGAAAACAAATATTCAACCGGAAAATTTAAAGTTTTTCTCTTCGCCCATTTTTTTTTCAAAATTTAAGTCTTGGATATTTTGTATTTCTAATAGATTTCGTGTTTTTCTTTGAAATTTCTTTTTTAAAATTTGACTTTCATTTAAAATTTCGTTTCTCAATATTAAGGTTTTTCTTGAAATTTCTTCTTTTTCGAAAAGTTATTTTTTTAACATTGGATCTTTTTTAAAATTCTCTACCTCCTAAAATCAGAAACTTTCAGATATGTTTACTGTTAACTTTTTCTCGAAGTCAGGTTCATTTCAAAATTTAAGATTTCTGGAAAAGACGACTTTTTCTTCAAAAATTTTTTTTTTCGAAATTTCGATCGTTTTTTCGAAATTTCTATTTTCTTTTCAAAATTTATCCTCGAAAATTTAAATTTTTTTTCTTGAAATTCGTCTTTTTGTCGAACATTTTTCTCAAAAATCGTCTTTTGCAAAATTCGACTTTTATGTCAACGTCATTTCCATTACGATCCCAGAAATCTCAATTTTTTAGAAATCAATCTTTTTTTCAAAATTTCGATTTTTTTTTTTAAGTTTATCTTTTTCTCAACTATTATCAATGACGGCGCCAACCTCTTGTAACTGGAGGGCACTATGCGGCACCATATTCGGGCACAATTCGTTCGAAAAAATAAAGTATCCTTCTATTTCAAGCTTCTGTACTCTAAGATTTTTGAAAAATGTCAAAATGTTCTTTTTTTCCTTATTTAGTCTCCAAATAGTTTCGACCAATTCGCGAAGAGCACAATGGTGACTTTTTTTAGTTATTTTCCTAAATCTTACCACTTATTTGAAAGCTGACGAGCTTTTTTTATCATTAAACGAAATTTCACTTAAAAGCGAACATGTTCTTTTTTTGAACTTCAAATTTTCTAATCAGGCGATTTCGATTTTTTTTGGAATTTTCACTTTCTCTCGAATTTTCGACTTGTTTGAAAATTCCGTTTCTTAACAAATCAGCCTTTTTTTTAAATCCCTTTTCTAAAAATTTTGATTTTTTTAAATTCTACCCACTCTCAGAAAATGTTGACTTTCTTTTTTGAACATTTCGATCCGAAATAAATATGTCAACTTATTTAAATATTTCCATTTTAAGTTTAACTTGTTTATTTAAAACATTTGACTTTTGTAAAAAAACTTTACTTTTTTGAAAAGATTTTTTGAAAAATTGATTCTGAAAATTTCGACATCCTAAAACTTCTACTCTTTTCAAACTCTTTTCAAAATTTTGACTGAAGAAAACTTTCACTTTTTCCGAATTTTGGGTTTTTATTGACCTTTTGCCCTTTTTTGTAAATTTTCCTATAATATTTAAAATTTTGACTTTTCGACATTTTTTAAAATTTCAATTCCTAAAATTTTTACTTTCTTTTTTGAAAATTTCGAACTATTTTAAATAGTTCATCTTATTTAAATATTTCCATTTTAAGTTTAAATTGTTTTTTAGAAGGATTTGACTTTTATAGAAAAAATCTAAAAAAATTGTAGATTTTTTTGAAAATTCGACTCTGAAAATTTCGACATCCTAAAATTTCTACTCTTTTCAGATTCTTTTCAAAATTTTGATCGGAAGAAAATTTTCACTTTTTCCGAATTTTGGGTTTTTATCGACATTTTGCCTTTTTTTGTAAATTTTCCTATCAAATTAAAAATTTTGACTTTTCGATATTTTTAATAATTTCGATTCCTAAAATTTTTTAAACCTTTGCATTTTTGTAAAATTCCACTGTTCTGAAAATTTGAATAAAATAAAATATTCTTATTTAGAAAATTTCGTTTTTCAAAATTTCTACCCTTTCCAAAATTTTGACATTTTGATAATTGGGACTTATTTTTTAGGGGATTGTTTTTTTCTCGAAATGTAGACTTTTTTTGAAAATCTTTGGATTTCTAAAAATGTTTATTTTTTTGAAAATTTCTAAATTTTCCAAATTGTCACTCTTTGAGAAGGTTTATCTACCTTTTTGTCAAAAATCAACATTTTTTAAAGTCTTGACTTTTTAACGAAGTTTTGACTTTTTTAGAAAATTTCTAATTGTTTTGGAAAATTTAGACTTTCTTAAATTCAACTTTTTGATTGCATCAAAAATGTGAACGATTTTGGAAATTTGAATTTGTTTTAATATTTTGCCTTATTTGAAATGTTTGGAAGTTTCTTCAACTTTTTTTTAAAGATTTTAACTTTTCCTAATATTTTAATCTTTTCTAAACCATTTTTTAAGACATTTAACTTTCGATTTCAGAAATTTTGACTTATTTTAAAAATTTTGACTCGTGTAAATATTAACTTTTTTGAAATTCGAATTATTTCGTCTTTTTCAGGATTTTCGAATATTTTTTCAGAATTCTTTTTTTTGTTCTCAATTTTGCATTTTATTTCAAAATTCAAAATTTTTTTCCAAAAACTAAGATCTTTTCAGAATTCTTTTTTTTGTTCTCAATTTTGCATTTTATTTCAAAATTCAAAATTTTTTTCCAAAAACTAAGATCTTTTAGATCGGAATTTCCAAAAATATTGACTGAATTTCTAAATTTTCTAGAAATTTCAACTTTTTTCTCAATATTTTGTACTTTACTCTTATCTTTTTTTGAAAATAATAATATAATAATAACAATAATAATAATGAAAACAAAAATAATAATTTTGAAGAATAAATTCGAAATTTCCAAGAAAAAAATTCAGAAACATTTGAAGTATTATAAATGTTATATTTTGACAAAAATACAAAAATTAGAAGAGCAAAATTAAATTAAAAAAAAATCAATGCTTGAAAATGCTGAACTTTGGGAATCGCAGTTTTAAAAAAGTTCGAAACTTTGAAGTCTCCATTTTGAAAAAACTAAAGACTTTTGAAAACAGAAGGAACAGACTTTCAAAAAACTCGAAAGAAGTCGAAATTAAAAAAAATAAAATTTTCAAAGTCGAAAATTTGAGAAAAAATTAAAATTTTGAAAAAAGAACGAAATTTTTTTTAAAAGTCATTCAATCCTAAAATTTGCTAAAAACTGTCGAATCTCAACTTAAATCTTTGGAAAAATATCGTAATTTTAGGATCAACAAATTCAGAACAAAACAAAATTCAAAATTTATTAAAACTTTTGATTTTGAGAGGAAATTTTGACTTTAAATTCGAAATTTTGTCGTTAACTTATAAATTTCAATTCTCTTTGTATTTAACTTGTTTGATATTTTGAATGGAACCTATATTTTTTTGGTAATTTCTAATTTTTTATCCTAAAGACGTCTTTCTCAAACCTGCAAGTTTAAACTTACAATTTTTAATAAATTGAAAATTTGGGACAATTTTTAACTAATTGAAAATTTGAGACATTTTTTCGTGTTTTTTTTTCAAAATTCTGTAAACCTGAAATTTTTTATCTTTTTTCTGCGACCTTCCTTTTTTAATCAATATTTTGAGTTTGTTTTTCGAAATTCTGATTTTTTTTTAATTCGAACTTTGAGTCACATTTTTTTTTAAAGTGGCAAGTTAAAATGTACTTTTGACTTATTTAATGCCGAAATTTTAACTTTTATGTCAAAATTTCAACCTAAGTGGCGAGATTTTTAATAAATTTCAACGACGGATTTGTTCCCAAAAGCTCGGCCAACTAGTTTCACTCATGTCATAGTTGAAACAGTCCTTGAGAGAAAACGTTCAATATTTACACTCGTTGGAACAAAGACCACTATTTAATGTTAAACGTCTTAACTAGTAAACTGTAACAATAAACGAAGCAATAAATTGCGCCGTTAAATAGCTTGAAAAGCTGTAAATTGTGCGAGTATTCGATCATCTAATTTTTAGTTGCGAAACGGAAAAATAATCCGGCTAAATCGCCGCAATAAAGAGAAAAACTTTTTCTCTTTGCAGGTCAGAGAAATCTCGGAGGATATTGTGGGTGGTTTATTTATTTATTTATTTGAAGGGAGCACACATACACAGACCCTATGCACTCAAATGGATAGTCGATAATCACTTATCTCCTTTTGAAGTTTGACTTCAAAGGATGAAACGTCTTCTCCATTTTGTTTGTTCAAGTGATGACATTTAGAATTTATTGATACCGCATATTGTTTAGTTTGTTGAGTTGTCATCCTTTTATCAATGCAACAGTTATGCAAATAGAATGGACCTAGACTGCAATAATACAGTCCCTCTAATCGTCGCAGTAGCGAATCATAGGTAGCTAAACCACCAAAAGTTGAACCAACGACGTTTAGCAGAAACGGTCCCGCTGGAAAAGCCCAAAGACTTTTTTTTAAGTGCATGCAAAGCTATTATGCCTTCGGGGACCGCGACTAGAATGCGGAAACAAGGATAAGTGGCCATTAAGATTAGGTTGACATTTCCAACTCTTGTGGAACTTTGTGGAATTCTTCAATATTTATAACTACATGTATTAAACTTTATTAACGATTAAAACATCAAGATATTAAAAATTCCACGATGTTTCGATAAATATTTGAAACATCGTGGAATTTTTAATACCTGTTGCGGCTTTCACCAAAGACATCTAAATGGTGCCATTACTTCAAGATGTTTTCCTAACGTGCAGAATGAAGCATCGACATTCCGTAGATATATAATTTTAATTGCGACTACACAAAAACGTTACCATTGGGGATCCTTATATTTTACTATTTCATTCACAATGTCATTCTGCATAATTGTTTACTTTTTTATCAAAATTGGTAGAAAGCTTTGGCCATAATAAATTCAAATCTCTTCGAAAACATTCTTCGCTTATACCTCATATGTTAAAAATCGTAAGTTTGTCATTGAATATTTCGGCTTCGGCTTTGGCACTGCTGCAGGTGTATCGATAACAGTGTTAGTGACATCTGATAGAAATTTAAAGAAAATCTATAGAAACGCTATTAACCGGTGAACTATCTTAATCTGCGTCTACGTTGCGCAATCCTTTGTTCCATTTCAAGTGGTTAATATCAATTGGTCGGCTTACAAAGTTAGATAAGTTGCTTGTCCGTTAAGTCGATTTACTGGAGCTTTTTCTGATAAATTGAGAGGTTTGTAAAAAGGCCACTCGAGTATATCGATCCATTCCGATAGGGCATAAAATATATCGCAGAAACTACCTCGTTTACAGAAAACAATACCACATTGTTCTCCATCGACACAGTTACGCTCCGAGCTCAAGAACTTTTGATAGCTATGCGAATTTCAGATTGCAATCACCCGCTCGAAACTAGAGAAAAATAATGAAATTATCCCGTGTACGCGCCCCATAAACACAAAAAACCTCTTTAGATCCGAGGCGAAATAAACCAACTTTTTAACTTGTTTTAAATTTGAGCGGGGATGCGTCGGAAGCTCGACGTTTTCTTGAGAATCGCTTTGATTTATTACACATTGTGCGGGTGGAAGTTTTGCGCAAATTACTAAACTTGCAGAACAAGTACTTAACCCAGTTCGTTATCCGATATAGAGACCTTAGGATGAAGAGGGAGTTATTGGGAAATGGCCGTGAAACTGATAGATAGCAGTTCTGTCCTGGCTGTCATTGTGTGGGCAGGACTCTCCTCGGAGATGGTTCGTATCCTTATCTCGCTCCTCGGAGAAGCTGTCACAAAGACGTTGAGTTCAATTTATCGATGGCCCGAGTAACATGACTCGTAATTTGAAAATGTCTCTTCGTGCAGATTGGAATCTTCGTGCTTTTCCAGGCAAAAATATTCGTTTTCTCAGCGTCGTCGTCTCATCTGCAATATAAAAAAAGTTTACCCTAGAAGTGCGGCTTATACCATTAAGTAGATAACTAGATTGATTAGTCAAACGCATTAAAGTGCACGAGCTTTGATTGGTGATCGAATTGTTCATAAATTTGGATAGTCGTCTCCCGACGATACTCGAATAGTAGCGTGAATACCAGGAGACTGGACTCACTTATATTTTAATCCAATAACTCACACGGTGCTTCTCCATTCGCGGCGGTTGCGAGACAGAAACGACTCAAGCAGTCGCGACGTAATTACTTCAACTTTCAGAAGATACGTCTGAGGACAAGTAGGGGAAGAAGCAGCGAAGAGGTTAATCTATTATAATATATCCCAAATTATCCCGTTTTACAAGCTACCTTAAATAGAAACAACTTTCTAAGCTTCGTAAATAATCCGTCCAACAAATCCGATTATTGTTTTTAAAGTTTCGAAAGAGCTACTTTTCTCTTTAAGGCGGACTTGTGTAAAACGTTATTGATTTTCCATGTTTTCTATTAAAATCCTTCCAAATTTAAATTCAATTAAATGTGTTTTAAACAGATCGACTAGATTGAAATCCATTTTAATTGTTTTTAGTTCATTTAAATAATAATTCGGATTTGGAAATCTGTTTGCGAAATAATTTATTATTAAACTTTGTTCTAGAGTAATTTGGAACTATCGATTTGTGCTGGTTACCTACCCACGGATGCGAAATTTAATAAAACTTCGCAATTGCCGATATCACAATCATTTTTCTCGTTAACTTTTCAACTGTTACGTAATACACAGGTACACTTATTCCACAAGCCAGTGATAATAATAGCCATAAAATGGATGGGAAGTGAACAACCTTAGTTTTAAATATAATTTCTTCAAAGGAAGCTAAACTAGTTTTAATGTAAATAGACTTCCCAGAATTCACTACCTTCTACATACAAGTACATTCACAAGACCTGGATGTAATAAGCTTGTAACGGTAACTAACATCCTGCATTACAATTGTAAAAATAATGAGAAATTCTTATTAAAAGAATGCCACTCTTGAACGCTGTAAAGCTCTTATTGTGCTCATTAAAGCAGCGGCCACCTCATGAGGGTTTTCTTGTAAACTTCTCAAGTTATATAAATCGATTTTTAACTAACTAAAGTAGTCACACAAATTACGACATTTAAAAAAATCCCACATCCATTCCAGTTGTAACTCGGATGACAGAGAAAAATAAAAAACACAAATTAAGCTTCAGGTTTCCACTTTTCAGATCTTGAATTCAAATTCTTTAGCCTTTAGTTATTGAATAATTAGAAGAAAACCATCGTCCGAATTTTGGCCCAAGTTTCAAGGGATCCACGTAATTCAATAATTTTTTTCCAGTGTACCTATAACAAGACTCTTCTAGATGATTTAATCAGCTTTAATTTGACTGCTCTGCGAGCCCTGTACGAGGATTTTTGGCTGAGTTATCGTGGTTCAAAGCAAAAAAGTCATTTTTGACTTTGGTAGTCAATAACTCTGATAATAGTGATCGTACGCAAATGGAATTAAGGTTTTGAATAGGGATGGCAACGAAATATCCATATATATTTTATATCGATAAATAAGCCAAAATAATCCATATTTTGGTATCGATATATTGTCGTCGATGTATTGGTAATATATCGATATTATTTTGAATATATCGAAATCAAATTCACACAGGCACAGGGATGAAAAGTGGCAATATCTAGGTCAACATTTGTCGAATTATGTTTCTTGTCATAAGAAACGTGTAGAAGTAAAAAAAAAAGGTGTAAACACAAAGGAAACATCCCGCTCAGCAATAAGCTCTCTTAAAGAGCTCTTAGAATCATCATTTTTTAGAGTCTGACATCAGGAAATATTGTCAGAAAGTTAACATTATGTTAACATAAAGATTTCTCATCCTAAAGACATCTATCAAAATCATCTTATAGATATCTGTTAGATATCAAGTAATCTGACGACTAAAAAAAGGTTATCTAAACGTTAACATTTCTGTGTCTCTTAAAGATATCGCTAAAATGATATCTTTAAGATACCTTTCTGATTTAGGTGCTGTACGGGGTGTTTTCATCTAATTTACATGTTGATGAAACATGTTATACATAGAAAACCCCGTTTTACAGAGAAAAAATATTTTTCCGATAATTACTTAATTTTTAAAGTTATACCTTCGTTGATATGACGGCATGGAGGCTAGACAACACAGCTTCCACACAGTAAAGTGGAGAGAGAGCACAAACTAGTTTTCGCTTTAAAAGTAAAAATCTAAAAAACATATAACTTAACCTTAATTCTCAAAGTAAAAGAACTTCACGACAAAACAATTTTTAAGTTAAACAGCTAGACTTTTTTCAGAAATGTTTCAGATTCGCGTGAAATTTAAAAAAAAATGAATTAGAGTTTAGATTTTGTGATTAAAATTAACATTTTGAGAATTTTCCATATAAATTTCAAATTTTGACCATTTTCTGCAATTTCTGGAGTTAAACTTGGAAATTGTTATTTTTATTCAGAATTTTAATTCGAAACAAATAACTAGAGCACTGAACTAAACACTGTGGCTTGTGATTAAGTCCAAAGAAGGTTTCACCCCTTTACCACATCGGCAATTAAATAAATAATTAGGCGATACGTATTTCGCCAGCAGAACTGGCATTATCAAGCGTACTAATCTAAAAAGATTAGCAAAAGATGCATCGACGTCATCTGCATTGAGATTCAAATCGATACTTCTTTGGACGAAACAAATAAGTTAAACTTAAAAAAATATATTATTTTAACATTTAATTTTAATTAATTTATTCAAAAAATATGATTTAGAACTATAATCTTGTTATTTCGACTTTTTCTAGAAATTTTGAAGTACTGCATTACATATAACAGCGTTTCCCAACAGTGTTTTTCACCATGGCCAGGGTATTTTCATGCTCCCCCTTTGTGACCCTCTTTTAAAACTTCGTTTCACTTCTCAAAATTTCAACCACATTTTGAGGTTAGAAGTATTCTTCGTTTCTTTTTTCTAGGAGTTTTTAATTTTCTCTTCTTAAAATTTCGACATTGATCCCAAAACTTCGCCTCGAAATCCCGAGTTGAAGTTTTTAACTTGGACCTATTTCTCTTTAAACATTAAAATTGGATGCCGAGTTTCTCTTAAAATTTCGGAGCTTTTCTGAAACTTTTTTGAGTACATTTAATTCTTTAACAGTCGAGTTAAAATAGAATATTTTTTTTTTAAATTTCGGCTTTTTTGATATTTTGGATCTTTTTTGAAAATTGTTCCTATTTTTTCAAAATTTCTACTTTTTTATAGATTTGAAATGTTTTGAAAATTACAACTCTAAAGAATTTTTAGTATATTTAAATTTTCAAAATTTCAACCAATTTTTAAGAATTCGACTTTTTTGAAGATTTTTGAATTTTTTAGGTGGATACTTTTTTATTCTTTTATTTTTTGGTTGAAGGTCAAAAATTCTATTCAAAACATGACAATTGAAAAACGTCGAAATTCTAAAAAATGTCGAAATTTTGCCAATTTTGAAAAGTGAAGAAATTTTCATAGAAAGTGAGAATTTTCAAAAAATAACAATTTTCAAAAACATGGAAGATTGGAAAAAAGTTTGTATTTAATTTTTAAAAATTTCAATTTTTCAAAATTGAGTTTATTGCGTTTTCATAGAGTTTTCGGGGAGTAGAATAATAATCTGAAAACCAAATTGGGTTACAACTATCTGTTTTTAGGAGATTCAAGCCTCCAAAATTTCGAAATTTTCAAATTTTTAGCAAATTTCCTAGGGTCAAAATTCAAAAGTCATTATTTAAGATTCGAAAGTACCCTGTGATAAAGATCTATTTTAAAAAAAAATCCAAATTTTCCAAAAAAAATAAAAATTTGAAAAAAAGCAGAAATTTTAAAGAAAAATTTTGAGAAACGTCGAAATCTTTATAAAAAGTTCAAATTTAAAATAAAATCAGTCAAAATTCTGAAAATAATTCGTATAAATTTAAAAAATCAAAGTATTGACAAATGGTCAAAAAACCCAAAAAAAAAACGATTTTCGAAATAAGTCAAAATTTTAGAAAAAATTGAAAAAATGGGAAGAATTTTCAAAAATATTCGAAATTAGAAATATGTTTCAAAAAATATTTTGAAAAAGGTTTCCAGTTTTGGAAAAAGTTAATATTAGAAAAAATAGATAAATTTAAAAAAGGTCGAAATATTTAAAAAGCGTTTTCAAAAAATAGTTAAAATTTTGGGGAAAAGTGTGAAACTTTGAAAACAAAAGTCAAAATTTGGACAAATTTTGGGAATTTTAATAGAAACATTTAAAACTTTCAAAAAGATGGAGGTTTTCAAAAGTAGCAATTTTCGAAAAAAGTCGAAGAAAAGTTTTAAAAAATCGAAGTTTGCCAAACAAGGCGACATTTAAAGTTTAATTTAAAAAATGGAATTTAAGAAATCAGGATTTTCAAAGAAATTCTAAACTTTGAAAAAAGTCAGGAATTGAAATACAATCGAAAATTTGAAAAACATATTGAAATTGTCAATAAAGTTGAGATTTAAAAAAAAATACGAAATTTTCGAAAAAATTAAACGACTGGAATTTCAAAATTTTCAAAAAAGGTTCGAAATTTTCGAAAAGTTTGATAAATCAATGTCGACGTTTTAAGAAAGTAAAAATTTTGAAAAACATCGAGCAAAAGTCAAAAATCTAAAACTAAGTGGAAATTCTGGAAAAAGAAGTCCTAATTTTGAAATAAAAACCGTAAACAAAAATTTGAACATTTTCAAATACTCGACATTATCAAAAAAAATTGGAAGCTTAAAAACTGAAATTTTTATAAATAAGTTGCAATTTTCGAGTTTAATTTTAAAAATAAGCCGAAATTTTAAACAGAAGCAGAAGTTTTTTATTAAATATTCGAATTTTGAAAGTCAAGATTTAAAAAAAAGTCGAATTTTTGAAATAAGTAAAAATTTGTTTTAAAAAGAAGAAATTTTGAAAAAAGCGAAATTATGAGAGCAGCGTCCTCGCTGTTTGAGAAGTCCTGCTCTATGGGCATTGGATTTATGTGATACATAAATTTAACGATGTATCGAAATGTATCGATATATCCTTTTCGAATACATCAATTGTATATAGTATCGATGTTTTAAAAATGTTGTGCATCCCTAATTGCAGCTAGGTTATGTATTCGACGTAACTAAAGTCACAAAGGTCACCAGCAGCAGGTAACTTTCTTGTGTTATGGGTTGCATTCCTAAATACATTAAATGCAAGCCCCTCGGTGTGATATGCCTTTAACCAGTTTAACCCCTCGCGTAGCGATTCGTTCATTTCGTTCATTCATACGCAATACTCGCCCATGTTCCATCTTTATCGGATTTGGTCAGAATGAACTCGCGAAGAGAATAGGGGGCTGGACATATAGAAGTATTACATATATGGCCTTTAAGTATGTGAAACTTGACAACTAATGTTAATATTGACAATCAGTGTTAAATTAAATGCTCTGTAATCGAAAAGGGTGATTAAAAAGAAGATAAAAAAATTAGCGAGGGATATTCGCCTAACTTAACATAATTTTGCAAATTTTGGATAGGCTAAGGATATTAACGAAAATTTTTCATCCTCAAAATATGCTAAATTTCCATCATTTCAAAACGCTGCCTTTTTGCCATTGTGATCCTGAATTTACAATAATATTTTTAATTCTAACAGAAATTTATTTTTTTTAATGCTCCAAGGAAATGTATGTTAAAAATTAATGGATGTAAACAAATGTTTGTTCTCGTGTTCCCACTGCTTTCATTACGCAATGAAACTTTAAATTATTGTACCGGAATTTGCTTCAGAAGAGAAAAGTCTTAACAACCTGCACGTTTACGAAAGTTGTAATCGGGTTTTTAAAACTTTAACATAACTCTTCAACTCGATTTTAACATCCTCGGCGTCCATTATATTTCGACTGGAATTTAAAGGAATCGGACGTTTGGAATTGTGTATTGATTTGCCCCAAAGTTATATCGAATTGAAATACTCAAATTACCTAAGATTTAAACTTTAGGGGACGTAAGGTTATGTGGACTTTTAAAGGACTTTTTTCGTAACGCACGAAGCGTTATTTTTCCGAAAGTTATTTCATAGAGAATCTCATGCGTAGAGGCTTGAACCTTTATCAAATTCAGAGTTTGGAAACCAAAAATCGGTTTCGATCTTGTTAGATCTCGTCAGTTTGGTATGTCCAACTCTAATGCTAACAAATGTTCCGGTAAGTAAGTGCTATAGAATCAACAAGGTTCTTCGTCTGACTCCTAAGTACCGCCACCTATTGGTCCATGTGGACAACCCCAAAAAGTGTCGTATGCAAGTAAAATGCAACGTAGACTTAGAGGGCTGCACTACTGTAGCCTAGGTTGCATCCCGTACAGCACCTGAATCAGGAAGATATCTTAAAGATATCATTATAGCGATAACTTTAAGAGCGACAGAAATGTTAATATTTAGATAACTTTTCTTAGTCGTCAGATTACGGACATCTAACGGGTACCTATTAGATAATTCTGATAGATGTCTTTAGCATGAGAAATCTTTATGTTAACAAATGTTACTTTTCTGACAATATCTTCCGATGTCAGACTCTAAAAACTGTTGACTGTAAGAGCTCTTTAAGAGAATTTATTGCTGAGCGAGATTCTACTTGCATTCATACAGAATGTCAAAAGCTAAACTTCCGTGTACAATTAAACTTGATATTGCTATGTGTCTGTGTGTTCCTACTTATGGATAAAAATATCCCCAGAAGTTCTCCCATTTTCGAACTTTTCCAAAAAACATGATGCCAACGGCTAAAACAAACACCAATTAAGATGACACGAAAACTTTTTAGGTTACCTGTCATAATAACATTTGACAATTAAGCAATTAAACTAAATAAATTTAAAAAAATGTGGCAAATATTCTGCGATTACGTAAAAAGAATTATTTTCGACAAATATTTAAGATAACTTTTTAGGAACACTTCCAAGGCTAAGTCCTTTGTCGGGCCTTGGAAATTTCTTTGTTAATTTTCATCTAAATCAATTCGATGCTTAAGCCGCGAAGAGGTAACATACGCACAGACGAACGCACAGTAGATAAACATAGCCGGTTCTAACCCAAAATCCCATGTTTCTAGGGAAATCCATCATGCTATGTTTTGTTAGATTTTCTGTTCTGGCCTTTCTTGAAAATTTTAATTTTTTGAACATTTTGTTTTTTGAAAATTTTGACCATTTTGCGATTTTTCTAAAAATGTTAACAATGTTAACTGCTCTAAAACTGATTTATTGAATATTACGATTTTTTTGAAAATCCCGAAATTTTTAAAACATTTGAACTCTTCACAATTTCAACTTTTTAATTTGCCCTTTTTTTAAAAGTGTAACTTTTTAAAAGTTTCAAATTTTATTTTTTTTTAATCCTAATTTTCTATGAAAATTTAGAAACACGGAATTCTGTGGTTTTTCAAAATTATAACCTTTAAAATTTCCACTTTCTTTAAAATTTCGTCTTTATCTAAAAATATAGATTTTTTTAATAGAATCTTGTTAAAATTTTGGGTTATTTTACAAACATTTCGTTGCATTTTAAAGTTTTTGATTTATTTCGAAAATTTGAACTTTTTTCAAAATATCGATTTTTTCAACATTTTGGCTTTTTTTGAAAATCTTTTTGAAAACATCGACATTTTTTAATTAAATTTCTTTGTAAGATATACAACTTTTAAATTTTTTTCTCAAAGTTTTAACTAACAAAAATTTCGAAATTTTTGATAATTTTGACTTCATTCGAAATTTGGACTCTTCGAAAATTTGGATTTTTAGATTTCTCTCAAAAATTCTTCATTTTTTAAATCTCGAAATTCCTTCATAATTTCGAATATTTTTTAAATTTCGGACCATTTTTTAAGATCCAATTTTTTTTCATAAATTTGGCCATTTTTTAAAATGTTGGTTTTTTTGAAATCCCTAACTTTTTTTGAAAATCCCTAAACTTTTTAAAAATTTGAACTCTTTTCACAATTTCAACTTTTTAATTTGCTCTTTTTTCAAATATATAATTTTTTAAAAGTTTGAAATTTTTTCCAAAATTTCGACATTCTTATTTTTTTGAAGTTGTTGAATTTTTTTTGAACATGTTGAGTTTTTTTGAAAATGATAATATTTTGAATTTTCTACTTTTTAAAATTTTCATTTTTTTTTGAAAATTGAAAATTAACCTTTTGTGAAAATTTCGATTATTGTTAAAAATGTTGCCATTTTGAAATTTACACTTTTCGACGCCTTTTGAAAAATGTACTTTTTTAAAGATTGAACTTTTTTTGGAAATATCGATTATGTTTTAATTTTACATCTCGCAATTTGCACTCTCCCTAAAATTTCGTTGTAATCGAAAAACGAATTCTAAAAAAAGTCAAATTTTGAGTACCTAATGATCCAGAAATTTTTTGAAAAATTAAATCGGACTTTCCAAGTGAAAATTAAAAGTTGAGAAAAAACTTCGAACTTTAGGAATAAAGTAGATATTTTGGAAACACGAATTTTCAGAATAAACAGAAAGTTCGAGAAAAATAACAACTTAAAAAAAGTCAAATTTTGGAAAAAAATGTTTGAAGGAGTTTTACAAACTCGAGAAAAATTAGAAAATCTCAGGAAACGTATTCCTCGAAATCTGAAAAAAAAAGTTTTTTTCGAGACTTATTCTTTTTGTTATTATTTCGACCTAATATCAAAAAATAAATTATTTTGGAGAACGTTGACATTTAAAGGAAAAGATGAATTTCAAGGAAAAGACGAAATTCGAGGAAAAAATATCAAAATGTCAACAAAACAGAAATTTTAGAATTCTGCCATAATACTCAGCATTTTTAGAAACCAACGAAACTTAAAAAAATGAATAAAAAAAGACGAATTCTGAAGAAAAAAATCAAAATTTTGACCAGAGGTCACTATTCTGAGAAAAAAATCGGATGTTCCAAGAGAAAGTTAAAAATTGAGAAAGTAAATCACATTTTAGGAATAAAAATTTTGGAAAATATTCTGGAAAAAGGAATTTTGAGAATAAATCAAAATTTGGAGAGGACAAATTCAGAAAAAGTCGAATTTTGAAATAATAGCAAAATGTTCAAAAAAAAAAACTAATTTGGAGAAAAGAAAAACTAAATCTTCGGAAAAAGGCTGAGCTATAAGAACATTTTCAGAGAACGTCAGTTTTTAAGAAAAAAAGTAGAATTTTGAGAATAAAGTTGATCTTTGAAAAAAAACATGATCTTTTGAGCACAAACGAATTTTGAATAAACGGAGTCAAAATTTCAATCAAAAAACGGGAGGAAAAAGTCGAAATTTGCAGAAACGTAAGTAATTTTCGAGCGAAAATTTCGACCATAAAGAAAAAGTCAAATATGACACCAATCAAAAAAGGGCGGAATTTTTTAGTAGAATGAAGAAATTTCGAAAAAAAAATTTTGAAGAGTCTAAATTTGAGGAAAAAAACCAAATTTCGAGGGATGAAAAATTAGCAAAAAGTCAAAATTTCGTAGAGGAAGTAAGAGTTTTAAATAAAAATAGAAATTTTAAAAAAGATCGTTTTTCGGAAATGCAAATGTCAAAAAAGACAAATTTCTAAAAAAATGTCAAAAAATACAAATTTCGAAAAATGTCGAAAAAGACAAATTTCGAAAAATGTCAAAAAAACAATTTCGAAAAGGAGTCAAAATGGCAAATTTCGAAAAAATATGACATTTTCAACAATGGACCAATTTAAAAAAGTAGAATTTCGAAAAACTGACCGAAATTTAAAATTATTCGTTGAAACAAAACATGATCTTTGAGCATAAACAAATTTTAAATAAAAAAAGTCAAAATTTCAATCAAAAAACAGGAGAAAAAAGTCGAAATTTGCAGAAACGTAAGAAGTTTTCGAGCGAAAATTTTGACCATAAAGAAAAAGTCAAATATGACACCAATCAAAAAAGGGGGGAATTTTTTTAGTAGAATTAAGAAATTTCGAAAAAAAAAACGAATTTTGAAGAGTCTAAATTTGAGGAACAAATCAAAATTTCGAGGGATGGAAATTGAGCAAAAAGTCAAAATTTCGTAGAGAAAGTAAGAGTTTTAAATAAAGATAGAAATTTTAAAGAAGATCGTTTTTCAGAAACGTAAATGTCAAAAAGACAAATTTCTAAAAAATGTCAAACAAGACAAATTTCTAAAAATGTCGAAAAAGACAAATTTCTAAAAAATGTCAAAAAATACAAATTTCGATAAATGTCGAAAAATACAAATTTCGAAAAAATGTCAAGAAAAAACAAATTTTGAAAAGAAGTCAAAAATGGCAAATTTCGAAAAGAAAGACAAAATTTTCAACAATTTACCAATTTAAAAAAGTAGAATTTCGAAAAACTGACCGCTATTTAAAAAACAAGGCGAAGTTCGAAACTAAGGCCATACTTTTGAAAAAGAAGATAAACTTTGAACAAAAAAAATCGAATTTTCGATAAAAAAACAAATTTCGAGAAAAAAAGTCGAAATTTACAGGAAAATTTCTGGAAAAGGACGAATTTTGCGAAACAAATTGAAAAAGGGCCAGCCTTTAAAAAAATGAAATTTCGAAGAAAAAGGACGAATTTTGAAAAGAAAGTTGCAGATCGAATTTTCGAGGACTCGAAATTTGGTGAAACGGGAAATTACCTCGAGAAAGTCAAAATTTTAAAATAAATGTTGAATCAAAAGATCAAATATTGAAAATAAAAGATTAAGAAACGGACGAATTTCGAAAAAACCTTGTTTGGGTCTCAAAGACGTTATAGTAGCGAGGGTTTTCTCACTTTCAAATTCAGCAGAATTGTCTGAATAATTTGGTATCAGATGTCATATGTCAAAAGTGAAATATGTTTGTCGTCACAAAAACAAAATATTTATGTTATTTTTCTCAAATCAACACGCCATGTTTGGCGTTAGCCAATCGCGTTCAAGCTCAACAATTAGACGTTATCAATGCTGGTAACCAATCTTTTATATTGGTTAAGTCTGATGTATCATAGAACTGGTTTCGATTTTTTCTGAAGTGATCGTGTGTAGGGTGCGATGTTTTCGAAATGAATTCTAAATGAAGTGGTTGTCATTCTTGTTAACTTGAATATGTTGTGCGACTTATCTGCTAATAATTCGACTTCAAACTCGAGGACGATTCCAGAGGGATATGCTTAATAACTACACGAAATATTCTAAACTTTCGAAACATTTAGATAGAAGAACTAGATCTGTCTACTTAAATGAAATAAGCCTGTATAAATTGTAACATATTTGGAGTCAACAAGGGCGGAGCGTTTGAAATTTAAATCCACATCGCCACTCAAAGGATCTAAAATGTAAACCATTAATTTCTGGTATGTAAATTGTAGTAAATCCGTCTCTGATGTTTGTAATAATATGAGAGAAGCTGCTTCTGGGCGAAGTTGACGGTCTGTTAGACTCGCACCGACGAAGTTTTCCCATTCTGGACAAGAATGACAGAATGCATAGAGCGAACGAGGCTGTATACACCACGCTTTTCTTCACATCCGTTTTATCATTTCATCCTTTTGTGGGTTGTTGTATTCCACCGCGAGCCTCCCAACTCAAATCGATAAACTTACACAATGGGATTGTTCATTTATTATATGAGTCTTTTCTATGACGTCTGTTATTGTACGAGAAATTTATGTATTTTAAATGTATAATCTAGGACATCGTTAAAATAAAAAACAAACCGAGATGGTTTTTGATCAGACAGTTTATTCGTATTTTTACAAAATTTTGTCGAGAAAACTTATAAAATTAATTTGGATAAACCAAATGAATCAGCTGGGCATAGCTTTAAAGAGTTCGTGCAGATTGCAGAATGATGTTTTGTTCAAATTCGTTAATGCGATCATGCGTATACTTAGCTGCCTAGTTTCCAGCTATATAAAGTTGCGTCCTATTGCGTTAGATGACTCTGCCGGAGCATTATATTAAACACATCTTACTTGCAAAGTTACAATAAGGTTGCCTATCGTTAGATGACGCTCTCGCGCTGTCACATATGAAATATCTTTATGGATATTGGATACGGTGTTAGTTTGGGAGCTTCTTGAACGGTGATAAAATGTATCTTATTAACGACCCCGCGTTGAAAGGTGCGTCTGTACCCATTTTCGTCAAAATTGCTTCAGTAATTAATCCATGAAAAGCGAACAAACGGACAAACACACTTTCACATTTATTTATTATTATTCAAATAAAAAAACGCATTAAGTGTGCATAAAAGTGTTTAGGTTCAATTAACTTTCTGTGTTCTTGACTGGAAAAACCCTTAATAATACATAAAGAATTAGTAGAATTAAAAAGGTAAAATGTGGTTGGTTTCTTAGAAGCTAAGAGAAAAAAAATAGTTATTTTATTTGACCATAAACCTGGATTTCTGAAACTAGACTATGTGGTATTTAGTGGTAAAAACGGTCACCTAATGGAACTGATCAAGCAATCCAACGACATTAATGAAAGTTGTCACGCAATAAGCAATAAATAATTTTCATTAGGGAATCTATTTAGAATAATCTATAAATAACTTATTCAATTATTTACACAAGAAGCAAGAAATATCTGATCCACCAATCGATTTCCCGTCCGTCAGGTAACCCGAAGGCTGAAATTCGCCCGACCGCCGCTGAAAATAAGGCCAACGTCGCCGCGTAGTGCTGAAAGGAAAACGGGGGAATCCCCCGCGCCATTGACGAAATAGCGGAATGGATGATCTTTAATTATAGCTGCGGGATTATGCAAACTATTCGCCCGTTCTCGTATCAAATTCGCATCGTAAATATCGGTATTTCCATAAATCCTTTCGGTGCTTGTGTACGATGGCACCGACTGCATCCACGTGTATCATCGCTGCCGTCGGGACGCCGGTGTCACGACAACGACCGTTTATCACGCGACCACTTTTATCGTTTTCTAACTTTATTCGATCTCTTCCTCGAGCCATCTCGATAACCGAATTCCGCCCTTGGCGCGATTTGGCACAATATTGACATTCTAAATCCCGCCGAAATCCCATTTATGCCCCGAAAAACAATTTTATTTGCGAGGACAACCTTTGTACGAGTAGTTATTGCTCAAAAAAGGAGCGTGAAACCAAACCGATGTCAGACACTATTCTAGTACGATACATCGTAAAATGTCAAAGTGAAAACTTTAAAAGGAACAAAAAATAAAATTATCAAAAGACCAAAACCTCTTATCTAGTTTTGAAGAAAATGTCTTATCATATTTTTAAACTTGGAGTTATTAAAACCATTGAAAATTTTAAACTACTGGCGAAATTGTTGGAAAGAAAGTCGAAATTTTAGGTGAGAAATAAAATTTTCCAGTTAACGTTAAAAATTTTGAGCAATAAATCAAAATTTCTAGAAAAATTGTATATTAAAAAGAAAATTTATTGTTAACATTAGATTTTGGAAAAATGGACAAAATTTCGATATTTGGAAATTCCATAAAAAGTCAAAATTTTGGGGAAAACCCTGAACATTTTTAGAAAAAAGGATGTTCGTACACACAACATCCTTTTGTTAAGCACTCTACTCCATTTTGCAATGAAGAACAAGTCTGTTGTTTTCCAATCAATGAAACCAATTTGAATCTAGTATACAACAACAGTTATTGGATACTAGATTCAGATTGGAGATTTCCAATTAATGAAACCAATCTGAATCTAGTATCGAATAACAGTTATTTGACACTAGATTCTGTTTCGTTTCATTGATTGGAAAACTTTTTTCGGTTATTGAACAACTGTCTATCTAAGATTTGGTAAGTTAAAACAAGGAGAAGGACCCAGATGACCTACTCTAGCCATACAAAAAGCATGTACCCTACAGAACTTGTAAGAGCATTCCTTCCCTGTCTGATCTTTGTGCAAACCCCCCACTCCTCAAATTCTGTATTTGCCTATTAGTTTAAGGAAGTTTATATTTCTTGAATTGTGGTTACAATTTATCTCAACCTCCTCTCCCTTTCCGCTGTTTCATCTTCTTCTTCCTCTAATGTTCTTCTTTTTATGCCTTCTTTTCCTTTTAATCTTATTTTTCTTCTTCTTTTCCTCTTAACTCTTCTTCTTATTCCTTTTTTTCCTCTTCCTCTCCATCTTGCTCTCTCCTTCTATTTGTTCGTCTTCTTTTTCTTTCTCTTTTTCTTAATCTTCCTCTCCCTGTTCCTCTACCCTTTTCTCTTTCTCTTCCTCCTCTTCTCTTCTATCTTTCACCCTCTTCTCTTCTCTTTTCTCCTTTTTCTTCTCTTCTATCTTCTCTCTTCTCTCTTGTCTCTTTTCTCTTTTGTCTTCTCTCTTCTCTTTTCTCTCTCTTCTCTCTTTTCTCTTCCCTCTTCTCTCATCTCTCTTCTCACTTCTTCTTCTCTTCCCTTTTCTTTTCTTCTCTTCTCTTCTCTCTGCTCTTGTCTCTCTTCGTTCTTCTCACTTTTCTCTTCTCTTCCCTTCTCTCTCTTCTCTTCCTCTTCTCTTCTCGCTTCTCTCTTTTCTCTTCTCTCTTTTCTTTTCTCTCTTCTGTCTTCTCTCTTCTGTCTTCTGTCTTCTCTCTTCTCTCCTCTTCTCTCCTCTTCTCTCTTCTCTCTTCTCTCTTCTCTCCTCTCTTTTCTCTTCCCTCTTCTCTCGTCTCTCTTCCTTCTTCTCGCTTCTCACTTCTCTCTTCTCTTTCCTTCTCTTTTCTTCTCTTCTCTATTCTCTTCTCTCTTCTCTTCTCTCATCTCTTCTCCTCTCTCTTCTCTCTCCACTCTACTCTCGTCTCTCTTCGTTCTTCTCACTTCTATCTTCTTCTCTTCTCTTCTCTTCTCTTCTCTTCTCTTCTCTTCTCTTCTCTTCTCTTCTCTTCTCTTCTCTTCTCTTCTCTTCTCTTCTCTTCTCTTCTCTTCTCTTCTCTTCTCTTCTCTTCTCTTCTCTTCTCTTCTCTTCTCTTCTCTTCTCTTCTCTTCTCTTCTCTACTCTTCTCTTCTCTTCTCTTCTCTTCTTTTCTCTTCTCTTCTCTTCTCTGCTCATCTCTTCTCTTATATATTCTCTTCTCTCTTCTCTCTTCTCTCTTCTCTCTTCTCTCTTCTCTCTTCTCTCTTCTCTCTTCTCTCTTCTCTCTTCTCTCTTCTCTCTTCTCTCTTCTCTCTTCTCTCTTCTCTCTTCTCTCTTCTCTCTTCTCTCTTCTCTCTTCTCTCTTCTCTCTTCTCTCTTCTCTCTTCTCTCTTCTCTCTTCTCTCTTCTCTCTTCTCTCTTCTCTCTTCTCTCTTCTCTCTTCTCTCTTCTCTCTTCTCTCTTCTCTCTTCTCTCTTCTCTCTTCTCTCTTCTCTCTTCTCTCTTCTCCCTTCTCCCTTCTCCCTTCTCTCTTCTCTCTTCTCTCTCTCTTCTCTCTTCTCTCTTCGTTCTTCTTACTTCTCTCTTCTCTTCCTTCTCTCTCTTCTCTCCCTCTTCTCTTCTATCTTCACTTATCTTCTCTTTTCTCTTATCTCTCTTCTCTCTTTTCTCTTCACTCTTCACTTTTCTCTCTTCTCTCGTGTCTCTTCGTCTTCCTAACTTCTCTCTTCTCTTCCCTTCTCTCTCTTCCTCTTCTCTTCTTTCTTCTCTTCTCTTTTCTTCTCTTCTCTTCTCTTCTCTCTTCTCTTATCTCTTCTCTCTTATCTCTTCTCTCTTCTCTCTTCTCTCTTCTCTCTTCTCTCTTCTTTCTTCTCTCTTCTCTCTTCTCTCTTCTATCTTCTATCTTCTCTCTTATCTCTTCTCTCTTCTCTTTTCTTCTCTCTTCTCTTTTCTTCTCTTTTCTCTTTTCTTCTCTTTTCTCTTTTCTTCTCTTCTCTCTTGTTTTCTCTTTTTTTTCCTCTTTTCTCTCCTTCTTCTCTCCTTCTTCTCTTCCCTTCTCTTCTTCCTCTGTTTTTTCTCTCTTCTCTTCTCCCTTCTCTTCCCTCTTCTCTCTACTCTCTTCTCTTCCCTTCTCTTCCCTTCTCTTCTCTTCTCTTCTCTTCTCTTCTCTTCTCTTCTCTTCTCTTCACTTCTCTAAATCTAGTATCCAGTATCAGTTATTTGAAACTAAAGTCTCATTGATTGGAAAACTTGCCTCGGTTTTTGAATATCTGAATCATTTCTTGGTCTATCTAGGGTTGGGTAAGTTTACACAAGGACGGATTAAAGGGGGGCCCAGGCGACCTACATTAGCCATACAAAAAACATGGATCCTGCAGAACTTGTAAGAGCATTCCTTCCCTGTCTGGCCTTTGTGCAAACCCCGCTTTGCCCACCTTCTGTATTTGCGTATTAGTTTAAGGAGGTTTATATTTATTCTACAAATGACAAATTAAATGTTCTGTAATTAAACAGCTAAACGTGCCGAAATTTCAATTTAGTACAGCTGCAACCATAGACTAGTTTCGGCCTTCCTTGGCCCCATCAGTATGATACGGTGGTTGTAAACACGGCCAACTTAAGTCCGCTAGTCAGTTTATCAGTTTATATTTATTGAATTATGGTTACCATTTATCACAACCAAATCAGAATTTTCTGGATTCTCAAATAGTATTCAGTGCCTTAGTTCTGCCATTGCTGTATTCGAAATGACAATGTAACGCAACTAACTTGCTACTACTTTCTCCATTCTAGTGCTATTATAATCGAACTGAAACTGAAAACACATATTGTTGTTGGTGACGCAGGACCAGCCGTGGCTAGCGAAACTGATTCGACGATTAGCAGATTTGCTAAAACCACGTCGCGTCGTAAGTGCTCGTCTTTGCCATTCTAAAAGCATCGAAGCGTATGTACCAAGACCAAGGTTACGAGAAATGTCCTTTTTAGTCTAGAACGCAACCGTGATTCACAATGCGTTTTTTTCTACAACAATCAGAATAAATTTAAAAATTGCGGGTCAAGGTCTAGTTGAAGGAACAATCGGAGACCGAGACGAGCTCGTTGACATTACAAGGAGCCGATCTCCATCCAGACTGCAGACAACCTTATGCATTCGAAAAGCACTTTGATGTTTCCGATCGGCGATCGTTTTGGCAACATTGCAAACTGACATTACCATCAGCTTCTTTGTACGATAGCAAGGTGTATTAACCCGCTGTTGAACTTTGTTCGTTTCGCATCACATCGTTCTCGACCTGCAGTCTGATTGTAAACAAAGGAGTTCGGGCTGGTCCTTAGCCGTGTCCGTCTAGAAGCACGTTCGTAGTGAGGTGTGCTCATGATCAGTGCATCCGAGCAGTTCAAGGTCATTATAAAATGCACTCCCACGTTTCGTTTACCTGAGTGTCGACTCCACTTCTCCTTCTCTCGACGTTCCTCCAGAATTCGTTCCACTATTGGAAATTATTTGCGGACCGAACACTTGTGTGTGCGTCTGGGTTTAGATTTAGATCCTCGTCAACTGTCATGTTTATAAACATGCAGATAATCGAGGCGAGCGCCTGAGGGAATTTGCTCTTTGTAGACGGGGGAAATTGGAAAATAGTTCTCATACAAGATGCAAGCAATGAAACCGTGGGCGATAAATTGAGTTTGGCAAAAAAGATATTTTGATAACAAATGCGCTTAACGAACGACGTAATATCCTATTAGAAACACAAACATTTGCAAAAAAAGTTGAACAATTACACACGCTTTGAAAGTTAACCGTCGTAGAGGCGCAGATGGTTATTTTAGTTGTTATGTGTGACCGATTAACTGACCAGTCGATCAAAATAACAGCTTGTTGCGTTGTACAACCCGCATCAACGGTTAAAATTTATTAACCGCTGTTTGGTATGTGATAAAACACAATTTGTCCTACCATTAATGCGCGCATATAGCTTTAGCCTCCGTTGAGTATCCACCTTTAGCCTTTAGATAATCGTAAGCGCGAAAAATTTCGAGCTAATACTGCAGATGTTTCTTGCTCTCTTTTTCGTTCTCCGTCTTTTTATCTTTTACTGTCGCTTTCTCTTTTTCTCTTCTGATATATTTTGTTTTCTCTCGCTTTCTGTTCTCTTCTGTCCTCTTTTCTTGTTTTATTATCTCTTTTCCTCTTCTGTTCTCTCTCTTCTCTTCCTCTTCATGTTCCCCTTCCTATTTCTAATTGTTTTCCTTTCCCTCTTTCTTTTCCTCTTTTCCTCTTCCTTCTTCTTTTCCTTTTTTTTTCTTCTTCTGCGTCTTCCGCTTCCCCTTTCTCTTCTATTTCGCTTCTTCTTCTTATTCTTCGTGTTCTTCCTCTTAATCTTCCTCTTTCCCCTCCTGTTTTTCTTCTCTTCCCCTCTTCATCTCCCTCTCCCGCTCTCTTGCTCTTCATCGTTTTCTTCTTCTTTTTCTTCTTCTCCTTCATGCTCCTCTTTCTCTTAATCTTTCTCTCCTTTTTCCTCTTCCTTCTCTTTTTTCTCTTTCTCTACCTCTTCCGCTTTCTCTTACCCTTCCCCTTCCTCTCCCCTTTCTCTTTCTCTTTCCTTCCGCCGTTTCTTCTTCCTCTCAATCTCCTTCTTCTTTTTCCTTTTCATCTTCTGTTTCTTCTTCTTCCTTTTCCCCTCAATCTTCTGTTTCTTCTTCTTCTTTTTCTTTGAATATGATCTTTCTTCTTTTTCCTTTTCCTTTTAATATTCTTCTTCCTAGCCCTCTTCCTCTACCCAACTTTATCTTTCTCTCCCCTTCCTCTTTCTGGTTTATTACGTTGCTTCTTCATCATAATCTTCTCATTTTTCTTCCTCTTCTTCTTTCTTTGCTCTTCCCATCTTCCTCTTCCTTTCCCCTTCTTTGTCTTCTTCTTCTTCCTCCTGTTTTTCTTAATCTTCTCTCCCCCTTCCTCTACTTTTTCCCTTTCTCTTCCTCTTCCTTCTCTGCTATCATATGCTCTCTTGTCTTCCCTTCCCTTCCCTTCCTTTCCCTTCCCTTCCCTTCCCTTCCTTCCTCTTCCCTTCCCTTCCCTCCCCTTCCCCTCCCTCCCCTCCCTTCTCTTCCCTTCCCTTCCCTTCCCTTCCCTTCCCTTCCCTTCCCTTCCCTCTTCTCTTCTCTTCTCTTCTCTTCTCTTCTCTTCTCTTCTCTTCTCTTCTCTTCTCTTCTCTTCTCTTCTCTTCTCTTCTCTTCCTCTTCTCTTCTCTTCTCTTCTCTTCTCTTCTCTTCTCTTCTCTTCTCTTCTCTTCTCTTCTCTTCTCTTCTCTTCTCTTCTCTTCTCTTCTCTTCTCTTCTCTTCTCTTCTCTTCTCTTCTCTTCTCTTCTCTTCTCTTCTCTTCTCTTCTCTTCTCTTCTCTTCTCTTCTCTTCTCTTCTCTTCTCTTCTCTTCTCTTCTCTTCTCTTCTCTTCTCTTCTCTTCTCTTCTCTTCTCTTCTCTTCTCTTCTCTTCTCTTCTCTTCTCTTCTCTTCTCTTCTCTTCTCTTCTCTTCTCTTCTCTTCTCTTCTCTTCTCTTCTCTTCTCTTCTCTTCTCTTCTCTTCTCTTCTCTTCTCTTCTCTTCTCTTCTCTTCTCTTCTCTTCTCTTCTCTTCTCTTCTCTTCTCTTCTCTTCTCTTCTCTTCTCTTCTCTTCTCTTCTCTTCTCTTTCTCTTCTCTTCTCTTCTCTCTCTCTTCTCTTCTTCTTTTTGATGGTTTATGTGAATTCAACAACTTACCTGTTTCAATAAAAAATTCTAATTCCCTCTATCAATTTAAGAATCGTTTGCGACAAATTTTCTTTCGAAATTTTGACTTATAAAAACTCTGAATTTTAAACTGCACCTTTTGGGGTTTTTCCTTCCGATGTAAAACTGGAAATCTAAGGAATCCATTCTTAGAAATATTTCCTCGTTTGTCTTAAAATGTTGACATTCGATTTTTTCCAAATTTCGAATTTAAATTCTAATTACTGGAAAATTTAACGTATTCTCATAAGTTCGTGTTTAACCTCGATGATTCGATTTTTTTTTTTTTTGAATAATTCCTTCTCTAAATTTTGAGTCTTACGAAATTATTACTTTTTTTTTCCCCTAAATACGAAAATTTCGATTTTTAACCTAGATTTTGTGTTTAAATTTAATTTTTATAATTACAAGAACTTTTCAATATTTAAAAATGTTTTCTTAAAATCCCGAAACTAAACTTAAAATTTTCGAAAATGTTCTCTTTTTTAAACAGTTTTGGAGCGCAAATTCAATTTTCCCGCCACTGAGCAAACTTAACGTAGTTATTATTTTTTATTCGTGAAAATATGTGAAAATGAAAAGTGTAAACTCGGAATTTTTGAGAAAATAGTCTTTACATAAAGCAAGATTATTGAAATTTTCTAGTTTTAACTCGAAACGAAAAAACCTCGAAATTCTTCAAGGTAAACTCTTATTGGTCGGAAGCATTATGTTTATTAATTTTATTTAATATTTCCTTAATAAAAATTTACATATTTCCAAACTGGGCGCAGAAATGTAAAATAAAATGTATAAACAAAATTTCGAAAGTTAGAAAAAAACATTTTCGGAATTTTTGAGACTAAAATCGAAGTTTAAGAGAAAAAAAGTTTGTCCGAAATATTAATTCCAAAGAAGGTTTCACCCCTTTACCACATCGGCAATTAAATAAATAATTACGCGATACGTATTTCGCCAGCAGAACTGGCATTTTCAAGTGTGCTTATCTAAAAAGATTAGCAAAAGATGTATCGACGTCATCTGCATTGAGATTCAAATCGAAACTGGCGGTCTTTTGCTTTCTTTTTAGATTAGTACGCTTGAAAATGCCAGTTCTGCTGGCGAAATACGTATCGCGTAATTATTTATTTAATTGCCGATGTGGTAAAGGGGTGAAACCTTCTTTGGACTTAATCCCAAGCCACAGTGTTTAGTTCAGTGCTTTAGCGAAATGTTAATGTTTATTTTTCTGAAAATTCGATATTTGCGCTTTCAATTTCTATTTTATTTACAAAACTGTCATCGTCGTTTTGATTTTTTTTTAAGATTTTTACCTTTGCTTCGAAATGTCCACACTTTTTCTCCAAATTTTGCATTTTTCCCATAAATTTCAAATTTTTCTTTTAAACTTCGATTTTAATCTCGACATTTCTTTCGCAATTCATTTTCAGTTAATTTCCAAACGCATCCGTATTCATTTGGGCACTACCAACGTATTAATTGCGAAGTGATAAATGCAGCTTTAAAGATGGACAAAGCAATTTACGTTGCTCATCAAACGTGATTCGTCTTAAGTTGTGTATTTTTCGTAAAGAGAATTCTGGCAACACCGGAGGGTGGTTTTTATTTTTCGACGGTCCAAACGGCCGAAGGTTTTCTCCAGCGTCAGCGTACGGTAAACAGGCAACTCGAACATGTGGTGCGGTGGGTCTGGGTCGTGGCAACGGCAACGCAGCCCGAGCCAGCCGACAGAAGGCAGAAGGGCTGCCTCCTGTCCTCTTGCTGAACCTGCGAGCAGCTGCACTATTCAAGCAAAAGCAAACGAAGCGCTCAGCCGCTCAGTCATTCGCGTCTCATCGTCGGGGTGAGTTGTGAAGCGCCCGAGTTCGTACTTTATACACATTTTATTGCTTCATGTATTAAAACGACGGTTCAGTGTCCGCGCTATAAAACGAATACAAAGTTATGTTATTTGAAAACCCCCCAGGCACCAAGTTGTACCCGGCTTACAGTATACCGCCGCCGATTCTGCAAACTCCGATGGGGTGAGTGAAAGCTGCCAAATAAAAGCATCTTTTACGTTTACAATGCAAAAGTTTAACACATTTGTTTTGGTTGGTTGGTTAGAACAGGACGCGCTATTTTGTACACATCGATGTCTACATGTAGTTTGTTGCATGTTTATTTTTATTAGAAAACGTTTGTCTTTAGTCATACAATTTAACGTAATGTGTATTAATTACTTAGAAATGAAGTACCTAAGTTGTGTGCGGGAAGGGAAGCGTAAACAAAAGGTCGAAACCGGTGTTGCCAAATTGTCATTTGCGAAATAACCGTTTTTTGAAGTCGTTTTTTCGCATTAACCGGTTGCAGTTTTTATTGCTAGTGTTACGCCTTATGTTCTTGTAATGTTTTATTTATATTTGATATTCTCCAAATAAATGTGTCAAATCAAAGTAAGGTATAACCTAGAATTCATCCAGCAAAGAATCATATCTGTTAATATCTTATTCATCCTTGCGATATTATTTGTAAAAAGAGATGATGATAACTGCCCCGTGTATTATTTTGTTGTTAACAGCGATTTTTTTTTTCAAATATCGATTCGATTCGATTTTTTGGCATTCAAATTCGTGCAGCTTTTAACATTTTTGCGCACAACCCTTGTCTATGTTGTCAAAATATTAGAGGACGAGTTTTCGTTTAATTTTAATTTTAAACAAATAATGACGTCAAATTTTAAGTTTACGAAATATTTGATGTTCTAATGCAATTTGTATATTAATAATATTCACCAAGTATCATATGCTGATGAAATCTGTCAAATTTCTACCTAGTACTAGAAAAGAAAGTAATTTTGATAGCAACAGAAAGCAGCTTTGATAATAACGGAAATCACTTGATAGCAACGAAATCAGATAGTAATGAAAACCACATTTGGTAACAAGGAAATCAGTTTTGATAGCAACAGAAGACAATTTTGATAGTAATGGAAATCAGTTTTGATAGCGGCGGAAACCAGTTTTGATGGAACGGACTGGTCCTCGGTTATCTTCAAAAATTGGAATGCAAATCTTTTTCCGTGAAACTAGGAAAGATTAAAAAACACAACAGAGGTTACTCTAACGCGTTTCGATAAGCCAAGCTATCATCTTCAGAGAGATACTGAAGATTTAAAGTTCGACTTTTTAAAGGTTTTTGACTTTTTTTTTTAATTTTGATGTATTTTGAATATTTCGACATTTTTTTGAAAATTTCAACTTCTTTTAAAGATTGTGTTTTTTTTTAACAGTTTGACATATTTTGAATTTTTCGATTTTTTTTTGAAAACTTCGACTTAGTTTAAAAATTTTGACTTTTTGATAATTTTGATTTTGTTTCAAAATTTCGACATTCTTTGAAAACATCTACTTTTTGAAAATAATTGATTTTCCTTTTTGAAAATTCCGACTTTCTGAAAAATTCTAGTTTTGATTGAAAACGTTGACATATTAAAAATATCGACTTGTTTTGAGAATTTAGCTTTTTTTTTGAAAATTTCGTTCTATTTTAAATATTTCGACATTTTTTTTTTGAAAATTTCGTTCTATTTTAAATATTTCGACATTTTTTTTTGAAAAATTTCGACTTTTTCAAAATCTTGACTTTTCTTGAAAATTTTGACGTATTTTTAATATTTTGATATTTTTTTTAATTTTTGAAAATTTCGACTTGTTTTAAAATATTTTTTTGAACATTTTTACATAAATTTGAAATTTCGAATTTTTTTTGAGAATTTCAATTTCTTTTAAGAACTTTGACTTTTTTTGATATTTTTTTCCAAAAATTCTGTTTCCGTAAACTCTAATTTTTCATTCAAAATTTCTCTTTTTTGAATTTGACTTTCTGTTCTTTATTTTTTGTTCTGGAAAATGTAAACCTATCTATTTCGCTATTTATTGAAAATAATCGATTTTCTTTTTGAAAGTTTTGACTTTTTCAAAATTTAGGTTTTTGGTTTGGATTTTTTTTGAAAATATTTAATCTGTTTATTTGAGAACTTTGAGCTTTTTTAAAATTTTCTACATATTTTGGAATCTTTCGGCGTTTTTTTTTGAGAATTTCGACCTCTAAAGATTTTGATCCTTTTTTGGAAATTTGGACGTATTTTGAATATTTCGACATTTTTTTTTTGAGAATTTTGTGTCCTTTTAGAGATTTCAACTTTTTTTAATGTTGACGTATTTTGACTTTTTTTATTTTATTTGCAAAATTTTTATCTTCATTTGTTTGGAACATTTAAACTTTCTGACCATTGGTTTAAAAACATCGGCTTTTTGAAAATATTGCTTTTGTTTTTGAAAACTTTGACTTCTTTAAAATTTTGTTTCTTAATTTCAATTTTGCCGCAAAATGTTCACCTTTCTATGTCTTGAAATTTTTTTTTATAAACATGTTATCTTTTCAAAAGCTTTTAAATATTCCGACATTTTCGGAAAATTTTAAAAGTTATTACTTTTTTTCTGAAGAATTTGTCATTTTTGAAATTTCAAATTTTTAAAATTTTAACTTTTTGAAATTTCAACGTTTTGAAATTTCAACTTTTTGAAAATTTTGATTCCTTTAGAAATTTTTACATTTTTCAAAAATTCGGCTTTTTTGAGAACTTTGAACTTTTTTTTGAAATTTCGATGTATTTTGCATATTTCGACTACTTCTAAAAATTATGACTTTTTTTTGAAAATTTTGAGGTATTTGAATAGTTTAACATTTTTTGAAAATTTCAACGTTTTTAAAGATTTTAACATTTTTTTTTTAAATCTTTACGTGTTTTGAATGTTTATACATTCTTTTGAGAATTTCGATTTTTAAAGATGTTAACCTTTTTTTTTGAAAATGTTGTTTTTTCAAATTTTTATTTTTTTTTATTCTTTACGTATTTTTAATATTTCGACACTTAAGAATTTCGACCTCTTTTAAAGATTTACACTTTTTTTGAAAATGTTGAGGAATTTTGAATATTTCAACATTTTTTGAAAATATCAACTTCTCTAAAGATTTTGACGTTTTCTAAAAATTTTGTTATGTTTGAATGATTCGACTTTTTTTTGAGAATTTCTACTTCCTTTAAAGATGTTGGTCCTTTTTTTTGAAAATTCGTTTTTTCAAAATTTCCACCATTTTCGAAATCTTTAATTTTTTGTTCAAGATTTCGACTTTTTGCGTATTTGACTCTTTTCCGAAATTTCTTTCTTAATTTTTTTTTTGGAAAATTTAAAACTTTCCGACGAATTTTTACATTTTTTGAAAATATCGTCTTTTGAAAAATAATCGATTTTCTTTTTGAAAATTTCGACTTTTGAGAATTTTGACTTCTTTTAAAGGTTTTGACTTTTTTTCGAAAATTCTAACTTATTTTGGATATTTCGACATTATTTCGACTGCTCTCTTGACTTTTTTTTTGACGTATTGTAAATATTCCGATATACTTTTGAGGATTTCGACATTGACTTTTCTAAAAATTTTGATTTTTTATTAAATTTCTACTTTTTTCGAAAACTTTATTTTTTTTTTTGTTCAATTTTTTTTAGAATCTGCCTTTTTTTTGAGAATTTCGACTTCCTTTAAGGATTTTGACTTAATTTGGATATTTCGACATTATTTTTGACAATTTGACTTTTTTTTACCTATTTTGAGAGTGTCGACTTCTTATAAAGATCTTGACTTTTTTTAATTTTGACGTATTTTGAATATTCCGATATTTTTGGAGGATTTCGACATTTCATTTATTGAAAATTTTACTTTTTTTCAAAATTTCTTCTTTTCCTGAAAACTTTAATTTTTTGTTCATTTTTTTTCGAATTTGAACTTTTTTTTTATAATTTGCTTCTTCATTTTTTTTTTTTTCGAAAAATTTAAACTTTCCTCATTTTGACTTTTTTGGTTTAAAATTTTGAGAAACATTTATTTATTTAAATGTTAAAAAAAATCGGAAATTTCAACTTTTCTCTTGAAATGTCTAAATTACATCAAAATTTTGATAAAAGCCGGAAATTTGCAAAATATTCGTTGGAAATTTTCAAAATTCAACTTTTCTAGAAATTTCGATTTTATTTCGAAATAAATACATTTACTTCCACAGGACTTGGTGTGGCGGGGTGAGGTACTTGTCCCCCATTTCGTGTATTTTTTTTTTCTCAAAATTCGTCTTTGTTCGAAACTTCATATATATTCCAAAAGTCAAATTTTTCGCCAACTGTACAATATTCGCAGAATTCAATTTTGATTTTTTCCGGAGTAGCTTCTGTTTAAAAGATCTTCCCCAAAATTTAAACTTTTTGAAATTCACATTTTTTTATTGGACTTCTAAAAGGTGCGTGTTTTTTTTCTAAAAATACGACTTTCTGAAAATTTTAACCTGGTTCTCAGACTTCGTATTTTTTTCTAAATTTCGACTTTTAGGTCAAGAATTGATGTTTTTTTTTATTATGGGGTGGTGCTTGGAGGTACACTTGTCTCTGACCCATACAACCGAGCGAAAATGCAGCATCCAAGCGGGAGATTTTTTTACTAGAAACTTCGGGTTTTATTTCGCAAAAGTTCTTTCTCGAAATTTCTTCTTTCTTAAAATTCCTCTTCGAATAATTTCTTTCCGGATAATTTCTTTCACAGAATTCGACTACGTTTCCCAAAATTTGACCTCCTTCAGGAAAATTCGTCTTTTTTTTATATTTCGACCATCTTCGAAATTTCGAGTTTTGAAAATTCATTTTTTTCTAAATTTCGTCATTTTACTCGAGGTAGACATTTGTCCAATTTTTAAAATTTCGCAACTTGTATTTTTTCTCGGAATTTCCAATTTTTTTCACAACATTCCCCCCTTTTGGCTAAATTCTGATTTTGTTTTCGAAATTCGACTTTTTTCCCCAAAATTCGACTTCTTTCCTAAAAATTCGACTTCTATCTTCAAAATTCGAGTTTCTCTGAGAAAAGTCGAATTTTTTTCGATATTTCGGCCATCTGGGAAATTTCAAGTTTTCAAATTTCGTTTTTTTTGCAAAATGTCGCCATTTTACTCAAGATTAGACATTTGTACAATTTTTGAAGTTTCGTAACTTGTTTTTTTCTCGGAATTTCGAATTTTTTTCCATAACATTCCTCTGGCTAAATTTTGATTCGGTTTTCGAAATTCGATCTTTCCTTAAAATTCGACTTCTGTCTTCAAAATTCGACTTCGGTCTTCAAAATTCGAGTTTCTCTGGGAAAAGTCGACTTTTTTCGATATTTCAGCCTATCTTCGAAATTTCGAGTTTTTAAAATTCGTTTTTTTTTATAAAAGATCGCCATTTTACTTAAGATTAGACGGTTGTCCAATTTTTAAATTGTCGCAACTTGTTTTTTTCTCGGAATTTCGACTTTTTTTCCATAACACTTCTCTTTTTGGCTAAATTCTGATTTGGTTTTCGAAATTCGATGTTTCCTCAAAATTCGACTTTGGTCTTCAAAATTCGAGTTTCTCTGGGAAAGGTCGACTTTTTTTCGATATTTCGGCCATCTTCGAAGTTTCGAGTTTTTAAAATTCGTTTTTTTTTTTTCAAAATTCGACTTCTGTCTTCAAAATTTTACTTCGGTCTTCAAAATTCGAGTTTCTCTGGGAAAAGTCGACTTTTTTCGATATTTCAGCCTATCTTCGAAATTTCGAGTTTTTAAAATTCTTTTTTTTTTTCAAAAGATCGCCATTTTACTCGAGATTAGACGGTTGTCCAATTTTTAAATTGTCGCAACTTGTTTTTTCTTTCTCGAAATTTCCATTTTTTTCCATAACATTCCCCTTTTTGACTAAATTCTGATTTTGTTTTCGAAATTCGACCTTTTCCTCAAAATTCGACTTCGTTCTTTAAAATTCCAGTTTCTCTGAGAAAAGTCGAATTTTCGACCATCTCCGAAATTTCGAGTTTTAAAATTCGTTTTTTTTCCAAAATATCGCCATTTTACTCGAGATTAGACATTTGTTCAATTTTTTAATATTTGCAACTTGTTTTTTCTTAGAATTTCGAGATTTTTTCCATAACATATATCTTTTTAGATTAATTCTGATTTTGTTTTCGAAATTCGACTTTCTTTTCGCGAAAGTCGACATCTTCTTTAAAATTTGGGTTTCTGCAGGAAAAGTCGACTTTTTTCGATATTTCGACCATCTCCGGGTAAAGTCGACTTTTTTCGATATTTCGACTATATCTTTTCGTAAAAGTCGACTTTTTTCGATATTTCGACTATATCTCCGAAATTGGGAGTTTTCAAAATCGTTTTTTTTTTCTAAAATGTCGCCATTTTACTCGAGTTTAGACAGTTGTCCAATTTTTAAATTATCGCAACTTGGTTTTTTCTTGGAATTTCGAATTGTTTTCCAAAACATTCCTATTTTTGGCTAAATTCTGATTTTAACTTCGAAATTCGACTTTTTTTTGGCAAAATTTGAGTTCTTTCCCCTTAATTCGAGTTCTTTCCCCAAAATTCGAGTTCTTACCTCAAAATTCGAGTTCTTACCTGATAATTCGACTTTCTCCGAAAAAAGTAACCTTTTTTCGTTATTTCGACGATTTTCCCTGAAATTTTGACTATTTTCAAAGTGTCCATGTTTTTAACACACGAGATGGGGGAATACGTATATCAAACGTTTATTATAATTGACATTAATATCGTTCTAAGAAACTGTTAATCGTCTTTAAATGAATACCGGGATTTTCTTGTCATTGGGGTCATTAAATTAATGGATTTGAACTGCCTGCACTATAATTTTGTTCTTATCACCTCTTTTACTATGTAATTTTATCTGATAACTAATTACTGGACAAATTGCCTTAGTTCCGACGATGCGGGAAAAATGATAAACTCGGCAACGTCGACTTAAGCTCCTGCATTCAGTTCTGCCAAAGAAAAGCGAATGTTGCAGACTGTACCCCAGGCCACAAGCCACAGATGTAAACGCTTAGTCGAACACTCGAAGCTTTATTACCTTCAAAACTAACATCTTGAATAAGAGGGACCTTTCATTTACTGTCAGATATTTGTTTGAGTCAAAATACCGGTTTAACTAACCCCTTCGTTATTGAAAACCGTCGTTTGGCGTTTTTCCAACTTGTTTCGACTTAACATTGTGGATAAGTACGGGGGTCATCTGTACATTATTATAACGCATTCGTATTAACGAATGCGTCAAAATAATCCAAATGGGAGTACGTTTGATCTTTGATCGAAACATGGGAATGCGAAATGTGAAAACCGCAACTCGTAGATCGTAGAACGTCAGAACTTAACTACGTACGACGCGACGTCCTCAAATTATATCATAGAATACGAACGTCAGTACCATATAATTAGAGGAAACGTCTGCAAATTATAATCGTAAATCCTGGAAAACACACGTGAAAACTACAACTTGGAAGTAGTGAATCAGGTGTGGTAGCAAACGGTAATTAATCAGATGTCATCGACTGGAATGACTGCTTCCCAGTAATAATCCATGTGATGCGGTTTTTCGCTCGTATTTTGATGAATTCGCCGGCTTATCACGTGTTGGCCAGCTCCGGGCTGCGTTGCGCTAATTTTCGCGTAAAAATCAAACGTTTCGCGCTCCAAAGACAAATATTGTAACAGCTACAGAGTAAACCACTTATTATTCATTAACTTTAATGTCATTCAGATCAATTTATTTATCTTTCGAATTGAATTAATTATGGTAATCGGCCACTTCGAACCGATGTGGGTGTTAAATCCTTTACGGTTATTATAATATCGTATTAATTTGGGATTTAATTCCGGGAATTATCGTTTTAATTAGAACGTAATTGCAAAGGTCAAAGTAGTCTGCGAAAAAGGAAAATTCACATCTGGTGTCGTTTAAGTGGTTTTTTTTATTGAAGTGGACGTAGTAGTGGTTTTTGGGCTTATAAACTAGTCGTCATCGTCTTCATCCTGACAAGCTTCGCATTCACCAACAGGTTTTTCCGGGAATATTCCCTGTTCTCTTCTCTTTAATTCAACGCACAGCTCATAGAACTTTTGATTGGGTTTCCAGGTTTGTTCTACTACCCATAGCTAAAAAAAATAATATAATTTATATTTCGTCAATAACCTACAACTGAAAATAATAACAAAAGGTTGCTTTGAGTATTTTTAGCTCAAGTTTAGTCATATTGGAATATAATTTGATAAATAAGCAACATTTCATTCGATAACTTTGCCATTTTCCGAAGACTTTGAAAATTCGGACTTTTTTTCAAAATGTTTAGCTTCATAAAATTTCGAGCTCTTGCATATTTCGACATTTTTGAAGATTTAGACCTTTTTAAAAGTTTCGATTTTTTTCAATTGCCCCGAAGAGTTTTTAAAAATCAAAATTTCTATTTTTTCTTAAAATTTCAATTTTCTTGCAAAGTAATTTTTAAAATATTCGCCAATTTTGAAAACTGCGACTTCTTTTTAAAAATTAGGTTTGTCAAAAACCTTTTCTCGAGATTTTGACATTTTAACAGTTTCCATTTTTTGGATATTTCGACTTTTTAAAATTTCGTATTTTGAAAATATCGACTTTATTTCAAAATTTTGCCTTTTGGAAATTTCGACATTTCTATTCATAATTTCGACTTTCTTTGAAAAATTTTCAAAAATTTGGATTTATTCCAAATTGGAAAATTTCGACTTTTTCAACAATCTAATCCAAATTAGACTTCGGAAAGTTGCGACTTTTTCTTGAAATTTTGTCTTTAATAGTTTGGAATTCTTCAATATTTCGACTTTTTGAAAATTTCGATTTCTTACTCAAAATTTTGACTTGTTGAAAATGTCGACTTTTTTGTGGAACATCTCGACTTGTTTCGAAATGTGGCTTTTTTTATAATTTGGATTTCAGAAAATTGGGACTCTGTTTTGAACATTTTGAATTTCCAATGCCCGCTTTGTTTCAAAATTATGAATTTTTGACAATTTCGTCTTTTATACTTTTCCTTGAAATTTTAATTATTCGTAGTTTCTTCTGAAATTTTAATTTGCTTGTAAATGTCGAGTTTTTTAAAAAATTAACCTTTTTGAATATTTCAAGTTTTTTGAAAATTTAGTTATTTCCATTTTAAACTTCAGAAAATTTCGACCCTCCCGAAATTTTGATTTTCCAAAATTTCTCGACTGTTTCGACTTTTTTAAAACCTAATTGTTTTAAATTTCTTACTTTTTTTGAATATTTCAACCTCCTCTCGAAATTTTAATTTTTTGTAAAATTCAAAACTGAAATTTTGAATTTTTTGAAAATTTTGATTTTTTAAATTGGTTTAAAAATTTCGAATATTTATCTTTATTATAATTTCGATTTTTTTGAAAACTTCGGAATCTTTTTTATAAATTGTGTCCTTTTTAAAGAATTCCATTTTTTTTTAAAATACTTACTTTTTTTTGAATAGTCCAACCTTTTCTCGAAATGTTCACTTTTTAAACATTTCTATTTTTCCAAAAAGACTTGTTTCAAAATTTCGACAATTTGAAAACATTTGTTTCAAAATTCGACCTTTCGAATTGTTGATTTTTCTTCAAAAAATTTCAATTTTATTAAAAAGCAAAATTTCCCAAATTTTTAAAAAAGGTCGAAATTCTCGAAAGAGTCGAACTGTTCAGAAAAGTCGAAATTTTAAAAAGTAAACATTTGAAAAACATCAAAATTTTGGGGAAAAGTCGAAAATTTTACAAAAGTCCAAATTTTGGAAAAGGAAGTCAATCCTAGCTCAGAAATTAAATCATGAAAAAATTCCAACATTTTAAAAACTCGATATTTTCAAAAAAAACTGAAGTTTTCAATAACCGGCGTTTCTACAGAAGCGGAAGTTTTGAACAGAAGCAGAAATTTTTGAATAATGTAGACATTCTGAAAAAGTCAAAATTTTGAAACTGTCAAAATTTACAAAGAGTTGCGAAGCCAGATTAATAAAAAGCGGAGGTTTTAAACAGTTACCGAAATTATTGGATTATGTAGACATTTTGAAAAGGTTAAAACTTTGAAACTGTCAAAATTTTGAAACGATAAAAATTCTGAAAAAGTGAAAACTTTGAAATCCAACGTTTTTACAAAAAATTGCGAAGTCAGATTAACATAATGCGGAAGTTTTGAACAGTAGCAGAAATTTTTGGATAATGTAGAAATTTTGAAAAGGTCGAAACTTTGAAATCCAACGTTTTTACAAAGAGTAGCGAAGTCAAATTATATAAAGAACGGAAGTGTTGAACAGTAGCAGAAATTTTTGAATAATGTGGAAATTTTGAAAAGGTGAAAATTTTGAAACAGTTAAAATTTTGAAACGGTCAAAATTTTGGAAAAGCCGAAACTTTGAAAGTCAACGTTTTTACAAAAAAATGCGAAGTCAGATTAACATAATACGGAAGTTTTAAGAAGTGGCAGAATTTTTTGGATAATGTAGAAATTTTGAAAAGGTGATAAATTTTGAAAAAGTCGAAACTTTGAAGTCCAACGAAAAATTGCGAAGTCAGATTAACATAATGCGGAAGTTGCGAAAGTTACGAAGTCAGATTAATAAAAGGCGGAAGTTTTGAACAGTAGCAGACATTTTGGGATAATGTAGAAATTTTGAAAATGTCAAAATTTTGAAAAAGTCGAAACTTTGAAATCAACATTTTTACAAAAAGTTGCGAAGTCGGATTAATAAAAAGCGGAGGTTTTAAACAGTTACCGAAATTTTTGAATTATGAAGACATTTTGAAAAGGTCAAAATTTTTAAAAAGTCTAAATTTTGAAAAAGTCGAAACTTCGAAATATAACGTTTTTACAAAAAGTTGCAAAGTCAAGTTAATAAAAAACGGAAGTTTTGAACAGTAGCAGAGATTTTTGGATAATGTAGAAATTTTGAAAATGTCAAAATTTTGAAAAAGCGGAACTTTGAAATCAACATTTTTACAAAAAGTTGCAAAGTCGGATTAATAAAAAGCGGAGGTTTTGAACAGTTACAGAAATTTTTGGATTATGTAGACATTTTGAAAAGGTCAAAATTTTCAAAAAATCAAAATTTCGAAAAAGTCGAAAGTTTGAAATCCAACGTTTTTACAAAAAGTTGCAAAGTCAAGTTAATAAAAAAGGGAAGTTTGGAACAGTAGCAGACATTTTTGGATAATGTAGAAAATTTGAAAATGTCAAAATTTCGAAAAAGTCGAAACTTTGAAATCAACATTTTTACAAAAAGTTGCGAAGTCGAATTAATAAAAAGCGGAGGTTTTGAACAGTTACCGAAATTTTTGGATTATATAGACATTTTGAAAAGGTCAAAATTTTTTGAAAAAGTCTAAATTTTGAAAAAAAGTCGAAACTTCGAAATCGAACGTTTTTACAAAAAGTTGCAAAGTCAAGTTAATAAAAAAGGAAAGTTCGGAACAGTAGCAGACATTTTTGGATAATGTAGAAAATTTGAAAATGTCAAAATTTTGAAAAAGTCGAAACTTTGAAATCAACATTTTGACAAAAAGTTGCGAAGTCGGATTAATAAAAAGCTGAGGTTTTGAAGAGTAGCCGAAATTTTTGGATTATGTAGACATTTTGAACAGGTCAATATTTTTAAAAAGTCAAAATTTTAAAAAAGTGTAAATTTTGAAAAAGTCGAAACTTTGAAATCAAACGTTTTTTCAAAAAGTTTTAAAGTCAGATTAATAAGAAGCGGTAGTTTTGAACAGTAGAAGTTTTTTTATTAATGTTGAAATTTTTAAAGGCAAAATTTTGAGAAAAAATTCGAAATTTTGAAAATTGGTAAAAAGTTATTTTAAAATGTGGACATTTTTCAAGAAGCGAAATTATGATAGAGAAGTCGAAATTCCGGAAAAATCCAACTCATCAAAAATCCACATTTTCAAAAAAAAGTCGAAATGTGCCCAAATACATCTTGAACCTCGCCTATGACCTCTTTTCGCGCATATGAAGTCCTGCTCTATACAATATGATTCTCTCAATATTTTTTTTATGATTTAGACCACCACGTGTGTCTGACGAGTGTGGATCTGTATTTGTCGAGTGCAGAGATGTATCTGACGAGTGCAGAGATGTATCTGACGAGTGCAGAGGCATATCTGACAGTGCAGAGATGTATCTGACGAGTGCAAAGGCGTATCTGACGCGTGCAGAGGTGTATCTGACGAGTTCAGAGGTGTATCTGACGGGTTCAGAACTGTATCTGACGAGTTCAGAACTGTATCTGACCAGTTCAGAACTGTATCTGACGAGTTCAGAACTGTATCTGACGAGTGCAGGGTTGTAGTTGACGAGTCCAGATTTTTTTTTCTAATGGGGCATTGGAACCATCAAGTTTGGGCACCACTCTTGTAGATGTGCTTATATTTAATAATTATTTATTTATTTATTTTAATTCTGAGGTGGGGCAAAACCTCCTCAATTCTTTCTACCCTCATCCATTCGGGGGATTTTGCAAAGACCTACATAATAACTGAACTATAATATAATAAAATGGTTTGAAATCGTTAATTTGAGTTCGTTTTAAAAATCTGAATTTACTTTGTATGTTTACCATCGTTTTTAATTATGCAGGTTAGCCTGTAAAATAAAAATGGACGCTCCCAACTCATTTCGTTAAATTTCAAAGCTTTTAATCAATTATCAACCTTGGAAATGAAATTAATTAAAGGAAACGTTGATGGCAACACAGTTAAGAAAGGAAAAAGCTTTGAAGTTTTGTTTTAGAAGCAGCTTTTTGCATATTAAGTACCTGTTTAGTCGACTTTAGATTGTAATTGATCTAGACCTTTTTAGTTAGGTTTATAGATTACGTTCTTTAATAAACTGTATAATGTTATATTTACAAGCCTAAAAATGTGAATAACCTAGCTGTTCTAACAGCATTCTTGCATTAACTAGATGTAATATTAGTGTTAGAATCACTGTAGACTCAAGTATATTCTGTATTTACCTAAATCCTTTATTTCTTTGTACATGTAATAACTTTTGTTTGATTTACTAAAGTGTTTATTTTTTTAGTTTGTCTATTGTCTTGGTGTACAGTATTTTCATAAGATTTGTTTCCACTAATCAACCCCATGTTTTCAACGTTATTGTAAATATTCTTGAAGCAACAAACAAGCAGGTTTTAAAAAAAGCGAACGGATTAAATAAACCGTAATATTATAGCCACGTCACGTCGTTGGTGTATTTATTAGAGAAGCACTATGTTCTAAAAATAAGGCACAGCACATTGTAGGGCTTCAAAGGTTTCATCCCTTATTGATTTCCGACTAACATTCACTTTGGGTTTTCCGTATCTCTTCCCCCTTACAAATTTTTAATACGCCGTTCTCTCAAATATTAGTATTGAAATTCTATAAAATACAGCAGATTTTATCGCACAAATGGATCATCAGAGGCATAAAGAGCGAAAGTGCGCATTAAGGAAAATTGATGGCCCTTTTAAAGATATCTTATTTCTGTTTTATTTTCGTCTAACTGTCAACGACGATAGCGGAGCATGGTGTAATTTTCATAGAGATCACATTTAAATCACGTGCTCTAATTGATTTGTACCGGGTGGCCAATTAAGAAAGGACGCTGGCTATATCTCAGCAAGGAACCATCCCACAGTTTTGAGAAAAAAATTTCCATAAGAAAAGTGGCCCTGAAAAATCGCTAGAAAATATTTTTGAGGTTCTAACATGACCGCTAGGTGGCGTAATACGTGAAGCTAAATAGAAAATTAGGATTTTCTCGAAATTTTGCCTAATTAAGGTATATTGAAAATGCATGCATTGTAATCCTAAAGTAGTTTCAATATGTGTTTGTTTTACACTCTTTCTTCTATCCCGAAAAATAAAGGGGTGGGGGGACGTTGAAAATTTTTTTTTTAAAATACCATTGACTTTAGTTAGCCTCAATAAAATTTAACAAATCTAGTCTCTATAGAAAGAGTGTTATTTAGTCTATCGAAAGCACTTTCATATGTTTTTATTTTAAAATTATTGTCGTTGCTACAACCCGTTATATAAAATGGTAACAAATTTCATCGTTTTTTTTTTAAATTAAATAGGAAAATATGTCAATTCTGATATCTTTAAAAAGAGAATTGAAAGCCCTAGATATCAGTGAAAACCGCAACTCAATATCTTTTATCTAACCGGAGATATTGGCAAATAAAATTTCAGTAACGTAAAAGCTTGATGATGTTTACCATTTAGAATACAAAATCAGAGGAGGTTTAGAATTTGTCTTACATAATATAAAAATAAGTAATTAACATAACTACAATGATCTAATAGAATAATGTAAAAAAATTAACCGAAGAAACAATCCAATATTCAAAAAAGTAAAAAAAAAGACACTGCATTACATCAAAAATGTTGAATTAATATCCTCTATTGACTGGAGCCCTAGATGTTCAAACTGATTGAAGCTCATCATTTTCATGCAGTAAATCCTCTGACAAATGAACAGCACTGCAATTTTAAATTTTACCACTGACCATTCTACCCCTCTAAATATTGTTTCTTATTCTTTCGATCATGCCCTTTCTTTTGTAGGCTTGTTGTCAAAAACAAGGTCTTCTATTGGCCTGACAAATAAAAATTAAGGCAAGTCAGATCTGGGGACCTGGATGGCCAAGAAAACTGACTTCCACTTCCTATCTACCTGCCACGTGGACCTGGTTTTGCACGGTGGTTCATCATATCCCCAAGTCATTAGCTATTGTTGTAGCACTTAAACGAGGATTTAATTTCACATATTCTAAAACAGTTATAATATTTTGCTCGATGCCACCTCTACGTTATCTTCTGAACATAGCAACATGCACATATCCTGTGGTGCGTATGCGATGTATCAGTCGAAGGAAAGCTCTTTCACTTTAATTACGTTTTTCGGGATACTGCACCCGTAGATTTAGCAGCATCACCTGCATCTTCATGCATTCGAAATAAATGGTTAGTTAGCATACTTCTTCATTTGTTTAAATCTTTATAATTTTAAAAATTGAAATACAAATCTTGTCCCCTGAAACCAATTTTTTATTTTATAAAGAAATGTAAAAGCGGAAATAACAATTCAGTTAGAAGAGCAGGTAGTAAACACATTTGCAACCTTAAAAATTGCACTTTTTTATTTCATTGTCCCAGTTAATTTTTTTCAAGGGCCACTTTACCAGCTTTGTAGACAAACTACATATGTGATGATTTATAACTTAAACTTTGTCAATACCTTCGGTTAGACAAAAGATATCGAGTTGCGATTTTTACTGATATTTAGGGCCTTTAATTCCCTATTTTAAGATATCCAAATTGACATATCATTCTATTTAATTTTTTTTAGAAAATCGGCGAAATTCGCTACCATATAACGCACTGTAGCAGCGACAATAATTTTAAAATAAAAACACGTGAAAGTGCCGTCGATAGACTAAATAGCACTCTTTCGATAAAGACTAAATTTGTCAAATTTCCTTAAGGCTAACTAAAGTAAATGATATTAAAAAAAAATTCTTCGACGTCTCCCCACCACTTTATTTTTAAAGACAGAACAAAAAGTGTAAAGCTAAACAAATCAAAAATATTCTAGGATTACAATGCATGTATTTTTCATATACCTTAATTAGGCAAACTTCCGAGAAAATCCTAATTTTCTATTCAGTCTTACCTATTACGCCACCTAGCGGTCATTTTAGAACTTCAAAAATATTTTCCAGCGAGTTTTCAGGGCCACTTTTATTGAAATTTGTTCCCCAAAGCTGCAAAGTGATTCGTTGCTGAGATATAGCCGGCGTCCTTTCTTAGTTGGCCACCCGGTACAAAAAGGAACACTCAATTAATTTCCCTTTTTAAAATAGATCCTAAATTAAAATTGTATTTATTGATCTTTATGTGGGAAAAATTAAAATGACCTAAATGGTTTGAATCTTTCCTTCGAAATATTATTTTGGATCGATCTTTTCAAAAAAATTGTTTCCAAACTAATTCGCCTGCTACCCAAATATTATTTCTTAAGGTAGTTCACCGGCAGAGGTTGCAGCAAAAAATCTCCGTGCGTAAGCTAGACGTAAAAGTTAGGTTGCCACCACTATTCAATTTTTAGCATAGACGCTCGCGTGGATACAATAACACAAATTCCCAAGTAGCTTAACAGTTGATTTTCTAAGCTGGCAACACTGTACTGCTAATGCGATGAAATTTACCCAACTATTTGCCATAGACATCTAGGAGTAGTTAAACTACGATGTTCCATTACTTCATGATGTTTCCCTAACATGCGGAATAAACCATCGAAATTCCGTGGATTTGTTGCCACTACGCAATAACAATACCGCCAGAAATCTTCATATTTTACTATTTCATTCACAATATCATCCTACATGTTTTACTTTCATTCGCAATTTCTCCACTTTGACTTAAAACTGAGACACCGGCAAGGTTTTTAATTTATTTTAATTGTGAAAATCCTGGAACTTTAAAATATTTTTATAATCTAATGTTGCTTTCTTAATATGTGGTATGCAGTTTACTTCGTTGGGAACAATGCAAAGTTGAAGTTTGAAATTTTGAGGAAAGAGAAATTTCGAGTAAAATGTCTTTGAAGGAGAAAGTTTGGGAAACGCTGAAATAGAGAGCAAATAATTCAAGGTAGGTAGGTATTCCTTTCCTTACAACGATCTTCAAAATTTTTTGAAAAAGGAAAATAGGTTATTTTGTATTTTATAACCAAAGTCAAAGTATAAGTCATGGCTAATTCCAATTTTGCTTTTTTGACTTCGATTATTTGACAAATTCAATATACGAGAGTAAGTTGAAAAGTAATCTATATAGTATATGCATTACCTAGTTATATTATGACTAAAATAATTTGCCTTTTTTACTGCTTCCTGATTTTGGTGGAATGGACTGGTCCTCAAATAAAATTATATTTATCGATTTTTGTGGAAAATGCCAAATGATATGAATCACTAGTATCGGTGTGCTTCAACCTTTTTGGAATACGTTACCCATTTACAAGTAAAAAAAATCACATTTCGATTTTACTTTCCTGACTACTCAGCTCAAAATGTTAATCTATTTTTGAAGCCTAAACTCTAAACCTTTTTGATGTTGTAAAAATGAAAATTTTTAAAAATATTATAATTTTGGAAAAAGGGACTAGCATTTTTTTAAGATGTCGCAATTGTGAAAAATAAAATCTTACCTAATTTTTGAAAAAGTCGAAATTTTGCAAAAAGTTATCTAATTCTTAAAAAAGTCGAAATATTAAAAATTGTCCAATATTTCAAAAGAAATAAAATTTAAAAAAAAATCAATTTTTCTAAAAATTCAAAACAAAAAACACCAACCTTTTTTCAAAAAAAATCGAATTTTCAAAAGAGATGAGAATTTGAAAAACGTAGACGCTTTAAGGTACAATTTAAAAAAAAAATTGATTTTTAAGAAGGTCGAAATTTTCAGAAAAAAATTCGAAAATTTAATAAATGGGGCAATTTTGTTAAGAAGTCGAAAGTTTGAAAAATATCGATTTTTTGAAAAATGTCTATTTTTTTAAAAAATCAATATTTTTAAAAAATCGAAGTTTGAAAGAAAATTCTTGTCTATTTTTTAAAAAGGTTGAAATATGACAAATTGTATCAGATTTCGAAAGAAGTGAAATTTTGAAGAAAAAAATCTTATCTAATTTTTTAAAAAGTCGAAATTTTGGAAAAGTTATCGACATTTCCAACTCTTTAATTCGTGGAATAAAATTTAATAGTTATGAAAAATTATTATCTAATTTTTTAAAAAGTCGAAAGATAAAAAATTTTCGAATATTTCTAAAGAAATGAAATTTTGAAATAAAATCAAAATTTTTCGAAAAATTCAAAAACAAAAAAACACCATGCATTTTTTAAATAAAATCGAATTTTTCAAAAAAGGTGGGAATTTGAATAATGTAGACATTTTAAAATACAATTTTAAGAAATGTTAAAATTTTCCAAAAAAAAAAATAGATTTTCAAAAAGGTCGGAATGTTGAGAAAAAGATCAAAAATTTAATAAATGGGACAATTTTCAAAAAAAATCGAAACCGAAAAATACAAGTTTCAAAATAATTCGAAAATTTTTAAAATCAAAATTTTCAAAAAACTTAAAATTTTAAAAAAAGGCACTAATTTTATTTTAAATGTGGAAAATTGGAAAAATTACGTTTTTTAAAAAATCAAACTTTTCCAAAAAAAATCGAAATTTGTAAAAATTCTTATCAAATTTTTAAAAAAGTCGAAATAAGAAAAATTGTCAATTTCGAAAGGAGTGAAATTTTGAAGAAAAATTCTTATCTAATTTTTTAAAAAGTCGAAATATTAAAAATTGTCAAATATTTCAAAAGAAATGAAACTGAAAAAAAATATCAAAATTTTCCAAAACATTCAAAAACAAAAAACACCATCCATTTTACAAAAAATTTCGAATTTTCAAAAAAGGTGAGAATTTGAAAAAGTAGACATTTTAAAATACAATTTTAAGAAATGTTAACATTTTCCAAAAAAAAATCAAGTTTTCAAAAAGTTCGAAATTTTGAGAAAAATCGAAAATTTAATAAATGAGACAATTTTCAAATAAAATGAAAATTGAGAAAAAAAAGCTTCAAAATAATTCGAAAATTTTTATTTTTTATTTATTAATATTTCTAAAAAATCGAAGTTTCCAAAAAAATTCTTATCTAATTTATAAAACGGTGAAACATTGTTATCTTCGACAAAAGTAAAATTTTGAAAAAAAAATCTCATGCAATTTTTAAAAAGTCGAAATATTAAAAATTGTCAAATAATTCTTAGGAAATAAAATTTTTGAAAAAAAAAATCAAAATCTTCCGAACAATTCAAAAACAAAAAACACCATCCATTTTTCAAAAAAATTCGAATTTTAAGAAATGTTAAAATTAGAAAAAGTCGGAATATTAAAAACTGTCAAATGTTTCTAAAGAAATGAAATTTTTAAAAAATTCAAAAAAGTAGAGATTTAAAAAAACAATTTTAAGAAATGTCAAAATTTTCAAAAAATCAGATTTTCAAAAAGGTCGACATTTTGAGAAAAAAATCGAAAATTTAATAAATGAGACAATTTTCAAATAAAATGAAAATTGAGAAAAAAAAGCTTCAAAATAATTCGAAAATTTTTAAAATCAACATTTTCAAAAAACTTAAAATTTTGGAAAAAGGGAAGAAAAAATGGCGAAACTTGAAACAGTCGAATGAACTCAAAACTTGAAAAACAAATTGGAAAAAGCCGAAAATTTAATGTTAGAAAATTTTTAAAAAATCAAATTTTCGAAAAATTCAAAATTCGAAAAAATAGACAAATTTAGGAAAAAAGGGCGAAAACTTAAAATAAAAGACGAAATTTTGAAGTCAAAAATTTCGGAACAGTTAAAATGTTAAAAAATGGATAAATTTATGGAAAAGGGCAGAAAACGTTGAAAGTTTAAATTAAAAATATATTTTTTTTAGTCAAAACTTCAAACAAATTTAAATTTAAAAATTAATTTAAAAAAATAATCGGAAATGAATTCGAAAGTTTGAATTCAAAGTGAAGAACTCGACTTTGAAGTGGAAAATTTAAGTAAATTTGAAATCCCAAGTTCAGAATTTGAAAGTCGAATTTTACCTCAAAATACCAACATTTCCAGTTTCAGCTTAAATTCTTTAAAGTTCTTTAAAACGTTTTAAATGTTCCCTAAAATTTTCTAGAAACCTCGAGTTCTTCTCTCCAGATTTTTTCAGGCAGTTTCGATATTAATTTATTTTGCTGAAAGAATCTAAAATTCGAGTGTTTAGAGTCGAAAAGTTCCACTTTGAAGTTGAATTTTAAGTAAAAACATTTTAAATTTAATCAAATTTCTAGAAAAGTTATAAATTTTAGGAAAGCTCAAAATATCCGAAAGAAGTTAAATGTTGAGTATTTTCTCGTAATTTGTAATATGTCAAATTTTCATTGAAAAATTGGGAACGTTTTTCAAAAAGGTTTTTTCCAATTCAAACGACTCGCAGTTCAGCCATATCTCCTTGCTTGGTGGAATCGCGAGTGTGTGGGTTCAACCCCATTTGTCGATCACGCAGTTTAATTCTATTACTCGTCTTACTCACAGCTCACTGCTCATATAAGAAGCATGTTGGTAACGAGAATTGGCGTGATGGTGACGGAAACCATAATTTTTTCCCTATCAAAAACAGTTCAACGCGCGCAAAGGAATTTTCATCTTAAAAAAACTATTTTACAGTTTTGGAATGCGTATTAACTGTATTTGTTCTTAATTTCTGTTTCTAATCGATTCCTCATCCAGAATATTCTGCGGATTACTGTTGACCTACCACAAATCTGAAGCTCGAATTCAGTTTTCTTAGGACCCTATAATATGAACCTTTGTTTCCCCGGGGTAAACCCAGTGACTGATTTGTTTGAATACATCGTATTACATCCACTGAAGTAGATAATTTTCGTTTTCGTTTCCGCATTAACATGAACCGAAGACTGCTTGTTTGTTACTTTTAGGATTTAACACTCTAGAAACAACTAGCGTTCAACATTGAAACTGTAGAAAACCATCTGACTGCCTTACACCGTAGATATTGATGTGATTAATGGAGTTAAATCTAAAGTGATATTGTTTAATTGAAATTCTGCAGGCGTGGTTTTGACGGCGAGGTGATCGACGATCACGACATGGACCTAAGAAGTCTAGGACACCGGCGCGGCCCCTCTTACTTTGAAGGTAAAAGAAGTACGTCGCCTAGTAGAAAAAAAAAGTGTAGCGTAGTGGGTTACGTATTGCCGACATACTCGTTGTATAGTTGATTTTTCTTATGCGTTTACTTATTTCATTTTATTTGTTCAATATGGAAGGCTGGCAAAAGAATTAAACAAAAGTTGCAACTCGCTTTTACCAAAGTTGCCTCAAAATAGGCAGCCAAAACTGAAAATATGCTATGGAAAGTTCACCGACGGTAAACGAAGCTAAAATATTTTGGAACTTAGATCTGCGCTGCGAATAGTAGGACGTAAGCGACAGACTGTCACCACTACTCAACTTTTAGCATAGACTGTAAGCGTGGATACAATAATACAAATCTCCAAGCCGCTTTCCACTGGGAGTAGTGGAGCTGCTATGTTGCTATTACTTCAAGATGTTTCCCTAACGTGCGGAATGAAGCATCGAAATTTCTTGAGATGTGTAAATTTTATAGTTTAGTCTAGTCTAGAAACGGATTCGGCGATAAAACAATTTACGCCACAAAATAATTGCCATTGGGTGAAAGGTATGTTTTTTAATACCAAAATACAATGCACAACACAAGTTTTTATTGGTGTGGATCCAGCTTTACGAACCTAGACATTTTTTATTTTAGAATTTTTCAAATTTTTCATTCTAGTTAAAAATTAAAATTAAACTCGTTTTGTTAAGCTATGTTTACTTAAAAGTTGGACACATTTTTGTTAAGCTCTTTTGCTATGCCTAGAATTTAAAATTGAATATGATTGTCTTATTGTTAGATTAAACTGATTAGTTAGTTATATACGTGTTACTAACTCTTAACATTAGTTACTTTTAGTTAATAATTAGGTAATTAATAATTAAGTAAGAATTTTCTCAACACTGTTCGTAGTTAATATCAAGCTTAAAGTAATAATTTCTAGAATAAAATCCAAACTTCCAAAATTTACCAATTTTTTTATAAAAATTTTACTGGTATCCTATTTTTCTCGAAAGTATTTAAATCGAGAGATTTCTTGGTTAAAGTCGAGAATTTGATATTTAAACTGGAAATTTCAAGGTTAAAATCGAAATGTCATGATTAAATTTGAAAATTTCCAGAAATAACTGATAAGCTTCGCCAAAAGACTAGAAATTTCGGAACAAAATAGGCATCCCGTGGTGAAAGTCTAAACTTCAAAGAAATTTGTCTCGTTTTTTAAAAAAATAAAAATTTCAAGCTCAAACTTGAAATATTTATACTTTTTTTCAAAATTTTCGACTTTTTTTGGAAATTTCGACTTTTTCGAAAATTTAGATTTTCAATTTAGAGTTTTAAAAAAATTTGGAGTTCTCAAAACGTCGATTTTTTTGAAAATTTTGGCTTTAAAAATTTCGTCCTTGGAATGTTGTTTAAAGTTGTTTTTAAAAATGGCGACTTATTTTGAAAACTTTGACATTTAAAATTTTCACCTTTTACAAAACTTCGGCTTTTTCTTAGTTTTACTTATAGTTGTTTGAAATTTTTTCCAAAGTATTACTTTAAAAATTTCGAATTTTTTTTAAAAAAATTGGATTTTTTTCTTGAGATTTTAACTTTTTTCCAGATTTCGACTCTTTTTAAAATACGTAATACCTACTTTGAAAATTTCTACCCTTTACATTTATAAAATTGCCTAAAAAATGTCAAATTTTTGCCTGTTTGCAAATTTGAAATATTCTACTTTTCATAGTTTCCACTTTTTTTGGAAAAATTCGACTTTCAGAATTCAAACTTTTCCGACTTAGACTTTTCCAAAAATGTTGAGTTTCTGAATTTTACTCTTTTTTTTTTTGAAAATTTATGTCCTCTTCAGATTTTGCCATTGTTTCGAAATTTCGATCTTTCAAAATTTTGCGTATTTTGGAAATGTCCACTTTTGTTTTTGATGACTTTAACTTTTTGAATGAACACTCAATTTTTTATGCAGCCCCTTTTACAAGTTTTGACATTTTCGAAATTTCGATATTTCTGATTATTGACTTTTGAAAATTTCGACTTTTTTTTGAGAGAATTTCGAGATTTTAGAAATTTTTGGCTTTTTTCCAATTTGAGGATTTAAAAAAAAAGTCGACTTCTTGACGTTGGAAATTTTGGCTTTTTGAAAATTTCTTCCTTTTCAGATTTGGTCCATTTTCTCGAAATTTTGGATTTGAAAATTGCAACCTTTTCAAATTTTGCGTTGTTTTGGAAATGTCCACTTTTTTTTAAAGAATTTAACTTTTTTTAACGAGAGACTCAATTATATGCACCCCCTTTTAAAAATTTTGACATCTTTCCCTTTTTCGGAATTTTGATTTTTTTGATTTTTGAAAATTTCGAAATTTTTTAAAAAAACTTGAAGACTACAAAATTTAGCTTTTTTCCAATTTGAGCTTTTTTCAAAAAAAATGTCGACTTTTTCTTGACGTTGGAAATTTTGTCTTTTTGAAAGTTTTGTTTATTCTGAAAATTTTTTCGACATTTTAACTTTCTGACTTTTTTGAAAGTTTCGACTTTTTCTAAATAATTCTTCATGGTAGACCCTTATTATTATTTTTTTAAATTGTTACTTTTTAAAGAAAATTGCGCCAAAAATTTTGACTTTTCAAATATCTGACGTTATTTTTGAAAATTTCGACCTTTTTTGAGAAAATTTCGAGGTTTTACAAAATTTAGCTTTTTTCTAATTTGGGCCTTTTTCAAAAAAATAGACTTTTTGAAAATTTATTCTGAAATTTTTTTCGACATTTTGACTTGTTTGAAATTTTATTCTTTTGAAAATTCAGACTTTTTGAAGAACTTGATATTTTAAAACTCCACTCTTTTTGACTTTTTTTTTTTGAAAGTTTCGACTTTTTATCGAAATTTATACCTTTTTTCTAAATTTTTTCTTTTTAAAGAAAATGCGCCAAAATTTTGACTCACGGTATTTTGGAAATTGTCGACTTTTTGATTATTTTGAAATTTTTGTTGGAAGATTTCGACTTTTTTGAGTAAATTTCGAGATTCTACAAAATTTAGCTTTTTTCTGATTTGGGCCTTTTTCAAAAAAAGTCGACATTTTTGAAAATTTTATTCTGAAAATTTTTTCGACATTTTACTTGTTTAAAATGTTCTTCTTTCGAAAATTCAGACTTTTTGAAAAACTTGACATTTTAAAACTCCCACTCTTTCTGACTTTTTTTGAAAGTTTCGACTTTTTATCGAAATTTTTACCTTTTTTCTAAATTCTGGCTTTTCAAATTTCTGACGTTATTTTTGAAAATTTCGACTTTTTTATAATTTCGAAATTTTTGTTGTAAAATTTCGATTTCTTTGAGAAAATTTCGAAATTCTACAAAGTTTAGCCTTTTTCTAATTTGGTCCTTTTTCAAAAAAAAGTCGACTTTTTGAAAATTTCGTGTTTTCCAATTTTCACTGCTTTTTTTTTAAATGTTGATCTCTTTAAAATTTCGAACTTTTTTCGAAATAATGACTGAAAATTTTGATCTCCTCGAAATTTTTCGACTCCTTTGAAACATTCGACATCTGAAAATTTATTTTGTTTAATTACGTTAACATTTCAAAATATTTTGAATTTTGAAATTATCCTTGTTTTACGATTTTTTACCATTTTAAAATTTTGACTTTTTTGGAAAATCTCGATTTTTTTTCTTGAAATTGTAACTTTTTTTTGCAAATTGCGACTCTTTTTAAAACGCCTACTTATTTGTTTCTCTCTGAAGATGACAGCTTGGCTGTCGAAAACGCGTTAGAGCAACCTTTCTTGTGTTTTTTAATCTTTCTTGGTTTCAGGGGACAAGTTCTGTATTTCAATATTTGAAAATGTTTACCTTGTATAAAATTTCTTAAAAAATGTCGAAGTTTTGACTTTGATTGAAATATTCGACTTTTCATAGTTACCAATTTTTTTTGGAAAAATTCAACCTTTCAGAATTTAAATCATTCCTATTTAGACTTTTCAAAAAATTTTGAGTTCTCAGAATTGTCATCCTTTTTAAAGTTTGTCCTCTTCAGATTTCGCCATTTACTCGAAATTTTGACTTTGAAAATTTCGAGCTTTTAAAATTTTGCGTTTTTTTGTCAATTCCACTTTTTTTTGAAGAATTTAAGTACCTTTTTTAATGAAAACTCTTAGTTTTCTTATACAACCCCTTTTGAAAATTGTAAGATTTTATCCATTTTCGGAATTTCGATTTTTCCAATTTTTGATTATTAAATATTTCGACTTTCTTAAAGAAAGTTTCGAGATTTTAAAAAGTTAAGCTTCTTTTCTGTTTCGGCTTTTTTTAAAAATGATGACGTTGGAAATTTTGACTTTTCGAAAATTTGGTTTATTCTGCAAATTTTTTCGAAATTTTGTAAAATTTAACATTTTCCGATTTTTGGTTTTTGAAAATTTCGAAATTTTTTGAAAAAACTTGAAGCCTACACAATTTAGCTTTTTTTCCAATTTGAGCTTTTTTAAAAAAATATGTCGACTTTTTTTTAACGTTGAAAATTTCGTCTCTGAAAGTTGTGTTTATTCAGAATTTTTTTTCGATATTTTGACTTGTTTAAAATGTTCAGCTTTCGAAAATTCAGACTTGTTGAAAATTTGACATTTTAAAACTTTCGCTTTTTTGAAAGTTTCGACAGTTCAACGAAATTTTAACCTTTTTTGTAAATTTTTACTTTTTAAAGAAAATTGCGCCAAAAATTTTGACTTCGAATTTCTCACATTATTTTGGAAAATTTCGACTTTTTCATTATTTCGAAATTTTTTTTGGAAAAGTTCAACTTGTTTTCATCAAATTTAGAGATTTTTCAAAATTTAACCATTTTTCTAACTTGGACCTTTTTAAAAAAATGTCGAATTTTTTTGGACATTAAAAATTTTAATCAAACTTTTTTTAAAAGTTTTCACTTTTTGGTGAAACGGACTGGTCCTTGGTTACATTCGAAAATTTGAAATACAGAACTTGTCCCCTGAAACCAAGAAAGATTACAAAACACAGCAAAGGTTGCGCTAATGCGTTTCGACAGCCAAGCTGTCACCTTCAGAGAGAAACTGACAGTTTCTCTTTGAAGATGACAGGTTGGCTGTCGAACCTTTATTGTGTTTTTTAATCTTTCTTGGTTTCCGGGTACAAGTTCTGTATTTCAAGTTTTCACTTGCTTTGAATAGTTCTACTTTCGAAAATTCAAATTTTTTTGAAGAATTAGACATTTTAAATCTTTACTTTTTTAAAAAAAAGTGAGCCAAAAATGTTGACTACTTTAAAATTCTCACATTTTGGAAATTGTCACTGTTTTTTGGAAATTTTAGTTTTATCAAAATTTCGCAATTTTCTAGAAATAATGACTGAAAATTTTGATCTCGTTGGAATATTTCGACTATTTTGAAAATTTCGACTTTTTAGAAAGATCCGACTTATGAAAATTTAATTTGATTTGATAACGTAATATTTTGACATTTTGAAGTTTTCATTGTATTACGAAATTTTCACCATTTCAAAATTTCGTCTTTTGCTTATTTGAAAATGTCGTCTTTTTTAAAAAAATTAACTTTTTCTTTAAATGTTATGGTTTGTAAATTTCGACTTCAAAAAAATAATAATTTCGACTTTTTTAAGAAATTTAAGGCTTTTTTCAAAATTTAGATTTTTCCAATGCTGATTTTTTATTGAAATTTTACATTTTTTTATGAATTTCGACTTTTTTATAATATCCAACTACATACTATGTACTTTTTTGAATATTAGGATTGTTTTAAAAAATTTCGCATTTTTGACTTTTTTGGGGATTTCGACTTTCTTTCATTATTTTAACCTTCTTTTATAATTTCGACCTCTTTATTATTAGCAAATTTTGACATTTTTCAAAATTTAGAGTTTGCCAATTTGGACTTTTCAAGAAAATTTCTCATTACCTCTTCAAAATTCCGACAGTGGTTAGTTTTTTTTCTCCAATTAAGACTGAAGTACATTTCAACTGCATCTTGAAATCTTCACTTTAGACCTCCTTTGAATATTTCGCGTCTATTGAAAATTACTGCTTTTTTCAAAGTTATGGCTTTTTGAAAAATTGGCTTTTTTTTTTAATTTTCGACCCCTTGATTAAAATATTTTGTTAAAATTTAATTTGTTTTAAAAACATGGCCGTTTTTTTTTTCAATATTTTAACATAATTTTGGTGGAACGGCTGGTCCTTGGTTATCTTCAAAAATTGAAACATAGATCTTGTCCCCTGAAACCAAGAAAGATTAAAAAACATAACAAAGGTTTTCATCCTTTTTCAGAGAGATCAGAGTGTCTCTCCGAAGATGATAGCTTGGCTATTGAAACGTGTTAGAGCAACCTTTGTTGTGTTTTTTAATCTTTCTTGGTTTCAGGGGACAAGATTTGTATTTTAATATTTTGACAGTTTAACCTTTTGACTTCCGTTTGGTTTTTTTCGACTTTGGATTCAAACAGTTGTGTTTTTCTCGAAATGTATAACGCTTATTATTATTTTTTATTAAATTTTCCAACTTTTCAATTTTCAATTCAAAAAATTTTGGCTTGAACTTTTCTGTCGAAATTTTATAACCAAAGTAGAGAGATTGAAATTTTGAGATGAAAGTTGACATTGTTAAATAAAAACGAAATGTTCGTGAACGAAAACTTCGGGAACAATTCGATTTAAAAAAAATTCTTCAAACATTTCATGTTCAAAGTCGAAATTTCGAGGCTAATATTTATTTCGAATTTCTCAAAACTCCAACACGTCAATTTTAAACTTCGAAATTTGAGAAAAATATTTCGAGATTAAAATCAAAGCCAATCACAATCCAATTAAGAAGACTAAATTCAAAATCTCCAGGTAGATTAATTAGAGATTAGAACCGACACTTCGTAGTTTCAAGAAAAAATTTTTAAAATTATAGCCCCGAGAAAAAATTTTGAGATTATAGTCGCCAGAAAAATTGCGATTAAAATCAAAATCCAAAGATGAAATATCGAATTAAAAATTTCCACAAAGATCGATCGAGAAATAAAACCGACATTTCGAAGACGAAATTCGAAATTAAAAGTCGAATTTTTACTTCGAAGATGGAAGTCGAAATTTGAGATTAAAAGTCAAAATTTCCGGAAAATTCATTGGGGATTAAAACCGACATTTTCGAATAAATTGCGCAGGTTTATAAGCAACTTATTTGTTCTTAAATTTGGAGATTAGAATTTTGAGTTTGAATTGCCAATTTTTTTTTCATTAAATTTCGTTTTAATCCCAAAGATTAGATTTTATGCCTGAAACTAAGATAGGTGAAGGTTCATTATATCCTCTGACAAAAACTGCTTTAATTTTTGTTTTTTTTTTTATGTGATATACTCTCTGACATTTTTTGTAAATTGAATGATCTATTGATATTGCCTTAATGATTTACTGATACTGCCACAATGATTTATTGATAAAACTCGACGCTCTAAACTTGAGCAGGGGTAGTTTAAAATTGGCATCAGCTCGATGCCTCCGACAGAGAAACTCTTCAATTTTGATCTTTAAAAGCGTTCTCAATGACCTTTTCAGTAAGTCGACGTTTCCAACTTTTTTTTTTGTGAATACAAACCGATAAAAACCAACTAATCGTGGTGAATTGCTGCTGGTTGGAATTGATATCGGATCAGAAACAGAAGCGTGCCCAGACAATTGCCGGCTACAAAACAAAAATCAATGTTTTCGTTTCAGTTTCCCCCTCTCGTAATAAACCACACTGCTTTTGGGGTCTTATCGTATATATCCCGATAGTAGTGTCCCGACTGCTTCCCTCTATCCTTGGACTTCCGCAGAATCCTTCGAGGGGTTTCATGTTTATAGCATAGATGTCGCAGGGTGTCAACGTTGGCGCTGACATTGCGGCAGAGCGACGAACAAACAAAGAGATACTGTTTATCGACCGGAATCGTCACTCCCCTGAATTTTCCCAATGGAAATAATGAATAAATTTACTATTTTGGTGGTTTCTTTCATCGAGAGCACATTTAAGACATGAAATAAAAAATAGACTACTTTGTGCAAATTTATTTCTACACTACACTAACTATACATAGAAAGCTATTTATCTAGGTGCCCAAATAGTTTACGTGTAGACTTATCTATGAGATTTTGAAATTGCATACAAACAAATCCTCTACTCTAACAAGTGTCTACTAGTTCTACACTAAATAACACTCAGCGGTCCAGGAGGCGGTGGCGGCCGGTGTAATAATCCTCTCAAATCGGCGTCTAACTTGGCGGCACCAAAACACCCAGTCGGCGGGATTTCGGCCGTGTTGATGTCCGGTGACAGCAGTAACTCCAAAATAGTACTGCTGTGACAGGACAATATCACGGCCTCATCCGAAAAGTTTTGTCGACGATGGTGGTTTGCGAACGACGGGACGCGATCGCGAACTGAGTCGTCGCCGAGGGGAGATGGACCCCCTCGCTCAATCGCCGCCATGGTAACCGGCGTGCGCCGCCGCCGTCGACCGCACCCCACATCACTAATGTATACACGTGTTGCCCGTTGCACGAGGAATATTGATCCCCTTGTGCGAGAGAGCGGCCCGCAGAGCCGCGCCAGACGCGGCGGCGACTTCTCGTACGGCAAATCCGAACGTCCGTACGCGGTCGGACATTAGTGCGGTCGTTGTTTATTGAATCGCAACTCGACGATTTTTTTCTATTTAATAAAGTAATTTGTTTTCCTCTTCATTAATGACCTGAATCCTTAAATCATAGAGTTGTATGACACAGTTAGTTAAATTTAATGAAACTGCAAAAAGAAATAAACTTTGGACATTATTACATGCAGTCGGCGAACTATTTCAGCATTTTAAATCGTCTTATTTGAATAAGGTGGACCACGGAAGGATTTTAAAAAAGGATATACGTAATCAGACATGGGTCATTACATGTTCTTAAAATCCTTTCGTTGTTCAATTTTATTGTTAATGACATCGAATAAAATATTAATAAAAGCAAAATTCGTTTAATCTTACAAACTCTTAAAATGTTATTACGTCCTTAAAAATAATTTTAATTTGATAATTTCGCTCCACCCGAGTTTATGTTCTAATTGACTTATTTATAGCGGAATTCCTTTTCGCGTTCCGTAATCCTGATTACCTTGAAAAGAGTTCTAATTTTGAGTTGGCTGTGGCTGCCGCATTTTTTTTTAATTTTTCATAAACGTTTTATCATCTTCTACGAAGCGTCTCATCTATAACAATCCCCTTAGATTATTGGACATCCTTCGGCGATAAATTTCATTTGACTGACGCGAAAATTAATCTTGATAGCATTTTCCGAGTTCATTGACGTTTTCTGATGGATTTTAAAGACTTCCCAATTAAACATTACATTGTAGCTCAATTTTGTTGGCAAAATCCGGGTTCTAGATAAAGGTACACGATCCCAAGCGCAGATTTTGATGAAATGATGAAATTTTTAATTACAAATCAATTTTTTTTCTATCTCTCTGAAGATGATAGATCCGTGGCTATAAACTGGGAATATTGAAAGAGATAATGCGATACTAATGAGGCCAAGGAAGGTCGACACCGTTTTGTTGTAGTTGGTTGTAAATATTTGCAACTGTATCACATTCGACTTCACACATCAGAGCATTTAATTAAGAAGTTTTTCTAGTTTAAGTGGTCTTGGTCTTGGTATTGATAGATCTACTTTCAAGTATATCTTCAATATTGAAATACAAATCTGAAACCAAGAGTATCTCTCTGAAGATGACAGCTTGGCTATCGATACGCGTTAGAGCAACCTTTGTTGTGTTTTTAATCTTTCTTGGTTTCAGTGGACAAAATTTGTATTTCAATTGTTATAAATAAATCAATGAAAAATTGACCACTTTTATAAGTTTGTTATCCCTACAGTGGCAAAGTAAAATGGGAATTTTCGGGACCAATTTGACTTCAGTGCGGGGAATTTATAATAAAAACGGGGCGTTAACAAACTGCCCTTTAGCAACATATCACAGTATATACCGGATGATACCAAATTCGGAACAAACGTCATCATTACTTTTTTGTAAACGTCAATCTCAATTTTTTTCTTCGTTTTTTTAATAACTTTTTATACTGCTTAAATAAAAAATGTTACGTCAGATTAACAATTTTATTTTTTTACAAAAACCTCTAAATTTCAAAAAAAATATTTCCATTTTGACCCATCAACAAAATTTCGAGATTTAAAAAAATTAGGAAATCAAATTTCAAGAAATAAATCTAACTGTTTAATTACCTAATTTGCAAGTTGAAGGCAAAAATTTAAGAAATTAAAGTCGATATTTCGAGAAAAAGTCGAAATTTTCAATAAAGATCGATTTTCATAACAGCAAGAGTTAAAAATGCCAAAAAATCTATTTAAAAAAATACAAAATTTTGAGTCAGGAGTTTAAACGTAAAATACAATTAAACTTTAAGTATGAAATTCCAAAACGAAGCTCACAATTTCGAGAGAACAGACTAAATTTCCAAAATATTAACGAAACCTTTATTCCGTTAATATTTTGGATATTTCGAGCCTCTATTCTCTCGAAATTACGAGTTTTGTCGAGAATTCATAACTATTACAATTTATTAACGCTTAAAAATTATTATTAAAGAATTCCACAAAATAAGGGTTGGAAATGTCAAAAATCGATTTGTCAAAAAAGGTCGAATTTTTGAAAAAAGGTCACAATTAAAAAAAATCACAGCTTCAAATCAAACACTAAATTTTTATAATAAAAGTTGGAACTTTTCAAAAACTTTGAATTCACCAAATTCGAAGATTCGAGGAAAGTCAAAATTGGGAAAAAGTTTAAAATTTTCAAGAAAAAGTGGAAATTTTGAGAAAATGTCGAATTTTTTGGTGTTAAAATTTTCAAAAAATGCGAAATTTTTATAAAAAGTACATGTTAGCACAAAAGCCAAATTTTCAGAAAAACTCAAAGTTTTGGAAAAAAAGAAACTGCGCAAAAGTTGAAATTTTCAAAAGAAATTGGAAAATTTGAAATTCAAAATTTTTAAAATAAGTCGAAATTTTTAATAAAAATCGAGAAGTCGGATTTGTCAAAAAAAGGTCGAATTTCTGAAAAAAAGGTCCCAATTTAAAAAAATCGTAGCTACGAATCACAAAGCCTAAATTTTGATAATAAAAGTTGGGAATTTTCAAAAACTTTCAATATACAAAATTCGAAGATTTGATAAAAGTCAAAATTTTGAAAAGGTTTGAAATTTTCAAGAAAAAGTGGAAATTTTGAGAAAATGTCGAAATTTTTGGTGTCAAAATTTTCAAAAAATGCGAAATTTTTATAAAAAGTACATATTAGCACAAAAGCCAAATTTTCAGAAAATCCCAAAGTTTTGGAAAAAGGTGAAGCTGCGGAAAAGTGGAATTTTCAAAATAAGAAATTTTCAAAAGAAATTGGAAAATTTGAAATTCCAAATTTTTAAAATTAGTCGAAATATTCAAAGAGTCGAAATTTTTAATAAAAATCGAGAAGTCAGGTTTGTCAAAAAAAGGTCGAATTTTTGAAAAAAAGGTCACAATTAAGAAAAATCACAACTTCGAATCAAAGCCTAAATTTTGATAATAAAATTTGGGACTTTTCAAAAACTTTGAATATACAAAATTCGAAGATTTGGGAAAAGTCAAAATTTTGAAAAGGTTTGAAATTTTCAAGAAAAAGTCGAAAGTTTTAAAAAAGGGTCGAAATTTTAATGATAAAAGTTCGAAATTTTCCAAAAACTTTGAATTTACAAAATTTGAAGATTCGGGAAAGTCGAAATTTTTCAAAAAGTTTTAATTTTCAAAGAAAATCGAAATTTTTAAAAAACGTCAAAATCTTGAAAAAACTTCGAGACAAAGTTGAAATTTTCATGATAAAAAATCGAAATTTTCATAAAACGTGAAACTTTTGAAACAAAACTCCAATTTAAAAAGTGGAAGTTTGGAACAAATCCAACTTTTTAGAAAAATCGAAATTTTCAAAGGGAAGGTAGTATTTTGTTTAAAAAAAGTCAAATTTACATAAAAGTCGCAAAATTGTTGATAATAAAAGTTTAGATTTTTTTCGAAAAAGTAAAAACTTTAAGAAATAGTTAAAATTTTGAACAAAGGTCAAGAAAAATGTCGAAAATGTTGAAGCTTTGAAAAATAGAAAATACTTCAAAATAATCGAATTTACAAAAAAAAAAGGAAATTGTAAGAAGTCGAAATTTTGAGGAAAGGTGGAAATTTTATGTCAAAATTTTCAAAAAATTGAAATTTTTATAAAAATACAAATTAGCGCAAAAGCCACATTTCCAGAAAGTCAAAATTTTGGAAAAAACCAATCTGTGAAAAAGTGGAATTTTGAAAAGAAATTGGAAAATTTGAAATTAGAAATTTTCAAGATAAGTCTAACTATTCAAAAAAATTGAAATTTTTAATAAAAAACTAGGTCAGATATTTTAAAAATATCATTTTCCAAAAACTAAAATTTCGAGAAAGTCAAAATTTTGAAGGATTGAAATTTTTAAAACAGTTGTTTAAAAAAACTGTAAACTTCGAGCCAGTTGAAATTTTCATGATAAAAGTTCAAAATTTTCAGAAAAATTTGAAATTACTAAATTCGAAGATTCCTGAAAAAATCAAAATTTTGAAAAAGTTTGCAATTTAAAAAAAAAATCGAAATGTTGAAAAAACTTTGAGGCAAAGTCGAAATGTTGATGGTAAAAGTACGAAATTTTCAGGAAATGTAGAAATTCTGAGAAAAAATCGAAAATTTCAAAAAAGTGGAAATTTGGAAAAAATCCAAATTCGAATATAATTTTTTTTAAAATTTCGACTTTTAAAATCTCAATTTTTTTAAAATCCCGACTTTTATGTAAAATTGACTCTTTTTTCAAAAAGGTCATTTTTTTGTTGAAAATTTTGACTTTTGAAGAAAGATATTCTCTGTAATTTATTTGCGAAGTATTCATATTTTTTTATTCAGTTTATTGGCTTTTTCTTCGCCGGTCACTCCTTTCACAATCCTAAATTTCAGTACCTTCTATTAAGGAATGGCAATCTGTTTTAGATTGCCGCAAACAGCGATTGCGTTGGATCTTGGTTTGTCAATCGCTGTTTGGGACTCAACACTGAAAAACACTTAAAACTATATTAAAATTCAAACGACGTAAAAAATAAATAACAACAAGATTATTCAAAATTTTAACGTTTCGGGCAGTGTTATTCTCTGCCCGTCGTCAGAAAACCAATTCAAATATATTCCTTTACAAAATTTTTTTGTAAGCTGTCAGAAAGTAATTCTGACAGTTTATTAAGTTATTCCCTAGGTGATTCTAAGGCGACCTAGTTGTTTTTCTCGTTTTAATAATGGCAGCCACATACCGTTGATATCAATAGAACAATTTGCGACACAGTTATCTCCATTTAGTAAAATTAAAGCTGCTTCTTTAATTTTTCTTTTTTTATAATGTGTTTCTTTGATCACAGAATTCAGTGGACAAAATCCTGCATTATTGGCAAAGAAACACATTATAAAAAAAGAAAAATTAAAGAAGCAGCTTTAATTTTACTAAATGGAGATAACTGTGTCGCAAATTGTTCTATTGATATCAACGGTATGTGGCTGCCATTATTAAAACGAGAAAAACAACTAGGTCGCCTTAGAATCACCTAGGGAATAACTTAATAAACTGTCAGAATTACTTTCTGACAGCTTACAAAAAAATTTTGTAAAGGAATATATTTGAATTGGTTTTCTGACGACGGGCAGAGAATAACACTGCCCGAAACGTTAAAATTTTGAATAATCTTGTTGTTATTTATTTTTTACGTCGTTTGAATTTTAATATAGTTTTAAGTGTTTTTCAGTGTTGAGTCCCAAACAGCGATTGACAAACCAAGATCCAACGCAATCGCTGTTTGCGGCAATCTAAAACAAATTGCCATTCCTTAATAGAAGGTACTGAAATTTAGGATTGTGAAAGGAGTGACCGGCGAAGAAAAAGCCAATAAACTGAATAAAAAAATTTTGAAGAAAGAGTCAATTTTACATAAAAGTCGAGATTTTAGGTAGCCCATTTTCATTATGTTTTATCTATAAGTGCAGTTAAATTTAATTTTTTTATTAAATTAGTATTAGTTAAGTTCTTGAAAATTAAAGATTTTGGCGGTATTTTAGTCTTTTACTCGAAATTTTTACAAAATTAGATTCGAATTTTTCAAAAAAGTCAGAATTTTGAGAAATAATTAAAATTTTGAACCGAGGTCCAAATTTTCAGAAAAAAAGTGGACATTTTGCAAAAATGTCGAAGTTTTCAAAATGAAATCAAATGAAATTTACAAAAAAAAGAAATTTTGAGGAAAGGTCGAACTTTTGTGTCAAAATTTTTGAAAAAGCGGAAATGTTCAGCAAAAGTATAAATTAACACAAGTGCCAAAATTTCCAGAAAAGTCAACATTTTAGAAGAAGGCAAAAGTGCAAAAAAGTTAAAATTTTCAAAAATAAGACAAATTTTGTAGTAATTTTGAGGAGAAATTGGAAATTCGAAATTTTCAGAATAAGGCAAAATATTCAAAAAAAGTCGAAATTTTTAATAACAATCGAAAAATCTGATTTGTCAAAAATGTCGTCATTTACAGAATGTTAAAATCTTGAGAAAATGTCACAATCCTGAAAAAAGTGGAGATTTTAAAAATATCCAGTTGTTTAAAAATAATTGAAATTTTTAAAGAATCAAAGTTACAAAAAGAAAGTCAAAATTTGTAATCAAAATTTTAAAAAAGGTATTTTTCAGTAAGCAATAGATTGAGAGTTTTGAAAAGAGAGTGAACATTTTGGAACAAAACTCGGAAACTGTAAATGAATCTCAAATTTAAACTCAAAACTTCGAGAAAAAAAGAAGAAAAGATGTAATAAAAAAAAGATGTGATAATTCCGAAATCATTTTACATAAAATTTGTTCAGTTCTTTAAAAATAATTAAAATTTTTAAAGAATCAAAGTTGCAAAAGAGTCAAAATTTGTAATTAGAATTTTAAAAAAAGTATTTTTCAGTAAGCAATAAATTGAGAGTTATGAAAAGAAAGTGAAAATTTTGGAACAAAACTCGGAAACTTTATAAATGAATCTCAAATTTAAACTCAAAACTTCGAGAATAAAATGAAAAGAAAGATGTGATAATTCCGAAATTATTTTATATAACATTTGTGGGGTGTCAGACATTGCACTTACGTGCAGCAACACAAAAAAATCAATGAAAAGTATATTCCAAATATAGTCCATTTCAGGTAAATGTGCATAAGTGAATAATAAAGTATTAGACAAAGCTTTAGATAAATTACTTAAAAATCAGTAGAGCTAAAGCTGGTTTCACGCCTAAACATTTTGATGATTAATGTATTGCCCATAGTTCGGGGAGTTGTTTTTATTGCTATTAATAATAATTTTAAACAGACATTGACGTAAAATATAAAAGAATCACTCTTAAAACAACCGACAACAAATCAAAATATTTAATGATATTTCGGTTAAGATTTTAAGAGAACACCTTTAAGAAATGTCACAGTGCTGCCACACGACCATGTCTAAATATTACTAGTTCTTCTTCTTGCCACTACAAAATTAGAAGTTCAGGGCCTACTCTGATGCACATTTATCTGAAACGAACTATTATATCAAGTGTACAAAAAGTTTTCTAATCTAGTGTGCTGCTGTCATTTTTTGACATCTTCACGTATGTTCTTTACTTGATTCGTATTCACCAAATTGACATTTAACCTTGACATAAAAATTCTGCAGTATCATCAGGAATAGAAGAGATTCTTCAGGATTACCTTTTTAGGGATTTTCGAACGTAGGAATCAAGCAATAAAAGATTTTTCTTCTATTGTAACATCAAATCAATAAAACTGCACTAGCACACTAGATTGGAAAACGTTTTAGTAGACACGGTACATAATACACTAAAGACTAACTATGTTTTAAATCATGATAATATTTAAATTTACCTTTCTGGACTTCGGATGTATTAATAGATCAAATTGGTCGTGATGAGGTATGGTATCTTTGGTTCTGAAAAAATAGATACGTCATAGTTTCTTTATATTTTTTCTTTTATTTAAGACCTTATATCTGCTGTCTTTTAATTTTTTAATGACCTGTGGCTTCTTCCAAAACTTTTAATATTTTAAAATTCCCATTCTTCCGACAGTCCATTGTTCCCATCGATACCTAAAGTTCATTGACCCATTTGAAGATAACTGTCACGTAGTGATTGTTTACCCATCACTCCTGGAGTGCCTAAGAGTTCTTTGGCGACATTCCATCCAGGGTGCGGTTATTGGATGTGTACTTAGTGGTTGTTGATCTACCCACACCTCTCTTAGAGTACCTGAAACTTCTTTGGCGACATTCCATCGAACGTGCGGTCATTGTTCTATTCACACTACTCCAAAACTAGTATCTAGTGAGGGAAAAATAGGTTTGGATTTTGGAAGAAGGCACAGGCGATTAAAACTGAAAACACCAACCAAATTAAATATAAAATTCACTTACAAAATCGAGTCGGATGTATTCACGATGTGGTGATACAGACTGAATGCCATCCAGCAGAGATCAGCAATGGCCAACGGTACCAAAAAGGCACACTGAAAACAGAACAAACTAACGTTACGTTTTTGTTACAGTACTGGCATGGGTGAAACCAATGGACTCATCGACCACGACATCCACGGGTCTTTGGTACAACTCAACGGAAGCCATTCCGGCTCGTCCGGAAGAAGCACACCCAACAACACAAACGACCCTGCGCCTGGCAAACTTTTCGTCGGCGGACTAAGCTGGCAAACCTCAAGCGAAAAACTCAGGGAATACTTCGGCATGTTCGGAAAAGTCACCGATGTGCTCATCATGAAGGACCCCGTCACGCAGGTAAGACCACCATCACTGTAACTCTGCGTCCTAAGGCTCAGTTCATCGAGCCAACTATCGCCGTTTGCTCCTCCTACTGACAAGGACGTAATAAGGCTCACCTTATGGATACTAGAAGAAGGATGATGCATCTAGATTTTAGACGCTTCTCAAGCATCATCTAGACTCTAGAAAGGTGATGTGGCTCAATTCCGTAGTCGACAAATTCTGGCATTTCTGATCTGACATAAACATTTCGTAACTCATTGGTAGTGGAATCCCATAATTCCTGATATAAGAAGAAGATGCTGGCTACTTTCTAGGAGATTTTCAGCGAGAGTTCAATTTCCTCCTTCTAGTATCTCATGGGTCGCCTTTTCCGGGTGGATTCTTCCTAATACTTTCACAAAGAAGCGGGACAAATTCACGTTTTTTGTTACAGAGAAGCCGAGGTTTCGGGTTTATCACCTTCTCGGAACCCTCGAGCGTCGACAACGTTCTCAAAGTGCCCATTCACACTTTGGACGGGAAGAAAATCGATCCGAAACACGCAACCCCGAAGAACAGACCAAAACAGCCGAACAAGACCAAGAAGATATTCGTCGGCGGCGTCAGTCAGGATACGTCGGCCGAAGAAGTCAAAGCCTACTTTAGTCAATTCGGTAAAGTTGAGGAAACGGTGATGCTGATGGACCAGCAGACGAAAAGACATCGGGGATTCGGGTTCGTTACTTTTGAGAATGAGGACGTAGTGGATAGAGTCTGCGAGATACACTTTCACACCATCAAGAATAAGAAGGTAAGATTTTAAATTGTTTGTTTCTAAAAATTTGGTAACCTTTTGGCGACTTAATTCTGTTCGAAAGTTGGCAAAAAAGCACGAGACCGGGTTTTGTCAGTCTCCTGTTCTTGATCAATCTCTCGATTTTTGCCAGTCTTTTATTAATCACCTGATGAGTGCTAAGATATCGATAAAAACCAGGCGAATGAAAAAACTCCGGAAACTGACAAAAATCAGGAGGTTTACAAAAAACCAGGAGACTGACAAAAAAAGGAGATTGACAAAAAAACCAGGAGACTGATAAAAACCAGGAGAGTGGTTAAAAAGCCAGGAGACTGATTAAAAACCCAGGAGATTGATAAAGATCAGGAGGTTGATAAAAACCAGCTCAAACATAAAACGCGTCAAATACTAGGACTTATATGAAGCTAGGAGACTAATACACTCAGACTGATACACTCATCTTCTTAAAATATTAAACCTTTTTTAAAAAAATTCGACTTAATTTTTGGACTTTTTTTAAATCCTTTGCGAATTTTCAGTTACAAAAATAATCGACTTTGTTTCAGGTGGAATGCAAAAAAGCCCAACCCAAAGAAGCGGTCCAAGCCAGCGCTCAACTCCTAGGCAAAAGACTCATGCTCAGCAGTCTGGGCATGCGCATTCCGGGGCCAGCCACCGGCGGTATAGCGGCCGCTACACCGCTGGCCGTAGTACAAGCGCAAGCGCACGTTCAGGCGGCCGCAGCTGCGGCAGCCGCCGCGCAAGCTCAGTCCGCCGCCGTGGCGGGATATGGAAAACTTTTCGGCGCTTATCCCCCGCTCGCCAGCTACAGATACTCACCTTATCCGATCCCGACAGCTGTTACTGCAGGTGTTGGGTCGGCAGGTCCAGGCGCGACGGGAGGACCCGCTCAGGCAGCAGCTGCGCAGGCTTTGCCCCAGGCGGTAGCGCCTAGCCCGTATCAAGGGTATAATTTGACGAACGTGGATATGTCTAGCTTTCAGGGGGTCGATTGGGGCTCCATGTATGGAGTTGGAATGTATGTCTAAACGATTTGCTCAATTTCATTTTATATGTAATACTTAATCGAGATAAGTTGTTGAAAGTTGATTTGATGGGGCGATTTGTCGCCCTGGAGTACTTCCAATTAAATCGCAAAACATTTCCAGTTGTCAATGGTTGACATTGGGGCAAATTGTGCCTATTCTGACTGTGTTTTTTATATTTCGAATACTTAACACTTACGTGTTTGTACATATAGTTATAATTTCACTTCTTGCGTTGTGCTATGAGCAGTTTAACCACCCTAAATGCCTGCTGATTTTTCGACAATGTGCCCAAAGCAAAAACGTTTAATTTCCTGAACTCTTCGTTTTTGGTCTTAATCCACATATAACGCATCTAGTGATTTTCTTGGCACTTCTACAATAATCAGGTCCCCTTGCGTTAATATACCAAATTTTGAATTATTTTAAAAATATACTGGGAGCAAATCCATCAAAGTCTAATTTTGTACAACATTGCAGCGTGCAGAATTAAATCTTGTGGTCTAAACGCGAAGACTTTACGTATAAAAACTTTAAAGGTTTCCAATCATTAAACAACTTTGTAAATATTTCACAATTAAGGTCGTTTGGTCCAAAAAGTGATACAAAAAATTGATAATGCAGAAGTCGTCAGTCTCCTGGCATTTATCAGTCTTCTGGTCTTTATCAATTTCCTGATATTTATCCATCCTCTGGTTTTTATCAGTCCCCTGGTATTTTATTATGGCCTCCTGGTATTTATCAGTCTCCTGGTATTTATCAGTCTCCTGGTATATATCAGTCCCCTGATTTTTATTAGATTCTTGGTATTATGCGGCTTTTCAGGGATGAAATGAATCTGCAGCGCCAGTGTGCCAAACCAACAAAGCACCGATTTGTTACTTTACTGAAATGTCGAATTTAAACTCGATACTTTAGATTTTCCCCTGGACGGCCGACTTTCTTTTATAAAAATTTCGTTTTTTCCAGAATAAAATGCGTTAAAACTTGAAATATTTCTTAATTTCTAGTTTTTATTTTAGAATTTTAACTGCCGCAGTATCCGAAATTTCTAGAAACAGTTTTGTATTTTTCCCAAAATTTCGACTCGCTCTTTTGCCTGAATTTGAATTTTTTTATAGAAATTTATATTTTTTAATTGTATTGAAACCTGAAACATTTTTAAATCTCGAGTTTTATCTTAAAATCTGCACTATGTCAGTTAAAATGTCCACTTTACTCCCAGAAATTTGATCGCCTTTTTTTCCGAAATTTTCGACGTTTTTCAAAGTTTCGACTTTTTTTTTAATTGCATTGAAACTCGAAATATTTCTCATTCTCGAGTTTTTACCTTAAACATTTTACTACCACTAATATGACCATTTTACATCCAAAATTATCTGAAAGAATTTCTATTTAACCTTTGTCAATATTTCGACTTTTATTCTAGAAATTTAGATTTTTTAATCGCGCTGAAACCTCAACCATATTTAAATCCTGACTTTTATCTTAAAATCCTTACTGTAGCAGTTACAATGTCCACTTTGCATCGAAAATTTCAACTCGTTTTTACGAAAGTTTCGATTTTTTTTCTAGAAATTTGGACTTTCTAAAAAAAATTAGTTTGAAACGGGAAAGATTTCTCATTTTGAGTTTTTATCGTAAAATATTTACTGCCGCAGCTAAAATAAGGTCTTTGCATTCGAAATTTCCAGAGAAAATTTTGATTTTTCGCCGAAATTGCAACTCAACTTTTTCGAAATTTCGACCTTTTTCTATAAATGTCACTTCTTTTATTGTATTCAAACCTGAAACCTTTTTAAATCTCCAGTTTTATTTTAGAATCATTACTGCCGCTGTTACAATGTCCACTTTACACCCCCAAAATTTCGATTCTTTTCCTAGAAATTTTAATTTTTTTCTAGAAAATCTGCTTTAAAATCTAAAAAAATTCTCATTTTAGAGTTTTTCTTTTAAATTTTTGCCAACCACAGTTTAAACTAGCATTTTACATGCGCTATTTCTAAAAAATTTGTCGCACAATTTCGACTATTCTAAAAATTGCGACTATTTCTAGAAATTTTGTTTCTCTAGAAACTTCCATTTTTTGTAGAAATTTCAACTTTTTTGCATTAACCATTAATTTGAGGTTTTATTAAGAATTTCAATGCTTTCTAAAAAATTTCAATTTATAAGTGAAAATTTCGAGTTAAACTTCAAGGAAAAAATTAATATTTTGGAAAAAAATCAACAAAGAAGTCTTGAAATTCCGATTTTTCTCAAATTTTCTAATTTACAGTTCGTATTTTTTTTGTTTATTTTTCTTAATAGAGCACTTTCAAAATTTAAATTTTGGCTTTAAACAGCACTAATGAGTGCACCTGTGGCTGGGCTTTGTTACTCTTCCTGTTTTTTCAGTCTTCTGGTTTTGATCACTCTTCTGGGATCAAACAGGAGACTAGTCTTCAGTAAGGGAAATAACTACAAATTTCAAGTCTTAAACTTCGGGAAAAAGATTAAAATTTTAGAAAAAAAAAACCTTCCTTATGCAAAAAGATGTCTTAAAATTTGGACTTTTTTCAAAATTTCTGGTTTAAACTTTCATATTTTATGCTTTTTTCTTAATATTCGATCTTTCTAATCTGAATTAGTGCTTTAAATTCTCGCAGAGGAGCACATGGTTGCCTTGCTGTTGGTCTCCGTTTTTGTCAGTCCTCTGGTCTATCAGTCCCCTGGTAATAACCAGGAGACTGACGACAGTGCAGTCGGGGGAATAAAATAAAAAAATGTAAGTACAGACTTAAAGGAAAAACTTTAAATTTTAGAGTTTATACCAAAAAATTGTTAATCAAATTTCGACTTTTCATAAAGTTTCTATTTTAAACTTGATATTTTTTACATTTTTTTTTATATTGAAACGCACCAAAATTTAAATTTTCATTCTTAATTTGTACTCGTAAACGTTCGGCGTCCTTACTTTTGGCCTTTGTCACTCGCTTCGTTTTTGTCAGTCTTCTGGTTTTTATTAGTCCTTGTAATAACCAGGATATCGACGATAGTGCAATCGGCCATTTGATCTTTACCAAGGCTGATATTACATCCAATAGTGGATTTTGTCAGTTTCCTGATTGTTGTCAATCCCTTGACTTCTGATCCTGTTTATCAGTCTCCTTGTTTTGTCAGTCTTCTGATGTTTTATTATTCGTCCGGTAAGAACCAGAAAACTTGTAGCGACCAGGAGACTGAGAAACAGCATCATAAACCAAGAGATTGGCATTCTGATCCTGTTTATCAATTCAAACGCACCAAAATTTAATTTTTCATTCTCAATTTGAGCTGGTAAACGTTCGGCGTCCTTACTTTTGGCCTTTGTCACTCTCTTCGCTTTTGTCAGTCTTCTGGTTTTTATTAGTTCTTGTAATAACCAGAATATCGACGATAGTGCAATCGGCCATATGATCTTTACCAGAAGGCTGATGTGAAATCCAATAGTGGATTTTGTCAGTCTCCTGGTTATTGTCAAGCCCTTGAATTCTGATCCTGTTTATCAATTTCCTTGTTTTGTCAATCTTCTGATGTTTTATTAATCGCCTGGTAAGGACGATAGATAATAGCGACCAGGAGACTGAGAAATAGCATCATAAACCAAGAAATTGGCATTCTGATCCTGTTTATCAAACTTCTTTTATCAGTATCCTGATCTTTTATCAGTCGCCTGGTAAGGACCAGAAAACTGATAGCGATCAGGAGACTGAGAAACAGGGTCATAAACCAAGACATTGGCAAAAACCAAGAGACGATCGGGAAACTGATGAAGACCAGAAAACTGCTAAAGGTCATGAAATTGATAAAAACCAGGAAACTGATAAGTACCAATGAGCAGAAAAAGTCGAAAGTCTGCAAAAAACCACAGCACTGGTTTTGTCCAATCTTTTGTTCTTTACCAATCTCTCGGTTTTTGCCAGTCTCTGATAAAGGCCTAGGAAACTGATAAATACCAATGAGCAGAAAAAGTCGAAAGTCTGCAAAAAACCACAACACTGGTTTTGTCCAATATCCTGTTCTTTGTCAATCTCTCGGTTTTTGCCAGTCTTTGATAAAGACCAGGAAACTGATAAATACTAATGAGCAGAAAAAGTCGTAAGTATGAAAAAAAACCACAACATTGGTTTTGTCAGTCTCCTGTTCTTTGTCAATCTCTCGGTTTTTACCAGTCTTTGATAAAGACCAGGAAACTGATAAATACCAATTAGCGGAAAAAGTCGAAAGTTTGCAAAAAACCACAACACTGGTTTTAGTCAGTCTCCTGTTCTTTATCAATCTCTCGGTTTTTGCCAGTCTCCGGATTTTTTATTAGCCGCCTGATTAGTACCAGGAGGCTGATAAAAAGCAGGAGATTGGGAAAAATCCGGAAAACACAAAAATCAAGAGACTGATACAGACCAGAAGGCTGATAAAGACCAGAGCAAACAAAAAAACCCATTAAATACTAGAACTTATACAAAGCCAGAAGACTGATACAGGTCTACGAGACTGGCGCGGGCCCAGGAGACTGACACAGATCCAGGAGACTGACACATGTCCAGGAGACTGATACAGGTCCAGGAGACTGATACAGGTCCAGGAGACTGATAGAAACGAAGGAAGTGGTCTTTATGATTTTCCCGTAAAAACTCAGTTAAGAATAATTTTAAGTGCTTCAGCGGCTTAAATCGAAGGGTTCAATTGCAAAAAACAGCAGGCATTTATCGTTTTGCATCATATCAGCTTCTTGGATATATTCCTACTGGACAATGACGATTCTTTCTGCTCATTTAGCATGTAGCAATAACTCGCAATAATCAGTATTATTGACTATAAATTATTACTACCGCAGCATCCCCATGTATTCCTTAAAATGGCAATAATTTATTATCCACTTCTGTAGTACTGCTAGGTTGTGTTTTTGTATGTACTTAAATTATTTCTAGGTACTTAATTTATTATTTATCATACGACTGACATTTAGCGTTAATTTTCTGTATGAATTCGAAGCTAGGGAACTCATACTCGTACTTAATTATCATAAGTGGCGAGTTCCCTCGCTTCGAACACGCCAACGTTAAAGACGTTTACTCTGTTCATAGATCTCATTTTGTAGAAATAGGGCACTTAGGTCAGTTTGTATTTTATATCAAACAAAAAAAAATGTGAACGAAAAAGTACAGCTGCGCCATAACTTGCCGAATTCGCATCGGCCCTTTCAATTATAAAGCAGATCTAGTCAAAAGGCGAACGGATATTCGCATTTTAACTTATCTTAGATCGGACGAGATTTGCCTACATTCCTTGTTGGTAGCTGTGCATAGTTTCTTCAATGTTGTGTGATTTGAGGACCAATGCGTCTGCCTGGCCCTTGGGCCGCGCCGCAGCGAAACTAAGAGCGACATTTTCCTCCCTTTTTTAGCCTCGAAAAATTCCTAGATATTCGTTGCAGTTGTATCTTGCATTTTTTCCCTTTTTAGTATTTTCGTGACGTAAATTAATAATTAACAAATTTTGGAATAACTTACCAGTATTTAGGTTTAAGAAACCTAAACGATTGAAGGTACTTTTCCAAAGCTAGATCTGTTAGAACTTCGTTATTGTGCAGCAGATAAATCGAGCCAACTTTGTCTTAAATTAATGAATGTTTCTTCAAATGTGGGGAGAGGAAAATTCTGCATCTCGTAGATATGTTCCCATTTCTTTGTTAAAATATCTACTTTATTTTTGAAGTCTCGAAGCTTTGATTTTTAACTTTGCTTTTTAAAGTGCACCACAAGATATCCTTCATTCTCTATTGATATGGACGAAATATTTGCTTGCTTTTTCTTTTTTTAATTCAAGTTTCTTTATCTTACATAACTTCCCGGTCGCGCTCGATTTGCTTGTTGACATTCTTATTTCAAGTTGCAATTAATTACGAAATTTTTCCCAGTATTGAGTCAAATTGGCAGTTCTTGTCTAGAATGTGACAAAATCGCTCTTAGTTTCGTCTCGCTCATTTTAAAATTGTTCATAAACATGTTTTTATAATGTAAGCTTAGTATTAGGACTGTCTGGAAAGCGGCCGTCGAGCAACCTTGTGATAGTTGTTGGGTTGATCGCAGATGGCGCTTTCGATGGTGGCCGCGATGGGCGTTGCCCTTTTTGTTTGATTGCAGCGTCCCTCGTAACGCGCGCGCCATATCGGGCAACAATAAAACTGTACATTATCCATTTGACAGCAATAAGCAATGTGAGACAGAATGAACCCTCTATTTTTATATTCGATTATAAATAATTGATAAGACAAATAACGTTTAGTTTCACTCGTATTGGGTGAGTTGTAAATATACTTTTAGAGGATTTTCAGAGGGTCGGTTTGAACAATATGGCTAAACGACTTACATCAACATTTCCTATTGCTCTGTCTCAACATGGATAGGGTTTCCGTGTTGGGACACGGCCTGTATCTGTTTCATAGACATTTTATGTTTATACATAGATGTTTGTCATATGTATTTTAAAAGTTACGGTAGCTACTAAGTATTGTATTATTTGATGATAGTTGATAGTTTTAGTGTTTTTTCGTAGACTGTACTGTGTGTAGTGTAGGGCGGTTGATTTTTGTTAGCCGCCGTTGCACTGTAGTAGAGCTGTTACAAAATAAAGTAGTTTCATAAAGTAGAATGCTGCTTGTTCAAAACCTTATGATGCTTGACTGATTTTTATTGGCCTGTCGGACAATCGGCCTCGAACAAGGTGACTGCTATTAATACCGCAGCTGTGTGGTTCACTCAATTTTTTTTCTATTCAATCGGAATTACACGCGATTTATGTAAATAGATAGCATTTTGCTTTAGTATAGTCTGCCTTCGATATAAAACAATAGTGCATGCTTGTAGCCTTTAGATATCTTTTCATCGTTTTGGGGCCAACATACAAATTTTTAAAAAATTAGGGTCCAAAAGAGTACAAGAAGTCTCAATGACGCATTAAAGATACACTTCAACATAATTTGTAGGTTAATTCTAAAATTAAAGATGTAAAAACAGCTTTAAAATGTACCGAGACACTCTGTTGATTTAATATAAATAATATGGTCGTATTAGTTATTAAAATGACCGTTAGATTACTCGCTAATGCACACTTTCATAGGATGCTATTCGAGTTTATATGGTGAACTCGTTTTGTCACACCAGCTACGTCATTAGTTGGTTACCGACAATTTACTCCAAAAGTGTTTACGTCATAGCCGCCATCTTTGTTTAGGTAGGTAAAATGGTTTGCGTTTTAAACCGAGCGCTTCGAACCGGAACTGAACCGCAAAACGAAAAAACCGTTATTGTCTAAATGAAAACCGGAAAAAATAACGGTTTATTTCGGCTCGTTGAAATTCTATGTTCTTAAAATAATTTTTACTTTACCCCAAAGTTTGGAGTTTTTTTTAGAAATTTCCTTTTCAAAATTTTACACAAATTCATGCAATTTTCATCTCAAAATTATGAGTTTACTTTAAGGAACTTTTTTTTGAAAGTTGGATTAGCAACTTACAATTTCCACACTTTCTAAGAAAATGTTGATTTTATTCTCAAAATTGCAAGCCAAATTGAATGTTAAGTTGTCTAACTTGGACCTTTCTCTCCAAATATTTCTTTTCTTTTCCTAAAATTTCGAGTTTAAGACAAAACTTTTATGTTTTACTATAAGTTTGGACCATAGCAGTGGAGTCTTTTTCATTAAAGCACGTTTCCTCATAATTTTATTTGCAAATTCGAATTTTTCGGAAGATTTCAATTTTTTTCTTAAGGACAAACACTCAAAATTTGTTATTTTTCTTAATCTTGGATTTTCCTTTTTCTAATCTGATACCCCCTATTTTTTGAGGTTATTAATAAAAATTTCGAGTTTTCTTAAATGTTTTCCTTCAAATTTCACTTTAATTTCAATATACCAATTTTTTCTCGAAATATCAAATTCTAATGATTTTTTTACGATATTTCGAGAAAAAAAAACTCGAAATTTTGCCTTTAAACTCGAAATTTCTATCAAAAATTTATTTTTATTGGTTCTTTTACGCCTAATATCGCTTCTCATCTCGAAAGTTCGACTTTTTGAGATTGGAGTCACGATTTCGACTTTAATATCGAAATTTTGACTACAGGTAAACTCGAGACGTCGACTTTTTCTTGAAATTTCGAGAAAAAAGTGGGTATTTCGTAGTCTTTGGAATTGCGAGAAAAAAGTCGATATTTCGAAATTAAAGTCAAAATTTCAAGAAAAAACTCGCAATTTCACTTTTAAACTCGAAGTTTCTAAGAAAAATTATTTTAATTGATCCTTTTACGCCTAATATCGCTTTTAATCTCGAAATCCTGAGTCTTTGAGATTTAAAGTCATGATTTCGACTTAAATATCGAAATTTCAACAAGTAAACTCGAAACGTCGACTTTTTCCTGAAATTTCGAGTAAAAAGTGAAATTTCGTAGTTAGTCTTTATAATTGCGAGAAGAAAGTCGATATATCGAGATTAAAGTCGATATTTCGAGGGAAAAAAAACTCGTAATTTCACCTCTAAACTCAAAATTTCTAACAAAAATTTATTTTAATTGATCCTTTTACGCCTAATATCGTTTTTCATCTCGAAATTCCGACTTTTTGAGGTTAGGGTCATGATTTCAACTTTAATATCGAAATTTCGACTACAGCTAAACTCAAAACGTCGACTTTGTCTTGAAATTTCGAGAAAAAAGTGGGAATTTCGTAGTTAGTCTTTAGAAGTGCGAGAAAAAAGTTGATATTTTGAGATTAAAGTCGAAATTTCGAGAAAAAAACTCGTAATTTCGCCTTTAAACTCTAAGTTTTTAAAAAAAATGTATATTCATTGATCCTTTTACGACTAATATCGCTTTTAATCTCGAAATTCCAGCTTTTTAAGGTTTAAAGTCATGATTTCGACTTTAATATCGAAATTTCAACTACAAGTAGACTCGAAACGTCGACTTTTTCCTGAAATTTCGAGTAAAAAGTGGAAATTTCGTAGTTAGTCTTTATAATTGCGAGAAGAAAGTCGATATATCGAGATTAAAGTCGATATTTCGAGGGAAAAAAACTCGTAATTTCACCGCTAAACTCGAAATTTCTAACAAAAATTTATTTTAATTGATCCTTTTACGCCTAATATCTCTTTTCATCTCGAAATTCCGACTTTTTGAGATTGGAGTCACGATTTCGACTTTAATATCGAAATTTCGACTACAGGTAAACTCGAAACGTCGACTTTTTCTTGAAATTTCGAGTAAAAAGTGGAAATTTCGTAGTTAGCCTTTAAAATTGCTAGAAAAAAGTCGATATATCGAGATTAAAGTCGATATTTCAAGATTAAAGTCGAAATTTCGCCTTTAAACTCGAAATTTCTAACAAAAATTATTTTAATTGATCCTTTTACGCCTAATATCGCTTTTAATCTCGAAATCCTGAGTCTTTGAGATTTAAAGTCATGACTTCGACTTAAATATCGAAATTTCAACTACAAGTAAACTCGAAACGTCGACTTTTTCCTGAAATTTCGAGTAAAAAGTGGAAATTTCGTAGTTAGTCTTTAGAATTGCGAGAAAAAAGTCGATATTTCGAGATTAAAGTCGAAATTTCGAGAAAAAAAACTCGAAATTTCGCCTTTAAACTCGAAATTTCTAACAAAAATTTATTTTAATTGATACTTTTACTCCTAATATCGCTTTTTATTTCGAAATTTCAACTTTTTGAGATTAGAGTCATAATTTCGACTTTAATATCGAAATTTCCATTACAGATAAACTCGAAACGTCGACTTTTTCTTAAAATTTCGAGTGAAAAGTGGGTTTTTTCGTAGTAAGTCTTTACAATTGCTGGAAAAAAGTCGATATATCGAGATTAAAGTCGAAATTTCGAGAAAAAAACTCGAAATTTCGCCTTTAAACTCGAAATTTTTAACAAAAATTTATTTTAAATGATCCTTTTACGCCTAATATCGTTTTTCATCTCGAAATTCCGACTTTTTGAGATTAAAGTCATGATTTCGACTACAGGTAAACTTTTCTCGACTTTTTCCTGAAATTTCGAGTAAAAAGTGGGAATTTGGTAGTTAGTCTTTGGAATTACGAGAAAAAGGTCGAAATTTCGAAAAAATAACTCGAAATTTGGCCTTTAAAAAGTTTATAAACATATTATATTAACTAATCCTTTTACGCCTAATTTCTTTAATTATTTATCTTGAAATTACATTTATTTTCCTCCCGAATTTAAACTTATACTTTATTTTGTTTATTTTTTCCTCCAAATTTTGACTTAAAACACAAAATCTACACTTTTTGAACCGAAGATTTTGATTTAAATTCAAAATCTACGGTTTTTGAATCGAAGATTAGGTTTAAAGGTTATAATGTTTAACAAAAGTGGACATTTTGAGATAACCGCCCAATATTTAGAAAAAGCAACAGCATTGAAAAGTTGAATTCAAAATTTTAAAAATATTCACTTTATTCTTAAATATTTATAAAACATGTTCGAATTTTCGATAAAAATTCATGGTCAAACTCCGGATTTGGAGAAAAAGTGCAAATCTCGGAAAAAACTAAAATTTATCCAAATAAAATTTGGTTTAATCCAAAATTTTGGATCTTTGAGAAATAAATGAATTTTAAAAATGTCGAAATTTAAAATAAACAAAATTCTGAAAAGAAATGAAAACTATTAAAATTCGAAAATTTTATAAAAAGACTAAATTTTGTAAAAAGGTTGAAATGTTCATGAAAAATTAAAATTTTCGAATAAAAAACTCAGGTTTTTCAAAAAAAAGTCGAAATTTTGATAAATTTTTTTTTAAAAAGTTCGGGCAAAATTTTGTAAAAATGACAAACTTATAAAAATTGGAATTTTCAAATATAAGCGAGGGTTTTTAAGGAAATATCAAAATTTCAACGAACGTATTTTGGATTAAAATGTTAATAGTCGAAGAAAAATATCGACATTTGCATAAAAATTAAAAATTTTCAATAAAAAGGTTTCCAAAAGTGTGGACATTCTGAAAAAATTCTATATTTTAAGAACTGCAATTTTGAAAAAAAAAAATAAAAAATTTCAAGCCAAAATTTTAAAAAAGATTTGAATAAATCGAAATGTTCCAAAAAAAAGGCGAAATTTTTGAAGTCTTGGTACTAATTTAATTTGAAAACAAATTATAATTTTAAAAAAAGTAGAAATTTTTAAAAAGGATCGAAATTTTGAAAAATAGTCAAAATTTTAAAAAGGATAAAATTTTGAAATAATATCAAAAATTGAACTCAAAATTTTCAACAAATTGGAAAATTTCATAAAATGATAAAATTTTCAAAAAAAAATTGCATATTATGATTAGAAAACGAACTTTTCAACAAAAAAACCAAAATTTTTGGAAGGTCTTCTAATTCAATTAAAAAAAATGTAATTCTCAGTCAGAATTTTCAAAGAAAAAAATCGAAATTTTGAGAAATAGCCAAAAATTTCAAAAATAAGTAAAATTTTGATAATGTTTTGAGATTTGAAAAGAATCCGAGTTTTCAAGAAAGTTAAAATTTTGAAACAAAGTCAAAATTTTCAACAAAAATAATCGCTAATTTAAAAAACCGAAATTTTCAAATACATTCAAAAGATGTTGTTAAAAAGCGAAGTGTTCAGATAATTACAAATTTTGGTATTTTAAAAAATAAAGCAATTTTAAAAATGTCGACATTTTAAAAAGGAAATTAAAAGTCAAAATGTTGAACTTTTCATAAAAAATTTAAATTTTCAAAAATAATTCCAAAATTTTTAAAAATAAGGTCAAAATTTCGAAAAAAAAACCTTTTCAAAAAGTTGAAAAAATGCCAAATGTTAATAGTCGAAATTAAAAAAAGCGAAGGTTTAAAAAATATCGAATTGGGAAAATTTTTAGAATGATACTAACTTTCAAAAAAAGTCAAAATTTTCAAAATAATTGGAAATTTTTTAAATAACCAAAAAATTCAACGTTTACTTAAAAATTGACGACTTCTAAAAAGTTTTTAATTTAGAAATTCGAGGTTTTGAGAATTCTGTTTTGATTTTTATTTGGAAACTTTTATTTTTGACTCAAAAATTGGTCTATTTCTAAAAATGTTGATTTAATTTTCTGAAAATTTCTACTTTTTTCTAAAGGTTTCGGATTAAAAAACGAAACAAAAAAATTAAGAGTTCGAAAAAAATCAATTTATGTAAAAAAGTTGTCTTAAAGGAACTGAAATTTTGAAGTTTAAATTAGAAATTTTGATAAAGATAGAACTTTTTGCTTGAAAATTTAAAATAAATAATTAATTGTGTACTTAGAACTGAAATTTTAACAAAGGCAGTTAATATTTTCGAGTTTTCAAAGTTAATACTCGAAAAACTTTTCCCAAAATGTTTCAATTCTTTCAAAATTTGGGTTTTCTTATAGATTGCAAAATTAAAATAGCTTAAACTATGAAATGTATTAAGCAAATATTGTATACTTGCTTAATACAAATTTAGCATCAATTTGTTAAATATACACTGCTGCCATCGGGTGACTAATTACAAAATTTTGTGGCCGTTTGTCCCATCAATTCTGCGCAACAGATGGCGCTAATTCTGTCATGATGCGATACATCGATTTTTCAAACATCGTTTATAAACTGAAAAATGTATCGATATTTTTTCAGACCATCGATGTTGAAACATCGATGTTTACAAACGATCTATTTTTTCAAAACACTGAAATATCGGTTTGCATCCCTACATATTAGGGAACCCTTATTGAGCGGACCCGAACACGTGCTTCTATACCAAACCAAACGTTTTTCCTTAACCCAGCGATTGTCAAATTTATTTATCTTACTGCCCCCTTTTAGAAAAAAAACTTATCGTCCCCTACAAATATACTTTCTTTGAACCAGGCGTTCCAAACTTACTACTACGGAACACTTTGTAAATTATGAAATTTTAGCCGGTTTGTACGGTAGATAAATCAATCTAATTTTTTTTAACTTCGATTTCGATTTTTAATATTCGAAATTCATTCGGAACCATCAAATCTTTGAAAAATGGAAATTCGGGACCAAATTCGAAAATTTCGAGAACAATCTGAATAAATGATCGCCAAATTTAGGGTTCAATGTTTTAATTCGAAACTTCGTTGAAAAGATCAGTGTTGATGTTAAAGTCAAAGTTATTTAAAAAATTAACATTTCGGGAAATTAAAAAAATAAAGTAAAAATTGGCAATTTATTCTCGGAATTTTAAGGTAAAAAGTCTTAAACTTGTTCAAAAGAACGTTATCAAAATTTCTAAATTAACCTCAAAATTTTGACTTTGTTTTCTACATTTAGACTCATTAACATTTCGAGTTAAAAGTAGAAATTTGCTAAGAAATGCGATTTTTGAATTCTATTTTTCGAAATTTCCGCTCGTTTTCAAAATACCTAGATACTGTCTTTTTGTTAAATTTCGATTTATTCATCGAGGATCTAATTCGAGCGAATATTAATTCGCTTGAAAATACCTAGATACTGTCTTTCTTAAATTTCGATTTATTCATGGAGATCTAATTCGAGCGAATGCTAATTCGCTCGGATTAAATCTCGATGAATAAAGAAAATCTCGAATTTTCGCTACAAATGTCGACATATTGCTACTAAGCAATATGTCGACATTTGTAGCGAAAATTTCATTTTTAAAATCTTGACTGCTCGAAGAGTTTAAGGTTACCACTTTTTCCCTTATTCATAAAATGTCAACTTTACGAAATCTAGATTTTTATGCAATAATTTTGAAGTCTGGAAGAATTTCGTGTTCTAAAATTTTAATAAAGTCGAATAGTTGAGTTTTAACTTCGAATAGTTAGCTATTAGACTTAAAATTCGAAACACTCGACATTTCAGGAAAGCATATTTCCTCTGAATTTTTCTTCAGAATGCAAATTTTAATTTTTTCGAAACTTTGAAGTTTTTCCTTCAAAATTGTCTCTATTTTATAAAAATCATATTTCCTTTCTATTCTAGTTATAAATCTAACTTTTTTTGAGTACTTTCTCATAACATAATCTACATGGGCGCAAAACTTTTCATGGAACTCAAATTTTTGAAGTTATTTTTTTGATTTTTCTCAACAACCCTCCCTTACAAATTTGAGTATTTTTTTACAAATTGATTTTTTTTTGAATAGGTCACTTTGTTTTCGGATTTTTTTTCTAGTAATTTAGTTTCCGGAAAAAAAACGAAATTTCCAAGAATATTCGAGAAAAAATTTCGTTAAGATTATTTTCACATTTTTTATCGTGACTTCTTAAAATACTTGGGTACATGTATTTTTTCATGTTTATCATCAACCCCAATTTCAAAAAAACGTCAATTTTCAATTCCACAATTAACTTCTAAATTCGCAGCTTTGCCTGAAATTTTGGGAGGACCATTGCAGTTTTCGAGAAAAAGTAAACCTTTTTACTAGGAAATTTGAGGGGAAATTGACATTTTCTGGAAGTTTACACACAAAAATCATTTCGTTTGTAAAGCTGTCCTTTAGCCCTTTTTTTCCATGGAGGCGCCCCACTGGCATTGGTGCATTTGTAAGATGTTAATGTTTGGAGTAAATATGGATTTTTTGACCTAAACAATTCTGGACCAAGAAATATAAAAAGGAATTAAATTTCGCGATTATGGATGAATGTTACAAAAAAAAGAGCGAGGAATAAAAGTAAATTTAAAACCTGTAGGCTGTAGGGTCGTTTTTTGTGGGCAGCATCCAATGGTTAAAAAGTCGGAGTAAATCACCATCAAAAAACAATTTCGCATCTTTTTACCACCAAAAAAGCTCGTCAAATGTACAGGAACTGAATTAGTTTCCCAGATAGATTAGATTGAGTGGACTATTCCCCGATTTCTCGCGATCACACATTTCCACAACAAAAATAAGCTAACAATTATAATTCGAGTGAATCACACAGCTTCTTAACATAATCCTAGATTAGACTAAACACCGCTTTCTGTGATATCAGTCTCTGGTCACACTGCACGGTCTGTGTTTGTAGATCTACCCGTGCCTTATGAAGCGCGCTGCGGAAATTTTGGCGACGATTCAGACCAAGCGTAACGACGGAACATGCTTCTGAAAATTTGATTTTCCCAATGGAAGAATCGAACTTTTGGAAACATCCATACAGTGTGTTGGCTTAATATTGCAGTGGTTATAGTGTAGAATAGGTGGCCTGCTGGATGTGTATGCAGTAGTGTGTTACATCGTCAACGGAACGTGTTGATTCGAATAAGACTTGTCTTCCTTTTAAACTTAAACGACTGTAGATACAGAGCATATTTTCTGTAATACGAAAGTTGCAAAGCTGCAGCTGACAACGATGATCTATGCGGAATACAGACAATATTTTAAGGAACCCAGGGCAGAAATACGAGTAACTTTACTCCCTTTGAAAACAAATCAAATTATAGAGTAGAAAAACGCATGTGCCCCTCGGTAGTATTACAGAAAATATTTTGATTTTCAAAGTAGTTTCAACGTATAGTCATTCGAAATAGCTGTGGTAGTAGTTGACAAATTAAAGGCATTATTAGATTTTTAATTAACATATCTGAAGTCGAGTATTCAAAGAATTAATTATATTTTCAGAATTATCAGTGTATATACAGTTATTTATAAAAATTTAAATTATTGTTATATAGAATATACATTCCCAAACAGTAGTATGTGATGTACAAAATTTACCAACTATTTATTAATTAATAAATGATATTTCAAAGCGTTTGTTTGGCTCACTGCATACAACATTCAATGGCATAATTCCGAAGGAAACTGAGTGAGAACTGAACGGTAAGTAGAAAAATTATCTGGTCAAATCACAGCGAGCAATAAAATTAAATAAGTAAGCAATACAAGTAAGTAAGCAGTAAAAGTAAGTAAACTCACCTCTTTATGTCGAAACAAGTTCCTCTGGAAAATAATTGAATTTTAATATACTTTTGCGCTTTTTTCAAATAAATTGTATATTACCCGAAAATTAAAAGAATTTGGGACGTAATTACCAGGCATGTTCGATATTTTTGGAATGTATTGGATGACTAGAAATTTTGAAACTTGTAAGTAATGACAACTTCAAGAAAATTTCAAATACTATGGAAACTCTTGATGTAGCTTTTGGCACTCGCACCACTGGACTAAATCATTAGATACGACTGTCAAAGATTTTCCCCAACTATCACTAAAAGACTTTCCACTGCAATAGGTTTTCCAACTGGATACACTAGGCACAGAACTTGAAAATCCCAAATTTTTAGGTCATTTCAAAAAAGCTGTAACTCCTAAGAAAACTAATCACAGAGAAATATAAAAAAAGCAAATTCAAGCCCCAAGTTTGTAGTTTTCAGACATTGAGTTCAACATTTTCCGCTTCCTTAGAGTAACAAAAAAAAATCATTGGCTAAAAATTTTTCGAAATTTTTGCTTTTGAAATGTCCCACAAATTTTAATATTTTTTTTTCCAGTGGACCTCTTATAGAAATCTTCTAAGTAATTTAATCCTTCTTAAATTTAACTGGACCTTCAAGTCCTAGTACTATAATTTCTTACTCAGTTATCACTATTCAAAATAAAAAAATCACTTTTGATTTCAAAAATGAATAACTAGCGAAATAATGATCTTATAGAAAAGACAAGTAGAATTTTGAAAACTGTAAAGCATTTTCTACGAGTCCTTAAGAATAATTTTTAATAAAAAAATTTAGTAGTGAAAGCTGATTGAAAAAGGGGTAGAATATTCGATAATTAGGGACAAAATTTGTTGTCTAAGGTTTTTTTATAATTACCCAAAAGCTGCTGACTCTAAAAAATATTGAACTCAAGGTTCGAAAATTAGAAACTTGGAGTTTTAATTTACTTTGTTTTATTTTTTTCTACTGACCTTTTTTCTTCGAATTACACCGTTTTAAAAATCATCTAAAAATTTGTGATTTTTATTATTTCCGATAATTTCGTCGCTTAGTGTATTTGTTTATATCTCTTATGAAGTATAGTTTATGAGTTATGATTATGAATATTGTACAATTTCACCATGCAGGAGTCAAAAATATCACTTTTGTGCTTAACTCGGAAAGGGAGAGATTTATCACCACTACTTTAAAAACACACCTCACGTATCATGGGTTGCGTACATAATAATGCATTATGTATTTAGAATGTATTATTATGTACCTTTTCTTCAATCAACTTTCTCGAATTAAAGATATTTTTATCAAAGACCAATAATTAATATTTGCAAAGATTTCACCACGTTACGGGTTAAAAATATCAATTCCGAAAAGTTTTATCACGACTACTTTAATAACACACTCTTCGTATGATAAGTTGCCTACATAATATTTTATTGTTTTAGAATTTAATTTATATTTTTGTGTATTTCCTTTTTTATCGACTTTTCTGGTATTACAAATGTATTTATCAAAGACCAATTATTAGGATTTAAAGAGATTTCACCACTTAGGGGTTAAAATACCATATCAATCACTTTTAAAAAGTCTTAGGAGTTTTAACATGATTACTTTAATAACAAACCTTTCGTATCATAAGTTGCCTGTCTTAGGTCTTTGTAATCTAAACATTACTGTGTACCTTCATTTCAAACAACTTTCTCGTACTAAATTATATTTATTAAAAACCAATAATTAGAATTTGAAGAGATTTTACCACTTAGAGGTTAAAAACATCATATGAATCACTATTAAAAACTAAAGAATTTTATCATGACTAATAAACCTTTTAGATATTCTCTGTAATTTATTTGCGAAGTATTCACTCCTTTCACAATCCTAAATTTCAGTACCTTCTATTAAGGAATGGCAATCTGTTTTAGATTGCCGCAAACCTTTTGTTTCATGGGGTTGTCTACATAATATTTCTTCACGTATTTAGACTGTATTCTTATGTAACTCTTTTTCAATCAACTTTTTGTACCAAAATGGTTTTTATCGAATATTGAAAACAAATCTTGTCCCCTGAAACCAAGAAAGATTAAAAATCACAACTAAAGCTGACTCGATAGCCAAGCTATCAACTTCAGAGAGAAACTCTTTCTCATCTTCAGAGAGTAGGTTGCTCTAACGCATTTCGATAGCCAAGCTATCATCTTCAGAGAGATAGTCTCTTTCATCTTCAGAGAGTATCTCTCTGAAGATAATAGCTTGGCTAGTGGAAACCGTTAGAGCAACCTTTGTTAGTGGTTTTTAATCTTTATTGGTTTCAGGGGACAAAATTTATATTCAAATTTTGAAGATAATCAAGGACCAGTTCGATTCCACCAAAATTTATCGAAGATTTGTAGAGATTCCACCACGGAGGGATTAAAAATATAAATCATTTTTGAAAACTCACAAACGGAGAGTTTTATAACGAACCACTTTAACACAGCGTTTGTTTTATGGGTTGCCTATATAATATTTTATATGTATTGAGAATTTGGATTGTATTATTGTGAAGCTTCTTTTCAATCAACTTTTTTAAACTGAAAATTTTACAACCTAGGGGTTAAAAATATAAATCATTTTTGAAAATTCTCCAAGATAGAGTTTTATTACAACTACTTTAATGACACAGCTTTCGTATCATGAGTTGCCTACAAAATATTTTATTATGTATTTAGAATTGAAATTGTGTCTATTATTATTTAACCCTTTTTTATTTAACTTTCTTGTTCTAAAAATGATGTTACCAATTGCCTAGTGTTTAAAGATATTACCTTTGAAAACTCGGAAAAAGAGTTTTACAACCACTACTTTAACAACACAATTCTGATATCACGGGTTGCCTATGTGATATTTTATTGCGTTTTTGGATTCTACTATTAAGTTTACTACTTTTTTTAATCAACCCTTTCATACTTAGAATGTTTTTTTTATCAAAAACCAATAACTAGGATTTATCAAGAATACTTTGCAGTTTTCAAAACCCTACCGCATTTTCTTTATACGATAATTATTTCCCGAGTTATTGATTTCCTAAGACAAAAATTACTTTTTTCTTTTGAACGAGGGTAACTCAGTTAAAAATTATCACTCAGGGCTCAGAGGTCAGTCAAATTTAAGAGTAATATATTATTTAGAAGGATTTCGTGGATAACTGGAAAAGAAACTGAAGTCCGTGAATTTTTTAAAGGTTAGCAAAAATTTGTGTACGATAGTTTTCTTATAATTTATCATCGTTCAATAACTACAAAGTACAGACGGTAAAAGAAATTGAACTTAAAGTCTAAAAACTAGAAACTTGGGGTTTTAATTTGCTTTTTTTATTTTTCTCTCTGACCTTTTTGCTTTGAGTTACAACTGTTCGAAAACCATCTAAAAAGATGAGATTTTTTAATATCCGTTAAATTCTGTGCTTAGTGCATATTTTATACAGGGTTTTCATTAATGTCCGAGTCCCACGTGACTTTATCTTGTAGGCAACCAAACGCACACTTATGCCTTAAATAAATCATAAAGTTCCTAGCCATAGAGAAAGGTTTTCTTAACTATAAGCTGGCGAATGTTCCCTGCCTGTCAGTGACGTTTTATTTTGGGGAAATTGGGATTAAATAAAGATATTCATATTTAAACGTGGTCTTTAAGATTATTACAGCGTAGACATGCAATATTCACCTTACTAATATAAATGTTGTGTCTGATAGGCCTAGCAGGATCTTTTTAGGTTGAATATTGAATGAATATTGTTGCACGAAAAAGATGCAAAATTTGGTATAAATTATAAGCACGAAACGTTCATGAACTGTCAGAAATTTTAATCCTTAGATTGTCCTGTTATTTTCCTGCACCAAACCTATAGAAACTAAAATCACTAGGAGAGAGAAGCAATGTAGTTACGTGGGACTCGGACATTAATGAAGACCAGGTATTTCTTCTCAGATATAATACCTGAGTTATGATTATGAATATTGAAGAATTCCACTACGTACTGGTTAAAAATATCAATCACTTTCACACTTTTGCTACCTACCAAAAAGAGAGTTTATTACGACTACCTTCATAACACACCTGACGAATTATGGGTTGTCTGTTTTATGTCATTTCAATTTAGATTATTTTTCAATCGACTTTTTCGTACTGGAAATTTTTTTCATCAAAGACCAGTAATTAAAATTTGTTGGAGTTGCACCACGTAGTGGTTAAAATTATCAAATTCCTTTAAGAACTCCGAAAGGAAAAGTTTTATCACCACCACTTTAATAACACATTTGCTGTTTTATGGATTGCCTATATAATGTGTTATGTTGTATTATCGGGTATTCCTCTTTTCTAATTAACTTTCTTGTACTAAAAATGTAAACCCAATAATTAAGATTTGTATAAATTCCACCACGTCGGAGTCAAAAAAACACTTCCTTTGCTTTCAAAAACTGTAAAAGAAAGAGTTTATCGCGACTACTTTAATCACACACTTTCGGTATTATGAGTTGCCTACATTAATTTTATTATAAATGTAGAATTGATAATGTATTATTGTGTATAACTCTTTTTTAATTTGCTTTCCCGTACTAAAAATGTTTTTTATCAAGAACCAATAATAAAATTAACCTTAAGGTTAAAGTTATCAAGCTGCTTTAAAAATTCTTAAAGAAAAAGTTTTATCCCTTCCACTTTCCCTAAAGCACTGAACTAAACCCTGTGGCTTGTGATAAAGTCCAAATCGATACTATCGATTTGAATCTCAATGCAGATGACGTCGATGCATCTTTTGCTAATCTTTTTAGATTAGTGCGCTTGAAAATGCCAGTTCTGCTGGCGAAATACGTATCGTGTAATTATTTATTTAATTGCCGAAGTGGTAAAGGGGTGAAACCTTCTTTGGACCACCACTTTAATAACACACTTTGCCTATTATAGGTTGCCTGTATAATATTATATTATGAATTTTTAATTTACATTGTATTATTAAGTAAAATCTCTTTTTCAATCAACTTTCTTATACTTAAAATGTTTTATTAAAGACCAAAATCGAGATATATAGAAATTCTACCACGTTGCGGTTAGAAATAAAAATCACTTTCTTGTCATTCAGAATTCTTAAGTTTTATCCCGACAATTTTAATAGCAGACCTGCCGTATCATTAGTTGCCTATTTAATATTTTATTATGAATTTAGACCTTGTAATTGGATATATCTCTTCTTCAATAAATTTTTTTCTACTAAGAATGTTTTTGTCAAAAACCAATAGATAGAATTTGTAAAAATTTTACAAGGCAAGGATTAAAAGTAACAATATCTTTTGCGGTGACGGGAAGAGACAACTACTTCTAACAAGACAATTTGCGTATCATGGGTTGCCTGAATGGTATTTTATCATGTATTTAAATTGTATGGTTACATATATACTTTTTCAAACAACTTTCTCAAACTACTAATGTTTTTCCAAGAACCAATAGCTAGGACTTATAGGGTATACTTTAGTTTTTAGAACCCTATCTGCTTCTTCCGTGCGATCATTATTTCCAGAGTTATTGATTCCCTAAAACAAAACTGATTTTTTGTTGTGAGCGACAACTAAGCCAAAAATCATTGTACGTAACTTGGAAACCAGCGGATTGAATTATCTAGAAGTGTTTTGTTTTTTTGTAAAAATAAGTATTAAAGTTAGTGAATCTTTTTAAAGGTTAAGAAAAAATCTGGTGCCAATGATTTTTTAATAATTTATCGCTGCTCAATAATTGTAGAAGGTAAAAAAATTATAACCCAAGGTCTAAAAACTAAAAACTTGAAGCTTTAATTTGCTGCTTTTATTTGCCTCCTTGGCCATTTTTCTTCGAGTTACGGTCTTTTGAAAATCGTCCAGTAATTTGCAATTTCCATATACCCCCTTAATTTCTGTGGTTAGTAGTTTGGTAAATTTGTTATATTTCTTGTTAAATATCATTTATGAGTCATTAATGAATATTGAATAATTCTATCAAGTACCAAGTATGGATTAATCAGATTGCTTTTAGAACTCGAAAGTACTTTATCACAACAACTTTAATAGCACGTCTGCCGTATTAAGGGTTGCCTACCAAATATTTTTATATGTATTTGGTAAATAAATAAATTTTTGTATATCGTACTCGCCTTAACCAAAAAATGATGGTCATGATTACAGAATTCAGTTTTATTTAAACATATAACGATATTTCAGTGCGAAACTAGTTGTTTAACAGTTTCTTATCTATGATCATATATTCCGTTGGCATTTCCTGACTGTCATTTGTCATTGTCATTTTATATGGAGGTATTCTGTGATTTTACTGTTGGTAGCGCGGATAGTAACGCGTTTCAATCGATCTCGATTAGTGCCGGTATTTTAACCAATTCTAACTGAAATAAGTGAAAATTGCAATTAAATCACAGTTCAAATCAAACATTCAATTGTGTAATCGTCCAAATCAATTGTAATATGGTTCGTGGAGCTATGCGAGGTGGAAGAGGCGGCGGTATGAATCGGGGACCGGTCGGCAGGCCACCCTACAAGCCAAAGTTATTTCTACCGAGACACCCCTTCGATTTAGCATTATGCGAATCGTCATTCCCGAGGTCGAAAGCGCCAGCAGACGAGACAGCTTTCACTCAGGCGTTGCTGAAGAGAAACCAAGATTTGTCCCCAAGCGCCGCCGAACAAACCGCCATTCTGAACTTGGTCACCAAGATCCAGACGGTTTTGGACAATTTGGTCGTCGCCCCAGGAGGCTTCGATGCTTGCGTAAGTTAAGAATTGTTTTGTCTTGATATATGTAATTTGATTTTTTAATTTGGAGGTTATGTTTGGTGTAAATGACCTCATCAATTTCGTATAATTTCATATTTTTTATACTTCATTGTGGACTCTGGTCGGAGATGTTATGTTTATTAATTTTATTTAACATTTATTTTATATTTTGGCCTTATTTCATAGGGTATTTTTAATTTTGGAATGAAGTAGTTAATAACTCAGTGGCATTATAAAGTATCCACCTTTATTTTTTTTTAAATTACGAGTTCAATTCAGACTTTTAACAATCAAAATGAATTTTCATTTTTCGGCTTAAAGTTTCTGGCCTAAATTTAGAGATGTCTTTTGTTAATTCCGTATTTAAATCAAAAAAACTGTTGCAGCAATTGGATGAGGTACGTCAAGTAGGCTCCTTCAAAAAGGGTACAATGCTGGCTGGCCACAACGTCGCCGATATTGTAGTCATCCTGAAAACTCTACCAACTAGGGAAGCCGTTCGAAGCCTTAGGCAACAAAGTTCGAGACGATTTGAAAAATCTGATGAAAAACGAAATCGTTACCAAAGGTGAACAGTTGACCCACACCACTAATGAGCGCGGCATTGAAATCAGTAACAGCTTTGCTTGCGTACGCGTAATGGTTACAACTCTTCACCACAACATCAGGAAGTTGGATCCCGAGATCCATCTAGATCAGAAAATCATGTTAAGCCATTTGGCCGCCATTAGACACAGCCGATGGTTTGAAGAGAACGCTCATCACTCGTCGATCAAAGTTTTGATTCGGCTTCTACGGGATTTGCGCAATCGCTTTGATGGTTTCCAACCCCTGACACCGTGGATGTTGGATCTTTTGGCGCACTTTCGCCATAATGCATAACCCAAGTCGGCAGGCGCTGCCGATCAACGTGGCTTTTAGGACGCGTGTTCCAGCTTCTGGCGGCAGGGTTATTCCTTCCCGGATCTGCCGGAATCACAGATCCTTGTGAAGGTGTTAGTTTGAGGATCCATACGGCTATGTCGCTAGAGCAGCAGGATATTTGCTGTTTGACAGCGCAAACTCTTCTACGGGTGTTAGCCCATGGTGGGTATAAAGTGATTTTAGGGCTTCGAGGAGCATAAATCGGTGCCGAAGGATCTTTCGGTTTGGGATGGGGTTGTGGTTTCTCCTTTGGATAAAGCTTATGAGAATCCACCAGAGAAGAAGGAGGGTGAGGAAGATGATGAAGATATGGAAGCTGATGGTGATGAGACCATGGAAACTTCTGAAAATTAATTTAAGTTAGATTAAGTGTGTTTATATTCTCAGAGTATTGTATGAATGGAAGGTAGCGAATGAAATTATACAAAAACCATTTCTTATTTATCTTTTGTACAGTTCTAAATATTTTGATTGTCTGACTTTTTTTTTGTAAAATTCTTACACGATTTGGGATCCAATTTTTATTTGACACAAGACTTTATGTCACAATTCCTGATCTTTTTATTCATCCTTAGTAAAATTAATTGAATTTATATATTTATCGATTTAAGAATGTAAATGTTTTATGTTCAATATAATTTCATTAAAATAGTCTTTTGTATTTATTTAATGTTGCAAGTAGTATTTAGTGTAGAGTGTAGAGAGATTTTTGGGTGAGGGGCGGGCTATAAGTCCTATTGTGTAATCGCCTTTTCAACTTATCAAAAACTGTAAATTTATATCTTTTTATGCAAATTTTGGATTCTTAACTTATTTAATCACAAAATTTAGACTTTAATTCAAAATTTCAAAAACAAGCTTTGAAGCTGAGGTTAAAAGGTAAAAAATTCTATTGAAATCGAACCTTTAAAAATTTGGGAATAAAATTTTCAGAAAAAAGTAGATTTCTGAAAAATTGAAACCATGAAAAAAATGGATTTTCTGAAGATGATAGCTTGGGTATCGAAAGGAGTTAGAGCAACCTTATCTTAATCTTCCTTGACTTCAGGGGACAAGATTTGTATTTTAGTTAACAGATAAATACAATAAAATGAATGTACTACGTTTGTAAAATTGAGAGAAATCTAAAGTAGAGCTGTCAAGTTAATAAAAGGCAAAAATATTAACTTTAAAATTGAAATTTTTAAAAAAGAATTAAAAATTTACAATCTAAACTTAACATTTATACTCTTTTCTCAAACTGCAAACCTTACAGCTCAAAATTTCGACATTAAATTAAACATTTCATAAAGAAACGGAGAAGTTTGATTTCAAATTCAAAATTTCTGTTTCTCGTAAAAATTTAAGTACTTGCTCAGGATATTAAATTTACCCTCAAAATTTCATCCAATTAACATTTCTACTAAAATCTCCAAACGTCCAATTCAATTTTAGGGTGTGTACTTTTTCAAGAATGAGGTCTCAGGTAGAAGTTTCGAATTTACTTAAAAAAAAAGGATTTTGTTAAAGTGGCAACTTCGATTGCAAAATTTCGATTCTTTATTTCGATTTTGGGAAGAAAGTTGAATTCTAATTTGAAATTGTACTTTTTTAAAAGATTCTGAATTGAAAGTTGAAAATTTTGAGTTGAATTTCGAAAAACCTGTTCTTGGAACTTCGACTAGTATCCTATCTCCAAAATTTCTAATATAATTTAGAAATATCTATCTCGTTTCAACTTGGATCTCGAAATGTTCACATTAAACTTAAAATTTCAGATGTTATCTCTTACTTTCTCCATAAAAAGTTCATGTCAAAAGTTGAAGATTAATTTTCAAATTTAACTTTTTCCCAAAATTTCGATTTTTAGTTTCAGAATCCGAACTTTGAAATTCTTTTTTTAAGCGTTCCAAGTTAAAATGTTGAGTTTAAGCCCTAAAGACTTTTTGAATTTATTAGCTGATTAATTTATAAAAACACATTCCAGTTTTCACTCGAAAGAGAAAAATGTTGAATATGTAAAGGTTGAAAAAAATTAAACTGGGAAATTTTAAATAATGGTCAAGTTTTAATCCAAAATGTCTAGACAAAGCTGATTAAAGCTGCAAGATTCCATTTGACAGTTCAGTTCAAAATTTGTAGCTTTAGCCATCGACGGATTATAAAGTTTAAATTTTTTTCGAGTAGTTCGATGTGGAGGAATTAAAAATTTCAAATTACAACTGAAATTTTTGATAATACTTTCAGTACTCCACCTTTTACGAGAAAGATCAAAAAATCAAAAAAAAAATTAAGAGATTAAAACAGAAATTTTTGAGAAATTTTCACTAATCAATTCAGTATTTCAGTATTTTAACTGACTGGAAATTTAGTCATCATCAATTAATATTCAAGGGCAGGAGTCTGTTTTGAATACTACCAATCTATGACATCTCGTCTTCTCGGTTTATATAAATTGAGCGGATTGCGTGGAATTCGCAAATACTCCAATTAAAAACAAAAATAATTCCTTTTCGATAAATTTAGATTTCCCGATTGCACATGCGTGCCAGCGATTGTGCGGCGTCCTGAAACCAGCATCGATCCTTTTATAATCCATTCGGCAATAAACTCACCTTCCTGAAACTGTGCCACGAGCGGGATTAAACGTATCGTGCGTGAACACATCCGAAAAATCGGTCATTTATGACTGAATATCGCGTGTCCTCTCCAGTATCTGACATGTTCGGTGAAGAAGCTGATTCCATGTCCATTCAGGATAGAGTCCTTTTAAAACGATCTTTATCCAGGCACGACAACAATAATTTAAAAGCTGGGTATGTACCTGTTAACGAACAACACATGAGTAAAACTGGACTGCGTGGTAGAAAAACGTTCGCTTTTTGGACCCTCATTTGCCTTTTGTTTATTTTGGCCGTTGGGAATTTAATTTTAACTGTAACGATTCTCGGTGTTCTTCGTATGGGACGCGGTATGGAGAGTCTGGAGGTTGTACCGGTGGATTCCTCGATTAAATTCTACGGAGAAAGCTGATTTGGATCACCTGTATAAAAAAGATGGTAGAATCGAAGGATACGCGGATGAACCAATGCAAATAATCTCAAGCGATGGTACTATTTTATTAAACTTGTCTACGAAGTCAGCGAGGCCCCAAACTAAGCTAAAAATCAACAAGAACGGTACTACTTTATACGGTTTTGATCTCTTCGAAATTAAGAACAGAGACGACGAGGTGATTTACAACTCGAGAGAACCGTATTTTCCGGCGCTGAAAGGAGTTTATTCTTTAGACAGTAAACTTGTTGAAACCAACAGAGTTATTAGTATGGTTGATAAACCGTTGGTGGTTGAAAGTAAAATTATTAATATTAAAGGAGCTGAAGGTACAACGGTGGATGGGAAGAAAATTTCGTGGGCGGCCGACCAGGATATCTATCTGAAGAGCGTCAATGGATCTGTTATTTTGAGTGCCAAAGAAGGAGTTTTTATTGCCGATGTTAAAAAAATTGAGGTCGCCGGTCCTAAGCGCAATATAAAGGTCATGGGACAATATAAAGTATGCGTTTGTATGCCACAAGGAAAATTGTTTAAGATACCAGTCCCGAATGTTCCAAATCCGAGAGTCTACTGTCATCATATCAATATGTCGCCAGAACATAATCCATGCATATAAATTGACGAATTTTTCTTAGCGTTGTAGTTAATTACATTTTTTACGAAGTTAGATTGAATAGAAAATAGAAGTTATGTCAATATACTTTTTAGAATGTTTTTGAATAAAAATAATTTGTCTACATTTTTTTTTTGTACCGCTTTACGCTTGGTTGAATTTTTTCATATCAATTTGAATCTTTTTAAATTGTACTACTTTGAAATATCAATCTTCTTCTTAAAGATTTAGTGAATGGAAACTCATCTATTTATTATGAAAATTGATTATTAAAACTAGGTCTCAAGCAAGGAGATATTAAAAATGTCATTGAATATAACAATGTTTCTTCTTAATATTTTTCTCTAAAGTTTTGAACTCGAAATCTAGATTTTTTTGTAGAGAATTTTGACTTTAAATGCCAAAATGTTGACCATCTCAAAGTTGAAACTATTTTCTCGAAATTTTAAATTTAAACTCGAAAGTTAAACTGATTTTTTTGAAAAAAGAATGATTGATTACCTATTTTTGCTTTTACTACGAGATATACAATTATACAATTAATGCAATGAGACCCAGGTAAACTAAACGAAGTGCCGGACACTCTTAAATAAGATGGAGAGACGATATTAAGAAGTGAGCTGGCAAAAACCGGATCTTGAATGCTCAAGATAGAGAGCGGTGGAAAAACATGGAGGAGACCTATGTCCAGGAGTGGATGAGAACGGGCTAAAAGAGAGGAAGAATAATAAGAAAAAGAAGAAGAAGAACACAATTTACTATTTCCAAACCTATCTTTCTCTTACTAGACTTTTTCCAAAATTCAACCTTTTGTCGAAATTTTGATTGAAAATTTCTACTTTTCTTTAAAAATTCGTCTTCTTTTCAAAGTTTAAATTTTCCCAGTAATTCGGCTGTTTCTGAAAATCAACTTTATCATATGCAAATTTCTGAAAATCTAGTTTTTTCAAGAAAATTTTTCTCACAATTGTTTTTAACAAAATTTTTCGGCCAATGACTTTTTTCTCTGAAATCGCCTTTTTACCGAGAAGTCGACTTTTTTCTTTTTAAGAACTTATTTAACTTTCTCTGCAAAATTTCGCCCCTTTTTAAGTTCGGTCTTTTTTCTGAAAATTCAGATTTTTTTTCCTTTAATATCGACTTTTTAAAAGTTGATTGGTTGTGTGTGGTATTTCCATTTATTTTTAAAATTCTTTTTTTTTCCAAAATGCCTACGTTATTCCCACAATTTGACCTTTTTCTCAATTTATTTTCTAATGGAAAATTCGACTCATATATTGTTCAAACTGTTGACTTTTTACTAAAAAAATCGACTTGTTTCGTCTTTTATTCTTCATTTCTCTCAAAATTTATATTTTTTAGAAATGCAGACTTTCATCTCAAAATTTGATCTTTCATGTTTCTTGAAACTATGTTTTCTTCAAAATTTCTTTTTTTTGGACACTTTTTTTCTTCTCAAATTGAAATCTAAGTTTTATTTAACCTAAAATTGTCTTGGGGAGAAAAGGTTAACGTTTTTAAGAAAGTGGGTATTTTAAAATGGTGAAATTTTTAAAATGTCGCACAATAAAAATTGAATTCTTTAATAAAAAGCGGAATTTTCAAAAAGGTGACGCAAATATCCAAAGTCTCAAGAGAATGCTTTGGATGACTTTTCTTGAGATTTCGATACTCTGGATGAATTTCTTTGATAGCTTCGAGCTCTAAAGGCAACTTTAGAGCTCGAAGCTATCAAAGAAAGTCTAAGGTTGCTTTTAGAGCTCGAAGCTACCAAAGAAGTTCATCCAGAGTATTGAAGGCTCAAGAAAACTTATCCAAAACATTTTTAAAAGACTTTTCCAAAAACCTTACCTCACAAAAACCCATAATTGGCACCGAAAATATTAAGTATTCAAGGAAAGCTCCCAAGGAAATTCGTTTAGCGTTCGAAAATTACAAGAAAATAAATGAGAAATATAGGAACATCGAATTTAAACAAGTAACCTATTAAGGATATTTGTCTGCTTTAAATATGTAAATTTTCTAAAAGATAACAAAAAGGCCTCTCTAAGTGTTAAACAGGTGCATAATAGGGTAACAATTTGTAAGCTGGTTGTACTGTTAAACAAATATTTATCAATAAATCGGATTTCGATGATTTCCTAAACTCATAAAGCATCATCTAGCTCTTCATAGCCCAAACGAATGTGAGCTTTGAAAACTTTGTTCAGATTTCTAGCCTACTTAAGGAATAAAAAAGATAAAACTGTTTCACTAATATATATTTTGTCTTTTCTGTTTTTTACTTTTCAATTTCTAATCATATATCTATGAATTAATCAGGCCATACAATTTCTTCGATCCACGACAAATAATTGGAGATTCGTGTATAAATTCCTGGAGTTTCCAGAGTTCCACATGGTTTTCCAAATGAAGTGACTCCTACAATTTCATAATGTGCTCTGTTCTTCAAGGAATGTATCTGTAGAGGTCCTCCTGAATCCCCCTAAAAATAATCGAATGAATACTCTTGTTTACTTTCTTGTATATTTTGCATTATTTCCCCTAAACCAATTATTATGAATTCACTGAAGATTTTCTCATTTGATAAGTAATAAATATTTAGAGAAGAAGAAGAATACGAAGAAGAATGACGAGAAGAAGAAGGACGAGGAGAAGAAGAAGAAGGAGGAGAAGAAAAAGAAAGGAGGGGGCTCTAAAGTATAAGGGGAGGAAGACATAGGAGAAGGAGAAGGGGAATGGGAAGAAGGAGAAGGGGGAGAAAGAGGAAGAGAAGGAGAAGAAGAAGGAGAAAGAGAAAGAGAAAGAGAAGGAGAAGGAGAAGGAGAAGAAGAAGGAGAAGGAGAAGGAGAAGAAGAAGAAGAAGGAGAAGAAGAAGGAGAGTGATTAGGATAAGGAGAAGAAGGAGGAGGAGGAGGAGGATGAGGATGAGGATGAGGATGAGGATGAGGATGAGGATGAGGATGAGGGTGCGGATGAGGATGAGGATGAGGATGAGGATGAGGATGAGGATGAGGATGAGGATCAGGATGAGGATGAGGGTGAGGGTGAGAATGAGGATGAGGATAAGAAAAAGAAGAAGGATAAGGAGGAGGAGGAGGATAAGGAGGAGGATAAGGATGAGAATAAGGATGAGGATAAGGATGACGATAAGGATGAGGATAAGGATAAGGGTGAGAATAAGGGTGAAGATGAGGATAAGGAGAAGAAGAATGAGAAGGAGAAAGAAAAGGAGAAGGAGAAGGAGAAGAAGAAGGAGAAGGAGAAGGAAAAGGAAAAGGAAAAGGAAAAGGAAAAGGAAAAGGAGAAGGAGAAGGAGAAGGAGAAGGAGAAGGAGAAGGAGAAGAATGAGGAAAAGGAAAATAAGATAGAGAAGGGGAGAAAAAAAAGAAATAGAAAGAAGAAGTAAGTTATCTTTTAAAATACTTTTAACGGTGTAAAAAACATTAGGGTAAATTATTCAAGTATTCCTTATTAACTATCATTTTCGAAGATTTGATAATGTCAGCTTTGACATTATCAAAATCAGATGAGCAATCATCACGCTAGGCATTAATAATTATATTTGTATATGAATATAAACCTTACAAGTAAATCAGATTATTAGAAGGTTTAAGTGTTAAGAACGATCTAATGTGATTTTTTCTACCAAAAGTTTTTTATTAACTTAAGGTGTTTAAGAAGAGCTGGTATCAGCATTGACATTTTCGAAATCAAATGAGAATTCCATCCATAAAAAAGTTGATATACAAATATTGTCCCCTGAAACCAAGAAAGACTAAAAAACATCTGCTCTAAGGCGTTTCGATAACCAAGCTATCATCTTTAGAGAGAAAGAGTATCTTCCAGAGGACAAGATTTGTATATCTACGTTTGAAGATAACCAAGGACGAGTCCTTTCCACCAACAATCTATCCATATCGAAAAATTTGAAAATGATCGAAGTAATGTAGATAGATCAATTTGAATCAAATGTCAAAAGGTCATTTCATGGGGCCCATTATACAACGTTCGACAAAAAACATTTTGTGATAACCTTACACACCTGACAAGTATCTCTTGCTTTCGTAGGATCAGCACTTCCGGCACACACTTGGTAGTCGTCCACGATACCATTAGGTAATCTGCTTCTAGATGTGGTCTGATACTTCGTTTGGCATTCCTCCTGTCCTACGAACTTCAAGTCGACTTTCATCAAGTGACTACTGGCTTCTCCCGAATAAGTCGTCGATCCCCACCCCGTTGCTATCAAATTTTCGTTAGGTACTTCCACCCCAGTGAACAAACACGCTGCCTTCACCCATTTCGATGTTACAATATTGCGATCTAATTCAATGAGGGCTAGGTCGTGGTATACTGATGGCGGTTTGTAATCTGGATGGGCTATAATCCGTTTAACTTGAAAATCTTGAGGTCCTGCATTGTCGTCGGTGCTTTTCAGGTCTAGATCGCCCAATCTTACCCATTTTACAACGCCACTGAAATAATTACGTATTGTAGAAAAGTGTGTGGAATAGACATTACATCATCGATCAATTTCGATTGATTGAAGACAGCTGAGCTGATGTTTGTTTTGGACATATATGTAACTAGGAAAGCGTAAAACCTGCATCAATTAAAGAACACTTTTTCCAGAAATTTCAAATTTTTTTATCAAAATTTTAGCTATATTCTCAAAATTACGAATTTAAGCTATAACTATCTTTTTTTTTTGGTGGAACGGACTGGTCCTTGGTTATCTTCAAAAATTAAAATGCAAATCTTGCATTTCAAGATTTCCAGGAAGCAAAACCAAGAAAGATTAAAAAACACAACAGAGATTGCTCTAACACGTTTCGATAGACAAGCTATTATCTTCAAAAAGATTTTTAATCTTTCTTGGTTTCAGGGGACAAGATTTGCATTTCAGTTTTTAAATATCTTTTTCTTCTAAAATTTCGACTCAAATGCGAATTTTCTTCACGCGATTTTAGACTCTAGATGTTGCACTTACATTCTCATTTTTTATTTATCATTATTATAATTGTTTTAGTAAATTTGTCTAAGTTATGACCTTTTTCCTAAAACGTCGACTTTAAATTCACAATTTTTACATTTTTCTTTAAAACTTAGTCAAAATTCACATCTACTTTTTGTAGAAAATTTGATTTTTATATCTTATAAAAGATTTTGACCTTCTTATTTCTATTTTAAACCTGAAATAGCGAGAATATTAAGAAAAATCAATGTTTCCTCAGTTCCTAAAGTGGCAATTTTTTTTGAAGTTTTTGCCTAAATTTTCGGGTTTAAATTTGAAATCTCAGCACCCTGGTCCAAGCCTCACGTCATACTTTTTTTTTATGTTTAATTCACTTGCAAAGGGTAACCCCATTATGCTTTCAAAGCACTGGGAGTAGGATGCGAAAACAAGGATATATGGTGATGAATCGCTTTCTTAAACAAAGATAGGTTGTAATTTTTGGGGAAAATTCCTTTCGGAATCAAGTTCCATAACTTGGAAGTTCTATAGAAAAAAGAGTCTCTGTCAGACAGAAGTCCTCACTGTATCAAGCTGGACCGCACAGGAATTTGCTGTCTCCGAATGTCTAGTACGCCTCAAGAATCTTGCCCTTGGGGGGATCAATCCTATTAGTTCCTGCGAGCATCTTCCATGATAGTACTTGTAGAAAAGAGACAATGTCACCAACGCCTGTGCTCTAGTGTTTGGAGAGAATCGGTCAGACTCTCGTCATCAATTAGGCGAATCGCTCTTCTTGAATTGAATCCAAGAGAGCTAAAGTGTGTTTTGGGGCTGAACTCCAAACATGAGAACAGTATTGGCTAGTATTGCCCTAACTTGAGCTTTGTATAATGTGAAGTACGTGAAGTACTTTTTAGCTCTAAAAATAAAGACTAGCTTCTGACAGGCGGATTTGACAATGGTGCGTATATGATCGCCCCAAGAGAAGTTAGTGCTCACATTCACTCCTAGGATAGATAGATGAGATCCCATCGGAAGGATTTTACCGTCCATTAGTATGTTTGTTGCATTACCCTTGATGTTTTTTCTGAGAAAACCGCGGCCTGAGTTTTTGAAGCGTTAAAGTCGACTAAATTGTTCTTACCCCATTCCAGAATAACCTCGAGATCCCGATTAATCGTCTGTATCTGCTGTTTCCTTAGTCGATCTGAAGCAGCGATAGATAATGGCTTGTCGGAGAAAAAAGATGACACAAGGTTACTATCGTCTGCGTAGCTGCATATAGGATTGGAAATTGAAGATCAGAGATCGTTTATGTGTAGCAGAACTATTTCTGTTACACTTTATGGTAGGAGACAGAACAGACCTCTGAGGCACCCCTGCGTTAATGGCAAATGTCTCGGATGAGATGCCATCGACGACGACCTGAAGAGATCTGTCAGCGAGAAAATTGGATATCAAATGAACGTGTGCTGCAATATCTATCACTGATCGTTATAACTATCTGTAAAATATGTACTATTTTTGAAGTTCTGGCTTATTCGATTTGGGTTCAAAATTTGGCATTAGAAAAAGGAAGAATCTATTTAAAATTTCGATTTTGAAAGTAGAGATTGATAATAAATTGATAATAAATGAAAAGGACTTACTATTGTTGAGAGTAAACGCAATGGGCAGCTGTCAGTACGTAATTAGATGCAATTAGAGAACCACCACACAACCATTGTTTTTCTTGCTCATCTCCATAACCGAGCACTGCCTGAAATGTATTCATATCAAAATCGTGTGAACTGTTTGGGACGTACCAAGGCTACCATGTGAGGGAATTCTTCATTTAGGGCCTTTTTACCACCAATGACAAGAATCTTTATTCCTTGGGAATTTAATTCAGGACAATCTGAAAAGTACGAAATGGTAGTTGGTAATTACAAGTATCTTGAAGTGAATCTTAGACCATATATAGACCACATATAGACCATATATAGACCATATATAGACCATATATGGTCTAAAGAGTGAACTTACTTTGTCGACTTTTATTTCCTGTTGGCACTTTCAATTCTGATTTAAATTCAGGGCAACAGACAATAGGATTTTTACCTGCGAAACCACACGTTCGAGGGAAAATGCGTTGTTTGATCCCTTCAATCGCCCATGGGCACTGGCTGATTAAAGTGCATTTTCCCAGGTCTGCTTCTTTGATTTGACAGATGTCTCCTACAAATTTTATCACGCGGTGTAGCGTTAATTGCAAAATGAAATGGGTTACTCCTACTATTGGAATTTTGGTTGATATTTCAGTTATTTAGAAAAATGAAATATTAGAGTATTACATGAGATAATGAGGCACCAATACAATTAATTTGAACTGGGGACTTGGAGCACTGGAAGAGAAAACAACAATGAAATAGGCGATGGAAAACTACAAAAATGATCGCAAGTCAATATTAGAAATATTTTGTTTAACTTTTTCATACCTTCTTCTGTAATTCGATAGAGTTAAAATTTTGGTTGAGGATCTGGAGTTTTGAACGAAGAAACAGACGATAAAAACTTAAACAAAATAAATGTAATAATATTACGATGAGTTTTACTCACAGATATACGAGGAAAAACTAAATGACTTTGGTAATTTATTAATTATACTTTGTTTGGAATTTTCATGTCAAATTTTTCTTTCCAGAAATATAAATTCCCAGAAAAAATAATTGGCAGAATAATGCTCATTTTCAAATATTTTCAGGCAACAACATGCGTGCATTTTTTAATAATAAAATACACTTATTTTTCTCAGTTCTTCCATCGTTTGCTTCTCGTTCCAAGACTCTTGAAATCCTTCTCTTGGAAGAAGAAACAGACGATATAAAACTCAAACAAAATAAATGTAATAATATTGCGATGAGTTTCACTGACAGATATAAGACGAAAAAACTAAATTACTTTGATAATTTATTAATCATACTTTGTTCAGAATTTTCATGTCAAGTTTCTCCATCCAGGAATGTGAATTGCCAGAAAAAATAATTGGCAGAATAATGATCATTTTCCAATATTTTCAGGCAACAACATGCGTGCATTTTTTAATAATAAAATGGACTTATTTTTCTCAGTTCTTTCATCGTTTGCTTCTTATTCCAGGACTCTTGAAATCCCTCTCTTGAAAGAAGAAACACACGATAAAAAACTCAAAGAAAATAAATGTAATAATATTGCGATCAGTTTCACTGACAGATATAAGACGAAAAACTAAATTACTTTAATAATTTATTAATTATAGTTTGGAAATTTCCTGTCAAGTTTCTCTTTTCAGGAATATGAATTCCCAGAAAAAATACTTGGCCAAATAATGCTCATTTTCCAATATTTTCAGGCAACAAAATGAGTGCATTTTTTAATAATAAAGTGCACATATTTTGCTCAGTTCTTCCATCGTTTGCTATTCGTTCCAGGACTCTTAAAATACCTCTCTTGAATCTGGTAAATTGTGGAAAAACGAAAAGTGTTATTCCAATACGAACTTTTCTAGAATATGTAACCAAACAAAATTATTCGTTTATATTATATACGATGTGTTCGTCTTAAATTATTGGTTAATCTTCCTAGAAAAGTATTTATTGAGATATAACATATCGTCTAAAAAATTTCGCATTTATGTGATTTTCTGAGGCGTATAACGATTCAATGAAATGTAGGTTGGGACTAGTATTTGTACAACTATGATAATATTTACCTTCGTAAAGTTCTCCAGTAGCATAAACAAATAAAATTACACACCAAATTGAACCGAACATTTTAAACTGTGATTAATTAAACAAACATTTTAAGGTAGTTCATGTGAAGAATGAATTGATTAATAAGTATAGGTTACATTCAGTCAAGAACCCATAATCTCGTTTGCCGTTTTGTAAACTCGTTCGAAATAATTACCTTGATTCTCTATAATACAATCTCGGGTACCTAATGAACAAATATGTTGTTATTCTCACTGAATGCAATAATTATCCACATTTTGTATCATTTCAAATTATTACCATTTCGTTAGATTAAAAATTATATCTGACAATAATTCATCGTAATAATAACTAAAAATATAGTTTTAAAGATTAATTACTTGGGGAAACCACAGGTGGACGATTAAAAAATACAGAATAAATTTTGTAAAACAAATTACCAAATAAAACACGTATTCAGACACCTTCAAATCATATACTAGCTATTGTCGATGGTTTTGCCTTTATTAAATATCCTTCATTATTCATTAAATTTATATTTTTTCTTGTGAATACATGACGCATCGGTTTTTAGCTATTTAACATAATATTCTGAATGAGAATTATTTAACGTCAGATAGAGGTATTTTCATTTTTATATTGTAATCTTTGGAACGTGTTATTGTTTAATATTCATATTCATTTGGATTTTTCATTTTTTTTTTGTTTTTTATTTTAGTGGCGGTTATTCTTGGAAGCTAAGCCTTGACAAATAAAAATTTTGTTCAGGTTTTCTTGGTGTAGACTCTTTTCTTACGCTTTCCATGGGCGAAAGTCAAGGGGGTTTGGGGACTAAGCTAAAACATAATATTAAAATATCAGCTCATTCAATAAGTCCGTAGGATAAGTAAGAAAAAAAACAAAATTTTGACGAAACTCGATTTTATTATTCAACATGGTTGCCTTCGAGGGCGATACAACGAGTATCGCGATTTTCCAACTTTTCGATACCACTTTTATAGTACGATTTCTCTTCTTCGTCAAAATAGGCCTCAGCTTCAGCGACTATTTCATTATTGGACTTAAATTTCTCTCCAACGAGCATTCTCTTGAGATCTGAAAACAGGAAAAAGTAGCTGGGGGCTAAATCTGGAGAATACGGTGGGTGGGTAAGCAATTCGAAGCCCAATTCATTCAATGTTGCCATCGTTTTCATCGATTTGTGACATGGTGCATTGTCTTGGTAAAACACCACTTTTTTTTTGCAAATGTGGCCGTTTCTTTGCGATTTCAGCCTTTAATTGATCCAAAAGTGCACAATAATAGTCGCTGTTGATGGTGGTTCCTTTTTGGAGATATTCGATGAATATTATTCCATTCGCATCCCAAAATACAGAAGCCATCACCTTACCGGCCGACTGTTGCGTCTTTGCTCACTTTGGATTCGGTTCGTCGACTGCTGTCCACTCAGCTGACTGTCTTTTGGATTCTGGGTGTAATAGTGAAGCCATGTCTCAACCATTGTCACATATCGACGATAGAATTCCATTTTATTGGGGTTTAACAGAGCCAAACGCTCCTCTGAAGCACCGATTCGTTGTTGTTTTTTGTCGACTGTGAGCTCACGCGGCACCTACTTTTCACAAAGTTTTCTCATACCCAAATGTTCGTGTAAAATGGTAAAAACACTACCATCTGATGTCTTTACAATGTCAGCTAGTTCGTGCACCTCGAATTTGCGATCGTTCATAACCAATTTGTGGTTTTTTTAATGTTTTCAGGAATAAGAGCCTCATTTGGGCGTCCACTGCGCTCTGCACCATTTGTGCTAGTACAACTACGTTTAAATTCAGAAATCCACTTCTCTACCGTTTGTCTCGATGGAGCAGAGTTCGGATAGTGTTTATCAAGCCATTGTTTGGTTTCCACTGTATTTTTTTCATCAAAAAGCAATGCTTTATCAAAACTCGAAATTCATTTTTTTCCATTTTTTTTTTTCAATAACAAAAGTTGCTTTACACAAATTGCTATAACTCACGAATTAACAGTCAAATTGCTGTCAAATTTATACACGTATCGTTTGAAGGTTAGTACTAAATAAAAATCATATGGAAAAAATTCTAGTAACACCTTCTATGTGCCATCCCATGGACTTTTTGAATGGACTGTTATGGTGGCGTATTCTCCATGAAAACTAGTGAAGAACAACTCCCCTTGCAAAATGAAAAGGTGCATATTGTAGTTTGCTTAAGCAAAAACACACTGACAACATTCCTAGTTTTAGTGCTAATATTCCTATTGTTATCAAGTTTTACTTTTTTTCCCTCAAAAAATGTTTCCTTTTCCTAACATTTATGTTTAAAAGTCGACTGTTCGTTCTAAAGTTCGAGTTTTTTCGAAATTTCTAAATTTTTTAGTTATTACTTAAAATCTAAATTTTAAACTCAAAGTCAAACAATAACAACAACAAAATCTAAACTTTTTTTAATATTCCAATTATAATTAGCAAATCTAAAATCTGTTAGAGAGTTTGGAAGGCAAAATTTGGTTTTTTCAATTCATCAGTATTTTTCTTTCAAAATTTTACAAAAGTTATATATTTTAACATTTAAATTTTGGACGTTTGTATTAAAACGCTCCAAACTGCAATCCTTTGCCTCAAACCTTTCATTTCAAATATCTATCTATTTACTAAAATCTCCATATTAATAATTGAAAACAAATCTTGTCTCCTGAAACCAAGAAAGATTAAAAAAATAGAACAAAGGTTGCTTTAATGCATTTCGATAGCGAAGCTATCATCTTCAGAGAGATAGCTTGGCTATCTAAACGCGTTAGTTGTATTTTTAAGCTTTCTTTGCTTCATGGAACAAGATTTGTGTTGTTATGGGCTTATTGTTTCGAAATGATTATTAAACACTTGCTGAATAATACCCACTTTATTTTCAAACTAAACTCGGAACACTACAACTGAATAATCAACTCACTTATTGACTTTTAACTACTAGCTCACTAATTACGCTGACTGACTCTAACTAACTGACTGACTCGTCCGACTTATATAGTTTTCGCTTCCTGGTTCTGGAAGTTTTGGGCAGATAAGGCTTATCGTTGACCAAAATTTCTGGAACGCTTATCTGCCGTTTGCTTCATATTCTCACCTACTAAATTCTACAATTTACATTTCGTTACAGTATTTTAATTTTTGAAGATAACCAAGGATCCACCACCAAAAAAACCTCCATGTTAAAATCAAAATGTAGATTATTTTGCTGAAATTCCTACCTAAAAGTTATAATTGCTTTGTTTAATTTCAGGGTAAAAATCTAATTAAAAAGAAATTAGAACATTCTTTTTTTAAAAAGGAATGTCGAAATTAAGAGATTTCGAAAAAAAATCTGAAATGGTGAGCTTTTTACCCAAATTTCTAATTTAAATTCTTAACTTTTGCATGCAAACCCTAAAGTATTTAAATGTTCTAAACATTTCGACCTTATTCTAAAAAAAAACAACTTAAATCTTAAAATTACGAATTTTTTTCAGATATTTTTGTATTTAAAAGTCAAAACTTCGTTTTATTTTAATGGTTCATTTTTTTAACGGTCTAAATTCCTTTCTTCTTGCGTCTCGAACGTTTGTGCTAAGACAAGATTTTTTTTTATAAAGTTCCAGTTTTTCCAAATTTTCGACTTTCTCTGAAACTTTGCATCTAAAATTAGTTTTGTATCTTCTTAAAATTTCGGTTTTACAATGAAATCTTCTATTTTTTTCTCGAGATTTTATCCTTGATCTCAAAAATTTCATTTCTTTCCAGTTAAAAATGGATATTAAACGTTGAAATTTCTTTTTCTAGAGTTTATACCTTTCATTTTTAAAAAAATTCTACATTTTAATTTAAAAATGTTATTGCTCAAAATATTTATTTTAATGGCAAAGTTTGAACTATAATTTTAATATTTTTTCTCGAGATTTCATCCTTGATCTCAAATATTTTATTTATTTCCAATTAAAAACAGATACTAAAAGGTGAAATTTCTTTTTTCTAGAGTTTATACCTTTTTTTTTTGAAAAATTCTGCATTTTAATTTAAAAATGGTATTGCTTAAAATATTTATTTTAATCGCAAGGTTTGAACTTTAATTTTAATATTCTAAGTTTAAAATTTTAATATGTATTTACTTTGTTGAATCTTAAATCTCAGAAAAAGAAGTTATCATTTCTAGTAAGTCTAAATTACAAGTCTGACATTAAAATAAAAAAAAAGCTAATAAAAATATCAAATTTACTAAAAAAAATAAACAGTTCGAAAAAAAGTAAATCTGGGACCTAATGGCGTAATTTGGGTAGCAAGGGATGGCAGTTGCCAATCCAGAATTGTTAAATAATATATAAATAACAATGGACCCCTTGAGGTAAATAGAGAATCTTGGCAATTCAGTAGCCCATTGTGCCTTTTAAAAATGACGAAGCTGATCAGAACAAATGTAATTTTTTTTCAAATTTAAAAGCCAAATTACTTTGGAATGCATGTGTAATGGATTCAGAAGAAAAAATAATTCCAATATTAAAATGAGACATTTTAATTTTAAAGCAATAGCTTTGGCAAAAAGTTAAAAATACTACAGTTCCAAATCTTCGTCCCCCAAACCTTTTCTTCATGTTCGGAAAAAGTAAAAAATCACCTGAAGTTAGGTCAAGAGAATATGGTGGATGGGGAAGCATTTCGTAGCTCAACTCCAACAGCTTGGCCTTTACAATGGTAAAACAGGACTTTCTTCTTGGCAAGATGAGGATGTTTCATTTTGATTTCTTGATTTAACTAGTCCAGGATTTTAGCGTAATACTCCCTATTTATTGTCCCTTTTTTAGAGGAAATCAATCTTGCGCATCCCAGAAAACCGTAATCATAATTTTGCCTGCTGATGGTACCACCTTGGCCTTCTTCGGAGCACTGCCACCAGCTTAGATTGTTATTTTGCCTCTGGTATGTAAAATAGAATCCATGTTTTATCTATAACGATAAAACGGGGCAAAAACTCATCTGGGTTTCGTTCAAACTGCAGCGAATTAGCCTGGGAAAGTGTCACTCTTTTACGTTTTTGATCAATGGAATGTTGAAATTAAGAGATTACGAAAAAAATCTGCCCAAATTTCTAATTTAAACTTTTAATTTTTACATGCTTACCCCAAAGTTTTTAAATGTTGTAAACATTTCGAACTTTTTCTAAAAAAAAACAACTTAAATCTTAAAATTGAGATTTTTTTTCAGATATTTTTGAAATTAAAAGCCAAAAAGTCGTTTTATTTTAATGGTTCCCTTTTTTTTAACGAGATGTCGACTTTTGTGCACCTATTTTTTTCAAACTTCCGGTTTAAATTCCTTTCTTCTCGCGTCTTAAACGTTTGTGTTAAGACATGATATTTTTTATAAAGTTCGAGTTTTTCTAAATTTTCGAAATTTTTCTCAAACTTCGCATCCAAAATAAGTTTTGGATCTTCTTAAAATTTCAGTTTTATAATAAAATCTTCTATTTTTCTCGAGATTTCATCCTTGATCTCAAATATTTTATTCCTTTTCAATTAAAAATAGATATTAAAAGGTGAAATTTCTTTTTTCTTTTTTTTGAAAATTTCTATATTTTAGTTTTAATTTAATTTAAAAATGTTGTTTACTCCAAATATTAATTTTAATTTCGAAGTTTGAATTTTAATTTTAAGATTCTGAGTTTAAACTTTAAATGTTTATTTTCTTCTTTGAATCTTAACACGAAAGATCGAAAAAAAAACCAGAATGTCGAGAGAAAAACAGTCCAATTAAAAGATTTAATACTTAAATCTCAGAAAAAGAAATTATCATTTCTAGTAAAAGTCTAAATTACGAGTCTGATATTAAAATAAAAAAGGCTAATAAAAATATCAAATTTATTAAAAGTAAAGAAAACCGTTCAAAAAAAGTAAATCTGTTATCAGAAATGTTCTACAAATTTTTATATTTTGAGCAAAATTTTAAGAACAGACAAATATTCGATTTTGAGTTCATTGTTTTTAAATTAAAGTTCACTTTATTTAAATAAATCTGAAGATACTTTCCAAAGTAATATTTACTCAAAATCGTGGGATTGAAATTTTTTATTTCAAATTTCGTGTTTCAACTCGAAACTTTAAGGAAACAAGTCGAGATTTTGCAAAAAAAAATATGAAAACAAGTCTGAACAGTCTGAAAGTAAAAGTTTCGGAAAAAAACTGTAATTCTTAAAATTTAACCCAATTTTTTTTAGTTGTTTTGATTTTTTAAGCAAAAGCTAATTTGAGATTTGATCAATATCGGGCAATAAACTTGAATTTTTTTTAGCTCAGAAATTTTTATGTACATTTCAAATTTTTTTTACCAAACTCTAAATTTCTTTTCGAAATTTTGGGTTGAAATGCAAATTTTATATTTATAACTTGTACGTTTTTCTGCAAATAAAGCACCAAATGTTTCTTTCATACATTCTAAGATTGAAGCCAAAATTGGAAGTAAAAAAATTGAAATTTTAAACAAAGTTTAATTTACTTGTTAAAAGTTGCCAATTTGACATCAACATGTTTTTTTTTTTTTGATGGAATGGATTGGTCCTTCGTTAACTCCAGTATTTGTCTGAAGATGATAGCTTAGGTATCGAATAGGGATGATCGATATTCATCGATGGTTAATGAACATCGATGTTTAGTGGAAAAACATCGATGTTTTAATATCGATGGTAAGTTTTCGATAATATTGATACATCGATGTTATGAGAATAAAATCGGAACATCGATATCGATACACTCTAGGTCTAGGCCAGTGATTCTCAACCTTTTTTTCGTAACGGCACACTTTTGATAATTTAAAAACTTGGCGGCACACTAACAATTATATAAATTTTAAAAAAGTCCCCTGCGCTATTTTACTGCATGCAGCTGTAAAATTTGGCGGCACACCACAAGAATCTCGCGCGACAGTAAAGTGCCGCGACACAGTGGTTGGGAATCACTAGTCTAGGCCATCTAGCGTGATTAGGTGTAACAAATGTTGCACACACTAAATATCGGTGGTCAATGTAATCAAATTAAAACTAACAAAATAAAAAACTGCCAATTTCAAGCCATGGTTAATTTTTTTCTAAGAATGATGCGGGAGCGACTATTAGTAAAAGTTAATTTTTTTTTGCAATGAAACTTCGAAAACGAAATAACAGGTATAGTAAATGTACCCTATATTGTACTCTGTCTGTCCAGTAAACTCAAACTTTTGCAGTAATGTAACCCAACAATCTCCATGAATTTGCTTACAGCGCTTACTATATGTATAATAAAATGGATTGTTTTTTTTACCTAAAACATCGATGTTTTCGGGCATCGATATTTTTCTTTCGATATTCATCGTACATCGATACTTTTGAACCGATGTTAATATTGATGTCAATATCGATGTTTTTCTAATATCGATCATCCCTAGTATCGAAACACGTTAGAGCAAGAGTTGTTTTTTAATTTTTCTTTGTTTTAGAAGGATATGTATATATAAATTATCAAGGTGTTGCCTTTTTTCTTGAATTTTCAATGTTTTTTAAAATTGTTAGCTTCGAGGTAAATTTTAACGCACAGACCAAATAGGCTTAAGCGTTTATTAGATTCGAAGTTTGGAAACCAAAGACTGCTTTCGATTTTGTTGGATCTCGTCAGTTTGGTATATCCAACTTGCCGACAAATGTTCTGGCAAGTGAGTACTAAAGAATCAACGGACGTCTCCAGTGTGATTCCTAATTCTATCGCCACCTATCGGTCCTTAGAGAAACTACAACCAACGCCAACAAGTGTCGTATGCATATTCTTTAGTACTTTGTTGGCATTCGAGTTAGATATACCAAACTGGCGAGACCTAAAAGATCGAAACCGGTCTTTGGTTTCCAAACTTCAAATCTAATAAATGTTGAAGCTCATTGGTCTCTGCATTAGAATCTCTGTCTTCTAGGACCTTCCTAGAGAACAACCGCTTCGCTAGGTGCTTGCGTTTCAACTGTTGGTATTTCAGCTAGCTATGATTGTACATACACGCCTAGAGGGTCCCATGACTGTAGTCCAGGATTAACACGTTGAGGTTTAAATCAAAGGGGACTTGAAAAAACTCGAAATTTTAGGAACAGGAGATTTTTTCGAAATACCAGTTTCTTCTCGGAGTTCTCAGTGGAGGAACATAACCACCTCCAGGCAAGCAAGACTGCTGATGGATAAATCCTTGCAATCAAGGGCTGAAGCACTTATTTCAATGAATGAAAGCAGACTAAACAAAGCACTAGGTCTGCTTAGTGGCCGCGGGAACTTCTGAAGAACACCTGGTTAAACTCAACCCAGCAAAAAGCGACCGATGTCGACTGTGTGGAACTAAAAAGAAAACAAGTTTTCACATTGTGTGTGCTTGTCCAAACTTTGCCAGATACAGATATAATCTAACTGGCAAAGAAACATTAAGACCAGAAGAGTTGGAAGGAACGAGTGTAGGTCAGATGTTGAGCCTGGCTCTAAAGACCCGGATATACAATGAGACTTGAACAAACTTGTGAAAGTTCCAAAGGATTTGGAATATAGGTGACATGGGCCTATAATGGCCCCCACAAAATTTTTTCTCAATATCAATGATTTTGCAAAATTAAATTTTTATCTTAAATTTCAGCTTAAAATTGCTGGACTCTTTTATTAGAAACGTGGTCTAAGTTTTATTAAATTTCTGCCTTATTCTCAAAGTTATGATTTTCCTTTGAAATTTCAGTTAAAACTCATATTTGAGCCCACTAGAAGCAAAACTCTGCACTTGGCTTCTAAGTAATTTTGAGTTATCAGCAAAAAACCTCTATCTCTTGATTCAACGTAACTTTTCAGGTAGTCATATTTTTACGTGAGAAGTAGGTGTTACTGTAATTAAAACATTTTTTTTCCAAATTTGTTAATTTTCTCAAAAACTTTAAAACAAACTTTAGCAAATACAGATTTTTGCAAGTAGAAAATGAAAAATGGAGTCTTGTGATGTATTTTTCTAAACAAATATTAGTCTTTGCTTCTAAATTTTTGTAGAGATGGCAAGTAATGGGAAAAATTGAAATACTGAAACCAAGAAAGATTAAAAAAAAAACGAAGGTTGATCTAACGAGAGATACTGCAGTATCTCTCTGAAGATGATAGCTTGGTTATTGAAACGCGTTAGAGCCAACCTTTGTTGTGTTTTTTAATCTTTATTGATTTCAGGGGACATGATTTGCCTTTCAATTTTTGAAGAAACCAAGGACCAGTCCGTTTCACAAAAAAAAAACTGGAAAGTCAGTTTTAGAAACTTCTGCAAATACGGAGTTTTGCTTCTAGTGTACTCATTTATATAACTCTAAAGTTTATTCAAATTTATACTTTTTTTTTCAAAACAATTTAGATTTAAGCTGAACATTTTCATGCTTGAGAATGTATCGAGTTTTTTCTCAAAATTTCTAGTTTTGGTGAATTTACACTTAAAAATTATCCTTATTTCTAAAATTACAACCTTAAAATCGTAGTTTTGGATAAATTTTGGAAGCATTATAAGGATATCAAGCTTTTCTCAGAATTTGAAATTTTTGTCAAAACTTAGAATTTGAAAATTTCATTACATTTCCAGTAAACTCTGGTATCTTTGACTTTAGTATCGGACTTTTCAACTGAAACTTAAAATTACTTATTGTTTTTTACTTTAAAATCGAAATTTTGATTTTTTCTAGTAATTTCGATTTAACTCCAAAAATTTTAGCATGGAACTTCGACTAATCGTAACATGAACTTGCAAAACGAAGTAAGATTTCCTTAATTTTATTTAAGCAAGATAGTAGAGCAGCAGAATTTTTTAATTTGTAATATCAATAACTAGAGGTAATATGCTTTGAATGCATAAAATTAAAAAAAATATCGAAGTTGCTTTTTTTTAAGTTTAATCCACTCGCAAAGGGTCCCCACTATGCTTTCAAAGCACTGCAAGTAGGATGCGGAAACAAAGATAGATGGCGATGAACCGCCTTCTTTAACAAGTATAGGTTATAATTTTTGAAGAAAATTCCTTTCGGTAACAAGTTCCATGACTTGGAAGTTCTACAGAAAAAAAAATCTCCGTAGACAGAAGTCTTTACTGTGTCAAGCTGGACCGCACATGAATTTGCTATCTCCGACTGTCTAGTACGTCCTAAGAATCTTGCCCTTGGGGGGATCAATCCTATTAGTTCCTGCGAAAATCTTTCATGATAGTACTTGTAGAAAAGAGACAAGTCACCAACCATACGCCTGTGCTCTAGTGTTTCGAGAGAATCGGTCAGACTCTAGTCATCAATTAGGCGAATCGCTCTTCTTTGAATTGAATCCAAGAGAGCTAAAGTGTCTTGGCGCTGAACTCCAAACATGAGAACAGTATTGGCTAGTATTGCCCTAACTTGAGCTTTGTATAATGTGAGTAGCTGATGATACGTGAAGTACTTTTTAGCTCTAAAAAGAAAGCTTAGCTTCTGAGAGGCGGATTTGCCAATGGCGCTCACATGATCGTCCCAAGAGAAGTTAGTGCTCGCATTCACTCCTAGGATAGATAAATTAGATCCCATCGGAAGGATTTTAGTATGTTTCTTGCATTATTCTTTGATGTTTTCTTAGAGAAAACCGCAGCCTGAGTTTTTGAAGCGTTGAACTCGACCAAATTGTTCTTACCCCATTACAGAATAATCTCGAGATCCCGACTAATCGTCTGTATCTGCTGTTCCCTTAGTCGATCTGAAGCAGCGATAGATAATGGTTTGTCGGAGAAAAAAGATGACACAAGGTAATTATCATCTGCGTAGCTGTATATAGGATTGGAAGCTGAAGTTAAGAGATCGTTTATGTGTAACATAAACAGAGTAGGAGACAGAACAGACTCCTGAGGCACTCCTGCGTTAATCGCAAATGTCTCGGGTGAGATGCCATAGACGACGACCTGACGTCAGCGAGAAAATTGGATATCAAATGACAAAGTCCAGGAGGAAGACCATAAGATATTAATTGGACGAGAAGAGATCGGTGCCAGACTCTGTCGAAAGCCTTTGATATATCCAATGCAAGAATTCTAGCCTCACCATGTTTTTTCATAACTAAGTTACAGATATGAGTAACATATGCCAGCAGATTGTCAGTGGAACATTGTTGTCTAAAACCATATTGCCCGTCGGAGATGATTCTATTTTTCTCCAGATATTTAAGAATCTTGATGTTGATAATCTTTTCCATCACTTTAGATATAACGGGTAACAAAGGTATAGGGCGATAGTTGTTAGCCAGATTCCTTTTTCCCTTTTTAGGGAGAGGCTGCACTCTAGCAGATTTCCAGATGTTAGGGAATACACCTTTGTTGTAAGAGAGTGTGAATAATATGCTTAGGATATGAGTCAACTTGAGGCCCACTTCTTAAGAACAATAGCGGGAATACCATCAAGGCCAGAAGCTTTTGTGCGTTGTCCGCAAACAACTTCAGGCATCAAAGTGCCAACCTTAGAAAGAATAGGAGATTCTGCGTTTCGAAAATCAAGATTGGAATTTTCAGCAAACATTAAGGCTAACATGTCAGCCTTTTCCTTGAAGGTAGTAGCAATATTGCTAATTTCATCGAGTAAAGGTGGAAAATTTGAAGGTGTAAAATTTTGTCCAATCAACTTTGCAAATCCCCAAAAGGACCTGCAACAGATCGGACAGTTGATAAGCCTCTGGCGCATTTTATGATCGAAATCACCTTTTGCCTTGTCAATAACCTGTTTTCAAGAGTTTCGTGCATCTACAAATATGGTCCGAGTCTCGATTGAGGGATTATTTCGCCAACGACGATATGCGCGATTTTTGCAAGAGACAGCCCGAGCACATTTTTTACTGAACCAAGATTTACTGAAGGTAGACTTTTTTTGGGAGTTAGAAATGGAGCATTTCATACTAATCAGGATAGTTTCCGTGATGGATTCGATGACTAAGGAAGGGTTGTCTGAGTTAAAGTAGACTTCCTGCCATGGGAAAGATACAAAGAAGTCTCCTAATTCTTCCCAGTTTGCAGAGTTAAAATGCCAAACCCTACGGGACTGCGTCTGGGAAGGAGGTGGTATATGAAGCGAGCGAGAGGCTGCTACAAGCTTGTGATCCGAATTTCCAAGGTGTGATGTCTCGGAGATTTTATACGAATTTGGTGAATTTGTAAGGAAAAGGTAGAGTAGATTAGGTTGATGGGTATCTATATCAGGAATTCTTGTGGGTTCCTCAACTAATTGCGATAGTCCACAAGTGATGGCGAAAGCCTCGGCCACCCTTCTGCGTCGTCAGTTCTGGAAGAAAAGCTTAATCAGGGGATGTTGTGTACGTTTTGGAAAAAAAAGGTTAATTTTTCCAACTGAAAATGAAACTTTTAAGTCTATACCCAAATTTTTAATTTCATTTCGAAATTAAATTTGTAATTTCAAATTTTATAGTCAAAATTCTGAATATTTTAGAAAGAAGAAATAGAGTCTAAACAGTTTGAGTTGAAATTTATCAAAAAAAATCGAAATTTATAGAAATTTCCAATTTTAAAGTTGATAATTTGGGAAATGGAAAAACATTTCATTTCGAATTTTAATCGAAAAATTTTTTTACCAAAAACATGGGAAATATCAAGTTTTAATCCAAAAGTTAAAAAAATTAATTCAAATCTCTAAAAAAAGTCGCAATCTTAAGCTAAAAGCTAAAATTAATAAAAAAGTATGAAATTTAGAATTTTGAGAAAAAAGTGAAATTTTCTGCCAAAACACGCTAAATTTGTAAAAACAAATTAAGGCTATATCTTTAAAATGTTGATGGAAATGACGAATTTCGAGCTTGAAGAAAACATTTTAGACATTTCGACTCCCTGAGAAGTCAGAGCTTCAAGCTTCCAAGTAAGTTTTTTTTAACTTGGTTGTGATGTTCGCCACAGATTACTCTTATGAGTTAAGACTTTTTTTAAGGTCGCTTAGAATTGTTGAAGTCATTGATAAATTCTCTTGAAGCCTAAAAACTCTGAGAGATTTGCGTTGGTAATTCAGAGCTTTATGTGAGTTTTTGTGCAACAGAAATCTAACTTCCTTAAGGTATAAAGCAGTAAATGATTTTTTATTACTTTACTGGTCTAGATGAAATTCCTTATAATATAGACGAGTCTTCGTGCCTTTAGTTCAATTTCCTTGAGCTTTTAACCCTCAAAACATTTTTGCAAGTGTCCCCTGTTTCTTAGAATAGTATATCCTACCAAGATTGGTATTCAATCAAATTAATTGAATAATCTAAATTAAGTTTTCCGTTTTTGCTTCACAAGTACAACCAAAGAAGTAAATATGTTACTCTTTCATTCAATAAGAAAGTATCTTGCAAACGACCTCAATATTGATAAATGACGGCGGGTATTGCATATCAGATGACTCAAATTATGTTATAAATATTGTAGCTAATACCATTTAATTTGTCTAAATTGTCATATTTCCTCTTGCAACAGCGCGAGCACGTTAAATATATCAATTATCTCTATTATATCTTTTGGAAATTTAACGTCCATTTCCGGTATGGAGTTCTACTTTATGGGACGCTTTTGTCATTATATTGGCCATGGGAATTTCTGGTGCAATAACGTGGATAAAACGATCGAGATGCTAACACGAATCGACTCAGTTCCCTTTCAAGCACAATGAGAGTAGTGAAAACGCTTAGTACTTTTCTAATTTTAGCCACTGTACCCCTTTATGGTAAACAAATTAGAATTTTATAACATTTTACACACTGCTGACATTTCAGGAGCATTAATTTTTCAAAACAACGCTGGAATAGTGACCCCAGTATGTAATTGTCTCAGATCGAATTCCGGGGGTCGTGGTGGAATAGTTACACCTATTTGTAACTGTACGACAAATAGGTCACCAACAACGAATCCACCACCTGTGATTACAGTGATTTGGACTACCCCAATGCCTATTGTAGTGACAACAGTCGCTCCTGTGACTACCACCATGGCGCCTGTAACTGCGCCACCGACGCCTGCTCCAACAAGTACGATGGTACCAAGTTTACCTGGGTTTCCTTCTGTGAGACCAACAATGGCTCCTACAACACCGGTATGTTTACATTATTTATTGGTATTATTATTAGTATCTGTGTATTATTACAAAAAATTGAATGAACAATTGAATTGCAGATACATGTAGTTAGTAAATTTGGGAGAAGTCATTAAGTTATTAATTGCCCTTGATTATTTTGACAAAACTAGATTTTTTGTATACAACTCAGATTGAGAAAGTCCAAGGTCTTCCAGGTCTTCCAGGCAAGAAATTTTTCAAAGGAATCCAACGAATTGCTTTTGAAGTTTTTGCATCCTTTCAAAAAGCTTCATTCTGCCTAGGATTAGTTAGAGGTAGTCGCATAAGAACTGGTCCAGTTGGGAAAGCGACATAGTCTTTTACTAATTTTGCCCATTTTCTTGAGATGATAGCTCTAAAAGGAATTATCAGTAATTGACATTTCTAACCCTTACTGTGTGGAATTCTTCAATATTCATAAATATTAAATTCTACTGGTATAAACGTTGACGATGCTGAAAAGCAAAACCAGGTCCGGTCATAGCCAATATTTATGGAAACATCGTGGAATTTTTAATATTTGTTGTTGTATTGATTGTTAATAGAGTTTAATAGTTATGAATTGTCAGTAAATAAAAAATACTAATGATGAAACTTATGTCGTTTTTGGGTAGATCCATCAGCTTCGTTGGCAAATAATCAACTTTTTTTTCATTAGGATTTGTTCTGGCTTCTTTTTCTAGAAGGCATTCAATCGCTCCTGTTTTAATTTGTGGAATTCCCTTACCTTTTAATAAATACCTTAGAATAAATTTGGGTTCATAAAATGGTGCTTTATCTTCTCTCCTTGCGAAGCCAGAAGCTATTTTATATATTTCTATTTCCTTCTAACCTGGGATCCAGTGACGTAATTTGGGTAGCAAAGGGTGGCAGTTGCCAATCCACAATTGTTAACTAAAGTATAAATATCAATGAATCTCTTAGGGTAAATAGAGAATGTTGGCAATTCAGTAGCCCATTATGTCTTTTAAAAATAAGGAAGCTGGTCAGAAAAAAGAGTAAATGCAATTTTTTTTTCAAATTTAAAAGCCAAATTACTTTGGAATGCATTTGTAATGGATTCAGAAAAAAAATAATTCCAATATCAGAATTTTAAACCAAATAGTTTTGACATAAAGTCAAAAATACCATAGTTCCAAATCTTTGTGCCCCAAGCCCCTTTTTCATGTTCAGTAAAAATAAAAAATCACTCGAAGCTAGGTCAAGGAGAATATGGTGGATGAGGAAGCAGTTCGTAGCTCAACTCCACCAGCTTGGCCTTTGCAATGGCGGAAGAATGGGCAGGAGCATTATCTTGGTGAAACAGGACTTTCTTCTTGGCAAGATGAGGCCGTTTTGTTTTGATTTTTTAATTTAACTGGTCCAAGAGTGTAGCATAATACTCCCCATTTATTGTCTTCCCTTTTTTGGAGGAAATCAATCTTGCGCGTCCCAAAAAACCGTAAACATAATTTTGCCTGCTGATGGTACCACCTTGCTCTTCTTCGGAGCACTGCCACCAGCTTAGATTGTTGTTTTGCCTTTGGTGTGTAAAAGTAAATCCATGTTTAATCTACAATGATAAAATGGCGCAAAAACTCATCTGGACTTCGTTCAAACAGCAGCGAATTAGCCTGGGAAAGTGTTACTGTTTCACGTTTTTGATCAATTGTCAACAAACGCGGCATCCATCTTGCCGAAAGCTTTTTCATGTGCAAATCTTCATGCAATATGTTGGAAAATCGTTCATATAAGATGTTTAGAGTGTTGGTTATTTCTCTCATGTTCACTCGTCGATCTCCTAATACGATGTCGTGTATTTTTGTGATTATTTCTGGAGTGGTACCAAATAATTGGACTTGGGAAAAAAATCATGTATTTTAAATTTCAAAATACAACGCACAAAACAAAAACTGTTATTAATGTGGAACCATCTTAAGATATGTCGACTTTCAGATGACAAGTCCCACTACAGTTGAAAGTACAACAGCAGCTGGGCCCCCAATTGCTCAAAGATCAATACAAAGTAATTATTGCATTTCAATGTTTTAAATATTGTATCTACCGAATTATGTTTCAGAATGTGAGGAGTATACTCAAAAGGCCAGCGAATTCGCCTCCATTCAGACCTATGTCCTCGGTGGGGAAAAGACTAAAGAAGCCGAATTCCCTCACATGGTGAGCTCGTTTGCATCTTTCATGCTCCTTTAGTTATTCGTTGCTTTTCCAGGCAGCCCTCGGCTTTGGAAGTCAGGGTGATATTCAGTGGTTGTGCGGCGGAAGTCTCATCTCAGAAAAATTCGTCATCACAGCTGCCCACTGCCTAACATCTCAACTGTAAGGCAGCGTTTAATCACCAAAATATTTTGCTCTATCTAAGAGTTTCAGTGGCACTGTAAATTGGGCTAGGCTTGGACAAATCAACTTGAAGGAGCCACTGAGCGACATAACTCAAGAGATAGCGATTTCGCGACGGATTGCCCATCCTAGTTATCATTTACCATCTCAGTATAACGACATCGCTCTGTTGGAATTAGAGCGTGAGGTGCCAATTCTCTAAATACGTATTACCCATTTGTATTTATACAATGGACGTGGCAACCCCCGCTTCGTTCATAGCGACTGGTTGGGGTACTACTCAGCTTGGTGGTCGACCCAATGACGAATTAATGAAGGTCAGTTTGGAGTATTACCCGAATAGTATTTGCCGCAACGTTTACGCGAGTATACCAACTGAAGCTCTAGCCAATGGCATAAATGAGGAAACCCAAATTTGCGCCGGGAGTCCAAATGGTGTTAGGGACACTTGTCAGGTATGTATGGTGGATGTGTAACCATCTTTGGATAAGCGTAATTTTCGTTAGGGTGATTCTGGAGGGCCTTTGCAACTAATGGCGGATAAATTGTATTTGGTTGGTATTACGTCCTTTGGAAAAGACTGCGGCCTTCCTGAAAGCCCTGGAGTTTATACTAAAGTACTGCATTATATTCCATGGATAGAAGAAAATGTATGGGCGAATTAGAAGGAAATTGTGCCGAATAAATAGGCTGTAAGATTTTTTTTAGAAACGATTTGTAGGCTGATTTCTTTGAAAAATTAAAATTCTCCTAAGTGTGTGTTTTGTTTTTGATTAGATGTCCAATTTGATTGATTGGATAATTGATAATTAGAGGTGTTTGTTTGCGTAGTTAATCGTATAGTACACCAACCGTTAATTATTTAGGTGATTCATGCATAATTATAGTAGTAGTAAATTAGTTTTACAAATTTTACATTTTTCTCGGCAGGGTTTCTACTATTTTGGTGTAAATTAAGACGAATATTCATAAGTGATGAAAAAAATAAATTTAGAGGCTCTTTACACAAAAGCACTTTAATGTACACCCTAAAATATTACGAAAATTATGGGAAATGGTTCAGTAAAAACACAACTTTTTTTTCAATATCTAAGTTACTGATGAAATGTTTAATCCTTGGCTTTTTACAAAAATTAAAAATTTTATCAACGTTTCTTTTACATTCATGAACTATGCATCATTCCAAATTTCATTTATACTTCGAAATTGTCCAATTAAGACATGTTTTTGTGTATTAATTTTGTTTTAAAATTCGAAATTTATTTTCAAAAGTATCTGAACATTATTTTGTCCCCTAAACGCGCAATTAGTTCTATGAGAATTGATTTAAATGGTTTTAAAAATGATTTGACATTTTATTTTGATATAATGATAAAACGATATTTTTAAAGTCGATTTTAGAAAATACAAAAAACAAAAATGTTATTTACAGAAAAAAATTTAAATTGAAATCTTATTTTTTTAACTTTTACTATTGAAATAAAAATTTTCTAAAAAAAAACGACAAAGTTGCAGCTTTCAAAAATATATTTTCTTAAAATTTAGACTCTAAAGTCGAAAATTTGTAACTACCTTCGACATTTCAGGAAAATGTTGAAGAAAAAATTTGAAGCTTTGAAAGTTTGAAAACAAAATTTTACTCCTAAAGTTACAATTTCAAAGTTAGAGTAGAAATCAGGGCTTCGAACCGGAACTGAACCGAAAACCGAAAAAACACTTTCTGTCGGAACGAAAACCGGAACTGAACCGAAAAGAAAATATCGGTTTATTTCGATTAAGTGCAGATTTAAAAGTCCACAGTTGACAAAACCTCCCCACTTTAATTCCAACTTTAAATTGAAACTCTCGAACTACATCCCAATATTTTCTTTCGATTATTATTATTATTTTATTGTTCACGAGTCTTTTTGGAACTTAGACTTTTTTTTATTAAAATTTTAAATTTAAACTTTGTCCCACAAAGGTCAGCTTTAAATTTAAAATTTGGACTTTTTCTAAAAATATTGACGTATATTTTTAAATATTTCGACATTTACTACTAGCATTTGAATCAAAATTATGTAGAATTTTTGTAAAATAAATTTCGAATATTTTCTCCAATTTCACCTTTTTTTATCAAAATTCTAGGTTTATAATTTCAATTTTTTCCTATTGTTTCAATCGTTCTAAACAAATGATGTCTGATCCGTAGCTCGCGAGCCACATATGGCTTGCAGTAATTTTTGATGTGACCTGTGACCCTATGAAGAAAAGAGGCATCCCATTTTATTTAGCAATTTCATGTTTCCAAAATAAAATGAAAATTTCTAAAATAAAGTCAAAATTTCAATTTTAAAATCGAAGAAAATAAAAAAAAATATATCTTTAACTTGAAAAATTTAAGACAAAGGCTAAAAAATTATATAAATTATTCGAAATAAATTTATTTAAACGAATCCAATTGTAAGAGTTTAAATTAAACACAAAATTTTGAAAAAAAAAAGTTCAAACAGAAAAACTGGAAATGTACAAGTGGGATTTCAAAAAGTACAATTTTTAACATTAAATGAAGTTATGCAAAACTTTGAAAAGATAAAAAACTCCTAAAACTAAAAAATTCTCGAATTTTCAATAATAAAATTGAAACAGAATTTTGAGAAAACATTTAAATTTTGAAAAAAACAAAAAGTCATTCACAAGAATTTAGTTCTAACACGAAATTTCGAGAAAAAAAACGTCCAAATTTTAAGTTTAAATTCGAAATTTCGAGAAAAAAGTTCAAACCTTGAGAAACCTTTTGAGATCAAAAGACAAAATTACCAAAAGAAAATCTAGATTTCGGATTTTGTAGCAAAATTTTAGAGAAAAATAATAAGGTTCAAATTTAAACTCAGAATTTTCAGAAGAAACTCTCCTAAGAAAATCTTAAAATGTCTGCCTTATTCTTGAATTTTGAGAATAAAGTAAAAAATTCAATGAAATGGCTAAAATGTCAAATTAAAAGTTATGTGAAAGGTTTTTCTTTAATAAATCTCACTTTTTTGGAAATATTGACTTTTTTCTCGAAATTTCGACTTTAATCTTAAAATGTCAAACTTAACCACTACATTTTGAGAAAAAAGTTAAAATCTCCAGAGAAGCTTAAAATTGATAAAAACAGATTTCAAGTTAACGAGAAATTATGAGAAAAATTCTAACATTTTAAGGAAAACTAGAAATTTATAATTTTATTTTAATATAAACTTTCGAGTTCATAAATGTCAAGTTTAAACATGAATTTTCGATAAGTTTTAGAAAATTTCAAGAATAAAATCAAAATTTTGAATTTTTTTAATAAATAATGGTTTTATTTTTATTTTATTACAAACTTTCTAAAAAAACCTGAATATTTCTTCAAGGTTTTTGGTTAAAACTGATTTTTTTTTTAATTTGGAAGTTTGCCCACGCTATAAGTAGCTTTAAATTTTTAAAATCGAATATAACGAAAGTTTCTTAAAATCGTTGGTTTTTATTCAAGCTTCTCTGTCAAAACGTTTAATTTGAAATTTAAATTTTTACTTTTTTCCTAAAGTTCCAAATTTAGAATCAAAATATTGACTTTATTTCGACTTTAATTTCAAACTGTCGAGTTTTCTCGAAATTGTGAATTGTTAGGTTAAAACTTCGACAAAAATAAAGAAAACAAAATTTCACCTTAATCAAAAAATTTTAACTTTCATCGGTAAATTTCGATCTTCATTATTTACAAGATTTGACTTTAAAACTTTTGGTAAAAAAACTTGAAAGTTTATGAAACATTTTTATCAATTTCCGAATTTAAAAATGTTAGCTCGAAATTTTGATAAAATTTGGAATCCTCAACATTTCCCTAAAAATTCAAAGTTTCTAGAAAAATAGAAATCTCATCAGTTGTTAAATTTTAATCTTTGACAAACATTTTTCAGTTTCCATTAAAATTTGACCGTTTCAAAAAACGATGATAGTTTTCTTCTTAAATTAAGGCTATTTTTATTTAAAAAAATTAAAATTTCATATTTGAACTTGGATTTTTCAGAACATAATAAAATTTCGAAGATAACTTCAAAATGTTTGCTCCAAATTTTCTAAAAACATGAAAATGTCTAAAAATAATTCGAAATTTTGATAACAGATGGTAAAAAGATTTAACTTTTTTTTCGAGATTTTTACATTTTTCTTAAAATTTTATATTTAAATTGCAATTTTTTTTTTCTAAAATTTCGACTTATTCATAAAATGTAGTCTTTTTTTTAAATTATGGTTTTGTTGATATTTACGCTGTAATCTCTAAATTCCAATGTTTAAGAGACTCATAATTACTAGAAATAGTTGAAATCTTGAGTAATTTTTATTTATGAAAGATTTGTTTTTTCGAACTTTGATCATTGATTGAACCAAAATTTTATTTCCTAGAACTGTTTCCCCTAAATTTGAATGATTTCCTCGAAATATTGAATTAAAACACGACCTTAAAAAAATTGTCATGTTTTAACCCACACTTTTAAGAAAGTAGCCAAAATTTGTAAAAAAAACTAAATTTATGTAAAAAAAATTATAAAGGTTCCATTTTAATCATAACAATTTGATTTTCAACTCGATTGTTCGAGTATCTTCTCGAAACTTAAAATCCTTAGTACAAGTCGGAATTTTGCAACTTAACAGTTTTTTTTTTAAATTTTGAATTTTTTATAAAGTTTAAAATTGTTATTTTTCTTTCCTGAAAATTTAATTTTAAATTCAGATGTAGACCGTTATTTTAGAAATATTAATTCCGCTTTATATATTACTTTTTTAAACATTTTATGTTTAAACTTAAAAAGTGTTAACATTATTTCTAAATAATTTAACTAAAAATTTTGAAATCTAATATTTTTTATTTTAAATTCTATTTATTCTAAAAATTAAAATACAAGTTTACAGTTCCAACATTTTCTAAAAAAAATTACCTTTGTACTCGAAATTTCAACCTATATCGAAATTTTAAATTTCAATTTGAATTTTTTTCCTAAATTTCATATCCTTTTTTGAAATTTGTACTTTTGTTTCGAGATTACCCAAAATGTTTTCTTTCTTTTAAATAAAAAATTAAAAATGAGTCACTTGGAGCTGAACCAAAAACCGAAAACCGAAAAAAACCGTTATTTTTGTAGGAGCGAAAACCGGAACTGAACTTATATAATTTTTTTGTCCGGAACGAAAACCGAATTAGGTCAAAAAAAAACTTCGGAATTTCTACAAGAATATTTCTCGAAATTTGAACTCAAAGTCGAAATTTCGAGAAAAAGCCTGACATTGTTCAAAAATTAAATTTCTTTCAGATTTCGACTAAAACAATGCAATTTGTTTCTATTGCACAGGTCAATAGGGTTGAACATTTATCAGATTCAGAGTTTGGAAACCAAAGACCGTTTCGATCTTATTATATTTCGTCCGTTTGGTATAGTGTTCACTAAACATCGACAGTAACTATCGATCACATCGACAGTATTGTTCAGTAAAATCGATAGTTCTTAAGAAATGGCTTTGAATGAGTTTTTGTTTCTGTTTCCATTTAAAGTTCAGTAACTTAATCTATCAACGCATTAAATATGTATACATGCCATCTTTATTAAAAAAAAGACATGGATAGTGGCAATATGTAATTATAAATACAAGGTAGCCAGCCATTTCATATTTAAGTCAAGTTTTCTCTTCTTTCCGCTAGATGACGTCCACATTCACCCTCAAAAACACCAATTTTGCTTTGCTTCAATTTCATAAAATGATTGAAGGGAACACGCTCAACAAAAACTTATAAATTAGGAATTAAGACTAGCAGCAGGCTTAAACATTTAGTGAGCTTAAGCCTAGGGATGCAACATCATTCAAAAAAGCATCGATGTTTAAATATCGATAATTTTTTTAATGAAACATTAATGTCTCAAACATCATTATTCGGTAACGATACATCGATGCTTTTCCGAAGTTTTTATATATTTAATTGCGGTTTTAAGAAGTCAAAATTACGAAAGCCTAGAAAGGACAACAATTTAAAAAAAAAATTTTATGTAGAAATCTCGAGTTTAACGACAAATTTTCGTCTTTTTTCTCGAAATTACGGGATTAAAATAAAAATTTCGATCTTACTGTCAACATTTCGACTCTACTTGAAAATCAACAATTTTTTCTAAATTTCAACTTTTTCTAAAAATTGCGAAATTAAAGTCAAAATTTTGATTTTAATATCGAAATTTTGACTACTGGTAAAATCGAAAATTCGACTTTTGTCTTCAAATTTTGAGAAAACCCGGAAATATCGACGTTAATCTTACAAGTCGATATTTCGAGACTAAAGTGGAAATTTCGAGATAAAAAAATCGAAATTTCGCCTTTAAACTTGAAGTGTCTGGAAGTTTTTTTTAATTGATGGCCTTTCTACGCTTAAATTTTAAAAATGTAGAAATTTTTAAAACACAATTTTGAAAAAGGTGTGAAAATTTTGAGAACATTTAATGATTAAATTTTGAAAGTTTTACAAAAACATAAATGTTTCAAAAAAGTTCAGGTTTTTAAAAAAATTGAAATTTTGACAAAATTCTTTTTAAAAAAGTCGGCCAAAATTTTGTAACAATGTAAAATTTATTAATCGAGGTTTTCAGAAAATATTGAGTTGGTTTTTTTCGAATTCCTTTGACAACATTTTCAAACCATTTCAAATTTTCGAAAAAGTCGAAATTTTAACAGATACATTTTGAATTAAAATTTAAATAGTCAAAATTTAGAAAAATAGATAAATTTTCATAAAAAGTAAAAATTTTGAATAAAAAGGTCTCCAAAAATGTGGAAATTGGTCCGCTTTTTACGGCTCAATTACTGAAGCAATATTGATGAAAATTGATGTAGATATTCCTTGCGATGCTAGTCTACTTTTATACCAAACTTATAACCACAAAGCTTAAATATCATAGAGAATAACCGTAGAGAAAGGTAAGTGTGCCAACTCTGTGATCTCTATTTTGACGGTGGCCTCTCTTTGTAGGTCCTCGAACTATTACCATAAACGTAGGAATCTGTATTAGCGATTTCAGTAACATTACGTTAGTGCCTTAGAATTTGACTTGAAATTAATTTCAAATTTCATTCTAAATGTAAGATGGTTTTGAAATTGTCATTCAATTGCACTGCAATTATTTCTTTAAGTTCTTTGACGAAGTTGCGAGTAACAGCTAGTAAAATATAAACCCAATCGCGGTTTTACGAACGATTTCATATTTTTTTCAAACTGCTTTTAAACTTTTTTTTTGTGGAACGGACCCTAGTCCTTGGTTATCTTTAAAAACTGAAACACAGAGAGATGCAGTAACTCTTTGAAGATGATACCTTAACTGTCGAAACGCGTTAGAGCTACTGTGTTTTTAATCTTTTGTTTGTTTTGTGTTTTTTAATCTTTCTTGGTTTCAGAGGACAGTGGATTTGTATTTCAATTTTTATCCTGATCTTATTCATAAAAATTCGTTGAGAATTTTTTACTTGTGCTAAAAAGTTTCACTTTTTTCAGAAATACTTCTCTTTTTCCAAACATTTTCACCCTTTTTCAAAATATAAACTTTGAATTGCAAAGTTTTTTCTAAATATTTTGAAAAATGCTTTTTTCTTTTAATATCGACCTTTTAACTTTTGCTCGAAGTGTCAATATTAATATTAGAAAGGAATAAAAATCGGTGACAGATTTTAGGAAGTTTAGAAACAAAATACAAACGAATAGTATAAAATATGAAATTTTAGGCAACTGAAAATTTTAAGAAAATAGAAAAAAATCTGGAAAATTTTCGTCAGTGTGGTTCTCACAAATTTTAACATTTTCTCAAAATTTCAAATTTTGAAACTCTCAAGTTTTTTCTAAAATTTCGACTTCGGATTGCAAAAGATGGCAATTTGGATTAGTTTTCTCTAAATTTCGATTCGTAAGAGATTTATTTGTCAAAATTACAGTTACAAGGAAAACGTAAGAATTTTATAGAAATTAGATCATTAAAACTTCAAAAAACAGGAACTTTGGTAAATGAAATTAACACCTCAAAACTTTTTAGAAACCTTAAAATATTTTTAAAAATTTAAAATTTTTCTCTAAATTAGAACGTTAAAGTTAAATATTGAAAATTTCATAGTGACATTTCAAGGAAATATATAAAAATTTTTTTAAAATTTTACATTTTGAGAAAAAGAGAATTTTAAAAAAATTGGAATTCTCGACATTTATTTTAAAACTTCGAGTTTTGGATAAATTTAAAAGTGTTAAAACTCAACTTTTAATTCGGGGGATATTCAATTATTACGTTCTGAGAAAAAAGTAGAATGACAGAAATAGTAGTGGTCAAAATCTCAATTTATTTTGGCAAAATTTTCTTTTAAAATTTGAATTTCATTTTTATAGTTTTCTAGTTTCTTATGAAATGCAAACTGTTTTGTCCAAAATGATGAATTAAAATTCCATATTTTTTTTAAATTAACATTAAAGACGAATTTCTGAGAATGAAAAGTGAAAATTTCGGTAAAAGTTTATTTTATTAAAAAATCAGCACTCCACAATCTTGAGACGAAATACTAGATTTTTTTCTCGAATCTTCGACCGAATTAAATTTAAAATTCTAGATGTTTCCTTTGAAATTTTAAGGTGACGTTTAAATGAGATAAAATATTCAAGTTTAAAATCAAAATTTCAAAATGAAAGTCGATAATTCGAAAATAAACTTGAAAATTACTAATCGTTTTTTTATTATTTTTCATGGTGGACTTTTGTTATCGTTTTATTACATTTAATTACAAGTTTTTTTTTCAAAGTATTGAGCTTAAATCTGCAATTGTCAGTGTTTTTTTCTTTAAAATTCTGAGTAAAACAAATTTATTTAAAATCAGAATTATATTTCAATCACTACCAATGTTATTTTTTCAAAATTATTTAATTATTTAATTATTATTTAATTGTTTTCTCTTGCAATTAGTTGAACTGTTATCTCAAAATTCTATATTTAACTTTCAAACTGGAAAATTTGAAAATATTTTTATGATCAGTTCGAGTTTTTTCAATTACGACTTTTTCTTCTGAAAGTTTTCAATTTAAACTTGAAATTTACGGTTGTTCCTAAAATTTAAACTTTAATAATCGAAATTTCCAGTTCAATATCAATTTTGTCTTAAACTTTGTTAAAATGTAATTTTTTTAAAAAGTTGAGTTTTAATTTGAAATTTTTAGTTTCACCCAGACCGAAATTTTGACCGTAACCAAAACCACGCTCCACTAGTTCAAACTGGTCAAATCTGAAAGTTTGGTCGATTTCTGTTGGAAACCTCTACCCCTGATGATTTTTCAGGAAAACGTGTTTAGTTTTCTTTAAATAATGCATTTAATAACGTCAGGTCAGCTCTTGAAATCCAGAATTTTTGCACATTTATATAAAACTTGTCATAATTAGCCCACATCCAAAAACTGAATCCTGAAACTTCTTCAGGCCTCCAACGGCGGAAAGGCAAACGCCCTGGGCCCCGGGCTTGCGGGGCGAGATAGTTCGTGAATTGCAGATATGACAGAGGCTTATTTTTTGGTCGTGAAAAGTGAAAATTGATGATTTTTTTTCCTCAAAAGCAAAAATTTATATTGCTACCCTTCCATTGAATAATCCTGGGTCCCCGATAGTAGGTTTAGTGGAACGCATTGGTAGGGGTTGGGTTTTATAATTACCCCTGGGCTCGGAAATCCCCTCGGCGGGACAGAATTGCTCTTGTGGAACCCGCTGATGCTGGACTGCAGTCAAGAAGAGACTTTTTCTTTGTTCACTTTTCTTTTTGAAATAAAAATTGCTTTAGGCCCGTTGGGCGGTATTTGATAGGGGGGTAAACTTATGATTTCGCGTCATCATCACGCTAAATTACCTTTTTCTTATCGGCAGCGGGGTTTGAACCCACGACCTATGCTGGACTTCAGTCAAAAAGAGATTCTTTCTTTGTTCATTTTTTTTTAAGTAAAACTTTGTTTAGGCCCGTTGGGCTTGGCATTTGATAGGTGGTAAGCTTATGGTTTCGCCTCACCATCACGCTAAATTACCTTAGCGTTATCGGCAGTGGGGTTTAAACCCGCGACCTATGCTAGATTGTAGTCAAGAAGAGACATTTTCTTTGTTGACTTTTTTCTTCTTTAGGCCCGTCGAGCGGTGTTTGACAGGGGGTAAGCTTATAATTTCGCCTCAGCTAAATTGCCTTTCTGTTATCGGCAGTGGGGTTTGAACCCGCGACCTATGCTGGACTGCAGTCAAGAAGAGATTCTTTCTTAGTTCATTTTTTTTGAAGTGAAACTTTGTTTAGGCACGTTGAGCGCGTTATTTGATAGGGGCGTAAGCTTATGATTTCGCCTCAGCATCACGCTAAATTGCCTTTGTGTTATCGGCAGTGGGGTTTGAATCCGCGATCTATGCTGGACTGCAGTCAAGAAGAGACATTTTCCTTGTTGACTTTTTTTGAAATAAAAATTTCTTTAGGCCCGTTGGGCGGCGTTTGATAGGGGGTAAGCGTATGGTTTCGCCTCACCATCACGCTAAGTTGCGTTAGCGTTATCGGCAGTGGGGTTTGAACCCGCGCAGTCAAGAAGAGATTCTTTCTTAGTTCATTTTTTTTTGGCGCGTTGGGCGCGGTATTTGATAGAAGGTAAGCTTATGATTTCGCGTCAGCATCACGCTAAATTGCTTATGTGTTATCGGCAGTGGGGTTTGAACCCGCAACCTGCTGGACTGCAGTCAAGAAGAAATATTTTCTTTGTTTACTTTTTTTTTTGAAATAAAAAAATTTTTAGGCCCGTTGGGCGGTATTTGATAGGGGGGTAAACTTATGATTTCGCCTCACCATTACGCTAAATTGCCTATACGTTATTGGCATTGGGGTTTGAACTCGTGACCTATGCTGAACTGCAGTCAAGAAGAGACATTTTCCTTGTTCACTTCTTTTTGAAATGAAAATTTCTTTAGGCCCGTTGAGCGGTATTTGATAGGGGATAAGCTTATGGTTTCGCCTCACCAACACGCTAAATTGCGTTAGCGTTATCGGCAGTGGGGTTTAAACCCGCGATCTATGCTAGATTGTAGTCAAGAAGAGACATTTTCTTTGTTGACTTTTTTTTGAAATAAAATCTTCTTTAGGCCCGTTGGGCGGTGTTTGACAGGGGGTAAGCTTATGATCTCGCCTCACCATCACGCTAAATTGCCTTTCTGTTATCGGCAGTGGGGTTTGAACCCGCGACCTATGCTGGACTGCAGTCAAGAAGAGATTCTTTCTTAGTTCATTTTTTTTTAAGTGAAACTTTGGTAAGGCGCGTTGGGCGCGGTATTTGATAGAAGGTAAGCTTATGATTTCGCGTCAGCATCACGCTAAATTGCTTATGTGTTATCGGCAGTGGGGTTTGAACCCGCGACCTATGCCGGACTCCAGTCAAGAAGAAACATTTTCTTTGTTTACTTTTCTTTTTGAAATAAAAATTTTTTTAGGCCCGTTGGGCGGTATTTGATAAGGGGGTAAACTTATGATTTCGTCTCACCATTACGCTAAATTGCCTATGCGGTATTGGCATTGGGGTTTGAACTCGTGACCTATGCTGAACTGCAGTCAAGAAGAGACATTTTCCTTGTTCACTTCTTTTTGAAATGAAAACTTCTTTAGGCCCATTGAGCGGTATTTGATAGGGGATAGGCTTATGGTTTCGCCTCACCAACACGCTAAATTGCCTTAGCGTTATCGGCAGTGGGGTTTAAACTCGCGACCTATGCTGGATTGTAGTCAAATAGAGACATTTTCTTTGTTGACTTTTTTTTTGAAATAAAAACTTCTTTAGGCCCGTTGGGCGGTGTTTGACAGGGGGTAAGCTTATGAACTCGCCTCACCATCACTCTAAATTGCCTTTCTGTTATCAGCAGTGGGGTTTGAACTCGCGACCTATGTTGGACTGCAGTCAAGAAGAGATTCTTTCTTTGTTCATTTCTTTTTTAAGTAAAACTTTGTTGGGCTTGGCATTTGATATGGGGTAAGCTTATGATTTCGTTATCGGCAGTGGGGTTTGAACCCGCGACCTATGCTGGATGCAGTCAAGAAGAGACATTTTCTTTGTTCACTTTTCGTTGAAATAAAAACTTCTTTAGGCACATTGGGCGGTGTTTCATAGAGAGTAAGGTTATGATTTCGTCTCACCATTACGCTAAATTGCCTTTGCGTTATCGGCAGTAGGGTTTGAACCCGCAACCTATGCTGGATTGCAGTTCCCGTTGGGCAGTATTTGATAGGGAAGTAAGCTTATGATTTCGCCTCACCATCAAGCTAAATTGCCTATGCGTTATTAGCAGTGGGGTTTGAACCCGTGACCTAAGCTAGACTGCAGTCCAGAAGAGCCATTGTCTTTGTTTACTTTTCTTTTTAAAGTGAGCATTTCTTTAGGCCCGTTTGGCGGTATTTGAACGGGAGTAAGCTTATAACTTCTCCTCACGATCACGCTAAATTGCCCTTGCGTTATCGGCAGTGGGATTTGAACCCGCGACATATGCTGGACTGCAGTCAAAAAAAGATTCTTTCTTTGTTCATTTTTTTTTAAAGTAAAAATTTGTTTAGGCCCGTTAGGCTTGGCATTTGATAGGGAAGTAAGCTTATGATTTCGCGTCAGCAGCACGCTAAATTGCCTTTGCAGTATTGGCAGTGGGGTTTGAACCCGCGACCTATCCTGGACTGCAGTCAAGAAAAGACATTTTCTTTGTTCACTTTTTTCTTAAATTAAAACTTCTTTAGGCCCGTTGGGCTGTGTTTGATAGAGGGTAAACTTATGATTTCACCTCACCAACACGCTAAATTGCCTTAGCGTTGTCGGTGTAGGGTTTGAACCCGCAACCTATGCTGGATTGCAGTCAAGAAGAGACTTTTTCTTTTTTGACGTAAAAATTTGTTTGGGCCCGTTGGGCGGTATTTGATAGGGTGGGGGGGGGGTAAGCTTATGATTTCGCCTCATCATCAAGCTAAATTGCCTTTGCGTTATCGGCAGTGGGGTTTGAACCCACGACCTATTAGACTTATTAGGGAAATACATAACCCTAACCAACTTAATTATGCTCCTCTTAATTAGTTCACTTTTTAATTTATCCGAAACGCGAAGCGCCTAATATAAGTTAAATTGACTACTGTGCTTTGTTTAAATTATGTTTTAGTTGAATTATTATTTTAATTGTTTAATTCCAGAATGATTAGGCCGCATAATAGTGAGTACTGCATTAGCTTATACAAGAGTAAATGTGATGTTTCTATGGATATAGTTAACCCGCCAGAAGCCACTAAAAATCAAAATGAGGTTTAAAAAATAAAGAAAATTATATATTAGGAAACACCATTTGAGAACAATTTGACAAAACGTGTCATATGGCAATGACCTCGTCGTAAATTTATTGAAACAAAATACACTTTTATCCTTTGTAAGTTTTAAAAATAAAATGTTAAATGTCTGCTCTTTAAAGATAACATATGTATGACAGTACTAATAAAATGTTCACTATTACGTCTAACAAATAAAAAAGTGTAAAGTGTATAGAAGTGTATTTCATTATCAATAAATACTAGATTCATTTCCACGCGACTACGAACATATAAATAATAAATATAAAAAGGTAGATCAGTTTGTAAGTAGTATGGGTTCAAACTATACTAAATAGACATTGTTACTTCCTAGTAACAATATTTATCATTGTTACTTTCTAGTTTTAAGTTTTCACTTTTGTTGGCACTCTTATGACTGCTTAATTTTTTTACTTGCTAAGCAAGTTGACAAGAATGTTTATTTCTCTAGGGAATCTTCAACATTAAAATTAATTAACAGTTTACCCAGATTAACAACTAAAACTGGAATGAATTCAACAAGACTAGTTCTGAGAAATAAATGAAAAATATGCGATTATTATAATAGTAATAATTTCAATATAATTTGCATAATATTTCATTAGAGCAGAAAGTTTTATTGACTCTACTTCCTTTCTTTTACTTATTAAGCAATTTTTAATTTGTTAAAACATTAACGCTTTTTAAGATCAATAAAGCAAGCAAAATTCGTAAAAAACGAGACGTTCATAATAAAGAATATGTAAAATTTGAGCATACAATAAATATTTATATAACAATCTAATTTTGTATCCCAGACTTAAGAAATTTTGTAATTCTTGACAGTTTATTTGCATATTCAAGTATTTTTTTGTGTCTATAAAAGTTCCGTAATAGATTCTTATTAGAAAATCGTAAACACGTTGGATATATAAAAGTTGCTTTGGTAGGTAAATATAAATAACGGATAAATAATAACCGTTTTTGCATAATGTGTCTATTTAAATACTTTTACAATATATCAATCGGGCCAAACATTATCTTCTATCCAGGAGAGATAATTTGACACTCTTGTGTATAATCCAGGGACCCCTAAACTACCACAAGGTTTTCCAAACGATGTGACCCCAATTATCCTAAAATGCTTCCTCGTTTCGAAGGATTCAAACTGCAAAGGTCCACCGGAATCCCCCTGGAAATCATCATCGAAACATTCCTTGTGAGGAAGATGAATTTCGTAGCTTACCTGGCACGTATCTCTTGCTACTTCAGGATCTGAACTACCAGCGCAGATTTGATATTCCTCAATGACACCCGTTGGAAGCCTCCTTGGTGGAGTGGTCTCATACAGCGCCTTGCATTGCTTATGATTTACCTCAACTAATTTGACTTTTATTAAGTGGCTGCTACTTTGTCCTGCAAACTGAGTCGCCCCCCAACCAGTGGCTGTCAATTCAATCGGAGGAATATCACCACCTCTGAATAAACACGCAGGTTTTACGAAAGGAGTTCTAAGAGCCTTCCTATTCAACTTCAGAAGAGCTATATCGTGATATACAGTAGGAGGTTTATATTCCGGATGCATCACAATGTCCTTGATGGAGAAATCTTGTGGGTCCGCAATATCTGAATCACTTCCTAGATCTAAATCACCCAAACGAACCCATTGTACCTTACCACTATAAGAAAACGTCTCTGTCACTATCTGTCTGTATCTGTCAGTATCTATCAGTAAAATCAGAAAACTACCAAATGGAGGTCTCCAGGCAAAACTTACAATTCTTGAGAATATATACAATGTCCCGGCAGTTAATACATATTCGAAAGAGATCAATGTTCCCCCGCAGAGCCAGTGCTTGTCGTTTTCATCTCCAAAGCCGAGTATTGCCTTAAAATGTTTTTTCTTTTAATGAGTAGGGTTAGTTTGCAATTGTTACCATGTGGGGAAATTCCATTGCCAATGATTTTTGTCCACCGATGGCCGCAAGAAAAACAAACGCCGATAATTCCTTACAAACTGAAAGAAAGAACAATTGAAGAAATAGACAATGTTAGAGACTGCCGACAGAAGCGAAAACTTAAAACTAAGAAATAACAAGGTCCAAGTAGTGCAGTTTGAGCCTACACTAGTGAACATGTCAGAATATTGGAAATATAGTGAAGTTCGGTTATAATAACTTTGAAAGAGAATAAAAAATTGGTCATAAACAGCAGATAATATATTTTTTTGAATTAACCCTCCGGTAAAATATTTAACTTCCAGGGGGCCCCTAAGGTCTCCATATGCTTTATCATATTCTGCCAAATACTTTTAAGCTACTAGAAAATGTTTCATCATGTATCTAGCTACGTATTTTTAATATGTTTTTCTATAGAAGAACTAATCCAATAATAGTGCGTTTTAAAAATTGAAATACAGATATTGTTCAGAATATCTCTCTAAATATGATAGCTTGGCTATCGAAACGCCTCAGAGCAACTTTTGTTGTGTTTTTTAATCTTCCTTGGTTTCAGGAGACAAGATTTGTATTTTCAGTTTTTGAAGATAACCAAGGACCAGTCCGTTTTAACAAAAAAAAAGTACGATTTAGAGTTTAAACAACATGACTGATCCATCTTATACATATTTATACGTATTTTATACATACATGCTTCACTTTTTGCTCCAGGGCCCTTGATTTCCGCCTTATCATCTGGACAGCACACCACCGGGATTTTTCCTTTGAATTCGCAAATTTGTGGGTAGTTGCCCCTCTTGATTTGTTCGACAGCCCAAGGGCAATTATCTAGTAATGTGCAGTTGCCGCTTACCCCATTTTTTTTAATTTCACAACTGTCCCCTATAAGCAACTTGTTGGTGCATACTACTAAGTAATAATCTCGAATTACCTTCGTAATAGTTCGCGGTAGTTTTATTTATAAAAAATGTAAAGAAAACTAGGATATATGTTATCATTTTTGTGGATAATTATGGACCACAACGCGCACATCACTGGCGGTGGAATTTTAGTTCTTTTATGTTATAAACTCATCTTTGGGACAAGTCGCAATGTAAACTAGCGATTCACCTTGTTGGGTGTCGTGTCGTTTAATTCGTCTAGCAACTTTCCAAGTTCAGGTACTTAAGTGGTGTAGTAAATCTTAATTAAATATCAAAATATGAATGGATTGTTTATTACTTATTGTTTTATTAATACACAACGAAATAATAACGTAACATTTTAAGATTACACCACGTACTCTACGTAGATTATTTATACATTAATAAAAACAAAATTTAAATTAAAAAAAAATAGAAACAATATTCGCGATGTGTTAAAATACAGATTGATTTTTTATGATCTATAGTGAGTTTAAAATACAAACTTGTCCCCTGAAACCAAGAAAGAATAAAAAATACAATAAAGGTTGATTTAACGCGTTTCGATAGCTATCATCTTCAGAGAGATGATAGCTTGGTTATCGAAACGCTTTAGAGCCAAGCTACCACGTTGAAAGAACAATCAAAACATTTTTGAAAAAGATATCGAAATTTTAAAAAGACAGTTTGAGAGCAATAGGTAAATTTTGAGAAAAATAATAATTTTGAGGGAACAATTTTGAGAAAAACGAATTTCTAAGAAGTGAAAATTTCACAAACATTAAATATTAAATTTTGAAATAGAAACCAAATTTCTAAAAAATTCTAAAAGGCAGTCGAAATTTTCGGAAAGTCAAATTTTAAGAATTGAAGTACAGAACTTGTCCCCTGAAACCAAGAAAGATTAAAAAACACAACAAACGCTGCTCTAACGCGTTAGAGCAACCTTTTTTCGTATTTTTTAATCTTCCTTGGTTTCAGGGGACAAGGTTTGTATTTCAATTTTTGAAAATAACCAAGGACCAGTCCGTTCCACCAAAAAAAAATAGTCAGCTTAATTTATCAATTTCTTCAAGTTGGGACACAATTTGTAACTATGTTTCTTTGCAGCTTTCATGTTTTTTCGATCACTAGCTTTTTACTTAATTGGAATTACAGCAACTTAACACCCTACTATGCTTCTTAATTAAATCAAATAAGATTACTTGCCTCCAGTCACGATGGTTCTTACATTTGCCTGCACTACCATAATAGTAATATAAAGTCAAAGTTTGAATAAACCCAAGTAACCAATTTAAACAAAAATTCGTAATTGTATGTACGTAATTTCGGGTCAACTTTTCAAAGTTTCAAAGAAAGAAAAATTTCTAAAAAAAAGAGATATGTCTTTTTTTTCTATTGGGGTACAAATGGAAAACCGCCGTTTTTTCTCACGATTTGAGGCTTTATTGTAAAAAACTCCTTACATACTCATTCTTCAAAATAATTTTCATTGTTAGTTACAAGTTTTTCCCATCTTTCTGGCAGTTTCTGAATTCCTCGGCGAGAAAACTGTACTTCTTTTGACGCGATCTACAAATCGATCCAATTTTTGGCCTCTTTGTAAGAACGAAAGTGCTATCCGGCCAGGTCATGCGTCATCAATCGAAACAAGTAGAAATTAGAAGGGACAATGTCAGGAGAGTACGGCGGGTGGAGTAGGATGTCCCATTTCAAAGTTTCCAGGTATGTTTTCACGACCTTGGAAACATGTGGGGGAGAGTTGTCATGCAGAAGTATCACCTTGTCGTGCCTTTTCGATTATTGTGGGCGTTTTTCTTTGAGCGCTCGGCTCTAACGTATGAGTTGCGTTCGATAGAGGGCTCCTGTAATGGTTTCGCCCGGTTGCAAGAGCTCATAGTACACTACGCCGAGCTGGTCCCACCAAATACAAAGCATCAGCTTCGAGCCATGAATGTTTGGTTTCGCTGTCGAAGTCCCCACGATTTTTTCCGCTTTGGGTTGTCATAGTGGATCCACTTTTCATCGCTGGTGCGATGCAAAAAAAACCCTTTCTTTTTTGCCGTTGGAGGAGTTGTTCGCACGTGAAAAGGCGCCGTTCGATGTCCCTAGGCTTCAGTTCCTACGGCACCCAATGTCCCTGTTTCTGGATCATTCCCAAGCATTTTAAGCAATGGGAAACGGCTTGTTGAGTCATGCCTAATGAAGTTGCAAGTTCCTGTTGCATTCTACAAGAATCTTCATCCAGCAAAGCTTCCAATTCAGCATCCTCGAACTTTTTCACGGGTCCGGGACGCCCCTTGTCTTCCACGTCATATTCGCCATTTTTAAACGACACGTTCTTTCACTAATAGAACTCTCACCATAAGTTTTTACAATTATTCGACGCGCCTCAGCTGCATTTTTTCTCGAATGAAATGCAAAAAGCAACACTTCCCGCAAATGACGCTTGTTCGGCTCGAATGTCGCCATTTTCACTTACGAACAAAACAAAGCACAGTAAAAATAGACAAACGAGATGATGTAAAGTTGTTGACTGATGCCTCAGCTTGCTCTATGACGTTTCTGATCGGTCTTTTCTAACGATTTTCAATGCTGGCGCCACCTCTGGCAAAACGGCGGTTTTCTATTTGTACTCCAATAGAAATATTCATGTCAAGCATGAAGGAAAAGATCAAAATTTTGGACAAAAAAAAACCATGATTTATAAAAAACATTCCCGTAATTTTGACAATCCAAAAAGATCCAAATGTAGAGTTAAAGGCAAATTCAGTTCCACTGGCGGATGAAATCAAGTGGAGATCCTAAACGGTAAACATTTTTGGACCTGAAATTCATCTCGAAATTTCGCAATTTTTCGGAATGTAATGTTAAATTGAAAAAGTTAAGACTTTTTTCACAATTTTTTTGTTTGTGTCAAAACTCAGTTTTTTTCTAATCATTTTCATTTTACCAACATTTCGGTTAACACCTTAAATAAATTGTGAGTTTACGAGAGAGAAAAGTTCCATTTTGAAAATAAAGAAGAAATTTTGAAAAAAAAAAAGATGATTTTGATGGAACGGACTAGTCTTTGGTTATCTTTATAAATTAAAATACAAATCTTGTCCCCTGAAACCAAGAAAGATTCAAAATCACAACAAAGATTTGTTTTTTAATTTTTAAAGAAAGATAAATTTTGAGAATAATTTCAAATTTGAAGAACAAGTTTAAGAAAGTAAAATTCAGAGAAAATAGCTTTAAATTTCCAAAGAACATGAACTTAAAAAAAGGGGAATATTGATAAAAAAATTTACCAAATATCAAAAATATAAAGACGAATTTCCAGGAAAAACTCGCAATTGTGATCAAATTTTAAAAGAAAAATCGAAATTTTGGGACAAATGTTTACTCTATGTATAAAATTTCCAGCTAATTTCGAGAAAAAAGACGAAAACTTCGAGAAAACACGAATTTCGAAAAAATAATCTAAATTTCGAGAAACATAAAATGTTGACTTTTTGTGACACAAAAGTCAAACTTCTAAAAAATGGAATTTTCCAGAAGAAGAAGAAGTCAAATTTAAGTAAAAAAGGCGAATTTTGGTAAGAAATCGAAATTTTGAAGTAAAGAGGCGAATTTGAAAATAAGTCGAAATTTAGAAAATTCGAGTAAATGACCAGTTTAATTATAATCGAATTCAGAAAAAGGCCCACAATTTTCCGGAAAAAGTCCGAGCTTAAACAAAACGAATTTTGTTAGAGAAAAATAAAATTTTCAGGAAAAAAGGTGAATTTTGATGATAAGTCGAACTTAAAAAAAGAAAAATATTAAGTTGAAAAGTTGAAATTTTATAAAAAAGACCAATTTCCAAGAAAAGTTGAAAGCTGAAAAAACAGGAAATCTGAAAAAATACGAAAGGGTAAATTTTGAAAGAAAATCAAAATTTAGGGAGAAAAGTTTAACCTTTAATACAATTTGAATCGAATTTGAAAAAAAGAGATGATATTTCGAAAAAAAGGCGAATTTTAAATCAAAATCGAAATTTCCAGAAAAAGAAAATGTTACTTTTGAGATGAAAGTCAATATCTCCAGAAAAATAGCCAAGAAAGATTCAAAATCGCAACAAAGATTTGTTTTTCAATTTTTAAAAAAAGAAAAATTTTGAGAATAAATTTTAATTTGAAGAAGAAGTTCAAGAAAGTAAAATTCAGAAAAAATAGCTTTAAATTTCCAAGAAAATGATTCTAAAAAAAGCGAATATTGATAAAAAAATTTACCAAATATCAAAAATATAAAGACGAATTTCCAGGAAACAAATCCAGGGACAAATGTTTACTCTGTGTATAAAATTTCCAGCTAATTTCGAGAAAAAAAAACGAGAACTTCGAGAAAACACGAATTTCGAGGAAATAATCCAAATTTCGAGAAACATAAAATGTTAACTAATAAAGGAAAAGCGGAAAAATTTTATCAAAGTCGAAATAACGTGTAAAGGGTCAATGTTTTGAGAAAACGGTTTGCTTTTCCAAAAGAAAGTGAAAAAAGTTAAATTTTTGGAGTAAAGTCCAAAGTTTAGAAAAAAAGGGACAAACTGATACCAAGAAATATTGAAAAACACTCTTTTGCGCTCAGAGTTATAGCATCTAGAGCTAGTACTGGCGGTATTGCCACAGTAGTGATTTTTTCTTCAAGCTAATTTTAATTAATCTTTTAATTAAAATTCCATTATATCAAACTTTTTTTTATTAAATGAGTTTCAGATTGAATTTTTCAGATTTTGTATTATTTTAAAGAGGACTATTTAGCATGATTTTCGATGAAGAAAATCGCTGTCAATGCCTAAATAAGAAATTTTCCTTTCCATATTTTTTTGAGCCCCTTAAGGGCGTAAAACGTCTGGCATCGTCACAGTATTCTAAGATTTGGAAAATTCATACTTTAATTTGCTCACTACACATTTGTAATTATAATTATAAATTATTAATATAATCAGAATAAATATTAATTGTTCTTGGATTATCACATTTATTTACTTTAAAAATAAACATATACATATGTATAAAACATGGCACTTAGCTAATATCTTACTATAATTTGAAATTATTTCCAAACTATATCTTCTATCCATTTGATATATTTCGAAATTTTGGTGTATACTCCAGGGCTGTCACCTAATCCACAAGGTTTTCCAAACGAGGTGACTCCAACGAGTTCGTACATGCATTTAACGTCACTGTAAATTTGCAATGGACCCCCAGAATCACCCTGAAATAGATCAATATACAGACAACTAAACCATACTGAAAAATTCTACGATAAGTTAATTATTTGTAATTCCATAACCTAACCCTAAAATATTACGATGGAACTACTCCCGCAATTCTTTTAGTGGCCTAAAACTTTCAATGGATAGCTTTTCTGGCAAATAATAAACATTTTTCGCTTAAAGTATTTCTTCAAGGAAAGTTCATAACTATATCATTTGCGATTAATGCAGGGGTGCCTCAAGTGTCTGTTCTGTCTCCCACTCTATTTCTGTTACACATAAATGATCTCTTAGCTTCAACTTCCAATCGTATATACAGCTACGCAGATGATAGTAACCTTGTGTCATCTTTTTTCTCCAACAAACCATTATCTATCGCTGCTTCAGATCGACTAAGGGAACAGCAAATACAGACGATTAATCGGGATTTCGAAATTATCCTGAAATGGGGTAAGAACAATTTGGTCGACTTCAATGATTAAAAAACTCAGGCCGCGGTTTTCTTTAAGAAAACATCAAGGGATAATGCAACAAACATATTAATGGACGGTAAAATCCTTCCGCTGGGATCTAATCTATCTATCCTAGGAGTGAATGCGAGCACTAACTTCTTTTGGGACGATCATGTGCGCGCCATTGCCAAATCCGCCTCTCAGAAGCTAGTCTTTCTTTTTAGAGCTAAATAGTACTTCACATCTCATCAACTATTAGCACTACGCAAAGCTCAAGTTAGGCCAACACTGGAATACTGTTCTCATGTTTGGAGTTCAGCCCCAAAACATACTTTAGCTCTCTTGGATTCAATCCAAAAAAGAGCGATTCACCTACTTGATGACGAGAGTCTGACCGATTCTCTCGAAACACTAGAGCATAGGCGCATGGTTGGTGACTTATTGTTTTCTACAGGTACTATCATGGAAGATGCTTGCAGGAACTAACAGAATTAATCCCCCCAAGGGCAAGATTATTCAGTCGTACTAGACAGTCGGAGATGGCAAATTCCTGTGCGGTCCAGCTTGACACCGTGAGGACTTCTGTCTACGGAGACTCTTTTTTCTATAGAACTTCCAAGTTATGGAACTTGTTACCGAAAGCAATTTTCCCCAAAAATAACAACCTATCTTTGTTTAAGAAGGCGGTTCATCGCCATCTATCCTTGTTTGCGCATCCTACTCGCAGTGCTTTGAAAGCATAATGGGGTTACTCTTTGCTAGTGGATTAAACTTAAAAAAAAATGTGGTGAAACATACAACGGTAGTGGCGCCCTCAACTTGGACACCACATATCAAATTGTAACAAAATGTAGTTATAAAATTTCTATTAGTAAGGAATTCTCTAGAAAAATTTGATAATGGGAAGCGGCCGCGATAATGAATCATACGGCAAATAAGCGCTCTAGACGTTTCCGTAAGCAATGTCTTATCAGTACGTCCGTTCTAGAATCCGAAACGGTACATATAAATACGCGGTCGTCTTTCCCTCAGTCAGTTAATTAAACAGTGACTTACTCAGTTGGTTAATTAGTCAGTTGGTCAATTAAGCGAATTATAATTGTAGTGTCCCGAAATCAGTTTGGAAATAAAGTGGTTACAATTCAAGAAGTTTTAATTTTTGAACCCATAACGCGCAACAATATCAAACAAATTTCATGCTACTGACCTGGCAAGTGTCTTTGTTGGGCGCTCCGGCGCATAACTGGGTGTCCTTAATGCCATTTACAAGTCTCTTATTTATATCATAATAACTGCTGCAATTGTTGTTATCGTACAAATTCAAAACGACTTTTAGCAGGTCATCACTTGTATGTCCAGTGAAGGATTTCCTACCCCATCCACTTGCTATGGCTGAGGATCTGTTGTATATGGTGTCGCTCGCCCACAAACAAGCTGGTCGCGCGAATGGATTCAGATTAGCTTTCCTATCCAACTTTAAAAGTGCTATGTCGTCGTAATGAGATGGTGGTACATAAGCAGGGTAGTATATCGATTCTGCTATGGTGAATTCCTGCCTTTTGATTGGATCGTTTATATTAGCAACTCCCATCCTAATATGTGTGGCTTTTCCACTAAAATGTACCAGAGTTTGTACACAATTCTTAAATAGTATTTAAATCTAAGTTCATTCATACTGATTGGCATTTTCTTCACAGTTGTTTCTTTCAAAAATCCAGATTTTCATTTAACTTTTTTGTTAAACTTGACAATCTCTTCAAGACTGGAAAAAAGGGAATAAAAGTGGAGGAAGAGGGAGATTAAGAAAAATAGGAGAAAGAAGAAGAAAGAAGAGGAAGGGGAGAGGAAGGTGAAGAGAAAGAGGGAAAGAGAAACCGAAAGAAGAAGAAGTAGAAAAAGAAGAAGATTAAGATGAAGAAGCAGCGGAAGAAACAAGGAAGAGGAAGGGAAGAAGAAGATGAAGATGGGTAGAGGAAGAACACTAGAAAGAAGAAGAAGATTAAGAGAAAAGGAAGAAAGAAAAGATTAAAAGGAAAAGAAAGAAGAAGAAAAAGAAGATTAAAAGGAAAAGAAAGAAACAGAAAAAGAAGATTAAAATTAAAAGGAAGAAGAAAAAAGAAGATTAAAAGGAAAAGGAGAAAGAAGAAGAAGATTGAAGAAGAAGAAGAAGCAGCGGAAGGAAACAGGAAGAGAAAGGGGAGAGGAATAGCAAAGGAAGAGGAAGAGAAAGGGCAAGATATAGCGGTAGAGGAAGAGGAAGAGGAAGAGGAAGAGGAAGAGGAAGAGGAAGAGGAAGAGGAAGAGGAAGAGGAAGAGGAAGAGGAAGAGGAAGAGGAAGGGAAGAGGAAGAGGAAGAGGAAGAGGAAGAGGAAGAGGAAGAGGAAGAGGAAGAGGAAGAGGAAGAGGAAGAGGAAGAGGAAGAGGAAGAGGAAGAGGAAGAGGAAGAGGAAGAGGAAGAGGATCAAGAAAGGGAAGAGCAAAAAGAATAGAAAGATTAAGAGATTTGAAGGAATCTTAAAGAAATTGTCAATCCTTAACGAAAAAGGTAACTGAAAGATCTGAACTTGTGGAGGTAGCAACTGGCGAAAAATGCCAGGAAACATAAATTTAAATTTGTGGAAGAAGCAACTGGTGAAGAAAAAGCCAATAAACAATAAATGACATAAACACAATTTCGCAAGGAAAACACAGAGATAACCAATATGGATGGAATTAACCCAAGTAAAGAAGAAACAAAGAAAATTTAATAATGTAACAGAATCTTGGAACAATTAAAGAAGATCTAGAGCAACATAAAGGTGGCTGGGCTTTCTATTGACGAGACACTAACTCTATTTAGGTCAATAATGCATCTGAAAAAGCCCAATATTGTAAAAATCAGAAAACGTGTAAAACTCCAATGTACAAACTACAAATTCACAGTTTTTTGATCAGGACCGGTCTTTGGCCTCCACTATTTCAGACTGTCTAAGCTTTGGACTAGTGCACTGGAGTAGTGCACTGAAAAAAAAATTAGGGAAATGATTTCGACCTTAATTGGTTTCGGTTGCAAACGTCCAATAAGTAGCAAATCTAGCTCGAACTTCCACTACCCCAGTGCACTGGAGTAGTGGAAGTTCAAACTTTGCTAGAGTTGCTACCTACTGGACGTTTGCAACCGAAACCAAATAAGGTCGAAATCATTTCCCTAATTTGTTCAAATTTCCAGCCCCTTGGTGCACTGGGATGCTGTCATTGTATGGGTTTAAGGAAGGAGTTAAGTAAGGATAAAACAACAGAATAGGATTCACTTACATTCCTCTGGCAAAGAGACAATGTCCTGCTGTTAAAACATACTCTTCACTTATGAGGGCGCCACCGCAGGACCAATGGATTACTTCATCTGATCCTTGGTATCCTATAAGAGCCTATAAACAAAATATTTTCATCTAGTAACTTACATATACGAAAAAAATTACCATGTGAGGAAACTCTCGTCTTCTGGCAAGAGTACCACCGACGATAAGTGGTATAACTTTGAATCCACACTCATCTATCTCAACTTCATCCTTGTCGATCACTAACGTTGGCTCCTTCTGTCTGACATAAACCAGCTTAGCATATTCCAAGCATTCTAAAATTGTACACTATACTCTTCGTGACATATGCATTGATTTCGTTTGGCCAGGTTTTTTTTTAAAATCTTCATTGCCAATAGAATGCAACCTAGACTGTAGCATACAATCCCTCTGAGTTTGTAGAGTGAATCATAGGCACCCGAACTAACAACAGTCGAACCACGGTATTTAGGAGTTACACAGACAACCTCCGTTGATTTTTTAGTATCTACTTATCATTCATGTTGGATATACCAAACCTATTGGTTTGTCCATTAGAATCTAGTCTTCTAGCGCTTTTCTAGAGAGCAACCGCTTTGCTAAGCGTTGGTGGTTCAACTGTTGGTATATAAGTTTGTAGAGTAAATCATAGGCAGCCGAACTACCAACAGTTGAATTACGGTATTTAGGAGTTACACAGACAACCTCCGTTGATTTTATAGTATCTACTTATCATTCATGTTGGATATACCAAACCTATTGGTTTGTCCATTAGAATCTAGTCTTCTGGCGCTTTTCTAGAGAGCGACCGCTTTGCTAAGCTTTGATGGTTCAACTGTTGGTATATCGACTACCTAGTGATCTATTATACATGCTTAGAGTGCTGCATAGTGTAGTCTAGGTTGTTTTTGCATGCGACACTGGTTGAAGTTGTAGACACTTTGTCTATCGGCCAATAGGTGGCAGTACTTAGGAGTCACAGGATGACGTCCCGCGATTCTACGATATCTATGTTAGCGTTGATTGAATTCAATCAACGATGTTGGATATACCAAACTGACGAGATCGAAACCAGTCTTTGATTTTCAAACTCTGAATCTGGTAAATGTTCACACCTATTGGTGCGTACATTCACACCTATAGGTGCGTATATTCACACCTATTGATGCGTACATTCACACCTATTGGTGCGTACATTCACACCTATTGGTGCGTACATTCACACCTATTGGTGCGTACATTAAAAAACTGTCAACATTTTCTAGTTAAACCATAATTTTGAGAAAAAAGAACTGTCGAGAACACCCAATAAGAAAAGATTTCTCCAGATTTCGAAAAAGAAGGTCGAAGCCAAAAGTTAAAGAACAGTCCAGTTTACGTTAACATTTTGGGATTAAAAGTCATTATTTAAAAAAAAAAATGTTCTTGAACTCTACATTTCAACTTTTTCTATGCCTATTCAAATTTTTTCCAAATTTGGCTTTAAACCAAAATGTTAACTTTTTTCCCCAATTTGGAAGGCCAGCAATATTATTTATAAATTGATTGAATTCAATCAACGATGTTGGCATTCGAATTGGATATACCAAACTGACGAGATCGAAACCAGTTTTTGGTTTTCAAACTCTGAATCTGGTAAATGTTCAGACCTATTGGTGCGTACATTAAAAAACTGTCAAAATTTTCTAGTTAAAACTATAATTTTGAGAAAAAAGAACTGTTAAAAACACACAATAAGAAAAGTTTTTTCCAGATTTCAAAAAAAAAAAGGTCGAAGCCAAAAGTTAAAGAACAGTCGAGTTAACGTTAATATTTGGAGATTAAGTCATGATCATTAAATCAACATGATTTCAAAAAACCTTTTTTTCTTGACCTCTACATTTCGACTTTTTCTGTGCCTATTCTATTTTTTTCCAAATTTGGCTTTAAACCCAAATGTTAACTTTTTGCCCCAATTGTGAAAGGTCAGCAATATTATTTTTAAATTTTTGAAGGTTTTCTCGAAATTTCAAACTTATTCTCGAAAATTCATCTTCTTTTTCAAAGTTTCGAATTTTTACTCAAATATTGGTCACTTTTTTTCAAAATTTCGACATTTGTCTTAAAATTTAAAGTTACAGTTTCAAATTTTTAATTTTTTTTCCCCAAGTTGTAGACAATTTTAGAATTTCGGTTGCTTTGAACAAATTTTGACTCTTTTTTTGTTGACATTCGTACTTAAATCTCAAATTGCATATTTTTGCAATCTCAAGAAAATTATTGTTATAAATTTAGATAATTTGTTTATTCTTACATTATTTTGATTATTTCGACTTTACCTGAAACTTTACACTCAATTTTGTTTTTAAATTCCTAGCTTTCTCGACATTATTTTCGAAATTTCAAGTTTTAACTTTCGACGTGGGGGGGCACAATAAGCGATAGCTTCAGTGCTGAAGGGATAACCGACCCCATAGTAATAATAATAATAATAATAATAATAATAATAATAATAATAATAACTTTCGACTTGACTTTTGACTTTTTTGACAGGGTTTAGTTTTCGATTTATCACTTTTTACAAAATTTTTGAATTTTGAGAATTTGACCTAACTTTTTTGGATAATTTAAGTATTTTTTTGGAAATCAGACTTTATTCTTAAACTTCTGAGTATTTTCCCAAAATGACACTTTAATCTTAAACTTCTGAGTTTCTACAGAAGTTCTATTTTTGGTTTAATTATTAGATAATCACTTTCTTTTGAATTCTTTAATTCCAATTTTAAACTCGATTCTTTTAAATTCTAACTTGCAATTTTCACTTCTTAATTTTTCAAATTGATAATTTAAACTTTTTCTGAAAATTTTTATTTTTCAAAATTTTAATTCCAATCTTTCGAACCTAAGTCTATTTTTGTAAAATAAATTTTACAATATTTTCTAGAAATTTTACTTCAGATTTTATTTTTTCTAATTATTTCTTATTTTTTTGAATTTATAGATATTTTAAGCTTTAAAATTAACGCGAAGTTTTAACTTTTCTGAGAAAGTATACTCCAGTATTATTTTTAACTTGAATGTTTATTTCGTAATATCGATTTTTTTCGGATTTTTTTTTAACTTTTGCAACATTTTTATTTTCAATTTCCACTTTCATTTTTCACTATTTTCGATTTTAAAATCATTCAACTCGATCTTGGGATTTTAAGATTTCAATTTTTTTCCCTAATTTTGCTTACAAATTCAGAGTTTTTCTACCAAATTTCGACGATTTTTTTATAATTTCAAGTATACAGTTTCGGTTTCAACTTTAGCTTCAACTTCAGCTTCAACTTTAGCTTTAAGTTCAGCTTCAACTTCAGCTTCAACTTCAACTTCAACTAAAACATCAGCTTTGGCTTTAGCTTCGGCTTCAACTTCGACTCCAGCTTCGGCTTCAGCTTCGGCTTCAGCTTCGGATTCAGCTTCGCCTTCAGTTTCGGCTTTAACTTCGGATTCAACTTTGGCTACAGCTTCAGCTTTAGCTTCAGCTTCAACGTCAGCTTCAGCTTCAGATTTAGCTTCAGCTTCAGCTTCAGCTTCAGCTTCAGCTTCAACATCAGCTTCAACTTCAGCTTCAACTTCAGCTTCAACTTCAGCTTCAACTTCAGCTTTAACTTCAGCTTCAACTTCAGCTTCAACTGAAACATCAGCTTCAGCTTCAGCTTCGCCTTCAGTTTCGGCTTCAACTTCAGCTTCAACTGAAACATCAACTTTGGCTTCAGCTTAAGCTTTAGCTTCAGCTTCAACGTCAGCTTCAGCTTCAGCTTCAGCTTCAGCTTCAGCTTCAGCTTCAGCTTCAGCTTCAGCTTCAGCTTCAGCTTAAGCTTCAGCTTCAACTTTAGCTTCAAGTGAAACTTCAACTTCAGCTTAAACTAAAACCTCAACTTCAGCTTCAACTGAAATTTCAATTTTAGCTTAAACCGAAACATCAACTTCAGCTTCAACTAAAACTTTAACTTCAGCTTCGGCCGAAGCTGAACTTAACTTCAAGTGGAAAATGCCAATTTGAGAAACCCCACCCTTAGCAATTTTTTGCATGCGCTCTTCTCGAAATAGCCATTTTAATCTCCAAATTTCGAATTTTGTCTAAAAATTCACATATTCGGTTTCATTTTTAAAAAAAATATTAATTTTAAACTTGAAAGGTTTAATTCTTCAGAAATTTTGATTTCATGATTGTTTATATTTTTTTGGTTTCCAAATTTTAAACCTAACTTCAAAACACGATTTCTGTAACATTCAAGTAAGACACAAAGGAAATTCCCGTTTCTCATAGAATTTTGGATTTTAAACTCGATTTTTGTTAATTTAAATTAGAAGTCTTTTCGGTCAAATATTCGTCTTTTTCTCATAATTCACTATTTTTGTTTTATTACTCTTCGTAAAAAAAATGATTTTACATTTAAAATTATTGCATTTTCTAGAAATGTTTTGGCGTTTTTTTAAAATTTCGACCTTATTTCCAAATATCTGGTATAAATTTCATTTTTTCTTCAAAATTTAGGCTCTAATCGCATTTTAAAATTCACCTTTTCCATTTAATTATTCTTCCTAAGAGTTGGTTCTTTGATTTCAAATTTCGGCTTTTTTTTGGATATTTTCACCTCGACCTCGACCTTAATGTCAATTAAATGTTCTGAAATAATTAATAACCAAAATAGTAATAACTAAACTAAACTAAAATAAATAAAGAAATAAAAGTACCTAAATGAAATGAAAACCTAAATTATTATTACTTTTAAGAGATTTTGATTTTTATTTTGGATGTTTCGAGCTTAATCTGAAAGATTTTGAAATACGACTTATACCGAACCCGAAAAATCACGCCTTTGGGTCCTTCCTCTCAAAACTTCGGTTTTTTTTTCAGAATTTATTTTTCATTTTATTTTTTTTTTAAATCTGTTCTTAAATTTCAGTGTTTTCTACAACTGTGTACGTTTTTTTTAAATGTTGATCTTAATTTTGAAAATGTTACAGTAAACTTGATTTTTTTAAATTTTAACTTTATTATTCTCGATAGGGTGACTTTTTGTCGAAATCTGGAGAACATTTTTATTGTTGTATTTATTTTTGGAAACGTTTTTAGAAAATAGGTTTCATTTTTTGCTGAAATTTGCTTTAAACTTGAAATTTTAACTAGATAACCTTGGGGATTTTCACTGTTTATATTTTGATCTTATTATCAAAGCTTCAACTTTGTTTTGTAAAATTTCAAGTTCAAAACAATTTTTTTTGGATAAAATTCAGGTTTTGTTTAAATTTCTTTTCATTGTTCCCAGTTTACTGTTGCAATTTTTATTTTTTTGTAAAATTTTGATTAAAAATGCGAACAGTTTTTTACACTAGTTAACTTTTACCCTATAATATTGGACTTATACTTCAGTGATCACGTTTTCACGTAAATATCTGAATACAAACTAAAAATTCAGTCTTGTTTCTAAAATGTTGACTTTATCTTGAACTTCTTTCAATAAATTATGAGATTTTCGTTAATTACGAATCTTTTTCATATAGTTTTAGGTCTATACTTCCAATTGTTCACTTTTTTTTTGTCTAAAATTAAAGAGTTACCGAATTTTTTGTTAGAACTTTGATCTCAAAATTTCCACATTTTTGTAAACCTTTCAAGACTAAATTCGAAACTTTTTTTTACAATTTAGAAATTTTTTCAAAGTGTTCACTTGAAAATTTTAGATATCTCTGAATATTTTGGCCTTTTTTTTTAATTTCGACATAAATTTTAAAGTGAAATATTTTTTTTCTGAAAATTCGAATAGATTTTTCACAAATTTTAAATTTCCTTCGTATAATTTTGATTATAATATCGAAATTGCAAAATTAGTTTGGGTATTATCCTTTGAAATCTAGTCGTATTTTTCTTAAAATCTACTCATTTTTTTTTTCATTTCTCCCAAAATTTTATTTTCAAATTTGAGCCTTTTATCAAAAAACTTTCAATTTTTTTTTAAATTGCAACGTTAATTGTTAATTAATTTTAGTGTAAACACGGTATTTTTTTAACTTTCGAATTTAATCGACCTTATTTTGAAATCTGAGGAGAATTTTTATTATTGATTTTCCTTTGAAACTTTTTTCTCATTTCAGTTTTGAGTTTTTTCGTTTCTAAGATTAGGACTTTAAACTAGAAACATCGATTTTGCCGCTTTCGATTTTTTCAGAAATCTCAAATTCTTTTTATAAATTTTAAATTTCGTGAACTTTTAATGTCAAAATTGAGAGATTTGTGTGGATATTGTTCTTTGCGATGGGAGCCTGTAGGTATTGCTAATAGGGTACGTTTACCCCATCGAATTAGGAAATTATTTCAGTTAATCCAAGTTCCTATACATTTGCACACTTTTTTGGTGATTAAGAAAGTTTGAAGCGATGTTTTTTTGATAGCAATTGTTGAAAACACGAAAAAATTCTTATAATGACAGTTGGGAATTTCAAATATTCTTTTAATAAGAGTTGGGAATTTTTAACTTTCCTATCCTACAAAAGTCTAACGACATCTATACCTAACCTTCTCCCGAAAGAAGAATTTGAAAAATTCTCGTAATAAGAGTTAGGAATTTTTAACATTTCTGTTTTACGACAGAGTTATTCTCGACTATATTTTGAAACTAACTCACCTTCCTCTTTAACAAAATCAAAATGTCTTTAATTTTAAAGAATGGAGATTTCTTTGAGATTCCTTTAAACAACTGTTGAGTCAATTCTCAATTTGTAAACAGCTTATTCAGGACTCGGTAAAAACTGCCCACAAAAATCTACATTACGTGCTACATACAAATCAGCTCCATTTAAAATGTTAAACCATTTTCAATATACCCAGCACACAGTCAAAATTTTGGCCTCTTAAGAAGACGCAAGGGATGCAAAAGCCAAACAAAATAAACGCAACATTTTAAAACCTTGTGCATCTGTTAACTTACCAAGTTAACTTGTCAAGCAAAATTTGGATCAGCCCAAAACAGAAATTGTACTTACTTTGTCTACTGACAGTCCCCGGTTTCCTTGGACCTTTTAAGACAATTCCAGGGGAGTTAGTACGTTCCGTCAACGGTGCACTTGTTGTTGTTATTTCATTTCCACTGGGGGTGGGTGCTCTGGGTGTTTCTTCTTTGGGTACCGAATCTTTATTTGGGGTTACCGGATTCAGACAGCAGACGATCAGTTGAGATCCTTGGAACCCGCATCTTTGGGGGAATCTTTGAAAGTTCTGAATGTCGTAAATGGCTTCCGGGCAGTCTGTTATTAAAACGCAGGTACCTGGGCCCGCGTTCGATTTGAAACATGTGTCCCCTGAGAAGAAGTCATTGATTATTATCAGGTAAATTGTCGCGATTATCAAAACTGTTGCGTATTTTTTCAAAAAATTTTTTTAAAAGATTTTTTAAAATTTTTTCAGTGTTTTGTCTCACCTACGTATTTAGTTGATACTGCACTACACAACGTTACAAGGATTACTAGTAAACTGCTCGTTTGAATCATTCTGTTAAAATTGCGGCTAGTCTTGTTGGTTTGTTGTTTTGACGACCTTTGCTGCTAAAGTGGGAATACCGCTGCATATGTATTGTATGTTTTATTTATAGCAATATCACTGACGATTTCACAATATTATAGTTTTCAGAACATAATTAGACAAATCATTTTAATGGATAGTAGTTGGGTGCTAACGTAGATAAGTGTATGAATTACGTTGAGCGTTTTTCCAATAGGTTATCGCATATTTTTTGCTTTGTACTTCTTCCTACATAAGAATAAGCGTTTGTTAGCCAAATATTATCAACTTTACAACATATATTACCAAAAATTAAACATTTTTGAAGTCATAATTCAGAAACAATATTAATAATAAATTATTGGGTCGATGTATGAAAATGGAAGATTTTCAAGAGCATTTTTAAAATGATAGGCTTGAATTAAACAATATGTATTGAATAAAACAAAATAAAATTGATGTTAAAAAGAAACATTGACCTTCGATATTAGCAAAAACGAACTTTGAATTCTAGATTTTAAGTGGGTAAGTGAACATTTTTTTAGACACATTGGGCCATTTTTGATGGGGAAAAATCTGATGGTTTCGCTTCTCTATCACGCAAATGAACTGATAACAAAGCTGAATTAGTTTCAAAATAGAGTTAGAATTTTTCTTCGAGAGATATTTAGATGGAAATGTCGTTAGACTTTTGTGGGACAGGAAAACTAAAAATTCCTAACTCTCGTTACAAGAATTTTTTAAATACTTAGCTGTCACCAAAAGAAATTTTTCCATGTTCCCAACTATTGCCACCAAAAAAATTTTAGCTTTAAGATTTTTTGAACACTAAAAAGAGTGCAAATGTAAAGGAACTCGGATTAATTAGAATAGTTTCCCAATTCGACGATGATTGGAGTAAACGTACCTCTTTAGTGACAGCTATGGCATCGCAAACCTCCATAGCCATTTCGACACTAAATCAAAATTTGACCTAATTTAAAATTTATAACAGAAAAATTTGAAATTTTCTAAAAAAATAACGATCCACTAAATTGGAGAATTCTGCTTTAGAGAAAAGAAAAACTTGATATTGAAATGAAAAAAAAGTTTCGAAAAAAAAGGAATTATCAATATTTTTCCAGATTTCAAGAAAACTGTGAAAACGTCAATTAAATTCGAAGATAAAAAAATAGGTTTACAAATTACAATATCCAAATTTATTTCGAAATTCAAATCAAAAGTCCACAAATGATTTTTTTTAATTTCGAAAAAAAGATGACGTTTTAGAACTCACGTCGAAATTTTGAAAAAGAAAGCCAAAATATTTAGAAATATCTACCTTTTTTCAGTCGACATTCGAAAAAATCTCGAAAATATAAAAAATTTTCGAGTTTAATCTTAATAGGTTGAGGAAAATGTTGAAATTTTGAGATGTAAAAAAAGTTACCAACCTGCTCTAGTTTTTTTTTGATTTTTTCTGATATTCTAATCTTTATTCTAATTTCGTCTTTTTTTTGAGTTTAATCCACTTGCAAAGGGTAACCCCATTATGCTTTCAAAGCACTGCGAGTAGGATGCGGAAACAAAGATAGATGGCGATGAACCGCCTTCTTAAACAAGGATAGGTTGTAATTTTTGGGGAAAATTCTTTTCGATAACAAGTTCCATAATTTGGAAGTTCTATAGAAAAAAGAGTCGCCGTAGACAGAAATCCTCACTGTGTCAAGCTGGACCGCACAGGAATTGACTGTCTAGTACGCCTCAAGAATCTTGCCCTTGGGGGGATCAATCCTATTAGTTCCTGCGAGCATCTTCCATGATAGTACTTGTAGAAAAGAGATAAGTCACCAACCATACGCCTGTGCTCTAGTGTTTCGAGAGAATCGGTCAGACTCTCGTCATCAATTAGGCGAATCGCTCTTCTTTGAATTGAATCCAAGAGAGCTAAAGTATGTTTTGGGTTTGAACTCCAAACATGAAAACAGTATTGGCTAGTACTGCCCTAACTTGAGCTTTGTATAATGTGAGTAGCTAATGATACCTGAAGTACTTTTTGGCTCTAAAAAGAAAGCCTAGCTTCTGAGAGACGGATTTGTCTCTCGCATTCACTCCTAGGATAGATAGATTAGATCCCATCGGAAGGATTTTACCGTCCATTAGTATGTTTGTTGCATTATCCCTTGATGTTTTCTTAGAGAAAACCACGGCCTGAGTTTTTGAAGCGTTGAAGTCTACCAAATTGTTCTTACCCCATTCCAGAATAATCTTGAGATCCCGATTAATCGTCTGTATGTGCTGTTCCCTTAGTCGACCTGAAGCAGCGATAGATAATGGTTTGTCGGAAAAAAGAATGACACAAGGTTACTATCATCTGCGAAGTTGTATATAGGATTGGAAGTTGAAGCTAAGAGAACATTTATGTCTAACAGAAATAGAGTAGGAGACAGAACAGACCCCTGAGGCACCCCCGCGTTATTCGCAAATGTCTCGGATGAGATGCCATCGACGACGACCTGAAGAGATCTGTCAGCGAGAAAATTGGATATCAAATGATAGAGTCCAGGAGGAAGACCATAAGATGTTAATTTGGCGAGAAGAGATCGGTACCAGACTCTGCCTAAAGCCTTTGAGATATCTAATGCCACAATCCTAGCCTCACCATGTTTTTCCATAGCGAGGTACAGATATGAGTAGCACATGCCAGTAGATCGCTAGTGAAACGTTGTCTCTGAAATTTAAATTTTATTTACAAATTCTACCTTTATTAAAAATTCACTCTTTGGGAAAAATCGACCTTCTTTCTAAGTATCGACTTCGTCTTTCTTAAAAATTCTACTTATTTTTCAAAATTTGACTTTTTTTTTCAAAGCTTCATTTTTCTATAGATTGGGTCTTCCTTGAAAATCAATTTTCTAAATCCGAAACTTTTAGCCTTTCCGTCAAAAATTTACCGTTTCTTTGAAATTTCGATTTCTGTCGCAAAATTTAACTTTTGACTTTTTTCTCGAAAATGATCTTTGTCTCAAAATTTTAACTTTTTTTTAATATACGTATTCAAATTTTTTTCTGAAAATTTGCCATTTTTTCTGAAAATTTGCCATTTTTTCTGAAAATTTGCCATTTTTTCTTAAAATTTGACTTTCTCTGAAAAATTTGTCTTTTTTTTCGAGTTTTTTCTATAAGCACTAAGCAATCTTAGACTTACGATTTGTAGGCCAGGCACGCTAATGTCGCGTGACCAACATGCCCCATGTGCTATTTTATTTTTTCTGATAATTTAATTTTGTTTTTGAATTTGTTCTTTTTAAAATTTCATTTTCAAAATTCTACCTTTTCCAAAAATTCAGTTTATTTTTGAAAACCTGACTTTCACTAGGAAATATCGACTTTGTTGTAAATATCGACTTTGTTGTAAATATCGACTTTGTCTCAAAATTTTTTTTCAAAATTCAACTTTCTTTTGCCTTTATTTTTTAAAAGTTCATTTTTCCATATTCGGTTTTTTTCAGAAAATCATTATTTTTGTATTCGAATTCTTGAAAGTATGGATCTGTTTGTCAAACTTTATCATTACCCTCAAACTGTGACTTTTATCTGAAAATTTAACTTGCAAATTTCGACTTTTTCGCAAGTCAGTCCTTTTATTAAAATTTTCACCTATTTTCACTATACATATTCGGCCTTTTTATTAATTTGGCTTTATTATCAAAATTCGACATTTTATCCCAAAATCTGACTTTCTCTGGAAATGTTGCTTTTTTTTAGTTTTTTCTATGAATTTAAAGTTTTTAAAGTGAAAATTTCTTCATGCGCGTTAGGCGATCTTAGATAGGGGGAAAACTTACAGTTTTGTGTCACCATTCCCCTAATATCGCGTTATCAACACACAGTAGTACTTTTCCCATTTTTTCCGAATTCGTCTTTTTGAAAGTTTAATTTTATTTTCAAAATTCTACTTTTTTCAATAGTTCAGTTTTTTTTTCAAAATTCAACTTTCTCTAGGATGTGTTTTTTGATAAGTATTATCGACTTTTTCTCGAAATTGTTCTGAAAAATTTGACTTTCCTTTCAAAATTTGTCTTTTTTTTAAAAGGTTTATTTTTCTATATTCGGCCTTTTCAGAAATTCGATTTTCTTAGGTTCGAATTCTTGAAACTTTTGATCTTCTGTCAACATTTACCATTACCTTTCAATTGTGATTTTTGAGTCAAAATTTAATTTGCAAAATTCGATTTTTTTCTCGAAAATCATCTTTTTATCAAAATTTTACTTCTTTTTACTATAATGTATTCGTATATTTTTTAATTCAGCTCTATTCTCAAAATTTGACGTTTTTAGGGTTCTGTACTTTAAAAGGAAAGAACTGAACCCATATAATATCTCACTCTCGTGTCTATCTGGCACAAGAGGTTTTACTCGAAAACTATGTAACGTAGAATTTTGAAATTTTTCACAGCGTTAGTTCTCAACGCTAGCCAACGATTAGAAAGAGAAAATATTTTATAAAAAAATGGGGGGTTAATTCAGGTCTCCGAAAAATCAAGTTTTAGTTAATATATCGTGCGACGTATTATTCAAAAGAGCTACTTCTAAAAATCCTAAAATATTTTTTTTAATAATTTTCGGTTCAATCGTCTTGAAGATACAGCTCAAAACGTGTCAGAAATGACCCTCCCCCATGTTCTCCTGAAGTTTTAAAGATTAAATTTAGATGTTAACAGGGTAAGTAGCTATTGGGACATAGAATATCGGAAAACTGCAGGTCTTTCGTTAATAATATCTATCGAGAAAAACAAATATTTTATGGAAAAATAGGTACCCTGCAACCTGCAATTCAAGGCTTTTTGAATCCATATAGTAATAATTTTTTTTAATCAAAACTTGATTTAGCTAAAGGATAGAATGCAGATTAAATTTCTCTTTTGAATTATTTTATTTAGATGAATATTTTCGGAGCTAGCACTAGTTTACGCAACGCAGTAATTGCGGTTGGAAACGAACATTTTCGTGCGACCCGAGGCAATCTATAAACGGTGAGAATTGCGAATAAATGCTTTTTATCTGAGACATTATCAACAAGTTATCAGTTCCATAAATATTTGTATTTATTGTAGAAAAAAGTGTGTATATTTGAAATTAGACATTTTTTTTATTTTTCAATTGTACCGCAAGAAAATTTAAAAAAATTTCAAGTTCACACCTAAGCAAAAATGATTTAATTTGCTGTATTGATTATTTACTGTATTAATTGATACGGAGCCCTAATTGTGCAAGCCCCTTGGCTGAATAATTTTCTCAAAATTTGACGTTCACAGAGAATTCCGTCTTTTTTCGGTTTTTTTTTCTGTAAATTTAGTTTCATTTTTAATTCTGGTTTTTTAAATTAGTCATTTGCTTCAGTTTGTTCCCAGAATTCGCCTTTGTTTCAAAATTTCAACTATTGACAAAATCTGACTTTTTTATCTAAAAATTTGACTCTATTGGAATATTCGACATTTCTTCTCAAAATGTTGACCTTTTACTTAAAATTTTTGTTTTTTGATCTGTCCTTTTTTTCGTTTATTTAATTCATTGTCTCGTTTTTCTGCTTCTATGTAAAACGAAATAAAAAAAGTTGTGGAATTTGTATTAAAGGAAAAATTAATATAACGCTGTAAAAAATATGAATTTTCAATTTATCCTCGAAACTAAGCTATTAAAGTCAAAATTTCAACAAAAATCAAAGTATGAAGAAACCCAAAATTTTGTTTTTTTAAGTATTTAAAAATTTTAACGCTTACACCTGAATTATTAAAAAATATTCCAGTAAGAACTAGGACGTATCAGGAAAAATTTTTATATTTCGAATTTTTGTCGAAATTCTTAGTTAAATTGACTCATTTCTCGAAATCAAAGATTGGAATTGAAATATTAAAATATATTTTTTTTGGTGGAACGGACTGGTCCTTGGTTATCTTCAAAAATTGAAATACAAATCTTGTCCCCTGAAACCAAGAAAGATCAAAAAACACAATCGGGGTTGCGCTAAGGCGTTTCTGATAGCCAAACTATCTCTCTGAAGATGATAGCTTGGCTATCAAAACGCCTTAGCGCAACCCCGATTGTGTTTTTAAATCTTTCTTGGTTTCAGGGGACAAGAATTGTATTTCATGTTTTTTCGAAACACGTTAGAGCCACCTCTGTTGTGTTTTTAATCTTTCTTGGTTTCAGAAGATACGATTTGTATTTCAATAAGAAAATACGAAAAGAATATCGGAAATTTTATTTGGAAACTGGATATTTTGAAACGAAAATGGAAACTTTGAGAAAACACAATCAAATTTTAAATGTTGTCTTCAATAATTTTAGGAGTTTATTTTCAAATTTGTACTTTTTCCCAAAGTGCAAAATTTAATTTTCTTTTAATATTTTAACTTTAGCTTAAGTATTTAAAATAATCAAACTTTAGTTTCTAATTTTAGATTCGAATTATTGACTTTAGTCCTGAAATGTTGAATATTAAAACTGTGAACTGCAGTCGAAATTCGAGAAAAAACTCGAAATTTCAATTTTCTTTTCGTTATTTTAACCTTTTTTTGGAATTTCCACCAAAGTATAAAAATTAAATCTAAATATGAATAAACGATCAGAAATTATTTTAAACAGTCGACATTTTGGCCCAAATTTGAAATTTACTTTAAAAAATTCTAAAAATGAGAGTTTTCAAGTTACAGCTGATCATTTGCTGTTTTAAAGTATTTTCTTCATCATTCAAGACCATTTTTTAAAAATAAATTTGAAGTTTTTTCTGGAAATGCTACTTTTCTAGAGAAGTTTGAACTTCATAGTCTGAATTTATTTACTATCGACTTCACTTTCATCGAGAAAGAGTTTCAAAGGTCTAAATGAAAATTGAAGTCAAAAAACTAAAATTATTATGGAAAAAATCGGAGTAACAAAAGAATGGATATTTTTACTTAAATCGACTTTCGAGTTGCGAAAAAAAAAACAATCCCTGTTTGGAGAAAAACGCTAAAAGCGAAAACATCAAACTCGTGGAAAAACTCAGAATTAGGAAAATATTCTTCACTTGAAATATTTTAAGTCGAATTTCGAAAACGGCTACAAACTTTGAGATGAAAATCGAAATTAGAACATTGGAATCGCTATAAGAAATTTTTTTTAACAGTGATTCTAATCTCCTAAGAAAATCTCAAAAATTCCGAATTTTCCCGCAAGTTCGATTAATTTAATTTTAATTTTTTATTAGAATTGAAAAAAAAAATCGCACTTGGAACAAATTCGGATTTTCTTCAAGTATAAGTTAACACAATATTCTTGATCAGTTTCGAAAAATTAGGTATTTTAATTTTAAACTGCAAAATTCTTTAGACAAAAATTTCGAGAAAACACCTAAAATTTCAAAAAAAGTGTTTATGGAATCGTTGTATTTTTCTAAAAATGTTAGGTTTTTCTCGAAATCTATAGTTCAAATAAATCTATAAGATGGACCATAAGTAATGGTACATAGAGCGAGAGCAGATTTTTCGTATAAAAATAACGTGATTTAGCCACATTTACCTTATACCAAAAGTTGATATTAACAGAGATACAGGGTGACAAGGTTGAAAAAAAAATTGTGATTTTTTCGCATAACTGATGAACACATTTCGCTATAAACAAGAAATTTGGCATAGGGGGGTTTCTTTGGTCAAGAAATTCTAATTTGCTAACAGATTGCCAGTAACTCATAGGGGGCGCCACCTGTGCTACCTTGTATGATTCTAAAGCATCATAAATTTTTTGTGCCTTTATGTACCCTTATTTTAAATAGATATTTCTATTTATCTATATTTTTTACGTAAAAAAGTTATACTTTCTAAATGTTGATACAAGCAACCGTTTTCAAGATATTTGCCTTCAAAGTTTGCAGTACGTTTATTTTAAGTTATGTAAATGTAAATTTTTTGCAGTAGGTTTCCAAATAAAAGTAATAAAACTGACTCTAAAATAGTTTATATCAAATATTACTCTACTGACATTATTATTACACATGTGTTTTAAATTTCTAAAGCAAATTTAAATAAAATACCAAAACAAAATTTATTTTCAAAAATAAGTATGTGGAAAATGACTTTTTTTGTGTAAAAGGATTGTAAACAATTAAAAATCTGGCTGTATTTTATTGAAATTCATCTCCAAATAACTGCTTTGACCACCCAGACTATGAAAATTTTCCTGTGCGGACTCGGACATCATATCTCACATCTCTATGTTAGAAAATAAATTACGTCTTAATTTTTTGGATTTTCTTTATTGAGATTTTTAAAATTTAGGTAATAATATTATCAGCTAAGTAATATTTTACATAAATAACTTTCAAAGCTGTCTTATGATTACTTTTTTTTCAAGCCTACTTCGAAAATTTAATATCTTAGTAATTTAAAACCAAGGCACGTCAAGCTTTAAAGGCAAATACCTTGGAAACGGTTGCTTGTATCAACTTTAAGAAAGTACTTTTTTTAGGTAAAAAATATGGGCAAATGAAATAACCCATTTAAAATTCATATACGTGAGTCCACAAAAAAGTTATGATGATTTAGAATTATGCAGAATAGCGCAGGTAGCGCCCCCTATCAGCTATTGGTAATATGTTAGCAAATTAGAGTTTGTCGACTTAAGAAACCCCCTTGTGCCAAATTTCGTGCCTATATTACAATTCATGCCATAGTTATACGAAAAAATCGATTTTTTTTTTCAACTTTGACACCCATATGTCTGTTAATATCAACTTTTGGTATAAAATAAATGTAGCTAAATCACATTATTTTTATTCTAAAAATCCACCATTGCTCTGTGTACCATTACTTATGGTCCAGCCTCTATATGTAGTTTAATTTAGTTTACTTAAGGAGTTTAAAGTAGAATCTCTCCACTTTGTTTAAAAAGCTTCAAGTATAAACTCTGTGAGTTTGAAGAAAAACGATTAAAAATCAAAAATTTGAGATTAAAAACGCATTTTGTAGAAAAAAGAATGAAAATTTTGGGAACATTTCGAAATAAGTTCAACATTTAAAAACAGTTTAACATTTAAACTGGAAATTGTAATAAAAAAATGAAATTTGAGAAAAGCACTCAATCCAAAAAATCTAGCTTTTTTTAAAGATTTCTAATTTTTTTCGCGTTACTTATTTGGAGTCAGATTTTCGAAGATTTGATATTTTACTTAATATTTCATTTCGAATGTTAAGTCCAATTTTTCGATTTTAGACGCAAATGTTCGACTTTGTTCCTGAAATGTTCAGTGCAAGTAAAACTTTTGTGGTTCAAGTCGAAATTTCGAGGGAAATCGTGTTTCCAAATTAAAGGAATAATTCGGAGAAATTGAATTTTCGGGAACAAACCACATTTTTCCGTCAAAATTCGCAATGTTGTAAACCAATTTCGGATAATGATGCAATTCAAAGTGGAACCCGAAATTTCCAAAAAATGTTCGACCACAGATGGCCCAATTGTCGGTTTCGAGGGTTGTTCGGGCTCTGGTTTTGTAAATTAAGTTGGTTGAATGTCAAGTGTATAAAGTTTCCATTTTAAGGCTTATTGGCCGTTATATCTTTGGTATCAAGAATAGTTTGATATACATTTTTTGTTAACGTTTAGAGAGTCGCCAATGTTTAAAATCAAAACATTTTCATACCATTATGAAACATTGTAAAAAATGTAATGTACTCATGAATATGAAAATAAAATAATATAAATAATGCGTACTACACAGAACGATGCATTTTATGCAAGTAAATTATACATATATTGTAGTCTAGACATTGTCCACCCGGGCGAATCCGGGGCAGCTCGCATGACGCGACAAAAAAATCCTTCAGCCCCAAATGTAAACTATTCCAGGAGTAACTAGATCTTTGACGACTAAAAAGAGCTTCTCATCTTGATAATTATAATCGTTGGAGGTACATTTACTTTGATATCAAAAGTGCTCCTTATTTTCTGAGAAATTCTTGGATACTTTTTCACATTCACTCTGGAACTGGACAACACCTGCAGAATCCACGCCAATTTTGGATAGTTGGTAACCCTAGCGTCCACCATAGTCAATCACATCAGATCTTTGTTCTTTAGTTGTTTAATTTGCATTCGAAATTGAATAACATACCGAATCGTGAAATAAAAGGCTTTATTTAGTGATTTATTTATATTTCGTTTTTTTTTGTCATAATAGCGATTGTATAAACTAATATTTTTTCATAAATATTTGTTTATTATTTTGTAAAATAATTACTGTATTCTATACTTTTTGTTTTATATAACTGTAACAGAAATCTTTAAATCGATTTCTATCGAGATCGGTACCAGCAAAAATTAAATCACGATTTAGGGTAATGGCACCAGTAATTGTCACCATTAGACGTACTTTTAACTTACTATTTTAATAAAAACTTGATTTAGCTAAAAGATAGAATGTAGATTAAATTTCTCTTTCGAATTATTTAATTTAGATGAATATTTTCGGAGCTAGCACTAGTTTACGCTACCCAGTAATTGCGGTTGGAAACAAACATTTTCGTGCGATCCGAGGCAATCTATAAACTATGCAAATTGCCAATAAATGCTTTTTATCTGAGACATTATCAACATGTTATCAGTTCCATAAATATTTGTATTGATTGTAGAAAAAGTGTGTATATTTGAAATTAGATATTTTTATTATTTTTTAATTATAATGCAAGAAAATTTGAAAAAAATTTCAAGTTCATACATAAGCAAAAATGATTTAATTTACTTTTCAACTTACTATTGATATCGAAAAAACTGGATACATTTTTTTAATAGCACCAATTCCCAAGAAGAAGATTAGTTTCTTTACTATGAAACTACCAACTCGTTTTTTGTTCAAAAAATAAAAATTTTCTTTAATAAAAATATTTTTATTTGTCAGTATCACTTTACCTACTGAAAAAACCAATTAAAAAAAACTATATTCTACAAAACATTAATTAGTCTTCTTTTTCTCCTCTTAAATTCCGTTTTAGTTCCGCTTCTGTGGTTTCTGACTACGATTCCTCTCTTGATTGTTATTCCGCTTCTGATTGTTCTTCGGTTTCTGATCACCATTCCGCCTTCTGTCCTCGTTCGCTTTCTGATCATTATTCGCTCCCCTGTTTCGCCTAACGTTTCCATTCTGATTCTTCTTCGTGTCCCGTTTTGGTTGTTGCGTTGGGTTCCGTTTCGGCTTTTGCGTTGGGCTCCGCTTGGGTTTTTGCGTTGGACTCCGTTTCGGCTTTTGTGTTGGGCCCTGTTTCGGTTTGTGCGTTGGGCTCCGTTTGGGTTTTTGCGTTGGGCCCCGTTTCGGTTTTTGCGTCGGGCTCGGTTTCGGCTTTTGCGTTGTGTTGCGTTTTGGTTTTTGTGTTAGATTCTGTTTTTGGGGCCATACGATGCTTTCTATCCAAGGAAGGTAAGCCGATACTTTCGTGTATATGCCAGGAGCTGTTGTAAAGCCGCATGGTTTACCAAAAGACGTGATTCCGACCACGATGAACTTATCTTGTTTTTTAATGTGAAGAGGACCTCCTGAATCTCCCTGGAATTATGAAGATTGATAAATGTTAAACGATTCGTTAAATAGTAATTATATGAAAACTACAATGATATTATTCTATTGACTAAGGGTGGCCAACCCAAATGATCTTGCGGCCTCTTTTGGAAATGCAAAATTCCGCGGTCTTTTTTTTTTGGTCGATAAGAAATTTTTATGGAACGGACTGATCCCTGGTTATTTTCAAAAATTCAAATACAAATCTTATTTCTCTGAAGATGATAGTTAGGCTATCGAAACACGTTAGAGCAACCTTTGTTGTGTTTTTTAATCTTTCTTGGTTTCAATTTCAATTTTCAATAAAAAATGTTTAGCCATGGTAGTACGAAAAATAGAAACTTGTAAAAGTTTGATGAATCTTGCGGGCTACAAAAATATTCTAAGAGGGCCACCTCTGCCATTGAAACGACAGTATGGTTCAATCATTTAACATATACCACAAATTTTCTTCGGTAGGCCACGTTATGCGTAAATGCGATATAAATGTGTTAGATTCGTTTATAAAGATGTATTGAATTTGAAACACTTTCTATCGACAAAAAGACAACCTAATACAACAACGAATAACTTAATTAATAAATTACTCAATATCCCAGTTGAATTCCATACTGAATGAATCGCGATGGGGGTGCGCGTATATTTATAATCTATTTCCGAACAAGCTTAAGCATATTTCAAAGTCTACCTACACACGATTCGCTCATTTCGCGATAACCTTCTCGTATCTTCGATTAAAGGGATCCACAGACTTCGCGCTAGCTACCACATCAATTCTTCGTATCATAAAGATAATCAAACAAGTAAAAATCTAGTATAAGCTAAACTTTGATTTACAGGATATACTTCTCTTGGGATTGGATTGTGTCAAAAAACTACCAAAAGTGTTCGACGTTTTGCCCACCATCGTTCTTCAGGAACAAGGAAAAGAAACAGTACATAAAAAGAGAAATATAAGAAAATATGCCAAAATGAAAGAATGAAAAAGCCAACTTCAAAACATCAGAGCACGGTAACTTAGTATGTCCACCATACCAGAGGCGAAACTCTTCTAAATTGAAAATTGATACAAAGGATAAGAAAGTTTAGACAGAAGAGCACGGTAACTCAGTATGTCCACCATACCAGTGGCGAAACTCTTCTGAGATGAAAGAGGGAAAGGGAAACTTTATATACCATTCGCCTGCGCGATCACTCCCGAAGATTTCCGATGACTGGTTTCCAGATGGAGGAAAGTATGTAACAGTCGTCTCTGTTGATGTTTTTGGGGAATTTTTGGATTTCAATGGCCTCGCGTATCTTTCTATTATAGTAATTGGGAATATTGGATATAATTGAAACATTATCAGTAATTGGGAATATTGGATATAATTGAAACATTATCAAAGAGAATCTTATGTCCGGTCTCATTTTGATGTTCCGCAATGGCTGACTGCGAAAATAAACCAGACTTAAGACATCTTTGGTACTAGGATATTTGCGTCTTAAATGATCGCCCCGTTTCTCCGATGTACACTAAACCACTCGAACAAGGAATCCTGTACACCATTAGAACAAAAGGATGAAATCTTATCTTTGGGAGATGGAAGGAACTGTTTGATTTTTGAGGATGATGAAAAAATGGGTTTAATGTTGTGTTTTCTCAATAATTTTCCGACTTGATCGGTTACACCGTGAACATAAGAAAAAAAGGCTTTAGAAGAGATTATTGAATTTTGTGAAGGACGAGGGGCAGGGTAAAGATGTCGTTTAATGACAGTTTCAGTGTCGTGCGATTTGTAACCATTGTTGCGAAGGTTGAAACGAATTTTGTTCAACTCGTCTGAAAGATTTATCTGTTGTGAAATTGCTACAGCTCGTGAAACCAGTGAATTTATGACAGAACGTTTTTGGGAAGGGTGATGATGGGAGTCTGCATGCAAATAACGATTAGTATGGATGGGTTTTCGACAAACGGAATGAGAATCGCGACCCTTTGGTAAAGGGGTGACCAGTACGTCAAGAAAAGGAAGAGAACCGTTGTTTTCGATTTCCATAGTGAAGCTAATGGAAGAATGTGAACTGTTTAGGTGTTCTAAAAATAAATTTAGTAAATCCTTGCCATGTGGCCATACAACAAATGTGTCATCTACACAACAAAGCCAAACCTTGGGTTTTAAATCCGCAGTTTCCAACGCAGTGTTTTCAAAAGATTCAATGAAAATATTTGCCACGTCTGGGGTAAGGCGGAACCCATTGGGATGCAGGAGACTTGTTTATAAAAGCTGCCATTGAAAGAAAAAATAAGTCGATGTCAGGCACATTTCAGTTAAATCAGTTAGAGAATCTGCATTCTCTTTGCCTGAAAGTAATTGGCGAATTATCGTCATGGAGTCGGAAACTGGAACATTAGTGAATAGTGAAGTGACGTCAAAACTTACCAGTATGTCGTTGGGGTCTAGGGTTAATTCGGACAATAATTCGACAAAGTGTTTATAATTTAGGACGTGTGTTGATGTGTTTCCGGTATGACTTGAGGATGTTAAATAAATATTTCGAGACATTGTAGGTAGGTGAATTTATCGTGCTGACAATGGACCTAAAAGGAATAATGAGTTTGTGAGTTTTGGTGAGACCATAAAGACGAAGTGGTTTGGATTCTCTCGGAACAAGATGTCTGAGAGTGTATGTGGACAAATCTGAGGATTTTAGCTTGGACTTGAGTTCGCGTTCAATTTTGCTTGTTGGGTCGCGAGGAAGAGGAGTATAAGATCCGTCATTCAACAGAGCGTTGATTTTGGACACATACTCGGAATTATCCAAGATGACAGTTGCATTATCTTTATCAGCTGAGAGAATAGTGATTTACCTGGCAAGTATCTTTGTTCATTTTTTCGCCTCCTCCTGCACATATCTGCGTACCATCATGAATACCCTTAGGAAGACTCAACGAATTGCTGGAATAGTCTTCCTTGCATTTACGAGTTGGTACAAAATTTAGATTGACCTTCATCAAATCATCGGACTGCTTTCCGGTGTATTGAAGGACTCCCCAACCTGCAGCGGTTAGAGGACCTTCCGAATTCTTCAGTAGAGTGTTTACATTTGGTTCCACATTTAGACAAGCTGGGAATACAAAGTTGTTGAATTCCGCTTTGGTGCTCATTTGAAGTAAAGCTATATCATGGTATCTGGCTGGGGCTTTATATCTTGGTGAGGCGACAATCTTCTTGATTTCCTTATCTTGGACTCTCCCGCCAATGAATGGTGTTGCTACATTTGTTGTACCCAGCCTTGCTATTTTGACATCACCACTGTAAAAATTCAAATTGTCTTTGGTTAAAATTAAACGCCGAAGAATCATCAATACTTAGAATATATTGTAACTTTTTGGAGGCACAATTAAACCCAAATAGAATAAGAAATAAAAATAGTTGTTTAGATGTATGAAAACTTATAGTTTTTTCTACAGAAGAATCATCAATACAAAGAACATATTGTAAATTTTTGGAGGCACAATTGAACCCAAATAGAATTAGAAATAAAAATAATTGTTTAGATGTATGGAAACTTACAGTTCTCTATGCCTGGCGCAATGAGCTGCAGTTAAAATGTAATTTTCGCTTATTAATGTTCCTCCACATTGCCATTCGTATTTATTTGGGTCACCATACCCCAGAGCTGCCTAAAATAAAAATGATAATTGTAGACATTCTAGTGTTAATACTACAAAATGTAAGTAATTTTTAATTGCGAATACAGTCAAAATACGAATAAGCAAACAATCAGAAACACTCTAGTTATAAAATAGAAAGTCTGTTGAAGAAGAGCCCCTTTTAACAGTCCATTCAAAAAGTCCATAGGATGACACATAGATGGCGTTACTAGAATTTTTTTCCATATGATTTTTATTTAGTACTAACCTTCAAACGATACGTGGATGAATTTGATAGCAATCTGACTATTCATTCGTGAGTCATAGCATTTTGTGTGAAGCAACTTTTGTTATTGAAAAAAGATGGAAAAAAGTGAATTTCGAGTTTTGATAAAGCATTGCTTTTTGATGAAAAAAAATACAGTGGAAACCAAACAATGGATTGATAAACATTATCCGAACTCTACTCCATCGAGACAAATGGTAGAGAAGTGGATTGCTGAATTTAAACGTGGTCGTACCAGCACAAATGATGCAGAGCCCAGTGAACGCCCGAACGAGGCTGTTATTCCAGAAAAAATCAAAAAAATCCACAAATTGGTTATGAACGATCGCAAATTAAAGGTGCACGAGCTAGCTGACATTGTAAAGATATCAAATGGTAATGTTTTTACCATTTTACACGAACATTTGCGTATGCGAAAGCTTTGTGCAAAGTGGATGCCGCGTGAGCTCAGAGTCGACCAAAAACAACAACGAATCGATGCTTCAGAAGAGTGTTTGGCGGTGTTAAACCGCAATAAAATGGAATTCTATCATCGATATGTGACAATGGATGAGACATGGCTTCACTATTACACATCAGAATTCAAAAGACAGTCAGCTGAGTGGACAGCAGTCGACGAACCGAATTCAAAGCGAGCGAAGACGCAACAGTCGGCCGGTAAGGTGATGGCTTCTGTATTTTGGGATGCGAATGGAATAATATTCATCGACTATCTCCAAAAAGGAACCACCATCAACAGCGACTATTACTGTGCACTTTTGGATCGATTGAAGGCTGAAATCGCAAAGAAACGGCCACATTTGCAAAAGAAAAAAATGTTGTTTCGCCAAGACCTTGCACCGTGTCACAAATCGATGAAAACGATGGCAAAATTGAATGAATTGGGCTTCGAATTGCTTACCCACCCACCACATTCTCAGGATTTAACCCCCGCGACTTTTTCCTGTTTTTAGATCTCAAGAGGATGCTTGTTGGAAAGAAATTTAAGTCCAATGATGAAGTAATCGCTGAAACTGAGACCTATTTTGACGAGAAAGAGAAATCGTACTGTAAAAGTGGTATCGAAAAGTTGTTAAATCGCTATACTCATTGTATCGCCCTCGAAAGCAACTATGTTGAATAATAAAATCGAGTTTTGTCAAAATTTTGTTTTTTTCTTACTTATCCTACGGACTTATTGAATGACCTGGTAGATTAGAATACTGAGTTTACAATGACAAAGTTTCAGTGACGTGTATTCAATGGAATCTAGGAAAGTACACCCTCCGTGGGTAAAAGTCCGACAACGAACGCAGAAGGAACACATTGCTGACTATTTTGAAAGTGGAAGTGGTTAATACTTCGAGGACCATTACAAACGTTTTGAGTTTTGTGAATCTGTGAGACAAATTGGTGATAATGACAGGAATTTTTAAACCACCTTCGTGTTGTTTACTGGCGAATTTTCTTTTTTTTATTACGTATTTCCAAAGATTGGACGTCGATTTTGGCAGAATAACAGTTCTAAAAAAAATTTCAAAATTGGACACATAAAGCTTAAAATATGCTTTTTGCGTGTTCTGCTTGTGGAATATTTATTCAATAAGAAACGTTGTTCTGTTGGGTACATTTTATTAACTTTCTATTTAATATTTTCTGGTGACATTGAGCGATTATTAAAATAATTAACTTCTAGAGATCTTTGAAAAAGTGACGATACGCTATTAAGATATCTAAGTACATGAGAATATTTATTTTTATAATGAATTAAATCTCTACGTAAGATATTTTAATTGCAGCAGTGGAATATGCAAATCAGTCATAATTTTGAAATGTATACTGATGTTTATTACGTTTATAAAATGCTTTCAACGAACAATAATGCAATTTCGCATTATTTTCGCATATATTAGCATACATTTTCTCTTTTACTTAAGAATCTGAGATACAATGAATGACGCAAAAAATCTTTTAATTCCTCACTTAATTGTGTACTGTGGTTTTGTTTGAAAAAAATATTTAATATTAAATAATCTTCTGACCAATCTTCACTTACTGAGTGTAGCATTTATACTTGGGTGAAAAAAAAAAATGTATCCAGCATAAATAATAATTCGAATAATACGCTTTGTAATCACATAAAAACCTTGTAGTCATAAAATTATAATAGCCATTTATATACAGAAAGTTTCTAATGACATAATTTGAAAATTCTCCATCATTCAGTGCTATAGCTATCTTCAAAAACCTTTTGGCAAAGTATTAAATTTAGGTCCTAAAAAATAACGATAAACAAAAAAGTATATTAAAATACTTTGACCCAAAATATTTTCAAATAGACTGCAAAAAAAACTAGATACCTCTAATATATTTTTTCTTTAATGATAAAAATACAGGGTGGCGCAATTGAACTGTCAACTAATCAAAATAATGAGTTATTTTTATTTTTTCATAAGTTTTATTGAACCAAATTGTGCAGTTTTTATAATTCATCACCAATTTTGGATATGGTCGCCCTTAACGTGTACTATAGCCTTCAGACTGTCGAAAAACGAATCGTACTTTACCCGAATGTAGCTTTGTGGTATTTTGGTCCATTCCGGGCGGAGAGCTTGTTTGAAACGATTCTTCTTCTTCTTGCAGTGCCTATTCGTTCCGACTAGCATGGCTATTCTTCCTTTATTATAGCTGCGCGGAACAGTCTAGACATGGTCATGTTAAACCATTTTCTTAAATTCTGAAGCCATGAGATTCGTCTTCGTCCAGGTCCTCTCTTACCGCACACTTTACCTTGCAATATTAGTTGGAGAAGGCCATATTGTTGTTCGTTTCTCATAATGTGGCCCAGCTATTCCAATTTGCGTTTCTTAATTGTAGCGGTAATTTCGCATTCCTTCCCCATTCTGCGTAGGACTTCGTTATTCGTGACATGGTCGATCCACGAGAGTTTTAGGATGTGTCTATAACACCACATTTCAAACGCTTCAGGTTTTTTCAATGATGCTTCGCAGAGTGTCCAAGCCTCCGCTTCGTAGAGCAAAACTGGAAAAATATATCATTGGAGTACGTGGATCTTGATTTTCAGCGACAGATCATGACTTCTGAAGACAGTACTCATTTTCATAAATGCTGTTCTAGCTTTTGCTATACGTGAAACAATCCACACTTTGGTAATTTTTAGTGCCAGCCCTGCTCTTTAGAATGCTCCAAATAAGAAGAAGTCCATCGAATCTGCTTCTGGAGAATGTGCTAGCCATTGTGTCGAAGAAATGAAGAAAAGTTGTTTTTTAGCCATTCTTGGTTGAAGCACATTTTATAGACTATGTCGAATCTTCTTGAATTGTTTACGGTCTGCACCCGAAATGTGAATATCCAAAGTAAAGTAATAATATACAAAACATGTCACAGGCCAGTCATGACCTACGCAATCGCGTAAAGCGGACAATACATACACCAAACGCATAGTGAGATCAGTTGAAATGAGAACACTAAGAATAATAACAGGAAACACGCTACGAGATCATAGAACAACCGAGGATTTAAGGAATACCTGTGACATTCAAGATGTAGTAAGATGGTCAAGAGAAAGAAGAAGAGAAGGGAGACCACGTAAACCACATGACAAGCGACTACCTAGCGAACTAACTAACTGAAACACCCAACACCAAACGACCACCAGGAAGACCACCGAAACGTTGCCACGAGAGCTATACATCCAGCTTACAGGAGCTTCCAAATTAAAGACAAACAGGACAGTGTCCTATTACAAAAAAGAAGCAGATAAATGTGAAGAAGAAGAAAAAGAAGAAGAAGAAAAAGAAGAAGAAGAAAAAGAAGAAGAAAAAGAAGAAGAAGAAAAAGAAGAAGAAGAAAAAGAAGAAGAAAAAGAAGACGAAAAAGAGACCCGAAATGTTTGTGGGTCCAAGAATTCTATGCTACCTCTAGAACCAAAATACGAACGAAGAGCGACGGCGGTCCAAACCATAACCATTGGTACCCTCTGCTTTCTAATGACCATTTGACGGTGTAAATTTTCAAAAGACCTCTTTGGCGAGTTACCTTCGTCATTTTGTTTGCTAACAGGTTACCTGATTAGGAATGGGATCTCGCCAGAGGAAACAAAATCCGGTAACTCACCACTTGCGGCCAAACGAAGCAACTCCTTAGCTCGTCTCGGTATAACTTTTTTTTTGTTTCAGTGTAAGATTACCTAGTTGGATTCTGGATTCGTTGTGGGTTGCCTAAAGTTTATGCCACCACTTAGGCCCATTGTGCTATTCCCGTGATTGAGGTGTCCTTGGTCATTCATTCAGCCACCCAACCTTGTTGAGAAACTAAAGAACGTCCCTTGAATATATTTTTTTTTTTGATAAGTTTGCTTTTGTAGCCTTTGATAATATTCTTTTTTTTCCCATTAGTCTTCAATACCTTCTTTATTTGGTATCGTATCATTGCTGAAGGATTAATAAATACTTTTCCTATATTTATACGATGCATAATTGCTTTGTAAATCTTTTATTTTAAATTTACTTTCCCAGGAATTCCTAACCTGTGTATATCCCAAAGTCTTGGACTTGCTCTTGCTAGGTAAGGGTCTGAATCTGCGTCTGCTCTTCTTTAAGTTCTGACTTTGGTAATTAACTTTTTATTTTCTTCTTGTATATATGATCTACTTAATTTGTTTCATTACGTCCTGGAATTATCCATGTTCACTTTTGAATGTTTTCCCTTTTAAAATGTGTGCTCATTATTTTTATTTTCTGTTCTATTGCTAAAGATTAATATCTAAGGTTATTGGATTAAGGCTAATACCTTCTGGATTCTGGATTCATTGTGGGTTGCCTAAAGTTTAGGCCAGCACTTAGGCCACCCTTGCTGGGCCCATTGTGCTATCCCCGTGATTGAGGTGTCCTTGGTCATTCATTCAGCTACCCAATCTTGTTGAGAAACTGAAGAAGGTCCCTTGGATGCGCCTCTCTCAAACTGGCCACACTAGGCCCGAAGTCCCCCAGCGTGGATCCTCTGATTGATGCTAGTGCCAGGCAGTGACACATCACGTGCTCGACACTCTCATCTTCTTCTAAACACCCTCTGCAACTCGGGTCGTTTATAATTCCCATTCTATGGAGGTGTTTGTTTAATCGACAGTGATCTGTCCATATCCCTACAAGTTTTCTGAGATTATTCCTTGAAAGTTGTAGGCATATTTTGCGCTTTCCCTTCACGGCATAAGATTAGATAGTTTCTGGAACGTCAAGGGCTTTAATCAGAGCTAATTTTGCAATATTAGTTGCATGCTTCGCGTTGATATTTTCAGATAATTCAGAAAAATATTCAGATCAGGAGCCTATTTTCTGCTATAATTTTTTGAACATTTCTGCAGATGTTGCTGTACCTTTTCGACCACCACCATAACATTTTGCAATAGTGCCAGTATTATTGCATCTTTTTATGGTTCGAGGCTCAAGAAATTTAATTACGTTCAAATGTTGAAGCTCTCTAACCTTTTCTTTGACTCTCAGCTATTACGATTTTCTACCAAATATAACGGAACACTGTTCGGTTTGAACTCCAGGATTTGGAACATTTTTTTCTCAAGAAGAACATGCAAAGTACATTTGTAAACAATATAATGGAGTATCGTCATGTAAATTTTGAGACGTCTATCGTCAACGGTTTGGCAGATGTAGCAGTTTGAAATTAGTTGACAATTCAATTGCGCCACCTTGTATAGTGCCCCAAGATATTTTTGATGAATAAAAAATGTTTCAGGATGTTCTTATGATAGGTACAATCTGCCTAGTTACATTTTTTTAAAAGTTGCACAGTAAAGTAAAGGGTAAACTCAGATATTTAAAATTTTGAGCAACAAGTTTATTAAAAAACGAAGTTTCAGAAATGAGGTCGTAAGTTTTAATTTGGAATACAAAAATCAAAATTCTATATAAATATAAAAACTCTAAATTACAGGAAAGATATAAGCATTTCAGAACAGATCCGAAATTCAATTTCATTTAATTTTCGAACATTTCCCAAAAATTTTATTTTGTTTCCCTAAATCTAGACCTTATCTTGCAATTAATAATTTTAGTTTCATTATCTGCAAAGGGCAGTATTGTGAGGTGCACATGGGTCCTTCTGTGCAAAGGGCCCTCTCACAGTTTTGTCTTATTAGACTCAATTTAGAGCGGACATTGTTTCTCCAAATGTCTCAACAGTGGGCTTAAATATATGGGCGCAATTAGGAGAGACCTTGGGGGCTAAGCCAACAAAAAACTCGAAATTTATGTTGTACATAATTAGGTTCAATTCAAAACAATTTCGAGAAAAAGTTGTTTGTTCTTAAACCGAATTTAGAGTGCATACTATTTGTTTAACAGAAATTTTTAATCGCTGCATGCATATAATGTCTCAATAGTGAATTTGGATTCATAGGAGCACTTAAGAGAGGGTTTGGGGCATAATTAGGTTAACAAAAAGCTGGAAATTTGTAAGAGATCATTGGATTTAATTCTACACTTTTTCGAGAAAAAGTCGTTTGTTTAAAATAAGTTGAAAGTAAAGATTTATAGAAAAAAGGGATACATTGCCTATTCCATTCCTAGTCAAGTAGCATTTTCTTCGCCAGTTGCTTCTTCCACGCGTCTAGATTTTCAGTTACCTTTTTTTTTTGTTAAGGATTGGAAATCTTTTATAGATTGTCCCAAACAGGCAATCTTCAACAAAAAAAGTTTATGTAGACGTGTGGACGAGGTAGTCTTTTATAAATTATCTTAAATAACGAATTCTTAACAAAAAAAGGTAGCTGAACATCTAGACGTGTGGAAGAAGCAACTAGCGAAGAAAATGCCACTCGATAGAAATGGAATTAACCATACTTCGCAAAGAAGATACAAAGAATATCTAAACATTGACTATTTTGAAAACAAAAATCGAAATTTTTACAGACACTTGGAAATTTTCTAAATAATTTTCTCAAATCTTTGAGTTTAAGTTAAAAATCATACAAAAAAAATTTAAATCCGTAGTTGAAAATAACTGAAAAGTGTCGAAAATTTATAGAAAAAAACCAATTTATGAATGTTGTCAAAGTTAAAATTTTTAAAAATCTAAAAATTTAAATTTTAAATATTGGAAAATAATTGAAGCATAAATCTGAATTTAAATTTAAAGTTAAAAGTATTAAAAAATGGAACATTGATAGTGAAAGTTCGAAGTTTTGCGAAAAAAACTTACAATTTTCAAATATAAGTCTTGGGGGTGAGAAAAAAAGGATGAATTTTGAGTGTAATATCCAATTTTGGTGAAAAAATGTAAAATGTTTAGACTCAGAATTCTGGAATATTTAGCAAATGTTAATGATCAAACTAGGGAATTTCGAGAAAATATCAAAACTTTCGAAAAAAATCAAAATCATTTAAAACTTGGAATCTAGGTCAAAGATTGAGGAAAACAGTAAAAATTGACGTATTTCGATTTTTTAGTCATGAGATATTCTCTAGATTTCACAAATGCTTTTGGACTATCAAAGACAACATAATTTTATGCTAAAAATTTGCGTATTTAGTGATTCAGCCAGTACTTCAGTTATTTTCCCTTGAAAATCTTCTCTAAAATTCAAAACTGTTGTCATAAAGGATCCTTGATCAAAATAATTTGAAAGTTGAAACTTTGGACATTTGGTAATTCATCAGTATTTTAATTAGTTTGCTACGAAACATTCTCTTCCTGGAGATTGGAGAATCATAAGCAAACAATGTTATATTAAAAAGTTTTGCATTTGATGATGCATCTGGCAATTTTTAGTATTTTAGTTGTTTTGCCACCAACTATTCTCTTCTTTGAAACTAAACAATTACAGGCAAAATAATGTTATGTTAAAAAGTTGGGTACTTGGTGATGCTTCTGGCAATTGTTGTCCTATCAAATCTCTAGAATTATCAAATTTCTCGTGGAGAATCCTGACCAAAATAATTTTGAACTAAAATGTTGGTCAACATTTAAATTGTTTGATTACGAACATTTTTCCAAAATTCAGCTCTTAGAGCACCATGGGGAAAATAATATTATGTTAAAAAGCTAGGTATTCAGTCGTTCATCAGTATTAGAGTGATTCTCCCATGAAATCTTCTCTAACATTCGGAAATCTTCTCCTAGACGATTCTAATTAAAATAATTTTGGGCTAAGACGTTAAATTTCACAAATTCACGAGAAGAAATCTCTAAATTTTACAAATGTGCTCTTGGAGGTCCATAGGCAAAATAATATTCTGTTAAAAGTTTGGATATTTGGTGATTTATCAGTATTGTAGTTATTTTCCCATGAAATCTTCTCTCTTCGCCAATGTTTCTTCTCTAACATTTGGAAATCTTCTCCTAGATGATTCTAATTAAAATAATTTTGGGCTAAAACGTTGAAATTCACAAGTTCACGAGAAGAAATCTCTAAAATTCACAAATGTGCTCTTGGAGGTCCATAGGCAAAATAATATTCTGTTAAAAGTTTGGATATTTGGTGATTTATCAGTATTGTAGTTATTTTCCCATAAAATCTTCTCTCTTCGCCAATGTTTCTTCTCCAACATTCGGAAATCTTTTCCTAGACGATTCTAATTAAAATAATTTTGGGTTAAGACGTTGAACTTTACAAGTTCACGAAGAGAAATTTCTAAAATTCACAAATGTGCTCTTGGAGGTCCATAGGCAAAATAATATTCTGTTAAAAGGTTGGATATTTGGTGATTTGTCAGTATTGCAGTTATTTTCCCATGAAATCTTCTCTCTTCGCCAATGTTTCTTCTCTAACTTTCGGAAATCTTCTCCTAGACGATTCTAATTAAAATAATTTTGGGCTAAGACGTTGAACTTTACAAGTTCACGAGAAGAAATCTCTAAAATACACAAATGTGCTCTTGGAGGTCCATAGGCAAAATAATATTCTGTTAAAAGGCTGAATATTTGGTGATTTATCAGTATTGCAGTTATTTTTCCATGAAATCTTCTCTAAAATTCGCCAATGTTTCAATGGAGGATCCTAATCAAAATAATTTGGCGCTGAAACTTTAACCATTTGGTAGTTCATCAGTATTTAAGTTGTTTTGCCATGAAACGTGCTCTTTTTCGAGACTGGGAACTCACAGGCAAAATAATGTTATGTTAAAAATTTGAGTATTGGGTGATGCATCTAGCAATTGTCTTTCCATGAAATCACTTAAATTCGCAAATGTTTCCATGGAGGGTCCTGATCAAAATAATTTGAAGCTGAAACTTTGAACATTTGGTAGTTCATCAGCATTTTAATTGTTGTCCCACGAAAGATTTTCTTCTTGGAGATTGGAGAATCATAGGTAAAATAATATTATGTGATAAGGTTGATGATTTGGAAATATATCTGGCTTTTCCCATGAAATCTCTAAAATTAGCAAATATTTTAAGCAAACGTTGGGTACTTCATCAGTATTTTAATTGTTTGTTAGCGAAAAATTTTCTAAAATTCATTAATGTGCTCTTGGAGGTTCATAGACAAAATAATATTATGTTAACAAGTTGGGTATTTGATGATTCATCAGTAGTGTATTTGTTTTCCCATGAAATATTTTCTAAAATATCAAATGTTTCTTGGACCATCAAAGGAAACATAATTTTATACAAAAAGTTAGGTATTTGGTGGTTCATCGGTTTTGCAATTGTTTGCCCATGACTCTTTTCTAAAATTTTCAAGTGTTCTCATGGATCATCCTGATCAAAATAATTTTGATACTAAAATCTTAGACATTTGAGTGTTCATCAGTATTTCAATCACAGACAAAATAATGTAATGTTAAAAAGTTGGGTATTTGGTGCTTCCATATGGCACTAGCTTTCCCATTCAATCTCTAAAATCTCTTAATGTTCCCATGGAGGATTTTGTACAAAACAATTTCGAACTAAAAGTTAGTGATTTAATAATTCATCAAAATTTTAATTGTTTGGTTACAAAAAATTTTTTTAAATTCTGAAATCTGCTCTTCGAGGACGATAAAGAAGATAATTTCATGTTAAAAAACTAGGTATTTGCTCGTTCATCAGTATTACAGTTATTTTCCCATGAAATCTTCTCTAAAATTCGCAAATGTTCTCATACATGATCCCGATCAAAATAATTTTAAGCTAAAACGTTGAGCTTTTACTAGGTCAGGGGTCGGCAAACAGCGGCTCGCGAGCCACTTGCGGCTCTTTTAAAATACAATTGCCCTAAAAAGTTTGATCGGACAGACTCTCAGAAAATGAGTAGTCATTAAACAAGTGACCTACAGAAATCCAAATTTCCAAAAATACTTTTCTAGGAATTTTTACGTTTTGCTAAAAAAAATTTTAAGAAAATTTTTTCCGAAATTTTTGTTTCATTTGTATTAACATTTTGGAAAAACATTTGAAATTTCTAGAAAAAGACCAATTTGGAAGGTTGAAATTTCTAAAAAATATTTTTCTCATGATTTTTACTTTTTTATTTGTAAATTTTCTACAGCCTTGAAATTTCGTGAAAAAAAGTTTTATTACTTTTGTGAGAAAAAAATCTAAATTTACAGAAACATCAAATATCGAAATATAAGCTAAAATTTGCAGAAAAAGCAGAATTTTCAGAAAAAGAAAGAGATTTCGAAAAAATTGAGAAGAGAATTCGAAAATATTGAGAAAAATGAACATATTTCGAACAAATTGAGAAAAAGGAAGAGATTTCGGAAAAAAATGAATTTATCAAAAGTTCTCAAAAAAGGTAACATTTTATAAGTCGAATTTCGACAATAGATTAAAACCCAGAACAAATTAAAAACCTGAAATTTTTAGACAAATTTGAATTTTTTGAAAAATTATAAAATATCAAAAAGATCAACTGTAAAAATAAACTTAAGCTTAAAAAGAAAAAAAATTGTTGAACTTTAAAAAAGTCGACGTTTTTCAGGGAAGAAGATAAAATTCAAATTTCAGGAAAAATAAACTTAAGCTTAAAAAGAAAAAAAAAATGTTGAACTTTAAAAAAGTCGAAGTTTTTCAGGGAAGAAGATAAAATTCAAATTTCAGGAAAAATTTCAAGGAAAAAGACAAAATTTTAAGAACAGCTCAAAATTTCGACAAAAAATTTGCAATTTTCCAGAGAAATTTGAATTTTGAGAAGAAATTTGAAATTTCAAGTTTTGATTAAAAAAAATCCAAATTTTCTGATAAATTTGAATTTTCAGAAAATTGGTAAAAATATTTTCAAAAAAAAAGGGAATGTCAATAAAACCTCCAGTTTATTCTTCATGTTAAATAAAATGATTAAACAAAACTGCCAGTTTCGAGAAAACTATGGAATTTTAAAAAATGGTCAAAATTTCCCAGGGAAAGACAAATTTTAAGAAAACAACAACAAAACAACAAAAAAACAACAATTTCGAAACTTGAAGGTAGATGAATTTCGTCGAAATAAAGGTTAAAATTTCCAGAAAAAGCTTAATTTTGAAAAAAAGAAATTTTGAAAAACATTCGTCAAAAGTTCTCAAAAAAAGCAATATTTTAGGAAGACTTTGAATTTTGACAATAGATTGAAATTCGCAGAACAAATTTAAAAACTTGAAATAGACAAATTTAAATTTGGTGAAAAGTTGAAAAATTTAGCAAACAGAAATTAAAAATAATGTCGATTTTTTTCAGAAGTCGAAATTTTTCATAGAAGAAAAAAATAAAAAATTTGCACTTTTCCAAAGAAGGTTAAATTTTGAAAATAAATTTAAAATTTCGAGAACAGGAATTTTAAATTTTGAGAATAAATTTAAAATTTCGAGAACAGGATTTAAAAAAAAACGTCAAATGTTCAGATAAATTCGAAATAGAATTGGTAAAATAATTTCGAAAGAAAATACAATATTGATACAACTTCCATTTTCGAGAAAAATGATGAACTTTAAAGAAAGCTCAAATTTAAGAGAAAATATCAAATTTTGAGATCAAATCAAAATTGTTGAAAATTGACGAATCTCGTCGAAAAAAATCGCAGGTTGCAGAAACAATAAAATGTCAAATTTTAAGTCAAAATTTCAAAAAAAAAACGAAACTTTGCGAAAAAGGTCCAAATTTTTAGAAAATAAATAAAAATGTAAATGTTCAGTAAAAGTCAATATTTGGGCAAAATGTGTAAATTTGCAAAATGGACGAATTTTAAAAGGAATATGGAAATTTCGAGAAAAGTGTTGAAGTGTTGAAGGTCAACATTTCCCAGTGAATGTCAAATTTTGAGATTAAATCGAACATTTTGAAAATAAGCAGATAAATTTCGCCGAAAAAATTGCAGTTTACACAAACAATAAAATCTGGAATGTTAAAAATCGAAATTTTGAAAAAAAAAACCGGTTTTGCGTAACAAGTTCAAATTTGTAGAAAATACATAAAATTTTAAATGTTTAGTAAAAGTTAATTTTGGGAAAAATGCCGAAATTTGATATAATGACTAATTTTAAAAAGAATTTAAAAAGTTCTAGAAAAAAACCACAATTTAGAACAAAAGTTGAAAAAATGTAATTTTGGAAAAAAGTGAAATTTGATCTAAAATTCGAAAACCAAAAATATTAAAAAAAGCTTGAAATCTTCAAAAACTACTTAACATCTCCAATTACTTCAAATTTTTAGTTTTCTTATTAAAAAATCAACAAAAGATGAATTTTTGAGAAATAAGTCGAATTTTCTGTAAATCGAATTAGAAAAAAGTAAAAATTTCACAAATTGTCGATTTTTGAGAAGAAAGGAAGATTTGGTGTAAGTCTAATTTCAGGAACAAATAGATTTTAAAAAAGAAGACTAATATAGAAAAGAAATAAAAAATCGAAATTGCGAAAAAAAAAGGTAAATTTTAAAGTAAAGGTCTAAATTTTGAGAAATAAAAGGTCTTTTAGGCTGAATATATTTTCATTTGACTAAGTCAGAGAGCTCTCTCTGTCCCATATTTTGTCTGATTTATCTGATTTTGAAATAAAATGTAGAAGAAGAAATAAAAATTTCTGGCTCTTTGAAATTCACGAAATGAATTTTTTTATTGCGGCTGGCTCTTTCGGTTTAAAAGTTTGCCGACCCCTGTACTAGGTCATCAGTATTTCAATTATTTGGTCACAAAAACTTCTCTAAAATTCACAAATGTGGCTGTTGAGGTCCACAGGCAAAATAATATTATGTTAAAAAGATGAATATTTGGAGGTTCGCCAGTTTTTTTCATGAAATCGTCCCTACGGAGTTACTTAAGTTCAATATTTCAGAAGCAAAATCAACATTTCCGAAAGGTCACAATTTTGAATTGAAGTGCAAAATTAAAAATAGAAAAACAAAATAAATATTGAAAGTGTAAATTTGCAATTTCGAGAAACTGATAAAAATATTGATATTAAAAGAGGAAATTGGGAAAAGTGAATAAAAGTTTAAAGTTAGAATTTTCATGAAAAAGCAGAAAAGTTGAATCTTAAAATTTGGAGAAAATATGTCGAACTGCTATTCTGACATTGGTAATTTATTTTAAAAAGTCTTGTGAAAAACTGAAATTTTAAGAAAAACATCGAAATTTTCAATTAGGAATCGATTTCTAAGAAAAATACAGTTTCCAAAGAGTGGATTCAAAAAAAAGGCAGCAATTGAAAAAGCAAATTTGGAATTATGTGCAAAAGCCAAAATTTGAAAAACAACGCAGCATTTAATAAGAAAATTTAAAAACAAGGGTGATAAAATATGTCGAAAGTTGAAGCTGAAAATCAAAATTTTAGTTAAAATTTAGAAAACAGGGACAATGTTTAGGAAACGGGGGCAAGATTTAGGAAACAGGTACAAGATTTAGGAAACAGGTACAAGATTTAGGAAACAGGGGGCCTGAAAAATTTCTTGTACAAGGCCCCATAGGTTTCTAGCTGCACCACTGCTTAATCGCAATCTTATTTCATCGAAATTTTGAGATAAACGTTAACATTTTGATGATAAAATCGACAATTTAAAAATAATGGACATTTCAAAAAAAAAGTTTACATTTTTAGAAAAAGTCTAAATTGAGTATTAGTCCTCTTGTTATGGGTTTTTTTTCCCAAATTTTCACTTCTTTTTTCACTTGAAGTTCCGAAAAGAACCTTGAGTTGAAACTAAAGTCAAAATTTTGGGAACATTTTTTATTTTGAGTTGTTTCGAAATTTTGATTATTTTTTGAAATTCTCAGTTCAAACGAGTTCGAAATTAAGACTTTTTTTGATGTTACTTTTTATCGCGAAATGTTGCCATTAACTTTGAAAATTAAAATACAAATCTTGTCCCCTACAACCAAGAAAGATTGAAAAACACAACAAAGGTTGCTCTAACGTGTTTCGACAACCAGCTATCATCTTTAGAGAAATACTCCCTAGTATCTCTCTGAAGATAGCTGGCTGATAATAGCTGGCTATCGAAACGCGTTAGAGCAACTTTTGTTGTGTTTTTTAATCTTTCTTGTTTCAGGAGACAAGTTTTTTATTTCAATTTTTAAAGATAACTAAGGACCAGTCCGTTCCACCAAAATTAACTTCAAAATTTTGCAACGATCGATCGATGTGAAATTTTAGATAAATTTTGTTAAAAAATTTTGAAGCAAATTCTCGAAATTTTGAAATAAGGTCAATACCTCAAGAAAAGGTCAACAATCCCATAGAAATACACAATTTCAAAAAAACTTTAAATTTATACAAAAACAATTGAAATTTCGAAGGAAAAGTAAAAGGGTTCAAAATTTTGATTTTAACATCGAAATTGTAGCAAAATGGGGAAAATTTCAACTTTAAGATAAAAATGTCGATAAAAGACAAAATTTTGAAAAAAACTAAATTTATAAAACAAAAATGTTCAGAATTTTTTAGTTTAAGTAGACAATAAAAATTACAAGTTTGAACTCATAATATTGAGAAAATCAAACTTTTGAGACAAATTAGAAAGTTTTTGTGGAACGAACTGATCCTTGAATTGAAATACAAATCTTATCCCCTGAAACTAGCATCTCTCTGAAGATGATAGTTTGGCTATCGAAACGCGTTAGAGCAACCTTTGTTGTGTTTTTTTAATCTTTCTTGTTTCAGGGGACAAGATTTGTATTTCACATTGAAAAATGAAAAAAAAACCCTAAATTTCATAACTTCGACGAAAAAACAAGTCAAGTTTCTGAGAATGCAATTAAAATTTTAATGGAAACGCGTTAGAGCAACCTTTGTTGTGTTTTTTAATCTTTCTTGTTTCAGGGGACAAGATTTGTATTTCACATTGGAAAATGAAAAAATCGAAAAAACAAGTCAAGTTTCTGAGAATGCAATTAAAATTTTAATGGAAACGCGTTAGAGCAACCTTTGTTGTGTTTTTTAATCTTTTTTGTTTCAGGGGACAAGATTTGTATTTCACATTGGAAAATGAAAAAAAAAACCTTAAATTTCATAGCTTCGACGAAAAAACAAGTCAAGTTTCTGAGAATACAATTAAAATTTTAATGGAAACGCGTTAGAGCAACCTTTGTTGTGTTTTTTAATCTTTTTTGGTTTCAGGGGACAAAATTTATATTTCACATTCGAAAATGAAAAAAAAACTTTAAATTTCATAACTTCGACGAAAAAACAAGTCAAATTTTTGAGAATACAATAAAAATTTTAACAGAGAGTTAGATCTTTTGAAGAAGTCGAATCAACTTTCTTTTTCTTCGTAATATTGATTGCTTGAACATGAAATTTGAAAAAAAAAGTTGTAATTTTGTATCGAACTTTCTATTTTGTTTGAAGTTTGAGACATTTTAAGTTGTGTACTTTTCCTTTTCAGTTAAGTGTAGACTTACGCCAAATTTTCATTGAAAAGACCGTTTCAGCTGAATTTTAAAGCGCACTACTTGTTATTGTGATTATCAAAGCTAAAATAAAAAATTGAAAATTAACAAAAAAAGTTTTTTTTTTGCAGCGCCAGTAGTAAAGTACAAATGGATAATGAAATTCACTTCCAACGTTTTGTGAAATATCTGATCAGAAAATAGTATTTGTGTATTTAGTAGTAAAAGCAAAACATTCCCTGATGATGTCAATTGTGGCCGAGGCGTTAGCTGAGGATAACAAACATCGAAGTCCAAGGATGTGCTTTTATTGTGAGGTACAAATACTATTTTCCTGAAAGTACAGTCAATGTTACTAAAATTAAGGAATTTTCATGAATTTCTTACATTCTTATTGTCATTTAATTTTCTTTAAAATAGTTTCCTTGGTAATCACTAACTTATCTTTAAAAATTGAAATACGGTTCTTGTTTCTTTTCAGACAAAAAAATATTTTAATTATATTTCTATCCTTTCTACACAATTTTCATTCGTTCTCTCAAAATTCGAAGCCCACGATTTTCCCTGACTGTGAACCCGAAATTTAAACTTTTTTTTAGAAGCTGTGGCCTTTGATAAACTTTGATTTAATTTCAAAATTTAGACACAAAAAAAATTTCGATAAAAAAGTGAAATATTGGAATTGGAGCTTGAAATTCAAAAATTAGGTAAGTTTAGGCTCACAATATTCAAAAAAAAAAAAAATGGAAATTGTGTCAAACTAAAAAAACGTTTTGTTAAGCTGATGTTCGTTATGGGCCTTCAAACTTCCGTTAAAATTGCATGATTGACGACATTTTCTATTGCAGGAAAAGTGGTCAATGATATCTAAACCACCAAATTCTGATTAATTCTTCTAACAAAGAGAACTGATTATGAATTTGTATTCATTTAAAAATTCGTGCGATATATGAATAAATTACGCATTTTCTTATATCTGTCTAGTTATTAATTAAAACCAAGGAAAATTTCGCAAGCTGCTCTTTTTTATCCAAATGATTAGACTTTTCGGAAGCTGACAATTATTAATCAAATGTGCTATGATAACACTAACGTAAGTTGTGACTCACCATATGAGGAAATTCCTGCTTTTGTGTTTGGGTTCCTCCAATTATCATCTTTCCAATTGATGCAACAGCTGCTAGAGCTGCTATACCTTCTACGTTACGCTTTTTGAACTCGGAGCATTCTTAAAATACAAAAAAAAAAAATATTCTCGAAGGCCAACGATTTTGGTAGATTAAGTAAATGACTGACAACCGCTTATACAGGCAGCTTTAAGTCATGCAAAACGATGTACTTACTTTGTTTTGCAATAGTTTGGGCTGTATTTAGCGTAAGAATGTTAAATAAAAGCACAAAACTGGTAATAATGTGGACAATCATTTTATTAAAAAGTGGTGCAAAACTGAAGATTTTAGAGTCGAGGGAAATTATATATCAACACCGATATAGCAAGTAACGGGTTCTTCTTGTAATTCCCCAAGAGCGAAATGCAAATTGTAATGAAATTATATTCATTTTACCTGGAAAAGTATGAGATATTCCGAAAAGTTTAAACTACCGACTACCGTGTAGGTTTGGTCTAAGTATTTTTTGTTATGGTTAACTTCATATTAATCAGAATCGCGTTCAACGCGATTAATTCTATATATTAATGACTTAATTATACGTTCAACTGATTTTTGGAATTTGATTAAATCTAGCAATAAATTCTTGATCTCATTAACTGCGAAAATAACTTTCTTTGGTAGACATCTCAATTTAAAACGAGCCGATCCTGTATTTATTAATATTTTTCTCTGTATTTATTAATATTTTTTAATAATCAAATCGTACTAAATAAAACAATTATTTATGCAAATTCATGTTCGGTAGAGAGGGTAATTTGGTTGGCAATTAAATTCGAATTACGTTTTTACACTTAATACATAACTGATTCACTTAATTCTTAAAAGTGTCAAATAATGAAACGTAAAAGTAAAGATCTGTAATCAGTTGTGTGATTTATGAACTCTAATTGCAAAAAATTATGAATAAAACGTCAAAGCTTAAAATATGAATAATATTCCTGGTATGAAGGTGAGGTACTTCTGTTCTTTTAATTATTAATTGCGTTAATTCATCCGATAGCTTCAAGTGATTTTAAAAAATACTTTAAAGCCATCCATTTTTTTTCACTAGAGAACGACGCAGTGGTTTCTAATTTATAAGCTTTAGTTTGTAAATGTTGAATCTGCGAAATGAGCATTGATTAATTTGGCAAAACTTTGGCATGTGCCCAAAATTTCGCTTTCGTAAAATTATTTAAAAAATCTTTGTTCGATTTTTATCAAAGATTTTGACTTTCTTAAATTTTTCAAATTTATATTTTGCTAATTTCGTATTTCTAATCTTCCATTTTTTTTTAATTCTATTTTTCCAAATTTTACCTTATTTTTTGTATTTTAACCCTTTTACAATTTCATCTCTCTTGAAGAATTTGATTTATTGAAAATTTTTTAAATTTTGACACTAAAGTTTTTTTGTTCAAAATGTTGACAAAATGTCAACGAAAACTTTTCAAACTTTCGTAAAAACAAAATTTTGATTTTTTATAAAACTCAACTTTTTTAAAAACACCCATTTTTTAAAAAAAAATGCAACTTTATTCGAACTTTTTACTATTTCTTGAAATTTTGATTTTATTTGAAAATGTCGATTTTTTTTTGAAAAATTTAAAAGTTTTCTCGAAGTTTTGACTTTTATATAGTAAACTAGATTTTAACTTTAAAAATTGAATAATCTAATTTTTTGAAAATATTCACCCATTTGGAAAATTAAATTTTTGTCAAAATCGGCACCTTTGAAATTTTCCAACTTTTTTCAGACTTTTTTATTTGAAAATTTGGACCCTTTATCATCAAATTTTGATTTTTTTTTCCAAAGTTTTGACTTTTTGAAGAATTTGCAGTTTTTTTAAAATGTCTACCTATTTTCAAAATCTCGATGTTTTGTGAAAACGTCATTTTTTGCATTTTTTTATGAAATATTGATCTTTTTCTTGAAGCTTTCGACTTTTGAAACTTTTTTGAAAAATTCTCCTGTTTCTGAAAATTTAACATTTTTTTGAAGAATCTCACTTTTTACATTTCTAGAATTGTTAAAATTTTGAACGAGATTTAAATTTTAAACCTGGCATTTTAAAAATGTGTATTTTTCAATTTTAAGCTAAAACATTTTTAAAAAAAGTTAGAAGGAAGAATTTGCGAGTTTAAAACCTAAAAGGGAATTTTCAAAAAATAGCACAAAACTTTTGATTTTAATTTAAAAATTTGAATTTCTACAAAACTGTTTTTCGATCGAAGCACTGAAGAACTTTTTCTTAATCATGCAAGACGATGAGGCATCGCGCAAAACTTTTTTTTAGTCATCACAACCTTTTTTTATTAGTTTTAGCCGGCGAACGAAGAGCAAAAGGATATTGTACGATAATGTACGATATTTTTTTTATCTTCACCTGGAACCACTGACCCCTATTCTTATCCGCATAACATGAAGTACTATTTAAGAATTTATATAAATAAATTCCAATTAATTATTTGAAAAAAAAAATAATAGGATTTGGTTATTTTACACATGAAATTGGTTGAATTTTGACCACAGGAGGCCACAGGGCCGTGCCGTGCAGAGGCAACCGCATCAGGCGGCACCTTAAGGGGACGACATAAGCAGATAAATCAAAAAAAAATTAAAAATGTGTACACGTCGTTTTTCTATATCGTTCTATGTCAAGGGGGGCAAATTTGCTTCTTCGTTGACAAAATTTTCAGAAAATGACCAATTTAAAATTTTTAAAATTACCGATCTCATTTTTTTATTTTCTTAAGGTTGAAAAAAAGTCGAATTTTCCTACGAAACACTTTTATTACCATTTCGAAATATTTTAGGTAAACAAGCAATATTCCAGAAACAGAAGTTTTTTGGAAGAGTCGAAGTATGAACAAAATGAAATTATCTCGCGGAAAAATGTAATTATATTAAAGAAAGTCGAAAGTTCAGAAGTCAAATTTTAAGAAAATATTTTTAATACAATTTCGAACTAATTTTAAGTAAACCAGCAAATTTCCCGAAAAAGAAGTTTTCAGGAAAAATTGAAGTATGAAAAAGATTTAAAAACACGACAAAGGTTGCTCTAAGGCGTTTGGACAGCCAAGCTGTCATCTTCTCTCTGAAGATGACAACTTGGCTGTCGAAACGCGTTAGAGCAACCTTTGTTGTGTTTTTTAATCTTTCTTGGTTTCAGGGGACAAGTTCTGCATTTCAAACAGGTTAAAGTTTTGGGGAAAAAATGAAAACATTATTCACAGGTAAAACCGAAATTTGATGAAAAAAATATATAATTTTCAGAAAAAAAATCCAATTTTTCAAGCGGAAGCCGAAATTTTAAGAAAAGAATTCTATGAAAAAAGGTTTGCAAGTAAAGTCGAGGTTTCTCGAAAAATGTATCGATCTTCGGAAAATTGAAGTCCGTTGACCTTTTAAAAAGTAAGCAAAAATTCAAAAATATGTTTGGTCAATGGTCTTTTTATAAATGCTCAAAAATTACTGTTACTAAAATACTAAACATTTTGTACTTAAGTTCTGAAAACTAGAAACTTGGAGATTTAGTTTGCTGGTATTAATTTTCCTTAAATGACTATATTTCTTTGAATTTTGAATTGCAGCTTTTTAGTCACCTAGTTTTTTTTATATCGCTTTATTTCTGAACCTAATGTCTTTCTATTTTTTTTTAAATTTTGTTTGCTCAATATTCCTACTTTTTTTTCGAAATTCTCAGCTGAAATTTAAAATGTTGTAGTAGAGTTAAAATTACGTGATCAGCGACTGGGAGTCGAACAAAGGACCTTCAAGTTACGGGCCAGGCTCCTAACCACGGAGCCATCGTCACCACTACTCTCAACTATATTCATTCATTTCACATAACGTGCTCTCGGTATCCGCTGTATGTTACTATGTCTAATTTTTCCTTTCGAATTAAGTTGAATTAAATTTTCGAATTAAGTAAAATTAAATTCGAATTTTTCTAGAAGTTTTGATTTCTTCCATTAATTTGGAGAATTCTTTATAAATTTTTATTTTAATCTCTAGATTTCAATTTTGACAGCCAAACTTAAAAAATAATTAGGACCACAATAGAAAGCATGAGTTTAAAATTGAAATTCCAAAAACGTAAATAATTGAAAATTTAAAAAACTAGAAGCTTCGGCGTAAATACATTCCTAAAAAAATATATATAAATGTGGGGGTTTTCTGAAAGTTTCAGCTTTTTTTCCGCTATTTCTAGTCTAAGTTCGAAACAATTTAACATACCGAAAGTTAACGTTTTATACTTAAAAATATATAACAGAATTGCAGTTGCAATAGAAACTAAGTTTGTAAATTTTTGCAAAATCATGTACTGTTGACTCCAGAAAAGTGTAATTTTTCTCTGAGTGTAATTATTAGCATTTAACTAAAAACTAAAAATACACATTAACCGGGAATATTCAAAATTTATAAAATTCAAACGTGAGAATATTATAGGCAACCTTTCAACTTCATCTTAGTAAATGAAGTCCTCTACGTTAGTGTCAGTCGTTTGAATAATAATCTCTAATATATTTAAACATTATTTTTATTCTAACGATCTTACTATGACAATGAATAGTAAAAAAATTACAGCATTGATTTAAAGATATAATTTTTAACAGTTTAAAACGTTTATTTTATCTATCTTTTTGCTGTTACTGATTTATTTCTTGACGCAACTGCTGATGAGTGGCAATAAAAACGAGACGTTAATTAGGAGAAAACAAAGCTATAGGCGTTGTTTTGTAAAAATTATTTCAAAATTGAGTAATTTACAGAAATATCTTTTTTTAATTTAAATTATATTTGGTTACAATTTTATATGAAATATTAAATTAAATAAGGCAATTATATTTAAGAAAATGTTTCTTTTTAATTCAGTTTGAATTCAGTTAGTATGTTATTCAAAATATTTTAAGAAAAATCACTAAACATTGAAATAAGGGGTGTAAAAAAACGAAATTTTTAAGTCATTTTCAAAAAGAAAAATGGTCAGAAAGCAAGAAAGCAAGTTAAATTTTCAAGTCTCTAATTTTCACCCCTAAGTAAAAAAAATTAGGATCAACAATTATAGAAAACTATTGCCAATTTTTTTCTCCAAATTTTTACTAATACATTTAAAAAAGTCCACCGTTACTTTAAAATGAAAATATTTTTTTCTAGAACTGTTGACGCATCGAAATTAGAACTTTACTTTCCAAATTTTGATTTTTTTCTCGAAATTTAAAGTTCAAAACTTAAAAATGTAAAATATATAAATTTACGTTAAAACTCGAGATTTTGAAAAAAAGTTAAAATTTTGCTAAGCAAATTAGAAATTTCTAAAAAATCTTTTGACGAAATTTAGAAGTCGATGCATTAGGAATACTATCTCTTGGGTTGTTTTGCTATTTTGCGTTTTTGAATCCCTTAGATGTTTGAGATTTAAAAAATTCCAAATATTTTATAAGCAAAGTGAATTTTAAAATCAAATGGAGCTTAGATTCGAAATTTTGAAAAAATAATGAATGAGAAAGTAAAAATATTGAGAAAAACAAAGCAATATTTCTAGGAAAAGCCTAGATTTTATGTTTTTAAGTTGAAAGCTGGACAAAATCAAAAATTGCAAGTTTATATTCAAAATTTAAAAAAAAACAAATTTTCTAGAAAAATCTTGAAAATTCATATAAAAAAATAATTCTAAACTTTAGCTTAAATCTACAGTTCATTTAAACATTCTCGAATTTCGTGTTTGAAAATTTAAAGTTTAAATTTCGAATATTCAGCAAAAGAGAAAGAAAAAAGCAAAATTAATAAAAATAGTTCAAGTTTTAACCGAAAATTTCGAAATTTTTTTTGTCGTTTAAAAATTTCAATGTTAAACCTGAAACGAAAGCTCGCAAATACGAGTTTTTAACCGAAACTTCGATTTTTCAAATAATCGAAATTCGAAATGAAAGTTAAATTTTTGATATATATTTTGTAAGAACTTCAACCTATGACTTGGCCATAAATTAAGACTTTTTCTAAAACTTCGAATTTAAAATCGAAATTCTGACAAAGAACCGAAAAAATTCTCTTTTCTGATCCAAATAATAATTTTCAAACTTTCCACTTTAACTTCGAAACATTGGCTTTTAATTTGAGGTTCTACTTTTTTTCAAAATTTTGTAAGTTTTTGTCAATAAATTCCATTCTGTTTTTTTAAACCTGGACCTTTTTTAGTAAACGTTGTAATTTATAAAAATAAGGTTAAGGCTTACTACAAAATTTCAGGAAAACTGAAGGATTATAATGGAAATTTCTCAAAATTTTCGTATTTAAAATTTTCGAGTTTTGAAATGGAATTTGGTAAAAAAATTTTGGCTCGAAACTTCATTGTTTTTTTTTATTTGTAAAGTATAACTCTAAACTTAGACCTTGACTATAAAAGACTTTTTCTAAAATTATTCACTTTGTCATTTCAAAAATTGAATTTTTTCTCAGTTCTAATTTAAAAAAAATTAGGCAGCCTGGAAACTGCTGTCAAAAGTAAGAACTCCTTAAATGTAGTTAAAATTCGTATTGTTATCAACGGTCGTGTAGCTTAGTGGTTAAGGCGGCAGATTTATTTCATAGATCTGATAAGTTTTTTAATTCTATGACACACGCCTCACAAGCTGTTAACATTAGAGCATGTTGGTAATGCAAATTAGCGTGATGGTAATGCGATACCATAAGTTTTCTCCTATCTAAATTCGTTCAACGCACCTAAAAAGGAAAAAGGAAGAATTAAGAGGGAAGAAGAAGAAATAAGGAAGGAGAAGAAGAAAGAAGGAAGGAGGAAGAAGGAAGGTGGGGGAGAAAGAAGAAAACAAGAAGGAGGAGGATTAAAGAAGAAGAAAAAAGGAAGAAAGAAGAAGGGATAAGAAAGAGGAAAGGAGGAAGAAGGTAGAAAGAATAAAAGCGAAGGAAGAAGGAAGGAGGAAAGAGAAAGAAGTAAGGGAAAAAGGAAGAAGGAAGAAAGAAGAAGAAAGAAGGAAGAAGGAATAAAAAGAGGAAAGGAGGAAGAAGGTAGAAAGAATAAAGGCGAAGGAAGAAGGTAGAAGGAAGGAAAAAAGAGAAAGAAGTGCCAAAAAAAGTTAGAAGGAAGAAAGAAGAGGAAAGGAGGAAGAAGGAAGAAGGAAGAAGGAAGAAGGAAGAAGGAAGAAGGAAGAAGGAAGAAGGAAGAAGGAAGAAGGAAGAAGGAAGAAGGAAGAAGGAAGAAGGAAGAAGGAAGAAGGAAGAAGGAAGAAGGAAGAAGGAAGAAGGAAGAAGGAAGAAGGAAGAAGGAAGAAGGAAGAAGGAAGAAGGAAGAAGGAAGAAGTAAGAAAGAAGAAGGAAGAAGAAGAAATAAGGAAGAGGAAGAAGGAAGAAGAAGAAGGAAGAAGAAAGAAGAAAGGAGGAAGAAGAAGGAGGAAGAAGGAAGAAGAAGAAGGAGGAAGAAAGAAGAAGAAGAAGGAAGAAAGAAGAAGAATAAGAAAGAGGAAAGAGGAGAAGGTAAAGAAAAAGAAGGAAGAAGGAAGGGAAAGAGAAAGAAGTAAGGAAAAAAGAAGAAGGAAGAAGAAAGAAGAAAGAAGGAATAAAAAGAGGAAAGAGGAAGAAGGTAGAAAGAAAAGGCAAGGAAGAAGGAGAAGGAAGAAAGAAAGAAGAAAGAGGCGGAAGAAGGAAGAAGGAAAAGAAGAGGAAGAAGGAAAAGAAGAGGAACAGAAGGAATAAGAAGAGGAAAAAAGAAAGGAAGAAGGAAAAGGAAGAAGAAGAAAGGAAGAGGAAGAAGGAAGAAGAAGAAGGAAAAGGAGAAGGAAGAAGAGAAGAAGGAAGAAAAGAAAAGAAGGAAGAAGGAAGAAGGAAGAAAGAAAAGAAGAGAAGGAGAGGAAGAAGGAAGGAAGAGGAAGAAAGGAAGAAAGGAGGTAGGAAGAAGAGGGAGGAAGAAGAAGAAAGAAGTGAAGGAGGGAAGAAGGAAAGAAAGGGAAGAAGAGAAAGAAGAGGAAGAAAAAGCAGAAGAAGAAAGGAGGAAGCAGAAAAAAGGAAGAAGCAAAAAGTAAAAAGCAAGAAGGAAAAAAGAAGAAGGAAGAAAAAAGGAGAAAGAAGGAAGGGAGAAGAAGAAAGAAAGAATAAGAAAGAAAGAAATATGAATTAAGAAATAAGGAGGAATGATAAAAGAAAGAATGAAAAAGGGGGAACGAAGAAGAAATAGAACAGAAGAAGGAATGAGAAAGAAAGAACAAGAAGAAAAAAGAAGTAAGAAGAAGAAAAAGAAGTAGGATTGAAAAGGTTGAAAATCGTCCAACGCACCTAAAGAAGTTTTCACTTCAAAAATAAGTAAAAATATAAACCGAAAAAACTCCACGAAGGAATTTACCTTGTATCTAATTAAAATTGCGTCTAACATTTAAATAACTACCAACGATGTGTTGAAGAAAACTTCGAGTTTCGAAGCTTCGCCGCTGGTTTACATAATTGAATAAGCTGTCCCACGGAAGACGAGATTGCGGAGCTTCTTAATTAGAAGAAATTGTGCGTTTATTAATCTCAATGGTTGTTTTATTAGCTCTGATTTAGATTAATTAATCGATGTCATGGGCATCGTAACATATTTCACGGTTGTCATATTAACTGGGTTAACTTCTTCACCTATCACACATATCAAACTGATATTTTCTAAAAAGGTGCGAAATTTACAGCGACACGTTCAGATAACCTTATATAAATTAGCCGCATGGGAGAAAATTTATTGCTAATTCAAAAGCAAAAGGGTACGCCGTATATAATTTACCCATTTTATTATCCTTCACCTGCAAGTGATACGGAATGTTAATGGTAACGAAATTAGTTGCAATAAATGCTCTCTGTTCAGATTCAATTTTCAAATACCACTCCCGAACAAGATAAATAATGCAAAACGAACCCAAAGCATTAGGTTACTATGATGAATGTTGAATCTACAGAAATTTGACATAGACAAATAATATTTAGATTTATCTTAAGTAACGTCTTATCGTTTCATAATCAGCATTCAGGGTTCTTTTTTTAAAAGGGAGAAGAGAATTCTTCGTGTCAAAGATCAGCGAAGGGTAAATCAGCCAGGCACGTACATTAATTTTTTTTGGTTGGTCCATGTATGCTAGTGGTTCGTGGAGAAGCTACAGGAAGATAGCGCGTTTATCTATCTGGGTCGTAAAACTTGGATAACTTTTTCAATTTTTTTTTGTGTTTTAAATGATAACGTGTGATATATGACAAGAAATAACAAATATAAATGCATTCGTTATCAAAGGTTTATGTGCATATTATATTTTTAAATATGACACTTTATCGTCAATTTATTGAATCGAACATTTTAGGTCAAATTAACTTAGAAATCGAAGTTGCTTTGTACAAGGGTCATTCATCTTCTGAAATGCGTTTCCATCGACAACAATTTTAAAAAAAATCGTCTTTTTGGGGCTTCCCGTGACTAGTCTCAAAAATTAAATTGGTATAAATCTACTTTGCGTTTTGATAAACGTTTGAATACGTATCAAGTGAATTAAACAACAACAACAGCAACAACAACAAAAACCTTTTCGTAGTAAAATATCCATATAAGAGTCAATTTAACAACAGTTTGTATTAATTTAGACTAATACGGCTAACACATCAAAATTTAAGCTCAATTATAGTAATTATAAGAATTAAGCTCTTTTATCCAGTTTCATCCGCTTTCGAAATATCGACTTTAAAAGTAATTTTTAATTTCATTACCAAAGTTTTAAAAATAGTATCCAAATTTCGAGATTGTACTGAAATTACAAAATAAAAAAATTTTAAGAGAAGTTTCTATTTTAAAATAACTTCGACTTTTTTCTCGAAGCTTTGAATTTTTCGAATTGATTGTAAAAAAAGAATTGAATCCGAAAGTCCCGAAAAAAAGTTTGAAATTCAAAGTCCAATTTTTTAGAATTAAAAGTAAAATTTTTGAGTTTGTATTAAAACATGTTGAAAAGAATCAAAATTTCGAAATTTGTTAAAAACAAATTAGTTTCGAGTTGAAATTGTATTTTGAGACAGTGGCGCAGTTGTTAGCGAGCAGCCGGTGGAGGAACTGAATTTTGTACACCAGAACTTGAGGAAAATTTTTTACGTTTTAAGTTTTTCTATTTTGACATACCAAATTCGAATATTTCTCTGGGTCCTCATTACTAACTGCGACATTGCCTTGAAATATTGGTAACAAGCTATTAACCGTAACTTCGTCCGCGGAATTACTTCTTAGCGGAAAAACTGTTCAAAATTAAATTTGTTTAATTGACAGATCAATTTATTTCATTTTAATGTTTTATTCTGGCACAAACATAATTTCTCATTTGTAAAATTACACAGTTCGGATAAACGTAACAAAACTAAATTCATCAGCTTTCAAACTTTAAAGATTACAAATTCGTTGATACGATATGTATACATTTAGCTGCCTCGCAGCGATTCTCCAGCTCCGTTAAGTTAGCAAAATTACACTCTGTCGCGTTAGATGACACTGTTAGACTGTTATATTAAAAGAATTCTACCTGAAAAATTACGGTAAGATTGCGCCCAAAGGAAGAAAAATGCAGAAGAAAGAAGAAGAATGAAGGAGAAGAAAAAAGGAGGAAGGCAGGAGGAAAGAAGGAATAGGAGGAAGAAAGGAGAAAGAAGGAAGAAGAAAGAAGGCACAATGAAGAAGGAAGAAGGAGGAAGGCTGAATAAAAAGGAAGAAGGAAAAAGAAAGAAGAAAGAAGGAAGAAGGAAGAGGAAAGAGGAAAGAGGGAAGAGGGAAAAGGGAAGAGGGAAGAGGGAAGAGGGAAGAGGGAAGAGGGAAGAGGGAAGAGAGAAGAAGGAAGAAGGACGAAGGAAGAAGAAAGAAAGACGAAGGAAAAAGGACGAAGGAAGAAGGAAGGAGGAAGAAGGAAGAAGGAAGAAGGAAGAAGAAAGAAGGAAGAAGGAAGAAGAAAGAAGAAAGAAGGAAGAAGGAAGAAGGAAGAAGGAGGAAGGAAGAAGGAAAAAGAAAGAAGGAAGAAGAAAAAAAAGGAGAAAAAAGATGGAAGATGAAAGAAGAACGAAGGAAAGAAGAAGAGAAAGAAGGAGGAAAAGAAGAGGTAAGAAGGAAGAGGGAAGAAGGAAGAAGGAAGAAGGAAGGATGAAGAAGGAAGAAGAAAGAAGGAAGAAGGAAGAAGAAAGAAGGAAGATAAAAGGAAGAAATAAAAAGGGAGAAAGTAGAAGGAAGAAGGAAGAAGGAATAAGAAAGAAAGAAGAAGGAAGGAGAAAGAAGGAAAAAAGGAGAAGAAAGAAGGAAAAAGGGAGAAAGGAGATGGAAAATGAAATAGGGAAGAAGAATGAAGAGAGGAGGAATACAGAAGAAAAAAGAAGAAAGGGGAAAAAAGGGAGGCGAGAAAAGGCAGAAATAAGTAGGAAGACGAATAAAGAAGAAGAAGGAAAGAAGAAAAAAGGCAAAGGAAAGAAGAAAGAAGGAGGAAGAAAGAAGGAAGAAGGAAAAAGAAAGAAGGAAGAAGGAATAGGAAGGAGAAAGAAGTAAAAAGGAAGAAAGGAGATGGAAGATGAAAGAAGAAACAAGAATGAAGAGAGGAGGAACACGGAAGAAAAAAGAAAAAAGGAGGGAAAGGAAGGAAGAAAAAGGAAGAAGAAAGAAGAAAAGGAAGAAGGAAGAAAGGAAGGAAAGAAGAAGAGGAAGAAGAAGAAGAAGAAGAAGGAAGAAGGAAGAAGGAAGAAGGAAGAAGGAAGAAGGAAGAAGGAAGAAGGAAGAAGGAAGAAGGAAGAAGGAAGAAGAAGAAGGAAGAAGGAAGAAGGAAGAAGAAAGAAGGAAGAAGGAAGAAGAAAAGGAAAAAGGAAGAAGGAAGAAGGAAGAAGGAAGAAGGAGAAGGAAAAGAAAGAAAGAAGAAGGAAGAAGAATAAGAGAAGAAGGAAGGGAAGAAGAATAAAGAAGGAAGAAGTAGAAGAAAGAAGAGGAAGAAGAAGAAAAAGGAGAAGAAGGAAAGAAGAAAGAAGAAGAGAAGGAAGAAGAAAAGGAAGAAGGAAGAAGGAAGAAGGAAGAAGGAAGAAGGAAGAAGGAAGAAGGAAGAAGGAAGAAGGAAGAAGGAAGAAGGAAGAAGGAAGAAGGAAGAAGAAAGAAGGAAGAAGGAAGAAGGAAAAATAAAAAAGGAAGAAGAAAGAATAAAGAAGGAAGTAAGAGGAAGGAAGAAGGAAGAATAAAGAAGGAAGAAAGAAGAAGAAAGAAGAAAGAAAAAAAGAAGGAGGAAGAAGGGAGAAGGAAGAAGAAAGAAGAAGGAAGGAAGAAGGAAGAAGGAAGAAGGAAGAAGGAAGAGGGAAGAAAAAATAGAAAGAAGAAAGGAGAAGGAAGAAGAAAAGAAGTAGGAAAAAGAAGAGGAAGAGGAGAAAGAAGAAGGCAGAGAGAAGAAAAAAGCAAAATAAAGAAGAGAGAAGGAATAAGGAAGGAAAAGGAGAAAGAAAAAAGAAAACAAGGAAGAAGGAAAGAAGAAAAAGGAAGGAAGGAAGAAGAAAAAAGAAGAAAGAAGGAAGAAAAAACGAAAGAAGAAGAAAGAAGACATGAAAAAGAAGAAAGGCGGAAATGGAAGAAAAAAGGTGGAAGAGGAAAGGAAGAAGAAGAAAGAAGCAAGAAGCAAAAATCGAAAGGGAAAAAGAAAGGGGAAAGAAAACAGAAGGAAGATGAAAGATGGAAGAAAGAGTACAGAAGAATGAGGAAGGAAGAAGGATGAAAGAAGAAAGAAGAAGAAAGACAGAAAATGAATAAGGAGGAATGAAAAAAGGAAAGAGAAAAAAAAGAGAACGAAGAAGAAAAAAGAAGGTTTGAGAAACAAGGAACAAAAAGAAAGAAGGAATGAGAAAGAAGGAACAAGAAGAAACAAGAAGTAAGAGGAAGAAACAAATGAAAAAATAAAAAGGAAGAAGGAGAAGGAAGAAGAAAGAAAAAGGTAGAAACATTTGGAGGAAAAAAGAAGCAAGAAGAAGAAGAAGAAGAAGAAGAGTTAGATGACACTATACCGCGGTCAGATCATTTATTTTTTGATAATAAACCGAGATTAGTTTTTTACCCTTTCTGGATATAATATTTATTTGTGTGTATCTGGAATAGTTTTTCGGGATAAAATATATCCTGTTAATGATCTCTCCCAGCAAGGTACGCCTTCATTAATTTTCGTCTAAACCTCTTTACTAATTCAGCCGTAAAAAGTCGATAGGATAGATAAACACACTTTGGCATTTGTTTATTATGATTAAAATTAAATTTATCACAAAACGAGAAACAAATTCGATATAATATTAAATTGGGTGCATCGGGAATACTTTTTTTGGGATAAAACGTGTCATATTAACGATCCGAGTCTAGTAAGGTACGCCTATACCTACCAAATTTCGTCAAGATCGCTTTATTAATTGAACCGTGAAAAGCAGAGAAACAAAGCAGACAAACACACTTTCGTATTTACATATTAGTTAGGATTAAATTGACCATGTAACGAACACAAAGTCAATATAATATGAGTTTGGATGTATCTGGAACATCGGGATAAAACGAATGCTATTAACGATCTTACCTTGGCAAATACGCCTACACCAATTTTTCTTAAAATCGCTACAGTGAGTCGTGGAAAGCGGACAAACTGGCAGCCAAACACACTTTGGCATTTACTAATTAGCTTAGGATTACAATTAAACTTACCACAAAATCAGAAAAAATTCAATATAATATTAGTTTAGGTATATCTGGAACAGTTTTTTGAGATAAAACGTAACAGTCTCGCCAGCAAGGTAAGCACCAATTTTCGTCAATATCGCTTCAGTAATTGAGCTGTGAAAAGCCGACAGACAGACAAACGCACCTTAGCAGTTGAAATATTAGTTAGGATCCGGATGAAAAAGACAGAAATATTAAGGGAATCAGATCGAAGGCTTGCAGATTGCAGGAACTAGTATTAATAACGGTCTCCACATCCAGAGATCGTTTATTAAACATAAAGATAACCAAGATAAATTTCCTCTTGGGATCCGCTGAAATCGATATAGTTTCTCGTTTAATAAAAGCCTGTGATTAGCATCTACAAGAATTTATGGCTTAATCCACCGATCTCGTGGTCGTTTGCAGTACAATTTCCTGATACGAAGAATGTATTTGAGTTATCGGTTGTACCGGCTTACACGTTAAAGATTCTGTAATGAAAAAAATCAACAAAGTTTGAAAAAATATAGACAGAATGATATATTTCGTTTGTGGACTTGAAATATGCCGCTCCGTGTTTTAAATGTAGATAGCTGCGTGTAGGCTGCACTTTCATAATTAATATCGATATTTTATTCAACGTGAGCGTAACATTCCTGTAAAGTCGATGTCAAAGTTAAGTCACGTCTCCCATTTTCAATAAAATAAATTGTCCTCTGGTTAGTTTTACATATACAGAAAAAAAAGTTGGTCAATTTTAAGCTCATTTGCTCGTTTTGACCTTGATAATTTTCTAACAAACCAAGTAAAACAGTTAATTATATCAATGACAGGAAATATAAATTAGATCTTCGTATTAAAAATAGACTAAAATAAAGATTCTTCACATAAACAAATCAGTTAAATTGGTTTATTTTTATTGTAAAGTTATCTTCGGTTCTTTGATAAGGGCAATAATGCATTCGATGTTTTGTGTTAATTAGAGAGATAATGGGATATCGATTTCTTTTTAAATTGCTTACAGCTTTAACACTGGTTTGATAAAATGTCATAGTCTGAAAGTGTAACCGTGTTTAATTTTTTTTTACTAGCGTCACCGTCACAATATGAACCTTTTATCAAGCTATGCTCTTGGTAAATTGCTCTAACACTTGGGTAAATTGCACCAACTTCGTTCTAAATCATGTGTAAACTATTAGTATTGAGGTCAAATAAACTTATTACCTTAACAAGATAATTTATTTTAAAGGGTGCTGCCAACAACACTTTAGGAAAAGTGTTATTATGTATTGATTATGGTACATGTTATAGGTCACAATATGATCTGTTAATAACAGATAATCGCCAATAACCATAAATTTTCGTTAAGCTAATTCTTATTACCTAACTTGAGCAACTTTTTTACTGCGAGAATCGCATCCTGCTAGGTTCTGACATATTTCTTTCATAATTTTTAAAGTGAAAACTTCTTTAAGAGCGCCAAGCCATTTTTGATAGAAGGAGTTCGATTTTTTTTGGCCATTTCAACTTTTTATGAGAATTTGAAAGTCCATGCGTTAAATTTTTAGATTTTGCTTGCTTGACCCTTTATAAATTAATTTTAGGTCTCAAACAAAATCAATTGGTAACATTCTCTGTAAATAGTTCCTCGTTGTATTTCAAACAAAATCAGGAATTTAGAAGTTATACTAAACTTTAAAAAAATTAATTTATGTGATTTTAGATGTTCTATTTGTGTAAATATATAAACATTTTTCAAAAAAAGTGGGAATCGTGAGATGCGTCCATTAACCGAGCAAGGAAAAAGGAACACGAAAAGGATAAATATTTGGCTTAGAATTGATGCGCCTTTTTATATTTAACAGTACAGGTGTCAATAAAGTGAAACTATTTTGCCGTGCAGTTATTTGCCTTATGCAAACACCTCGGCAGACTCAAAATAAATTTGCAGTTGGCCAAGGAAGATAAACAGATTGTATCAATAGAACAAATGACATCTGGCAGCGGCGAAAACTTTATGTTTGCATTGTTTAAGAGCTATCGAGTATGGAGAAGCACTTTAAAAGGTGATAAGAACGGAAAATGGGCCATTTATCCGCTGCCTACCATTGAGTTATGCGTAAGTAATAAAAGGTGGGTCCACGTCGAGGAAATTATAAATATCAATCTTGGCCTACGCGATATAGTAACCGCCATTTTTACGTTCATTCACACTCATTCTGGTTTCTGGTGGGCAATTCTAAGCATATGACATAAATTATTCATTCGATTTAAGAACGAATGCGCCTTGGGAGAAAGTTAATATGGTTGCCTTACCGAGAAAACATTTTTCCGAACCTTGATTGAGAATTGTAACTTACAAGTTTTTTGCTTTGCATTCCTACGCAATATTAATGTCCTTCCGCAAGGCGTCATATATTTACGTAAAAGTAGCTCGCGTTGCGAGGGGGAAGTATGCCAGACGTTTGAAATTCAAACCCAGGGGACTTGCCTTCCGGAAGACGTCTACATCTGGAAAAAACTACTAAAACACACAATAATTAAGTGATAGTGTTAGAAAAAATGAAATAGAAAGCCATAACGTTAAAAGTTAGAGTCCAGAAATTTAGTTGCACAGAAAAATTCGAAGTGGAAAACGTCCATCACAAACCGTCAAACTTAGGAAATCACAGAAAACTTTGAAAAGGTTTTGGTCCCTAAGAAGATTCATTTCAGTGGAGTTTTTGATCAACTAACTCTTTCTTTAAATCTTCAGACTGCAAAATCCGATGGGAAGGTTGTTCGAAATGGGAATATGCTTTGTTTAAAAGGAAGTTTATAATCTAGAGTCGCTAGAGTACCCAATCAATATGGTATACGTTAGAAACTTCGGTGGAAGTTTCTAAGTTTATAAAGTGTTACAAAGATAAAATTATAGTGGAAAAAGAAAATATTACTGATGAACTTGAACTTATTAGCAAAATTTTGATTACCAAGTCCCAGAACATCTTATGAATCGATTTTAACTGATTACATGAAATATAAAGGTGTTTTGCTTTAATTTGTCTGTAATATGAAGATAAAATTATAATGGAAAAGGGAATTATTACTGATGAACTTTCGTTATCCATTGAAATTTTGAACACCAAATGATTATGAAGGTGGTTCAATAGCTAAATACATAAAGATTATTACGGCGATATGCTGTTTAGTTTCTTATGAAGCTTCTGATTAGTTCTTAGGATCTCTACCATAACCAATCGATAAGGTACAGCTTCTAAAGTGGTACCGTATGAAGACAAAGTTATAGTGAAAAAAGAAAATAATACTGATAAACTTTCCATTTTCATTGAAATTTTGATCACCAAGTAATTATTAAGATGGATCAATTGTATCAAAATACGCAACATTATGATGACAATACGCTCTTAATTTTCGTATGAAAACTGCTGACTAGTGTTCACCTTTTTCTGATTATTGTTGGGGTTTCTAGCTAACCAGCAGGTAAGGTACAATTTAGAAAAATGTACCATATGAAGACAAAATTGTGATGGAAAAACAAAATATTACTGATGAACTTTCAATTTCCATTACAATTTTGACCACCAAATAATGATTAAGATGGATCGATTGTACCAGAATAGGTAAGATTATCAGGAAGGTATAATATTTAGTTTCAAATGAAGATTGTGATTGGTTTCTAGAGTCTCTAGCACATCCATTCGATAAGGTTCAGCTTAAAAATATGTATCATATGAAGACAAAATTGCAGTGGAAAAAGTAAATATTACTGATAAACTTTCGTTATCCACTGAAATTTTGACCACCAATTAATTTTTAAGATGGATCGATTGTGCCCAAATACGTAATATTATGATGACGAGATACTGTTTAGTTTCAAATAAAACTTCTGGTTAGTTCTTAGGGTCTTTAGAGTAATGATTCGATAAGGTACAGATTTTAAAAATATACCACATGAAGACAAAATTATAGTGGAAAAAGAAGAGATTACTGATTAACTTTTGTTTTTCATTAAAATTTTGACCACCAAATGCTTATTAAGGTGTGTCCGAATAAATAAGGTTATGATGGCCATATACTGTTTTGTTTCAAATGAAGCTTTTGATTAATTTCTGGAGTTTCTAGCATAATCATTCAGTAAGGTACAGCTTGGCAAAATGTTCTATGTGAAGACAAGATTATAGTGGAAAAAGAAAATATTACTGATGAAATTTCGTTTTTCATTAAAATTTTGATCCCAAATGATTATTCTCTTGATGGATCTATGGTGTCCAAATACGTACATAAAGGTAAAATTATGGTAGAAAAAAAATGTTACTGATGAACTTTCCATTTTGATTGAAATTTTGATCACCAAATGATTATTAAGATGAACATAATGATGACAATATGCTGTTAGTTTTGGATGGAACTGCTGACTAGTGTTCACCTTTTTCTGATTAATGTTAGGGTTTCTAGCAAACCAGCAGATAATATACAATTTAGAAAAATGTACCATATAAAGACAAAATTGTGATGGAAAAACAAAATATTAGTGATGAACTTTCAATTTCCATTACAATTTTGACCTCCAAATAATGATTAAGATGGATCGATTGTACCAAAATAGGTAAGATTATGAGGATGATGTGGTGTTTACTTTCAAATAAAGATTCTGATTAGCTTGTAAGGTCTCGAGCACATCCATTTGATAAGGTTCACCCTAAAAATATGTATCATCTGAAGACAAAGTTGTGGTGGAAAAAGTAAATATTACTGATGAACTCTCGTTATCCATTGAAATTTTGACCACCAAATGATTTTTAATATGGATCGATTGTGCCCAAATACGTAATATTATGATGACGAGATGCTGTTTAGTTTCAAATAAAGCTTCTGGTTAGTTCTTAGGGTCTCTAGCATAATCAATCGATAAGGTACAACTTAGAAAAATATTCCACATGAAGACAAAATTATAGTGGAAAAAGAAGATATTACTTATGAACTTTCGTTTTTCATCAAAATTTTAACCACCAAATACTTATTAAGATGTGTTCGAATAAGTAAGATTATGATGGCGAATATACTGTTTTGTTTCAAATGAAGCTTTTGATTAACATTCTGGGATCTCTAGCATAATAATTCGGTAAGGTATAAGCCTGGAAAAATTGTTCCATATGAATTTTGGTGGAACGGACTAGTCATTGGTTATCTTCAAAAATTGAAATACAAATATTGTCCTCTGAAACCAAGAAAGATTAAAAAACACAACAAAGGTTGCTTTAACGCGTTTCGATAGCCAAGCTATCATCTTCAGAGATATCGTTTTAGGGAACAAGATTTGTATTTCAAATTCCATATGAAGACAAGATGATTGTAAAAAAAGAAAATATTACTGATGAAATTTCGTTTTTCATTAAAATGTTGATTACCAAATGATTTCTTCAATGGAGCTAATGTTGCCAAATACGTACATGAAGACAAGATTATGGTGGAAAAAGAAAATATTACTGATCAACTTTCAATTTTCAGTTGAAATTTTGCCCACCAAACGATTATTAAGATGAATCTATTGTATCTGAGTAGGTAAAATTATGACGACCATATGCTTTTTAGTTGCAGGTGAAGTTTCTAATTAATTTCTAGATTCTCTAGCATAACAATTCGATAAGGTACAGCTTTGAAAAATGTATTGTATGAAGACAAAATTTTGGTGGAAAAAGAAAATATTACCGATGACTTTTCGTTTTCCATAGAAATTTTGACCACCAAACGATTATAAAGATGGAAAGATTGTGTCCGAACACGTAAGATTATAATGGCGACCGACATGCTGTTTGTTTCTAATTAATTTCTAGATTCTCCACCATAATCATTCGATAAAGTAAGTACATCTTAGAAAAATGTTCCACATGAAGACAAAATTATAGTGGAAAAAGAAAATATTACTGATGAACATTCCTTCTTCATTGAAATTTTGACCACCAAAAGCGTCGGTTAATATTAAGAAGGATTTCTTTTGATTTAATGTAAAAAATTACGACAAATATATCCTATTCAGTTTCAGACGAAGTGGTAAGTTCTTAGGGTCTTTAGGTTAGGTTGTTCCAAATATGAAGGTGAAATTATGGTGGAAAAAAAAATATTTTTGATGAATTATGCTTTCTCAATAAAATTTTAATTTCCAAGAGCAGCTCTTAGCCTTAGATGCAGATTGACTTAACTGAATACATAAAATCTTGACAACTGATTCTGGTTGATTTATAGGCACATTGTCCAGAAGAGAGGCGAGAGTCATCTTTAGAAATTATGGACAGAATAATCAAGATAAATAAATAATAACCATCAGAGGCAACTCCAGAAAGGAAATTTAAGGCTTTGTTCGCTATTAGAACTTTGGTTATTTCTTTTATTTCTTCTCATTTTGGCTCTTATTTGTTTAGTCTTTCTCATGGCAAACTACTGAAAGATTCAAGTTTCGTTTTACTTAATACAGATGAGATGTACATAAAAAATCTGAAATCATTATGAAGTATCCAATTTTGGTGCAACGCACTGATCCTTTGTTATCTTCAAAAACTGAAACGGAAATCTTGTCCTCTGAAACCAAGAAAGATTAAAAAACACAACAAAGGTTGCTCTAACAAGTTTCGATGGGAATATATTTGGCTTTGTTTAAAAGGAAGTTTCTAATCAGTTCTAGAGTCGCTAGAGTATTCAATCAATATAGTATAACTTAGAAATTTCAGTGGAAATTTCTAAGTTTATAAAATATTGCAAAGATAAAATTATGGTGGAAAAAGAAAATATTACTGATAAATTTTAACCTATTAGCAAAATTTTGACCACCAAAAAGTTTTGAGTTGGAACATGGATCAATTTTAACTGATTACTTGAAATATGAAGGTGTTTTAAGATGATAGTTTGGTTATCGAAGCACGTTAGAGCAACCTTGGTTGTGTTTTTTTATCTTTCTTGATTTCAGGGGACAAGATTTGTATTCCAATTTTTGTTTTATACCAGTGATGTGTTCTCCATGGAAGCTACGAAAGCACACCTTTCGTTCTAAAATGAAAATATACATCTTAAATTTCGAAAAAAAGGTAACATTACTTGGAAAAGTTCAAATTTCGAATTTGAAACCAAAATTATACAAAGAATAATTGCGGAATTCGGATAAAAAGGATCAAAATAAAAAAGTTAGCTGCAAAAACTTTGTGTATATTTGATTGTTTTTCTAGAAATTGTGGTGGAATTTTCTAAACTTTTGATTTTCACATTAAATTTTTGTGATTTTTTTTAACTTATTTAAAAAAGCGATTCATTGCCATCTATCCTTATTTCCGGTGCTCTGAAGACCCCTTGCCATTGCGAGTGAATTGAACTTTAAAAGAAAGGAACTATTTAATGTAAAATGATAATTACTTAATCGTTTTTCTCTCTATTAACCATCATGTTTCGTGAGACGATGCCTATTAAGAGTTTGTTGTGAACCAAGAGCGCCCTATTAGAGGGAGTTACGAGTAGATGTGCCACTCTTTTAAAATTTTAAATAACATACGTGGTTAAAATCACTAACTAGCTTTCCAGCTCTAAAGTATTGACTTACACTTTATCTGGATGTGTATTTCGGTAGCGATGCTAATTAGTGATGCAAAACGCGCCAATGAATTCGTTACTAATCGCTGGTCAAGCGGTTTTCAGCATGTACACGCCTCGTAACACTTTGTAGCTATTGAAAGGTTAATTTTTTATTGCAACTCTCTGTAGAGATATACCGTTCCAGTTTTTCTGCCTTTTAGCTCTAAAATCTTGAGTTGGTGCATTTTAAATTCTTGGCGAAACCCCCATAACTCTGCGTTTGTACGTAATCTGCATAAATGACCACTTATTATGAACAGCGGACAACTATGTTAATAATGTACGTACACTGCTAAGGAACGAAAACGTTAACACTTATCTGCTAATAAATATGCAAAGGTAAAGGATCTCAAAAGCATTACTTCTACATATTCTAATATATAGTTGTAATGGGCTTAGTTTAGATGAATGAAATATGAATATGGCAATAATAAAACGTTGTAATTTAATGTAATAACTGTCAATGGGAACTAGCAAATTGTTCCATATGATATATGCATTTTCTCCATTTGTTACTTTATTATTATCTGTTCAATAAAACCACAAAGTAGTATGCTAATAAAGTTGTGAACATGGAACCAAGCAGAGAGGCTTAGAATAATCCCGCAAAATGTTTTGATATATCCTTCCATCAAGACATCAAACTAGATCGCCAATTTAATTGCGGTTATAAAATGCAAATTGCCTCAAACTGTCTTTCATTTCGCAACCGGCAGTCTTTCGTATTTAGGACGAATTGACAACTGAATTTGCTGGTGAGGAAAACAAATTACCAACACAATATATTAAACTTATATTTTATTAATCAAAATATTTTTGAGAAAAGTTTATTTATACTAGAAAAGTATTAACATTTTTTAACTGCAACTGAAAGATGTACAGATAGATGGATAGGCATACAGGGAGATAAACTGATGGATAAATAGACAGATAGATAGTTGAATAGACGAATAGATGGATGAATTGAAAGATATATGGGAAGATGGACAGATGAATAGATGAACAGGTGTATAGATGTATAGATGGACAGACGAACAGATGGTCAGATAAGGAGATCAACAGATGGATAGATGGACACATAGACAGAGGAAGACATATGGGCAATAAACAGATGGACATGTGAACAAACAGCCAGATGTATAGAGATGGATAGATGAACAGATGGACAGATAGACAGATAAGCAGATAGGCAGATAGAGATAGACAGATAGACAGATAGATAGATTTACAGATAGACAGATACATAGACAGACAGATAGATAGATAGATAGACAAATAAGCAGATAGGCAGATAGAGCGATAGACAGTTAGAGAGATAGATAGACAGACAGATAAATAGATAGATAGATAGATAGATAGATAGACAGACAGATAGACAGATAAACAGATAGACAGATAGACAGATAGACAGATAGACAGGGGAACAAACAATCAGATGTATAGAGATGAATAGATGAACAAATGGACAGATAGAGAGATAGACAGATAGATAGATTTATAGATAGACAGATAGATAGATAGAGAAATAGATAGATAGATAGATAGATAGATAGATAGATAGATAGATAGATAGATATATAGATATATAAGCAGATAGGCAGAGAGTTAGAGAGATAGATAGACAGACAGATCGATAGATAGAAGATAGACAGACAGATAGACAGATAGACACATAGACAGACAGACAGATAGACAGATAGACAGATAGACAGATAGACAGATAGACAGATAGACAGATAGAACAGATAGACAGATAGACAGATAGACAGATAGACAGATAGACAGATAGACAGATAGACAGATAGACAGATAGACTGATAGACGAATAGACAGATGGATAGATAGACAGATAGACAGATAAATAAAATAGGCAGATAGAATGATAGAGAGGTAGATAGATAGACAGATAGACAGATGGACAGGTGAACAAACAGCCAGATGTATAGAGATGGATAGATGAACAAAGACAGATAGGACAGATGGACCAGATAGACAGATGGGCATAGACAGATAGGACAGATGGAGAGCAGATAGAGGTACAGATAGGCCGATGGACAGATAGAACTACTAAAACTTTAGTAATCCTTTGACACGGTTCTTCCTCTTCTTCGTCCTTTTTATCTTAACCTTCCTCTTTCCCTTCTTATGATAACAAAGGCTTTCACGGCCAAAGTCAGTGCAGTATATACTTCTTTTGGGATTGGACCATGTCAAAGAACTACTAAAACTTTAGTAATCCTTTGACACGGTTCTTCCTCTTCTTCGTCCTTTTTATCTTAACCTTCCTCTTTCCCTTCTTATGATAACAAAGGCTTTCACGGCCAAAGTCAGTGCAGTATATACTTCTTTTGGGATTGGACCATGTCAAAGAACTACTAAAACTTTAGTAATCCTTTGAC